>CM061223.1:78626388-79959048 GCA_030844895.1 Ambrosia x helenae
AAAGCAATGGTGTCTTGGTCTCTTTGATTCCATAATCAAGAAGTTGATTTTGGAGCATTGTATCTGTGATGTACAACTTGCAGTTGCAATGTATTCAGCTTCAGCAGTTGAAGTTGCAACAGATGTTTGTTTCTTTGATTTGCCAGGACACTAGACAGTTTCCCAAGAATTGACAACCACAGATGTTGATTTTCTTGACATTTTACACCTGCATAGTCACTATCTGAAAAAGCTGATAACTTGGTATTCCTTGAAGCAGGATACCAAATTCCAAGTGTGGGAGTTCCTTTCAGATATCTGAAAATTCTTTTGACTGCAATAAGGTGTGATTCCCTAGGAGCTGATTGATATCTAGCACATACACATGTTGAAAACATAATATCTGGTCTAGAAGCAGTTAGATATAAAAGGGAACTATCATACATCTATACATGGTTTGATCAACATGTTTTCCTTGATCATCTGGTTCAACTTGTGTGGTTGGTGTCATGGGAGTGGAACATGATTTACAGTCTTGTAAAGAAAATTTGTTTAATAATTCTTTAACATATTTTGATTGATGTATAAAAGTTCCATTTGTTTGTTGTTTAATCTGCAGTCCCAAAAAGTACTGCAGTTCTCCCATTGTACTCATCTCAAATTTTGATTGCATGAGTTTCTTAAATTCATCACACATTTTGTGTTTGTTGAACCAAAAATGATATCATCAACATATATTTGAACAAGACATGATTTCCAACATGTTTTTATGAAAAGAGTTTTATCAATGGCACCTCTTGTGAAGTTATTTTTGAGTAAAAAGGTTGAAAGTGTATCATACCAGGCTCTTGGAGCCTGTTTGAGCCCATAAAGAGCTTTGTCTAGTTTGTACACCCACTCAGGATGAGAAGGATCCTCAAACCCAGGTGGCTGACAAACATACACTTCCTCTTTTATTTTCCATACAAAAATGCACTCTTGACATCCATTTGATAAACTTTTATTTTGTTGGAAATGGCATAGGCCAGAAATAACCTGATGGCTTCAAGCCTTGCAACTGGAGCAAAGGTTTCATCATAATCAATTCCTTCTTCTTGAGAGTAACCTTGTACTACCAGTCTTGCCTTGTTCTTTATTATAATACCAGCTTCATCTTGTTTGTTCCTGAAAACCCATCTTGTGCCAATTGGTTGCTTGTTTGGTGGTAAGGGACAGATTTCCCAAACCTGTTGTTTGTTGAATTGAAGCAATTCATCTTGCATTGCCTGCACCCAATTGTTGTCTTTGAGGGCTTCCTGGTACTTCTTTGGTTCCAACTGTGAAATAAATGTTGAGAATAGACAAAAGTTGGAAAGTTGGTTTCTTGTAAGAACACCTGATGCAATATCACCCATGATTTGATCAAGTGGATGGTCTTTGTGTTCGATCAGTTGTTGTAAACCACTGACAGGTGTTGGTGGCTCATGTTCTTCAAACAAACTACTGAGGTCTATTATATCTGGTTCAGCAGTTCAGTGTCTTCAGTAGTTGCAGGTGCTGAAGCAGATGTTTGAGTTTGGCCTTCAGTATTTGTTGAATCAGAAGTTTGTGAAACTTCTGATGGTTTTGAAGTTGACTTAATGACTGTTTGAGGAGTCCATGGTGCTGGATCCTCATCATCAAACCTTTGATCACCATAATAAGTAGGTTTGGATGAAGTGACAGTCTTTTCAGGTTCAAAATGAAAGTTGTCAAGGTCAAAGAGTTCAGCAGGATGTGCTGGAATGAGAGTGTGTTTTGACTCATTGAACTTGACATTCAGTATTTCTTCTACTATCCTGGTTCTTGAGTTAAAAACCTTGTAGGCTTTTCTAGTTGAGGAATAACCAAGAAAGTAACCTGAGTCAACTTTGGCAGCAAACTTTGAAATAGATTCCTTGATGTTCAAGATGAAACATTGACACCCAAAAGCCCTGAAAAAGGAGATAAGGGGCTTCATGCCATGAAGAACTTCATAGGCAGTCTTTGAATGTCTCTTGACAACAAGAACTCTATTTTGAACATAACATGATGTGTTAACTGCTTCTGCCCAGAAGTATAAAGGTAGGCCAGAATCAGCTAACATTGTTCTTGCTCCTTCTATTAAAGTTCTGTTCTTCCTTTCTACCACACCATTTTGTTCAGGAGTTCTGGCAACACTGAATTGTCTAATAATCCCTTTAGACAAACAGAATTCATCCAGAGTTTTGTTCCTGAACTCTATCCCATTATCACTTCTAATGGTTTTGACAGGTAGAGAGTATTGCTTCTCTACTTGTAGAATGAAGAACTTGATGATTTCAGCAGCCTCATCCTTGAAAATAAGAAGAATACCCATGTAAATCTTGAGTAGTCATCAATGATGACTAAGCAGTACTTCTTTTTACCAAGGCTCATGATCTTACAGGCCAAATAAGTCCATATGGAGTAGTTGAAGACATGCAGTTGTTTTTGATTCTTCAATAGACTTATAGGAGGACTTATGCTGTTTTCCCTTTAAACAAGATACACAGTGTTCTTGAAACTGGTATACTTTTTAGGGTAGACCTCTGACCAAGTCCATTTTTGTGACTTTATTTATGGTTTTAAAGTTCACATGGCCAAGTCTCCTGTGCCAGAGATCGGTTTCTGAAGTTGATGCCCTTGAGAAGAAACAGGCAGTGTTGTTCAGTACTTTGTCTTTTTCAATGTCCACTGCATAGACATTGCCACATCTTTTGGCAATTAACAAAGTATGATCTTCAATGATCTTCTCTATCAACTTCTGGCCTTCTGGTGATATAATATACTTGCATGCTGTCTTTGTGAAAAGGAAGAATATCCTTTATCACACATTTGTGACACACTTAGCAAGTTGTACTCAAGGTTTTCAACCACATTGACCTTGTCAAACTGTATTTTGCCAGAGGAGACATTGCCATGTCCTAGCACATATCCCTTAGCATTGTTCCCAAAGGATACAGATCCATCTCTTTGACTGATAAAATTGTTTATCAGGTATCTGCATCCTGTCATGTGCATTGAGCCTCCACTGTCTACATACCAAATGCTATTTAAGCCTCTGGAAACTCTCTGCACAAGATAGCAAATTAGTTAGATTTAGGAACCCAAGCCAGTATGGCTTTGGTTTGCTCTTGAGAACATTTACAGTTTGTTCTTGACCAATTTAGAAATCCATGTCTTTTTGGCAATGGATTTTGCATTAAGTACAATGGTGGTATCCTTTTGAGGACCACCATCAACTTTGGTCATAAGTAGTTGTACCATGTTCATAAGATCTTTAATCTCAGCAGTTTGTGAAACTGCTGATGATTTAGGTCTAACTACTGAAAGAGAATTTTGAGAAAAAGACTTTTGTTGAGATTTTGTCTTTTTCTGAGAAAGGGTTTTTTGCTGGTTGTTGTTTCTTGGGAGAAAAGTTTTTACATAATCAATTTTGATTTGTATCCCCACAACCAGTTGTTGATTTTTCTTATTGAACTGAATACCCTTTCTATATCTGCAAAATTCTGTTTTGTGGTTGAACAGACCACAAATTTCACATTCTTTTGTCTTTTCTTTCAAAGACAATTCTCTGACTGTTTTGATTGGTTTTAGGTCATCAGTAGTTTTCAGGTTCTCAACTCCTGATGTAGTTGAAACTACTGATGGCTTAAAGTCAGATTTAATCAGTACTTCTGAAGAACTTTCTTTGTGTGATTTTAGAAATTTTCATGGAAATATGTGCATTCTTCCTCTTCAGAAGTTTTCACCTGAAACAATTTTTCTCCCATCTTCAGTAGTTTTGGGAAAGAAATCTGTTGGTGTTTCAGTGTGATTGTACCCTATGCCAAACGTAACATTTGAAGCACTTTGTTTGTTTAGCAATAATTGGTACCCCTTACAAGATTCCACCCATTTTTCACATGTGACCTTGGTGTCAGCAAGCTCTTGTCTGACATTCCCTAGGTCATTTAATCATTATTTTAATTTGTGCTTGGGTTTCAATAGCAGAGTTAGTCAATTTAGAAACTTCTTTTGTTTTTGCAGAAAGTTTTCTTTCTAAATCACATTTTATCTGAGTGAGTTTTCTCTCAGAATCATTAGCCTTTCCTTGTAAGTGCACATTTGTCTCTCTTATGAGAGCAAAAGATTCTTTGCATGAATTTGAACATAGTTTTGTCAAAGATTCTTTTGATACCTGTGACAAAGCAGATTTTGAGGAGCATCCCTCAAATGCCATTAAGGCAAAGTTCTTTCTGCCATTGTCAGGCTCTCCCCAGTTGATGTCAAACATTTTGTTGTCTACATCAGGATTTCACTCTGTGGTGTCAAAAGGAAGACTGCTCCAGTCAACATACCCTGAGGTAAATAGACTTTGTTGAGAGGGTTGTTGTTGCTGTGGAGGTTGTTGAGCAGCTGGAAAGGGAGGGATTGATTGTTGGCTCTGCATCTGTTGAGCAGGCATCTGTACATATTGTACTTGTGGCACATATTGGTGTTGTGGAGCTTGTGCCTGTACAAAATGTGCACTCCCTTGTGTTCCATTATTCCTGTTATAATTGGGGTTAAAATTGTTTCCAGACTGAGATTGGTTAAAGCCAGAGCTTCTACATTCTCTAGCAAAGTGTCCCAACTTTTGACACTTGTGACATCTAAGTTTAGATTTGTCAAAACCAATTTTTGTAGAACTGTTAAGTCCTGGAAACTTCCTTCCTGACCTTTTGTAAAATTTATTTGTTTTTAAACTTAAC
Organism: Ambrosia x helenae; assembly: GCA_030844895.1. Taxonomy (NCBI): domain Eukaryota; kingdom Viridiplantae; phylum Streptophyta; class Magnoliopsida; order Asterales; family Asteraceae; genus Ambrosia; species Ambrosia x helenae. The sequence goes on from CM061223.1 coordinate 78,631,119, forward strand.
ATGGCCAGTTGGTGCAAAATATCCATTTCTTCAAGGTCATCACTGCTGAAACTATTTAAGTCATCCATGATAAAACACATGTTATCAGCAGTTTGACCAAAGTCATTATTGTCATAACCTGGGAATGATCTTTCAGATGAGATCCCAGCAGTTATGTCAATGTGGTCAAAAGATCCAAAACTATTTGAACAAGTTGGTGAGTCTTGTCCCAATAGTGTTGTACTACCTGGTAGATAGTCATCAGCAGTTTTGCCAGAATTTTGTAACTTTTTCTTTTGATCAATTTCTATCTCAAAAGTAAGTAATCTCCCATGAAGTTTTGTAAGAGTGAGGGAGCTAAAATCTGGTGAAGATCTTAAGACTATTGAGTATGTTTCCCATTTATCAGGTAAAGACCTTAAAAATCTATGAAGCATAGATACAGTTGTATAGGTCTGACCATTTAGTTTTAGCTCAGATATTAATGAGGAAAATCTTTCAAATTGTTGAGTTAAAGTTTCCCCATTAATGTGAGCAAAAGTTTCATACTATTGAGCCAAGATTTCTCTGGTGTTGGCAATCACCTCTTCAGTTCCTCCAAACTGTTCTTTTAGGCAGACCCAAAGCTCTTTGGCACTATCACAATGTAATAGGCCAGAATAGATTTCATTTGGAGTGCCATTGCCAACATAGAAAAAGCTTTTGCATCAAGCTCAAGTTTTAGGAAATCATCATCAGTATAGTCTTTTGGTTCTTTTGGAATCTCTTCCTTAGTTTCAAGATTTATATTTACTGGTTTATGAGGACCATATATCACAGATCTCCACCAACCTGTGTTGGTCTGTGACAAGGTATGTGCCATTCTCTTTTGCCATATGTTATATTCATTTCTTACAAGCATGGCAGGTTTAGTGGCAGAACCAGTATTATGAGGATCCATTTTAAAGAGTATTGATTTGTCAAATATCTCTTAAAGTGATGGATGTTGATAAAAGTGAGCTTATAATCCTTTATTGAATATCAATAAGAGCCTGTGTCTGATTCTCAATGTGTTAGATTGATATGTGATCAGATAAACCAGTGCTCTGATACCAATTGTTGGATCAGTATATTGCTCTTTTAGTTGAACTTGCTAGTTGACACTTAAGTGTTTAGCAAGTTCTTGATAAGTGATAGCACAGCGGAATGTTTATAAGTTTAAAGCTACACTTATCAACAGGAGTTATTACTCCCCCCTGGATTCAAGAACTAATAAATGAAAAGTGTTTATTGAGAATCTAAGTATTGAATGAGAATGAAACACTTTGACAGATTCTCAATAAACACGAAATGGAAATAACAATAATAAGTGTTGAAGGATTTCTTGTATTAAATTCAATGTCTAAAACAGAGGGATGAACCCTTCTATTTATAGACTTTACAAATACATGAACCTTGCCAAAAGCAAGTTCAGAAACAAGTTGCAACAAGTTACAGTCTTGGAACTTGTACATAAAGCAAAAAGAAACATTAAAGTAATAAACTACTGATATTCAAAGGCGGTGGAAAAGATCTTCTGTAAGTACTGATGAATGACAAACTACTGATGAGTAGTTTGTCTTCAGTAGTTCTTCAGTAGAAGTGTCTGGTTTGAACTTCAGAACTTCTGATGACTTTCTTCTTCAGTACTTCTGAATCTCTTCTTCAGCAGTTTGATCCTTCTTCTTCAGCAGTTCTATACTTAGAATATTTTGACAGAAGTGAATTAGACTAAGGTTTGCAAAAGTGGTTTCACCAATCCTTTTTGTCCTAACACCGGTCCAAGCATAGGCTATGGCGAGTGTATATGATGAAAGATGAGAAGGCCAGAAATGGACGAAAGAGGGTCAGAATCAGGTGGCCGTAACCTACGGCCGTTGAGCCATAGGCTACAGCGAACAATGAGGAGAAGTGGGTAGTTTGTTTTTCATAGGTATAAAAGATCAAACTCAACCTAATTCGTCTCTAACCGTCTTGGGTCGAGAATAATCAGTCTTTGGGGTGATTTGGAACTACATTCATCACACAATAACATCATTTGATCGATCCTTCATCTGATTCAACATGCTTCCAAGCTTTAATCGATACACGAGTGCATTTTCCACCGAGATGAGCGGCTAAACCACTCGTGATCCTCTCCGTGTGAATGGTTAGTAACTTAGACAAGGGTTTGTGTTTGTCAAACATTGAATTGGAGTTGTGATTTTTTATTTACGAATTTCAATGGTGGTTTGTATGACGATTCGGTTTAAACGTTTATTGAATGCTTGCTTGTTTTGATTTCATCAACCAGCGCGGTTTCTTATTGAGGGTCATTGATTAACATTCAAGTTTATATCTTTCAATATTATTAGTAATTAAAATATTGTTAAGTGATAATCAATCAATCAACAATCGCGGTCTAGTTATCGGCTGTGTCACACCCTCAAATTCCACACGCGGGGTTTTACCGCCAGGCGGGTGACACACTAGGATCCAAGTCAACGGCCACAATAAACAAATACTATATGCAAGATACGTAGACCCAAAACATTAACTTTTAATAACTCAAAACATTAGCGGAAGCTTAATCAAGTTTACATTCCCAAATGATAACTGAAGAAGTAAGAACCTGGTTGGGGTGCTCTGAATCTTCTATCTGATACAGAAAAGGGAATTCCTTCCAACTCGTCTCGAAACAGTGGGTATGAAGCCTGTAAAACAGAACACCGTTAGGACTCGCCACAGGATTGGGGTAACCCTGTGACCACCCTCCGGCGTGAGAATAAGTATCTGCTTTGTTTAAGAGATAATATTTATGTGAGTTGAGTATAGAGATTGTGTATGATCGTCCTTTACCTTTACCACTCCTTTTATAGTTGTTCTTTTGCCTATCGAGGGAGACAATCCTTGCATGATTGTTTCCTCGATGAATTAGCCTTTTGACCAGCACCCTATTTAATACGTTTGACCTGTGTTGACCGGTCTGACTTTGTAGAGTCGGTGGGCTTTCTATTGTTTGGGCTTATGGTTTTGAGGTTTTGGGCCTGATTCGTCTGGGCCATACCTCGTCATGTCCCCCCAGTCTAGTGATAAGAACATGTGATTGTTACTAGACTTTAAAAATAAAAAAGAAAAAAGTTTTGGGTTTGTTTTGTATTCCTGATATATTGGTTAATAGCACGTGATGTGATCATGGCTATAACCGTCACATCCATCCTCTATTTAATAAGTTTTAAGTGTGTAGGGAGTTGACATGTGGCGTTTCTATATATTTGAATTTTAAACTCCCTTCAACTTTACCCAATCGTTATTTCCTTCACCAATTGAACGGTTCATTCCTTTCATTTTTCTTTCGTTCCTCTGTTAATCTTTCCATGGCTCCTAAGGCGAGTTCTTCACGGGTTGCTACAAGTGTACCCGACATTCCTTGCCACTGGCCATCTTTCTCCTCTTTCCTTAGTGATTATCATGTTCCGTTGGAATGGGGGCCTGTGCTTCCTGGTAAAGATGATCGGGCCTTTCCCCTCAAGGAGGGGAAAATCACTTTGTACGGCGAGTTTTTTACTTTTTCTCACTTCCGTTTGCCGGTTACCAATTTCCTTGTTGCTATCCTGTCATATTATAAGGTACACCCCTCCCAATTGCATCCCCTAGGTTTAATTAAAATTCGTCATTTTGAATTTTGTGCCCTAGGTTTGGGTAGGGCACCCCTTTTGGAGATTTTCCGTGTGTTGTATGTATTGAAATTCAAAGGAGAATACTTTACTTTTGATCGTCGTCCTGGATCTTTGCCCTGCATTGACAGCTTTCCTCAAAGTGTTCGGGATAAGGATTGGAGGAAGAAATTCTTTTATATTGACGAACGTGTTTTTCCTGTTCCTACTCCGATTAGATTTCCAGAGGCTAAGTCTAAGTTGACTGATGAGTGCCCTCTTCCTTCTGTTTATGAAAAAGATCCATTATATCTTGCCCTGACAAATAATCCCACAGAATGTACTTTTATTCCGGAACGAGCTTTAGTTGCTGTTGGTATGAGCCGGCTATGGGTGGATGAAACTGTGTTCCCAGAGTACAAACGTGAAGACCAGGGGGCCTGGCAATACTTTGACGTCCTGGACGCGGAGGTTTCTTCTCAATTGATTGAATATGACCGTCCTCTGGCCCGGATGAGCTTGATGTTCTTAGCCAGACTATTTCTAATTTCCTTGTCCCGGGTCCAATTGTTTCTACTTCCGAGCAAATAGTTGGCCAGCCCGCATCCACCGTGGAGACCGTGCCTACAGGTGTTGATGAAAATATCCCCGATCCCCTTGATGCTAATCCCATTAATGTTGCTCCTCCTCAAGGTGAGGGAAATGTTGAGAAGAAGAAAGACAAATCTAAGAAAAGGAAAGCTACGGCGACCTTGGATGCTGAAGCCCTTTTAGCCAGGCGGCAGCAGTTATTGGAGATGAAGCAAAAGTCTCTTGGTAAGCATGTTTTATTTGTTTTTGTTGCCTTTGTATTGCCAGTTCCTTCCTTGAATTCAGTCATTCTATGCAGGTGAGAGGATTTCTGTAGACACCTCTGCTTCTGCTTCCGGAGGTGCTTCTACATCTGAAGTTTCCAAAGTTATTCCTATTGCTGAGAGTAGCTCTGAGGAGGTTATTGCTGTTTCCTCGTGTGCTCCAGGTAGTTCTGTTCCAGCATCTGCTGTTGTCACTTTGGTTCCGTTGTCTACGTTGGTCCTAGCTTCAGTGACTCCTGTGGCAACTTCTCTGCCCTCCACTACTGTTCCAGTCTCTATTCCCTTGAAGCCGGTATTTTCTTTTGCAGGTCCATCTATGGCTTCTGGTTTTCCTGCTGGTCACAGTTTTTCCCAGCTCCTTCGGGATGTACAAAAGAACCCTATCCAGTTTCCTGGTGGTTTTAGGACCGATGGTTCGTCGTCTGATGATGCAGGTGGTATCCGAAGCAATGTCTACGTTCCCGGGATTAATTGGCGGCCATCCCTGAAAGATGTCTGTTATGTGCCTAAATGGCATATTGCTGAATCCAGCCGCCTTATCCATCCGGAGGTCATTCGTCATTGGTCTGAGCATGCCTTCCCCCCTGCTGAAAGGTCTTATTTGCAGGGTTTGGATAATGCTCAACTTGCCGAGAACATTCTTGGTGCTGGTGCCAGTTACACTGCTGCTTCATATGAAGTCCTTCGCCGGTGACGATCAGACCTTGCTCACCTTTTAGAGGCCCGGGATAGACAGGGACCGCTTTTGGCTCAGAATGACAGGCTTGCCAAACAATTGTCCGAGGCTGAGGTTCAGTTGGTCTCTCATCAGGTTGCTGTGGACAAGCTTGAGGCGGATAAAGCTCGTATGGTTACGGGACACATGGAGGAGAAACTGGAAATTCTTCGTGCCAATGAGTCCCAGGCTGGTATTATCTCTCGTCTTGAGGGACGGGTTGAAGCATTGACCAAAGAGCTTGCTACTGAGAAAGAATTCATTGCTCGGAATCAGGCGGAGATGGAGAGGTGTAAACATTTGTCCACCGAGTTTAGTACTTTCGAGTCCCGGATCAAACGTCTAGAGGAAGAGAGGGATGCTATGGCTGAGAAGCTTAATGAGTGTCAAAGGCAGCTGAATTTATCTAATGACCGTGCTGATCAAGCAGAGGATGCCACCGAAGCTGCCAAGAATCTTGCCATTTCTCTCCAATCTCAGCTGGATCGTTCCTGGGATGATCGTGACTGGTTGATATCCCGGGGTATACCCGCTACCTGGCGTTTTATCCGGACTAGTCAGACCTACCAAGATCGTATTAACACTTTTTACGAGGTTGCTACGGAATCCGGATATCTTGGCGGGCTCACATATGGGAACGGTCTTGGTCTTGTTGGTCAGAAAGTGCCTCCTCCAACTGAGCAGGAGAAGGAGGTCGCGACCCGGATTGCTGATTCTATGCAGGCACTGAGCAGTGATTCTCTAGAGCCCATATCCCAGCTGAGCAGCCACGTAGGTGATGATGGGATTTCTTCTCTTCGTGCTTTGCTCGAGCCTTTTGTCAAAGGTTCGTCTGATGTTGAAGCTTCTTCCCCTAGTCAGGACTGAAGAACTATCTTCCTTCTTTTTTTTTTTGTCGTTTGAACATAATTATTTTGTGTGTTACATGTGTTATGAATATGTGGTGTGTGTGTGTGCCACCTGTCACAGATATCATTACTTTTTGCTGACAACGAAGTGACGGTTATTAATTACCTTTTGCATGTCATGATTATCTGTCGAATCGAGTCGCCTTTTGCACTATTGCACAGATATTTGTGTCAGTTGCATTAAAAGCGTATCTATTGATCTTCCCAAAAAAGGATCTATATAAGTCACTTGACTTATCAAACCGTTCACCTTTTTTACCATTTTCGCTCAAAGAGAAAAATTTGTTTCTTGCTTCTTTTCTTCTCTATGGCACGCCGTTCAGCTTCTGTTACACAGCTGTCAAGAGAACTTGATGCTGTCGAAGCTCTTCAGATGTTGTATCAGCAATCTCGTGAGATGGATGCTCGTGTAGCTGCCATTGAGGAGTTTAACATTAGGTATGGTGATTATGTTCCTGCTCGTAGGTATGGGAAGGTATATTCCCGTGGTCCACGGAAGTTATTTTTTGACGTGGATGGTGAGAATGACCAAGCTCCCCTGCCTGTTCATGATCTTAATGTGGCTGGGGAGATTCCTGAAGTTCCTGACCCGGAGGGGGTTGTTCATGTGCCAGAGGCTCCTGTTCCTGCAGGTCCTACCATTTTGGTAGGCGATGACGGTCGTGCTGATGACCATGGAGATTTTCTTGTTGAAGACGTTGAAGTCTTTCCGAGCGTCCTCTGTTTTTGTGGCCTTGGTGCTCCCTGGGAGCTTCTTGGCTCTTAGCTACCTCTTGCTTTTTTCGTACAGCGTGATTCATAGCTATGGACTTTTCTTGTTTCACGTAGGCTTTTGCGATAGTCATCATTTCGTCCATGGTCTGCGGATAGCCTGTGGGGCCGTGTAACTTTCGCAAAAGGCCGTCATCATTTACTCCCATGGTGAAAGCCGTGCATGCCAATTCCTCCGTCAGACCGGGGATCTGCAGTCTTTCTTTGTTAAATCGGATTATGAAATGCTCCATTGATTCATAATCCCTCTGTCGGATGTGCATCACTTCATCCCTGTATTTTGTATGTCTTCTCTGCTGGTTGAATGGTTGAGAGAAACCCTTTACGATCTCCTTCCAATTGGATACCGACCCTGTTGGCAGGCTGTCCCACCAGACCCGGGCTGCCCCAATGAGAGTTTGAACAAACATATGGCACCAAGCTGGCATGGGCCAATCCTTCGATCGTCCAGCCGACTCAAAAATGCTCAGATGATCGTCTGGATCACCTGTCCCGTCGTATTTTCCAATAGTTGATGGCAGCTTCAGGTTTTGAGGGAGTGGTGCGTTAGCTATCCGGGCAGTAAACTTAGAGTATGTGACCATTGCCGGGGGACGGTAGGGGCGAGTGAGATCTTCATCATCCCCCTCTTCTCGACGGTCTGGGGTCCGCGCGCGAGTCGTGTCTACCAGGCCAGGTTGTGTCATATGAGGCAACGGTTGGGTGAGGGCTGGCGTGTCCTCGTATGATAGCCTTGTTCCCGCCCCTTCGTAAGACACTCCTCTATCCTGTCTGGAAGTCTGGGTGACATTCCCTAAACCCAAAGGCATGGATTGTGTTGGCGGGTACATGTAGGGAAAACCATACGGGTAGGGATTTCCTGCTACTGGAGGGTACATGTATCCGTAAGGAGGTATAGGTAGCTGCGGGAAGTATGGCTGATTTCCGGGAGTTATTGGGGAATACATCGGCATTGAAACGGGCGCCAGGGACGCGTTCATAGCAGCCGAAAAAAGCGGTAAGGTTGACGCAGCCATCATCCATGAAGTGGTTCCCGGGTGGAAGAGACCCCCATCATTGCCACGGGCGTCGTGGTTGGTCGCGAATATGTGTTAGTTGGGATTGACCCGATGAAAGGTGGTGTGGAGGGGACCGGTGTCACAGAAGACATGGGCCGTAACCCGCTTTGCGTCCCCGGGGGAGATGTGAACCCCGGGGGTTGTTCCATTAGAATCTCTTCGTCGACATGTTCCTGTGATTGACGGTCCTCTCCCGGCCTTTCTTGAACTCCAGACGTGATTCCGCGCAGGGATGCATTGTTGGTCATCATTTTTTTGTGAGTAGAAAGAATGCCTTTCTGCCTTGTTTCCGTCCCACGGATGGCGCCAATGAAGAAGTAAGAACCTGGTTGGGGTGCTCTGAATCTTCTATCTGATACAGAAAAGGGAATTCCTTCCAACTCGTCTCGAAACAGTGGGTATGAAGCCTGTAAAACAGAACACCGTTAGGACTCGCCACAGGATTGGGGGTAACCCTGTGACCACCCTCCGGCGTGAGAATAAGTATCTGCTTTGTTTAAGAGATAATATTTATGTGAGTTGAGTATAGAGATTGTGTATGATCGTCCTTTACCGTTACCACTCCTTTTATAGTTGTTCTTTTGCCTATCGAGGGGAGACAATCCTTGCATGATTGTTTCCTCGATGAATTAGCCTTTTGACCAGCACCTTATTTAATACGTTTGACCTGTGTTGACCGGTCTGACTTTGTAGAGTCGGTGGGCTTTCTATTGTTTGGGCTTATGGTTTTGAGGTTTTGGGCCTGATTCGTCTGGGCCATACCTCGTCAATAACGTAGTCTCAAATGATTTATTCAAAACATGCACTAAAATTCCTAGACGCCATGAAGACCCGTGCGCCTAGTCCCTGTGATGCTCCCTTAGCAACTTGAGAAAAACACGCCAAAAAGGTGTCAACATATAATGCTGGTGAGTTCACAGGTTTTCATGAATGTTACCAAAATGTTACCAAAGTGTACCAAAACGTTACCAAAGTGTACCAAGCTCAATCATGTCAATACTATACCAAGTGTACGCTAGCTAGGAGTAAGTTTTGCTACTACTACGATTGGAAAACCATTACTGGACACGTTTTGCAAGTTTAGCATATTTTTAAGCCACCCGAATAATGTTTAGCAAGTTTAGCATAGGTCGAGACAACATGCATGCATCCGACCTCCAGTCGACGAGTGGGGCTGGTCACGCCCAATTGATCTATCCACATTTCCCCCGTTATGCAACACTACACATTCATGGTTTTCCCCGAAACTTCCAAAGATCGTATAGCAACTCAAAAAGTAACCCATAGTATGACATAAGTTCCAAAACATAAGTTCGTAGCATGTTTTCTCCCCCAAAAGTAAAGCCAGTAAAAGTGGGGCTGTGAAACTCACCTTAGGTTGCGTCTTCCAAATAAAAGTGTTACCAACAAGTCCTGATAGTTCCTATTACTGGGAATCTATCACAAAAGTTTGTATAAGTGTTTTGACTAATAACCCTAAGGTTATCTAGTCCCCGATTGTCCAAATTGTGACCAAGTATGTTTGAAAACGCGTTTCACTGTTAATCTGACACACCAGACTGACCCGATATCCTGTTTGTGACCCATTACATAAACTAATCAAGTACACATAGATTACGCATAAGGTTCAAGCATAAAACACTTAGTTTGCATCAAGAATCGCACATACAAAGTTGTAAGGTCAAATCAACATATAATGTAAGTTGGTTCGACCCCAAGAAGCCCTGGTTCGACCCTCATAAGATTCATTCGACCTATACACAAGTTCATACAACCTAACACATGTTCATTCGACACTAAAACATGTTAATTCGACCCTAACACGTGCTAATCAACCTAAATCATGTTCGTTCGACCAAATTAAAGTCTGTTCGACCTTGTTTGCTATTGGTTTGACCCCATAGGATCCTTATTCGACCCCACGATGGGTCGAATGGGTTTCTAGTTCGACCCCACCTGCTGCAAACACTCTAAAATGCAACAATCGCATCTAAACAGTTCGAAAACATCAAGAAACATCATGAATCACAGCAGTCCAACATGAATAACATATCCCTACAAAACCCTACTAATTTTACTCCAAAATCAGTCCATTTCATAACTTACCCAAAATGGCAAAATTATGGAAATGTCACATCAATGCATGTAAACTTTACCCAATTAGGAAACTTGTTGAAATCCTTTAATAATCACCTCAAAAAGCTCATATTAGTGTGTATACGAAAACCCCCAATCATTTCATTAACATTAACATCATGAATCAAACCCTAGATTTAACAAAAATCCCCAAAATAGACAAAACATCATCATCCATCAAATCGTAACCCAAGATAATAATAAACCATTACCAATAGCAGCCCTATATCATGATTCATCATCATCATCATCATCATCATCATCATCATCATCATCATACTCAATTAATCCCACCTATAGCAAAGCTAAGGTAGGGTCTGAGGAGGGTAAGATGTAGACAGCCTTACCTGTATCCCTAAGAATAGAGAGGTTGCTTCAATGGAGACCCCCGACTCGATGTGGTTTGGTATCAAGCCTTGGACATAAGGCACAAAACACTTAGCAATCAGGACAAACCCGATCGGTGCATGTACCCCTTTGTCTTTTGGCTATCCACGCCACCACATGATGCATGATTAACCGTCCGTCGTTTTAACGTTATTTTCACGAAATTAGTAAAATAACGTTAAAACTAGTGAAACTTTACTTTTGCCCCCCAAAGGCCACACATATATACATTATATGCGCACACCGAAAGTGGGGCGTCTATATCATGATTATTTCATCTAAACAACATTCAATCATTAAACAACACATAACACAACATAAAACACCATTAACACATGTTTCTTTGAATGAAAACTCATGTTTAATGATATGGTTTTGTTTAGAAAGATGTTAGAAAGGTTTTTAATCATGAAAACCATCTTAGAACAGATCTGGACCTTTGGGATTTAATAAAAACGAATAAAAAATGCTTAAAAAGGGATTTAGATCAAGAACACACCGTAGATCTTCTCTTGTTTATGATATGGAAGATGTTTGTAGGTTAGATTATGAAAAACAAGGTCAAAAACTCCTTCCTCAGTGTTTAAGGTCGAGAGAGAGTGTTTAGAGGCGACTAGGGTTTGTGAAATGATGAAAAATTGCAAAGTATGATATTTATAGTTACTGCTGGTTCGACCCTTGCAGGGGTCGAATGAAGAGTTATTGAGATCGAATGGGTTTCTTAATGATTGAGTATCTTGGTTCACCCCCCCCCCCCGCCTTATGGTCGAACCAATACCATCCTTTTCCAGATTTTCCAGTTTGTCGTTTAAACGCCTTTTAACACATCCTAACACATGAACATGCAATCCTAACATATGTTAATCATATAGAATCATGTATAATCATGTTTACACTGTTGAAACACATATTTGCACATTATATCACATGTATGTATCAATCTATGTATAACACTTAATTCAATTCATGTAATTTCACCAACGGGACTCAAGACTAGTGTGTACACAAAACAACCCCCAATGATCCTCCAGATCATTGAACCCTGGACAATACGTAACGTAACCTGACTCAACTGACCTAGTTAAGTATGTTAATAAATGTTTTTCGCTAAGGTAGACTTATATGCTTGCAAAATGTTAAGCTGAACATGCCGGGTGTCACAGGCTGTCAGCGAGGTCATTAATCAACTTACAATATTAATCATATTTGTTGGTCCAAGAAGTATCCGCCTCACTTTAAATGAAATGGCAATGAGATTTTAACAAGATATATATAATCAATGTGCGGAATGAGAAATCAAACTTTCAGAAACAATAGATCACACAGTTTTTTTAAGAAGTTTTGAGTTTTATATATAGTGACAACCTTATGACGAGGATCACTTTTAGACTTTCCAAAAGAATGACTTAAAAGAATTCCTATGGATTTTGTGAATGTGGTGTGGAGTATGTGTAAAAGATATTTCTAGTAAGATCAGATGTTTGCTTTGTATATCACACACTTTCACATTCACCCTTGGCAATCTTCTCCTTCGTATAATGTCTTCTATTTATAGAGAAGGATTGACCTCAAGTTAGTGAATAAACAATTGTTTATTTATCAACTTGTTGTTTTTGCAAGTTAAAAAGTGAAAGAAAGTCCTTGCATGAACGATTGGGATCAAGGTTCATGCATTTAACTTTCAAAAATCTGAAGTCTAAATCTGGGATTTGGTCAAGAAGTCAATATCAGAGTTTTATCCCAGAAATCTGATTCCTTTATCCAGATTTCCATCTTCTTTCCCAGAATTCATCAGAAAGGAGTTGTGTTTGTCTTTCAATGTCTTTGTCTTCATAGAGATCTTGTTCTTGAACCTTTTCTTGATCTTGATCTCTTCTTTTGGAACCTTTTTAGGATGTTCTTCATTTTTTTCAGTCTTGGCTCCTCGCCTTAGTTTTCTTCAACACGTCATGTTTTCATATTTTGGTTCTAACAATTTCCCCCTAGGTGTTGTAAGTAAACTAATGCATAGTTAGACAATTATATTTTGAAAGATAATTCAAACATTCAAAGTACTGAAAAGAAACTACTGTGCCATTTACATACATAGTAGAACAGATTTTAAAGTCTAATAACTAATAAACAAAATAAAACATTTTCAACATCTTCAAAGTATCTTCTTGTCAGGAGGATGGAATATCTTCTTGTGAGGGACTTGTCTTGTATATGTGAACAGCATGGACTTGAGTAAGTCTCTAGATTCTATCTAGTTGTCAATCAGCTCATCCATTAATTCCCCATGAACAACATGGACTTAAGTAAGTCTCTGGATTCCCTATTAATTTTAGTTTGTCTTGCACTGATGCCATGGAAGTCTTCAAATACCTCAGAGTCTGATTTGAATATTTACTGATTTCATTCACTCTGGACATTTTCTTTTTCTGGCTATTATCCCTGTAAATGATTCATTTTTCTGGTCTGAGCACTATCATACCAGATCTGGGCTTGTTAACTTCTTTTGGGATGTCTTGATTGGGTGTAGTTAGATTGATCTTTTGCAGCATGCTGGGATAGTTGAGGGCAAGATCAAAGTCATTTTTAGCATTTCTCAGGAATTGTTTTTGGCCTGCAGTGGCAATTACATCTAGTGCTCTCCTGACTTGAATATTGGTAGACTTATCATCCATAAATTTGTTTCTCAAAATTATTAAATCTTTAGGATGCAAGTCTCCTAAATCTCCACCGGTGATCTTTATACACACCCTGTCATCTCTTTCAAACTCATATTCATTATAACTATGTATGGTTATCCCATCTCTTACTTCTTGATTTCTAACATGCAGAATTCTCCTTATAGGCTTTTCAAGTTGTACCATAGGTAATGCAATTGGATCATCCTCTGTCCTTCTGGTGAGATTGAATCTGGAATGCGGGCACAATATTCCTATATCTTCATCTTCTTTTCTGTAGATTTCTCTACAGTGTAATTCAGGAAGTACATAATCACTAGGATCCAGTTGGATTGTTATTCTAGTGACTTCGGGCTCCATCTTCCCTTGAGATGCTGAAGTTTCCATCATGGCATCAGAGGTTGCAACCTTCATCTTCTTTTTGGCTTCCTCTACTATATCAACCTTTGAGGCTTCCATCACCATTTCTGTGAACGTTCTCTTCTTTGTGGTGTCATATTCAGTTTGATAAAGTGCCAGTATGTTGACTTCATTAGGTTGTGGTGAGACTTTTACTTGTGGTTCTTGTGTAGTCTCAACACCCCTATCAGTTGTTTGGTCATTAGGTATTATAAACTCTGCTACTTGAGATCTGTCTAATTGTACAGCAGTGGGAAAGGGCTTTTTAGATAATTTAGTGAATTTCTGTAATGCCCCTTGGACCATATCTATGGTCAGCTTGGCTTGATCTATGGTGGCATCTCCCTTTTGTTTGACCGTTTCTAGATTTTTCTTTATCTCTTCAGCTATTCTTTCCCAATTTGATGTCTGCTGATTTATCTGATTCTTGATCAGTTTATTTTCTTTTGCTGTTCTCTTTAGTTACTTTGACAAATTGTTGATGCTATCTTGAATCTGCTTACTGTTGTTGTTGTGTGTTTTATGTTCTTCTGTTTACTCTTGTACTAGCTTAAGAATTTCATTGAATTGAGCAGTGGTTTCCTTCTCAAGCTCTGATAGTCTGCTGGTGTATTGGTTCACATACTCTAGCAATTTTTGAATGTCAGAATTTTGTGACTCCTAATTCTTCGGTATGGATTCCAGCTTTTCTTTCAGTTCTTTCTCTTTTTCTTCTTCTTTTCTCTATAAAGCATCATGTAAGCTTTCAAAAAAAAGCCTAAATAGATTCAGCATAAATCAGAATTTCAAATTTTGCTGATATCAGGACTTGTGGGGAACTTGGATCCATCTAACTGACCAGAAGCAAACACATCTGCTCCTATTTTAAATGAAGGGATCACCGAATCAGTGGATGATGTGACAGTCCTTTCATTACCAGAGTTTTGCAACACATGCAAAGCTGTATTTCCCTCATATCCTTAGACAGTCCTAGAGGGTTGTTGTGACAAACGGCAAATTTAAGGTAATTTCGTACTAATTAATTATGCGTAATTAACGTATTTAAGTGCAATTTCATGTTAATTGTTATAAATAATCCTTAGAGAATAGAAAATTCCCCATATGATGCATAGGAATGCACATGTTTAATGTTGAAGCACGACTAAATTGCGTGCAAATAACGGAAGTTGGTGATTACCTGATAACTATTAATTAACCAAAAATGATCCCGAACACCCGGGATATGAAATAAAGGGAATTTCCATGAATTATTATGTGTGTTGGAACTCCAAAACCATATGTGGAAACTCCAAACACAAATCTCCCAGTAATGAATAAAGTTCGTGCATCGCACCCGATATGCGCGAAACTTATATATTCACCTAATTAAAGCCTAAATAACTTAACAATGCCTAAAATAAGTTATTTTTAAGGGTAATTGGGAGTCAATTATATGTCCAGAATAGCTCGTAATAAACACACGATAAAACCCCTAAACCCCTAACCGAACTAGTTAATTATAACTAATACTTACAAGATATTTTAGCAAAAGAAAAGTGGGACCCACCCCCACTTTTGGGCATATTTTAGGTATGGCTAGAGCCACCCTAGTATTGCTTAATATCTTGCACAAAATGATAAGGATCCATGCATGCTTAAGCCTTGTCTAATCTTAGTGCAAAGGTGCATCTTAATAACATCTAAGAACTTCATCATATCACCACACAACAATAAACAAAACACATCCATGTCCATCTCCAAAACCCATGGCCATCACCATATTAACATAAATCATCCTTTTTTTTTCATCAAACACTTCCAAGATCACATCCTTTCCATACCCTAAACTAGTTTGCACAAGAAACTTGGAGCTTAACCCTTGGAAGACACATTTAAACCTCCTTCCATTTGAGTTTGAGTCTTCCCTATCCTTGTGCTAGTTGTAAGTTTCTTGATCTTGCTTTTTGTTTATGTATGTTTTTATTTAACATGTGTTAGAATCAAGTCATACATTGGTTAGGATAATAAACTTTCACACAATAAAACATATATTTCACAAGACCAAAATAGGAGTATTAATGTTTATAAATGGTCCATGAGTTTTAATGAGTATTGTTATTATTTTTGTTAGTTTAAAAAAGTTAATATAATCTTACACATGTTAAAGTTTCTAACATAATATTTAACAAGGGTTTTGAGCATGAGATAATATATATTTTTACAAGTTTAAGAAAGGTTTATAAAAATGTTCATATGGCCGAAAGTTTTATAATAAAAATGTAAGTGTTTTTATAGTTTTTACAAGTTCACATACACAGGTATTTGAAGATGTTTTGGATGATTTTCATAAAAATAACTTGAACATACTTAAAAGTGGTTTTAATCATCATAATATAATCATCTAAAGCATAATAACATGATGGAACTTAAAAATATTACAAGATCTAAAAACTACATATTTAAACACACTAACTTTGAAACACTAAAAATGGACATATTGGATATTATGGACTTAACACACCAAATATACATATTATTAACCTTAACAAGACTATATTTGACTATTTTTAGTGTTGGAACATAATATAATTCATATTGACAAAGTTGATAAAAACAAGTTTACTAGTTTATTGTAAAATTGTCACATTTGAAAGATCTAGGTAGAAAATGTAACTTTTTGAAAGTTAATGGAATTATTTTGTAACTTTAAAAGTTAAAAATGAATGATGTGACTTTGGAAAGGAGGATGTTAAAAATGAAAGATGTTAACTTTCCAATTTTGTTTTGTAAAAAGTTAGAAAACTTACAAAAATGTATTTTTGCATAAAAAGTTATTTTTATAAAATAAGGTTTTATAAAAATATAGATTACCAAACATGTTAGAAAAATATAAAAACAAAGGTTTTTATAAAAATTTGGTAACTTAAAGACTTGGTAAAATTTTGTGTAAAAATAAACACTTTTGTATATATGGGAATACAAAAGTGTTGGAGTATGTTGTAGTAAATAAACAAGTCTTGATTTTGAAAATAAAAATGTTATTTATAAAGTTCCAAGTAAAATATGTAAAAATTAAAGTTTGATCAATTTCAAGAAAACATGTTGTTGGAAACTTTAGGAAAAATAACTAAGTATATATTTTGGACGTAGGAAACATAATATTACAACAACAAGTATTTAATCCTACAAAATATATGCAAACAACTTGTGATATTCGGGACATAAAAATATATGAATACATGTAATAATTGTAATGTATTTATATCACGCCGTGTTAACGGACAAAATGTAAAACGGACGAATAAGTATATATTGTATAACTTCCTACAAGATAGGTATAAATGTTATTGCGTCTAGTGTGGAACTGAAAAGATATATTTTATGAACTAAAATATATAACTTGGGTGAAAATACATAACACTTTCCTAAGTGTTGAAAATCTATTCATGGGAGAATTAACATAAATAATCTACAAAGATTTCACATTTAAAACAAGCCTACGAAGTTGACAATATAAAACATGTTATCGAATCGACAGGATCCTAGTATATTTATTTAATGGGAAATTAAATATAGGGTAAAGTGAGTTGAGTCGCTTGTTTAAAATGTAACATCATTCGACAAGATCCTAGTATAACTATTTAATGGAAAAATAATTATACGGTAAAGTGAGTCGAGTCGATAATGATGTAATACGAGTTAATTAATAAAAAAATATGTAAATGTAACTTATACCAAGGGTAATCCATCACCAACGAACCTAGGATACACGTTTAATTAAACGGGGAATTGAACTAAATAGTGGTGTTGGGAGTTGGGCGTACAACTTGCCTAAACACACTTGCTATAGACTTAGTGATTTATACGTCTAGGACATTTGTAGGAGTTGACCCTGGATGAGCTATTCTCTTTATTGGATTTGCTTACTTTGCTTGAGGTGAGTTTCACGGCCCCATTTTACTATTTTTATTTTCGGGGGAAAGATATGTTATGTTATGGAAATATGTGATATGTTGAATTCTTGAGTTTGTTGTTCGCCACTCGTGGTGAGTCCTTGCTACTGTAACCATTTATTCGTGTGTATGTGTGAAATCAAAAACAAAAGGAATATTTGGATAGTACTATTGGTGCCTGACAAGGCCCACCCCTAATCGATAGCGTCGGTTATGCAACTGTGTATGCCAGAAGTGCACGTATTCTGAACTAAGTTATTAATTTCCGAGAAACAACTATGAGCTAGGCATTTCTAGTCTTGGTTTGGTTGTGGGCTCAAGTAGATTGTAGGAACTTGCAACTCTTACAATAGTCACTACTTGGTTTATTTCCCAAAGATGTTGTTAAAATGTTTTGTAAATTAAAACTTGTGAACTCACCAATATTTATATATTGACGATTTTTAACATATCTTTGAGGTAACTAAGCGTTGGATGATCACATGGCTAGTACGGGCATGGATCTACTTAACGTCGGATATATTGGGGGGTTTTACTTTTATTTTCCAAGGGGTTGGGATATAATCGTGAAACCTCTACTTTTGAATTTTAAACTATGATGTTTTAAGGATGTATGAACATGAAACTCGATTCGATGTTTTAAATAAATGATCTCTTTTCTTAATTACTTATAGTTTGTGTTAATCTTGGTTTGATGCTCTTCGAACGTCGCGCCACGTGTTTCCGCCATTGGAGTGGTGTTACAGAAGTGGTATCAGAGCCAAGGTTATAACGAACTAGTATTTTTAAAATCTAGACTATAACCAGTTTGGTTCGAGGAGTAGAGTTTTTTAAAAAATTAAAACGCATCAAAGTAATTTTTAGAAAAGAAAGGAAATTTGTATAAGGGGAGATTCCGACCGAACTAGCCATGGTTGTCAATACAGAGTATGTTAGAGGATAAAAGTTAGGAATGTTGTGTTAGATGTAGGCCTAACTTTCTAACTAAACTGATGACTTATATATATGTAATACAGTTCTTTGCCAGGATATGTCTACTACGAGCCACGCACTACCAGCCCCTAGTTTCGATAGCAGTCTCCAGATTGTGGACGCGATCCCGAGGAGGATCCCATGGAGTTGAATGATGTTGTGGATCCCCAGGCTGCCGCGAAGGTTAAGGCGGCGAGGATAAGTATGACGCTCGCCCGAGTGAGGAGGAGGAGGAGGACTCGTCGATGGATGAGTCTGACTCCGACTCTGTTACCTCACCGACGCTGGTTCCAGCAAGCCGATTGCTGACACCCCACCAGCTGACCTACCTGTTGTCCCACCCCCTGTTGCACCCTTACCACCACACCCTGTCCCAGCCATTTGAGACTTTCCCCTTGGATGTAGAGGCCATGTTCTCCCAACACCAGCCATATCTGAGTTCATCGAGTCCCCGTTTGATCGACACGCCCATGTCGATCACGTGCCTCTCCCTACTCCACGCATCCACGTCCCTCAAGGAATGAAACTTGTGTCTGTTAGGATCTGAGTTTGATTGTTTTGATTGTTTAAGTAAAGAAGTAATGAACGAAGTGAATTATAATTGGAAAGTGCAGCAGAATAATAAACTATTAATCAAAACAAGAGTGTAAATGTTTTTCAATCTAAAGCTTCCATTAATCAAATGATTACAATCAATAGTACAAGTACTCCCCCTCAGCCTGATCACTCTGTGATTGTTTGTCTCAGAGAATGTTTCGCGTGATAAATAGAACAGTACAAGCACTATTCTATTTATAGACAAATCTAAGCCACTGATGATCTAAGCTGACGTCACCTAAGACAGTGACCTCTAACAGAATAACAAACATAAAACATCTGTTGTATACAAACTACTGTTACATTGTAAAACTCTGAAAGGTAAACTGCTGTTGGGAAAACTCTGATGGTCTTGTATCATCTGTTGGAGCCTAAGTGTTGTTGGCTCCAACAGACCTTTAGTCTTCAACACTTTGATCAGCAGTTGTTCTTCGTCAAACCTTTGGTCAGCAGTTGTTCTCTAGCAGTTTTTATCCAACAGTCCTATGCAGCAGCAGTTCTCACAGCAGCTGTTTGGGTACAGCAGATGTTAGGTTCAACAATCTTTTGGGAGAAGTAACTTGTAAATGTTGTTTATTGCTAAGGATCAATTGAGTAGTATGTTTTGGCTTTCCAATCATCTGTTCTTCTCCAGGTCAGCAGACCCAACAGTGTCTTATGTACAGGGACAGTCTGCCGGGTTTCTAGAGAGCTTTTCCGACGATGAGTTGTCGGTGGCTTTAGTAGAGCACGTTGTGCTACCCTCGGGGGAGCCACTAGTTTGCTATTTGGCTAGTAGCGCCCACCCCCACCCCGTTGTACTTGGCTACCAGCCATCCCCGTCGACCCCCCTATGCATGAGCACCCATTCCACCCCCAGACCATGCCGAGCCCACTGTCCCTGTTTATGATGATGCCCCAGTTGCACCATCACCCCCTGTTGTCCACTGCGAGCCATCACCCCCACAATGCGCCTGTGACACCAGTAAACGATCTAGGTCAACATCCGTATGCATTCTACTTATTATTGTCATTTCATGTGCCTAATTAGACATTTTGCACACACTGTAACCCCCCCCCCCCATCTGGTAAAGCATGAGTTTGCAAGAAAACTCGATAAATTATCGGTTTATGCGTACAACACCCGAACTATGCAAACCAATTGGCGTTGAACAGTTAAGCCAATCACACGCTTAACAGAGAACAACCGGATACCCGATTTCTACAACAGAAACAAACTACAATACACGTGACAATGGTTAAGTGAGAAACCATACAATCTCCACTTTATTCCAAAAAAATTCTCAAAAAGTCCTATATGGACACAACATACAAGAATCATGGAACCTTTCTAGAACACAGTGGTATATTAAAATGAGTTCATATCACACAGTAACACATGTTTATCACCAATTAACATATGTTGTAACACTATGGTGAGTAGTATTCTTACCATTACTTATGTTGATCCACTCACCAAGCCGAACATACTTCAACATTCTCACTCGAATGGATATTCCTATATCAAGGGTGACTAGATGTTATTAAGACAAATTGCATACATGTGCATATAGATATGTAATCGACCGTCTTTGCAAACACCTATATATTCAACACTTCAACGTGAAAGCCTCACTTATAATAATCACATGCTAGTGCACATATAATTGGCCACTTGCACCCATCCATATCCACGACCTTATGCCTATTTCCACACAAATGTTTTGAACAAACCCACGCTTATATACACACCTATACACACACGCGTGCATACATGAAGGAGAGTTCAATGTCTTTGTCATTATCTTATACCTATTTATATATCCATGAACATTTCCCTAGAGAGATTGATTACCTTGATTGGAAGCAACAAACATTCCCCTTTCCACATCAATAATCGGCCAACACATAGCATGAAGACAAGAGTGATGATGACAATTCAATCAACCTTGAACTATCACTATCAATGAGATCATGCCACACCTTTTCTTTTCCTTTGTTTTACTCGGTTGAAACTACACAAGAACAAGAAGAAGAATCAAGCTCAAGTCCCTTTCAAACCTTTCACCTAAATGGTAAGATGGTTATCATGCTTCATTACCCCTTATTAACCCTATTTAGCTAATAAACCTCTGGTCCCTTTCTCCTTGATTCACGGCCAAAGCACCACCACCATACACCATCTTAATCCCATTACAAATTTTGTCTACATCAGCCATGCATGACCACATAAGATCAGATACCTCACTTACACCCTTATGTGACTTAAACTCTTGTCCTATCCCATTCTTGAACATGATTTGCACACAAACTAGAAAGATTATCCTACCTCCTATACTCAGCCGATTCCAGGAAGTGTGAACCAAGATGTGTGTCAAACATTATTATCAAAATTGGTGTAGTACTATCAATGAAGCTCAAGGATCCATGGAGGAGAGTTGCCAAACATTCAACTATATAAGGAGGCATCATGATCACCCAATTTCACACACAAACTCTCTCTCTCTCTCTCTCTCTCTATCTCTCTCGCTCGACCCTTCACAACCGAAAAACCCACCCCCTTCATCTAGTGCAAGCTTCAATCAGATAAGGAGTCCCAAGGTTCGTGGTCAAGTGACTTTGGTGGTGCAAGCATTCGGCATTACTCGAAGTAGGTAAGATAACCATACCTTTAATCCATTTTTCCTTCGGCCCTAATGAATCACCCGACCCCCAGCCTTTTATTCACCATAAACCTGATCCCATGACTCACAAAGTTGGTTGTTTCAAGAGCATTATATGATTATTATTGATTTATGCCGAACACACACATACACTTATATAAATGATCGCACTGAGCTACACATCCACACACGAGGCATAAATCGACTTAGACAGTACACCCCCAACTTGAACAATGCTTTAAAAATGACATACGACTTCATTAGTTGAACAATCGATTTTATAACTAAAAATACACTTGGTACATAACCGAAGCTAATCCACATTTTGTGGATGATTATAATTGGTTTCCATCTAAAACACACTAAAACACAATGTAAAGCTTCGATGGTACCTTCATAAGCATAGATCGACCAATTTTGATTCACTAAACAATCAATTTCGAGACCTATATTATGTGCTATTTTCGGCTAAACTATCATAACATATGTTAAATAGACTGAAACATATGTTAATACTATTTTGGGCATTAAAATTTCAGAAACTTATGTTAAAATACATATTTTTCCAAGAAACCAACTACACATGACGGATTGGTATCAATCTATAAACCATGACGACATGTGGGATCCACTTTGTTTACAATAAAGACCATCTTACAACAAAACGCCTTGGATTTCCGGAACCGTACATTTTACCAGTACATATAAATCGATTATAAATCGCCACGTGCATAAAAACATGGCCCACATACACTAATACCAAGGTCTACATATGTCGGGTGAATAACTTGTGTGATAAACGACAAGAACGTACTATTTACCGTGCTCTTGACTATCATAGGGCAATCATTTTCAGTACGGTAGTTACCGCACACCTCAGCTTTACCAGACCACATGTATTATCATCAGGTGAGTTTCACGGCCCCATTTTACTATCTTTACATTTTTAGGGGATAAACATGCTACAATTCTAGTACATTTAATTAGGTGTGTTATTCTATCATGACTACCATGTGGAACATGAGACATTTGGTTCATGAGCTCAACAGACCTCATACTTACATTTACACCATAACCATTAGCTATCAAAAGCCGTGGAACACTTTAATAGATCTATTGGGTTGACACCCCGACTCTTGGTTAGTCGCTCTAACCGGTTACATACAAAAGAGTGTTAGTATTCTACTATACATACATTGTCTTTAGTGTACAATGCGCGAGGCACAACAGTCAAGAGGTTTGGTTATGGGACTCATGGTTCGCACAGTAATCACTCTCTTAGCTAGCCTATGACTTGTCATGCACGAATTACACGAGCACTTTACGTAGTACATTAAAACCTGTGAACTCACCGACATTATTGTTGACAAATCTTTATGCATGTTTTTCAGGTAATTGACCATGAAGAGCGGGGACTTTGGAGAGGGGTTTGAGCATGCACATCAGGGTACCATCACGGGTTGGGTTTTAATAAAGTTGGTCTTGTCGTGTTATGAAATTTGAGACAATGATTTCTAGACAATTTTATGTTTAACTTAATTATGTATGATAGTATTTGTCAATTGGTGGCATCATTTTAAATTACATCTAATGTGTTGCTCGAACATTGTGCTTGAAAACCTTTCGAATCATATCCCCGTTTTTTCACCTTGCAGGGTGTGACAGTGACAGTGCCTGCCAGGCGCGCCGGTGTAATGATGGAGGGGAGTTCTGCCTGTAGCTCTGACTTGAGGAGGGCGGGTATGAGAGCTTACCCTACTAGCCCAGACACCCCCGTCACCATAGCCCCTAGCCCCGAGCTAGTGACCACCACCCTTCCTCATACCGGACATTATCGGACCTTCTCAGCCGACATACCCTGACATACCCGGGCCATCCCAGCCTCATGGAGTGGCCTCATTGCCTGGACATGCCTTGACTACCCTATACACACTTGAGAGAGACTTCTAGGCGTTGGCTGATACGATGCAACGCCTCGTCTCACACATGGAGTGCAAGGCTACAGCCTGTTGTAGTATTTGTGCATATTATATTGCTTCAATACATCTCATGTACGTTTACTTTTGGTCTATAAATAGATGGGTTCATCCCACTATTTTAGACATTCCTTTTGTAGTTATAATTTCCAATATATCTGGGAATCATTTGAAACATTTACTGTTTTATTCATTAACTGTCTTAGATTCTCATTTACTGCTTTAGTTCACTTATCAAAGGGGAGTAATAACTCCTGTTTAAAAGTGAAGCTTTAACTTGAACACTTTACATGTATTCCGCTCAAATTACTTTGATAGTTATGAAAACAAGTGTTCATGATAAGAATCTGTTCATAAACAAGAAACTGATCCAACAATTGGTATTAGAGCTTCTGGTTCATCTGATCATATATTAATCTAACAAATTTAGAATCAGACACAGACTCTTATTGATATTCACTAAAGGATTTCAGTTCACATTTTAAACATCCATCACTTTAAGAAACCATTGATCAATCAAATTTCTTAAAAACGGACCCTCATAATATTGGATATGCCAATAAGCCTCCTATGCTAGTCAGAAATGAATATATTATCTGGAAAAGGAGGATTGTACATACTTTATCTCAACAAAATACTAGATGTTGGAAGTCTGTCATGTATGGACCTCATAAACCAGTAATTACAGGTCCAGAAACTAAAGTAGAAAGAACAAAAGAACCAAAAGACTACACTGAGGAAGATTTCCTAAAACTTGAGCTGGATGCTAAGGCATTCTCTATGTTGGCTGTGGCTCTCCCAAATCAAATTTATGCTAGGCTTTTACATTGTGAAAGTGCCAAAGAGCTGTGGGATTGCCTAAAAGAACAGTTTCGAGGAACTGATGAGGTGATAGCCAACACCAGAGAAATCCTTGCTCAACAATATGAAACCTTTACTCATGTTAATGGAGAGACTTTCACTTACAAGAATTTGAAAGATTCTCTTCATTAATATCTGAGTTAAAGTTAAATGGTCAGACCTACATAAACTCATCTATGCTACATAGATTCTTAAGGTCTTTACCAGAAAAATGAGAAACTTATTCTATAGTTCTCAGGTTAGGACCAGATTTTGATTCTCTCTCACTCACAAAATTACACGGGAGATTACTTACTTTTGAAAGAGAAATCAATCAAAAGAAAAAGTTACAAAACTCTGGTCAAATTGCTGATGACTATATTCCAGGTAGCACAACACTCTTTGGACAAGATTCACCTTCTTGTTCTAATGATTTTGGATCTTTTGATAACATTGACATAACTGCTGGGATCTCATCAGAAAGGTCATATCCAGTTTATGACAATGATGAAAATAGTCAAACTACTAATAACATGTGTTTTATAATGGATGACTTAAAAAATTTTAGTAGTGATGACTTAGAGGAAATGGATATACTACACCAACTAGACATATTAAACATAAGAACTAAAAAATTTTATAAAGGGTCAGGAAGGAAATTTCTAGGACTGAACAGTTCTACAAAAGTTGGTTTTGACAAATCTAAATTGAGATGTCAAAAGTGTCAGAAGTTGGGACACTTTGCTAGAGAATGTAGAAGCTCTAGATTTAACCAATCACAGTCTGGAAACCAATCAAACCCTAGTTACAATAGGAATTTTAGAACACAAGGAAGTGCACATTTTGAACAGGCACAAGCTCCACAAATCCAATATGTGCCACAAATACAATATGTTCAGATGCCTGCTCATCAACAGCAGAGCCAACAACAGATGCCTTCCATTCCTGTTGCTCAACAACCTCCACAAGTTCAACAACCCACTCAACAAAGTCTTTTCACAAATGGGTATGTTGACTGGAGCAGTCTTCCTTTTGACACAACAGAATGCAGTTCTGATGCAGACAACAAAATGTTTGACATCAACTGGGGTGAACCTGATAATGGCAGAAAGAACTTTGCCTTAATGGCTTTTGAGGGATGCTCCTCTAATGCTGCCTTATCACAAGTATCAAAAGAGTCTCTTTTAAAACTTTGCTCAAAATTATGCAAAGAATCATTTGCTAGGGAGACCAATGTGCATCTACAAGGCAAGGCCAATGACTCTGAAAGAAAATACACTCAGATGAAATGTGATTTAGAAAGAAAACTTACTTCAAAAACAAAAGAAATTTCTAAATTGACTAATAATGCTATTGAAACCCAAGCACAGATAAAAAGCATGATAGAAAACCTAGGAAATGTCAAAAAAGAGCTTGCTAACACCAAGGTTGATTGTGAAAATTGGGTGTAGTCATGTAGAGGTTACCAAATGTTGCTTAACAAACAAACTGCATCAAATGTTAAGTTTGGCATAGGGTACAATCACACAGAATCACCAACTGATTTTACTCTGAAAACTGCTGATGGTGGGACTAGAATAGTTCAAACTTCTGATATCAAAGACTACACATCTTTTCATCAGAACTTTCTTAAAAATGAAAAAGAAAGTCCTGCATAAGTAGATATCTGACATTGAATCATCATTAGTTTCCTTCATCTACATCAGGAGTTGAGACCCTTAAAACTACTGATGGCTAAATTCAAAATTTAACAAATGTCAGTACTTTGCCTACCAAAACTCCTGAAAATCTGAAAGGAAAGGCAAAATCATGTAAAATTTGTGGTCTTTTTAACCACTAAACAGAATTTTGTAGATATAGAAAAGGAAATAAGTACAACAAGAAGATTTTATAACTGGTTGTGGGAAAACAAATCAAACAAGATTATGAAAACACTTTCTATCCCAACAAACAGCAACCAAGTTACACCTTTTCTCATAGAAAGACTAAATCACAACCACAGTCTTCCTTTCAAAATTCTTTTTCAGAAGCTAAACCAAAACCTTCAGCAGTTTCACAAACTGCTGAGGTAAAAGCTTTGATAGATATGGTTAACCATCTGATGACCAAAGTTGATGTCGAACCTCAAAATGGTCCCACCATTGTTCTTAACAATAAATCCATTGCCAAAAAGACATGGATTTCTAAAATTGGTCCACAACAAACTGCTATTATTCTTGTTCTCAAGAGTAAACCCAAAGCCAAATTGGATTGGGTTCCTAAATCTAACTAATCTACTCTTTGTGCAGAGGGTCTCCAGAGGTCTATATAGCATTTGGTATGTTGATAGTGGAGGCTCAATGCACATGACAGGATGCAGGTACCTGATCAACAATTTCATAAGTCAAAGAGAAGGATTTGTGTCCTTTGGGAAAAATTCCAAGGGATATATGCTAGGATATGGTAATGTATCCTCTGGTAAAATGCAGTTTGAATAGGTCAATCTGGTTGAAAACCTTGAGTACAACTTGCTAAGTGTCTCACAAATGTGTGATAAAGGATATTCTTCCTTTTTCACCAAAACAACATGCATGATCATATCACCAGAAGGCCAGAAGTTGATAGAGAAGATAATTGAAGATCATACTTTGCTGATAGCCAAAAGATATGGCAATGTCTATGCAGTGGACATTGAAAAAGACAAAGTACTTAACAACACTGCCTGTTTCTTCTCAAAGGCATCGACTTCAGAGACAGACCTTTGGTATAGGAGACTTGGCCATGTGAACTTTAAAACCATAAATAAAGTCACAAAAATGGTCTTGGTCAGAGGTCTAGTATACAAGTGTCAAGAACACTTTGTATCCTGTCTTAAGGGAAAACAACATAAGTCCTCTTGTAAGTTATTGAAGAATAAAAAACAACTGCATGTCTTCAACTACTCCATATGGACTTATTTGGGCCAGTTAAAATCATGAGCCTTGGTAAGAAGAAGTACTGATTGGTCATCATTGATGACTACTCAAGATTCACATGTGTCTTCTTATTTTCCAAGGATGAGGCAGCTGAAATTATCAAGTTCTTCATTCTACAAGTAGAGAAATAGTATTCTCTCTCTGTCTAAGTCATAAGAAGTAACAATGGGACAGAGTTCAGGAACAAAACTCTAGATGAATTTTGTTTGTCTAAAGGGTTTTTTAGACAATTCAACATTCCCAGAACTCCTGAAAAAAATGGTGTGGTAGAAAGGAAGAACAGAACATTGATTGAAGCAGCAAGAACTATGTTAGCTGATTCAGGCCTACCTCTTTATTTCTGGGCTGAAGCAGTCAACAAAGTTTGTTATGTTCAAAATAGGGTCCTTATTACCAAGAGACATTCCAAAACTACATATGAAATTCTTCATGGCATTAAGCCCCTTATCTCCTTTTTAAAAGTTTGCTGCTAAAGTTGATTCGGGTTACTTTCTTGGTTATTCTTCCACTAGAAAATCCTACAAGGTATTCAATTCCAGAACCAAGATAGTTGAAGAAACACTGAATGTCAAGTTCAATGAGTCAAAACATGCACTCATTCCAGCACATCCTACTGAACTCTTTGACCTTGACAGTTTTAATTTCGGACCTGAAAACACTGTTACTTCATCTAAACCAACTTATTATGGTGATCAAGGGTTTAATGATGATGGTCCTCTATCATGGATTCCTAATACAGTCATTAAATCAACTTTCAAGCCATCAAAAGTTCATCAAACTGCTGATTCAACAACTACTGATAACCAAACTCAAACTTCTAATTCAGCTCCTACAACTACTAAAGATGTACAAACAGCTGAACCAGATATTATTAACCTCGGTGGTTTGTTTGGAGAAGTTCAACAGCCTACTCCCATCAATCGTTTACGACAACTGATTGAACACAAAGATCATCCATTGGATCAAATCATGGGTGATATTGCCTTAGGGGTACTTACAAGAAACCATCTTTCCAACTTCTACTTATTCTCGTCATTCATTTCTCAGTTGGAACCAAAGAAATACCAGGAAGCCCTTAAAGACAACTGTTGGGTTGAAGCAATGCAAGATGAACTACTACAGTTCAAAAAGCTACAGGTTTGGGAAATATGCCCCTTACCTCCAAACAAATAACCAATTGGAACAAGATGGGTTTTCAGAAAGAAACAAGATGAAGCAGGTCTAATCATTAAGAACAAGGCAAGACTGGTGGTACAAGGTTATTCTCAAGAAGAAGGAATTGACTATGATGAAACCTTTGCTCCAATTGCAAGGCTTGAAGCCATAAGGTTATTTTTGGCTTATGCAATTTCCAACAAAATTAAAGTTTTTCAAATGGATGTAAAGAGTGCATTATTATATGGAAAATTAAAAGAGGAAGTGTATGTTTGTCAGCCACCTGGGCTTGAGGATCCTTCTCATCCTGATTGGGTGTACAAACTTGACAAAGCTCTTTATGGGCTAAAACAAGCTCCTAGAGCTTGGTATGACACACTTTCCACCTTTTTACTCAAAAATCACTTCACAAGAGGCTCCATTGATAAGACACTTTTCATTAAGCATGTTGGAAATCACATCCTATTTGTTCAAATTTATGTTGATGATATCATTTTTGGTTCAACCAATTCAAAACTGTGTGATGAATTTAAGAAACTCATGCAATCAAGATTTGAGATGAGTACCATAAATGCAGTACTTTTTAGGATTGCAGATCAAACAAACAACAAGTGGAACTTTTATACATCAATCTAAATATGTCAAAGAATTATTGAACAAATTTTCTTTAAAAGACTGTAAATCAGCTTCCACTCCCATGAGTCCAACCACACAAGTTCAACCAGATGATCAAGGAAAACAGATTGGTCAAACCATGTATAGATGTATGATAGGTTCCCTACTCTATTTAACTGCATCTAGACCAGATATTATGTTCTCAACTTGTGTATGTGCAAGATATCAATCAGCTCTAAGCGAATCACACCTAATTGCAGTCAAAAGAATTTTCAGATATCTGAAAGGAACTCCTACACTTGGAATTTGGTATCCTCCTTCAAGCAATACCAAATTAACACCTTTCTCAGATAGTGACTATGCAGGGTGTAAAATGTCAAGAAAATCAACATATGGTGGTTGTTAATTCTTAGGAAACTGTCTGGTGTCCTGACAATCAAAGAAGCAAGCATGTGTGGCAACTTCAACTGCTGAAGCAGAGTACGTTGCAGCTGCAAGTTGTACATTGTGACACCCCAGGAAAATCCCACATCGGTCGTGGCCAGGAGAGATCCTTGATTCATAAGTAATGTCTTGCCTCTTAAATCACCAACGCGTTTTGGGGCTTAATGTTAGTGGATGAGAGGAGAACTCCACAGTTAAGCGTGCTCAGGTGAGAGCAGTACCAGGATGGGTGACCTCCTGGGAAGTCTCCACTAGGGCAACCAAAAGCAAATCCGTGAGCTCTGGATGTGCAACCCATCAGGGCAAAGCGGACAATAATGGTGGTGAGAGGGGCGGGGTGTTACATACATCACAGATTCAATGGCTTCAATATCAATTACTTGATTATGGAATCAAAGAAACCAAGACCCCGTTGCTTGTTGACAGTCAATCTGCCATTAACATAATTCAAAACCCTGTTCAATTTTCAAAGACAAAACATATAGAAATCAGCTATCATTTCATCATGGATTGCTATGAAAAAGGCAAGATTGAGGTGAAACATGTGACAACAGCTATATAAATAGCTGATATATTCACCAAACCCCTTGACGCATCAACATTTTAGAGGTTAGTATCCATGCTTGGGATGCTAAATGTTGAGTAAGTACTGTAAGTGTTTTTCATTTTCCTGCACATGTTTTGCTTTCACTTACATTGTTACTAATCTGTCACAAACCTTTGATGATCAAAAGAGAGAAACCTCTGATGTACAAAAACATTGGAATGGGGATATTTTCAGAAAAATAACTAACTTTTGATTAAAATAATCTTCAGAAGTTATAAAATGTGTTTATAAATTGTTCTCATCAGTTTTTAACAAACTACTGAAGAGAAAATGGGAACTACTTATGAATAATCTGCTTCATCAGCAGTTTTGTCAATAATGGTAAATTAGACATTTCCCATTTCAGAAGTTTGACCTAGGGCGGTTATAACCTTCTAATAAACACCTTTTCTCACACTTATCCATTCAAAAAGCAAAAATTCCCTCTTTCTCTCTCAAACCACTCACAAACCCTCCCCTGCAACATCAAAAACACTGTTCGATCAAGAAACACCATGGCTCTCGTACTGAAACAGGGACACAATCAAAGAGGCTACTTCGTGAAAGATCCAGCCTGGTCCCAATACGACGAAATCATTGATTTAGTCGTCAAATCCCAGTTCTACACAGCTTTCACCATTGATCCTCCAATTCACATTCAAAATCTAAACAAGTTCTGGGCAAACGCTGAGGCGGTGACTGTGAACAATAAAGTGATTTCCCTCAAATCAACCATCCAAGGGAAAGTTATAGCGATCACACCAGCTACTTTGGGAATAAGACTTGGTCTAGATGATGCTGATGCACTAGAACAAATTCCCAATATTGAAATTCAACTAACCATGACTGAGTGTGGTTACCAAGGTACACTTTCACATGCTACAATTTATAAGAAGTTTTTTGATGAAAAATACAAACTTTTGTTTCGTTACATCATCATGTGTTTAAGTCCTAAAACTAGATCTTATGATCAGATGCCCTCTACTTTTCCACCTATTTTCCATTCCATTGTGAATGAGACTAAATTTAGGGCATCATCACTTTTCTTTAATGACTTGGTGTTGCATCACCAAAATGATAAAAAGAAATTTTTGTTGTACCCAAGATTTGTGATGCAATGTATAATAAAAGAACTTGGTGATGGAATACTTGTGGGTGAGGCTGTAAAGCTAAATCCTTTGACCTCATAAGTGATCTCTAGGCATAATAAACCGGCACTTTTGCCAGAAGATGACCAAGGGGAACAAGCCACAGTCCTCAAGGAACAAACATCTTCAAAACCTACTCCTAAAAAGCCTAAATAGCCAAAACAACAAAAAATCCAAACCCACCAACCCAAAAAGAAAAGTTGTTCAGGAGGTTGATATGCCTGAACCAGCTCATGTGCAATCTGCACTTCAAGAAGGTGTGACGAAAACATCCTCTCAGTCTCATCCATCTCACACCCCTCAAAGAGCTCCCATAACCATTTTGTTTAAAAGGAAGAAACTCAAAAAGACCATAACTACTGACCCTTCCTTTGAAACTACTGAACCTACTGAACCTTTACTAGCAACTACTGAACCTGAACTCTCACATCAAACAATAGAAATAGCTCAAATTCTCTCTGGGCTGAAAGAAAACATCCCATCTGAGAATGTCAATCCCCAACAACCACATAAAACAGGGGATACAACCTCAGAAACAGATATTGATGTGGATGTTATCAGCCCTATCCCAAGAGAAGAGGATGAACCAAGGCGTCTAAGCCCAACCTTAGACACTTTAGGTACATTTGAGGCTGCTACTACTCTCATACCACCCAGTGGTGGATTAGAGGACAGTAGTACCATAGCTAAGACCTCAAATGTGGCAACTACTGATGAAGGCTTTATGCCTGAAGTAGGAAAACCTCAGTACCAAGAAAAAGAGGTTCATGAGACTA
The DNA here is from genome assembly GCA_030844895.1 of Ambrosia x helenae. Taxonomy (NCBI): domain Eukaryota; kingdom Viridiplantae; phylum Streptophyta; class Magnoliopsida; order Asterales; family Asteraceae; genus Ambrosia; species Ambrosia x helenae. The sequence continues at coordinate 78,663,285 of CM061223.1, forward strand.
CTAGGTTGGGCCTAGCTCATAGTTTAACTGATGACATACTCAGTGAGGATGTCACCAGGGATTCAGATGATTTCATTAGTTTGGATGATGTTTCAAACTCTCCACAACATGAATTGACGGCTGATTGTGACGGTCATGCATCTGATGTATCTAAGCTCAAAGAGCTAGTCACAAAGGATCAGGTTAAAGACCACTTGAACCCTCTCCCATAAAGTGGCATCTTCAGTTCAAACTGAGGATCACCCAAAAACACCCCCTCCATAGCAAAAGCCTACCCAATTCCCTGGGTTATCAAGCATAGACTTAAACCATCTATGCAGCCCAGCTGGTTCGCTATACCAGATGGTACATCAACTCATTTCCCAACATAAAGATTTTATGACTGTTATGGAGTTAAAGAACAAAACTCAACTTGAGATGATTAATAATGCCATAGACCACAAACTTAGTGAGTTGTCAAGAAAAATGGAAGACAATAGATGACAACTTGATCATCTATCTGGTGTAACACCTCCACCTCCTTGGTTTCCAGAAGTGGATGAAGTCAAAAAGGGGGAGATGTCTAAGGAAGCAAAGGTTGTGTCACTTGAAGCCTCCAAAAAGGCCAAAGAAGCACAACATCTCAAGGATTCCCAAAAGCAAACAGTCATGACAAGACAAGAAATAGCCTTGAAAGAAAGGCATGACTGGCAAGAAAAACAAGAAAGGCTCCTTAGCGAAATAGCTGAAAAGAAATCCCAAGGCACTATAGAAGAAACTGCAGAAGGCCAAGACAGAAGTATTGAAGACAATCCTTCAGTATTTGATACTCAGATCAACACTTTAATAGTTGACACTTCCAAGACTGAAGCAGAACAGCCTTCTAAGGCAACTGAACCTACTCTAGCTGATATTCCTAAGCCTGCACCCACTTAAACAACTGTTTTAAACCCTACTCCCATATCAATTTCTAAAGAACTCATGGAGAAGAGTTTAAAGGAAGCAAAGAAGAAGGCAATGGAAGATGAGATCTGGAACAGCCTAGAAGCAAGGGATGACTTCAGCTACAATGAAAAATTAACAAGGTATGAACAGAAGTTAAGTGAGTTGGAAGAACAAGAAAGAGTTGCTGAAGAAGACAAGAGACAACAGTTGATGACCTTCATCAGCAAAAACAGCAAAACAAAGAAGTACTCACTTAAAGGGCTCTCAATTGAAGAACTAACACATAGAGCTCAGCTTGTATCTGACAGGCTAGCTCGTGAGAAAGATAGAAAGGCAAAGAGTGCTGAGATCATACAAGAATTGGTAGATAATGGATATGGTTCAAAGAATCAAGTGTCCAGATGGAGAGAAGATACATTATATGACACTTACAAGAAATCCAAGGCTGGTAGACTTGCTAATCCAGAGAAGTTTAAAACTTCTGAAGTTTCACAAACTTCAGTAGTTAAAACTTCTGGTGTCAAACAATCAACAAAGCAGCCTGCTACCAAGAAGAAGCCAGAGGAGACCATCAAAACAGACTTCAAAATGGTATTGTTTGAAGGCAACACCATTGTACAAGGAGACTTTGTGGTTGAATAGAAACCTCTTCTCACACAATTCAGGGATCCTTCTACTTTTTCTTACCAACTACAACAAACCATAACTGACAAGAAACACACTAAGGTAGTAATTGAACATCATCTTCCAACTTTTAGTAATATACCTGATGTTGTGAACACAGAACAAAGAAGGGAATCCCACCTAAGAGTCACTGAAATAGAAGATATTCCAAAATCAGGAACAAACTAGGAGACTAGCATGATCCCCTATACTTTAGACTTTGGCCAAACTAAAGTAAACATAGTGAAATGGTCATTCACTGGTTCAAACTCAGTGATGGTCACAAGATGAGATCATTCAAGTAAGGTCTTCACCTCCATAGATGAACTGAAGAATCTTTCAACAAAATACCTGCTCACCATCCAGCATCTTGAACCTCAACAAGGATCTCTTACTGAAAAATAGGCTCACCAACTCAAGATCTCCATAGTTAGAGAAATTTGGAGGATTCTTGATGACAGAAAGAAAGAATAAAGGATTAGATAAGGTTTTGGCTTCATCAATCCAGGGGAGATTGTTAGGACAAAGAGGATTGATGAAACCGCTTTTGATACCGTAGACTAATTCATGTTTCTGCTAAATAATTCTAAGTATAAAAAATGCTGAAGAAGAAGATATCAAGTGCTGAAGAGTAATGATCAGAAGTTTTGAAGACCAAACCAGACAAGTCTCTAAAAAACTACTGAAGACAAACTACTCATCAGATGTTTGATAGAAGATTCTAACCGACTTATACTTCAATAGTTTAGTTTAATATTAGTATTGTTAAAGTCTTTGTACAAGTACCAATGCTACAGCATGTTGTAGTATTTGTACATATTATATTGCTTCAATACTTCTCATGTACGTTTACTTTTGGTCTATAAATAGATGGGTTCATCCCACTATTTTAAACATTCCTTTTGTAGTTATAATTTCCAATATATCTAAGAATCATTTGAAGCATTTACTGCTTTATTCATTAACTGTCTTAGATTCTCATTTACTTCTTTAGTTCACATATCAAGGGGGAGTAATAACTCCTGTTTAAAAGTGAAGCTTTAACATGAACAATTTACATTTATTTCGCTGTGCAAATTACTTTGATAGTTATTAAAACAAGTGTTCATGATAAGAATCTGTTCATAAACAAGAAACTGATCCAACACATGCGGGGTATCACCGGCGAAAGCCATTTTACCCACAGGCAGCACCAATACGACCGCAATACGTCCATTAGCATGGCCATATTATCATTATATACCACCCCCATCTCAGTAGAGGAGAGATACATCATTTGTGTGGATTCACAGCTAGGAGGCAGCATTATGGATGTACAGTATTAGGCAGGATATATTATTAGTAGTACTTTTTGCATTTTACCTAGCTGGGCAGGTTGTGCCAGCCTATGTTATGATGTTTTGTTATATTTCAAACGATGTGTAAGGGATGTTGTGACCCGTTGTTTTGTTATTATTGAAACAAATGTTGTACTCGTTGCTTTGAAATTAATGAAAATCATATTGTTGTAATGGTAAAATATGTTGTTATTTCATTGTGCATCCTGTGACTGTTTATGATGATTGTCTACTCTATATCTTGTGATTGTGAGATTGTATTGTGATGGTATGTTATCAATTATTTATGCGTTGTGGTGTTACTTGTGCGTTGTGCGTGACAATATTTGTATGAATATTCATCGAATTAACCTCTGACATTCGTTATTGAAGTTAATGGCATCTGCCACAAGTAGTATCTCTAGCCATGAAGGACTGCCCACGACCCCAGCCGAGCTGGAACATCTAATCTCTAAACTAATCGCACGAGCGATAGCGGAACGAGATTTCGCGCGCACTAACGGGTCGGGAGACCGTACTGGGAGTGATCATCGTTATTGGTCCCCTATTGGTAAGTGATTTAAAATGAAGTGAAATGTCGGGATGTTGTCTCGATGCTTCTTTCACGTAATAACATATCTTCGTGTTATTTCAGAAACTGCTTCTCATGAGCGTGGTTGCACATTCAATGCCTTCTTAGATTGCAGGCCCATCAATTTCAAAGGGACTGAAGGCTCCGTTGGCCTAGTTAAGTGGTTTGAGAAGACTGAGCAGTCATTCGCATCAGTGGTTGCACTCCCAGGCAAACCGTGATGTACACCATCAACTTGTTTCTGGATCATGCTCTGACTTGGGGGAATAGCCAAGTCTAGTCCTTGGGTGACGATGTTGCATACTCTCTATCCTGGTTAGAGCTGAAAGAACTCATGATCTGTGAGTACTATCCCGCAAGTGAAATCCAGAAACTTGAATCTGAGTTCTGGAATCTTAATATGATTGGTTCGGACGTCGCTGGTTACATGTCCAAATTTCATGATCTCTCCAGATTGGTCCCCCGATTGGTTACGCCAGAAAATAAGAAAATTGATAGGTATCTCTTTGGGTTAGCACCCTAGGACGTCTTTTGAAACTATTTGATGTGGTATTTTATAAAGTCTTTTGTTGATTAGAGTCCTGTTTTGTGTGAAGCGGGCATTGGCAATTGCCTTTGCCTAGAAGTATGTTGGCAAGTTTGAAAATGTCAGTATAGTTCTTGCACCTTCAACAAGTGTTTTGTCCCTCCTTTCTATAACTCCATTTTGTTGAGGAGCTTTAGGGGCTGAGAAATCATGTGAAATTAATTTTCTTATCAGAAAAGATTTCAATCTGGCATTTTTTTAATTCAATACCATTATCACTTCTAATTCTTCTGACTTTTAGTTTCAAGTGATTTTGGATTTTTCTGATAAAATTTATTATTAATTAAGAAGTTTCACTTTTATTTTTCAAAAATTCACCCCATGTGTACGTTGAAAAATCATCAACAATGGCAAGTATGTATTTCTTACCTGCCATGCTTTCCTTGCTGATTGATCCACACAGATCCATGTGAAGTAGTTCCAAAGGTTGTGTTGTCGAGAAACCAGATAATGATTTATGTGAGCTTCTTTTGGATTTGCCCATTTGACATGCTTCACATATGTTTTCCTTTTTGAATTTTATAACAAGGAGGCCTTTTACTAGCTTTTTGTTGGCAAGGATGTTTAAAGTATTAAAATTTACATGTGCAAGTTTCCTATGCCATATCCAGTTATCACTTGATGTTTGAGAAAATAGACATAAAGGTTCTTTTCACAATTTGACATTGAGATCAAAGTAATAAATGGATTTTCTAATTCTTTCACCTGTCAAATATGCCGCATTATCTAAGATTCCTATCACTTCACATTTATCAGGCCAGAAAATTACCTTAAAGCCCTTGTCACAGAATTGTTCACAGCTTAACAAATTATACTTTAATCCTTCAACATATGAAACTTTTTCTATGGTCAGAGGCCCTATAGTAATGTTTCTAACCTAAGGTCCTAACTTTTATTCCATTCCCAAAGTTGACCAATTGACCAACTTCGGCTACATACCTACTTAATAGGCTCATGTTCCCTGTCATGTGCTTGGAGCTTCCTGAGTCATTATACCAAATCTAGTGCACATGAAGGTCCTGCATTGTAGAGAGTTAGAGATTTTTGGTACCCATATCTTGTTGGGCACTGACTTAAAGTACATTTTCTCAACTTTGGTTTTGTTCTTCATATCCTTGCAGATTTCAGCTGCAGGAATATGAGAGTCCTTGTCTGTTTTCCTGTGATGTGTGCTTGGACTACTTTCAGAATTTCAGCACACATGCAACAATTGATATCAGATGTTTTATCTGATATTGATTTCTGGAAATTCTTGATCCATTTTTGGAAAGTTCAGGCTTGTTTCTGTTTTCAATGATCTATTTGTTTCAGTTATATTTGACTTTATAATACCATATGTATCTTCTTTAGATTTTGTGAAAACAGTTTTGGTGTTTGAACTTGTCCCTTTTACATATCCTAGGCCTTGTCCATAATTTCTGGGTTAGCCTTAATGTAGTCAATAAAATCTTTGGCTTATTGAAAACTTTTAACATTTATTAAGTTATCTTGTAGATTTTTGTACAATTGCTGCCTTTCAATTTCATAAAAATTGATCTTTGCTTTTAGTTGAAGGTTTTCTTTTTGCAATTTTTTTTCATTTTTAAGTTCATCAGATGTGTGACTCTTAATTCTGGTAAGCTCAGAGAATGTGTTTGTAAACTTGTCAATTTCTCTTTGAACCTTATCTTGCAATTGTATATTCTCAATTTTCAAGTTTTCAAATTCAAATATGTGACTACAGGATATTACCTGTGATTCTGGAGATTCATCTTCAGATTCACCATCAGCTGCCATGAGACAGAGGTTGGCCATTTCTTCTTCATCACCTGATGAATCATCTGATAGCCATGTATCTTCACCAATCAGTCCCATCTATTGCTTTTTAGCTTCTTCAAGCTTTATCTCGTAGTAAGCAACATCTCTCAGTTGTTTGCTCTTACACTCATTTGAGTAGTGACCCTTTTGCTTGCAATTGAAGCAGGTCACTTCAGCCTTTTCTACCTTCCTATCCTTGGATCTATCTGCCTTACCTTTGAATGTGTGATTTCCTAACATTCTTTGTTCAAAGGTTTTGGTAAGGAGTGCAATGGCTTTTGTGAAGGCCAGAAGGTCTGATCTGGGATCAGATGTTTCTTCTTCACATGATCTTAAAATTATGTGTGGGGAGCTGGATTCTGGTTTCTGGGTAGAAGAATATAGTGTTATTTTCCCACCCTTGTGACCAGAATTTTCAAATATTTCATCTTCCCTGGGGATAAAAATGCTATAGAGATCATGGAGCTTCATGTTGTCTAGCTCTAAAGTTGAGGCTAGGGTCATTGTAAGTGTTCTCCAATCTCTAGGTAAAGCTCCTAAGAACTTAACTTTCTTTTCATCATTTGATTTGGTTACCCCATGTTTCTTCAACTTATTTAAGATTTTAGAAAATCTATTATAAGTTTCAGATAATGTTTCATTTGGAAGAGATTTAAAATACTCATAACTTGAAACACAGTTTGTTCTTTTGTTTCTTCTCATTTTTTTCTCCTCCCTCACATAGATTTCCAAACTGTTCCCGTATTTCCTTTGTAGATGAACAAGCATCTACATGAGAAAATATGTCATTAGGAAGAGCCATGATTCATAAAGATTTGGCTCTTTCATCAGATGCCATAACATCCTTATCCTCTTGTCCCCAGAATCTTTAATTCTTTGGAACTTAGTGGCAGGAATTACTAGTTAACTTTCAATTGCTAAAACTTCTGGTATTTCCATCATGGGAATATGTGGTCGGCTCATAATGTATTGGTACAGACGATGATCATGTCCATTTAGGAAATTGATCATCCTGACCTTCCACTGGGGGTATTCCTCTCTCACAAGAGTGGGAGGCTTAGACTTTGCACCCATCTGGAAAACAGAATTCCATGTTTGAAAGCTTGCCATTTGTCAAAAACGGTAATAAGATACTTGGTTAAAAACGTTTAAGATTTGAGCTTAAATAGTTCTTTTAATAGATCAGGATCTTTATGAAAATAACTTATTCAAGTTGCTTTGATACCAAGTGTTGGTCCCAGAAGTATCAGCATTACTTTAAATTAAATGGCAATGAGATTTCAACAAGATATATATAATCAATGTGCGGAATGAGAAATCAAACATTCAGAAACAATAGATCAAAAGTTTTGAGTTAATTGCCAGTTTAGTCCTTGAGGTTTGTCAAAAATTGCCACTTTCATCCAAATCTTTTTTTGGTCAATTTAGTCCCTATGGTTTCATTTTTTGTCATTTTAGTCCCTAAGGTTTGTCAAAAATTGTCACTTTCATCCAAATCTTGTTAGTCCACAAGGACTAAAATGACAAAAAAATGTAACCACAGGGACTAAATTGAGTTTTATATATAGTGACAACCTTATGACAAGGATCACCTTTGGACTTTACAAAAGAATGACTCAAAAGGATTCTTATGGTTGTTGTGAATGTTGTGTGGAGTATGTGTAAAAGATATTTCTAGTAAGAGCATATGTTTGCTTTCTATAACACAGACTTTCACATTCACCCTTGTCAATCTTCTCCTTCGTATAATGTCTTCTATTAATAGAGAAGGATTGACCTCAAGTTGGTGAATAAACAATTGTTTATTTATCAATTTGTTGTTTTTGAATGTTGAAAAGGGAAAGAAAGTCCTTGCATGAATTATTAGATTCAAGGTTCATGCATTTAACTTTCCCATTTGTCAATATTCCAGATTTCTTACAGAAATCTAAAGTCTAAAACCGGGATTTGGTCAAGAAGTCAATATCAGAGTTTTGTCCCAGAAACTTGGTTCCTTTGTCCTAAATTTCCATCTTCTTTCCCATATTTCATCAAAAAGAGTTGTGTTTGATCTCTTCTTTTGGAACCTTTTCAAGATGTTCTTCATTTTGTTCAGTCTTGGTTCCTAGCCTTAGTTTTCTTCAACACTTCATGTTTTCATATTTTGGTTCTAACATTATTAACCACAAATCATGTCTATGTGATTTCAATTGACAAATTGTACAACCCTTGGCGATAGTGATTAACCGGGATCCTAGAGATGTCACTGTCACACCCTCAAAATCCACTTGCGGAGTTTTACCGCGAGGCGCATGACAAACCAGGATCCAAACCAACGATCACAATAAACAAGTCTAACATGAACATAATGCAATTTCAAAACAATGTTTAAAATCCCCGTTTACAGCGGAAGCTTATTCAAAACAATATTCAATAGTAAACCAAATGTTCAACGTTTGTAAGACCATGCAACCCTAACTAGACGCCGTGCAGACGCGTGCGCCCTAGTCCAGTCGTGCTACCTTAGCGACCTGAGAAAACATGTAAAAGTTTACGTCAGCACAAAAATGCTGGTGAGTTTACAGGTTTTGTAATCCAAGTACCAAGTGAACCTGTCCATACTATAACAAATCGAAAACCAGTGTACGCTAGCTAGGCGTATGTTTTGTTACTACCACGATTGGAAAACCATTACTAACTCGTAAACCAAATGTGTGCCCGAAGTAGTAACCCTGATGTTCCTGTTGTTCCTGTTTGAGACAATATGCACCCGCCGACCCTCCAAGTCGACGAGCGGGGTTGGTCACTCCCAATAGCGCTATTCACATTTCCCCGTAAACTCACCTTAAGTTGCGTTACTTCGTAATACGAATAACTCAGCAGCTATGCTAGTCCCGTAAAGCGGCGACCTAACATATGACAGTTACAAGCACTTAGACTAATAACCCGCAGGTTAGTTAGTCCCTAGATGTCCAGACCATAACCAAGTTCGTTTGAAAACACCGTGACTGTTTAACTGACCCAAAGTACAAGACTCGACATCCCATTGGTGACCCGAGACTCCCCGTGTTATGTTTACGCTCTCAAACATACAATCATGCAACCACACTTAACATACGTTAACGCACAACAAGTTATAGCACATAACTCACGTATCACATAATTACATCCAAACATATGTTACCAAGTTATTAGATATGTTACGGGGTTCCTAGCATGTTCCTACATGTCAAATCGGGTCTCGGAATGCTAATTTATACTTACAGCAGCAGTACACGCGATTAGGAAAAGTCAACTAGCATTTAGGTTGGTCAACTGGCATTTAGGAAGGCTAATCGCATGTAACTACTAGCATTTAGGGCTAATCGCATGTAACTACTAGCATTTAGGGCTAATCGCATGTAACTACTAGCATTTAGGGCTAATCGCGTGTAACTACTAGCATTTAGGGCTAATCGCATGTAACTACTAGCATTTAGGGCTAATCGCATGTAACTACTAGCATTTAGCCCTACTCGCATGAAACATAGGTAATTAGCCTCCTAATCGCCCCTAACATAGGCGATTAGGGTTGCTAATCGCCTGTAACCTTGCTGTTCCGGTTTTTCGCGCGTTTAACGCTCCAAATCAGATCCAGAACGTGTGTAACCATCCAATATCATCCCAACAACTATTCCAAACATGTTTAAACTAAAATCCTTCGTTTAGCCTCGTATTATCAGTCCTGCATGCAACCATGTAATCCAAACACCATACACATAGCATGAAACACCACATTAACATGCATAACTATAATCCTAATAATCAATTACTCAGATTTCATTAATCATGACATCAATATTATTCTGAACTAACCTAACAACATGTTAATCACTCATCTTTAATCATAAAAACCCTAGATATTAATCATAAACACACATAACACATGTATGATTGTTAGAATCCGATTAATAACACTTATTAACGATTTCCAGAAAGCTTTTTCGTTTTAGAACAGGTCTGGACCATTAGGGATTGAATAAAAACGTTTATAAAGATTGCATGGATGGAAACCAAACCTTAGATTTGTGAAAGAATGATGGATTAAGCTTGAAACCTTGTGTTTTGATCAAAAATCGCGTTCCAGAGGTTGTGTGTGTGTTGGGGCGGGTTATGGGACGACTAGGGTTTGTATTATGAAGTTTAGGAGGTCAAGCATTGTATTTATAGTCGTTTTTAGTCGTCCGGCCCGTAACACGCGATTGTGCAGACTTACACGCGATTAGGAATCCTGATCGCATGTAACTTCATGCAATTAGGCCAAATCGCCAGACATTACATGCGATTGGCCTCCTGATCGCATGTAATGTTCCCCAATTGCATGCCCTATAGGCGATTAGCCTCCCCTAATCGCCTATAGGGGTTGGTTCGATGTATTTTGCGCGTTAAACCCCGTTTTAACATATGTTAACACATATTCACATACCGACAAGTCACATAATGATTGTAAACACATAACACATGTAAATACACATATTCACACTCGTTCACCAATTCCTGGGACTCGAGACTTGTATGTTCCGTATGCCCTGACGATCCTACAAATCGTCACCGTTTGTACACTTGGTTAAGGACCGACATCTAATGAACCTCTAGACCAACATCCAATGATCTTCTAGACTAAACCGATAGTTCCCGAACCATAACCCGACTTAACTAACCCAGTTAAGTGCAATATACACGTGACTCGCTAAGGTAGACTTTCATCTAGACAACGTTGTTAACCAGAATTTTCCGGGTGTCACAGTCACCATTTCTTATAATTGTTTACAACCCGTTTTCTTTTTAAGTCATTTTCTTAAGCAATTTAATCAACAATCCACTCAATCAATTTTACTTTTTTGTCTAGTTTAATTTAATAGTTAAAAGTAACACTTTCCACAATACTCCTCGAGGTTCGACATCCGACTTACCCTAGCTAATAAGGTAGTTGGTCTTTTTTAAAACACATATTTTTTATCGGTCATTCGGCGCCAATCGAATTTTTAAGCTGTCGAGAATAGCGTCAACTCAAACCCGTTGAAAAAAGCCGGCGATGACGTTGACTTTTTCAATGCGCCACTAGCAGAACTCGTTCCGGTTAAACCTATAATTTATATTTGGTTTGTCTCATCGTAATATCATGTAAAATTAACAAATCAGAAGGAATGGTGGATAAAAACCGGTACCTTCTTTGATGAATTGATTTATGGTTGTTTCAATAGTGGATCTATGGTGGTGACGTGTGGTTGCAAGAGAAAGAGAGAGGGGATGAGGAGAGAGTGAGGTTTTAGGGTTTGGAATGGGTGAAAGTTTTTATAGGAGATGAGTTTTTTTAATGCCTACTGCCACATGGCACACTCAAGGAGGGAGATTAGACTCTTTGAGTGTCATGTAGGGATTTAATGCTTTGAAATATTAATATATATAGATTTGATAAAAACTTGTAAAGAAGGATAATCACAATACAATGGAATTTTAATGTTTTCGTGGCTTGCAACAAGGTGTCCCGTTATCACCCTTTTTGTTCGTTCTTGTCATGGAAGCTTTGTCCATATTTATGAAGAAGGCACGCGAAGTTGGATTGTTTCACGGGTTGTCGTGTGGGTCCGAGGGCTTATACTCTCTCATCTTATGTATGCCGATGACGTGGTGTTCCTCGGAGAATGGTCGATGTCAAATGCTAAGAATTTGTGCAGGTTATTATGGGATTTCATCTTGTGTCGGGTCTTAGAGTAAATATGGATAAGTGTCACTTATTCGGGATTGGTGTGGAATCAGCTGAAGCCATAGGTTTGGCGGCAAGGCTAAGGTCGAAGGTGGGCAAATTCCCGTTTATATATCTTGGTCTACGAGTTGGGGCCAATATGAACCATAGTACACATTGGGACCTGGTATTGGAGATTTTTTGTAAACGACTTTCAATATGAAAGGAAAAGAACCTAACCTTTGGGGGTAGGGTTGTTCTCATCAAATCAGTTTTAAACGCACTTCCCATATATTACTTTTCTTTGTATAGAGCGCCAGATAAAGTAATTGATTCGCTTGATCGTATGAGGAGGGTTTTCTTTTGGGGTGGGTCGGAGGAAAAAAGTAAAAATGAATTGGGTATCTTGGAATAACGTGATCGTAGCTCCGGAATATGGTGGTTTGGGTCTGGGTTCGTTAAAGGATTTGAATCTCGCGATGTTGGTGAAGTGGTGGTGGCGCCTTAAAAACGAAAAGAACTCCTTATGGTGGAAAGCAATCTGGTCGATTCATAGCAGGTCAAGAGGTTGGAGCTTTGTCCCGGTCAAGTTGTTGCAGCCGGGTCCATGGAAACAAATTGGCCGATCCGTTGTGGAACTACAACAGTTTGGTGTCGATGTATCGAATCTCATTGTTGGGAAACTGGGTGGGGAGTTGGACATTGGGTTTTGGGTCGACAAATGGGCAGGGGATGCAGCTTTACGTTCGGTTTTTCCAAATTTGTTTGCACTCGAAAAAAATAAAATGTGTCGCGTAGTCGAGAGGGTGGGAAGGGGTTGAGGATCGATGCTGGGAATGGAAGAGGGCACAATTTAATGCTGTTGAAGTGATGGAATGGCAGCAGCTTCTAGCTTTGATTGGGTTGGTGGGGATCAATTCAGGACAAGACTCTTGGGTTTGGGAACCAAATGGGCTGGGACCTTTCTCAGTGAAAAGCATCAAACAGAATTTTAGTATAGTTCAGAACTCGGCGACCACTTATGTTTGCAAAAGGAATTCCTGGGTTCCAAAGAAGGTGGCGATTTTAGCAATTCGGTCGAATTTGAATCATATTCCAACGAAGGTTGCTTTGGCGAGAAGGAGCGTGAATGTTGGCGCTGCTCCATCCCCGTTTTGTGGGACTATCAGGAAACCGCGGATCACGTCTTTGTAACTTGTCAGTTTGCGCAGATGGTTTGGTACCTAGTAGCACATTGGTGTAAGTTAAAACCTTTTTTTGCATTTGATATAAAGGATGTTCTTAATTTGTCCGATTATGAGGATGGATCATCAAAAGAGGAAGAAGGCTATTCATACAATTTGCCTCACAACTTTATGGTGTTTATAAAGAGCAAGGAACAATCTTCTTTTCAATCAGAACCAATGCTCGATCAGTCAACTATTTGGAGAGGCGAAGAAGCTTAGTTTCTATGGATAAAATCAAGAGCGAAACAACAATCTTTGGAATGGCCGATTTGGAGGGGTTTTCCCCCGTTTAAGATAGGTTGGTAGATTGTTCAATGTTTTACTTTACTGTAAATAATTGGTGAATGTTTTGTATTCCTGGTGTTTTGGCTAGCAGCCTGTTAGCCTTTGGTTTGAATGAAATTTGTGTTGATCGTTCAAAAAAAAACAACACAAATGAATTCGGCCGCGTTGTTGACTTAACAATCCCAAACCAAATAGGAACACGTACTATGATGTCGCCTTAAAGAAAATCAATTTGCATAATATGAGACTCGTAAAACAATTATCAGTACTTGATCATTCACAACCAAAGACCGGTAACTGTCAATAAATTCAACAAAAGCAACTTTGTTCTTTAAATACAAGTTAACCAAGCAAAACTGAACCGAACCAAAAATATTTGTTTTGGTTATGGAAATGGCTCACAATTGAATCAAACCGTCGTGTGCACACCCCCCACCATCACACCCTAGTTCACCGTAAACCAAAATCAACATGAAAAAATAAAGTTGTTTAAAGAAAGGAAAAGCTAGTAAACCCTTTAATATTTTAAATCCTTATAACTTAAAAAAATAAATATTAATAATATTATTGGGTCTGCTGACCTGGAGAAGAACGGATGATTGGAAAGCCAAAATATACTACTCAATTGATCCTCAGCAATAACAGCATTTACAAGTTACTTCTCCCAAAAGACTGTTGGCCCTAACATCTGCTGTACCCTAACAACTGCTGCTACAAAGGTCTGATAGATAACAACTGCTAGAGGACAACTGTTGACCAAAGGTCTGATGAAGAACAACTATTGAATCAAAGTACTGAAGACTAAAGGTCTGTTGGAGTCAACAGCACTTAGGCTCCAACAGATGATTCAAGACCATCACAGTTTTCCTATCAGCTGTTTGTCTTTCAGAGTTTTCCAATGTAACCGTAGTTTGTATCAACGGATGTTTTATGTTTGTTATTCTGTTAGAGGTCACTGTCTTAGGTGACGTCAGCCTAGGTCATCAGAGGTTTAGATTTGTCTATAAATAAAACAGTGCTTGTACTGTTCTATTTATCACTCAAAACATTCTCTTAGACAAACAATCACTGAGTGATCAGGCTGAGGGGGAGTACTTGTACAATTGTTTGTAATCATTTGATATTATGAAAGCATTCGATTGAAAAACAGTTATTCTCTTGTTTTGATTAATAGTTTATCATTCCGCTGCACTTTCCATTTATAATGCACTTCATTCATTGTTCTTATTACTTAAACAATCAAAACAATCAAACTCAGATCCTAACAATTGGTATCAGAGCTTGGTCAATTAAATTCGATCTAACCAATCAATTTAATATAAACAGATCAGCTCACAATTATTGATATCGTTTGTTTGTCGGATTGAAAACAGAGTAATAGTTTATTTTCGTTTCAACTGTTTTTAAACAGACTTTGTTTTTGAAACAATCAGAGAATGGTTTCAATCAATCACGATCCACACTGTAACATTTCGCATTAAATTCTATGTACGTTACGACTATTATTGAATAAAACGTCGAATTTTATCATTATCGTCCCTTTTAAAAATGTTTCGTGACACTTTTGGACTCCTAGTACCATACTATAAACATATAATATCTTTATATTGGTGTTATAATTGTTAAAAAAATTATTTCCTGGGCCGGGGTTCGAACCCGTGCCCAAGGCCAGTTCAACCCATCACACACACAGCATAACCAGCTGGTCTACAGCTTCAATTTGGTATAACTCTGATTTATATAATGTTTATATTATGTTCAGAATTGCAGTTGACTTACAAGAAGTCAATCTGCAATCCAAACTTCCTAAAATACTCGATCAATCCGCGTAATTAATCCCTGATATGGTAAAAATGGATGATTGACAGACATTTACACGTATGAATCACGCTATCAACATTAAAACTTTCCAAAAATCCGAGCATTTACGCGTACACAATTCAATGAGGGTCAAACTTACCAATTAGAATCACACGAGCCCCTCACTATAAATTGGACCCTCTTTCACATCCTATACTCACCGATTAACCTTTCCCCTATCTAACTTTCTGCTAAAAATCCCTTTTCAAGCTTCAATTGTTCGTGTTTGACTTTTTCGTTGACTGTCTCTAATCACGCGATAACGCACTGTAAGTATTGAAATCTTTTGTTGGTTTTAACCTTCGGCATCCTACGAGCAATAGCCCCATCATATCAGGGCTATTGGATGTTAATTTTGGTTATTAAGAAACCTAGGGCTCGTATGCCACGATTTGGGGATAATTGTTTCTGCAGACTTGGTTATTTAATTATTTCAGAACCATATTCATCACCAACTAATCAACAGATCAGTTGGTGTGGTCTCTTTTCGTAAGACACGAACCGGCCTGATGGCCCGGGTTCGAGTCCCGCCTTACACGTCCTTTTCTTTTTCTTTTAAAATGAGTATATAACTGAATCAGTTAGACTATATAAAATAATTTCAACCATGGTTTAATCGTTCTCAGGGTCTAGACCAGATGGTCTAGGCTTGTGATTTAAAACCCTGACCCGGGTTTGACGCGGGTTCGAGCCATAGCACACACAAAACTTTTTTTAAAAAACCTTTATTACTTATATATTCATTATTATTTATAAAAATAGTTTTAAAATACTAAAAACGCTATAAATTCTATAAAAAAATTATTTTATGATATTCTAATAGAAAAGTTTAACATACAATTTTTAGTTTTCCAAAAATTATTTATTTATTATATATAATAAATATTACAAGTTTATTCTATTATAATTATAAAATTCTATAAAAATATCAAAACGATTATATAAATTTCCACAAAAATTATTCTGAGTTTATAAAACATTAAACATTCCAGAAATGATTTTTATTTTCGAAAAATCATTTATTTAATATTTTAATCGATTTTTGTTATTTTAATCATAAATAAATCATAATAAATTCATTTTTCAGTATTTTTGCACCAAAATTTTATATAAATTATTTATGTCCATTTAGAACAGAAATACAAATTTTAATTTAAAAATTCTTTAATTTTAATATTTTTAGATATTAAAGTTATATTTTGGCAAAATAGAAATAAATAGACTAAATATTCTATTTTTAAGAAAATAATTTTATAAAAATTATTTTCATACTCAGAACCTTATAATGTAACCATCTTTAATCTAAAGTCTACAAAAAGACTTTTGTTTATTTATTTGTCGAAATTCTTTTATTTATTAAACAATTTAATTAATAATCAAACGAATACTTATCCCCAAATTAGGAACCCTAGAAAATACTTGTAGACTAGAAAGACTTAGACTTATTTATTACCTTATACATAGGGTAATACTTGGCAACGTTGGGCTACACATATTCTATTTCTCGAGACTTAACACTTTGCTAAGGTGAGTTTACGTGACCTTGTTTATGCAATTCTTTATACTTGAAACTTTATACTTAAGCAATTCTACATACATGTCTAGTTGTAACCTTTAATGCCTCATGACTTAGACAAAGACTATTAGACTTAAACTTAAACTTACATAATCATTGGCTATGGCCAAGCCGGCGATATTCAATGATAGATCTATTGGATTGACAATCCCACCTAGATTCGTTGACCATCTTTTATGGGGAGCGCAGGTGATTGTTATCGTTCCAACGTGATATTAAGGTGAACCGTGGATGACGGGATGGACCTAAACTTGTCGGAGGTTTGATTATGTGCATACTATACTTCATGTTTATTCATGCAGACTTAAACTTACGATAGACATATGAATTGCTAAACTTTTATTATTCTAAAACTTAATTGCTTGACATGGTTTATGTATTCTCACCAACTTCTAGTTGACCCCCCCCCCCCCCATTTTTCCAAACTCAACAGGAAATAATGATGCTTGAAGTCTAGAGCTAGCATGAGGAGATAATTGAAGTTTATGCTTTGTTTGGTTATTTGATGTACTAGAATTTCATTCAAGACTTTATTATGTATTTTCAGATTTTGGATATTTTACTTTAAATAAATTTCAATTAAAACTTGAATACCATGTGCTACTGTATACTCATTCTTACGTGACACCTCGATGTTTCCGCCATCGTTTGGGGTGTTACACACACAACACTGGCATGAACAACAAGCCACCGATGCTTGTCAGATCGGAATACAATATCTGGCAACGTCGGATGAGCCATGTTCTAGCTCAACAGAACACTGGGTGTTGGAAGTCGGTTATCTTCGGACCACATGTTCTGATGGTGCCGAGTACTAAAGATCCCAAGGTTCAAGAGCCTAAAAACTTGAAAACTACTCCGACCAGGATTTTCAGAAAATTGAGTTAGATGCCAAGACCTTCAGTATTGTGGCCATGGCTCTACCCAATGATATATATGCTGGACTATTTGTAAGACCCCGTATTACTAAGACGAGTCTAAGTACGAATAACTATGTTTTTCGTTTTTTTTTAAACAAGATTAGAACAATAGTTACATTACAACTTTACATTAAGCACATGTAATCCCCAATTGTTTTATAACATTGGTTTAAGTGTCAAGTTTGCACAAAAATAGCGTTGAATCATTTTAACTTCAACATGGAAGTCTAATTCAATTGGACACACAGGGAATACGTTTTGATATTATCAAAAGAGTCTAGCGGAACACTTCAACTTTTAAGCACATTCGGTTCTTGAATTGATCATGATCGCCTCCCGTCAATCCGTTCGTATACCTAATGTTTTGATACATCAAAACACCAAGAACATGGTTAGAATGATTCATTTATTAATTAGGAATCGAGTATGAAAGGAATCTATAAGCGAAACGGATCAAAACAACTTCGAAACTCGAACCCAAACACCTGCCGTAGGCTACAGCAGCTCAGCCGTAGCCTACGGCTGCATGCTGTTGCTGTGCTTTGAAGTGGGGTGACCGCCGTAGGTTATGGCTGGGCTGCCGTGGCCTACGGCTGGCGATCCCTGCCCTTGTCGAGTATTTCAGCCCTGTTTTTAACAGCTTTTCGCTGCACATTTGTGCAGCATTTTAAACATGTTTTGGCAGTTTTTCACTGCACATTTGTGCAGCGTTTTAGTCATATTTTGGCAGCTTTTCGCTGCACATTTGTGCAGCGTTTCAGTCTTGTTTTGACAGCTTTTCGCTGCTCATTTGTGCAGCGTTTTAGACATATTTTGGCAGCTTTTCGCTGCACATTTGTTCAGCGTTTCAGCCTTGTTTTGACAGCTTTTCGCTGCATATTTGTGCAGCGTTTTAGTCTTGTTTTGACAGCTTTTCGCTGCACATTTGTGCAGCGTTTTAGACATATTTTCAAGCCATAATTGCCCTGCATCAAGAAGATTTAAAAGTGCATCCACAAGGTCGACTTTGGGGCCACAAAACACTTTATTTAGAACCTCATTTCGTGGGTGTTTAACACACTAATCTATTCGACCACGAGCCTAACCAAGGCAACCGTTGTTCTCAACCGTGTCACCCTATCAATGACTTATCTAAGCTCATCTAGGGCGATATTCACCATGATAAGCGCAACACTTCTATTGTAATATGCGATAACATTCAATTTGAACCCCATTAAGGATTCCTAGGTAACGCCTAAGGGCGCATCAATCTACACCTATGGTGCCTTCGTCTTAGGTCATTACACTATAATATGATCCGTTACGATCTACCATGAATCCCATCCTTTATATTATTTCCAATACTGTTGATGCGTTTTGCGACTAAGGATTGGATATACATTATTAACACATGTTAAAGCTTGACCGAAGGTGAATATAATGGGGCGAAGGTAGAAAAGTCTGGGCGAAGGTAGATGATAAAGGGGCGAAGGAAGAATGGACTTGATCATGAAGATACATTCGACCATTTAGAATGGGCGAATGTGGAAATCACTCACATTCGACCAGTTGAAACGGGCGAATGTGCAGTACCTATATATAGTTTTTGTGTTTTTGATAATGTAAGAGAGTTGTCATTTGTGTCCAGGTTCAGATCAGGTTCAGAGGTGTTTTTGAGAAATAGTGTGTGTGTTCTAGATTAACATAAACTGATTGTAAAGGCTTATTTGAATGAAGTTAATCTATGAAATGATATTGAAAATGATCTTGATTGTGTTGTGATTTGTGTTTTATCAATTTGTTCAGAACTAGGGTTTCCGCACCTGGTTTTGTGACTTGTATGATCGTATAATCCTGTTTTAGCTAAAATCCAACGCTCACAAAGTGGTATCAGAGCCTAGAGGATCATACAACAACAAATTTGATAAAATCAGAGCTGATTTGGACATGTTTTTGACATAAAATCATCTGTTTTTACATAAACATTGTTTCTAAGAGTTTTTGATCGATTTAAAGGTGAATTTGTGGTCGAATTCAAGTTTTCCAAGACTTAAAGTTGTTCCAAATCAATTCCGAAACATAACCTGATTGAGATCATTCAAATCCATCGCTCACTTTTGAAAATCTGAGATCAGAATAACCGTTTTTCAAACAATAACCGTTTTTCAAAAATGAGATCTGACTGTTTTGGGCGAACCTGGAACCTGATCTGAGTGGAGTGGTCGAACGTGCTGAAAAGTGGTCGAACCTGAGTAGTTTTTGGGCGAACCTGGAATTTTCTTGTTGAATTTTTCACTTTCGGGTATAAAATTCCACCTTCGTCCGGTTCATTATTGGGCGAAAGTGAAAGGAGGATACTTTGTGTTTACATTCTGATCAAATCTACATTCGGTTGTTACTGTGTGGGCGAACGTAGGATCAGAAGGGACGAGAGTGAGAAATTTTGGACGAACAAAGGATTGATTGGGCGAACTTAGGATTTTTCGGGCGAATCTAGGATTTTTTGCTGAAAAATTTTTCTAAGTGTTGAGATTTTCAGATTGTGATCATGTGGCGTTTTCAAACTACTCCGGGATCAGCAACAACACAACCACAACAGCAGACGATGGACCCATGGACAGTGGCAGCGCAAAAGACGAACACACAGTCTTCACAACCACTTAACTACATGACAACGACGAGCACGATGCCTCAAAGTGTAGCACATCCGGCACTACAATCTGATTACTGGGGAGTAGCTGTAGCGGCGGTAAATACTCAAACCACTAATGCTATTTCTACTTTGATTAAGGATTTGTCTACAGGTAGTGGAACTCGGCCACCGAAGCTCATGGATGTGCAAGAGTATAATCAGTGGCATACCATGTTCAAGATCCATTTGGAAGGCATGGGAGTTGAAGGAGCTGAGGCATGGAGCATGATTGTTAAAGGATACACAGCACCAATTCTGGAGAATACAGGTGAGATGATTCCTTTGGAAAGCCTAACTGAGGACGAAAAGAAGAAATATGTGGTAGAGAAGAAGGCGTTTTCCCAACTGACACAGGCAATCACAAGTGACCTGTTGCATCAGTTTGGAACATGTACTACATCAAAGCAGCTTTGGGATAAGCTGAAGAGGAAACATGATGGTAATGAGAAGACCAGGAGTCTGAGAATGGAGGAATTGGTCAAAGAGTTTGAGAATTTTTCTTTTATTAATAATGAAACTTTAAAAGAACTAACTCCGAGATATATGCATTTGTTGTCTGAATTGTCTAGTTATGGTGTACAGATTCCAATGACTAAGCAGGTGGATAAGTTTGCAGATGCTTTACCACCACAATGGGATCAGCATGTGGAAGTACTGAGAGAGAAGGATGCTTATCAATTCTGGACCATTTCAGAGTTTATCGAAAAGCTGGAGAACAAAGAATTGGAGGATAGGAGGAAAGCTAGAAGGTCACAGATTCCTCAGAATCCTAGTTTGTATTTTGGAGGAACTTCAGTTCCAGCTGGAAACTCGAGCTCAGGAAGTATTGCACCACATGTTGCATGTATTTCCAATGTCATGGAATCATCAAAACCAACCACCAACTACACACCACCACAATACAATTCCTACTCACAACCATCATATACACCACCACAATATAATTCCTACATTTCACCAATCTCCCCAATGCAACAAGCAAGTTTTTACACTGCTAATCAAACACAACAACCAGTAAACCAAGTTACTCAACATAAACAACAACCAGTGGTTTTGGATACATCTAACTTGGGAAATGTGACTGTGGAGGTTGCTCAACAACACATTGCATTAGTCTCAGCAATGGTTTCATCCTACAATGGGTTGGTTGCTAGTCAGATTGGGAACAACAACTTAAACAACGAAGACTACGCACAGATAGACAAGGAAGAGATGGAACTCATTGACATTCAATGGGCTTTTGCGAGTATAATGAGAAGAGCAACAGAGTTTATCGAGAAAACAGGAAGGACTGATTTGGCAACTTCTCCCAACACAACCTATGGATTCAACAAGGAGAAGGTTACGTGTTTTAATTGTGGAGAAAAAGGACACTTCAAAAGGGAATGCACCCAGCCACCTAAACAAGGTAATCGAAACCCTTTCAATGCAAATTACCAGAACCGTCAACAAAACCAAGTTTCTTACCAAAATAACAACAACTACCAAAACCGAAATTTTAACAACCAAAACAGACAACCAAACACTCAAAACCAGATTCAAAACCAATCTCCTAATCACACAAACCGAACAGTTGTACCTATTACTACACCTAATGAGATTCAACAGAATGCGAGTCAGAACCAAGCTTTGGTGACTCAACAGGATGAGAGGTTTGACTGGTCGGGTATGCAAATAGGAGTTGAGGAAGTAACTACTGGTGGGAATGTGGCATGTGTTGCTTATCAGGTTGATATGGAAGAGTCGGTGGTAGTTGATGAGAAGAAAGAAACTGAGGAGTGTGAAAGTGATGATTCTGAGACTGAGATGGAAGTGGAGAGTGAACCTGTTGAGGTTAAGGCTGAGGAAAAGAGTTCTGGAATGGTGATTGATTCAGTTTCTGATGTTCCCGAAGAGTGTAGATCAGTTTATTCAGATTCTGAGAGCGAATCAGACACAGAGGCAAGTGTTGATTCTTTAGATGATGATATTGATCAGTTGCTGGCAGAAGCTGACTTTTTGATGACGAGGAAGTCGTGCATAGCTGATGATGCTTTCACCAAGATCGACTATTCCAAGTTTTTCACTGGAAAGGAAGCTCATTTTGCGTTGATGGCCATGACTGAACCGCCAAAACCTGTAAGTTCTGAATCTAGCACTGATGTTATGAGTGATAAATATTGTGGAACATGTGATAGATTGACTGAGGAGAATAAACAACTCCGAATTTCACGTGATAGTGCTATCCTGAATTGTCAATTTACTCGCAAAGAGTTGAATGCTTTCAACAAAGTATTAGATGGCTATAAAAAGGACATTTCCGACTTGAAAAATACTTTGTCATTGAAACAATTGGCAATAAATAACTATATCAATGAAATTGAAAACACCAAGTTGGAAATGGCAGCCATAAAATGCTTTGCTGAAAAGGTGAACAAAAAGCTGGAAAGTTATAAGAATGTTGCTTATGTGGTAGATCATATCATTGATGATAACACCACCAATTACAAGTCTGTACCATCTCCGGTTCTTTTTGAAAACCATAACTATCACCAAGTTATACCGGAGAGTTCGGTAAAATCAGACTCATCATCAGAAATGGAATCTAATACCTCGAGTATTGGTGATCCATATTCCGATGTGAGACCGATTTTGGGCTTGAACAATGAGGGTGTTTATGCTGAGAGTGATAATTCAGACTCAGAAAATGATGATACTGGTAGTGATCAATCTGTTAATGAATGTGAGATTCCAAAAGAAAATCACATCATTACTACTGAACCAGTGTCACCATTTGATCATGTTCATCCGATGGCAAATGTTAATCGTGATAAAAAGTCTGAAAAGATTGATGTTAAGAAAGATAATGTGGTCAAAAAGAATGAGCTGAATGAACAAAGTGATAAACCGGTTAAAGTGTTTTATCGGATGGAAGGATCCGATAAGATCATTTCTGATGAGGAATTTCCGATCAAAAACGTTAACTATTCTAAACTTGATAAAATCTGGCAAGAAAGCACAATATGGTTTCCAAAACATGAAAGAACCAATGAAATTCCACCAGAAATCTTAAAGAAATTGTTTTCAGAAGTTCCTCAAGAACCAAAGGTCCATGTCACTGAGTTCATTCGACCAAATGATAAAGCAAATGGTTTTCATGAGCCCTCTTACTCGAAAGGACCACTTCCTGAGAGTTTAAGAAATCAACAGTATAATGATCAATTTCCTGTTAGATCATTTGCTTCACCAAATGCTCATTATGTGTTTGAGGAATATAGAAAATGCTTTAAATGTGGAGAACGTGGGCATTTACTTGCTCAGTGTCCATATGTAAGGCACAAAAGACATGAGGTTGAAGTTCGAAATTCCATGAGAAAGCCGATTGATCATTATGTTCCACCACATAGACGGGCTGTTCCTCAACAACAACATTTTTATAATCAAAACAATTTTCAAATGAGGAACAACCGTCCATTTCAATATGATCACAGAAATCGGATAGCTATGGAACAATCTTGGAGAAAACCTGTGGTGAACACAACAACTGATAGACAAAAGGTTCCACAAAAACCAATTGTCAAATCAAATGTTGGACCTAAGTCTGTTAATTCAGATAAGGTTGTCAAGAAAGTTACTTTTGGTAACAATGTTCAGAAACCAATTGAGAAACCAAAATCTCAAATTCGTATTCTCAAAAGGTCTGAACAATCTTGGACACCTAATGGTACTCCAGGAGCTTCTACTTCGAAGGTGAGTGAGAAAAATGAAAATGTTTTGAGCAATCAGAAAAAGATTGATCCAAAACAGAAAGTTGTTGAAAAAGTCAATGAGAATGTTTCTTTGAAATCTGATGTTCAAAGGCCCAAGACTCAGGCTTGGGTCCCCCGAAAGAACTAAATGTTTACTTTTTGTGTGCAGGGAGCTTCAGCTGGCCCTATTAGCAGTCTCTGGATTGTTGATAGTGGAGCTTCAGGCCACATGACGGGGGATTTGGCATTGTTGTTTGATGTGAAGAATATTAATGGAGGATATGTCGCGTTCGCGGGTAATAAAGGAGGTTATATCACGATGGAAGGAAGCGTGAGTAATGGGATTGTGACTTTCGAGCGGATTTCTTATGTCAAGCAGATAGACTATAATCTGTTGAGCGTCAGTCAAATATGCGATAAACAATTTTCTGTGCATTTTGATGACAAATCCTGCTATATTCTCAAACCGGGCTTCAAAATTCCAAAGGAGTGGGTTATGTTGATGGCACCTCGAGTCAACAATCTTTATATTCTTGATATGTCCAAGGCGATGACATCACAGGGACAGATAACATGCTTTCTATCCAAGGCGACCGAAAAAGAATCGATAATGTGGCACCGCAGAATGGGGCACATTCATTTGAGGAAAATGAATCAGTTAGTGAGAAATGGACTTGTCGATGGAGTTAACGTGAAACATTTCCATCTGAACGACAAGTGTGTGAGCTGTATGAAAGGAAAACAACACAAACAATCCCATAAAGTGAAGAAAGTTAACTCTGTTGAGATGCCGCTTGAGCGATTGCACATGGACCTTTTTGGACCGGTCAAGCGCAAAAGTCATCTTG
Source organism: Ambrosia x helenae (assembly GCA_030844895.1). Classification (NCBI taxonomy): domain Eukaryota; kingdom Viridiplantae; phylum Streptophyta; class Magnoliopsida; order Asterales; family Asteraceae; genus Ambrosia; species Ambrosia x helenae. Next base: position 78,687,981 of record CM061223.1, read on the forward strand.
GAGAGCTTTATTGTTTAGTCGTCACTGATGACTATTCACGATTCTCATGGGTGATGTGTTTGAAGAACAAAAGCGACACCTTTACCAACTTACAAGTTCTGTTCACTCGACTGGAGAATATCTACAATTTGAAGATAAAAAGGATCAGGAGTGACAACGGGACGGAGTTCAAAAATGCAAAGATGGATGAACTTTGTGAAAGCAAAGGGATACATCATGAATATTCAGCTCCGTATACCCCGCAACAGAACGGTGTTGCTGAAAGAAAGAATAGGACTCTAATTGAGGCGGCTCGAACAATGCTCGCTGACTCAAATCTTCCGGTAATGTTCTGGAACGAGGCGATTTATGCAGCAAATTATACATTAAATCGGGTTATAACAGTGAAGAAGTTTGGAAAAACATCTTATGAACTGTTACACCGACGAAAGCCCAATTTAGAGTATCTAGAACCTTTTGGGGCGCCATGCACAATGTTGAATCCAAGCGAGAAGTTTAGTCCTAAAGCTGAGGAGGGATATTTTGTTGGATATGCAACCCCGCTCAAACGGGTATTCAACAAGCGAACTCGTCAAGTGGAGGATTGGGCTAACGTGGAAGTTCAACGATACACTCAAAATTTGCAAGGCACGGGCCCTGATTGGATGTTTGATTACAAAGATTTCTTTGAATCATTCAACCTAGATAGCCTGGTTGAAGAAGCTGTTATCAGATTACTTTACGAGTGTGAAAACGCGGCAACTTCACCGTTGATGCGTCCAATCACCGTAAACCCCCCACCAGCTTCTAATGATACCAGTGCTCCTACACAAGAAGAAGAGATGTTTCAAGAAGCTTCAACTTCATTAGACACTTCAGAATCTGAAGATGAACAATTTGAAGAAGCCGTTCTTGAACATGCAGAAGACTTAGAAGAGCAAACTGTGAACCCAACTCCAAATCCAGATGTTGCTTCATCATCTAACACGGGTCATGATCAGGATGCTGTAGAAAATTTGACTGCTCAGACGGGAGTGATTGTACCTGTTAATCCGGAATCTCGGATTCATCGTATTCACCCGCTGGAGCAAGTTATCGGTGATCCTGGAAGTGGAGTGATGACCAGAGGGCAGCTTAAAAGCGTTAATTCACCAGAGAGTTTTGGTGCTTTAGCATTGTATGCCAAAATTCAGAAATCTGGAAGCCAAAATGATTGGTCGTTTGCATGTTATGTGTCGCAGGTAGAGCCAAGGACATACAAAGACGCTTTGAATGAAGATGCCTGGGTTGAGGCAATGCAGGAGGAGTTATTGCAATTCCAGAAATTGGGAGTCTGGACGCTCACAGATTTGCCGCCAGGAAGAAAGAAAATAGGCACTAAGTGGGTGTTTAAGTGCAAAAAGGATGATCGTGGAGTTATTGTTCGCAACAAAGCCAGATTGGTTGTGCAGGGTTTCCATCAAATCGAAGGAATTGATTACAACGAAATCTATGCACCAGTAGCACGCATTGAAGCTATTCGGATGTTCCTTGCGTTTGCTTAATATAAGAAATTCAAAGTCTATCAAATGGACGTCAAGAGCGCATTTTTGTACGGTAAAGTCAAGGAGGAGGTTTATGTCGGGCAGCCACCAGGCTTTGAGGACCCAATCCACCGGGACAAGGTCTACGTGCTGAACAAAGCTTTATATGGTTTGCACCAGGCTCCAAGACAGTGGTACGAGGAGCTAAGTACATACCTCATCTCCAAAGGATTCAAGCGCGGCCTCGTCGATTGCACCCTCTTTACGAAGAAGACGGGAGATGACTTGCTTCTAGTACAGATTTACGTTGATGATATTATATTTGGTTCAACTAACGAACTTTTGTGCAGGGAATTTGAAACTGTTATGCAGGAGAAGTTCGAAATGAGCGCTATGGGGGAAATGCAGTTTTTCCTCGGCTTACAGGTGGATCAAAGACCCGACGGGATCTTCATTCACCAGACGAAATACGTAGCCGACATCTTGAGCCGATTCCAGATGGAGGACTCTAAGCCGATGGATACCCCGATTCAACCCAATCACGGGATTGGAGTGGACGCTAAGGGGGAGCTGACAGACCCATTTACATACAGAGCAATCATCGGATCTCTGATGTATTTGACAGCGTCTCGACCAGATATTATGTATGCAACGTGTCTCTGTGCTCGCTATCAATCGAAGCCGAAACAAAGTCATCTGACGGCGGTCAAGCGTATCCTTCGATATCTGAAGGGTTGTCCATCAAAAGGACTTTGGTACCCTAATGATGATGATTTTGATTTTATTGCTTTTAGTGATGCAGATTGGGGCGGCTGTGACAAAGACAGCAAATCAACAACAGCCGGTTGCCAGTTTTTAGGGAGCAGGTTAATTACCTGGCAATGCAAGAAACAGACTTCCGTCGCACTATCTACATGTGAAGCCGAGTACATTTCAGCCTCGAGTTGCTGTTCGCAAGTGCTCTGGATCCAACAACAGATGGTCGATTACGGTTTGCAGTTTCTTAAAACCCCTATACACTGTGACAACGAAGCCGCAATTGCATTAACTAAAAATACTGAAAATCATTCTAAAGCTAAACATATCCGGATTAAATATCATTTTATCCGTGATTGTTACGCTAAGGAATTGATAGATATGGTCAAAATCCATACTGACTACCAACGTGCAGATTTGTTTACAAAAGCTTTTGACAGATCCCGCTTTGAATATCTTTTGAAAGTAAACAATATAAAGGAAAAACAGGACTAATCGGCTCCTCGGTTTATCGTTTTTTAATTTTTAGTTTTAGTTCTAAATTTTTGCTAATTGGGAATTTCTCTTTGCTAATTGGGAATTTCTCTTTACTATCATAATCCTCAAAGAAGTTGATGCTTTCGAGGGGGTTGTTTAATCCTCAAAGAAGTTGATGCTTTCAAGTGGATTGTTTCTTTCAAATTTTTGTTTTGTTTTTCAGAAAAAATTAAAAACCCAAAAATATATTCTTTATTTTAGGGGGAGTCATTTTATCAGAAAAACCAAAAACATTGAAAATTTTCAAAATACCTAAAAATTAGAAAAACCCAAAATGATTTCCTGGATAAAAAGAGGAAATTATAGTACATCAGTGGGGATCTGACACAGGCTAAAGAATTGTATAGTTTAATGAGACGTATGTTGATTACGTGTGATATGCTGATAGGCTTCGTAGACTATATATTGCGTGCATTAGTGATACAAACATAACAAACTACGCGTTTGTGGCTGAACACCTCATGGGCATATGGTCTTAGTACCGTAATTTCGTTTGATAGGGTGTTTGTACAAAACTCGGAGGTTTAGGGTCGTTATGTTATTAGTTGTCTGGGGATAGCCTATCTGATCTTCTGCTGTAAGTCATTACGGACCTAGATCAGACAGGATATCTTTATAAAAGAGCTTTATGCCAAATCCTAAAGTTACCGAATTGAGGAACTTTCCATGTTATATGATGATCAAAGATTATCTATAATATCGTATTGATCATTGATGCAAATCATGATTAATATCAGTCCTCAACCTGGTATAGTGCATATGTTGCTTTGCTGCATTAATTTGCTGACCTGTATACCTCTATGCATTATATCTTGTACAATTACAGACGACGAAAGCATAATCACGCTTTACAATGAGTCTTTGTGCAAATTACTTCTTAATACGGGAGTATGTCGTGTGTGTGGGAACCACAATGTGTTAGTCTAATACACCTAATTCGTATCATTTTAAAGCATTGCGTAATTGTCTGCATGTGAGCTTATGTGGACAACAATATCAGCAATTGCCGTATCACATATTGTTTCTAATGATAATATTAACCTAGATCAACGCTGTGTTCAGATTTCTCAGATAACTGATATGATCTTCTTACCGGAAATCACAAAATGTTTACTGCTTTCATTTACTTTGATGCATTTTACTTTGTCGCATTTTACTTTTATTGTCAAAAAGATACAAAATCCAAAAAGATTTTAGGTGTGTTTTGATAAAAATTTCAGAAAATCCAAAAAATTTGCATTTCTGCTTTATTTTTAATAACCGGGGATGCTTGATGGTCAATTTCTGAGATTTGATAACACCATCTGGGCTTTGTATTATTCAAAATGTGAAAATTTGAGTTTTGGAAGTTTAACGGATTGAAAAATGTTGAACGGGATTCGAATTCGTGATTTGGCGAAATTTTCAGATTTTTCCATTTCACATTCGCCCCTTAAATGGGTCGAATGTGGAAAAATCATCATCTTCGACCGTTTTGATTTTGGGCGAATGTGGACTTTTTCACTTCCGGGTGTAAATTCCACTTCCGGGTACATTTTTCACCTTCGGGTCTTTAAATAGGGGCGAAGGTGAAATTGTTTCACACTCGTACCATTCACTTGGGGCGAATGTGGACTTAACCCACATTCGTCCACAACAAACGGGCGAACGTGGCTTTCTATATATAAGCCTTTCACCTTCGAGTCTTCATATTCACAAATTTTTCAAAATTTCTTCAATACCAGACCTTGTTGCTCGTGTTTCTTATGATTCATTGATTTGTTCCCTGACCATTACTGATCATTTTAAGACTAAACTTGCAGGTAATGGACTTCATATCAGATCAGTTTTGATCGTTTTGTGAACAGGACCTAGGGTTTCATAATTAATGGTCTTAGAGTCTGTTTTATTGGTTGATTTTGATCGCATTTCATTCCACATCAGTTTTAGGGGGAGATATATGCAGGAATTAGTGTTTAACATCGTTTAAATTGATTAAATGTGTGATTGAACATAGTTAAACCTAATTCACCTTTAAAAACTGATGTATAATGAAATAAATGGACAATTGGTGATGAACGAGTGATAATCGGCCAATATAGGACACATTTGAATCAGTTTTATGGTTTAAAAACAAATTTGGCAAAAATTTAAATTTTTGGGGAAAACCATTTCACCTTCGGTTCAAAAACCGGGCGAAGGTGAAACTGGTTTGGACGAATGTACATTCAAACTGGACGAATGTGACTTTTAATCAGAACATTTTCATTTTCGACCATATATTTTCACATTCGACCAGATTTACTCACATTCGACCAGTTCAAAACGGGCGAATGTGCAGTTTATTTGGACCAGAATTTTTATAATTTTGTCGTTTTTGTATTTTGACGTGTTTCATTGATTTTTATGTGCAGATGGCTGATCAACCCGAGAACGTTGAAACACCAGAAGTCAATGTGGAAACTCCAGCAGAGATTACAGTTCCAGATCCAGTGCCAGAAGCTGAAACGTCTGTTCCGAGCAATTGGCCGTTTGAAAGATCGCACAACTGTTGCGCTTATCTAGGAGATGTTGAGAAAAATACGGAGTTTACCTGGATTATAGAGTTTCTGAAGAGGAGCAGGATTGTTCATGCTTTAGCCACACCAACCATCATATACAAAGACATCATTGAAGATTTTTATCAGAATGCGAAGTATGACTACTGGGAGAATCAGACGATCATCAAGAGCAAGATTCAGGATATGGATATGTTCTTGACTGAAGCTAATATTCGGGAAGCTTTACAGATTAAGTTTGAAGATAGTGAAGATCCCATGGAGTTATCATGGACAGAACAGAAGGCGTGTTTCTTACGAATGAAATACAAAGGTCCAATCACTGACGGATCTATGTATAAGGGGAAGCTGGGTGTGCAGTACAAGTATTTTGCACATGTTCTTATTCATGTTTTTGGATGTGTGAGTGGTGGTTATGACGTCATGAGAAGGAGTTTGAGTTCATTAATGGTTGCGTTGACACTCAACAAACCATTTAATGTTTCTGGGATGATTCTTGATCATATGCTGGAGATGTTGAAGGGAATGAAGAATAAGAAGTTTATGTTGTATCCGAGATTTCTGATGATGATCTTTGACTACAAGTATCCTATGCTGAAAAAGGATCCGACTATGATCCTAGGTCAAGATCATATGAATATTAGAACATTGATGAGGATGAAGGGTTACAAAGGTGTGCCTGATAGTGAGAAGCCACCTAACAGGAGATTATTTGGTGCTTTGGCTCGTCCGGATTACACTGATCCTGGCAAGAACAAAGCAAGACATGATGATAGTGACTCAGACAATGATGATCCCTTAGTGTATGTTGATTCAAGCACTAAGAGGAAACGGCAAGTAGTCAATCCTGGAGCCAAAGGGAAGGGCAAGGGAAAGGCTGTGGATCAGGGAAGCACTAAGCAACAAGTGGCTAGAAAGAAATCGACGGCAAAGAAAGGATCGGGTTTGGTGGATGAAGAGTCGGTAGATTCAGAAGAGACTGAGGTTGATGAGCAGTGGGATTCTGATGATGAGAATGTGAGGACCACCAAATGTAAGGCCACTATGGTTGGTGAGTCTGAATCCTTGAATCAGTCGATTGAAGAAGCAGAGAGAAGAAAGAAATCAGTTGAAGATGAGGGTCTAGGTGTTGACCTAGCAGAACTGAGTGTTGGAGATACTGTAGTGGTGAATTTGCCCAGAAAGACAAAGAAGCAAAAGACTATGGCCAAGAAGTCAAGCGTAAAAGAACTGAGGGAGAAAGAGTTAGCTCAGTTATTGAAGGGAAAGAGATTACCTGATGCTGGTACACCATCTAAGCTATCTTCACCTGTTGCCAAGAAGCAGAAGAAAACAAAAGAGGCAGAGACTTTACCAATCGATCAATTCAATATCGATATGGATAAAGTGCTTGATATGTTTAGAAAGCCTCAGAAGGAGAAAGTTATTGAAGTTGAGCCATCCAGATCTAAGTCAAAGAAAGTAACTGTGGATGACGATGTTATGAAGCAAGTGAATAAGAAGATGGAAGACATGATGAAGATGTTGGTTGCTCAACAAGCTGAGATTGCTAAGTTCAAGCAGAATGAGGAGAAAATGCTTCAGATAGTGGTTGCTTCGAAATCTAATCAGGGTGATATAAATGATAAGATTAAAATGATTGAAGCAAAGAATGAGAAGCTTGAAAGAAAGTGTGAAAGAAACAAGAGCAAAATCAAACTGATTAAGGCTGATAACAAAGAACTAAAGAAGGAAAATAAACGCCTTAGTAATTTGATTGAAGAGCTTTATAGCAGGGCACCCCAGTTGAAAGAGGGTGAAGAAGATGAAGAAGAAGATGAACAGAAAGTCGATTATGAGTATTCTGAATCTGAGAAAGAAGAAGATGATGATGAGGATAATGATGAATCGGAGAAAAGCGATGATAATGATGATGATGATGACAATAATGATGATGATGATGATGCTGAAGGTGCTGGGAAAAAGCAAGGTGATGAGTTTAGCAGTGGAAGTGATCATGATGGAGGAGATGATACTTCTAGATTCACTTATGAGAAGAGAACACCAAAGAAGAAAGATACTGGAGAATCAAGTTCTAAGAAGAAAGGAGAGAACGTTGATTCGGATGAAAGTATTTTCTGGAACGAGAAGGTGAGATCTTTGTCTGATGATGCTAAACAGCTGTATAAGAATATGTTGGAAAAGAGAGAGTGGACCATTGAGTTCACAGGATGCTTCGCTGAAATATTCCAGACTGATGACTTAAGATATGAGTTGGAATATGAAGATCCAGATCTTGAAGAAGGGGAATTACCTGCATCTGTGGCAAAAGAGATACTAGATGGTCTTGCACAGAGGGTAGGGAAAACGTTTGAGGAGTTTATGATGGATGAATCGATTCCTGATATTCCTGAAAAGGATATGGGAAGTCATTCAGATGATGTGCAGACTCCAGAGAACAATGAAGTGGAGGTAGAAGATATAACTCATGAAGAGTTTCCCCAATATTTCAGACAAGATGATGAAAATGAAGTATTTCCTGACTTCACTGAGATACCAAATAAGTCAGCGAAACAGAAAGCTAAGAAAAGGAGTGAAGAGTTTGTTGAGAATGTATTTGGTACTGAAAAGAAAGATTCTTCTAACCAGTCTGATGAGTTGAAGAATTATATGAAGAAATTGAAGGAAATGGATGAGAACCGACCAAAGCCTGAAGCTCAAGGTAACTTTTATCGATTTCATAATGCCAAGTTCAAAGGTAGAGCTCTCGGGTGGACTTACTTAGGCAGGCTGAAATGTATTGCTGCAAAATGGGAAACCGGAATTCTGTACTTCAACAGATTCTGTGACTTGCTTACTCTACCATACTGGGCGGTTAGAGACTTATGCAGATTCCCAATGTCAGGTGCCGAAGTAAATGGATCACATGTCGGTTGGTGCGCTGATAAATTGGTTTGGGAAAGTCGTACAAGATGGAAGAGATTTCAGCCTCAATATCCCCGAAGAAAAGTTCATAGGGATATTGATCCACAAACCAATATGAAGCGTGTTACTTTGATTTATAAAGCACCTAATGTGATGAGGAAGATACCGTTGATGCCAATGCCACAGCATTTTAGTGCTGATTTCATCTTTTGGTACTATGATTGGAGAAAGGCAGAAGCGGTGATCGTGTTGAGAGATGGAAAGGATAAATACAAGCATGTTCATGTATTTGATCCTATGTGGTTGATTAATTGCACATTTGAAGACATCATCATGTTGTTCTACAATCCGATCTACTATGAACCTAATGACTTTGCTCAAGCGAGAAAGTATACGCAAGTAGTTGGAGTTTGTTTTGCGTATGATATCAACGCAGGAAGCAACTTGGAGGGTAAACTTGGCAAGACAGTGAAGATAGCCAATGTGTCTAAGCCTGTGAAGAAAACATTTGAGCCGCCAATGACTACTGAGCAGAAGAAACAGCTCAGAATCAAGTTGATGAACAAGACAATGGACCAACAGAGAAAACTATCCAATCAATAGTCGAGGGGGAGTTTGTTGATGCGTTTTGCGACTAAGGATTGGATATACATTATTAACACATGTTAAAGCTTGACCGAAGGTGAATATAATGGGGCGAAGGTAGAAAAGTCTGGGCGAAGGTAGATGATAAAGGGGCGAAGGAAGAATGGACTTGATCATGAAGATACATTCGACCATTTAGAATGGGCGAATGTGGAAATCACTCACATTCGACCAGTTGAAACGGGCGAATGTGCAGTACCTATATATAGTTTTTGTGTTTTTGATAATGTAAGAGAGTTGTCATTTGTGTCCAGGTTCAGATCAGGTTCAGAGGTGTTTTTGAGAAATAGTGTGTGTGTTCTAGATTAACATAAACTGATTGTAAAGGCTTATTTGAATGAAGTTAATCTATGAAATGATATTGAAAATGATCTTGATTGTGTTGTGATTTGTGTTTTATCAATTTGTTCAGAACTAGGGTTTCCGCACCTGGTTTTGTGACTTGTATGATCGTATAATCCTGTTTTAGCTAAAATCCAACGCTCACAAATACAATAATGGGGAGTTTGTGTCTACTTTCTTAAGTTAGATATCCATAACAAGAATAACGATCATGAGAATTTAGAAGTCATGGTGCGACTCACTACATAAGCTTGGGAGTCATTTTATGACTTACCTAACCTCCAATGACCCGTATGGCCATGATGTTGTTATTCCTACCTTGCAGTTAAGGATATGCAAGGATATTGCACAGTTTGATTTGGATTATCAACATAAGTTACTAAGCAATAAAATCTAACACGTGTTTATAAATGAATATAACAAGATTAAGTCATCGGGTGACTTACCTTATTCGTGCCCCCTTTCCAACTTAAGATCCTCTCCGAGTGACTCCCCGACGTCTCTTGTTTAACACCTAGAGACAATCACATAGACGTATGTAGTGGTCATTAGACGAGATTCCAAACTACCATACGAGTTTACCAAACGTGTCCATGTGAGATACATGTTCCAATGAAGTCGAGCTTCATTGTAGCATTTAATCGAGCACTTGGTGGGTAGAGTTTCACAACAATTTTACCCGCCATCGTGATGATGGGTTTTCATCCCTCATCATGCATAAGGTTTTACCATAAGATTACCATCCTATTTCTTCAAATTCAGTAACAAAACTTCTAACCAAATAGTATTTTAAGTAAAAATATCGTGTTATGACACACCACTCAAAACCCACCAAGTTTCCACCTTTAGGTTTCAAGATTTTCCCCCAATTAGGCTTATGTTAAGAAGATTATACATGTATTATTCTGTTTTAAGGTTCTCTTGAGTTAGAGACACCTTTTTCAAGCACTAATTTATCAAAATCAAGCATAATCAAAGTTTCACCATTATCGTCTAAACCAAAATATCATCAAATTGAACAAATTGAAAGGTACCTAGTTGTTGAGTATGACTTGGTGATCATTTTAAGGGTTAATGCAGCCAAAACCCCTTTGATTTAGCTTGATTAGGGCTTGATCTTGGGTTTAAGCTTGAGTATGTGTGTGTGTGTGTTATGGTGTAAAGATGATGTATAGATGTTGAACATCGATGTTCATTTGTTCTTTTATTAAAACAATCATTTAGCTTTGGCATATGGGCAGGTTTATTCCCCCTTGTTTGTTATTAACCAACCAAGGTATTATTAATAATACTAATAATCTATTTTGATCATAACTAATAATGGGGTTGACCCAACTTTTGTGCTAATTTAGAAATATTAATATTTCCTCATTTCGTATTTGTCTAACGACATACGTTTATTCGTTAATATAGAGTTATGACAAATGATGAAATTTTGGGGTGTTACAACTCCACCCCCATTAAAGAGGGTTTCATCCTCGAAACCGGACGTTTACCGAATCGGTGGGGGTTCTATCCCTTATTTAATCGTTCTAATCTTTCGGCTTTAGTTACACTTAACCTCTTTTATAGGAATTTCGTAAGAGCGTGTCTTAGGGTTCTAATCTTGTGTTCTTCCACCTCCCAACAGGGTGTTCTCAGATTATCAGTGTCCTTGTCTCTTGGATTTAATTATTCGTTATGGTTTAGCCCACACATGCAAGTATTTAGTTTAGCCACCCGTAGGCGTCTTGGTTAGTTTTAGAGTCACCGTCTTTGACTCCTTGGTTCGTTTTGCACCCTTTAGCTATTACGGACTTAGTGTTTACACTTCGTTCATCCACTTTGCTTACAATTATTTATACGCGTTTTGGCGCGCATCGGATTCAGTTGTGTTAATGACTTCCGGGAGTAAGGTCTTTTCGCCATGGGTTCTGGCTCAAGGGCCCCTTTTATGAATTAGTCATTGTCTCATATAATAAGATATGATTCTACACGAATTCACTTATACGTTTCAGCAGCGTTTCACAGCACTTTTATGCAACATTTCAGCCACGATTTTGGCGGCTTTTTTATGCCCTTTAGTGCAGCGTTTTAGCGTATAATTGATTCCCAATTTCCATTGGTTAATATATTGACGTATTAAGTGTTTTAATTTCCCTCGTCCTACTATTCGAGTTTCTAAGGCATGGTTCGTGGTGTCTCGGATTACGAGCCATTATGATTCTTGAATTACTGCTCTAAGTGCAGTCAGTGTATTGGTATTTATTAAATTATTTACCGCACAACACCGAGTCTTGTGGGAGTTTTCGATTATGAGTTCTATTAAAGCCTTTTGATTAGGCGTTCGCAAAACGTCATGATCGTGTTGATTTCTTGAATTTCCAATTCATAATTGGAGAGTTCATGGAATCCTCCATTTATTCATGATTTAGACGGCGTCTGGCCTACCCCTTGAATGTTTCTTCATGCATTGGTATCATTTGTTCCATATTGGTACGTGAACTTTCGATTTTATGTCGAAGTCATTTTCACACGATTGATCGCCTTTTTCCCTCTTGCACCGGCAGTCCAGCATTTTGTGAGTTGGTTGTGTTTATAGGAAGTTTTCCTTATGCATAGGGTTCATGACCCCTTCCTTATCTATCCTTTTTGAGTTTATGTATCTCGTTCTTGATATTTCTCATTTGATTTCGTTTCGTAATCGAAATTTAGTTTTTCATATCCATGCAGGATCCGTTTTACTTAGGGGTTGTTTGGTTGATTAAGTGCTGAATCATTAAGATGTCTGAATGGTTAAGAGGTCTGTATGGTTAAGTGCTGAATCATTAAGTTGGACCTCTTAATGGTTAGTTTTCTTGTCCCACATTGGTATGAGAGTTTCATTAAGGTTCAGTCTAGTTAAGTGCTTAATGATTCAGTGCTTAATGGTTCAGCAACATCCCAAGTCTTAATGATTCAGCCTTAACCATTCCATTCAAAGGCTGAAACAAACGCGTTGAATACTGAATCATTCAGCACTGAATGGTTAATAGCCTCATTAAGAGGCTACCAAACAGCCCCTTAGTTTATTGGGGTACCTTGGTCCTACAAACCACTCTCTTACTAGTTCGATCTCCTAAGATCCAATCTTTGGTACTACGGCCCGTTTTTATTTGTTTGTGCACTTAGGACTTTGATTCTCGGATCATTCCCTTATTTACACAGGTATTTCTACGTGTGTTTTATTAGTTTAGTCTTTATGCGTATATTGTTCCTGCAGACCCAGTTTAGCTTATTACGGAGGTGTTGCCTCCATTTTGTGATTATTGATCCTTTATACATATTAGATCTTTGCCAGTTGGTCTATTCCTCCGGTGCTAAAGGCACGCGAAGGTTCGTTTTGTTTTTCCATTATAACGTGTCGAAATTGAATCACGTGGTAACTATATTTGGTTTTACACGATTACCACTAGAGCTATTGTCACTCTAGTTCCAGGGGTCTCTGACTTGCCCCTTGCCATTAAATGTTGGGTTCATTTTCTTGTTTAATACGTGGTCTTATGTTTTACCACCACGATTTTCTATTTAGTTAGGTGCGAGCCATGCTCTACGGTTACCTCGTGGCCCTTCACTTTGTTTACGTTCATGTTTAGTGTGACACGTAGTTCACTGATGTGTGTAAATGTATATATAAATAACACAAGCTTTAATTAAAACGACTCACCTAAAAACTACACACGCACGGCAAGTGTACCGGTCACAAAGCAGTAAACAGATAAGACCGAGTATCGAACCCAAAGACGCGAATGCAACTCTAGATCACAACCTATACCGAATACTAGCCTAAATAAATATATACTTATGTGGGGGTAAACCAATAATTAAAAACTTAGAAGAAACTAAATATAAATAAAACAACCTCGACTGCTTATGGGAACTAGGAGCTAGGAGAAATCGGATAGGGAAAAGGCTGGTAACCTGGGTAGAATCCCTAGACTCTGGCTATAAATGCTGACCTATGTAATCCGGTTGGAGACCCTGTTCTCATCTAATAAACTTCCTGTCAAGGATAGCTGACTAGACTCAAGGCGGGACAAGTGTTGAGATGCTAAAATGAAAGTGGATCGCCCCAGCGAAACCAAATCCCACAGTAATCCTTTAATCAACCACTCTTGGATCGAAAACTCCCAAACTGTGAAGCAGACTTAACTAATACGAATGAAATCCTAGGAAAACTCTAAACACGAATAAGTAACCGGCCTCGCCCCAGCGATAACCAAACTACCAAACAATGCCTAGTTAGTCAACCTAGCAATCCGAATTATATTCCTAACCTTCGGGGAGGGATTGCACACCTTAATTAATTGATTTTAAAAACCTGTTAAACTTACGTCATTCCTAACTGCAAGAACTAGCTCGACAACCAAAGTTAATCAAACTAGAATGATTTCTAGATCTAGGGTATATTCCTATGTGCCTAGAACATCAAAACCAACAAACAAGTAATCAAATCAAAAAGCGTCAGCACACAAATATTCAAAATCAAACATAAAAATTAAATCATGTAACCCAACACATCCAAAACGGAAAACATAAGTCTTTACTTAAAAACCAAACTCTAGTTCATCATCCCAAGTTACCAATAAAAGGTTTAGCTCATAATCTTTATAAACATCACAAAATAAATAAAAATAGTTTTTACCATGTCTATAAAAATAATAAATGAAAACTAAACCTAACCCAAGGCTCGTTGGCTATTGATCTTTAACGTGCCCGTGGCCTTTTCTCCTTCCGTGCCCTTTCGCTCGTCACCGCTTCTTGTTCTCCGTGCGATTCACTGTGCGAATGAATCAATTGAATGAATATCTTTTGAAAGTCTAATTAATCCCCCGAATAATATGTCCTTTCTCATATATACTCACTGCTTCTTGATTACCCTAAGCTGATATATTGCGACTGGGCTTTAAACAGTCACATGGGCCGAGGATGGGAGATGAGCACGTGTGGGGTGCAGCCTTCACAATCATATTCCTTTGTTTCTTCTTTTCTTTCTTTTTTTTTATCAAACTCACGGGACTTTGATGTCTCCTTTTCTCCACTAATGTCATATTATTATTATTATTATTATTATTATTATTATTATTATTATTATTATTATTATTATTATTACCCATGTTCCTGACCCGGTTGTTCTTGACTCGACCAAAGTTTCTCATTTACGCTCCGACGTCCATGAACACATGCTCTCAAGTGTTCGTGTCTCGATTAAAATTCTTTCGTTTTGAGCCAATTTCCCACGAACACCTATAAAATAATAAAATAAATAAATACCTAATAAAAATGACACAAAACAAATAAAAACTTGACCAAATAATATACAAAATATATAGGAAAATAGATGTGTTTTACAACACATCAAACATCCCCACACTTGACTCTTTTTCGTCCCCGAAAAAGACTGCAATGGAATCATAATTAGGACTCTCGGTTTCAAAAACTTTTAGGTTCATTAATTAAGATCTAATTACGCATCAACCAAAACTGTCGGTATTGTTGTCCACCTAAACCCAACCACTAGCTAATCAGGCCCCAATCATGTAAAGCAATTAAGTTCATATTATTACAATCAATCTATGGGTCTCACACTCAAGATATCCAGCTTCACCTAATCCCACCTCAAGCTTTCGAAGCAAAGGTTAAACCATATAGATTTACCAACCACTGCAAACTAAACTCCCTAATGTATTAGAAATTAAATTTATGATGGATGATGGATGATGTTTATGAGCTTAGACACTTTTTTTTTCATACCTAACCCAGAGGTTGTCTCAATCAGAGTCACCATCCCCAAGAGCGACAGCATGAGCTTTGGTATTTTTATTTTTTTCCACTTGACCTCGAGGGAGTTTCGATCAGAGGCTTCAGTTGTTTTTTTTTTCTTTGGTCTAGCTCAATTGATGGACATGTGGATTTTTTTTTTTTTTTTTGGGCGCCACTTTTCACCGGATTTATTCTCATAAAAAGGATCAAGTGTGTCATTTAATTAATAATACATATGGGCTTTCAACCTACAGTGGTACCTCTAATCACAATCAGCGGTTTCAGTTCTACCGTTTCTCCTAAGATGAGAACCCACGGGATTTCATGATTTATTAAGGTATATTAAGAACAATCCTAGGACCTTTCAAAGCTAGCTGGGCCTACCGACACATTTTAAGCAAACACGCTTTCAATCTATTTATATTCTCATATATATAATATTTTGAAAACCAAAGATCCCAATTTTACTATCATTTTCCATATAAAATGCACAAAAAATCAGGGACAAATTTTTTTTTTAATTATTTTTTTTTTCTTTTTGAAATAAAGACTCAAACTATACTAAAAACGAAGTTCTTATCCCCACACTTAAAATTGCACATTGTCCTCAATGTGTAGCGACAAGGAACTAAAAATAAAGAAGAAAAAAATAAATATAACAAGTAAAGTGGAACAGACTCCCCTGGTAATATTGCAGTAACATCCTCACAAAGCGTGTCCTGAGCTGCCCCCATCCAAGTGCAAAGCAACCGTATAGCATTTCATTCGCGGTTGTAAGCAATATATCTTGCAAACAAAAACTCAAAAGACAAAACGTAAAGTGAAATAAAAATAGACCGACGAACTAGGGATGTCCTTTTACAAATAAAATATTATTGGATTGGCCCCGCCTGAATGAAGATTGAGTATAAGCAGGACCTTCCAAATCTGCAATTAATAATACGGGCAATCCCCACACTAGACACAAACCAAAACATAAAAGAAAAAAAGAAAATAAAATAAAATAGAATCTACAAACTCTACAACTTGGAAAAACCAAAGTATTAATCAGGTGGCTTATATTTAATCCAACCCATGTCCAACCCGTTCAATTCTTTTCGTTCACCATTGTTCGTCAAAAAACAAATGGTGAAAATATAAAGACGTCTGAAAAATTCAAACGGGTTGGGCCACCTATTCCTAGACTTACCTGGACCAAACCGGATATGTGGATGTGGCTTGTGATTCTGGTCCATGTAACTGCGAGCCTTCTCCCGTGGTGGTGGCCATGGTGGTGGCAATGTAATATCCAATGCCTGCACGGGTGGGCTGTGGTGTTCTTCTTCTTCCACCACTGCTTCTTTTTCATCTTTCTTGTTTGGTGGCTCCTGAATTTCCACAGTCAGGTATCCTCTCAATAATGCCTCTAAGATATCGAGGTCACCTACTGGGTCAAAATCTTTCTCCACTTCTGGAGCTGACAAGTCAACCAACTCGTCACCAAACTCTGCTTCCCAATCAGCTGCTTCTTCAAGCAGGTCAGTGGTGTCTTCCTCTTCTACCACTTCTTCCTCTTCTACCAGTTCTTCCTCAAACAGCCAGCTTGTGGATTCTGAAAAATCCATATCTTCCTCAGCCTCCTCTATCTTCTCCGTCATGGCTTTCCTGTACGTGTCCCACTCTACCCTTTCTATCTCCTCATCATCACTCCAGACATCCGCCTCCCAAGGATATGCTGTTGAACTAGAGATCTGGCAAGGCTGCTCATCCTGCTGAACCAAAGGTGGGACTAAGGCGTCCATTATGGTCTCTGGCTCTAACCCTGAATCCTGCAAAATATCATCCTCACAAGACAAATGTAAAGAATCATATGGATCAGTTAAATCATGCACAGAATCAGATGAGTAAGGACAAACAGTTTCAGCAACGGGCCTAATGCAATCAGGTAATGTAAATGTTACCATCTCGTCTGGGTCATCATTTGTGAAATAAACCTGCTGAACTGGAGGTGGGACTTCAACGTCCATTATGGTCTTCAGTTCATCCACCTGAGCCTCTAGCCTTTTAAGTGCCGCATCTTGTTCCCTCAAATAGTCGGTGCGCTTGGATAGCGAAGAATACATATCCTCGAGCATGAGCTGTTGATTAGCAAGGAAGGCGGCAAGGTCGGGTCTAGTGTGAGACGAGACATCCCAATAATCGGGACGTGGATACAAATGTTGGCTAGGTGGATACTCTGACGAGCTACCACCATGCCTTTCCTCATACATCTCATCTTGTAGACGATCAAGCCGACTTTTTATTCTATCTAGTGACTCAGATGTTGCAGGGTTAAACCACCTGTTTGCCTGTGGGTATGAAGGCTGGTATAACTGATATGGTTGCGGCTGCAAATACGTGTTAGAATAATAATCTGTGGAATACCCCGATGAATATGAATGAGGGCATCTTATGGTAAAGTGGGGTCCTCCGCAGATCTCGCACATGATAAAAAAAATAATATATATTACGAATAAATAATAATAATAATAATAATAATAAGAAAAAAAATAAAAGCAAAAATTATTCACAAAATAGTAGACCAGAAACGGATCGGATAATTCTCAAGAGTGCTAATTGCGTCCCCGGCAACGGCGCCAAAAACTTGATGTGTGTAAATGTATATATATAAATAACACAAGCTTTAATTAAAACGACTCACCTAAAAACTACACACGCACGGCAAGTGTACCGGTCGCAAAGCAGTAAACAGATAAGACCGAGTATCAAACCCAAAGACGCGAATGCAACTCTAGATCACAACCTATACCGAATACTAGCCTAAATATATATATACTTATGTGGGGGTAAACCAATAATTAAAAACTTAGAAGAAACTAAATATAAATAAAACAACCTCGACTGCTTATGGGAACTAGGAGCTAGGAGAAATCGGATAGGGAGAAGGCTGGTAACCTGGGTAGAATCCCTAGACTCTGGCTATAAATGCTGACCTATGTAATCCGGTTGGAGACCTTGTTCTCATCTAATAAACCTCCTGTCAAGGATAGCTGACTAGACTCAAGGCGGGACAAGTGTTGAGATGCTAAAATGAAAGTGGATCGCCCCAGCGAAACCAAATCCCACAGTAATCCTTTAATCAACTACTCTTGGATCGAAAACTCCCAAACTGTGAAGCAGACTTAACTAATACGAATGAAATCCTAGGAAAACTCTAAACACGAATAAGTAACCGGCCTCGCCCCAGCGATAACCAAACTACCAAACAATGCCTAATTAGTCAACCTAGCAATCCCGAATTATATTCCTAACCTTCGGGGAGGGATTGCACACCTTAACTAATTGATTTTAAAAACCTGTTAAACTTATGTCATTCCTAACTGCAAGAACTAGCTCGACAACCAAAGTTAATCAAACTAGAATGATTTCTAGATCTAGGGTATATTCCTATGTGCCTAGAACATCAAAACCAACAAACAAGTAATCAAATCAAAAAGCGTCAGCACACAAATATTCAAAATCAAACATAAAAATTAAATCATGTAACCCAACACATCCAAAACGGAAAACATAAGTCTTTACTTAAAAACCAAACTCTAGTTCATCATCCCAAGTTACCAATAAAAGGTTTAGCTCATAATCTTTATAAACATCATAAAATAAATAAAAATAGTTTTTACCATGTCTATAAAAATAATAAATGAAAACTAAACCTAACCCAAGGCTCGTTGGCTATTGATCTTTAACGTGCTCGTGGCCTTTTCTCCTTCCGTGCCCTTTCGCTCGTCACCGCTTCTTGTTCTCCGTGCGATTCACTGTGCGAATGAATCAATTGAATGAATATCTTTTGAAAGTCTAATTAATCCCCCGAATAATATGTCATTTCTCATATATACTCGCTGCTCCTTGATTACCCTAAGCTGATATATTGCGACTGGGCTTTAAACAGTCACATGGGCCGAGGATGGGAGATGAGCACGTGTGGGGTGCAGCCTTCACAATCATATTCCTTTGTTTCTTCTTTTCTTTCTTTTTTTTTATCAAACTCACGAGACTTTGATGTCTCCTTTTCTCCACTAATGTCA
Organism: Ambrosia x helenae; assembly: GCA_030844895.1. NCBI lineage: Eukaryota > Viridiplantae > Streptophyta > Magnoliopsida > Asterales > Asteraceae > Ambrosia > Ambrosia x helenae. Next base: position 78,707,049 of record CM061223.1, read on the forward strand.
TATTATTATTATTATTATTATTATTATTATTATTATTATTATTATTATTATTATTATTATTATTATTATTATTATTATTACCCCATGTTCCTGATCCGGTTGTTCTTGACTCGACCAAAGTTTCTCATTTATGCTCCGACGTCCATGAACACATGCTCTCAAGTGTTCGTGTCTCGATTAAAATTCTTTCGTTTTGAGCCAATTTCCCACGAACACCTATAAAATAATAAAATAAATAAATACCTAATAAAAATGACACAAAACAAATAAAAACTTGACCAAATAATATACAAAATACATAGGAAAATAGATGTGTTTTACAACACATCATTCACCCTTGCCCATAGGCTTTACAAATTTGTTATGGTTTAAGTTCGCGCATATCCTGCCTTGAACTAAGTTCGAATCTTGGTTTTGTTTCACCTTCATATGAGGTTTATGCTTGCAAGTGATCAATCCCTTGAATATAGTTCGAGTTTGCTTAGGGCTTAACCTTTTATTACGGTTCAAGTTCATTTATGATTTAACCCTTGATTAAGGTTCAAATCCATTTAAGCATCTCACTTTTGGTTATAGTTCGAATGCGTGCATGACTTAACCTTGGATTAAGGTTCAAATCTATCTACAGATTACCTTTATTGAGGTTCAACTACGATTATGACTCAACCTTGATTAAGGTCCAAGTCTATCTACGGATTAACCTTTATTATCGTTCAAATGCGATTATGACTCAACCTTGATTAAGGTTCAAGTCTATCTACGGATTAACCTTCGTTAAGGCTCAAACGTGATTATGACTCAACCTTGCTTAAGGTTCGAGTCTATTTGCAAGTATGTCTTTGTTTAAGTTTCTAACGCGTTCTAAGGTTCAAGTCTTTGCTCGGTTCGCATACCGTTGTGGTAATACCTTTGGCTTTTCGGCCTCCTAGATACGTATGCATTGGTTTTGCATACCCGGTCTACCGGAACTCACAGAGTGTTTGGCAATGCTCCTAAGGTGTATAACTTCGTGCGTTGTACCTCTGAAGACTTTACATGCCTTTGTCCTTGACCCAGTCCTCGTCACATGAAAGGTAGGCATGTAGATCACGAGAAGTCCACTGTACCATGTGCTTAACACTTACCTGGCCAGGGTAAGTAATTCGCACATGGCGTAGTGATCTTGTCGTGATCACCACGGTACTTTTCATATGAACAATTTCCGGTCATGTGTTCAATTGTACTCTTCTTGTCTTAATCCTATCAATTAAATATTTTCTTTTCTCCGGGGTAATTCTTTCGAATTCATGTGGGGTTCTTGTCATTTGCGGTTTGCGCAACACGTCCACATGTGACTGTTGCCTATTTGTGTTTATATCTTTTGTATAGATCTTTTTTGGGGTGGTAATCCCCTTTAGTGTTTACGAGATTTAATACTTTTTCTTTTTCTATGCATTTGTCGTTTATGACAGTGATGCATCACATTCTATATTGTTGCCTGACTACTCATATCGTTTTGTTGACGTAAGCAAGCGTGTTTATCTTATTCGATAGAGCCTTTAGCCTACCTTAACTGTTTAGTTGCTATACTTTCCGGGCTTATGTGTATACTGCACTTTTCCCATGTTTGTTCCTGATTGACTCGACTTCAATCATAATGTATAACATTTTGATTAGATTAAGATAGCTTGAAACTAACTTTAGAAGTAGAATTTTTACCGAAAGGATGATCAAACTTGAACCGAATGTGTAAGTCGTTTAACCTTGTGCTCTGATTACCACTTGTAAGACCTTGTATTACTAAGCCGAGTCTAAGTACGAATAACTATGTTTTTCGTTTTTTTAAACAAGATTAGAACAATAGTTACATTACAACTTTACATTAAGCACATGTAATCCCCAATTGTTTTATAACATTGGTTTAAGTGTCAAGTTTGCACAAAAAATAGCGTTGAATCATTTTAACTTCAACATGGAAGTCTAATTCAATTGGACACACAGGGAATACGTTTGATATTATCAAAAGAGTCTAGCGGAAGACTTCAACTTTTAAGCACATTCGGTTCTTGAATTGATCATGATCGCCTCCCGTCAATCCGTTCGTATACCTAAGGTTTTGATACATCAAAACACCAAGAACATGGTTAGAATGATTCATTTATTAATTAGGAATCGAGTATGAAAGGAATCTATAAGCGAAACGGATCAAAACAACTTCGAAACTCGAACCCAAACACCTGTCGTAGGCTACAGCAGCTCAGCCGTAGCCTACGGCTGCATGCTGTTGCTGCTGCTTTGAAGTGGGGTGACCGCCGTAGGTTATGGCTGGGCTGCCGTGGCCTACGGCTGGCGATCCCTGCCCTTGTCGAGTGTTTCAGCCCTTTTTTAACAGCTTTTCGCTGCACATTTGTGCAGCATTTTAAACATGTTTTGGCAGTTTTTCACTGCACATTTGTGCAGCGTTTTAGTCATATTTTGGCAGCTTTTCACTGCACATTTGTGCAGCGTTTCAGTCTTGTTTTGACAGCTTTTCGCTCCCCATTTGTGCAGCGTTTTAGACATATTTTGGCAGCTTTTCGCTGCACATTTGTTCAGCGTTTCAGCCTTGTTTTAACAGCTTTTCGCTGCATATTTGTGCAGCGTTTTAGACATATTTTGGCAGCTTTTCGCTGCACATTTGTGCAGCGTTTTAGACATATTTTCAAGCCATAATTGCCCTGCATCAAGAAGATTTAAAAGTGCAGCCACAAGGTCAACTTTGGGGCCACAAAACACTTTATTTAGAACCTCATTTCGTGGGTGTTTAACACACTAATCTATTCGACCACTAGCCTAACCAAGGCAACCGTTGTTCTCAACCGTGTCACTCTATCAATGACTTATCTAAGCTCATCTAGGGCGATATTGACCATGATAAGCGCAACACTTCTATTGTAATATGCGATAACATTCAATTTTGAACCCCATTAAGGATTCCTAGGTAACGCCTAAGGGCGCATCAATCTACACCTATGGTGCCTTCATCTTAGGTCGTTACACTATAATAGGATCCGTTACGATCTACCATGAATCCCATCCTTTATATTATTTCCAATACAATATTGGGGAGTTTGTGTCTACTTTCTTAAGTTAGATATACATAACAAGAATAACGATCATGAGAATTTAGAAGTCATGGTGTGACTCACTACATAAGCTTGGGAGTCATTTTATGACTTACCTAACCTCCAATGACCCGTATGGCCATGATGGTGTTATTCCTACCTTGCAGCTAAGGATATGCAAGGATATTTCACAGTTTGATTTGGATTATCAACATAAGTTACTAAGCAATAAAATCTAACACATGTTTATAAATGAATATAACAAGATTAAGTCAACGGGTGACTTACCTTATTCGTGCCCCCTTTCCAACTTAAGATCCTCTCCGAGTGACTCCCCGACGTCTCTTGTTTAACACCTAGAGACAATCACATAGACGTATGTAGTGGTCATTAGACGTGATTCCAAACTACCATACGAGTTTACCAAACGTGTCCATGTGAGATACACGTTCCAATGAAGTCGAGCTTCATTGTAGCATTTAATCGAGCACTTGGTGGGTAGAATTTCACAACAATTTTACCCGCCATCGTGATGATGGGTTTTCATCCCCTCATCATGCATAAGGTTTTACCATAAGATTACCATCCTATTTCTTCAAATTCAGTAACAAAACTTCTAACCAAATAGTATTTTAAGTAAAAATATCGTGTTATGACACACCACTCAAAACCCACCAAGTTTCCACCTTTAGGTTTCAAGATTTTCCCCCAATTAGGCTTATGTTAAGAAGATTATACATGTATTATTCTGTTTTAAGGTTCTCTTGAGTTAGAGACACCTTTTTCAAGCACTAATTTATCAAAATCAAGCATAATCAAAGTTTCACCAGTATCATCTAAACCAAAATATCATCAAATGGAACAAATTGAAAGGTACCTAGTTGTTGAGTATGACTTGGTGATCCTTTTAAGGGTTAATGCAGCCAAAACCCCTTTGGTTTAGCTTGATTAGGGCTTGATCTTGGGTTTAAGCTTGAGTATGTGTGTTTGTGTGTTATGGTGTAAAGATGATGTACAGATGTTGAACATCGATGCTCATTTGTTCTTTTATTAAAACAATCATTTAGCTTTGGCATATGGGCAGGTTTAGTCCCCCTTGTTTGTTATTAACCAACCAAGATATTATTAATAATACTAATAGTCTATTTTGATCATAACTAATAATGGGGTTGACCCAACTTTTGTGCTAATTTAGAAATATTAATATTTCCTCATTTCGTATTTGTCTAACGACATACGTTAATTCGTTAATATAGAGTTATGACAAATGATTAAATTTTGGGGTGTTACACTGTAACAGTGCAAAGGAGTTGTGGGATGCACTGAAAGAACAATTTGGTGGGACTTAAGAGGTTATTGAAAACAACCGTGAAATAGTTAACCAATAATATGAAACATTCAGTCATGTAAAGGGAGAGTCATTAACTCAACAATTTGAGAGGTTTAACTATCTCATTAGTGAACTAAAACTGGTTGGTCTAACTTACCCATATTCAACTTTGAACCATAGGTTTTTAAGATCACTACCAGACAAATGGGACACTATTGCTATAGTTATGAGAAACTCACTTGGATTTAAGGACCTATCACTGACCCAGCTTCTTGGTAAGCTCTTAACCTATGAGAGAGAGCTTAACCAGAAAAAGAAGCTCCAGGACTCTGGAAAAGTGTCTGATGATTATGTATTTGGTAATACAGCACTTTTGGGTCATGATGAGGTGCCTGGTAATAATAAGGATCAGAGTTATAATCATTTCATTGACATAACTTCAGGTTTTAACTCAGGTTTTAACTCTGATTCTTATTCACCAAACTATGCTTTTACAACAAGTGGTGGTGATATCCAAGCATCTGATAACATATCCTTTGAGTATGATGACTTAAAGTACTTTGACCCTGATGATTTGGAAGAAATGGACATTATGCACCAATTGGCTCTGCTCAGTGTAAGAACTAACAATTTTTACAAGAAAACTGGCAGAAGGTTTCCAGGGTTGACTGGCAGGTCAAAAGTGGGGTTGGATAAATCAAAGATTAAGTGTTATAAATGTCATAGACTCGGTCATTTTTCTAGGGAATGTAGGAGTCAACATGGTACACCTATGATTACCTATCCAAATCAAAGGCCACAAAGTGCCAATAACTGCTGCTCCACCCTATGCCCATGCAGAGACCAGTCAACAGAGTTTATTCACACAAGGCTTTATTGATTGGAGCAGTCTACCAGATGAGCTATCAGATGAAAATTTTGCTCTTGTAGCCAAAGATGAAAATGAACCAGAAAATTTTTGTTTCATGGCTATGGTTGAAGAGGTTGAATCTGAGGATGTAGTAACTGAATCTGATGTTGTGACTGATGATATTGTTGATGAAGTAATTGCAGATACAAAATCTGAAGAAGAGGTTGTGAATCTCTCAGATCCCTAGGGTGCATCTGATGATTGTGAGTGCAAGTGTGATTGTGCATTGATGGCTGCTGCTAAGGTATCTCCTCAAATCCTTAAAGATTTGTGTTCAGACAAATGTGTAAAAGCATTTGCTAACATTAAAGAGGTGAATGAAAACCTTAGGAAGAAAGTTTTAGATGATGAAGTTCAATTTGAAAAACTTTCAAAAGAGTTAAAATCAAAATGGACTGAAAAAGAATCTGAAATAAGCAGCTTAAAACATGAAGCAACTATAACCAAAGACCAGCTCCAAACTATGATAACTAAATATCATAGTTGTAAAAAGGAGCTTGAGGCCACCCAAGTTGAATGTGAAAAATGGGTGGAATCATGCAAAGGTTTTGAGATGCTCCTCAACAAACAAACCAAAAGTCATGTGAAGTTTGGCTTTGGTTTTGAAACCACTGCTCCAGCTTTTGAAAACACTGACAAAAGGGAACAAAAGTTAGTTGAGGTAGTACCAATAAATTTGAAGGGTCAAGAGATTAAAATCACTGAACCTAATGGCAAGAAAATTGTTCTTGAAAAACCAGAAGGTTCCCCATCATTCACTGAACTTGAAAAATATGAATTTAAACCTACTTGGTCTGATGAGTGTGGTACTCTTGAAAACTTCAAACCAGTTGACTTCAAAACCCCTGATGGTAAGAAAGCACCACATGTCACACCCTCAAATTCCACGTGCAGGGTTTTACCGCGAGGCGCGTGACACACCAGGATCTCAGTCAACGATCACAATAAACATACAACAAACATGCATTCATAAATATATTTAAAACCAAAATATCATGCTTTGAGCCGTATACCAGCAGCGGAAGCATTCTTGTTTACAACCCAAAAGACATATCATTGTTTACAAAACATTGTTTAACATGCTTTAAAATATTAGACGCTGTGCATGACTCCGTGTGCCTAGCCCATTGACTGCTACCTTAGCGACCTGAGAAAACATGCCAAAAATGTCAACATATAATGCTGGTGAGTTCACATGTTTTCTTTTATAAGTGTTGTTATAAGTTCGGTAAGATCATTTCCGTTACTACTATGTTATGAAAACGTTAGCTAGACGTTAAGTGTTGCTACTACTGTGGTTGGGAATCCATTACTAAACCGGTATAAGTGTTGAAGCCAGCCCAGACGGACGGGATTACCGATGCCTCGGTAACCCCCAAAGTGTTAGAGACAATATGCACCCGCCCGGCTCCCAGCCGTCGGGTGGGGTTTGTAAGGCCGAATAGATCTATCCACATTTCCCCCGTTGTGCATCCCCGCACATTCATGGTTCCCCCCTGGGACTTTCTGTAAAAGCCGCATAGTACGTGAAATAACCATAGTATAACATGATCTATGATGAGTAATCAAAATAAGTAGCATGTTTCTCCCCCGAAAGCAAAACGGTAAAAGTGGGGCTGTGACACTCACCTGATGTACAACGTACAATCAAATATCAGAGGATAGCAAGTCCGTGGTCAAGCACAACTAGCACAAGGCTAGGGAAGCTTTTAATGCTTGATTATGATGGGGTTTAGTGTGTTCTTCCTTAGTGGTTAAGCTCCAAGCTTGAAACACACAATGGGGTTTTGGAAGATGGATGTTTATGAGTGATTTTGGAGTGTTTGAACATGAAAGGAGATGTGTTGGTGTTCTTGCAACCTCACGGCATCAAAGAAAAGGAAGAGAAGAGTTTTTGGTCAAGTGTTAATCTTGGTGATCTTTATAAATAATATCATATCTCACAATGATCTTTCAAGATCCAATGCTAGATTTAAACCTTATATAAAATAGATATGTGTGTACTAGAGGATTTGATATGATCTTGGTGAATATTTGAGGTGTTGGCCGTGAGTTTATAAAAAGAAAAGGAAAAGATTGTGCAACCTTATGTAATCTACACAAAATCATATTATATCTTCCAAGATCTTATGTAATCTTATGTAATCTACACAAAATCATATTATATCTTCCAAGATCTTATGTAATCTTATGTAATCTACACAAAATCATATTATATCTTCCAAGATCATGAGGATCCAAGAACTAGATATTATCTTCATATAATAAGGATGTATGTGCACTAGGAGATTTTGCATGATCTTGATGAATTGTTCCTATGGGTGTTTGGCCGTGTATTTTTAAAAAAGAGATTGTATGAATCTTTATAGTACATGTAATCTTCTTAACAAATCACTCCATATCCATCCCACACTCTACCATATCTAGCTAGATATGGATGTGTATATATTGGCCGATTCTTGAAAGATATATATATTTTTTTTTTTTTTTGGCTTTTTATAAATATTGCAAGTACCACAAAATCTTACACAAGATATCATCCATATCCACTCATGATCTTCCTTAGATCCTCATGGATTTACTTGTACAAAGAGATCTTGGACATGGTTATGGACCGACTCCCGATGATTCCCAGAATCATCATACCGACTCGACTGACCCCGTTAAGAACGTAATATGCATGACTCGCTAAGGTAGACTTATTAGTTTAGTCAACGTTACTAACCTGAGTTTGTCGGGTGTCACACCACAGGCAAAGGTCATTCCCTTGATAGACCTTCCAGCAAATGATCAAACATCTGTTGAAAAGAAGACTGAAAAAGGGAAAAAGAAAGAAAAGTCTGTCCACTTGTTTTGTGATTTCTGTGAAAAGAAGAATCATGTTACTAAAAACTGTTTTCTTTTAAAAGCATATGATATCAACAAAGGAACAAGTGTGTGTGATTCTAAGACCACATGCTCAATATGTGGTAAAAAGAATCACAAAACCAAAGAGTGTCTGTATCTCAAAAATTTTGATGTCAAAATACAAGAGTACAAGGCTAAAACTCTTGCAAGTCAAGTGGTGAATACTTCAAAAGGAAAATCCAAACAGACTTTTACTCCAGTCCAAACATCTGTTACAAAAAGTCTAGAAACATCTGCTTCTAGGGATGTTCAAGTGACAGATGCTCCACCCACCAACAAGTACCCAAGAGGATATGGACAACCACCTTGTCATAATCTGTCACATGTATATGAAGAACCCAAGAGGCCTTCTAAACCAAGAGTGAACAGAAATCCCTATGGTTACTATCATTTGTCAGGAAGTGATCAAACATCTGTTGCACCAAGTGTTGACATTTAAGCACTGGCAAATGGTCATCAACAGTTGTTGAACTTGATTCAAAAACTAGTTCAAACCACTTATCACCTTCCTAAACTTGAGGCTGAAAAGTCTGTGGACTCATCCAAAGCCAACTTGGCTTTGGACACTCACCAAATCTGATCCATTACTGATGTGCAGGGAGCTTCTGCTTGCTTAGATAGCCTTTGGTATGTAGATAGTGGAGGTTCCAGGCACATGACAGGATGTAGAGCCCTTCTTCTGGACTTCTTAGCTCATGGAGGGGGTGATATATCCTTTGGTAATGATTCAAAAGGTAAAGTGTTGGGTTCAGGGACTGTTCAGGCTGGGAAACTCAAGTTTGAAAATGTCAATCTTATTGATAATCTTAACTTTAATCTTCTTAGTGTATCACAAATGAGTGACAAAGGTTACAGCTCATTCTTCACTAAGAATACTTGTAAGATTATTGGGCCAGAAGTGGTGAAAAAGATTGATACCATCATTGCTGAGAGCAAAGCACAACTTGTTGCTCATAGGAGTGGCAGTGTGTATGTGGTTGATATGTTGAAGGACAATCCTATGGCAAATGTCTGTCTGTTTTCTGCTGCCTCCAATAAAGAGACAGAATTGTGGCATAGGAGACTGGGTCACACCAACCTTCAAACTATCAACTCACTCTCCAAACAAAGCCTTGTCAGAGGCCTTCCATCAAAAGAATTTAAATGTGATGAGCATTGTGTTTCTTTCTTAAAAAGTAAACAACATAAAAGCTCTTACAAATCCATTGATGAGTCCAAAACAAGTCAATGTCTACAATTGTTGCACATGGATTTGTTTGGCCCAGTTAAAATCATGAGTCTAAGAAGAAAAAGATTTTGTCTTGTCACAGTTGAGTTTTCTAGGTTTACATGGACTTACTTTTTACACTCTAAGGATGAGACTGCAGGTATCTTGAAGGACTTTGTCACCAAAGTTGAAAAACAATATGACTTGCTAGTAAAAATCTTTAGAAGTGATAATGGAACAGAGTTTAAAAATAAGGAGTTGGATGACTTCTGTGTGTCAATAGGAATTGTGAGGCAGTCGGCATTCCAAGAACACCAGATTAAATGGGGTGGTTGAGAGGAAAAATAGAACTCTCATTGAAGCTGCAAGAACTATGCTAGCAGATTCTGGTTTGCCACTGTCCTGCTGGGCAGAAGCTGTAAACATTGCTTGCTATGTTCAAAACAGAGTTTTAATTAACCCAAGACATCAAAAGACTGCTTATGAAATTTTGTTCAAAATCAAACCACTAATCTCATTTTTCAAAATCTTTGGCTGCCCATGTTTCATTTTAAATCTTAAAGATTCCATTTCAAAATTTGCAGCCAAAGTAGATTATGGATATTTTCTGGGATATTCTTCTACTGCCAAGGCCTACAAGGTGTTTAACATAAGGACCAGGACAATAGAAGAAACTCTGAATGTAAAGTTCAATGAACTTTCATCCTTAAAAATCCCAGCAAATCCTGCTGAGTTGTTTGATTTAGATTAATTCAAATTTGAAGATATTACTGTCAAAACTAACAGTGCATGTATTCCACAATCTCCACATCAAGACTACAGAACAGATGTTGTGATTCCAAGTCACTATAAAGTCTATTCTGTATTAGGGGAAGCAGCTGTTCAAAACACCTGCCAAAACTCTGCCACAGCTGAGTCAGCCATTGTTGGCCAGTCTTACCCTCAAACCACTGCTTCACCAACTTCATCCACTGCTCAATCATCTGTTGACAAAAGTCCAACCTCTGTTGACAAAAGTCAGTCCAGATTCACACCACTTGGACACATTCCCCCACCTCCATTTCAAACATCTGTTGGTACTACAGAAGTGCAAACAGATGTTACATCAACAGAGTCACCAAACCTCTGTCCTTCACCTAAAAATGCCATCATACCATATCAGGGAGATCTAATCTACCTGAGAGCTCATCCACCAGATCAAATCATTGGAAACATCATAGAGGGTGTGCTCACAAGAAGCCAATCCTCAAACATCTGTCTTTTTGCAGGCTTTCTATCTCTCACACAACCTGTCAAGTACCAAGAGACACTAAAAGACAACAGTTGGGTAGAAGCCATGCAGGAAGAGCTCCTTCAGTTCAAAAGACAACAAGTATGGGAACTTGTACCACTGCCAAAGGATGTTTGTCCAATTGGCACAAAGTGGGTCTTCAAAAACAAAACTAATGAAAGGGGTATAGTTGTCAAGAATAAAGTCAGGATTGTGGTTCAAGGCTTCAGACAAGATGAGGGGATAGACTATGATGAAACCTTTGCTCCTGTAGCTAGGCTAGAAGCTATCAGACTCTTCCTAGCCTTTGCTGTCAACCACAACATCAAGGTGTATCAGATGGACATCAAATGGGCATTCCTATATGGCAAAATTCAGGAGGAGGTCTATGTATGTCAACCACCTGGTTTTGAAGACACATTCCATCCTGATTATGTTTACAAGCTCAACAAAGCTTTGTATGGATTAAAACAAGCACCTAGGGCCTCGTATGAAACTCTTTCCACCTTTCTCTTATCTATTGGTTTCACAAGAGGTAAAATTGATAAAACCTTATTTCTAAAATGGAGAGGGAAAGACTGAATGATTGTTCACATATATGTGGATGACATCATTTTTGGGTCCACATGTAACAAAATGTGTGAAGATTTTAGGAAACTCATGACAGCAGAGTTTGAAATGAGTGTTATGGGTGAACTTCAGTGCTTCATTAGTCTCCAAGTGAAGCAGCTGCAAAATGGCACATTCATTCATCAAAACAAATATGTGAAAAATTTGTTAACTAGATTTGAGATGAATGACTGTAAGCCATGTAGTACACCCATGAGCACAGCCAAGCTACTCACTATTGATGACAAGGATGAACTGGTTGACCAGACACACTACAAATGCATGATTGGGTCTTTATTGTACTTAACTGCATCTAGGCCAGACATTATGTTTGCCACTTGTGTTTATGCAAGATCCCAGGCTTCACCTAGAAAGTCAAACCTTATTGCTGCGAAAAGGATATTCAGATACCTAAAAGGTGCTCCCACTCTTGGTATCTGGTATCCTGCTAATGGAAACATTGAGCTTTCAGGTTATTCAGATAGTGATTTTGCTGGCTGCCACACCACAAGGAAGTCCACATCAGGAGGGTGCTAGTTTCTATGGAATGCCTTAGTCTCATGGCAAAGCAAAAAGCAAGCAGTTGTTTCAACTTCAACAGCAGAGGCTGAGTACATTGCTGCTGCAAGCTGTACAGCCCAACTCATGTGGCTTCAAAATCATCTGCTGGATTTTGAGATAACTGCACTAAGGACTCCACTCATGCTGGACAGTCAAACTGCTGAAAATATCATCAAAAATCCAGTCTCTCATTCAACCACAAAGCACATAGACATCAGACATCACTTTGTCAGAGATAGCTATGAAAAAGGTTTGATTTCTATGCACCATGTTCCAACAGAGGATCAGTTGGCAGATGTGTTGACAAAAGAGTTAGACACATCCACCTTTACAAATCTGATCTCTAGAATTGGTATGCTAAACATGGACTAAACAACAAAAATGTTTTAAATAAAAACATTAAAATATTTCAGAAAATCAAAATTCACCCTTAAAAATAGCATTTTGGTTGAAAAATCTGTTAAGGATAAAAACAACCACTGTTTCATCCATTCTATCCACTGTTAGTTGAAAAATCTGTTTCAAACATCTGATCAGATAAAACAACCACTGTTTGGTTGAAAAATCTGTTTCAAACCACTGATCAGATAAAACAACTGTTTCATTATATATATCTATATATATATATAATATAAAAAAACCAAGTGCTGTTAGCATCAGCACTTTGGTAAGACAACAGTTGTTTGCATCAGACCTTTGGCAACAGTTGTATGCCACCAGATGTTTGCCACGTCTGCTTTCAAAAGCAGAGTTTTGGCCACATCAGCGGTTTCACCAGAGGCTATAAAAACCCTGTTTTACCACAACAGTTGTTACACTGTCTCATTGTATTCAAAATACTGAAACCGCCTTCTTCAACCTCAAACCCTCACTCTAATTCCTCTCATCCTCACACTCGAAATCCATTACAATGGATCTTCAAGCCAAAGCCACCCACAATTATCTTCCATATCTGGTCAAAACAGATGAAAACGTCCCATTCCATACCACCATCGACATCATCCTCAATTCCAAATACTTGACAATCTTAATCGCTGATGCTCCCATCTATCTCGATACCCTCCAAGAATTTTGGTTAAATGCTGAGTTTCTCTTACAAGACAAAAAGCCTACAACCATCATATAAAAAATTGGAGAGACAAATGTCGCCATTACCCCCCAACTGATATCCACAACCTTCTCACTGAATGATCTATCAGGTAACGACTCTTTCCCTAAGGCTGAACTTCACACAGAGTTTCAGGAAAGAGGTTATGATGCACAAATGACTGGGTCAACACTTTTCAAAAAGTTTTTCCCACCAATCATGAAATTTTTCTTTCATACCCTCCTTCTCTGTGTCTCTGCTAAGTCCACTTCCTTCAACGAATCCCATAGAGGATTCAGTACCTGGGACATGCTATGTTGTCAGAATCTGACTTCAATTTATCCCAGGGTCTGTTTCTGGATTTAGTATCAAATGTGAAGGCCATAAAGTCTGGGTCTAATAATGCTTTTCTAATTTACCCAAGAATTTTAAGTGTAATCCTTCAAAAGGTTTTACCAGAAAAAGATTTTAAAAAGGGTAAATCTTTCCAAATGAAGAGTCTAACTGATGAAACTTTCACAAGAATGATGGGTTCAAACACCCTAGAAAAAGTGTCAAAAGTGTCAAAAGTTCCTAAAACACAAACAAAGAGGACAAAGACAACAACTGTTGTCCAAACCTCTGTTGTTGAGCCCACTGCTCCTGGTGATCATGGCACTACATCCAATGCTATGAAACCCACACCAGCCACCTCCAAAAGAAAACGTCCATCTACAAAAACCACCACTAAAACCAAAAAGGGGCCTCTAGAAGATGAGATACCAGAGGAAAACCCTGTTGCAACACAAAAGAAACAAGAAACCACTGTTGTTACTTCCTCACAACAGATGGATATATCTCAACCTAAGAAAACTCCTCATGAATCCTCACAAAAGGATCATGTTGTAAGCCAAAGGGAACCACATCATGAGACATATGAGTCACTTGACCATATGATCATTAGCCCTTCTCCCAGGGCTACTTCTCTTTTCACTCCTCCACCTTCACCATCACATGTCCTTCCAACAATGCAACCACTGTTTGAGGCTATTCATAAAACTCAGGACATTCCTAGTTCCTCTACTTCACCCATCAATGAGAGTATACACCACAAGTGACTGGGACTGAGGAAAATCAATCAGCTATCCCACAAACAGAGGAGGTTACACCCCTGGAGTTCAATGAAACTCTAGGTGAGTTTTCAAGTGAAGCAGCCACTACTGCTGTAGAGACCATTGTCTCACAACAGGACAGTGGTTACATAACTAAGACTTCCTTGAAGGCAACAACTGATGAGGCCACTATAGTGTCCCCAAAATCAGTTGGAAGTCCCCAGAACCAAGACAAAGGGGCATTTGATTCTTATTCTTTGGACTCACCTCCTAGGACTGAACCAGATACAACTACCACTGGTAGGAACCCAGATGATCCTATTAATTTAGGTGATGGGTTAAAATACCAAGAATTGACGGCTAGAGTACAATCCATTGAAACCTCTGTTGCTGACATCAAATCAGATATCAAGAAAATTTTGGGATCCTTGGCTGCTCTTACCAAAAGTCAACCATCCACAGAAGATATTGCTAGTGAGCTATGGAAATCTGTTTCCCCCATCATCATAGCTCATAGAAAACTAGCAGATCGAACACATGAAACATACATGGCTCAGATCAGAACTATGGTAGATGCTAGGTACACGGATACCTAAGCAGATATTAAAGCCATCAAAGACCACCTGCTGAAGACTACTGGCTCTGCCCCTACCACAATTCTCAGAGATGAAGATGATGATGAATTCACTGCTGATGATGCCAAAAAGGGGGAGAGTGGCAGAGATAGATTGCAAAAGCTAGATCCTTTGGTTGTCCACCCTCACAAAAGGGGAAATCAAAAGCTGCCAACAAACCAGGGTCTACCCAAACATCACCACAACAACAACAACCCAATGTTCAAACCTCTGCTGATACCGAAACTGTCAAAACTAGCAAAGCAAAAGAAGTTGATACCTCTGCAAATGTTATTGCTGAAAAGGCTGCTGAAGAGAAGCAAAAGAGGCTTGGCACTTTGGAATGCAAAGCAGAAGCTCTTGTACAACAGAAGATAGAGCAACAGCAAGAAGTTGAGGATGTGGGTTCCTCTAAAAGGAAGAAGATGCCTGCCAAACATGTCAGACAACCACCATCTAAACTTGCTGTCAAAACTGCTGCTGCTAAAACCACTCCCACCAAAACCACTGATATCACTAAAACCACTGCCACCAAAACCACTGATACCACCAAAACAACTGAACCTACCATCAAACCAACAACCAAATCCACCACCACAACCACCAATACACCACCTACAACCACTTCACCACCCAAATCCCAAACATCTGCTGCTCCTACACAAGTGCCAACAGATGTTAACACAACCACTGCTGCAACACCACCATCACCACGCATCTTGTACAGAAGGAAGAGAAAATCAACCTTTGTGGTACAAGATGAAAACATACAAACATCACCACCTCCTACTTCAACCACCCAGCCTACACCCATATCAGCCATCCCACTTTCATCATACTCACCACACACTTCACAATTCACATCTCATAGACCACCACCATCCATCATACCATTGGTTGTTCAGTATCCTCTTAAGCTTGATCTACTCAAGGGGGAAATGCAATCCTTCTACAATACTGAACAGCCATCTGAAAGATCTTTCTCATCTCTTCCAAATTTTCCTATTCCCCTAAACTTAGATAAATATCTTAAATACAAGACTGAACAGACGAATTTAATCATCAAGGAAAGATGTAAAGGGAAAGATGACAGGACTGCTCAGGGCATCCATTCAGCAGAGCTTAGTAAACTGAGAAGGATTGAAGATTTTGCTAAGACCCTGAGCAACTCCATGTCCACCATGCCTCTCAGCAGTGATCTGGAAAGGGTGGTTAGGGAATCTCTTCTTGACCAAATCTTGGCAACTATGCCCTACAAAGCAAACAAGAAACAGTTTGCAGGCTGGACCACTCATGCTCTTAGGGAAGAACTCATGAAAATAGAAGATATGGCCAAGAATCCCCCAGCAAAGGTCTCTGCCCCTGATTTTAGGAAAGGCAGAGATCCAGCCAGAGCTTTAAAATTCAAGAGAATGAGAGAAGAAATTGTGGCTGCCAGGTATGGGGAGATGAGGTCTGTTGCAAGATGGTCAGAGCTAAGGTTGGTTGAGACATACAAGAAGTTGGAAGAAAATAGAAAGAAAGACCCTATACTGCCCAGAAAACCAGTTTACTCTGATGCTCCACTAATGAAGAGACCTCAACATGCCTTTACACTAGACAGCTTACTTGACACTTCTGACCTATCTGTTGCTGCCAGAAGACAGTTCAAGAAACAGAAGGAAATGTCTGAAGAAGACCAGAAGAAGTTTGCTGAAACTTATGTAAAAGAGGGCCTCTTCAATCAAGTACACTACTTCTCTGATCCCACTACTGAAGAGCTCAGAAAACTCATTGGGAGACCTCCATCACCAAACTCATCAACAATAAACTTGCAACCCAGCAGATCCTCTGATTCAAAAATTCTAAAATGGAAAGTCAACAAAGACAACCATGAATTGACTCTGCTCAGATCAGATGGAGAAGCTCAAAAGTTAAGCATGGATGATGCACATGGCCTATCTGCAGATGATCTCCAAACATTGCTGAACTTAGAGCTTGAAAGGGATGCAGAAGGCTTTTTCTCTTTAAGTTTTGAACTACAGTTTAAAGGGCAAATAAGAGAAAGTCTGATGAGGAATAAAGATCAAATAAAGCTTAGTTTTGGCATCATATGTTCTAGGGGGAGATTGTTGGGTCTGCTGACCTGGAGAAGAACAGATGATTGGAAAGCCAAAATATACTACTCAATTGATCCTTAGCAATAACAGCATTTACAAGTTACTTCTCCCAAAAGATTGTTGACCCTAACATCTGTTGTACCCTAATAACTGCTGTGACAACTACTGCTACAAAGGTCTGATAGATAACAACTGCTAGAGAACAACTGCTGACCAAAGGTCTGATGAAGAACAACTGCTGAATCAAAGTACTGAAGACTAAAGGTCTGTTGGAGCCAACAGCACTTAGGCTCCAACAGATGATTCAAGACCATCAGAGTTTTCCTATCAGCTGTTTGTCTTTCAGAGTTTTCCAATGTAACAATAGTTTGTATCAACAGATGTTTTATGTTTGTTATTCTGTTAGAGGTCACTGTCTTAGGTGACGTCAGCCTAGGTCATCAGAGGTTTAGATTTGTCTATAAATAGAACAGTGCTTGTAATGTTCTATTTATCACTCAAAACATTCTCTTAGACAAACAATCACTGAGTGATCGGGCTGAGGGGGAGTACTTGTACAATTGTTTGTAATCATTTGATATTATGAAAGCATTCGATTGAAAAACATTTATTCTCTTGTTTTGATTAATAGTTTATCATTCTGCTGCACTTTCCATTTATAATTCACTTCATTCATTGTTCTTATTACTTAAACAATCAAAACAATCAAACTCAGATCCTAACAAATATTATTGTAGACTACTTAAAAAAGCTCAAAAAAGTAGCTAAAAACTCGATGTGAAACGACCTAAGATGAGCCGGCTCATTTTCTAAACGAGTCGGGCTCAGGCCTAGCTTAGTTTGGATATTGACTCAGCTTGTCGGCTCGTTTATAGGGTCGTTTAACTCCGAGCATGTGATCAAGCCAAGCTGAACTTCCTTGTTTAGTTTTGAGTTTGAGCTTAAACCCACCTTAGCTTGACTCATTCACACTCTATAATGTTAATAGGGAAAATGACCAAAATAGCTCGTTGACCGTGTATTTTGCACAAATAGCCCTCTCCACCCTCTTTGGAGAGACGGGACACGGCTCCCAACGAGCCTGAACCCTCTTCCGAGAGGCTTCCCATTTCAGCCAACAGAGGACCGCCACGTGTCGTTGTTGATCCCGAGACAGACCTTTCTCTCTCCTGAACCCTCTTTCTCTCTCCTGAACCCTCTTTCTCTCTCTCTTGAACACACATCAGCCTCTTTCTTTAAAACTATACCGGGAATCAAAGGGCAAGTTCAAGGGGTTGTGTTATCCGATATACAAATCAGGAACATAAGAATGGTTTGGGGTTATAGCAGGTGCACGACAGTCACCCTAAACCGGTGACTGTCTGATTATTATAATAAACGAAGAGAGGGCTTAACTGGGGAGAAGTAACTTACCGGAAAAGATAAGGTGGCGGCGGCCTGAGATGGTCACCGGTGACAGTCACCATACTCGGTGACTGTCTGATTCGCTTTAACCAGAACGGAAAGCCGACCAGGGTGGTTCGCCGGAAACAGAAGGGCGGCGGCGCCGGTTCCGGTCACCGGTCCGGTGACCCTGCTGGTGTACTGATTCTTGTTTCTTCGTCTTCTCCGGTGAGTTCTCCGTCTTTTCCGACGAAGTTTACTGTTTTTTTTCTTGTTCTTCGTCTTCACCGGAGACGTCTTCCGAGACGTCACCGAATACGTCTTCCGAGACGTCACCGAAGACGTCTTCCGAGACGTCACCGGAAGCGTCTCTGAGACGTCACCGGAGGCGTCTCTGAGACGTCTCACGTCTCAGGTCTGTCTCGGGATCAACAACGACACGTGGCGGTCCTCTGTTGGCTGAAATGGGAAGCCTCTCGGAAGAGGGTTCAGGCTCGTTGGGAGCCGTGTCCCGTCTCTCCAAAGAGGGTGGAGAGGGCTATTTGTGCAAAATACACGGTCAACGGACTATTTTGGCCATTTTCCCATGTTAATAATAATAAAGTCAAACAATTTATAATAATAAAAAACAACAAAAAAACAGGGTTCTAAGGAGAGTTATAAGGTCAACAAATGCGTTTGTCAATACCATATTTTTCCGGTACAAGAATCTTTGAAAAATAGATAACATGACAAAATCCTTGATATTTATATTTATCTCCTCAAAGTTTCTTTCTCAATCTCTCTCATAAAACGTGATTGTATTTATAAAAATGCAAAGATAACACTGGCAAGCCCATAAAAGGTTCAAATAAAACTCCCTCTTCTTCAATTTGTATGTAATCATTCCAACAAAACAACACAAAATGGTTTGTTCTTCATCATTAACTTGGGATCAAGTCTACCCGAAGCTCAAATTCTTTTCCAAAATCCGACGGTTCGACCATCTAACATCCACAAGCAAGCAATATGATGATGATGCTGATAATGTACCGGCTGCAGAATTGATCATGGATCACAGCAAAAGTACTAATAATGACAATCATGACGATGATGCTAATGTGATTTTGCAAAGGTCTGTAAAGAGGCTTCACTTTGGGAGCATGGAAGACAAGGTTGCAGCAGCCAAAGAGATTAAGAGGCTTGCGAAAGATGACTTGACACGACGGAAGTTGATGGCGGATCTTGGTGTTATTCCGCCGTTGGTAGCGATGGTCGGTTCGGAATACACCACATCATATCGGAGGTTGGCTGTACAAGCTTTACTTGAGCTTGCTAATGGCACATGCACGTAAGTTGTTATAAACTTATAGTTTAATGGGCTATCTTTGGTTTAATATAAATCTATTCCATTGTGATTAAAAAAAAAAAAAAATAGGACACAATTATTAAAGTTAATAGATAATGATATGTATACTTAGAAAATTAAAACATGTATCTTATGTTAAATGTTTTAATAGGGTTATGAAGCTTAATATTTTATTAGAGTTGTGTGCATCCAAAGTCTATTTTGTGACTTTTAAGTTAGAAAACGCAATACGCACTCTTTCATGAAAAAAATAGAACTTTAAGGAAATTATTAAAAATATTTTTACAGCGGTCCCAACATTCGACATATTGACCACCAATGGTCACAGTTAGTCTAATCACTAACGCCGTTAGTTGCATGCTGATGTGGCGTCACATGATCAGCAACCTACATCATTGGACATGTGTGTTAAATTATGACACGTAAGACGCCACATCAGCAACCCACTAACGACGTTAGTGATCAGACTAACTGGCTAGTGGTTATTTTCATAGTTAAAACTGTTATTGATCAATAGTCAATAGTTGGGATTATTTATTTTCATTATTCTTAAATTAAATCTTTTCCCTAGGAATTGTACCATAAATAATACTAAAAGTAATCAAGTGCCATTTCTTAATTCATCACCACATAATGCGACCAGAAATAACTCTACATATTGGGAGTCTACTAGTGGCCAACTTTGACCTTTCTATACCATTAATTAACTATATCTATATACATACACATACAAATATATTATCGCCATGACGCCATCGGCTATCATTTCATAACCAATATCATGTGGAAAAACATGAAAAGTTTGTAAGCACATATACATAGTCGTTTAATGAAATGGTAAGCTAAAAAAATGATTTCTAAGGGTTAAAATGAGATTTTTTTTGTCAAAATAGTGCTACAGGACAGGATTTTTGTGCATTTGGGGGGTGTCAGATCAAGATTTAAACTTTTGGTGAAACCACAAGTTCAACTTGCGGTTTCTCTCTCCTACTCACCAAAAGTTCATGATTCAAAAAGGAAACTGCAAATTGAACTTGCGGTTTCTCTCTCCTACTCACCAAAAGTGCATGATCCTCCCACCTAGTCAACGACAAATAAGGATAAACCGCAACTTCAAATTGCGGTTTCACCAAAAGGACAAATCCTGATCCGACATCCCCTAAATACACCAAACTCAAGTCCTGTATGGCAAAAAAATCTTAAAATGATTCTTATAAATTTTAGAATATGATTGGTTCTGAAACTCTATATATGTGCATGCAGATATATATTTAAAAATTAAATTATATACCATATTAATTTTGTTTTGTTTTTTCTTTTTTGAAAGATACCATATTAATTTTGTGGTTAAAAATTTGTAGAACCTTCACAGATTAAAAAAAAAAATAATAAATAAATAATTAGCGGCTAGTTTCCACCGTAAATTAGAAGGTTCCATTTCATTTTTATTTTTTTATTTTTTTCATTCAAAGATAATACCATTATATATTCACCCATTTTCACTCATCTTTACATCTCTTACCCATTTCAAGCCCCTTTCACCCAACAAGTGACCCCACATTGCCAAGTGTCAAAAAATGCCCTTTTCACCCACCAAATTTTATCAACCATTACACATGGTCTAATGACCCAAATTTGACTCAAGATTAATGATTGGTGTGTTTTCCAAACCAAAATTGTGAGTGGTGTCTTTAGCTATGTTGCACGGGCACTGGTACGGGAACGAGAAACGGGTACGGGTACGGAAACGAGAAACGGCAAAACTCAAAAAATCAAGAAACGGGTACGGCACGGGTACGGAAATAAATACATAAAAAAATAAATATATAGTATAGATAATGTACCACAAACCCCAAAATATATTCATACGTTGATGTAAACTTCAAAAGTCATACATCTTCTAAAGAAAAGGTAATCAGATATTTTATCAATCAAATATTGTGTTTCTTAAGAACTAGCACCAAATGTAAACACATGAAAAACAGAGGGGTTAAAGTGAAAATTGATAAAGTTATAATAAGTTAATAACCCTAAATTAGATGCAGCCGCCTCATGTCTTTCTTCTCCACCTTCAAACCTCCTGTAATCTTCTCCACCTTCAGCCCCTTCGCCATTAAACATATCATCCTCCTTTCCGATTCTTGACCACCAATATTAGACCCTTGAAGTTTAGACTCCACAAACGACTTTTCACCGTTCACATACGACTTCTTGACAAGAAACGTCCAAAATTTTAAATCGAAAACGGTCGTTGACTTTTCGAATCGGTCAAGAATCGGCAAGGAAACGTTTCCCCCGTCCCTGTACACGTTTCCGTCCCTGGGAAGTATCGGGTACGGGGGACGGCACCTGACTGACGTTTCGGTGCATCAGAGGTCTTTAGTGACCGAGAATGTAAAGTCATTTGTTATACTTTTCGTAACTGAAATACAAATCTATTTTTGACCATGACTTACCTTCATGTGAGAAATACAATACTAACCAAAACAACTCTAATGATTTTACCAATTATACCTAACCTCCCACCAACCATAACCACTTCTAAAATTTAACAACAGAAAATAACATAATAGGGTACCCAAGGGCCGGTTTAGAGGAAAAGTAAAATAAAACTCGGGGTCTCTTTAGTAAGGGATAATGGAATGGACGAGGGAATGGAATGGAGGAGGTAATGAAATGGACAATGGAATGAAATAGATGATTACCATTTCATTGTCTTGTTTGGTTACACGTAAGAATGGAATGAATCATTACTTTGTATTGTTTGGTATGAAGGAAAAGAAAAAGGAATAAAATCATTGGTAGTGAGTGGTGGTGATGGTTGTTGGCAGCGGGTGCCAACGACGGTGGTTGGTGGTAGTAGAGGTAGCGGTGGTTGGTGGTGGTAGTGGTTGTCAGTGGCGGTGACGACGATGGGCGGTGGTGGTGGGTGGCGACATCTGGTGGTGATAGTAGCGGTGACGGTGGTGGTGGTCGGTGGCGGCGAGTCGTGAAAAGGAGTGACGACGACGGTTGGCGGTGGTGGTCGGTGGGTGGGTGGCGATGGTCGGTGACGAAAAGTGTCGGTGGTGGCAGTCGGTGCTTGGTGGTAGGTGATGGAGGTGGCGGTTGGCGGTGGTCAACGGTGGTGGTGGTGGGTGGGTGGGTGGCGGTGGCAGTGGTCGGTGACGGAGAGTGGCGGCGGTGGCCGGTGGGTGGCGACGGTCGGTGGTGGGTGGCGATGGCGGTTGTGTGGTGATCGGTGGTGGTAGTGGCAATGGGCACTAGTGGTAGAGGTGGGTGGTGGTAGTTGTTAGTGGTGATGAAGGGTGACAGAGAGAGTGGAATGGAAAAAAAAAACATGGGTTGGATGGAATGAATATGGGGTTTTTAAAAGGAATGGAATGGAGGAGGTAATGGATGATTCCATTACCTTGACCAACCAATCACCTTTTTTTTCATTCCATCGTAATGCTTCATTCCATTCCGTCTCTCATTCATGCGTACCAAACGCTACCTGGGATTTTAGGCCCACACTTTCTTGGGCCGCAAATCTAAAAAAATAAACTTACTTGTACATAATTTGGTTCACGGATTATTGGCATTAGAGTTTGTAATATATAATTATGCATGAACATGTAGATTCCACAAGAATCATGGTATTACAAGCAATTTTTTAAAAAAGAAAGACCCTAATTTTTTATGTGCATTTAGACTAGGTAGCCAATATAATATTTTACAATTTCTCTAAAAATAAGAAAGAAATATATCAACTTGTTGTTTATTATGAAAATATATATTATAATAAAATTGATATAGTTATTTTAGGCGGAGTTAATTGTCAATTTAGTCTCTGAGGTTTGTCAAAAATTGTCACTTTCAACTAAATCTTTTTTTTATCAATTTAGCCCCTAAAATTTGTCAAAAATTGTCATTTTCATCCTAATCTTGTTAGTCTACAGGGACTAAAATGACAAAAAAAAAATGAAACCACATGGACTAAACTGACAAAATTTTTTGGGGTTGGCTAAATGCACTCCCCATTTTTACTAATTGCACTCCCTTCTAAAAAAAAAGTTTAAAAGTTATCAAATTCTATCCTTCTAATTTAAAAAAAAAAATTATTTTAGTAACTCATCTTCTTCGTGTAATCAACCCTTTTTAAGTTACTCACCCCATGAACATCATCTTCATCACATAATTGGAGTATCATCGTCCCATGAATCTCGTCATCATCTCGGTGGTACAAAACCCCATCTGAAATATTGTTAGTTTTAATCTTTATGATTTAATTACTATAGTTTGAGACAAACTTAGATCAGGATAGAAGAGGAAATTATATAAAAAAAATATAAGGTTTAATTATGTTTATTTAAAAACTTTAAGGGGGAGTGTAATCAGTAAAAATAATATAAAGGGAGTGTATTTAGCAACACCCAATTTTTTTGAATAAAAGTGGAAGTTTATTTGTTCATTTATTTTATTAATCAATGATTAAGAGGAGAGAGCACTCCTCAGTTAGCCTCACTCGACTACCGTTGCCGATCGGTTACACTGTCGCCACCCACTCGGCAACGGTTAAAAGCTTCATCAATCGGCAACAAGTAGCCGGTCGTCAACCACACTTTGGGTGTGATTTTAACATGACAACGTGAACGTGAGGTTGGTGAGGCTCGGCAACTTTGGCGGAAGTGGCCGTCCCCCTTTATAATTTCAAAGTATTTGATTTGATTTTGTTTTTGTTTTTACTTTTCGGCCATAGGTTGCATTGACTCTCCGATAGTCCGATAGAATCCACAATGTATAATTTGGAAGTGGAATTGTAGCAGTTGTTAGGCAGACTGTTTCAGTTCTGACATATATAATAATTTATATGATCATGTTATCTTAGAATATTATATTTAGCACTTAAATCTTTTGTTAAGCTTAGTGCCTCTCCGATAGTCCGATACTAACCCATCTCCATTGTTAACTCATATCCAAAATCTAGGGTTTAGGATATGGGTTAGCATCTTCCAGAGGCGCGAAGAATTTAAAGGGTCAGGGGTGGCCCTGCCCTCCCCCCTGTTTTTTTTTTTTTTTTTTTTTTTTTTGCTCAGTAGTGAAAATTTGCAATTTTTATAGGTAAATTGAGTATGGGTTGAGTTCGGCCCCTGTCAATTTGCCATTACCGATCGAAAAAATTAAGTCCGGCCCCCGCCGATTTAAAAATGAAGCTTCGCCCCTGGCCATCTTCAATGCTAATTCATATTTTAAACCTTAAACCTTATATCCATATCATCACGTTGCATTATTTCAATCTTACCTTAAAGAAAACTACATTTTTCTTCAACGCTAAACCAATTCAAACCTCCACCTCACACTTAATTGTTAAGATGCAACGCGCACCCTAAACTTAGAAATTGCATCGAGAAAATCTGCAATTTCCTTAAAATTGCGCGTTGCATGGTTAAGATGCAACGCGCACCCTAAACTTAGGAATTGCATCGAGAAAATCTGCAATTTCCTTAAAATTGCGCGTTGCATGGTTAAGATGCAACGCGCACTCTAAACTTAGAAATTGCATCGAGAAAATCTGCAATTTCCTTAAAATGCGCGTTGCACGGTTAAGATACAACGCGCACCCTACACGTTGTATGGTTAAGATAGAAGCGCGTTTGCTTATACGTAGCATATCTACAATACAGTGTCGTAAATCGAACATGCAACACTAAACGTGATATGTTCAAAATCCTATGTCTAACGAATTCCTGCGCGGACGCTCAGATAAAGATGTGACGCGCAGAGTAAGAACTATGAAATAGTAATAAGACATACGAACATTAACACAAGGCAGGAATGAACTAAACTGCCATTAACGAAATTAATATGTTCAACAATACTTACAAGAGTAAAAGCATTACATATTGATTAAACAGGTCAAAAGCGGAGCTACAAATGCAAACAAGATTAAACATAAAGAAATAACTTTCAGCTTCACTTCTTGGACATTGAAGATGTATCACTAAAATCATCGTCATCTGACCCAGACAAGCTCAACCGCTCATCACCCTCCGCCTGGTTCTCAGCCGCCAAATCAATCGCCTTCAACTTAGCATATTCATGACGCGTATGCACCAAGCCGGCCTTGTCAAATGATTCCTTGAGCTCAAAGCAGCTTGGACGGTCACGGTGACCTACAACGAAGTCCACCAGCTCATACTTCAACTCGTCAAATTCAGCGGCCTTCTTAGCGAACACAGCGTCCAGATCCTGTTTATACAAAGGGAATTGATCCAAAGGTTTCCCATCCTGTGCGTGCTGGTACCCTTCAATAAAGCCAGCCTTGCGACCCACAAGCTTGGCGGCTGCATTCACCGCGGCCACAGCCTGACGCGTCTGCGCGCAGTTCTTTACATGATGGGCAACCTGCACGATACTCAAGAAACAAAATTAGTACACGCAAACACAAAAATAGTGAGAAGACATAAATGCAAAAAGGGGGAACATACCTCAGGGACGCAACAACCAAGCACCCAGGCGCGATCCTCCTCCGCCACGTCTTTCTCATTCTGGGCCTCCAGCAACTGCCCCTCAAGCTCAAGAATTTTTCGGTGAAGGGACAAGTTTTCCTTGTCTAACCCGTCGTGCGCCTCGCGCAACTCGGTGATTAACTGATCCTTCTCCTTGAAGAGCTCGCGGGCCTCAATTAGTTTATCTTTATGCTGCTGCACCAGCCGCCGCTGCACGTCCAATTCCTTACAGAACTCATCCCTCTGAGCTTCAACCTCGCTGATACGCTTCTTGGTCGCCTCCATCTTCGCATTCTCTTTCGCGCAAGCAACCCTCCATTGCTCTTCTCTCTCCGAGATGTGCTCACGGAGTTTGTCACGCTCCTCGCGAAACGTGACGGCGTCCCACTTAGCACGCTTCAGCTCCGCATGCATGCGGTCACGCTCTTCCGTCACACGCTGCAAGTCTTGATGAAATTTGTGACGATCATGCGCCATGGACCCCCACTCCCGCACTATCTCAGCAGAAGTGGACAACATGTTGGCCACACTTAAAATGTGGTCATCCATGAGGTCCCCGCGAGGACGCGTAGCCTGGTGCTCACGCTCACCAGGAGGGATGACATTCGCCAAGAACTGGCGACACTCATCCACACTTAAAAAACGAGCAGCCGGCGTCAACGTCCAGTTCGGCACAAATATGCCACTGGACGACTCACCGCCCATAACTGGGGGCGCACTGGAAGAACCCGGCTCCGGCTCTGTCGTCACCCGCTTCTCATTCTCGTCGTCGTCATCAACAGACATGTTGATGCCATGACCATATCCCTCGCCGATGTCCGCCGGCGACACCCTCTCCTCGTTGTTCTCCGGATCATGTTGCGGAGGTGGGGAGAATCGCACAGGCGTTGGCGACCGCGGAGGCGTTGGCAAGCGCGGTGGCGTCGATCCCCGCACGGGGGAAGGCTGGCGAAGTGGCGATGGCTGATTCGCCGACACAGAGGTGATCAACACATTATCCTGCGCATCAGTATGCACAGGTTCCTCAACCCGCTCATCAGGAGACGTCGGCCTAATGGGCCCAACGTCAAACTCCTTGTTGATAGGAGCAGTAGTCACATCCTCGGGCGCAGTGGTGCCCAGCAATGAAGCTGCAAAAAACACAAGGCCATTAGCCAATAAAAAAGGAAAGGAGGGAGGAGGGGGGAGAAAACTAGCAAACTCACCTAACAGATCTTCCTCTGCAGACTGGACAAGCGTGTCCAACTTCACTCTCTTCTCAGTAGGCGACGTCAACTCCCCGCCGGCTTTTCTCTCCTTACTTGACCGCCTAAACCGCTTTTTATGACGGGGCACGTCAACAGGAACAGATCCACCCTCAGATGGCCCTGCAGTGACAGGTTTCGTCAACATAGCACCTTCAACTTCCTCAGTCAGTTTCAACACAGACTCCCCTTGAACGAACGCATCTGAAAGTTCAACGTAGCTTCGTTCAAAAGGCTGGTAATTTTCAAAGTATCTGTTAACCACTTCGTGGTTTAAAACAAAAAAATAGTCTTCACCTCTGGTCACATCCGCCCGCGGATTTGAGATGCGATGCACAAGGGGGTCTTCGTCAATGGTCTCCTCGCTATCGTCATCCGCACGCGCAGGCGTTTGTTGCGCATCTCGCCTCCCTGTAGATGACGCAATTGGCGAAAGCAAAGACGAGTCAGAAGACTCATCACTAGATATCACAAGTAAGGGTAAGCCCGTCCGCACAAACATGTTGACGGGCGAAGGATTCTCATAAGGTGGCAAGGACTCACCGGCTTCAGTAATGAGTAGCTGCGAAGTCGCAGCCTCCTGCGACACATCATCTAATTTGGGACGGACGAGCGTATCCCAAGCTTTCTCCAAAATGTAAAGCTCGTTGTCCGCCAGCTTCTTAAAAGCAAATCCCATGTTGTCCCCGCCTAACAGCATGCTATAAAGGCAATCTACATCTGCAAACAACAACGCATAGAGAAATAAATAAATCAACAACAACACAATAAACCCCGCGCAGGCGCAGAGGGAAAAAGCAATCAACTACTGACCTTTGCCATCTTCAGCCAGGTGTGGATTGCGACCCTCCACATCATACTTTATGCTCATTCCCGCCATCACAAGACCGGTCTCAGGGATCTCGCATAAGTCAACAGGATGGCTGGTCAAGGTGTTGTACCACGCCTGATCCTTATACTGAATCAACTCCATCTTGCCCAATCCCTCCGCTGGGTCTAACCTACCCATCTCAATAGGAATAACTCCCTGATTGATCCAGAAAAACTTAGGTTTCCACTCCCGGAAACTCTTCACCCCGGCCCCAGCGCAGGCAGAGACCCTAGGGCGCGGCCTACATGAGAGCCAACTCTCCACAAAGCTTAAACTATAAAAAACCAGGAACATGTCCACCAAAGGCTCGATCTTGTTGGCACGGCAACAAAACTCGAAGAACATCAGCCTGGACATCAGACCAGGATGGATCTGGTTAATGTGCACACCAATCGCCCGAATAAAGGTACCGAGAAACTGGGTAATCGGAACCCTGAAATTGCAGTCTCGGAAGTAGCAAGCATATAATCCCACTTTCCCGACAGGAGGTTCCAGTATAGTTTTATCTGGAGCAGGAGCCTCCACCCCATATGAAGACGGGAAACCAACTCCCTTCCTGAACTTCTTAAACTCCCCTTTGCTTCAAACCGATGTCACCTCCCCAGCATGGGGCGGCTTCTTTTTTGAACCATCATCTCCCTTCTTCGATCCACGCTTCTTCCTAGGAATATTGACAATGTGATCCATGACTCACAAACACGAAAGATTTTCCGAAGGATAATAAAGGAAAATGAAATCGCCAGAGAAGAAAAACCGGAAGATTTGAGAATAAGTTATGAGGAAAGTGAAAAGATTAGAGAAGAGAGAGGGTTTAAATAAGGAGGCCACACGTGGAAGACACGTGGCATGACGGTTTTTCAAAATTCAAAAAGCCCACCAACCAGTGGAGGACACGTCACAACGTAAGAAAGACAAAACGACCCGGGCCCACCACGTCTCTGACGTTTGTACAACCGTCAGAGACTTTTCGGCTACCAACCAGTCGCGTCACTCACGCGGACTGACAGAACTGATGTGCACATTAATTAGGAGACGTCCGCACCTACCCCACTTACACAATACCGCGCGGGAGCTCCCCCCGCCTAATCAACGCGCAACTTTAAGGACGGCCTACATCAAAAAACTGAGTCCAGCGTCTCGCATGCTACACAAACAACACACTGGACTAGGGGGACTTGAAGAGATATGTACCCGCACACGCGCAGGAAAGAAACTCGCGCACACGTCAACACAATAGTATGACGTGGCGTTCTGGAAGACGGCGCATGCAACCACAAAAAAGGACAAGTGTCACCCGACAGGAGCAGAGCCAGCAGCCAATCACAGGCCAAAACACCCTGCTCCACGATCACCTGCCAGTACGAGGTACAGAAAAGGACGAAAAGGACGACGCCAGGACACGTGGACCAATCAAAGGAAGACAGCGCAGAAAATGACAACGGCCACGATCGTACAAGACAGCTGCCATGCTCCTCACAGCCAATCACAGGCTACCTAAGCAGCCTATAAATACCTCCCCTCGTCATCAGAAGAAGGGATCGAAAACAGAGGAAAGAATTCATATAGCAAGCTGTGAGAGATAGATTATAGTCGAAACTCTGTAATAATCATATAACAGCGTCTTGTAACTTGTCTTGATAAATATAAGAAGCTCGTCTCTTTGCATTGTTAGTTCATTATCATTGTTATATTCTGATTATTAGATTGGTGTTTCTTCAGTCTGTGAGGGAGACCACACCTTGTATCCGATGGAACGGACTAGGTACAACCAACTCATCTCTTCCAACGCAAGCCATATTGGGATAAATGGATTTTGGATACCATCCGTTTTAGAGCATTGGAGATGCTCTTAGAAGAGCTTAGATGGGCACTGTGTTATTGTGCAACGGTTTAGAAGCGGACTTAGCTGACCTAAACCAGGACCATTAAATGATAAATATAAGAACCGAAACCGGACCGTAAAAAAAACCTACCAGTTCAGAAGCAGGTTAAACGGTTCTTGTCGAAACCGGCTGTCAATTAAATCATAAAATAACAATTAAATAAAAGACAACTTTAGTAAACTTAAGATGTCGTGTCGTAGGTATATAAACGACCTATGACACATTTTTAGAAGTGTGCGGTACCAACCGCATATATACAATGATTGATAATTTTGATACTATGAATAATATGTATCATGCATTACCAATGTCACATGTTACATTATATCATTGCCAGATACACATTAGACGCCAACACATGCACCTCATAAATTATTTTATAAGCTTTGGTTCTCAGTTCAAGTAGTTTTTTTCCCTTAGTTGTACTCTATATGTTTTATAGAAGTTACATAATTCGAATGAAACTCATAACTCAACAAGTTTGTTAGATGTTATATAGTTAGCATGACTTGAACAATATTCTTTACAAAAATTAAATCGGAAAACTAAGAATGTGGATTGCCGGTCTATAAACTACTTGGAAAAGCCCACTAAAATTAATAGGGTTTTTAAATAAAACATTTTGAGTTTAAACCTAACCGATTCTAGCGTTCTTTAAATGAACCCGCCATTTCCGTACCGAATCAAACCTGGAACCGTTTTCACCACAATTGAAGAAACGGACCACCCTAAATACAAATATAGGGTTTAGATCTAGCGGTTCGAAACTGTGAATTACTCAGCCCTAGTAAGCATTGTTATGATTTATGATAAATAAAACAGTTATGTGCAATGTATTTAACAAGCTGAAAAGCAATGTATTTCTTGTAGTTCTTAGGGGTTGTCTAGTTGATTAAGTGTTGAATGGTTAAGAGGTCTGAATGGTTAAGTGCTGAATCATTAAGTTTGACCTATTAATGGTTAATATTCTTATCCCACATTGGTAGGAGAGCCTCATTAAGATTCAGCCTAGTTCAGTGCTTAATGGTTCGGCCACCATTTCATTCAAAAGCTGAAACAAACGCACTGAATGCTGAATCATTCAGTGATAAATGGTTCAGAACCTCATTAAGAGGCTTACCAAACAGCCCCTTAGTCGTTAATGATCCATTGGGCCCATTTTCATCCTTAATTTTCAAGTTTTGAAATTTTTGCTCTTAAAGAAAATACGAGTATAATTTTAAATATATGTGTGTGTGTGTGTGGAATTTTGACATATTATCTTTTTTCAAAGATTCTTGTAGCAGGAAAAAGTTGACAAAGGCATTTGTTGACCTTATAGCTCTCTTTTTAAATTTGATATAGTCATATAGAAACTTGTTGAGTTGTTATACCTTACAAACAACAGAAGATAATTTACATTTATTTCAATACTTATACACGAACATGAAATATAAAGGGTTTTACTAGCTTTTTCTTTCTTTAAGACATTGTTTTTGGCTTGCTAGGAACAAGGCTTTCATGTTGGAGGCAGGAATCTTAACAAAGTTCTTCCACTTTTGCTACATATGCTTGAATCGGATTCAAGCGTGGACACCAAAATGTTGTGTTTAGGCACATTGTATAATCTATCGACTGTGATAGATAACGTTGGACCTTTAGCGAAGGATGGAGTGGTACACACACTCTTGAAGCTGTCATCTACGAAAGAAGCGTCAGAGAAAACTCTTGCAATATTGGGGAATCTTGTTGTAACTTTGATGGGGAAGAAAGCGTTGGAAAGCAGCCCAATGATGCCTGAATGTTTGATAAAGGTGCTAACATGGGATGATAAATCGAAATCCCAAGAGTTATCCGCCTACATTTTGATGATATTAGCTCATCAGAGTTCATTACAAAGAACGAAAATGGCAAAGGGAGGAATTGTGCCTATTCTTCTTCAAGTTGCCTTGTTAGGGAGCCCACTCGCGCAAAAGAGGGCTCTAAAGTTATTGCAATGGTTCAAAGACGAGAGACAAATGAATATGGTACCTCATTCAGGGCCGCAATCAAGAAGGTTATCATTTGGTTCGCCAACAAACCAAGAGGATGTGAGTGAAGGCAAACGGTTGATGAATGATATGGTCAAACAAAGTTTGTACAAGAATATGGAAACCATTACACGTCGTGCGTATCAGGAGTCAGATTCAAGTCCTAAGTTCGAAGCATTTGTCAATATCTCAAGTTCAAAGAGCTTGCCATATTAGTTACATACGAAAAACACGATTTTACAATTTATACTCATAGGAGTGCACTATTCATGCATGTTTCTCATTTGTTTGTACATTAAGGTAGAAAGTATATGTCCTTTTGGTATACCAACTAATATAACAATTTCACGTGCTTAACAGCCTTCTCTCTCTAAAAAGTATATGTCCTTTGTTATGACACTTTATCTGTAAAGTTAAAACAAGAAGACAACTTATCGAGCCTTATGCTGGACCTACTTGCGTACAAACTCATGTTCCAGCTCAGATTGGAGATTACGGGTATAGCTGACTTGGCTTGTTTTGTATGAGCTCAGGTCCAAGTTGACGTTGGCTTGACTTGGTTAGTCGGTTCACACATTGAACCCAACCCAAAGTGCCTAGAAGGGACTCATGAACTCCTAGTTTCCTAAAAACCGGCTCAAGAATCGCACAATCTAGAGACGAGCATGCTCTAGCTAGTACGTAAAAACCCCTTTAAAGCCGTGTAAGTTTGTAACAAATTTTTCAACTTTATAGAGTCCTCTGGGAGCGGGCAATCATCTTGCAACCAACAAATGTTTCGTGAACTTTTTCAGTACCCATCGCTTATAAAGCAACAACATATATAGCCTCCAACTACACGAAACACCAACGTTCTTTCTCTTCCGCTATAATCCACTACATTGTTATAGCGTGGGGTCAAAGGCGTCGTATGTTTTGTTTAAGGACTTATGTCGGCTTTATGTGTATCTAAAATGTTACTAAATATTTGAAACATAAATAAAAACAAAACAAAAAATTAAACCAAACCTTTGAAATGTTGGAAAGAGTTTACAACACCAGACAATCCTTCTTGTAATCTGACTCAGTAGCCAACATATACGGCCGCGTTAACTATGTAGCAATTATCATCCTTGTCTCCCATTTCTTCCACATGCACACCACTTGAGCATATCAACCCACCATCCACAACTTCAACATTCTCTATTTTCCCACTATCAAATACAACATATTAGATACAAGTAATGAGCCGACTCAACCATCAGATACTTCTCGTCGGCTTGTTAAAAGCATGAATCTAGCATAACTTAAACGAGCTCAAACACAAGCTTCACATACCGAGCTCGACTAGGCTAGCAAGCCTATTGTTTATATCTGTTAACAATTTTTCTTTTACATATAAAATATATAATTACATAATACTATCATATATACAGTAATGCTAAAAATAACCAGAAAATAGTATAGACTTACTAAGGGAAAACAGACTTCACTTTCTCGATATCCAAAGTAGGCTGAAGAGATCGAGGAACTCCGAGTTTTATTTGTAGTTTCATTTGGTCAAATGAAATGCCCGGTATGGACCCTGCAAAGATTGTTTACACTCATAAATAACTAAATAAGAAAACTATTAAGTAGGAGAAGAATAAAGAACATGATGGATTTCATGACAAAACTACCAAATACTCCAAAAGGATGGAATTGTCATTTCACATAGTTTCTAACCGAGTCATGTTGACTCTTTTGGAAAGACCACTCGACAAGAAGTGGGTTCACAAGTTAACTTTCAACTATCAAGCCAGTATAAGAATCATCTTCTTTGAGGCTCTTTATGATAAGACGTGTAGAACCACAATATGTTGGCTGGTGGAGTACTAAACAATCAATTAGCACCTTAAGCAGGTGGCGCAGATCCAACCCTTAAACCATATTTCACCTAAAGAGTTTCAACAGTTTTTAGGCCCATAAAAGCATAATCCAAATGCACAACCTGTGGCCCGCTCAACAGTAAGCATCAAAATATTGGGCAAGTGTCATCAAGTCAGGCTACAGAAGGGTTGTTTTGCTACTATCCCACGCCTTCAGGCTACTGGATAAATACATGGATTGGTATCGATTCAGCCAAAAGAATTTGGATCCTAGCCCAAACCCGCCCTTCGCCACAACAAAGTTTCTATTTAGTCTTCCAACTTTTGGAAACCAACACGTGGCCCATGACTGATATAAGCCTCTGAAATTTAACCCCAAATTTCATAACTTAACGTTTTGGCCATTTTCATGATTTTTTGGTATATTGTACTACCATTAGTAACCTATTACTATAAAGAACACACATGCATCGCTTCCATTGCATCACATGATACCTATTTATTAGTTACAAGGAGGAAACTATTTGTTTCCACCTTAGACCTATGCCCAGCACAAGTTATGATTAACTTGGTCCCCCTAGTTAGCAAGGTATTGATGGTCCCACTTCAGTGGCTTGGGCGGGTTCTCACAGGTACCAAAAGAATCTTTTCTCAAAGATTGATGTCAAGTCAACATGTCACTCATGGAAGATTAAGAAATGATATAATACTAATACCATCGATACCAAATATGGTTATTTCAGAGTTTTTTGGCGGTCATAGGGAGTATAAAGAAGTCAGTACAGGTTGTTCTGAAGCTTGGTCAGAAATTATGGCTAAAAACAACTAAGCATCACATCGTACATAAGAAATTTATTGAGCAACCTAATTTAAGGTTACTAATGCATGTATGCTTAGCTTATGGAAATTAAGTTATACATTCTAATGGTGAACCATATTGTCCAGTTTCTTTTATAACCGTGAGAAACTGTCACTTGAACACTCACAGGGGCCACATAGATACATGGACATAAACATACTGATAAGCTTATCAACAACGCTGCAGTGACAGTGATTACTCTAGATCTAGCTAGGGTTTACATAGCACATGCTCGGTTATATAACATAAATAAGGAGACTGCAACCTTCAGTTTGAAAAAGACTGATCCAGAAGTAGTTGCTAGTAGTCAATATTCCATCAGGTTAGAAGATTACAAGATCATTTTTACCGCCTCAAGCGAAAATCAAATGTTACTGTTAAAATATTGTTCATTTGAATATATGTTATTTTAAAATATTTCTGGAAATTGAGTTTGAATTATTTGTTTCTCAACAATCGCGTATAAAATCATGTATTAAGAGCAGAACATATATTTTGACGATAGAAGGTGATCACCTTCTGAACGCTAATCATATGACAAGCAAAATTGATGATAAGAAAAGAAAATACAATTCTCGTTTAACCCTACAAAACATGTAGAAAATGTGAATTTAGAAAGATACTTTGTAAATACTATTTATAAATTACAAGAGCAAGAAAAAATAGTATTTTAGGCATCAATCTTGGGATCAAAGTATCAACTGAAAGTCCGAAGTGCAGTTAATATGGAACCATAGTTATCAAAGGCGTGAGGCGCACTCAAGGCGCTTGGGCTCCGCCTATGGCCTAGACGAGAAGCGCAAAAAAGGCGTAGGCCTAAGAAAAAAAAAGCGCAAATAAAAAAATTAAAAAAATCACCAAATCATTAAAAATAACAATCATCTTATAAATCATATAAACATAAAATTATTGACTTAGCCATACCTGCTAAAAGAATTAACGCATTATTGATAACTACGTGGTAGACAAAATCAGTTGGTGGTAAATTAATGAGCTAAGGTGTTTATATATTGAAGAATAATTCAATAGAACTAATTTAGGGATCGATATGCAGATTATTTTTTTTATATTTATAAGGGGCTGTTTGGTTGATTAAGTGTTGAATCATTAAGAGGTCTGAATGGTTAAGAGGTTTGTATGGTTAAGTGCTGAATCATTAAGTTGGACCTCTTAATGGTTAGTTTTCTTGTCCCACATTGGTATGAGAGTTTCATTAAGGTTCAGCCTAGTTCAGTGCTTAATGATTCAGTGCTTAATGGTTCGGCAACATCCCAAGTCTTAATGATTCAGCCTTAACCATTCCATTCAGAGGCTGAAACAAACGCACTGAATACTGAATCATTCAGCACTGAATGGTTAAGAGCCTCATTAAGAGGCTACCAAACAGCCCCTAAGTGTTTTAAAAATCAATATATTTAAAATAAAATAAGATTTGATTGAGATTTATATATATATCTCTATAACTGGTAAGTATTGGTCATGAGATTAGGTTTTTAACGTGGCTTTTTTTATCTAGGAGGGAAAAGCGGGATCTTGTGGCTTCTAGAAAATTGGTTGCCTAGGCGGTCAAGGCGATGGCTTTTAATAACTATGTATGGAACACATGGTTACATAAACCTCAAAAGCAAATGGTACAAATCTTCTCACAGTGAATTTGTCCTGGTAGGGGCTCACATTACATTTGGCCCCTACAAAGCTTTAAAAAAAATATTAGATATGCATATCTTTTGATTCCTAATAAACTTACAGAAAGATATCAGAATGGGGTATGCACAGCACATAAGTCCATATAAACTAGCATTTTCATAAACGCTCACTTCATTGCTCAATTAGTCATTCTGTTGATTCTAGGAGTGTAAAGAAAAGAAAACTGTTGGCTCAATCACATTATATAGTAACAGATTTGGCACACGTTGCAAGAAAACTGATTTGAGCATACGTTAAATATCTAGGAACAATGAATGAGGATTTCCAGGCCAGATTAAGACCATCAATCTATGCGGCCGATGACTAATATATGTCTCTGAATTTCAGTCCAAATATCAAAACTATACAGTTTGGCATTTTCCAAGATTTTTGGAATATTGTACTACTAATAGTAATATGCCTAACTAATTATGGCTTAAATAAATAAGTACACCTAACACTCATATAGGGATGTGCAAAGTCCAAAGGTTGTTTGGAAAGTGTGTGATTATTAGGAGACCTTAAGATTGTAATAGGCGCGTGCAGTTAGGAAATAATAAATCAAGTATTATAAATAAAAGTAAAATGATTCGTCTGCAAAGCATATTGACTCCAATGTTCAAAGCATAGCTCAGGAGTCAAGCCAGTAGGTGTTACTTGTTAGGAGAAGGAAGTAAAGCAGATTGGCCTCATGTTATTATTATGAGAAAGTATGAGATAGATTTATGAAAATTACATGTGGTTGGAGAGCTCCCAAGTGTTTCTCAAAGAATACTTGGGTAGTTGAGTTTCTTTCCAACTAGAGGTGTAAAAGAGCCAGGCCACTCATGAGCTACTACAGATTGACTCGCTATAAGCTCGAATTGATTCAAGCTTAAACAAGTTCAAGCTTAAATTAGAACTCATTTAATAACTAGCTTGAGCCCAAGCTTCATATACTGAGTTTCACTGGTCTCGCAAGCCTAAACAAGCCTTGTATTTATATAATTTAATAATTTTAATTTAAATTAATATTTTATTATATATATAATTATGATTAGAAGTACTAAATGATACCTTATGTTATATGTAGGCAACTAGAATTTATAAATATATTTAAGGATCACTAGAGATATACGAATATAATGATAAACAAATAATAAACAACAGCAATCCAATGAATCTATTAACTTATTATGTGATTAACTACTGACCAAACTAATTTGAGGTTGCTATCATTTGCATTTAAAGCTTATGAAGATTAAGTTGTACCTTTTTATAATTAATAGTTTACCAAGCTGTTCAACCTTTTTAACAACTGTGAAAAACTGTCACTAGGAAACTCACGGGACCCCACCAATGCCCTGCCCTGATAATGAGTGGCCCATCAAGGAGTTTATGGCAGAAACCAGTGGAAGTTCAATATACCTGAAACCTCTGTAGAGGGGGGCATACACTTACCATTTTCCATCCTCTTAAAGTTCATGTTCAGCTTATTAATACCATCAAAACTGCAGATACAGTGATACTCTAGCCTCTAGATCTAGGGCTTACATAGCACATGCTAGGTATCATCAGATAAATAAGGATACTGCAACCTTCAGTTTGATCCAAACCTAGTAGCTAGCAATCAATTTTCCATCAGGTTAGAAAATTACAAGATTCTTTTTTACCGCCTCAATTTGTAACATGTCAGATTATTGAGTTTAAATAAATACTTTTAATAACCATAAGAAAGATCATGTATTAACGGGAGAACAGATATTATGAGGATAAAAGGTAAACAATTTTTGAACGCTAATCAAATGCAAGCAGAATTGATCATAATGAGAAGAAAATATTTAAAGAAAAGAAAATACAATTTCCGTTTAGCCTCTACGAAACATGTAGAAAATCTGAATATAGAAAGATAAGTCAACAACAACAACCACCTTACCCAGTAAATCCCACAATTAGCAAAGCTAAGAGTAGAGTCTGGGGAGGGTGAGATGTAGCCATGTAGGCAAACCTTATTCCTATCCTTGCGGATAGAAAGGGTACTTCCAAAGAGATCCCCGCTCCCAAACACACAATCGACAAGCAAAGATAAGTCGTAAATATTAGTTACAGAAGTAAGAAAAAAAGTAGTATTTTACACATTTTCTTAGGATTAAATTGAAAGTCAGAAGTGCAGTTAATATACACATGGAGCAATACATCAATCTCACAGTGAATTTGCCATGGTAGGGGCTGACATTTCATTTGGCTGCCCCTACAAAATTTTGAAATAAAAAAACTTACTTCACTAATTACATAATTCCAATAAACCATTTTCTAAAACTTAAAAATATGCATATCTATGATTTCCTATAAACCTTACAGAAAGATATCAGAAATTTAGAATTTAGCATGTACTTAACTTCGTATAAACTCGCATTTCCAAAACACTAACTCATCGCTCACATCAATCATCCAGTTGATCCTAAGTGTTTAAATGTGGTAACTTTGTAAATAGTAACCAACTTTCAAAAGTGTTCCAATTAGGTCACTCAACAATTTTTTTTGTCTCAATTAAGTCACTCAACACTCACTTAGTATGTAAATTAGAGGTTTTTTCATCTATTTTGTAGGTAACTATGGTAATGTGGCTTTTTGTTTATTTTTTTCCTATCTATTAATGCCGACGTTAAGTGATGATGTGGATTTAGCATATTTTTTTTAATTTTTTAATATAATTAACATGTTATTTTCTTTTTTTAATACATCTACATATATTTAAAATCCTGACTCCAACATCTTCTCCTCCATGTCATTCTTGACACATACAAAATTTTACAAGACTCGATTTGAATGTTTAGTCATTTAATTGGGCAAAAAAAAAAAAGGAAGAGTGACCTAATTGGAACACTTTTGAAACTTGGTTACTATTCTATGAAATATTCCCTTAAATATAAAAGAAAACTATCATCTCAATCGGATGAAAATTGCAACATTTGTGTTGGCACAAGATGCAAGAAAACCTATTCATGCCAAATATCTATAAGAAGTTACAAACAATAGAATTGAAATTTCTATGCCCAAACCAAGATCATCAATCTCGTGTTTATGAGAACTTTCCAAACACAATAACTTTGCAATTTAACGTGACATAAACTGGAAGAGACGCTGAAATTATTGGGAGATGTAGGCTTCTACATGGCAGCTGGCCCTAGGAGTAAACAGAATTATCAGGCATTGAGCTTGTTTCCTAATTTATGGTTTCATTGTCAACAAGTTGTAGTCTCTAATTGGGTATCAAATTTACTTGATAGGTCTATTGAAATTCTTACCACCCCATAAATTATATCATAACTCTAATTTCGGTCCGTGGACGTGTGTCCGCTTAAACCAAACCACTTTAGATCACCGTGTCATTTTGATCCTAACAAAAATTACAAAAAAAATAAATAAAAGCATAATATGATAAGACCATAACCAATCAGTACCTCTACGAAAAGCAGGAATCGAATTGGAAGAAATAGCATCCCTACAAGCCTTCATTGCTGCTTTTGTAACATCCTGCCTGTTCCAATTCCAAATCACCTCATGTCAATCAATAAAACCCTAATCAATAAAATTGGGTATATATACATGGCGTATGATCAAATACAAAATTTCCCTAAAAACCAAAACCGTGAGAACCAAAGTGTTGATATTCTAATAACAAATGGCTTAGCGCTACTATAATAGTAACATGAAATAGGCCAATAGCACTGAGTTATTTCATCATCGTACTCAGTTAATCCCACCAATAGCAAAGATAAGGTAGGTTTTGAGAAGGGTAAGATGTAGACAACCTTGCCTCTACCCCATGGAAATAGAGAGGTTGCTTCCATTGAGCATGGTTTTAAAAAAACGTTTGAGGTGTGCGCCTCGAGGTGCGCCTCGAGGCGAAACGCCAAGAAAATGACTCTGAGGCGCGCCTTATAGGGTTCAGATTGTTCATACGCCTCTAAGGTCTAAGGCGCTAAGAAAATGTGCGCCTCATGTGGTTTAGGGTGTTTTTTTATGTGTTTTTTTAATGTTTTTGACTTATTGGGTCATTTATTTTATTTTTGATGTGTGTTTTTGATGTTTTAGACTTTTTTAGGTCAATTACTTTATTTTTATAAGATATATAATTTTGTATATATTTTTTTATTCCGCATCGGGCTTACGCCTCGGTTCGCCTCGAGGCTTACGCCTCGTGAGGGGAAAGGAAAACGCCTCGACGCTCGTTTCCGTTCTTTTAAACTTTGCCAGTGAGACCCCCGGCTTGATAATGGCTTTGCATCAAGCCTTGGACATAAGACACATAACACTTAGCAACCGGAACAAGCCCGATTGGTGCATGTATCCCCTCATCTTTTGGCTATCAACGTCACCACATGATGCATGATTAACCGTCTGCCATTTTTAACGTTATTTTCACGAAATTAGTAAATAACGTTAAAAACTTAAAATTAAAGCAATTTTACTTTTGCCACTCAAGGGCCACACCTGGGTTTTAAAAAGCGCGCCTGAGGCGCGCCTAGGCGCAAGGCGCAGCCTAGGGCGCCTCAGGGCTTTGCGCCTCTCCTTTTTCCCAAAGGCGCGCGCCTCAGGCGCTTATTTGTCAAAAAATCAGTCGCTTTTCACCTGAGGCGCGCGCCTCACGTACACGGGGTGTTTTTTATGCATAAAAATGTTGTACCTTGGTGTTTTTGGCTTGTACATATAGGTAAAATCACATAAAAACCTTATCTATAGCTATATTTTGGGCAAATGAAGCTAAAAACTCATGGAATATATATGGGATATATAAAATAAATTATATAAGTAGTGTGCGCTTCGGGTACGAAAATCCCACGCTTTTTGCGCTTTGCGCTTCACGCGATGCGCTTAGACCTCGTTGCTTTTGTGCGCCTAGCGCTTTTTAAAACCAAGGGCCACACATATGCGCACACCGCAAGTGGGGCTTAGCACTAAGTTATTTATAAATAGTATTTTGGTTTTCACATTTTTTTATAGAAAATATGGTTTGTACCGAAACCAAAGTGTTGCTATTGTGTAAGATCAAATACAAATGTTACATTCTATGAAAATCGTGAGAATCACAGAGTTGATATTCTCATAACAAATAAGTCGGTGCTATTATAATAGTAGCATGAACCAAAGTGCCAATATCATATAGGATCAAATACAAACCTTACTTTCTTAAAACTGTGATAACCAAATGTTGATATTCTAATAACGAATAACTTAGTGTCATTATAATAGTAACATGAAATAGCATTGAATTATTTATAAGTAGCACGTTGGTTCTCTTTGTAACAGAACCAACGTGCTCATGAAACAACACTGAGTTATTGATAGATAGCACTTTGGATTTCACAGGTTTTTACAGAAAACATGGTTTGTAGTTTGTACTTTGTACTGCGGCTGCATTTTTAGTTTTTTACAGCTTACAACGCAAACAAACAGGAGCACTCATCCCAAAAGACTAATTTGATGGGAGACAGAGCCCATTTGGGTTATAAACCCCACGGTTGTTGCCCATACAACCATAGTTGTTAAAAGTCATCTCCTCTTGGCTCATGCACCTAGGCCTGCAAGGCAATTGCGCTTTGGGTCGATGCAATTGCGCTTTAATCGATGGTTTAGGCGCAGATTCCAGAGAGTGTTTCCGGCCAAATTTTCTAAATTAAGGCTAGATTCGACAGTTCCAGGCAGATTTCTATTTTTAACTAAGAGCAACTACTTTTATGCACTAACACACTAATATTTAAAACTTCTGATACTAACCAATTGATATTAAATATTTTTCTAATACATTATATGTCTCAGGCACTCGCTTTTTTTTGCGCGCCTTTATGACTATGCATACAATGGTTCCGGTACGTTACATTTATATAAACAATAAATAATAAATAATAAATAATTAAATATTAAACTGACCCGTGCTGATCATAACCAACGCCCATTTCAACAAACAGGAGAGTAAGAGAGGAGTTTGGAACAGAGGATTGAACGGCGGTGGTAGTTGATGACGTGGCGGCGGCGGTTGCCATGATAATCGGTGGTCTTGGAGAAGAGAAAAGTGAAAATTGTGGAA
This sequence comes from Ambrosia x helenae, assembly GCA_030844895.1. NCBI lineage: Eukaryota > Viridiplantae > Streptophyta > Magnoliopsida > Asterales > Asteraceae > Ambrosia > Ambrosia x helenae. Next base: position 78,749,508 of record CM061223.1, read on the forward strand.
GAAATTGTGGAGGTGATTTACGACTTGTTTGGAGATTATTATTATTATTATGTGGAAGTTTAGATGAGAGTAAAGAACAAGTGTTGATGATCATTGTTGTTAGGGTTTTTAATTTGTTGGTGTAATGGAGATTACTTTTACCTCCATTTCATTTGACTTCTGGTTGACAAGATGTCGATACAATCGATGGTTTTTTGGTTTGATGCAAATTTTGATTTTGATTGTGTTTTAAAAGTTAGAAATGAAAGATAACTAGGATCTTAGTTACCTTGGGCAACGATTTTCCGCGTTCATTCGTGTAATGCGACGGTAATTCTGGTATTAGTTCGTGACAGTAACGGCACATGTTATAGCAAACGTCCTGCGTGTTGCCAGGGGATGCGGTTTACACTCGTGAGTTGGCGCCAAACGCGTAATCAACATACTTGTACCCAACCGGTATGGGTCCCAAAAGACAGTAAAAATAGGCACCGGTAACTGTAACGAAAATGATCGCTATGGTACGGTACCAGTATTTAAATGTAAATAAAAAAATATGTCACTTTAACGAATTAACACTAATACCGAAAGTACTATTACAAATATGGTAAGGAAAAAAGAAAAACAAAGAGGTTGGTAAGCAAAAAAAATGAGTTTGGTGCATGTTACCAATGAAGCCATAGTGCATGTTAGCAAAGAAAAAAAGTTCGGTTACGACCATTTTTTGTCGTAACCTGCATTCATTGTCTTGGTTACGACCATTTTTGGTCCAGCATGGATCCCACAAATTCCGAGATGAATTTCCTTGATAACATAAGCTGCCTCGTCAGGGGTGAGACATCGAAGGATTGGGCCAAGAAAGTCTTTCGGTACAGCTGGTCATCTTGAACTTGATATTGCAAAGATTTGACTTTCAACTTTCTTGCTTCGGCCCTGTCATCTGGGATCCATCCTTCGGTAATATGCCTCAGGATAGGAGTCATCCATGTTTCTTGCTGAGCTTCGATTTGTAAAACAGCGTTTTCATTGATCGAAGGTTTGGAGAGCATTTCGATCTTCACATTTTGGATGAGCCCAAAGGGGATGGCCGAAGCCAATTTACTAAGAGCATCAGCCTTAGTGTTTTCTCCTCTTGGAATGTGGAAGATCTTGCAGGTCCGGAAGTTGTCGATGAGTTCTCGAGCTTTCTGAATGTATCTTATCATGTTTGGCTCTCTTGCTTCGTACTCGCCTCTGACTTGATTGGCTACTAGTAACGAGTCAACATGCACTTCGAGATGTTGTTCTTTGCATCTGGAGGCCATTCGGAGACCGACTATCAGAGCCTCATACTCAGCTTCATTATTTGAACTCTAGAATTCCAGCCGGAGGGCATAGGTGAATTCTGCACCTTCCGGACTGATTAATATGAGGCCGGCTCCAGAGCCTTCCACATTAGACGCACCATCAGTATACAAAGTCCATATTTCAGTAGGTTTCTCTCCTTCGAGGGGGGGGGGTCGGCCTCCGGAGGATTCTCTCCGTCTGGTAGTTCGGCTAAAAAGTCGGCCACAGCTTGGCCTTTCATAACTCCCTTTGTTTTGAACGTGGGATCGAAGGCCCCTAGTTCGATGGCCCATTTTGCCAATCGTCCAGAGACCTCCAGCTTTCGGAGCACATACTGGATGTTCTTATCAGTCTGGACTTCTATGTCGTGTGCCTGAAAATACCTTCTCAACCTTCTTGAAGCATGGACTAATGCTAAAGCAAGTTTTTCCAACATAAGGTATCTGGTCTCATAATCTCGGAGAGCTCAACTTACATAATAAATTGGGACCTGAGCCAGATGTCTGTGCACTACAAGGACGTCACTGATCGCACCTTAGGAAGCAGCGAGGTAGATAGTAAGAACTTCCCCTGGCTTCGGTGCGGTGAGGGTTGGTAACATGCTAAAACATTGCTTTAACTCATCGAATGCCCTTTCGGCTTCCTCGGTCCATTTGAAATCATTTTTTCCGAAGCTTTGCTTCAACACTGTCATAAAGGGAAAAGTTCTTTCGACCGCTTTGGAAAGAAACCGTTGCAACGCTACCAATCTTCCATTTAATGATTGGATTTCTTTGACCGATTTGTGGGGACTTTAAATTCATGACGGGTTTGACTTTTTCTGGGTTTCCTTGAATTCTGTAACATTTCGTATTTTTAATCTACATTGTAATAATATTATTCAATAAATTCGTTGGATCTCGATGTTTTATCATGTTTTAAAAATATTTCGTAACATTTTTAACCTTGTGTATTTATAATATATATATATATAAAATGCTAAAAAATAAATGGTGGAACCGGGACTCGAACCCGCGTCCAACCACTCAACAACTTATCACACGCCATATAAACCACTGAGCCACGATGTTTCTTGTGTTTTAATCCAGGCCAACCGAATTTATCACCTTCCCAGATTACCCCAGTCAGTCAACAACAGAAGTCAACCTCCAATCGATCCATTCCAATTAAGTTCAAATCCCGCGTTTTTTATTCGTGATTAAGTATGGAACGTTTTAACCGGCCTTACAGCGTATTCTCCACGCCAATTTACATCAAAACACCCCATTTATATGTCAATTACGCGTTTATAATTAAACCTTAGGTCAACTTTCCAATTCGTGCAACCCATTCGTAATAGTATAAATTGAATCCCTCATTAGAGCCTAAACACGTCGATCATAAAAACCCTACCCTTAATTCCCACAAACAATTTGTTTTTAAGCCGGAATCAATCACGTTTGACTTTTCTGTTGACCGGCGTAATCGAGTCCTAAAACCCTCTGTAAGTCTAAATTAATCCTATGTTTTTGTTCATCGGAATCATCCAATCAATAACCCCATGAACCCTGTGGTTATTGGTTGCTAATTGATTCAATTAGAAAACTAGGGTTCTTATCATCGATTTGGGGAAGATGACTCGTAGCAGTCATCACTTGTATTTAAAACCAACTGAAAATAATCACTAACGTTGGGCCGGCTCGTGAACTGGGATCGATTCCAGTCACAGCCATTTTATTTTTCTAATTATTATGAATTGAATCAAGGAGTCCTTATAACTAATTGAAATCAAATACAAACGTTCTCAGGGTCTAGACCAGATGGTCTAGGCTTGTGATTCAAGCCTTAGATCCGGCCAAGGACCCGGGTTCGATCCTTGGCAACTACAAACTTTTTTTAACCCTTATTCTTTATATTTAATCTAATAATCTTCTAAAATATATTTTAAATACTAAAAGTGGTCTATAAATTCTATAAAAAAAAATATTTTAGGTTATTCTGATGGTAAAGAATATCATACAATTTTTAGTTTTTCAAAAATAATTTATTTAATATATATAAAATATATTACAAGTTTATTCATTTATAAATTAAAATTTCTATAAAAATATCTAAACGGTTTTATAAAATTTCACACAAATTATTTTAAACTTATAAATCAATAACCTTTTCAAAATTAAATTTGTATTTCAGAAAAACGTTTATTTAATATTTTTAATTAATTTTTGCTATTTTAATCATAAATAATTCATAATAAATCCATTTTTCATTATTCTTACACCAAAATTTCACATAAATTATTTTTGTTCATTTAGATCATAAATAAAATTTTATGATTTAAAATTTATGAATTTAATATTTTTAAACATTAATACCATATTTTGACAAATAAATATTAATGTAGTATATATTCATTAATTAAGAAAATAATTTTATAAAATTTATTTTCGCATGTACAACATTTTAATACAACTACCTTTAATCAAGATTTGTCAAAAATCCGTTTTATTTAATTATTTCTTTATTATTCTAAATTAATCATTAATAAACTGTCAATCCCCAAATTACGAACCCTAGAATACGTTTAGACTAGAAAACTTAGACTTTTAAATTTTCCCATTACTTAATTATTTCCTTAAAAATAGGGTGATACTTGGACACACACGAGCCAAGTTATTTTATATCAAGGGATTCAATTCTAGCACTAAGGTGAGTTTACATAGCCACTTTTTACTACCTTTCACTATTTGGGGGTGAAACATGTTACATTTTCAAATGCAATTCAACATAAGTGTCTATGTGTTATTCTATGTTGCATTATGTCTTAAATAATACTTTGGTAAGCACAATTAGACTAGCATAATCATTAACCCCGTACAAGCCAACTATACACAATGATAGATCTATTGGACTGACAACCTCACCCGGATACGTGTACCTCCAGTATGGGTAGCGTGGGTGATTGTTATCGAAACAAAAATGAGTGAACCATATGCATATGGGATGGACCACAATATTCTAGTCACAAGGTTTGATTATGCACACGATTTACCGGGTAGTGTTGTTTTCACATATGGACTAGATTTGCCATGACACTAGAATTGTACAAGCTTTTATACTCATAATACATTATTCAAACCTATGTAATTCTTACCAACTTTTGTTGACCCGAAATATTTTCAAACTTAACATGTTTCAGGTTATAGCTTGCTTGAAGATTAGAGTTAATGCTTGAAGATGTATATTTAGTATTTCTCTTTTGATGTACAAATTCTTTTAGAGCAATTGTATGTAATTTATGAAATAAATTATTGAAATTTATTATTTACCATGAGCTACTAAACAATCGTCAATATGTAACATCCCGATGTTTCCGCCATCGGTTGGGGTGTTACAAATTCCATCTCGTGCAACCATGACACCTAAAAACTTCCCTGACTCCATGCCGAATGAGCACTTTGCCGGGTTTAGCTTCATGTTTATCCTTCGGTGACAAGCAAAGGTCTCTCGGATATCGGCCATCATGTCTGTTTCATCTTTGCTTTTTATCACAACATCATCGACATAAATTTTGATGTTCTTTCCAATCTGATTCTTGAATGGCTTCTCCATTAATCTCTGATAGGTGGCTTTGGCATTTTTCATGCCAAATGGCATCTTAGTGTAGCAATAGAGCCCTTTGGTGGTGATGAAAGTAGTTTTGTATTCGTCTTTGGCTGCCATCTGAATCTGATGGTAGCCTTTATACGCATCGAGAAAGCATTTTAGCCGAATCCAACCAGTGAGTCAACTTTCACATCCATCTCCGGAAGGGGATAACAATCTTTTGGACAATCGTTGTTTAAATCTTTAAAATCGACACACATTCTCCACCTCCGTCTTGTTTTTTACCAGTATTGGGTTTGAAACCCAGGTTTGATACTAAACTTCTCGAATTATATTAGCGTTGAGAAATTTCTTTACGTCATCTGTAATGGCTTTGTTTCGATCCGCCCCGATGCTTCTTCCTTTTTGTTGAACCGGAAGGACGGATAAATGTTTAACTTATGCTCAGCCAAGCTTCTTGGAACCCCTTTCATATCCCAATGTTGCCATGCAAATACATCTAAGGAGTCAGTTAGAAGTCTCCATAAGACAGCCATATATTCAGGCGAGAGCTGGGAACCGATGGTTACCTTCCATGCAAAAAATATCCAAGGAATCGGTTTAAAAGGCTCCATATGGTAGTTTTATAATCGAGTGAAAGCTGGGCACCAATGGCTACCTTTTCTTCCAGAAAACATGGATTGATTTGTAACACCCCAACCGATGGCGGAAACATCGGGATGTCACGTATTGATGATTGTTTCAGTAGCACATGGTATAAATTGAATTTTAAATAATTTATTCAAAACATAAATATCCAAAATAAAGTGATGTCTAGAAATTCAAATACATGATATCAAATAAACAACTTCAAATAACTTCAAACAATAACTTCATGAAAAATCCTCATGCAAACTCAAGCCTCAGCTTCATTGTTACCTGAAACATGTTAATTTTGAAAATATTTTTGGGTCAACAAAAGTTGGTGAGAATTACATAGGTTTTGATAATCGAATAAAAATGTTGTACAATTCAAGTGTCATGGCAAGTCTAGTCCATATGTGAAAACATACTAGAAGTAAATCGAGTGCATAATCAACCCTTGTGACTGTTATATTGTGGTACATCCCATACGCTCATGGTTCACTCGATTATGTTATGCGATAACAATCACCCACGCTACCTTTGTAGGAGGCACGTATCCGGGTGGGATTGTCAGTCCAATAGATCTATCATTGTATACCGTCGGCTGATCAATGTTAATGATTATGCTAGAATATTGTGCTTACCCTAGTCATGTTTAAGACATAATGCAACATAGAAAAACACATAGACACTTTGATGATTGAATTGCATATAGAATGTTGTAACATGTTTCACCCCCAAAATGGTGATAAATAGAAAAGGGGCTATGTAAAACTCACCTTAGCAAAATGTTATGTCTCGTGAAAAATAGAATATTGTGTTGCCCAACAATGCCAAGTATTACCCTATAATTAAGGTAATAAATATGTCTAAGTCTTTCTAGTCTACAAATATATTCTAGGGCTTCGAATTGGGGATAAGTGCTCATTTGATTAATAAATAAAATGTTTGATAATTGTGGGAAATTTAACAAATAAATAAACAAAAGTCTTTTTGTAAATTTTAAATTAAAGATGGTCACAATAATAAGTTTAAAGTATGAAAATAATTTTTATAAAATTATTTTCTTAAAAATGGAATATTAAATCTATTTATTACAAATTGTCAAAATATAACTTTAATATTTAAAAATACTAAAATTAAGGAATTATTACTTTGAAAATTTTATTTCTGTTCCAAATAATCAGAAATAATTTATATAAAATTTTGGTGCAAAAATATTGATAAATGAATTTATTAAGATTTATTTATGATTAAAACTAACAAAAATTGATTAAAAATATTAAAAAAATGATTTTTCAGAAATAAAAATCATTTCAGAAAAATTTATTGTTATAAAAACTCAGAATAATTTTTGTGGAAATTTATAAAATTGTTTTGATATTTTTATAGAATTTTATAAATAAAATAGAATAAACTTGAATTATTTATTATATATATTAAATAAATAAATTTTTTTGAAAACTAAAAATTGTATTTTAAACTTTTTCACTAGATTAACATAATATAATTTTTATAGAATTTATAAAAGAGTTTTAGTATTTTAAAATGAATTTTTAAAAATATAAAGGAATATATATATATATATATATATATATGTTTAAATAAAAAAAATGTTTGTTGATGCCGTGGTTCGAACCCGGGCCCTTGGCCGGTTCGTGTGTTTTAAATCACAAGCCCAGACCAGTTGGTCTGGACCCTGAGAACGTTTGATTTCTGATTAAATTATTTATATACTATAAGCAAATTCTGATTTATATTCAAATAAAATGAAAAGATTAAAACTGTTTTACACGGGACTCGAACCCGCGTGTGTTCGTTTAACAACATCAGACACAACCACCTGATCTATATCAGGGGTTGTGTTTGATTCTAGTTTATTTAAAATATATAACATACGCTGAAATGTGATTATCCCCAAATATAAACCGTTCGTGCCCTAGCTTTGCAATTACACGATTCACACAACAATAACCCAATCAATCATGGGGTTATTGTTGTGTGAATGCCGAAGGATAAAACCCATAAAGAAAATGATACTTACAAACACGATTTGAATACGAATTTATCAGTCAACGCCGAAAAGTCAAGCACGAACAAAAACTCAAGAACAGCAGATTTAATACAGAAATTGGGGATTGAGGGAGAGTTATCGGCGAGTGTAGAAGGTTTAGGGAGGTCCAATTTATAGTGAAAGGGTTTGGATTGCACGATGGAAGGTTTGACCTTGTATTGATGAAGGTGCGACTGATTGAAGCTGATTTGGAAACGATTAATGATAATTGACCGTGTATATGACGTGTCTCAGTCAACTAATCATGCAATTATACCAAATTGAGATTAAAAACGCGTTTGATTGAGATGATTTTGGTAACTCGCTGTCACAGTTGACTTTCCAAGTCAACTGTGAATATATAAGGCTCGTAATATAATAATTGTGTGTTGGAATCAAAACAATAACTGTGGGTAGACCATGTGGTTGGGTTCGTGTGTGTTTGTGACCCGGCTTGGGCGCGGGTTCGATTCCCGGCCCAAGCAATATTATTTTTGACATTTTATTTTATATATATATGTAGGGTGTGGATAATATGGAAACCCTATCTTTTGGAAAAACCTTGCAAACTCTATTATGACCATTGATCAAGTTTGATCAATGGTTCATAATTAATTTGTATATAATATTCAAAAGCAAGTGGGCCATTATAATAAAAAATAGGCATAAGGGCATTAAGGTAATCTTACTTTATGGCACTTTTTTCTGAATCTTAGGTTTAAAAAGGTTGATTTGACACTTGTTAAGTCACCTCTCTCCTACTTTGTGGCACTTTTTCCAGCACCAAAAATTAAAGTACGTTAGTGTTGTGATACAAAATTCTGACCTCGTGTGAGACATCACTAACATGTGTTAACAGGCATATACTAAAAGAACATAATAAAAGAACACATAAAATGTGTATTTATTTAAGAAATGATAAAAAATTCTGACCTTGTGTGAGACATCGCTAACATGTGTTACCAGCCATATACTAAAAGAACATATTAAAAGAACACATAAAATGTGTATTTATTTAAGAAATGATAAAAACGATCAACACTAAAAACATATCAAAACCGTTTAATACAAACATAATTATTTGTGAATTTTCAAAAAAAACTATCATAACAACATAGAAAAAATCTAGCTATACTTCGTTCTTGATCCTCATCATCATCTTTAACTCAAAACATCTATTCACCTACAAAAAAGTAAACACGTGTTAGATAGGCTCTACAAAACACATAATGGAACATCAATGACATGTGTTAGTGTATTCTAAAACATATGTTTTACTGAAATAACGTATGTCATACAAACCGTAACACATGTTAGTTGGGTATATACTAACATGTGTTAACATCACTAACATGTGAAAGGGCGTATACTTACATATGTTTTCTGAAATAATGTATGTCATGTGAACCCTAACACCTGTTAGTTGGGCATATACTAGCATGTGTTAGCATTACTAACATGTGTATAAAAAACACCAAATCTGCAGTGTGTATCATACTCAATTTTACAACTATATTAATACAACTAATCTAATATGATTAATAGGGTTTGAAATCCAACAATAATAAATTTAAAAAATCAAATCAGCACCTATCCAAATCCATATACCAAAAAATTATCCTCATATTCATGAAATATATAATATAATAAAAGACATCAGTAGCATGTGTTAGCATATTCTAAAACATATGTTTTACTGAAAATAACTTATGTCGTATGGACCCTAACACCTGTTAGTTTGGACATATACTAGCATGTGTTAGCATCACTAACGTGTGTGCGCATACAAGACTCAGACCGTAAAAAATAGACATGCACCCTAGTCGAGTTCGTCACACTTTCACTTACAAAAAAAATATTAATGAGAATATAAAAATATGCCAATTTTTCCATGTGTTAGTTAGCCAAAAAAAATATTAAATAGCATACAAAAAAATATTAAATAGAATACAACTAATGAAAAAACCTTGCACACCCTCTAATTAATTCTTCTAATAATTAATTCTTATATTATAAATCATGTATAAAACAATTCTAATGGTCTGCCCTATGGATCTCGGTCATTTTAAGATAATAAATCGACCTAACAAACCAGGGACCACTCTCCATGACCATTCACCATCCATGACACACTCACCAAAACCAAGGACCTTTAGGTCATTTTAAGATAATAAAGGGACCACTAGCATTGCTGCATTGAAGCTTCTTTAGGCATAGACAATCTGTCTTTGTTGCTTAGTATACTCAACAATAATATTATTAACAGAGCCACCCTTGCTCTCGCCGGAGCCACCGTTAACTGGAATCATTTCAGCTTTATTAATCTATTTTCACCTATTCTCATCTTAACATACAGCAGCAAGCAGATCTGTTTTCTTTTTCTTTTTATCCATCAATACTAATTGCTAATAATAATAATAATAACAAAAAACTCAAAACCGAACCTTAAACGTCTTCGTTTCCTTTTCCTCTATCAAATATTATGTTTTTGAAAGCATAGATCACGTCGTCGTTTCCTTTTCCTCCATCAAATATTATGTTTTTGAAAGCACAGATCTGTGTTTGGGAATCGATGCCTGTAATATGTTCTTCCTCTGGTTCGATTTTGTAAAAATAATGTTGCTAGGTATGGTGGATTGGGGAATCTGAACAGACAGCAGCCGTTGGAGGTTTTGGTTAACTCTCCGGCGCCGGTGACGATAACATTGGTGGTCAGTAGGTGGGTTTTGTGGAAGGTTGTAGAGGTGGTGATAAGGTATGTGTGGTGGCGGTGGTGGTGGTTCTAGAGAGAGGAAGGTAGAGAGAAGAGGTGGTGGTGGTTCTATAGAGAGAGACGAAGGTAGAGAGGAGGCAGAGAGAGGATGTGTTTTGAATTTGAAAAAAAAATGAGGAGAGAGAGAGGGGGGAACCATATATATATGGAGAGAGAGAAGGAGGGTAGTGTAAATGTCCAATTTACCCTTCCTAATATTATATTATAAAATCTTGGCTTGGTTGATGTGGATTAATATGGTCCATTCAATGGGTTTTTTAGGGTTTTTTCATTTGGGGAGGTTTTCTCCCTATACTTCCACTATATATGTATATAGTATAATTAATATAGTATTAGGGTTCCAATACGCCACAATAATAATTAATAATGAAACTTGACGTTTTTATTCATGATACTCGTAACGTACAAGTGTTAAATGCGTAATATTACATGATTGACCATTTTTCGGACAGCTCCTGCGTGACCGGAGCGATTTGTGAACTTGAGGCTTGACGGATTTCTGCTACACATTGCATTTGCTCCGTGAATATGGTTGCTACTCCTGCTTCGGTTGGAGATTTAATTGCTCCATGTATCGAAGAGGCAACCATACCGAAAGCACACATGCTTGGCCGATCTAGTATGACGTTATGAACCGAATTGGCTCCGACTACCAGAAAAGTTAGTATAACTTTTCGGCTTTGTCCTTCCCTGCCCAAGGTTACAGGGAGAGTAATCTGCCCAATGGGTTGGATTACTTCTCCCGAGAAGCTAACCAATGGCATTGAGTCCTGTTACAAAGATCATTGTAATTTTTAGGTATGGTAACTTGTAGGTTTTTATTCAGTGGGTCGGATGACGCACAGAGTCCCTTCGACCACCTTTGAAGAAGATAAATACCTGCACCATCCTTTTTTGTGTTTCTGGTGCCAACTGCTGAAAGCAATGTTGATACATGATCTACGAGGCGCTACCATTGTCCACATAAATTTGTTGAACTTTGTGTCCGGATATGACGGCAGATATGATAATCGGTCCATCCAAAAACTCTTCCGGAGTTACTTCTGGAAATGAAATTGCCTGCAACATAAAAAATGCTTAGAAACATTAATCATGTTTTGGCGATAAATACACTTTTAAAAGCGTAGTTGTTTCGAGGTTTAATTAACTTGGCTCATAAACGAGGAGAAGTGAGAGCCGAAGCGTTTAATGCCATGTGGCACAAGAGATCGAATCATGTTGATTCCTGCTTGATTGTTCGTGTTCTGGATAGCTGCTGGCTTTCCATCCTTAACTTCTTTTACGAGGTGAGAGAGCTTGCTGGACCGAATGGCTTTCTCAATCTCCTGCCAGAGGGACCAACAGTCATCAGTGGTGTGCCCCTTGGCTCGGTGATACTCACCATATGTCTTTGAATTCCTGTCTGTTGATGGTCGTTGCTTAGTAGGAGTTGGAGTTGTAGATTTTTGGTTAGGATAATATCTATTGGAGTTTTAGCCAAATCAGTCATACCACTGAATTTTCCAGGGTTTTGAGACCTGGTGGAACTGTTCTTGTCTGACCTACCATAAGGCTGCTGCTGTTTTTGTTCCAATGATTGTTTCGGTCAGCATTTTGTGAGTTCTTCTTCCAAGAGTTTCGACCTTCGGAGCCTTTATAATCTGCTTCGGAGGAGTGCCCACATGCACTCTTCCCTTGAGCAAAGGCTATAACTCTTTCCATCAATACCTCCATTGTCTTTGGCAAGTCTTCATGTAATTTCTCCACCAATTGATTGTTCTGAACCCCATGGTAGAAGCCAGAGACCCGGAGTTGATCGACTGCACCGTTAATCTGCATGCTTTCTTTACTGAAGCGATCAATGAAAGATTCGAGGGATTCTCCATTTTTCCTTCGGATATTATGTATTTTAGTAATATCCTTGGAGCATCGTCGCTGATTAGCAAAGTTTAACAAAAACAACTTTCGGAATTCTATCCAACTTGTAATCTCTTTGGCTGGAAACCCGTCGAACCAAACCCTAGTTGCTCCGGTAAGTGTTTGCACAAACATGTGGCACCATGCAGGCATGGGCCATAATTCGATCTCTGCTGCTCCGCCGAAAGCAAATACGTAGTCGTCCGGATCGGACGTTCCATCGTATTTCTTAACGGTGGCTGGCATTTTCAGTTTGGTGGGTAATCGGGCTGTAGCAATTCTTTGTGAAAACTTAGAGTGGGTTGTCATGTAAGCTTGTCGGTACGGAGCGGTAAGCTCGTTATCACCACGGAGAGTATTATCTGGTGTTTTTTTTTGGAGAATAATCATGTTGGTATCGGTCCGGTGTAATCGAAAGGTATCATATGCCCGTATGGCGTTTGGAACGGTGTGGTGGTTGTAACCGTGGATTAAGTTGGGTGTGATCCGAGACCCATCCCACTTCAAGTCGGGGTAGACAACCCTTCGGAAGGAAACAAATTTTGTTTCACACTTTGCATTTTGGCCTCTTTGTCCTGTTGTTCCTTTAGTCGGAGCAACATCTCTCGGTTTCTTTGGAGAAAAGCATCATCAAATTCTTTGAGCGGATCTATTGAGGCTAAAGCACCAACAAATGAATTGAAAATATGTTGTGCACTCCCTTGTGCTGCTGTGGAGATGACAACCGGCCCCGACGACGTGACAGTTACCTGTTCATCGTCGTGTTCAGTTGCCGTGATGTCGTCAATCACGAAACCCTCAGAATGTGCCGTCATGGGTAGAGATTGCATGGTATTTCTTCTCCTTTTCAAATAGGAAGGAAATAAAGCAAAAACACGGATGGCGCCAATTGAAGAGGAAAAATGTTACCTCTTAGTTGGTTTGGAATGTTAGATCTGAGAAGGTATGATTGAATTTGACAGTTAATAACGAGACCTCTTAAAACATGCAAAACAGAAAACCGTTAAGCTCGTCACAGGGGAGAGGGAAGGTCTCTCTGTGACCACCTTCCGGCGTGAGAATAAGTATGGTTTTAAGAAGTGAAAAAGTATAAAAAGAGAGATTTGGTTCAGTCGAGTTAAGTTACCAAATGAGGAAATTTGGCGAGTATTTATACTTTTTTGTAATGGGCTTCGGAGGTTCAGGGCCCATGGGCCTTTCCACCAAAGCCTTGTTCATCGGAACACTAGATCCGGCCCTACAACCATTGTGATGGTTCGGTCTCCGGCCTAGAACCACATATTCTCATCATGATCATATGTTGTGCTTACATCCTATAAATTAAAAAAAGAGGTTCGCGCATGAAAGATACATCACATGTACGTGTATAAAAAGAAATCATGGTCGAAGACACGAGTGAGTCATGCATCAGTCGTCCATGGGGCATTCAAATTTACAAGATAAGCTACGAAACATAAAGACAATGTTTGGTTCGATGTCATGGCTCGACCATCATACCGTCTGAACTAGAATTCTAAAACACCCTAGTTCAAAATGCAAGTGTTTTTCAAATTTCATTAACAAAATAAACTGTCAACATCATGTGGAGTCAATCTGAATTAGTATAGAATGCAATCACGTGAATACTACTTCAATCTTGTAGTCAATTGCACGTTTAAGCTATGCTTGGGGTGTTTAAACGAATATAATTTTTTGAATTCTTATGTTTTTATCTGAATTCGTATTGGATTTTATTTATTTGTTTCATTTTGAATTTGAAACGATTTAATTCAAATCCACCTAAACGATAAATTATTTTAGTTTTGATTTTGAAATTACTACAAACTAACTATTTTTAACATAAAAATACTAATCTACAAAAGTAACGAACTATCATATATTATGTCAAAATACTACTTTATGCATGAAGCATTGTGGAGTGTAGACTGGTTTTAAGTGATTGTAAAGGTTATTTTGTCACATAACGCATGGCTAGAGATAGTATGATTGTCCTAGTATGTCCGAATAACACACTTACAAATACGACTACTTTTGTGATTTTCTCTGCCAATATTGAAACATGAAATCTATGAATGCGAAAATGGTAATACAAGGTCTATTCACAAAAAAACGAGTCCCTTTACATGAAAAGAGTCGTTAACGAATGGTGAAGCTGAGTTCGCTTACAGATAAAGAATGTTTAGCAACCACTAGACCTGCACAGGACTTTCTGCTGTTGCTGGTTTTGGCACTGCTCATGGCATGTCGTTACTTTATCGCGCAGCTCTTGGAACGCCCTCATCGTTTCAACATCAAATCCGCCAGCAAACTGTCAAAAAATTGACCCAAAATAACGATTTAAGCCACAAACAACACTAATTTCGTTTTCAGTTTGATCAAACCTCAAATCTATATGCACAAAATGGACACTTTGGTTACCTGATGTACGCGAAATGCAAACCGTACACCTTGAACTATCAACTCTTCTTCTTCAGGACCGCTAACTGTCTCCAGTTCTGCAGATACTCTTCTCATGTACTTCATTGCTAATTTGACCGATGCAAGTTTAATCTACAAATATGCAAATCATTGTCATTTATCATCCATTTTTTCTATATTTTCATAAAAAAACAGCGCAAGTTTGCCACAATTACGATAAACAAAATGACATAAAATACTCTATTAGTTTAAGTTACTGCAGAAAAAAATATCTTTTAAATTACAAAAATAAAAAGGCGAGTCCGCCTGCGAACCCACCAGGTTGATCTAAATCCACCCGTTTAGCTAAACATGTTCACAGGTTCGACCCGAAGTTGGAAAAATGTACAACCTTTGCTACAGGATGTACAAGTCACAAACATCCAAGAGGGGGAAAAAGAATCCAAGCAAATAAATCACCAATAGGGTGTGGGGTTATACTTTCACGTGTGAGCATACATACAGGTAGGGGACCTTGTCAACTGAGCAAAATCTTTGCTACATTTTTTTTGGCATTTTGTATGCAAATCAATATCCTGTTTAATGTCTGATTGTAGACTGAGCCCCATGAAACATTGAGGGACCACGACAACTAATTCCTTGATCAATCTACGATTGAAAATGCTCTTGCATACATTTATAGTAACGTTTAAGGTGACTGTTTTACTAAATGGGTTCGAATAAGACATTGAATAAAACAAATGTAAAATATATGCATGATTCGAGTTTAGTTATTCGCGGTTCGATTGCAAAATCACGAATTGATTTGGACAACGAAATCTGAATTTGAATCTGTTTCAAAGCCAATTCAACTTGTTTGACCCGTTCCATCTATATCTATTTAACAATATGATTAACATTAAAGATCTACTTACTAAGCAGTGGCGAATCCAGAAATGATTTTCAGGGGGTTCCTTTTGTAGATTTACACTGATTTTCATTAATTTTTCAACTTTTTCCACTAAAAATTTTCATTTTTTTCTAAATCGAGTGGGAACCCCCGGAACCCCCTCTGGATCCGCCACTGTTACTAATTAGGAAGTTCAGAAACAAGTACCCGAGCTACAAATCCTGTTTCTTGCATCCAACACATTGGAATCTGAAACACTTTGTATCTTGTTGAAGCAGATTCTCTCATTCTTGATAAATTATACACCCCACGCTCTAATCTGTTTTTCACCAAACAAAATAACCATTAACAAATCTTATAAATACAAATTTATAAAAAAAAAAAAAAAAAAAAAAAAAAATTAACAAGACTCATACTTCTCAAACAATCCTTGCATTTTCTTGAGAGCAGAACCACAAGGTTGTCTAGGATCATCACGAAACGAAGATGCCTCAGATTCAAGCTTCTTTAGATCACAATACCCAAATGCAGCTTCTCTCAAAGCGTCCGCTTTGCGTTCTGGCCATTCAAAGTGTTTAAGAACCGCCCTCTCGTCAACCAAGTAAGACAGTTCATCATCAAGCCATTTTACAAAGGGCACGACATCCTCTATGTCGGTAAATGATGCATTCTCTACTTCTTTGATCAAAGATCTTATGAAATCGCCTTGTGTTTCCACATCCGTTTTTATCTGTAACGGTTTAGACAGGTTAACCTAAACTCGTGTTGTAACATAAACTAATACACATTTTATGTTGATAAATCTAGTAACCAAGTTTCAGTAGTGTTCCGTACAAAGAGTCCAAACGTCATTCCAATTAGAAAAACAATTTAACTTCAGTATTGTTTCAGTGTTATGATTTTTTTTTCATATCTTATGTTAACGTCACATACTCACATAACCTAAATAAAACAATTATAAAACTTAAAATTTCTTCATATCTTTTTTTTTTGAACGGCAAAGAACTTTATATATATATATAAAGGCCCAGCAAGAAACTGGAGGGGGTACAACTACAAAACAGAAACAATTTCTGTTTAAAACTTGAATAATTTTGTTTATAGGAAACAGCATAATGTTATGGAAGGTACTGTTGTCGATGCACAGAATACAAGATATGTACATAACGTGAAATGTCCAAGTTACCCTTTGGTCTGACACATATAATTTGAAATCCAACGGTCATATCAAACAACCATTTATTTATTTTACTATTTTTTTAAACGGTAACATTTATTAAAAAAAACTGTTAACAGCTGACGTGTCAAAGGGTAAAATAGTAATTAACCACACTTTACTTACAGCGAGCAGATGCGTGGACCGGTTCTCAATCTCTCCGATCATATCACGTGTATTAGCAGTTGCCGGAACATCACCGGATAAAGCTCCGTTACACGATTCCCGACGAGACTCTCTCCGCATAAGAGAGTGATAAAACTCCACCACCTCCGGCACTCTCCTCACCTTCGCCGGCAACTGCTTTACACTTCTCGGCGGCGGTGGCGGCGGCGGCGGAGCTGCAGCTCTTACCGTTTTAACCGGCGGTGGTGGTGGTGGCGGTGGCGGAGCTGCAGCGCTGACCGGTTTAGCCGGCGGAGGTGGCGGTGGCGGAGGAGGTAGTTTAGCCACCGGCGGAGGCGGTGGCGGAGCAACTGGAATTTGTTGCTCCGTTGTATCCGCCTCCAAGGAGCCATTTATAGAACTATCAGAAGATGAACAAGAAGATGATGACGTGGACGGCCTTGGAGGCGGTTTAGGAACTCTAGGAACACGAGAACGAGCTTCAGATACGGAATCCGTTAACATATCTAACGAATCACATCTTGAAAGCCTTGGTAGGTTATCAATTTCTACCAGAATCGACTCTTTAGAGCTTGATTCCGTAAAGCATTTGCTATCAATTTCATTGTTGTAATTGCGTGTGATTTGAGTAGTTCCAATCGCATTGCCTCGTCTAGCGCTCTTAATAATGTGAGATTTGTTCGAACTGTCTATCAGTTGCTGAAACTGAAACCGTTGCGAACCAGACACAGCCAGTTGCTGTTCCAAAGCGTTCGTTCGCATTTCGAACTCTTTCTTCTGGTCAGTTAATTTCAAAACCAATATCTCAACTTCTTGTCTTAATCTCTCGTTTTCCGTCTCCAAACACTGAATCATTTTCCCTGCACGGTTTAACTCTGCGTCTTTATTCGAGATCTCGTTCTCAAGCATTGGAAGAATGGCAACAGACTCCTTAAGTAATTTCTGCTCCAATAACTCCGTTCGAAGCCTCGACTCTCTTTCTCTCAGCTCTTCTACTAACTGTAACAGCTCAGCCACGTCTGGAGGACGTGGCTGCACTTGAGCAGACGACCGAGGAAAATACACACCAAACGTTCTTGAAAACACTGCGCTCTTTTGTGAAGACTTTCCTCCGTTAGTAGAACCAACTGACGGTGACGGTAACGGTGACGGTGACGGTGATGGAGAAGAAGTTGAACGTTGCCGTTGATGTTTTTGCTGCTGTTGCTGCACTTCTGTTTTTGGATTTAACGGTGATTTTTGTAACCCCATGACTAATTTTACTTTTCCAGCCACCATTATTTATTAATCTGATAAATATTATAACAAGATTAAAAAAGATTACAATGTCGTGATGTAATGTGCAATTGTCTTCTCATCTGTTATTGTAAAACAGAGTTGATGAAGGGTTACAAGTGAGAGTGAAAATGTGGTGATGAGAGAGAAAAGATGATGAACAGGAAGTTGAGGATACATACAACTGGTTGGGTACGTTTGGAAGGTAGTGCAAGAAAAATAAAAGTAAAAAAAGTGGCACGAATAAAGAGAAACGGTCATATGTGGGTTTTTTGGGTTTGAATTGTAATGTGAATAAATAATAAAAGGTAATTAATGAAGGGGGTGTATGTGTATGTGTGTTTACTGTGTTGGTACGCGCCAAGCAGATTTTGAAATTAGACTTGAGGTACAAATTATTGTGTTTTTTTACCTTTTCTTCTTTCTCTTTTTTAGTTTTTCTTACCTTTTAAAAGAATTGTTTAAATATTGGTGAGAAAATGGTACTAAAGTTTCATTTGTAATTAAAAAAAATGAGAAAATTGCAGTTTTCGTTCATGTGATTTGTCTAAACAATCAGGTTCAGCCCAGGCTTAACGCCCTGAGTATCTGTGTTTTCTTTTTCTAACACTTTACGTCTGTGAGACTAACGGCCGTTAGTTGTTCCGTTAGTTTATAGTGAAATGACAATTATACCCTTAATTTTTGGGTGAAATGACTTTTATACTCTCCCATCTTCTTCTCCAACCCACCCATCAACACACCACCACCATCACCACCACCTGCAAGTCTGCAACACCACCAAACCATCTCCACCCCACCTGCAACCCACATTAACTGTATATCCTCATTAACTGTATAAGTCAAGTGGTGGTGCCGTTCAGTGCAGAGTTTTTGTCGGTGATGCAGAGTTTTTGTTGGTGATGCAGGAGATGATAGGGGAGGAGAAACGGCGAACAGATTATTATTGGCACCTGTTGTTGTTTTGTTGGATTTTTTTCTTTGTTTTTTTTTTTTGGTATGTGACTTTTTACCAGCCATGATTATTGTTGGGTTCTTCTATGATAATAATGTTGTTTGATTCAAACTCCATTGTTGTGAATCGGGTTTGTTTGATGAAGGAGATGAAGGTGAGATTTGGGATGTTTGACGGGAATAACGATGTGTGGTGTGGGTTGCAGGTGGGGTGGAGATGGTGGAGGAGAGAGGAGATGGTGGTGGTGGAGATGGTGGCGGTGGTGTTGCAGACTTGCAGGTGGTGGTGATGGTGGTGGTGGGTGGGTGGATGGGTTGGAGAAGAAGATGGGAGGGTATAAAAGTTATTTCACCCAAAAAAAATTAAGGGTATAATATTCATTTCACTACAAACTAACGGAACAACTAACGTCCGTTAGTCTCAGGGACGTAAAGTGTTAGGAAAAGAAACCACAGGTACTCAGGGTATTAAGCCTGGGCTGAACCTGTTAGTTTAGGCAAATCATAGGGACGAAAACTGCAATTTTCTCTTAAAAAAATATAGATTGATAAATTAAAAAAATTTTAATTAGAAATTTAATGAACTAGTTTGTTATTTATTTGGATTTACTTGGTCTAAATGAAACTAGAGGATCAAACTAGCCAAACATAGTTTGAATTTAACAGAGTTTGAGTTTGGCTTTTTTAATTTACAAGAGGTGAAGCTTGGCTTGTAAATTAATTTGTAACCTCAGTCTGTTAAAGTTTGATCTCAACTCACTAATATATAAAAAGAACTAGTGGGTTGCAAAGTCGCGCGTTGCGCAACGATTTATTAAGCTATTCCCCAACGATGGACACCCGTCGCGTGGAGGATTATTTGTTTTTCGGTCTCTTTATTATTGTACATTGAAAATATTTCCATTCAAGATGTTTACATATCTGTTATTTTTATCAGTAGTAGCAGTAACTATATTACAAAATGGTGTCCCGAAACAGTGTTCCAGCACACTCGATGTCGTCATCCAGTTCTCAATCTGTTTTGGGCAGCCCTTATCGAAACATTATATGATTATTTGGACACCATTTTCATCCAGAAATACCTCTCAAACAGCAACAAAAGACCCCGACTGCTCGAAATCTTGTTCGAAATTATGATGTCGTTGTCCACTTTATAGTCCACTGCATAACACTAAAAATCATATACATGACCATTTAGGTAATTATCAACTGTTAGAATGAAAAAGCATAGAAAACATATAACATGTAGACTTTAATATTTAGGTTTTAAATGTTTTTTCTACATTTTTTGTTTTTTTACTATCTATTGGAATGATCAGAAGCATACCTGTAGCTGAAATGCTCTTGCTCTTTCCCATGAGAGGATTCCTCTGGTTGTATGCAATTCCTGCGCACAACAAAATATAAACTTTGATTAGTAATTACTAACACGAACGGACGCGCGTTGCGCGATCCGAGAGGGCTGTTGTTTATCACCTGTTCACAGAGGTTTGTCAAAATTTTGGTTGCTGTACCAGTTTCTAGAAACTTATAACACAAAGATATAACATGTTGAAAATTGTTACTAACCTCCAAGGCCCATCCAATGTAAGTAACATTGTTAACATGTTTGTTCATATCCAAAGCGGATCTCCTCGGCTGCGTATTTAAGGATGTTTAAACATAACACAAGAGAATTAAGATTTTAAGTAAGGGTGTCAATTGTTGGGTTGTCATGTTGAATTTTTTTTTGGAGAATTAACCCACACATGACCATATTTTTGTTCGTGTAAAAAACATTAACCCTAACCCACACACTTAAAATCTAAACCCAAACATGACCTGTTAAACCTTATTTATCTCAACGTGTCAAATGAGTTGGTGGTTTGTAAAAAACAGATTATGGGTCAAACGGGTTAGCGAGTCAACTCGTATATTCAATGGAACGACATGTCAACCCGAGCACCACCTGTTTTTAAATCAAGTCCAACATGACAACCAAAGATCTAATTATTTTTGTGTCGTGTTTCAGGCGACGTTGAAATTGCCATCTGTATTTTGAAGTAGTATAGATTGCGGTCTTACCACAAGTCCTAATCTTGAATATTCAGCTGGATCTTCAAGTTTTGCTATTTTCTTTAGGCTGTTGTTGCTCTCTTCTGGAAATGCTAATCTGGTAGCCACAACATAACTGATTCATCACATTTCTAATCCAAAATCATCTACATTGAGAGCTAAAATAGATCCTCTTTTTGAATAGCCATCCATAATATTAGCATAAAATGAATTTAGCGATAAAGATTCCAAAAGAACCAGACCCGACGGGTACATGAGAAAATCAGGACAGATAGTGGGCATGGGATTGGTTATTAAAATTTCATGGGTTCAGGACGGGAATGGGATTAGGTGATGCACAGACCATGAACTCAGTTAGCAATGAGTAACGTCTACCTAATTGACATGAGACTAAGATTACAATATTTGTCCTAAAGCCGAGTCCATTGTCATATCAAATTAACAAAATGTTGTGTACCTCAACGTAGTGGGGCAATAAACTAAATATTCCTCTCTAACATCGTCGCTCACTCTCTGCAATTTCCGAGTGTCCTCGTTCATCATGACCCATTTGCTATAAACAGATTCAACAAAGAATTAGTTGAAAAGGGTATAACAATAAATGAACACCTACATTTAGAAATTTACAGTTACCTTGTAGCCCTTCCAATGATCTCCCCACTGGCATAATCTTTAATAATCCAGTCACGTCTAGTTCAAACATTCCATCGGCTTGAACCCAGGTCTCGATTTCGATCACGCCACTCCTATTACACATGCCAACATATAGAACGTGAAATAATCAAATGAAAAAAAAAGTATAAGTATGACAAATCATTTCTAATAAATTACCAAGCAGGGTATCTATATACTTCAATGTGCATCCGTGAACAGAAAAGTGGGCTAATCAAACCAATCTTGCTTGTACAATGGAAAGTGCCACCGGTTTATCTCTCCAACAAATTAAATTGGCCAAGGGTGTGCCTTCATGAGCCCATGCTAAAGAAATAAAAAAGTGTCGACCTTATATAAGATAACAAAAAACAATCACATTATAATGGATGAAATGCAAGACAAACCACATTTTTTAAAAACTATATTGTCTAAACAAAAACTGATGTAGGAAGACCTAATACAAAATTCCAGCTCCATGATGATAAACTTTTGATCTGTGCATTATTAATACAAAACTAAAGTTGCAGAATAATACAAAAACTAAAGTCATGACATATGCATTGTTGATGAAATTTTGATGTGGCAATTTTAACCCATTAACCAATAAATAGGTCAATTTAGGCTATGTTACACACACACACACACACACATACATACATACATACATATATATTAAAGACATGAGGTTTACCATAAACTATATAAGCAGACCATCATTCCTTTCTTCAAATCCAACTACATCAAAAATAAGATACATTTAACTCAATTTCCAAATGAACTGAAAAATAAGATAAGTTAGCAGGGAGAAAGGGATGTCGCTATAATCTACTCTTAAATCCACTATCAAATTAATTCAATCATATCAGTCATTTTTCTATTAAATCAAAACGCTTCACCATCATCATCATCTTCTTAACATACAAAAAATAAATAATATACAAAAAATACAACAAAAAAAAAAACCTTAGGAATCAGCTAAAGTCAAATCATCAGCTTTTTCATTGGGTTCTTCGACTGCAGCTTTAACATCAGAAGGCACCTCTCCACCATTCGCATCTTCCTTTGACATCTCTGTATACCGAATTCAATCAAATAATAATAATAATAATAAAAATCACAAGGGGGAGACAATGGAAGACGACGTACTGAGAAAACGGAGCTCCAGATGATCGGGATTGGAACCGCCAATAACTTTACGTTTGTCCCTACAACTCCTTCATCTTTGCACCTTCTCACGACTAATGATGGCCCCTTTTCGCTGAATTTCACGGCGGTGCAGGGCTCCGGCGAAGGTATGGAGAGAGAGAAAGAGGATTTAGGGATATTAGCAGAGGTGAAGAAGTGGTGAATTTAGGGTTTGGATTTCGCCTTCCTTTGAACTGGAATTCAGAACATGGAAAGATGCCATTGTAATGGGGATGGGAACTATATGGGTACGTGGCTGAAGAATACATTGGCTGTAGACGCGTGGCTAGCCAGGAAAAAAAACAATCACATCTCACAACTGACCGACCCTATGCACCAATTAGATTGTTTTAACACTAAAAGTCAAAACAGTAATATGGCAAATAACAAAATGCTCCTGCAAGTATCGAACCTGGGTAGGGTGTCAAACAAAGCAACAACCTAACCAACTGAACCAGCACCATTTTTGTTATCATGTCCATAACTTACAATATATATAGAATTAAAACAACTAAAGATGCACTATTCATCAGCATCCATTTATAAATATATAGGATAATTTATGTTAGTTAACAGGTATTTTTATATTATCATGTAGTTCGAAATTATGATTTAGTTAGTTTTTTTTTTTTTTTTGAAAATTAAACTTCATTCAAAAAACGGGAAAGCGAGGGCCAACAAAAAGGACCACACGCCCCACTAATTACAACATGAACAACGGGTTTTTAACCCAGACATTCCAATCAATCCTAGTGTTAATCGACCTATACTTTAACCAAATATAAGTCATAGACTTGATCACCGAAACCACTTCCGCCACTTTTGGATGAGCTTTTTGGAAAACAACCTTGTTCCTTTCTTTCCATATGGCCCATCAGGTGGCCCAAAAGATCCCACCTATAATCTTCCTTTCCTTCATATGCCTAGAGCTCAAGTTAAACCAATAAAGAACAGCCTCGAGATCAGGAAATCCAACCACGGCCTCTTTGCACCAACTCCAAACAGAAGACCATACACCAGTAGCAAAGAAGCAATCGAAAAACACATAATACATAATACATGACGAAGCTTTTCATTATTCTAATTTCTATGTGGAGTTAATTGCCAATTTAGTCCCTGAGGTTTGTTAAAAATTGCTACTTTCATCTAAATCTTTTTATTTGGTCAATTTAGTCCCAGTGGTTTCATTTTTTTGTCATTTTAGTCCCTGTGGACTAACAAGATTTGGATGAAAGTGACAATTTTTGACAAATCTCAGGGACTACAATGACAAATAAATGAAACCACAGGGACTAATTTGACCCAAAAAAAAGATTTGGAAGAAAGTGGCAATTTTTGACAAAGCTTAAGGACTAAATTGACAATTAACTCTTCTATGTGGCATACGACTCTTAGCTTTTTGTTTTTGTCCATTCTTTTCATTCACGTGTCCATGACACTTGGTTCGCATATATATAAATTTGGTTATATTCAATGTAGTAGCTCATGGTGCTGCAATTGTA
Organism: Ambrosia x helenae; assembly: GCA_030844895.1. Taxonomy (NCBI): domain Eukaryota; kingdom Viridiplantae; phylum Streptophyta; class Magnoliopsida; order Asterales; family Asteraceae; genus Ambrosia; species Ambrosia x helenae. The sequence goes on from CM061223.1 coordinate 78,774,018, forward strand.
GCTTTTGTCACCATGTGGCCGATGTGCGATCATAGTTGCAACTCCTACCACTACAGTTGTAGCTCATGTCACCACAACCCTAATGTCATGCCTCTTGATGCTACCACTATGACCTTAGGTTAGAACTTTCACCATCCTTAATTGTTATGGAAACTAGGGTTTTTGTCCACGCTTCGCGGCGAGGCAGGCTAGGGAATATGGCTGGTATCGTTTGGTATCGGAACTTGATATAGTAATCTGAAGAGAGCACCCAAATTCGGCATCGTTAATGAACAAAGAAGAAACCAAATAAATAAAGTGGTAGTATAACGGAAATGATGTCAACACGTGTTTGGTTTGACATGACGACGCTAATAAAAATTTTCAGTTTAAGTAAAACCGAACCAACCTACACCTAATTCCTGTAATATAAAGAATCTTTATTGAAATATTAAAATAAAAGATTATTGTTCGTAAATAAATGTATTTAAAATAAAATTCTAATAAAAGTTGTACTGAAACGTTTATATGAAAAGAATTACAAAACTAAATCTTGAAATTCAACTTTTATGATGACGTATCATGTTCGGATTCTTGCACCAATAATGATTTAGTACTGTTCACAATTTACTTTGTTAGTTTATAGAATATTTTTTTTTCCTTCATTTTATAAATTTTTAAGGTTTTATGCATCCAATTGCATCAACTGAGTGTTCGATTTCTAACTATTAGTCAACAAGTCAACTTTGCTTAATTTCTTCTAGTCAAACAAATCATCTTAATAGTAATAAATACATTTATGTAAATAGATAATATGTCTCTCCACCTTTTACTACTTTTTTGTGTATTTATGTTAACATCTTAATCCTTGTAAATCATTGAGAAGAAATTGAACATAGCTTGGTTTATATGGTATCAGCCATTTGACCGATCCTCTTAACCTTTCTGCCGCCTCCTGTTCATCCCCACCTTTTTTTTTTCAGCCAATCTCTTCACCATGTCAACCAGTTCTGATCTTAGTGCTATTCTTCTTCACTCTCTAAGCCATTTCATAAACATAAAATTAAACTCCACAAACTACTTACCCTGGGAGAAACAGGTCACTCCTGTTCTCGCATACCTTAATCTTCTCAATCACATCGATGGTTCCCACCCACCACCCTCTCAAACCATCACTACTAATAACCAAACCACTGTTAATCCAGAGTACACCTCCTGGAAATCCGCTAATCAAAAGGTGTTGTTGTTGCTAAACTCGACCCTCTCCAAAGAAGCTATGACCGAAACTATCGGTCACTCCACTACCTTTCAGATCTGGAAGGCGCTTGCCAACACCTACAGCCATTGTTCTATTGAACGAGTGCACAATCTTCAAGACTCCCTACACACCATTCAAAAAGGCACTTCTTCCGTGTCCGAATTCGGTCGTAAATTCAAAGCCCTCACCAACCAACTCGCCGCCATCGGACACCCGGTGAGTGACGAAGACAAACGCCACTATTTTCTTTGTGGATTTGGTGCATCGTTTGAAAAATTTTCAACATCTCAAAGAACCATACGCCCTGCCCCGACTTTTCGTGACCTTCTCGCTAATGCCAAGAACCAAGAGATGTTTGTTCAAACACTTCACAGCAACCAAACCCCTCAAGCCGCCTTTTATGCGAACCATCCCAAACCGCATACCAATCGGACCACCACATCACGGGGCCGAGGTCGTCATACTTCTTCCACACGTGGACATGGTACAACCCATACAAAAAGAACACCACATTGTCAATTGTGTCGTACCGATGGTCACTACGCGACTACATGTCCTCAACTCACCTCCTTTGCCAAAAAGGCTACATCCCTTGATGCCAATCTAGCCGAAGCCTTCCTTGCTCAATGCAATGTGGCTACCGACACTCCGGATTGGACTGCGGATTCAGGTGCTACCACCCACATGCTTCCTACAACTCTCAGTTTAACTAATTCTAAACCACAAACCGATAAAACACGAGTTACCTTTGGGAACAGGGAATATTTACCCGTTACCCACATTGGTAACACTCACATTAATAAGAATCTTCCTTTACAAAATGTTTTAGTCATTTCTAATCTTGCAAAAAATCTACTCTCTATTAGTAGATTAACTAATGATTCTCCCGTTGATGTATTGTTTTCTAATAATTATTTTCAAATCCAGGACCGAAAAACAGCGAAAGTTCTAGCTAACGGAACGTGTGAAAATGGCTTTTAAGTCCTAACTCAAAGCCACAAGTCTTTAGTTGCCGCTCTCTCCGCATCGCATCTTTGTGCTTCCTACAATAAATGGTATAGTCGTATTGGACATGTCTTCTTTAACACTATATCTACTTTAAATAAACGCGGTCATGTTTTTGTTACATCTTTATTACCCAAACCGGGATTATGCAATTCGTGTGAAATAGCTAAAGCTAAACATTTACCTTTTCTTGAAAACAATAAACGTGCTAATCATGTTTTGGACCTTGTTAATTGTGATTTATGGGGACCCGCACCGGTTTCATCAACCGATGGATACCGGTATTATGTCATCTTTATAGATGATTATTCATGCTTTACTTGGTTTTATCCGTTAAAAGCTAAATCAGAATTTCCTAACATTCTTAAAAGTTTCTTAGCATTTGTTCATAATCAATTCTCTTCAAATGTTAAGGTTTTTCAAAGCGATGGAGGAACCGAATTCACAAACCACCAAGTACAAGCATGTTTTCAAGAAAATGGCATTCATCATCGTTTTTCATGCCCTCACACACCGAAACAAAATGGACGAGCCGAACGAAAACATCGTCACATCACCTAAACCGGGTTAGCCATAATGTTCAACGCCCATGCACCACCAAATCTTTTGGTTGATGCTTTCACCACAGCCACATACATTATCAATCGGCTTCCCAGCAAACTTCTAAACAATCTTTCACCCTTTGAACTATTGTTTCATCAACCACTAACATACTCGAATCTTCGCATTTTTGGATGTCGAGTTTACCCTTACCTTAGAGACTATGCCAAAAAACAAACTTCTCCCTTGAAGCACTCCATGTATCTTCATCGGCTATAGTCCTCGTATCAAGGGGTTTAGATGTCTCGATCCCACAATGGGTTGCATCTATACAACTCGACACGCAAGATTTGACGAAGATATTTTTCCCTTCCAAACCAAATCCACCTTACCCGATATCTCCTTACTTCCAATTACAAACTTTGAAGAGCACCTACCCAAACAAGCTACAACCACCCCTAGTGACCTTCACACAACAACCACCAAATCCATCGCCTCACCTGTTCACAGTCCTATCCTACTCCTTCAACACCTATCCCACACCCACCCCTTAACCCACTTACCACTCCTTCAACCACCCATTCCCATTCAGACCAAACCTCCCTAATGGCTCAATCATCTCAATCCACTCCATCTTTCCCCACGGCCCAATCACCTCCATCCACTCAACCATCTACCACGGCCCAATCACCTCATTCCACTCAATTCTTCCCCATGGCCCAATCCTCTACATCACCCCAAACCAGCCAACCCGCAACACAATCTTCTTCTTCGACTCAAACCGAAAGCTCAACCTCCGAAACTCAGTCTGCCAACCAACACCCTATGACAACTTGCTCTAAAAATGGTATCTTCAAACCAAAGCACTTTGTCAACATCTCCAACCATCATTCTCTTTTTTCAAGTCATGATCCCAAAGGGATCAAAACCGCTCTCAAAGACCCAAAATGGGTCAAGGCCATGCACAGTGAACTCAATGCCTTACATGGTAATCAAACATGGCATCTCGTTCCCCGACCCACCAACACCAATGTCATAGGATCCAAATGGATTTATCGAATTAAATACAAATCCGATGGATCCATCGATCGTTACAAAGCCAGACTTGTAGCCCAAGGCTTCTCTCAAATACCGGGTCTTGATTTCTCTCACACATTTAGTCCGATTGTTAAGTCATCCACTATTCGTGTTGTTCTAAGTCTTGCAACCATTAATCATTGGAAATTACGTCAACTTGATGTAAGCAATGCTTTCTTAAATGGTCATCTTAACGAAACCGTCTTCATAGAACAACCACCGGGTTTTGAAGACCCGAAACGACCGACTCATGTGTGTAAATTAAATCGTGCTTTGTATGGTCTAAAGCAAGCACCAAGAGCTTGGTTTCAACGCCTAAGCACTTTTCTCATTGGTCTTGGTTTTCAAAACAGTAGAGCCAACCCATCCTTATTTGTTTACAATCATCATGAGGTGCTTACCTATCTTCTTGTCTACGTAGACGATATCGTTGTCACCGGTAACAACGAAAAATTCATCAATACCTTTACACCTCGTCTTGACAAGGAATTCAAAATCAAGGACCTCAGCCTACTTAATTTTTTTCTCGGGTTGGAAGTCACGCATACTACGTCCGGTCTTTTCTTAAATCAATCTAAATATGCTTATGACATTCTCTCTCGTGCGGGTCTTCTTGACTCAAAACCCGTTTCCACTCCTTTAACATCCAAGGATGTTTTCACCATCCAAGGGCAACCGTTCCATGATCCTACCCTCTACCGATCTTTCGTAGAGTGAAGCGATTCTGTTTATTTATTGTATTCGTTTGAATCTTCCGATTCAAAATATGACACAAGAAACCGGATTTGATCCTATTATGTTAATTTTGATTATTTGAAAACCAAAACAGAATGTAAAACAACACAAAAAAACATATATATCGAATGGATTTTGTTATTGTTTGAATCGGATTTAGTATTCAATGGTGTTTGTGGTAATTTTGTTTTTGTCATCAAGTTTTTTTTCATATATATATATATGTATATATATATATCGGATTTAGTTAATAATATATGTTTTAACATTTTGAAAAACAGGATTTGATCTGAACACACAAAAGTTATTATGTCTTATCATAATGGTTCACAATTCTTCAAGATATTGCATGACCCTTCGGCAACAGTTTTGGCATGTTTGTTATTTTCATGTACATATGCTTATTTAAGTTTCAAAAATTATTCTTTATTTTTTAATGTTATGTTTTTAACGTGTCAAATTTGACATATCAATTTTAATGTTTTTAATGTAATTTATTTGAATTATTGTATTTCAAATTTATTGATTAATGTTATTGTAATAATTCAACGGTTTTCGAAATTTTGTTTAATGTCATTTATTTATATGACTGAATTTATTGACATTAATTCAGAATTATTGTTATTTACTTACATTAATAACAGTTGATTGATCTTAATGTCATTTAATCTGGAATTTAAATATTGATGGAAAGTTATTAATTTACATTAATTTATATGTTGACCGAAGTTTTTTTTTTGATCAGCGAACAACTGTGTGGCAACCACACTTGCGGGGCTATTCCTAATGATTGTTATTTAATGTTATTTTGACTTAATAAATAATGTCATTGATTATTATACAAATACTTATACTTTTTTAGAGGGCAAAATGTTGTGAAAGTATTATTTAGCCACAATATCACATGTAAACTTCATGCTTCATTAAAAAACCAATATATATATAACATTCAAAACAAATCCCTCATTTAAAAGTCATCGCCGACTAATTTAGAAAAATGTTATTGTGTCAATAATGCTGATTTTTCCTACTATATTTAAACTTGAACGTCAATTTACCAAATACTAAATTTGTGATAAATGTGTTTTTGAACACAAATTACAATATTTTTATTTAAATCCAGATAAAATTATTTATAAATCTATAATTTAATTGGTTTTCTCCTAAATCCTAAATCAAGACCAACCATTAAATTACAATATTTGTTATAAATATTGTAACTTACATGTTAATTTACAGTGTAATTTATTTATAAGTCATAATTTGAATAAAACTATTCTTTTACTCATAATTTGTAAATATTATGAGTTTACTTACACATAAATTTGACCGAAAGGGGTGGCAGCGCAGCTTGTTGCTCGCCTACCCGCTATCTTGATGTAATTTTCGCATAAGTGTTAATAAAAAGTTACAATTTTACATTTTTTGGTTGTATGATTTGTTAAACTACATTTATTTACTTTTAATTTAATCTTCATTTGCATGCCGTTACAATAAATATATGGTTATTCACTTCATTATTTGTTTTTAAATCACGTCTAATAAAACATTTGTTGATTCATATATCTGTTATTGGGTAACATTAAACCTTTTTTATGATAATTTACAATCAACCAAAATTCATACGAATTATATTACGTAACTTTCAATAAATAAAATTTACATACTACGATCTTTATAGAATTTTTTTCATTTGACATGGACATGTACCGCGTGTACACGCGGGGCTCTAACCTAGTTATAATTATAACATTAATTACAAGATTTCCATCCAATCAATCTACATCGTAGATTACACTCATCTAATGGTCACAGTTCCTTCTTAGCCTTATCACAAAGCACCTCCTAGATTACACTCGGCTCGTTTACAATCAGAGGTGGAATAAAAAGCTCTACAAAAGCTCAGCTCGAACAACGCATATAAAGCATATAAAGCATAATTACATGGAAACCTCCAACAAATTAACGCTCACCTATTTTCCCAAGTTAACCCGCTCTGTTTTAAACGTTGTTTGACCCATATAAATGTCAAAGCTTGAACCATACTGAAAATGGCACCGATATTGAAACCCCTCCCTGCAAATATAACTTCGTTTCTAGCCTACCACAGAACCCACCAAGCAGCAAAAACCACAACTCTTATGATCTTTCCTTTCTTCTCAGATGTCTCAACTAATTTATAGTTAAAGAGCAAGTCACTAACAGTAAACGCAGAAACCTGAGGAACATTACACCAAGCACTAATCTTTTCCCACACCACTGAACTCACATAATAAGAAGTAAACAGATGAGTTGTGTCCTCCTCCCCTTCATTACAAAACCTACATATAGCTGAACCACGGAGAACATTTCTTTTATGGAGCCCCTTCAATGTCAGTAATCTATCTTGCTCGGCCCTCCACCCAAATATACATAATTTTTTCGGAACTCCGTATACCAATTCAAAAGGATAAAAAGGTTTAGCAAGAACCTGGCGACAAGTTGAAACCAAGAAGACACCATCAGCCGCAAAACTCTCACTTCTACTTGTTAGCATTCGAATTAAGGTTTACAACGCCAATAATATGATTGCATTCTTGAAACCCAGTCAATTCAGTAGTACTACCTAAATCTCTTTTCCACAACAAACTATTGCAACGCATTGCAACCGTGGCACTTTTATTAAATTGAAGAGCGAAGAGATTGGGAAACTGATCCATTAGAAATTGCTCCCCGTCCCATTTATCTAACCAAAACCTTATAATATCACCACTACCAACTTCACCTTTAAAGCATTTAGCATTCACGTTCAAGTCCCACAACTCTCTTTCTACCTTATTTATACAGAACCACCCACACCAAATTTAATAGGAAGATAAGACCAAGAGTTAGCATGAGCATGGATAGCAACGATCACCTTATGCCATAGAGCCAAAGTCTCTTGTTTAAAACGTTGCCTCCATTTGAGTAATAAGCTCTCATTCATCGCTTTTAAAGAACCCAAACCAAGACCACCTTTATTTGTTGGACCTATCACCCTCTCCCAACAAACCTAATTCGTTTTGGCTTTCTCCTCATCCTCGCCCCAGAAACCGATGTCTAAGCGCTTCTAAAGCGTCAAGTACGGTCTTAGGAGCTTTAGAGATTGAAAAATAGTATAAAGGTAAGCTATCTAGAACCGCTTTCAACAACACCACTCGACCCCCAAACGATAAATATTTAACTTTCCACTTTGATAATCTAGCCTTTAAGCAACTCACTACACTATCCCAGCTTTGTATACGGTTCATATTTGCACCCACTAGATCCCCAAGTATTTGCACAGAAAGCTTCCAACTTTACACTTAACCATATTCGCCACACCTTTTACAACATGAGGCGCCACCCCAAGGCCAAACAAAATAGACTTATTATAATTGATTTCATTAAGTGATTTATATTGCAAATATTGCCCTCTCTCCACTCTCCCGTAAACATAACATCATTGACATACATGAGATGCGTCAAACAGGCCCATTATTAGGAAGACAAATGCCCCTAATCATCCCAATTTCCTTATCCTTATTAATAAAACTCGTTAAAGCTTCCATGGAGATTATAAAAATAAAAGGTGATAGAGGATCCCGTTGACGAACCCCACGAAAACATTGGAACTCACTAGTCGGATACCCATTTATAAGGACCGAAGCTCTAGAAGAAAATCAGATTACCCGCACCCACATTCTCCACAAATTTGGGAAGCCGATTTGTTGCAAATCCTTGTCAATAAACTCCCATCTTATTGAATCATAAGCTTTTTCAATATCCACTTTCAGAAAGAAAGCTTCAACCTTTATATGTTTCACCCAAACAATTACTTCATTCAACATTAAGGGACCATTTAAGATGTTCCTGCTCGCCAAGAAACATGACTGATACTCCGACACAACCAAACCATTTTTTTGACTCTTATAACCAACACTTTAGATATAATCTTAGAGATATAACCAATTAGACTAATTGGCTGGAAGTCATTAAAACTAAGTGGGTCCTTGACTTTAGGAATAAGCGTAATGAAGGAATAGCCATAACCACAATTAATGACCCCATTTTCAAAGAAATAGGCCATCATTTTCATAATGCCCACCTTTAACGTATCCCAAAAATTCTTAATGAAACCAAACTTAAAACTATATGGTCCCGGAGCCCTATCACTACCACACTCTCAAATTGCCTCCTTCACCTCCTCAACAGATATTATGCCACCAAAGAAGAGGCCTCATCCGAATTCAATTTTTTGACGTTCGGGCAAGAAAAAAAAGTCGTCTCTGATTCGGTTCCCGGTACTTGAAAGCAAAAAAAAAATTATGTTTAATGGGAAGATGGTCCCAAGACATTGGAGTGACAAACACTTGAAAAGATTTTATGTTTAATTGTTGTAACTTTATCATGTATCCAAAAATGACATGAAATGAAAGACTTATGTTAGGTCAAACAACTTGTCACTTATTTTATGGGACATGTTAAAAACAAGAAATAAACCCATGAAAGAGGGTGAGCTCCTCACAACAAGACAACTCATACATGTTCAACAAAGTAAAAAAAAAAAAAAAAACAAACAAATAAAATGAAACTTAGTACGATTTGCAACAAAGAAGCTGATAGGATAAGTTTGCATCGGTTCTCTGGTGAAATAGTTTAAGTTTGGTGACTGCAACGTCCAACTTTAGTGAAATGTTATAGACATTGCAAATATAAGACAAGATGAATAAACAAAGGCAACCAAACGTTAAATATAACGGCATCACCCCTAGTGGAGGAGCAAAGTCATTGAAGATCTAAAGTTAAACAACCACAAAGGGTGACATTACAAACTAGATAACAAAAGTATTAAAGTTAAGAACATCAAATTCATGGAGTAGGGGAGTTGTCTGCTTCATTGGCGGAACCATCCTCATGACGTCAATTTTCTCAGCGAGGGGAGCATTAAACCAGCTCTTCAATTTTCTGACCTACTTCAGCTGCCTTAAACCAGCTTGAAAACCCCCATGACGTCCAAAAGCTATGGCTTTGAAAAAAATCTCAGCGAGGGGAGCATTAATTCCTGAGAGTGAAGGAGATTGCTTGTAACACGAACAAAAACCCTTAGAATTAAACCAGACCTTCTCCTCACTCAATTGATCAACTTGAGCCCTTAGCTCAACCCCCACCTTCTCTATGGCAATCCTCTCCTCCTTCACAGCCTCCTTTACCTTAGCCAAATTGGCTTTTTTTTTCTCGGCAACCTTTGCCTTCTCCTAATTCAGACCTTTCAGCATATTGTTAAACTTCTCTTTCTCTAATTTGTCACACCTAGTCAAGGAAGAAATGCGAGATGTAACTTCGAAAGGTTTTCAAGCACACAAGTCACGCAAGCATCAATTTCATAAAATAAGAAATATATTAAAGACATCATTGTTAAACAAAAACCATAATAACAGTGTCTTAAGAACCATAATTAAAATGACATTGTCTAAAATCATTTATTCAAAATAAGGTTCATGATATCCCCGAGATGCTCGTGCGCGAATCCAAGTTCCATGTTGCTCAACTAATTTCCTGAAAAACATGAAATTAAAATATGTCATCAATTAAGTCGTTAGGTCACGGGTTTTGAGTTCTGTGTAAACCATGGGTGACTAGATCATTGCCTAGCTAAGACAATAATCATTGTGTGATTGTCATGAGCCCGTAACCAAAACTTGATGAATGTTGTACCTCGCCCATTGTACACTAAAGATAATGAATGTAATGCGAAATACAAGCACTCTTTTGATATCTGTCATCTGGTTAGAGCGACTAACCAAGAGTGGGGGCGTCAACCCAATAGATCTATTTTGGTGTTTCATGGCTAAGTCCATAGCTAATGGTTACAGTAAAATATATGACACGAGGGCTTATAAGTACTCTGAACCTTTATGTCTCATGATCACATAATAGTAAAAAATGTAATTGAACTTGTACGCATGTTTTCCCCTCAAAAAAGTATGAAAACAGTAAAAGTGGGGCCGTGGGAACTCACCTGATGTCTGAGTTCTAACTACTAACTGAATCTGATGTGAAATGTCCGAAAAAAGTGCCCTAGATTCACATAAGGACAACTTAAGTCTATGTATTGTATTGTTTACCATGAAATTGCTCACCCGACTTGTACTTTTATGGACTGTGTGTTTATGTGCGGATGTCCATATGTGTCACACGCTGTGTGTGTTGGAAAAGCTTGTTTTTATCGTTATTTGTGTTTGTGATTAACCATTTATGGCAAAAATTGGTGTCTTGGTTTATGTCACCATGTGGTATGTGCCACTTATTTGTACCAAATAAGGCATCTTGACACATGTCTTGGGTCGTTCTTGTGTAAAATGTTGTTTTCCCATGTTTTACAATAGTTTAGAAAAACATGTATTTTTCTAAAAACTTTGATTTAAAACTCTTTTAACATATGTTTTCTTGGCTTTTAACGTATGTTCCAAAATCACTATTATGCATATATGTCAAACTTTAAGTTCCAAAACGATTTTTTATGGCTTTATATCGACCCTATACACACACGCATATACTCGTATGTGTGTGTGTGTGTGAGTGTGTACGTCTATATATGTGTGTTTGATTTAAAACTCTTATAACATATGTTTTCTCGGCTTTTAACGTATGTTCCAAAATCACCATTATGTATATATGTCAAACTTTAAGTTCCAAAACGATTTCTTATGGCTTTATATCAACCCTATACACACACGTATATACTCGTATGAGTGTGTGTGAGTGTGTACGTCTATATATGTGTGTTTTTCGTGTACATACATACTACATGTAGGTGTTTACATAAGTATTCCTATTTAACAACTATCTCGGCATTGGGATTACCATAACTGATCAATAACAACTTGTCATTATCATATATATGTGTGCGAGTGGTGACACTAGCCGAGTGAGTGTAATGTGGGCCGAAACATAGATAAAATCGATGCATAGATAGTTAATTAACATACAACACTTAAAATGACTTAGAATGAAGATGAGAGTGATCTATGGTCAATTTTCCTTCCACCTTCAACCTCCTAGAGCTTGGAAGTGGGTCGAGTGAGTTGTGGTGAGGGTGTTTGGTCGATGATGGGCTCAGGTTTGGGTGGTTTGGGGTTTGGCCGAGGGTTTACCAAGGGAGAGGGATGTATCAATGTGTTAGTGAGTTTCTTGTTGTGAATGTGTTGTTCTTCCACCTGTTAGTCGATATATAAACAAGAAATGGATGGGTTAGATTGGTTCACATACATGGTAGGTCAACACATTCATTTCCATGGTGGCTTAAAGGTGTTCTTCCAAACTAGGTAAGGAGTTGACTTTCATATTATTGTTGGTGCATGTAGGGCGGCCCTAAGCCAACATTAGGAAAGGACTTGGATTGTTTTAGAAGGTCAATTAGCATGGAAATTAGGGGTGTGAAAAGTTAGAGCCTAAGTTGGCATATGGCATAGATGTTGGTGATCCAAGATAAGAAGGGTGAGTAGATGATGATGATGACGATGATGAGGATGTGTGTGTGTATATGGTTGGTTATATATATGTATGTGTGTGTATGTGTATGTAAGTGAGTGTTTTATCACATTCAAAGATGTATTGTGTTTGTATGTGTGGCCATATATATGTATACATATGTATGGTTTTGTGTATGTCTTGTGTGAGTTAGATAACATCCAAATCATACACACATTCCCTTGTCTTGGGAATGAAAGGCCGAAAATCTAGGGAAAGATTAAGATAGTTTTTGGCTAGTTGACTCACATGTATTAAGTGCATAGTTTAGTGTATCTCCATTGTAGGTAATATGCTTTTTCTTAGGACTTTGGATGGTGTTTGTTTATGTGTATGTAGTCGTGGACTTGTATGAGTATGTGGGAGTGTTTTTGTTAAATTTTAATGCTCATATTTTGCCTATATGGATTGCATGTATGTATAGATATTCATACACGTGTGTTTTTGGGACTTGTTCATGTGTATACATTTATAGGTATATCCATATATTATTTGGCATGGGGTTGGATTATGTTGATTGTGACTGAACCCCTCATCCATGAATAAGTGCACATATAGCTAGATGTTGTGTAATTTAGTGATAATTTCATCATTTTGAGGCCAATACGTTTGTGTTAGCTTGTCAATCACCATAACAATGTCATGTGTTAATTTGTTTTTGAACTTGTGTTGTGTGGATTAGAGTGTGAACGGATCTTGACCTAGAAATCTGGCGGGTGTCACATAATCCAACCTCAGTACGGGAAACAACAAGCTCATGGATGAGATCTCTCTCCTGTGTGCCTAGATTCTTCAACTCCTCATAAGCCTTCACCAACTCAGCCTCATGTTCCTCATAAAGGTCGCCACCTGTTCACGATGACCCAACAATTTCCCCCATCTTTCCATACCATCTAGGAATAAGGAATGAAACTAACCAAAGTGATAATACATCCTCTTCATCATATCCTTGTCCATCCAGTCTTCAAGAAGTTTCTTCTCAGCTTAAGGAAAACAATGCCTAATCAACTTTTGACAAACATACGCCTTCTTCACAATATCATTGTTCTTTATGTTCCACTTAGGAATAAAGATAATCTGATCAGGCTCACTAACCTTCTCTTACTAAACAGAAGAACCACCCTCCATATTCACAATCACACTAGAGCTTTCACCTCCTTCCCCCTTCAATGTTAGCAATTTAGTAGCTGATTTCCCTGTAGCAGCAACATCCACATTCTTAGGCTTCTTGAAAACATCATCATCCTTCTTCGGGGAAGGAATGGAAAGTGTATGTTTACCCTTCTCTTGAGAAGGAGTGTAGCCAGTTGCTGAAGCAATAAGGGATGCCCTATCATCATCCTCTAGGACCAAAGATGCAGAAGGTTGTTTCCCTAGCCCAAAGGAAGAGGCAGTCTTCATTCGCTTGCTGGATCGACGAACAATGGTTGCCTTCTTCCCCAAAGGTTCGAAAGCAGAAACAGTAGAAGTAACCACACTAGTATACTCTCCAACCTGGAACCTAACATTCCCGGTTCTAACTATAACATTCCATTTCCCTTCCTCAATAGCATGAGCCTCAAATTTAATATCGAAAAAGTCATCCAGGGTGTAACGCCCCTAGTCTTATTATTTATTTATGTGGATATTATATGATATTGTGTGACGCTAGCTAATGCTATTAGGTTAGCTAATGAAACGGGTAATTTGTTTTCTCATAAACCGACTAAGCCCGTTAATCAGATTAGAAGAGCACCATAATAATTTAACATAAAAACTTATCATGATTAGTTATAATAACTAGACTTTTTGCATATGACAAAAGTGTAAGGGCCATATATGTACATTTTGGAAACATGGAGTGTTATTAAGGGGAGAAAGGGATTTACAAACACAAGGTAGGTGTGTGTATCGATAATCAGAGGAGGATATCATCTCCCCCAAACCCTTCCTCCTTAATAAAACACCAAATTCAAGCATAATCAAGGCCAAATCACCAGGGAAACTTATGCATGTTGCTGGGTTTTATCATCTAGAAGGTGATAAGCACTAAGGTAACTTTTAATTTATGTTTTTGAAGTGTCTTGTATTCTTATGGTGATGATACATAAAATGGGTTTGTAATAATTAGAAATTGTGGGTCATTTGATGGTCCTTTACTGTTATGAGTGACAAATTAACAAGAAATCTCTTAGTTGAGTGGTTGTGATTTGTATTGAGATGGTTTATCAATATAGGAGAAATGGGTTTTGTGAAGTTAGGCAAAGCTTATCATCCATGGCATGATTCTTGGTTATCATACATTAATTTGCTTGTAGTTGTGATATTATGCATGTAATTGATTGAAAGTGATTGTAGTATATGTAAATTGGGTGTTATCTAGTTGTAATCATCCATGAGATTGAATATGTATTTTGGTGCACACCAAGTGCTCGATTAAATGCTTAAGTCAGACTTTTGTTAGAAAGATTAGCAAATGATAGCAATATTGTTGTGTGATAAAGTAAATGTTAACAAGAGAATCCATGTTAAGGTCATTTGTTGAGCATATGAATGATCTAATGAATGTTGACAAAATAGGCAAGGAGAATGCATCTTCAAGTGTCCAAGGACGAAGAAGGACCTAGGAAAGGAGCACGCCTAAAGGTAAGTCATCTTACAAAATCTGGTATTACATTGTAGTGATTAATGTTTGCCTCGAGATAGAATGTTTGATGCTATATTGATGTCTTGAAAAGTCAAATTGGGTTGTTTAGACTAGGGGAAAACTGACTCGAGGATTTTTCCTAAAACTAGCATGGTTTATTATAATTCAGTTTCCCATTCAGTTTTGTTTTATTTAACCGTCTAACGGGTTGTTTAATGCCGTTTGACCCTAGGTACGTTTAGGTTGAGCTCGGGTGAAGATCAAGCATGTTTTGAAGGACCGAACAATATGTCTTGATGGCTTCCGCGAATCTCATGTTTCAAGGGCTTAAACTTTGTTTTTTATGTAATTATCGTAATTAACGTGATACACGTGGTCACTACTAAAACACATATTTTGATCTAGTTGATGTAAAAAAAAAAGTTAATGGTATGATGATGCCAAGTTTTGTTTAAGCCTATTTTTATCTATTAAATTATCCGGGTTAGGGGATAGGGTGCTACGCAGGGTAAGGAAATCCAAGGTACTCATATCTACAAGAAAGATAATACACTATTTTATAAGAACTTGCCCAAAAAAAGAAGAAACAAATACATATCCAACGACACATACCCTCCCCACCAACATTTATCACAGACTCAGTGGCAACATCATCCCATTTGGTACTAAGACCCAAAATGACCAAAAATTCTTCAGGGAAGGTTCGAAGTCGGGTGGGGAAAGACCTATCTTTTTTTAGCAAGGTTTGGTCAAGATTCTTTGGATCAGGCTCCTTCTCATTTAAAGAAGCATCATGAGCGCTCCAAGGAGACTTGAAGGGAAGAAAGTTATCATTAACAAAAATGAATTTGTCTTTCCATGTAGACACTAGACCTATAGTGGCAGAAATTAGCGCAGGTTCACATTGGGTCTTCTCAATAATGAACCAATTCTCATTCTTTTCTAATCGAAAGAAGC
Source organism: Ambrosia x helenae (assembly GCA_030844895.1). Classification (NCBI taxonomy): domain Eukaryota; kingdom Viridiplantae; phylum Streptophyta; class Magnoliopsida; order Asterales; family Asteraceae; genus Ambrosia; species Ambrosia x helenae. Next base: position 78,789,725 of record CM061223.1, read on the forward strand.
GACGGTACGTGGCCAAAGTGGGCTCATGACCTAAACATCGACAAACGATTTCAATGTGAATAATCCGGGCTACACCCATAGGATACAACTGCCCAAGGGATAACTGGTGGTACTCGAGAACATTAAGGAAAATTTTTGAAAAAGGATAGCGAAGATTCGCCTGATCAAACTGCCAAGTGTACACGACTATCTTACCAGGAGGAACAACGGTTACAGGAGTTTTACCTTTAGGAACAACCGGTTGAAATGACAAAGGAATACAATGATCAGTGCAAAACTGCTTAGCCTCCGGCTTGGAGAGACGAGATAACTGGGAAACGAGATCACTTTTTGAACCCATAACAAGACTTGAAATGAAAACAAGAGATAAGACTTACCGATTATAAAGAGGAAAAGGGGGTGCAGCGCCGGAGAAGAAGAAAAGATGTGGAAAAAGAGATTTTTGTCTAAAAATGAGGTGAAATACAAGATAAAAGAAGTTATAACCGTCTTTTATAGAGAGAATTCAAATTCAAAGCAGCAGTTGGCGATTTCTAGGTTGTAACCGCCCACATAGTTGTCCTTTATGGCTGACGTCAACCTGAGGACCCTTCAAATAATAGCCTAGCCTGCGGCAGGTGATTGGACTAGCTGCTTCTTCCGAGGAGGTAATAATGACCACTGGAAAATAGGGAAAGGCCCTTCTAGACAATGAGGGATCACCATATTGAATATAAAAATCCACTAAGGGCTAAAAAAAAATCAACTTCCATAGGGAAGCTCCGGGAACAATTCCTAGACTTAAAAGCTTCTCACTACCGGCTAGGAACCAGAAGCCTCATAAGTCATAAACATTTATAACTTCATTACAAAGCTTATAACTAGAGGCCTGATGACGTGGGTCCTAGAACCCCACACTTAGTCCTTCACTAAATACTAAAGCAACATAAAGCACAAAAGACACCTGACCCAGTGCAGCTGAGAAGCTAACACAGGGCAGCCTAGGAAACTTTAAGCTGCCTTAGAGTAGCTCATGACTGAAAAGGTGAACAGTAATTTTATGGAAAAGTTAAAAAGGTATGTCAACTTTTGCTCTGATAAATGCTATTCATATCAAACAACATAAATTAGATCTTGAAACTAGCAAAAGATGGTCTTATACCAAAAGGGCAGGACTTGTCTGCAGGGATAAAGAAAAAAGGTCAAAGCTTACCAGGTATAGTAGGATGGCTTCCCTACGAAAACTCCTTGACGGGAACTTACTACCTATATAAGGAGATCCTTAAAGTTATCATCCTACATACTGATTCTCACTCAACTCTTTCACTTTTTCATTCTTACCTTCATATTTCCCAACTCCAAAATGAATACCTACTTATTCTCACAACGGAGTCTGAACACAGGAGGTCCCCTCCTGCATTGAGACTAACGGTGTTTGCTTCTTTCTGCAGATCGATCCAGGAGCGTAGAAACCCTCTTAACCCAAGCCGTCTCAAACCTTAACCCGATCATCTTCGTTGTTGTAATAACACAAATAAAAAAGTCACATGGGTACCATACAAATAGAAGACTCGATGTATATTGTTAGACTCTGTGTTGTGGCTAGCGAGCTAGCTGCCGCGAGCCACAAATTGATCCATGTGGCTAGCGAACACGGTAACACGCCCGCATAACAGCTGTCGCGAGCAAGTACATGCGTACTCTCACGTCCATTAGCGGGTTCCAAATGTTTGAAATTCAAAAAAATTTAATTTTTTTTACCTATTTTCATTTATTACCCAACTATAAAATTTACCTATATAAATTAATTCCTCCTTCTTCACAAAACCATCAACATTCTTCACCCAATTCTTCAAACCCTAACCCTCAATCTTCAAAATCAACCTTCAATCATGGTGCAATGGATCGAGGAGGAATAACTAGCATTGATCACCAATTATAACCAAGTGCATTGTGACGGTGCTTCAACAAGCCGAGGGTCTCGTAGCGGCAGATCGCAGTGGCACAAGGTCCTAGAGGAGGTTGGTACCCTTGTTGGGGGTACCAACCGTACTTGTGACTCCATCTCTCACAAGTACGCGGATTTGAAGGCGAAGTGTAAAAACTTCGAAATCGCCTACAAAAAGGTTAACAGAGATCTCCTCGGGGGAAAAGAAGATGTGCTCCTCGCCTTTACGCACGTGGAGTACCTTTCAGAGGTGGGCATGACTTTCACCATGTTTCGATGTAGTCAATGTTACGCTCAACTTCAACCTTACGTTAGGTTTTTTTTTAGTATACTGTTTTTTTTAGTGTAATGTTTTTTGTATTAGTGTAATGTTTTATTATTGTAATTTTTCAAGGCAATGTATTTTTTATTTAATGTTTATGTTTTTAAAAAATGTTTGGTAAATGTTTAATTTATTTGGTAAAAACAAATACCCGCTCACCTTAAACCACAACGGGATCAAGCTACCAGCCCGTGGTTGCGAGCCAGTGACACATCAACGCCTACATGACACAATATTATTCGAAAAAGTGCTGAGTCAACCATAACACATTGTCTCAAGTCAAAAGGGTAAATAAATTATCTAAATAGGGAGCGTGAATAGCACACGGGTGTGTGAGTAAGTAAGGGGGGACGAGTCGCTACCAGAATTGGTCACGGGTATCCCACTATCATCACGGTAACACCGCCGCCACCCATGCTGGTAGCGGTCTCGTGAACCAAATTCGGGTTCTAGTTACCGTGCTGGTTAACGGACTATGGCACAAACTTTCACACAAATTAATTATTTTTTATCTTTTACTTCAATAAATCAACATCACCTTCAATGTTTTTTTTATGAACAATCACCTTCGGTGCGGTAGCCGTAGATTTGGGGAAGAAGATGGATCTGCGAGAAACGACAAATAAATGGAATAGACAAGAAATCAAGTCTTGATTTACCTTAACATGAGTATGGATCCATCATCTTTATAGTTTGGTGTGGCTCAAAAGGTATGGGGGTGATGGCTTCAGTTGTGGTGAGTAGTTGCAGGGTGTTTGAGATGGTATAGTCTAGAAAGAGGAAAAAGAGAAGGAAAGTTATAATCAAATATTGAGTGGTTTGATTTTATTATTTTTATTATTATTATTTTTGTTTTTTTTATTACTCAGAATATTCAAGAACAAACTAGTTTGTTATATTGTTATTATTATTTTTGTTTTATTATTATTATTATTATTATTATATGTGAAAATAATTGATAGTTGGGTAAAGAATCAGTGGAGTGCTGTCTACAAAAAAGTGTTTCAGTGAAGGAAATCAGTGAACTGATTTGTCATTGCAGGATTGGTAGAAATCAATGAAGTGAAAACATATTCAGTGGAGCGCCTCTTATGCCCTAAGTTAATTTATGACCTTTATCCAGAGCTTATTAGTGTAATAATAAATGGACGCAATAAATACAATTTTCTTGGCTGCTTGCAAGGTCTTTCAACGGTCGGCTTCCTACCCCCCATAAAAATGTCGTGTTTGCTAAATCTTAGCCTTATTAAAATAACCTTTTTTAGCTTGTTATAAATTGGATTTATATATAGTTAAAATTAACGTTTAGATATTTTTAAAAAATACATTATTTACGTATTTCAAAGACGATTTATTTTTTATTTGGTTAACATTTATTTCAGAAACTATGAGAAATTAGAAAGTACACATAAATGTTATTGCATTTTTGACTTAATTAATTTAAAAATATGTTCAGACATCGCAATTTTTTTATATTATTTTTAGGAAAACAGAGAATTGAATCATAAAACGGCTCCTATTTTCATAACTAGCTAAAGCATGCATAGCATTCAATTTGATTGAGCATCCTAAAACATGAAAATAAAATACAAAATGAAAGAATATGAAATACAAAAAATAGAGACACCACTTTCCCAGCTTTGTTCTCAAAAAGTTTTACATAATCAAGCAAAAACAGTAACAATCAAGGATCCGTCAATGCAAGAAACTAGGGTGTAGATAGGCCGATATGTGGCATAGTACGTCTGAGCCTAATCAATGGCGAAGGTTTGTAGGGGCGGGGAGGGGCGGCCGACCCCCCCCGGATTTTCGCGCATAAGTTCCGATTATATAGTATCCGTATAGAAAATTTTGAAAATATAGGGTTTCGACCCCCCGAAACTGGTTTTCGACCCCCCGAAACCAGTGACTTCCGAACCCCCGGTGACTTCCGACCCCCCGAACCTTCGGGTCAAGCTTCGCCACTGAGCCTAATTATTTAACTTAACAGAGTCACAGTTTGATTCATTAAAATTTCTAATTCCAATGTTCAATTTTGGCTTATTGGTAGTTTTTCAAGCTCGGCAATCCTTTTTTCCACTTGCACAGAGCCCTAGAATTCTTAAGGACGACCCTATAAAAAAATAGAGACTAGAGCTATAATTTATCAAATTTACGTACCAAAACATACTGAAATTTCAGCCAAGCAAAGGGATAATCCACGTAATTTGATACACACATACAAGGGTGTCAATCATGTCAGCTTGGCTAGTTGAATTCTTCAACCCTAATATCGATATTCTTAGTCGTTCATGTTGTGTCAAACCTATTTAATATCGTGTTGTGTTTCTTGTAGACCCTTTTAATGTTAGTTCACGAAAATAAGTAATAACTAGTGATGAGGATGTGATTATCAATGACTTTGTAATAATTACAACCAATAATTAGGATGTGATTATTAGTTTGTTAAATTTTAAACAAGACAACATGTCACTTTCAAACATGTGGTAAAGCTTTCTCAAGGTCGTGACTTAACATCACCACACATGGATTTTGAGACCCATACTTTTCACGCATGAAGTTAAGTTTGTATGTGTATGTGTGTACTTGTCTTGTCTCTTGGATTTTTGTTCTTTTGATTGATATAGAATGGTGAACAACAACCCCCCAAATGGCAGCCAATGGAGCTGTTCTTTCTACTTCCTTTGAAGCCCTAAATTTTATTTTCTCACTTTCTTGTAAATGCAATGAAAGGATGGAACATGTTATGGAATGGGCAGAAGGTTATACGAGTTGTTATAAATGAAACTAGTTGAACTAGTTAGGAATAACCTAGGGTTTGTGGTGAATAAAGTTTTAAGAAATTTTGGTTTACCTTTAAACCGCATAACTTAAGACACCAAAGACGGATCACCCTAAAAAAGTGAGAAACGATTTATTTAACATATTAAATTTATCATAAAAAAATCAAGTTAACATCTAAAATATTATTTTCTTCAAATATTTTTTCAGAGTTTTTTCATATAAGAATATGTGATATGTAGAAGCCATTCCAATAAAAATAGTATTTTTTTAAAATAATTTTTTTACCTTTTTTACAACTCATTTTAAGCATTTTTTTTATTTTTCTATTTTCAAACTTTTTTTTTATTAAAAAGCCTTCTACATACATTTATTTGCAAAAGCTTTAAAAAAATAATAATAAATTTTTACATTTTAAATTGAATGGGGAACCTAAAAACAAATGGGTTTAATGGGGAATGTTGCTACAACAAATATCGAATCAACGTTTGTAAAAAGTCTCATAATAGTAAAAGGGTTGAAGGGTTTAATTTCACCAAACGCAGGTTGTGGTGTCCCACTACGTTGTTAAATGTAGATGGGAGGTTTAAGAGTTTTAATGTTTTAATTGTTATGATTTTGATTTGAGATAGAACTCAAAGTCAGAATATTGTTCATAGCTTTTAGTGAAGTTTTATGTGATTTAGAGAATGTATCACACGTGAAGTGTGACACGTGAAGTGTGATAGTAGAAGAGAATAGAAGAATGAGTGTGTAAGGTGTAATCGGGTCACTGATAGAGTGTCTGATTTATAAGGAAGGAATCTTCTATTTGAGGAATTGGTAAACTCTTGATCCAAGTAACAACTTGGGGACTTTCCACTTAAGTCGATAAAGGCTTCGGACCTGCGGTCAATGGGATGTAACTCTTCCACGTGCAGGGTGTGGGCAGTTGGAGGAGTCAGCCGAGGAAAAGTGATGACAAGACATGTCATTGATTTTGTTCTTTCTGCTTGGTGGCAGTACTTGTTACCTTTTGAACCTTTTTAGCTTTCATCCTTTCAAGCCGGCTAGTGTAATTTAATTGATTTATTTAATCTTAAACTACCCACGTGTCACACCCCGCCTAAGGCGGAAACGTGAGGTGAGACGAACATGGTGATCACAAACATTGTTCACATGAGAAATACTAAATGTCATTTATTTCATCAACACATAAGTCACATAGTCGAATACAAGTTACAAATCCTAACAAGTGTTTCAAACAGCTACGTCAAAACCACAAAACAAGGCCTTCTTTATGCAGTCCTAAACTTGGCTCCTTAATGTCCTTACTTGGTTTCCTGAAAACATGCGTACAAGTGTCAACTAATGTAGATGCAATTGTGCGACTAGTGCTTCGGATTGAACAATTAACATGTTTTGATGAATGTCGATGGTGTGAAGGAGTTTTATAAGGTACGAAGGAAGATTCTAGTTGGTGCGAAGGAAGATCAGAAGGTGCGAAGGAACAAGTTTTGGTCGAATGTGTTTAATGTTTATGTATAGCTTGGTTCGACCAGTAGGTTTGGTCGAACCTGCACATTCGCACGAACAAAGTGGGCGAATGTGCAGTCTATAAATAGTCAAGCTTGATTTTTGAATGTAACTTTTTGTCATATTATTCCCTCCACTTTCTGAAAGTCTCTCTAGAAAGTTTATTTAGCTCTTTTCACGTTCTTACCCTGTTTGTATCAATCTCTAAACGTGTAATCGAGTTTATAATTAATGAAAAGCTTTTGAAATGATGATTTACTTGTTTTGATCTGTTTGACTATTATTTTGTGATTGTTTTAGGGATTCCGCACCTAAAACTAACTTGTTTGATCATTCTTTGTTGTTATACGATCCATACATACACATACAAAGTGATGAACTCCTCATGGGCATATGGTCTTAGTATCGTAATTTTGTTTGATAGGGTATTTGTACAAAACTCGGAGGTTTAGGGTCGTTATGTTATTAGTTGTCTGGGGATAGCCTCTCTGATCTTCTGCTGTAAGTCATTACGGACCTAGATCAGACAGGGTGTCTTTATAAAAGAGCTTTATGCCAAATCCTAAAGTTACCGAATTGAGGAACTTTCCATGTTATATGATGATCAAAGATTATCTATTACATCGTATTAATCACTGATGCAAATCATGATTAATATCGGTCCTCAACCTGGTACCGTGCATATGTTACTTTGCTGCTTTAATTTGCTGACCTGTATACCTCTGTGCATTATACCTTGTAAATTACAGACGACGAAAGCATAATCACGCTTTACAATGAGTCTTTGTGCATTTACTTCTTGATACGGGAGTATGTCGTGTGCGTGGGAACCACAAACAATTACGTTTATACTATAAATATTAGTATCAGTTTAAAGCACTGCACAAAAGTCTGCATGTGAGTTTATGTGGATCACAATATCAGCAGTTGCCAGATCACACATTGTCTTTAATGATAATAATTCAAAAGATCAACGGTGTGATCAGATTTCTCAATAACTGATATGATCCCTTTACCGGAAATCCCAAAACATTTAATGTTTTTCATTTACATTTTTTTTTTGCATTTTATTTTCTCGTCAAAAATTACAAAACTCAAAAAGATTTTAGGTGTGTTTTAGCATAAACTTTAGAAAATCCAAAAAGATTTTTCATTTCCATCTTATTTTTGATAACTGATGGTGGTTGATGTCGATTTTCTAAACCTTGTTACACCATTTGAGCTTTGTAACCTTTTAAATGTGAAAATTTGAATGTAGGATTTTTCATGTTCCTTCGTATGTTTTAAACGGGCGAAGGAGAGTGTTCTTGAACATATGTTTCATTCGAACCCTTTTGGCTCATTCGAACCTTTAGCTAGGGTCGAAGGAGACAAAAGCTTCTCATTCGTACGAATAAAACGGGCGAAGGAGGATGCCTATATATACCATTTCTGTCTCATTCGAACCATTTCAAAAATTTTTCAAAAATTTCACTCTAACCTCACCTTGTTGCCCTGTTATTTTGAATCATATCATTGTGATCGTCACATTCTACTGATCCTTTTCCACTATTTCTTACAGGTTAACATCAAGGATTCATGGTTTAATCCCTGTTTTTATGTTTCGAGCCCTAAGTGTTAAAACTGATATTAATCTAGTTCATTGTTATAATTGATGATTTGGATTCATTATTTCTGTGTTTTAGGGGGAGAAAAATCATAAACCAAGGTTTCTAAAACAATAGATTGTTCGATTGATTAATTCTTTAGTTCGAAACCTAGGTTTGATATGAAAACACAGAAATAATGAGAAATTGATGAATCTGTTAGTTTAAAATGATTAATCGGCAGTGTTAGTAGCAATACAAATCAAAAGAACCTGATCAAAAACCATAAATTTCAAAATTGAAAATTCAAAATAAGAACAGATTCCTTCGACCCTTTCGAATGGGCGAAGGAGATAACAGACTGGTCGAATGAAAATTTTGTGGGCGAATGAAACTTTTTACCAAAATCTATACATTCGTACCATTTAATTTTCTCATTCGGCGAAGGAGATAACAGACTGGTCGAATGAAAATTTTGTGGGCGAATGAAACTTTTTACCAAAATCTATACATTCGTACCATTTAATTTTCTCATTCGCACCTTGTTTTTCTCATTCGCACCCCCGTTTGGACGAATGAGAATGTTAATTACCAAAATTTTCAAGGTTTGAATTTTTGTCGATTTTTAACATGCTTCTTTGTTTTATTTTGCAGATTTAATCATGTCTGAGCAGGAGAAGACGACTGAGTAAGCCGGATCATCCTCACAACCTGCCAAGACAGTTCCTGAAGAGCCTTTAGCCTTCGAGAATGCACATAATTGCTGTGCATACCTTGGAGAAGTTAAGAAGCACACAGAGTTTGTCGGAATCATTGAATTCTTGAAGAGATGCAGGGTGATAGATGCGATTGCTACACCGACGATTATCTACAGAGATATGATGCAAGAATTCTGGTCAGGAGCGAAGCTAGATTTCTAGAATTGCGAGTCGTGCTTGACTAGCAAGATCCAAGGTCAAAGAGTTATTGTGTGTGAGCAGGATTTACGAGAAGCTTTGAACTTACAAGATGAGAAGACAGATCCTAAGGAGTTTAGTTTCATGGATCAGTGAAAGTGTTTCCTGAGAATGAAATACAATGGACCAATCACTGACGATTCATTGCACAAGGGAAAACTGTGCCCTCAATTCAAATATTTGGCACACGTTTTGATACATGTCTTCGGATCTGCAGCTGGAGGATATGACTTAATGCGCAAAAGTATCAGCTCTATGATGGTTGCCCTGGTATTGAACAAACCGTTCAATGTTTCAGGCATGCTGATGGAACATTTGCTAGAGCCTGTGAACGGCACGAGGAATCTGAAGTTTCTGCTATATCCTCGTTTCCTCCAGATGGTGTTTGACAACAAGTATAAAGACTTGAAAAGGGATCCTAAGCACATAGTTGTTCAGGAACATATGTCGCTTAATACACTTGCTAGGATGAAGGCATACAAAGGATTGTCAGTCAATGAACGTCCACCAGTAAGGCGTTTATTTGGACATCTAGCAAGAATAGATTATACAGATCCAGGTGAAGGGCTTGTGAGACATGCGAACAGTGATTCTGATCCTGATAACCCATTACATCCTGTTGATCCTGATGCGAAGCGCAAAAGACAGGTTGTTAATGTCGGTGCCAAGAGTGGAAAGATTAAGAAGAAAGAGATAAGGGTAGAAGTTGTGACTGAACCTGAGAAGAAGAAAAGCACACCAAGACGAAACAAGACGATGGCAAAGAAAGGTTTGCATATTGTAGATGAAGCGTCAATTGATTCAGAAGAGACGCAAGAAGATGAACATTGGGACTCGGAGACTGAAACGTTAAAGACCACCACGCCCAAGGCCACTGAGGCTGGTGAGTCTGCTAGTCAGAATGTTGAAGATCAAGGGAATAAGAGTCCAATCCCAGTTGATGAAGATGAAGTGATTTTGAACATAGATGAAGATTTTCCTGGTTCTCTTGTACAAGCTGATAAGTCAAAGAAGAAGAAACCAGAGAAACCAAGTCTAAAGAGAAAGAAGGAGATTGAATCGCTTATAGCTGGTAAGAAACTACCTCCAGCTTCTAGTTCTAAGTCACCGGTTACTGCACCAGTTTCAAAGAAGCAAATGACTGCGACTACTTCGAGCACACAACAGAGTGAAGATCTACCTGTTGATCAGTTTAACGAAGCATTAGATAATGTGCTCAAGAAGATTAGGAAAGGCAAACTGCCTGATGTTGTTGAACCACCTGTGAAGAAGAAGGTTTCAGTGGATAGTGATATCATGAGTGCTGTGAATCAAAGATTGTCTGAGATGATGAGTATTATCAACAAACAGCAAACTGAGATCGAGCAATTGAAGACAAATGATAAAAAGATGTTGGAAGTCGTAGTCACATCCCATGATGATAATGAAGTTTTGAAGAAAACGATCAAGAAGTTGAAAAGAGAGAACAAGAAGTTGCTGAAGCATGAGCAACGAAACACCAGAAGGATTATTGTCTTGAAAGAGGAGAATAAACAGCTAAAGAAGAGTAACAAGCATATGGATGATTTGATCAAAGACTTGTACTCTTGAGCTCCTCAACTTCAAGCTGGTGAAGAAGATAAGGAAAGAGAAGAAGAGCAGGTTGATTTTGAACCATCTGACGAAGAAGAAGATAAAGATCTTGATGAAGACGCTGGAAATGATTCTAAGAATAAGAAGAAGAAAGATGATGGAGATGATGGAGATTCAGATGGTGGATCGAGTGATGGAAACAGCTCTGCTTTTGATAGTAGTGATGATGATGATGATGATAACGCTGAAAAGTATACATATGAAAAGCGTGATTCAAGTAAGGGTGGAGAGTCGAGCTCTAAGACTCCAGGAGAAAATGTTGATAACGATATCTTCTGGAATGAGAAACTGCAGTCGTTATCTGAAGAAGACAAGAACATGTATCGCCAGATGCTCACAGATCGAGTCTGGATGATTGACATGACAAGCAGATTTCCAGAAATATTTGAGTCGAGCAATAAACTGTTTGAATTGGAGTTTGATGACCCTGATCTTGAAGATGGAGAGGTTTCTGCGGCGATTTCTAAAGAGATACTTGAGGGTTTAGCCAAACAGGTGGGAAAGACTTTGGAAGAGTTGCTCGCTGACAATTACATTCCAAAGATACCTGAAAAGGAAGCCGGTAATCATTCTGATGACCGTGATGTTCATGCTTTTGAAGATGTTGAAATGGAGGATATAACGAGTGAGGAATATCCACAATACTTCAAGAATAATCAAGATTGTGGATTTCCTGGATTCTCAGATGAAGTGCTAAACCAAGCCGAGAAACTGGTTAAAGAGAAGAGCAAAGTGTTTGAAGATGAAATTTTGAAAGGGCATGATAAACCACGGTTCGAGCAATCGGAGAGTTTGAAGGAGTTTTTGAGGAAATTGAAAGAGAAAGAAAATAATCGTCCGAAAGCTGAAATACAAGGTAGCTTTTACAAACTTCATAGTGGTATTTTCAAAGGTCGTGCATTAGCCTGGAAGTTTGTTAAGGAACTGAGATGCATAGCAGTGAAGTGGGAGAAGGGGATCTTATATTTTGATAAGTTTCATCATTTGAAGACTCTTCCCTATTGGGCAATTCGTGATATTTGCCGTCACCGTTTAACGGGAGCGTCAAATAGTCAGATTACCTACTTTGCTGAAAAGATGACGAGAGAAAGCCGAACCAAGTGGGATTTGTTTGAACCACAATATCCGAAACGAATTGTTCATAAAAAGGATATTGATCAGATTACAGGAATGCCCAAGGTGACGTTAAAGTATAAACCACCGCGAGTGTTGAAAAAGATTCCTTTGTTGCCGATCCCACAACACTTCGCTAAAGATTTCATTTGGTGGTATTACAATTGGAAGATAGCAGAGGCTGTGATTGTATTGAAAGACGGAGAGAAGAACTTCAAGAAAATACACATTTTTGATCCCATGTGGTTAATCAACTGTTCACATGAGGATATAATAATGTTGTTTTACAATCCAATCTATTCTGAAGTGAAGGATGCTGAGCAAGCAGGAAAATACCAACGTGTGGTATTTCTGTGCTTTGCGTATGACATTAACGCTGGTTGTGACTATGACGAGAAGCTCGGGAAGTTTGTTGAGAAGCAATAGGTGCCTGAATTGAAAAAGACAAAGCCAAAGCAATTTCAGGAACCGGTTTTGACTAAAGAACAGAAGATTCAACGACATATCAAACTGATGAACATTAGAATGGACGAACAATGTCGACAGCAATCCAAACAATAGTCGAGGGGGAGTTTGTAGATGCAATTGTGCGACTAGTGCTTCGGATTGAACAATTAACATGTATTGATGAATGTCGATGGTGCGAAGGAGTTTTATAAGGTACGAAGGAAGATTCTAGTTGGTGCGAAGGAAGATCAGAAGGTGCGAAGGAACAAGTTTTGGTCGAATGTGTTTAATGTTTATGTATAGCTTGGTTTGACTAGTAGGTTTGGTCGAACCTGCACATTCGCACGAACAAAGTGGGCGAATGTGCAGTCTATAAATAGTCAAGCTTGATTTTTGAATGTAACTTTTTGTCATATTATTCCCTCCACTTTCTGAAAGTCTCTCTAGAAAGTTTATTTAGCTCTTTTCACGTTCTTACCCTTTTTGTATCAATCTCTAAACGTGTAATCGAGTTTATAATTAATGAAAAGCTTTTGAAATGATGATTTACTTGTTTTGATCTGTTTGACTATTATTTTGTGATTGTTTTAGAGATTCCGCACCTAAAACTAACTTGTTTGATCATTCTTTGTTGTTATACGATCCATACATACACATACAACTAAAAAGTTGGTGAGTCCGTAGGTTTTGTTGACTCGATAAAACAATTTTGTTGCTTAGAAAGTTTCGTTGTCTGTGTCCATGCAGAATATAGATACCATGAGCACCATAACCAAACCACGACGTTCAGGTTCACCCCGCCCCAATGCCTTATCACGGGACATTGTAAAGTAATGGATAATATGCATTCAAATGTGTTAGCGCGACTAACAGTGAAAGGGGGTGTCAACCCAAATAGTACTATTCATATAATCCACGGCTTATTGCTATGCTAATGGTTATGATTGTCCGGGGAATTTTTGTTGATCTGTGATAATTGTTGGTCTAACTCATGTAACACATATTGTTGTCATGTATATATGTTGGTCTGTAACATGTTTCTCCTCCGAAGTTGTAAAACAATAAAACAGTAAAAGGGGCCACGAAACTCACCTGATATCTGGTTATGTGGTTTAGCAAAGCAAGAAAAGTAACTACTGTTGTCACACCCTCAAATTCCACATGCGGGGTTTTACCGCGAGGCGCGTGACACACCAGGATCCCAGTCAATGATCACAATAAACAAACAACAAACATGCATACATATATATATATATTAAAACCAAAACATCATGCCTTGAGCCGTAAACCAGCAGCGTAAGCATTTCTTGTTTACAACCAAAAGGCATATTATAGTTTACAAAACATTGTTTAATATGCATCAAAAGTCTAGACGCTGTGCAAGACTCCGTGCGCCTAGTCCATTAACTGCTACCTTAGCGACCTGAGAAAACATGCCAAAAATGTCAACATATAATGCTGGTGAGTTCACAGGTTTTCTTTTATAAAAGCGTTGTTGTAAGTTTGGAAAGATCATATCTGTTACTACTATGTTATTTGAACGTTAGCTACACGTTAAGTGTTTCTACTACTGCGGTTGGGAACCCATTACTAAACCGGTAAAAGTGTTGAAGCAGCCCAGACGGACGGGATTACCGATGCCTCGGCAATCCCCAAAGTATTAGAGACAATATGCACCCGCCCGGCTCCCAGCCGTCGGGTGGGGTTTGTAAGGCCCAATAGATCTATCCACATTTCCCCCATTGTGTATCCCCGTACATTCATGGTTTCCCCCTGGGACTTTCCATAAAAGCCGCATAGTACATGAAGTAACCATAGTATAACATGACCTTTAATGAGTAAATAAGCAAGTAGCATGTTTCTCCCCCGAAAGCAAAACGTTAAAAGTGGGGCTGTGACACTCACCTTAGATTGCGTTACTTGAAAACAGTTAAGTAATTATGCTATGATAGCCCCAAATAGCGGCGACCTAGCATAAGATGTGTATAAGTATCCGGACTAATAACCCGCAGGTTAACTAGTCCCCGAATGTCCAGACCATAACTATAAATGTTTGAAAACACCTTTGACTGTTAAACCGACCGTACCAGACAAGACTCGACATCCCATTGGTGACCTGACATCTCACGTGTTAGCCGAATACAAGACATCATGCAACATATGCAATTAAACATTTAATACGCGCAAGAGTTCACCTAGTCTAGCATAACGCTCAATTAACACATAAATAAGTCCGAACACGTGTTACCAAGTCATTGGACGCATCCCGGGGTTCCTATCAAGTTCCTAGGTGTCAAGTCATGTTCCGGGATGTCAAAATACGCTTATGACAGCAGTACACGCGATTAGGAAACTAACATGCAATTAGGAAAAGTCAACTGGTGAATAGGGGAATTCAACAGGCGAATGGGGTGCTAATCGCCTGATACATCAGGCGATTAGACTGTAATCGCCTGATGTATCAGGCGATTAGAATCCTATTCGCCCCCTGTAGTGCTGTCCCGCATTTTTGCGCGTTAAACCCTCCAAATCAGATCCGAAACATATAAAAATACCCAACATCAAACCTAAACCATTAACCAACCCATTCCAAGCGAAAACCCCCAATTTATCTCTGCTCTAACAGCCTCGGTGCGATTATTTCCAAAAATGGCAAAGTACTAGGTTTCATTAACTATGAAATCTTTCCTTAAATGGCAATAATCAGATTACACAACCTACAACCTTGCAAATCATTAACCCTTTGTTATAATATCATCCTAATGTGAATCCTAACAACAACAATCATTGAATCATATCATAACATCCTAATTCTTCAAGAATCATCCAAATGGGTCAAAATGCATACTTTCATCGAAACACCATAACAATAGCTCAAATCCTTAGATAATCATCCTAATAACTCCTACACATCAGAAGTACATCAATTTCATAGAAACATTCATGTTATAATCACCAAAAATCATCATATGCATAAATACTTCACATATAGCATGTATTATGGTGTAGACTTGTTTTAGAACTCATTTCAAAGGTTTTTAAAGACACATACTTAGTAAAACAAGGTCTGAACTTTTGGGGAACCAAAACAATAACATTACAAAGGTTTGGGATGAAGAATACACCTTGGATTTTATCAAAGATAGGTGTGTTAGCTTGGAAATGGTGAGTTTTGAAGCAAAACAAGTTCCAGAAGTGTTTTGAGGTGTGTGGGAGGCTTAGGATCTGTTAGGGTTGCACTAAGGGTGTTTGGGGAGTCAAGGGTTGTATTTATAGGTGTTTTGACTCGTGCATAACAGGTCAGGCGAGTAGGAGAGCAGATTAGGCGGTTAAGAAGCCTAATCGCCTATATATAGGCGATTAGGGACTCCAATCGCCCCTAATCCTCTCCAATCGCCTATAGATCTGGCGATTAGGCAACCCTCAGGTTCCTAATCGCCTATAGCACACCAGGTTAGGTTTTCGGCGCGTTAAACACTATTTTAACATATATAAACACGTATTCACCGATAAGTCACATAATGATTACAAATATATAATGCACGATAACTAACACGTTTACGTCCGTTCACCAATTCCCGGGACTCGAGACTTGCGTGTGTGCGTTTAACTCGATGATTCCACGAATCACCAATCCTTGTACACATGGTTATGGACCGACTCCCGATGATTGCACCGAATCATCGTAACGACTCGACTGACCCAGTTAAGTACGTAATATGCATGACTCGCTAAGGTAGACTTACTAGTTTAGTCGCTGTTACTAACCTGAGTTTGCCGGGTGTCACATCATCCCCCTGTTGAAAGAATATTCGTCCCGAAAATTGCCCAAGGCCAAAAAGGAAGAGACGAAAGAGAATAAAAATTTTCGGTTGCCACATCATCCCCCTGTTGAAGGGAATCTCGACCCGAGATTCATTCAGCTTCAGTAGAGACATGTCTTGATTCGAACACGCACTTAGGAAATAAATGAGGATACTTAGCTTTCATCTGGTCCTCCCGTTCCCACGTGAACTCCGGTCCACGGTTTGAGTTCCAACGAACTTTAACAATGCGGATTTTACTCTGACGAAGGCTACGGATCTTATAATCGAGAATCTCAACTGGTTCTTCCACGATACGCAGACGATCATCCACCTTGATCTTTTCGAGGGGAACAACCAAAGATTCATCCGCCAAACACTTCTTGAGGTTAGAGACATGGAAGACATTATGAACATTACTGAGTTCAGCTGTCAGATCAAGCCTGTATACTACTGGTCCAATCCGTTCCAGAATTGCGAACGGTCCAACATACAGAGGATTCAATTTGACACGCTTCCCAAAACGTATAACGCCCTTCCACGGAGACACCTTCAATAAAACCCTGTCGCCAACCTCAAACTCTAAAGGCTTGCGACGACGATCGGCATAGCTCTTTTGACGATCCCGAGCTACTGCCATGCGGTTACCAATTTGTACGATCTTCTCGGAAGTCTCGTACACAAGTTCCGGGCCGGTGAGTTGGCTCTCACCGACCTCAGCCCAACAAAGAGGAGACCGGCATTTCCGCCCGTAAAGAGCCTCGAACGGAGCCGCCTTGATACTAGAATGGTAGCTATTATTGTAGGAGAATTCCACCAGTGGTAGATGACTCTCCCACCCCTTGCCAAAGTCAATCACACATGCCCGAAGCATGTCTTCTAGTGTTTGAATCGTCCGTTCATTTTGATCGTCAGTTTGCGGATGATAAGCTGTGCTTATATCTAACTGAGCACCCAAAGCCTTATGGAAGGATTTCCAGAAATTAGAGGCGAACCGAGGATTACGATCGGAAATAATAGAGACAGGAACCCCGTGCCGAGAAACCACTTCCTTAAGATACAAACGAGCCAAACACTCAAGGCCATCAGTTTCCTTGATAGCGAGGAAGTGTGCAGACTTTGTCAACCTATCGACAATCACCCAGATCATGTCACAACCACTGGGCGACTTCGGGAGTTTGGTCACAAAGTCCATTGTAATCCGTTCCCACTTCCACTCGGGAATTTCAGGCTGTTGCAGAAGGCCGGACGGCTTTTGATATTCAACCTTGACCTTGGCACAGGTCAAGCACTTGCTTACATATGAAGCTACATCCGCCTTCATATTCGGCCACCAATAAAGTATCTTTAAGTCTTGATACATCTCATCGGAGCCAGGGTGAATAGAGTACCGGGACTTGTGAGCTTCGTCAAGAACGATTTCCCGCAAGCCCCTGAATAAAGGGACCCAAACACGTTCAGCGAAATAGTGTAGGCCATCGGACCTGAGTTCAAGGTGGCTATCAGCACCATGCAAGGTTTCAGCTTTAAGGTTTTCCTCCTTCAAAGCTTCTTGCTGCGCCGAACGGATTTAGTCAGGTAAACCAGAATGGATAGTGAGCTGAAGGGCTCGAACACGACGAGGTTTAGCGGATTCCTTCCTGCTCAAGGCGTCTGCGACAACATTCTCCTTGCCAGGATGGTATTTTATAACACACTCGTAGTCATTAAGAAGCTTGACCCAGCGATGCTGTCGTATGTTCAACACCTTCTGATCAAAGATATGCTGGAGGCTCTTGTGATCGGTATAAATGGTGCACTTGGTACCGTACAAATAATGCCTCCAGATCTTTAAAGCAAAGACTACTGCACCCAACTCTAGATCATGGGTGGGGTAGTTTTTCTCATGAACCTTGAGCTGACGAGAAGCATAGGCAATGACCTTCTCCCGCTGCATTAACACACAACCGAGACCCCGGATAGAAGCGTCACAATATACCACAAAATCATCTGTGCCTTCAGGCAAGGACAAGATAGGAGCAGAACAGAGTTTGGCCTTTAGCATCTAAAAGGCTGACTCTTGCGAATCACCCCAGAACTTCTTGTCCTTCTGGGTAAGCGAGGTGAGGGGTTGAGCGATCTTCGAAAATCCTTCGATGAAACGATGATAATAACCTGCAAGACCCAGGAATTGCCGCACCTCAGATGGCGTCTTTGGTGCTTCCCAGTTTTTGATGGCCTCTATCTTAGCTGGATTAACATGAATTCCTTTTTCATTAACCACATGACCAAGGAATTGGACTTCACGCAACCAAAAGCTACACTTAGAGAACTTGTTGTACAACTGTTCCCGTCTCAAGAGTTCCAAGACAAGACGCAAGTGTTCCCGATGGTCCACTTCGTTCTTGGAATAGACTAGAATGTCATCAATAAACACAATCACGAATTTATCAAGATAGGGCTTACAAACACGGTTCATCAAATCCATGAATATGGCGGGCGCATTGGTGAGACCAAAAGGCATGACTAAGAATTCAAATTGGCCATAACGAGTTCGAAAAGCGGTCTTCGGAATATCAGCTTCTTGGACCCTCAACTGAAGGTACCCCGATCTGAAATCAATCTTCGAATAGAAACTAGAACCCTGAAGTTGATCAAAAAAATCATCGATGCGAGGAAGAGGATAACGATTCTTGATGGTAACCTTGTTCAATTCACGGTAATCGATACACATACGCAGGCTTCCGTCTTTTTTCTTGACAAAAAGAATAGGGGCTCTCCACTGGGATGAACTAGGTCGGATGAAACCCTTTTCCAACAGCTCCTGCAACTGGTTAGACAACTCCTGCATCTCGGGAGGTGCAAGACGATATGGGGCTCGAGCAATAGGGGCCGCACCTGGAGCAAGTTCAATACCGAATTCGACCTGACGATAAGGCGGAAGGCCAGTTAAATCTTCAGGAAATACGTCGGGAAAATCACAAACGACGGGAATATCTTCCATCTTCCTCTCTTCCTCTGATGAAACCGAAACAAGCGACAGGATGGCAGAATACCCCTTTGAAGATACTTATAGGCTTTCATACACGAAATGATACTCAAAGGGACACCGCTTTTCTCACCATGCACCAACAGAATTTCTCCATCGGGGAGAGGAAGTCGAATGACTTTATCAAAACAAACGATCTCAGCATGATACAGAGATAACCAATCCATACCCACAACAATATCGAAACTACCCAAGGACACCGGCATAAGGTCAATAGGAAAAGAATAACCCGACAATTCAAGGCGACACTCGCTAAGGACGTGTGTCGCTTCAACTTTCTTACCATCAGCCAATTCTATTCAAGTACTTAACCTCTAAAGGTGTAGGTACCCTATCAAGCAATTGACTAAATCCAAGAGATATAAAACTCTTATCGGTACCAGAATCGAATAAAACAGAAGCATAGTGATTATCAAGAAGAAACATACCGGTAACAGTGTCAGGGTCCTGTTGAGCCCCGCTCGAACCAATCACAAAGGCGCGAGCATTCCTGCCTCCGCCCCCGTTGTTTCCACCACCCGATCCATTCTTCCTAGCCTCGCCCTACTTCAACTTGGGGCAGTCACGTTTGTAGTGACCAAGCTCGCCACAGTTATAACACCCCTGTTTTCCCTTGTTTCTCTGGGGAGCAACAACCTGAGGGACTGGTGCTGGCGTAACCGGCGGGTTACGGTTTCCGAGATGGTTGGACCTACAATCCTTGGCTTGGTGCCCAATCTTATGGCACCGAAGGGAACGGTCCTTATCATCACAAGGACGAGTGTGGTGATAGTTACACCGATCACATTTCGGCAACTTCCCAGCATAAACCCCCGGTTGTCGCTCGGACGACGATCCCCCAACATTAGACCTCTTCACCTGCTGAGGCTGAGCTGAACTCGAGCCTTTACCCATGCCTTCCCACTTCCGCTTGTTGCTCTTGGGAGCCTTTACAGTAGCGTCTCGGGTAGGCAAGACTCCTTCAGCTACCTTCATATTGGTCAGCCTATGAGCCGACCGAACAACTTCAGAATAAACTGTGAGATTGCCCGTAGCTACCAATCCTGCAACCTCCGGCACTAACCCGGAAATATAGTGCTCAATCCTCCTGTATTCCGGTGTGTGCAAATCCGGGCACAACACCGCCAGCTCATTGTGTCTAGCTGTGTAAGCTTCAATCTCAGACCCCACCATCTTGTGATTCCAGACCTCATGCTCGAGCTTCTGGATCTCATCCCTCGGGCATTACTCATTTTTCAAAAGCTGTACGAATTCTGCCCAGGGCATAGCATGAGCTTCCCTAATACCCATGGTCTGGGTGGTGGAGTTCCACCAAGTCAGAGCTTGACCCTCAAGGGTCGCAGAAGCATACTTCACCCGGTCGCCCACCGGGCAACTGCACATGGAGAAAACCGATTCAACCTTTTCTAGCCATCGGAGCAGTCCCACTGGCTCTTCAGTTCCACTAAAGTTGTGGGGTTTGCAATCCATGAACTTCTTGTAAGAGCACTGGGGTGGAGGGGGATTGATAGCACCACCTGGGACAGACACACAGGTAAATAACGAGAAAAGGTACAGTACCCTGAAACAAGGTAGAATAGGTGGAAATCGACTTACCACCCATAGCATTATGAGCAGCTTGGAATGTACCAAGGCTACGTTCACGTGCTGCTGCAGCAGATTGTCCAACTCCTCTTGGGTCATATTAACATTTCCACGGCCACCGCCGCCACCACGGACGCCAGCACGACCGCCTCTCGACCATCTGTGACCGTCTAGTGTGTGCGACTCGGTTATAGATTAGACTCTACATGCAGTCCTAGTTTACTATAACCGTTGGCTCTGATACCAATCTATCACACCCTCAAATTCCACATGCGGGGTTTTACCGCAAGGCGCGTGACACACCAGGATCCCAGTCAACGATCACAATAAACAAACAAAAAACATGCAAACATATATATATTAAAACCAAAACATCATGCTTTGAGCCGTAAACCAGTAGCGGAAGCATTTCTTGTTTACAACCAAAAGGCATATTATAGTTTACAAAACATTGTTTAATATGCATTAAAATTCTAGACGCTGTGCAAGACTCCATGCGCCTAGTCCATTAACTGCTACCTTAGTGACCTGAGAAAACATGCCAAAAATGTCAACATATAATGCTGGTGAGTTCACAGGTTTTCTTTTATAAAAGCGTTGTTGTAAGTTCGGAAAGATCATATCTGTTACTACTATGTTATGAGAACGTTAGCTAGACGTTAAGTGTTTCTACTACTGCGGTTGGGAACCCATTACTAAACCGGTAAAAGTGTTGAAGCCAGCCCAGATAGACGGGATTACCGATGTCTCGGCAATCCCCAAAGTATTAGAGACAATATGCACCCGCCCGGCTCCCAGCCGTCGGGTGGGGTTTGTAAGACCCAATAGATCTATCCACATTTCCCCCGTTGTGCATCCCCGCACATTCATGGTTTCCCCCTGGGACTTTCCATAAAAGCCGCATAGTACTTGAAGTAACCATAGTATAACATGACCTTTAATGAGTAAATAAGTAAGTAGCATGTTTCTCCCCCGAAAGCAAAACGGTAAAAGTGGGGCTGTGACACTCACCTTAGATTGCGTTACTTGAAAACAGTTAAGTAATTATGCTATGATAGCCCCAAATAGCGGAGACCTAGCATAAGATGTGTATAAGTATCCGGACTAATAACCCGCAGGTTAACTAGTCCCCGAATGTCCAGACCATAACTATAAACGTTTGAAATCACCTTTGACTGTTAAACCGACCGTACCAAACAAGACTCGACATCCCATTGGTGACCCGACATCTCACGTGTTAGCCGAATACAAGACATCATGCAACATATGCAATTAAACACTTAATACGCGCAAGAGTTCACCTAGTCTAGCATAACGCTCAATTAACACATAAATAAGTCCGAACACGTGTTACCAAGTCATTGGACGCATCCCGGGGTTCCTATCATGTTTCTAGGTGTCTAGTCATGTTCCGGGATGTCAAAATACGCTTACGACAGCAGTACACGCGATTAGGAAACTAACATGCAATTAGGAAAAGTCAACTGGTGAATAGGGGAAGTCAACAGGCGAATGGGGTGCTAATCGCCTGATACATCAGGCGATTAGACTGTAATCGCCTGATGTATCAAGCGATTAGAATCCTATTCGCCCCCTGTAGTGCTGTCCCGCATTTTCGCCCGTTAAACCCTCCAATTCATATCCAAAACATGTAAAAATACCCAACAACAAACCTAAACCATTAACCAACCCATTCCAAGCAAAAAACTCCCAATTTATCTCTGCTTTAACAGTCTCAGTGCGATTATTTCCAAAAATGGCAAAGTACTAGGTTTCATTAACTATGAAATCTTTCCTTAAATGGAAATAATCAGATTACACAACCTACAACCTTGCAAATCATTAACTCTTTGTTATAATATCATCCTAATGTGAATCCTACCAACAACAATCATTGAATCATATCATAACATCCTAATTCTTCAAGAATCATCCAAATGGGTCAAAATGCATACTTTCATCGAAACACCATAACAATAGCTCAAATCCTTAGATAATCATCCTAATAACTCCTACACATCAGAAGTAAATCAATTTCATAGAAACATTCATGTTATAATCACCAAAAATCATCATATGCATAAATACTTCACATATAGCAAGTATTAAGGTGTAGACTTGTTTTAGAACTCATTTCAAAGGTTTTTAAAGACACATACTTAGCAAAACAAGGTCTAGACTTTTGGGGAACCAAAACAATAACATTACAAAGGTTTGGGATGAAGAATACACCTTGGATTTTATCAAAGAAAGGTGTGTTAGCTTGGAAATGGTGAGTTTTGAAGCAAAACAAGTTCCAGAAGTGTTTTGAGGTGTGTGGGAGGCTTAGGATCTGTTAGGTTTGCACTAAGGGTGTTTGGGGAGTCAAGGGTTGTATTCACATACCGATAAGTCACATAATGATTACAAATATATAATGCACGATAACTAACACGTTTACGTCCGTTCACCAATTCCCGGGATTTGAGACTTGCGTGTGTGCGTTAAACCCAATGATTCCACGAATCACCAATCCTTGTACACATGGTTATGGACCGACTCCCGATGATTCCCCCGAATCATCGTAACGACTCGACTGACCCAGTTAAGTACGTAATATGCATGACTCGCTAAGGTAGACTTACTAGTTTAGTCGATGTTACTAACCTGAGTTTGCCGGGTGTCACAACTGTCCAGACAAAAGTACCCTATAATGTCAAAGATATCTTAAGTTGTGTGTACTCGTTTGTTATACAAGTCGGGTACCCATTATTGTGAACCGTGTCATTCGATGTGGATCATGTGAGGTTTGATCCGAAAAATGTTTCATGATTCCATATGTAATGTGTGACCGATTGTTTACCATTAGACAACATGATTGAACATATATAAGTGGAAGAAAGTATACATAATATTTGTGATTTAGAAGCTCGATTACTAAATACATATTAAGCGGTTCATTAACACTAGTTGAGGGCCGATTATTATGATCAAAAGGCTTGGGTTTGGGTTCACAATGAGGGTAAAATAGATAGTGTAGATTATGACTTACCTAAGTGTGTCTTAAGAGGGTGAATGCTTGAAGTCTTTGAGTCCTCCCTTGGCTTGATGCTCGTGCCTTGCTATCTTGATGTGGTCTCTTCGGCTAAATGGGGTATAGGCCAAGAATTATAGTGAGAGAGAGTAGAAGTGTGTTTGGTGTGAAGAATGGGATGGTGGAAGCCTCCGTATATAGTGCAATTCTCTGGCAAGTCCTTCCCCTTGATCCTTGCATTTGGCTAGTACACATGCCTTCTTAGTGAAAAGTTTTGTCAAGGTGATGAGGTGTGGTGTCCCTTGTAATCGGCCAAATGAAGATCAAGGAGAATCCTTCCATTTTGAGACTAAATCAAGCTATGTAAGTCTTGTGTTGGATTAGTAGATGCTATAAGGGTATAAGTGAAGAGGTTTTGTCATGCATGGGTAATGAAGACAAAGTTAATTACTGGTTGTAAGATATGTGTGCTTGTAATGTCACCATCGGCCGCATTTGTGAAAAGAGAGGAGAAGAATGCTTGTCTCTAGAATATTTAAGTAGACTTGTGTTGTAGGTGAGTTGTATTAGTTATTTTGGTGTGAGTTGACAACAAGGTGTGAGCTTCATCCTTGTCTTGTATCGGCCGAGTGTTAGGACAAAAGAGAGGTGATCAAATCCTAATGATAGTGATATGTTGGAAGCTTCTTTATCTTGTCCCTTTCTTGATGTGTTGGCCGATGGGTGTCATGGGTTAAATGGGAAGGGGTAGTTTCCTAGGGCCTTGAAAGAATAGGTAGTTTATTTCCATTTAGGTGTAAGATATAACCATATGTGTGAAAAGGACTTGAGGTGAGTGTTAATGTGGGCTTCGGCCGATTTGTGTGTCACCAAGATCTCCATTTCTTTTGGCAAGTAATCATAGGTATTTAAGGGTAGTGAAAGTAGGTTAGACCCTTATTGGTATAACTAGGTTAGTTGTCATTGTGTTTGAAAGTGACATGACATGTTTTCTAGATGTTGGCCGATTATAATTAAGGAATTTGGGCACATGTCTAATATAGGTAGGCTTAGTTGTGAAAGGGATGTGTCTTAGGTTAGTATTTGTCTTATGCTTAATCCAATCAACATTAAGCAAGTGTGGTGTGTGTATATATGTAGGACTAGTAAGAAACCCGCGCGATGCGGCGGCGACAACAATTTACAATTCGCTTTGTTTGTTTTACGATAGAAGTTTCATTCCCATGTTTACTAAAGCCATTATCGAAATTATATCCCCCATGTTTACTAAATATCAAACAAGTTAACCATGCATACGGAAGGCGAGTCGATTAAACATAAAACATGTGACCAAACTGATCCTAAATATGTGACTAAAACAAGTAATTAAATAGAAAACAAAGAAAATATAAACAACACGTTGTGAAAATGCACCTAAATGCAGGTCGCTACTGTCCTGCTAGCTGCACCATGTTGCCAGCTCAATACCGATGTTCTTCGCCATCGTTTTATCGTTTGTTAAAATGACCTGCATTGTTTGAAATGGATAATCAATTTATATTTTTTTGATTGTTTCCCTTAAAAAGAAACATTTTTTTTTTGTTTTAATGAAGCTAAGTACATCAGCACCATAAAAATTATAACAAAATTAAGTAGAACAAAAAAGTATATTTATCATAAATGAGTTGGTCGTAAATTCACATAACCAACATTGTTTGAAATGGATAATCAACATAAATCAAATGAAGAAAAAATAAAACCATAACCATCTAATGCATATGTTTTGACATATTAATTATAGTATGTAAATTTAATCTACAACATAAAAGCAAATTGTTGTGAACCAACAACACTATTTGTCCATCACCAACGCCATAAAAGCAAATAATGTTGTGAACCATTCTTGATCGACCGTTTCAACTCAGGCCCATTTTGGCATTGTGACCCAAACCAAACTGTAACTTTTAAAAAAGTCGTGTCTTTTTCCGTTATTCGATCCGATCCAATCCAACCAAACCCACTTATTTTACACGCTAAGTACCGATGACCATCATATTGTTACTTACCGGTTTTAGAGTGTGTGAGGTTTGGATCTGAACTTTGCCATCCTTGTCAACAAGAAGCTCTGTCAACCAAAAACCCATCATAAATGTATATTATGTATAATGAAGTTTATATAAAATTACACATTTGTGGACCATAAATGTGATAAAAACATAAATGGCAAAGGCCAACCGTAGTGCAGCGCGAAACTCACGCCCCACCACACCATTTGATTGGCTCCACCTAATCCCAAGAATTCCACGCTCAAATAGAGCTTTAATTTTTCATGCCATAAGCAAAAAACCACATTTAGCGCCGCGGAAAACCAAATTTAGCGCTAGGTGAGGTGGTGTTTTCCACGCCAAAGGGCGCTAAAGCCCACTTTCGCACTTGGTTAACGCTTGACTACAGGTGCTCTAACCGGCTTTGAGTTTAGTCCAAACACTTTTTATAACTGAACAAGCATGGGTACGGCTTTGAGTAATAACTAACTCACAAACAACTTCGTTTTTATGCCTTTCAATCCAATACACAGCCGATGATTTTTTATCTCAGCAAAAGTTTTCTCTGCAATCAAGAAAAAGATTTCACAACATGATTTGTCACCAAGTTCATGAATACATAATAGGGTCTTCAAAGCGAATTATACCATTTTCGAATTTTAATCCATGACAATTGAAGTTAAAGGATTCTGGGGACTCACCATATATATCAATCATATCCATATCGGAAAGAATTAACCTGCTTTTTTCCTGAAAAAAAAGAACAATAAAAATAGTTTATGCTACCTTATAAAACTATTGTTACAGCCTTTACATCAGTTCCAAACAATAATGCATATAGGCTTGGAAAAAAGGCTGAACAGTAGCAAATCTAAACTACCAATAAAAACACTAATATTTAAAATTGTAAAGCTTATGTAGTTAATTCATAAGTATTTTCATAATATAATTTCACTCTGTAACAAACTAAAATATATGCATTATACATTCTAATTCAAATTTTTCTTGCATACCTTAATTAACTTGAAGATGGTTAAAACACTACTAACCAAAGGTATTAAACTAATTACAATGGGGATGTAACTTTTCACAAACTATAATTATTATTAATATCAACATATAATCATATAAATTACTTTAATGTTTAAATAAACATATTTTGTTCTCAACCTAATTTACTTAGTAAAAATCAATCACAACACATATGCAAGCCTTATCTTCATCATAAATCATACAGAAACGTCACTCTGGATCTAAATCAAAGTTGGCCTGTTAGTCTTTGTTAGGGTTTCTAAATGACGAAATAATGTTCAAAATTAAAACAAAGTGTCACTTACCTTAACGAATGTTGGAATCTTTGTCGATATAGTGAAATACTCACTGATCTGGTGAAATTATGATGAAATCTCTTGGATGTTGTTAGAATCGAGATCGAGATCGAGAGAGAGAGAGAGAGAGAGAGAGAGAGAGAGAGAGAGAGAGAGAGAGAGTATGGAGGGAGAAGGAGGCGTATAAGTTTTGAAATGTGAGATCCGATGAAGAATGAAACCCTAATCATGTGTGTCCCGTGGTTTTTTTTTCTTTGGCATGATAGGCTTGTACATGATGCCTCATAACTTGTACCCATAAAAGTTTAAAGGTTTTTGTGCATGGAGTCATTGTACAATATGCTTTAAGGTGTTGTAAAACGTAAAAAAATGGCAAATGACCATTTCTGTCCTTCCTATATGCTTATTAATATAGTATAGATTAGTAGCTTGAGTTGTCATTGTCTCTAGTGTATAAGATTTTGTCTTATCTATAATACACACATGTTTATATATATCTATATATATACGCATACATATGTGTGTGTATACAAGTTTATTGTCTTGTCCCCATCAACAATATATAATCACATGGTAATATATATATATATATATATATATATATATATATATATATATATATATATATATATATATATAGGACTTGGATCATTTGAGAACCACCATTTAGGGAGAGAACCAAAGAACCAGTGTGAACAGGTGACATTTTTGTAAATATGAAGGTGTCTTCAAAAACCCCTCCATAAAAAAATAAAAAAAAAAATTATATAACCTAAATAATAAAAAAATAAAAAAAAGTAAAAACACCAAAATGATTATTTTGCATTATTAATTCGAAAAAAAAATAAAAAAAATTAAAAAAATGGCTTGTGACGTCGTATGACGTCATCCTGATGCACATGTGCATTTCGCTGTTCGATCCTGGCTCAGGATGAACGCTGGCGGCCTGCTTAACACATGCAAGTCGGACGTTATATATACAGAAATACACCGTATGCACATGTGCATTTCACTATTAAATCACACTTTTGAATGAATTGTCAAGAACCATACTTAAATGATTATTAAATGGATGCGATACAAATATATAAGGGGTCACAAATTTTATTCAATGATCATTAAATGGACGCAAAGTAAGACATAAAATACAATCGAACTCGTCAAGTGTTTAGATATGCATATTATGACATAAATTGAAAATAAAACACGCGTATGACAACAAACATGAATAAACTTAAAACACCTCTATATAAGAAATATAAAATAGAAACGTGTACTGCATGCACATGTGCATTTCACTAATATAGTTTGAATTTTTAAGTGATTTAGCTTTAGGGCTTAGTTTTCAGGTATGGTGGGATGGGGGTGGGGTGGTGGGTCTAGTTTTTTGGGTAGTGGGGGTTTAATTATAATCATGCACATGTGCATATGTCGATTTCATTATCACACCAATTTACATACGCTAAAAATAATAATTACAAACATAATTAACCTATTAACCACCATATAAGACCACCCAAAATATACATATGTGCATGTATCATCCTTTAAATAACAAAATTTTTATACCAATTTGTTTTTATATACAACTACATATAGTTTCTAGCAAACACATCAACTCATTAAACAAACGATAACAAAAAAATATATCCATATTACAAACCAACTATGTTACCACTAACCACCTACCTACAAACTTCTAATTATCTCACAACATCACGTTCACCAACGGTGTCCTCTTCTATTGCTTATTTATACCCCTTTTCATCTTCTTCCCATTTACTTACCTTCTTACAACACTCTTTCACACCTCATTGATGTCTCATC
Source organism: Ambrosia x helenae (assembly GCA_030844895.1). NCBI lineage: Eukaryota > Viridiplantae > Streptophyta > Magnoliopsida > Asterales > Asteraceae > Ambrosia > Ambrosia x helenae. Next base: position 78,818,611 of record CM061223.1, read on the forward strand.
TAACATCTCCCTTGTTTTTTCATCCGTCAACCTGCACAACGTATACTTCTCAAATTTATCACGTTGTTGGTGTGTTTAAACAACTAATAATTAACATTTATTAGTTAACATGATAAATATACATATATGCACATGTGCATATATATCTAAATTGCTTAAATAATTAATACCGACCTTTTTTAACTTCCTGATCAATGATTATGTCGTCATCCTCAATTGTATATGGCAGCTTTTTTGACCCTTTATACCTCAATTGTAACACAAAAGTTACGTTCTTTGATTTTTATCCCATCGTTGACTACAAATAATAAACAACACATAAGAAAACCAAACTTTCAATCTTAATGCACATGTGCATTAACTTTACTTTTTTCATTAGCACATAACATATGCACATGTGCGTTAGAGTAAAAGACCTTAATGATAACAAGATTTCAAATTTAATGCACATGTGCATTAACATTAATTTTATCATTACCATATAAATTATGCACCTGTGCATCAATACAAACGACCTTAATGGTACCAAATCGCTTTCACATTTCGTAAAACACAAATCATGATCCAACAATACTTAAAAAAACAAATCATGTTCCAACGAGCCAAGCCGAGTTCACGCTCAAGCTCAAATAAGTTAATCAAGCTCGGGCTCCGCTAGACTCGACTTGTTTGCACCCCTAGTTTTACACAACAATATAAAGGCGACCTAGATCTGAAACAAAATGTGTAATTAAAAAACGTCAACTGCTTTATACAATGTATATCAATTGTAGCTAATTGACTATTGATAATCATTTGTAAAACAAGTTATTATTCAACACATAATGCGTATTGAATTTACTTAAAAAATTGACCTAGATCTGAAAGTAATAAGTCATAGAAAAAGGTTGTTTTACAAATAACTTGAAATTGAAGCAACAATGAAAAAGGTAACTTAGAACTGAAAGTGATTCAATATGATGCAACGATGTAAAAATTATCTAGATCTAGTACTCAAATTGAACAAAAGGAACCTTGTGTGTCTAAATAACGGTGGATTCTTCTCTAGTGCTCCAATCATCCATATTATGTTGTTATGTTTAAATGTGGATGATGAATATAATAATGCGTGGGTGATTGAGTTGTGTAGTATCTCATTATTAGGTGGAGCTCCGATGGTTTACTCCGCCGGCATCGCCACTGACGGTGGAGATGTTAGGGTTTGGACTTACCAATCGTGATCGCATGTGTTGATTGATTTGGTGGAGATGAAGAAAGCTAGGGTTAGTATGATAAAGGGGAAAAGGATGAAGAAAGCTAGGGTTAGTATGATAAAAGGGAAGAGGATGAAGATGATGAACGTGATTTTTTTTGTTTCACATCTTTTTTTTTATTTCTTTTATCTTTATCATATTTACAAAAATACCCCATGTTCACATTGGTTTCTTTGTTCTCTCTCTAAAGTTGGTTCTCGTATGATCCCTACCCTATATATATATATATATATATATATATAGTATTTAACCTATCATACATGTGTGTGAAATGTGTAAATTTACAATATTGAACTAAATATTTATTCTACACATGTATATTTGCTTTAAAAAAAATATAGTTTTAGTCTTATAAAATCCATATGCTTTCGTTGATTCTTATGATGGTCATGGTGTTCGAGTAGAGTTTATTTTCACATAATCATTCAAATAATGAGGCACACCAATACGAAATACTTTGTCGTGCACTCGGTTATGATCCTACTCTCTTGATTTTTCGCCGGTTCTTCCGTTTGGCCAAAAATGGAGAATGGTACACCTTTGAGACTTCTAATATCGATGTTTGTTTGATCTCATCGTACTTTACCACAGTTGGTGTGTGGAAGACGAAATTCTTTTGGGTTTCTGAATTAAATGTCCCATTTAAACCAGTTTTGAGACGTCCTGATGTTGTTTTAAATAAAATGGAACTGTCTGAGTTGGACAAAAATTTTCTTGAGGCGCTTCGTGAATGCCCTTTGAGGCTTCATCCATTTCCTGAACCCTTTTTGGTTATGTCCAGTATTAGCACCTGTTAGGATAAACAGGATCGAGATCCGGTTCCTATGAGGGGTGGTCAGGGTATGATACTTTTTATTTATTAACTTTATTATCAGGAGGGGGTTCAGTTGGAGGTTGTTGAGAAGCTACCGAATGTTTCGGTGAAGAAAGGAAAGGGTAAAAAGGTTTCCAGGTCTAAAGTTGCTGCTTTGAAGAACACTGAGGGTTCTGCTAGCGTTGAAGGTGAATGGGTTTATGTACCTGGGTGGGGTGTGAAGGTTAATGACAGCTTTAAATCATCTGCTGTTTGTGAGGAGGTGCTAGCTCATTTTGCTCCTCCAAATGTGAAGGATTCATTGGAGGCTATGGAGGATGATCTTCTGTTCTCGAAGATAGTAATGGGAGCTTGTAACCTTGCTGCTATACTTCCTGAGGGTGTCACAAGATTCAGGAAGAGGATGTCTGAGTACCAAGAGTTTACAAAGAAAAAAGATAAAATGTAGGCTTCCCTTGCTTCCCTAAATAAAGATGCTCAAGAGTATGCTGAGAAGGAGAAGACTCTCATAGGCTTGATTGATGAGCTAAAGAAATAACATGAGGCGGAGAGGGCTAGGTGTGATTCTGCATAAGCTGAGGTGGAAGCGGATAGGGCTGCATTGAAGGTTCAAAAGAGGGCTTTTGAAGACGAAACGGGGAGGTTAGTGGCTTCACTTTCTCAAGCTTCTGAGGATATCCGATGGTTGATTGAGCATGGTTTCCAGCAAGTGGTAACTTATTTTCTTCATTCTTCTGAGTTCAATTCTGCAGTAGGGGAGGTGTATACCAAGCTGATCAATCATGGAAAGCATGTGGACTATCTGGCCGGTTACTGTAACACCCCAACCGATGACGGAAACATCGAGATGCCATGTATGAATGATTGTTCAGTAGCTCATGGTAGTACACAAGTTTAAATAATCCTTTATTTCATTACAATACATTAAAGTCTACATCAAATAATCAAGCAAAACTTCAAATATCTCCTCATGCTAGCTCTAGACTTCAAGCATCAGTATTACCTATTGAGTTGTAAAAATGGGGGGGGGGGGTCATCTAGAAGTTGGTGAGAATACATAAGCCATGTCAAGCAATTAAGTTTAAAAAGTTTAGCAATTCATATGTCTATCGTAAGTTTAAGTCTACATGAATAAACATGAAATGTTGAATCGACATAATCAAACCTCCGACTAGTTTAGGTCCATCCCGTCATCCACGGTTCACCTTAATATTATGTTGGAACGATAACAATCACCCGCGCTCCCCATAAAAGATGGTCAACGAATCTAGGTGGGATTGTCAATCCAATAGATCTATTATTGAGTATCGCCGGCTTGGCCATAGCTAATGATTATGTATTGTGTATTTAGAATTGCTTATGTATAATGTTGCAAGTATAAAGAATTGCATAAACATGGTTACGTAAACTCACCTTAGCAAAGTATTAAGTCTCGAGAAAAAGTATAAGTGTAGCCCCAAAGTTGCCAAGTATTACCCTACGTATAAGGTAACAAATAAGTCTAAGTCTATCTAGTCTACAAGTATATTCTAGGGTTTCGAATTGGGGATAAGTATTTGTTTGATTAATAAATAAAATGTTTAATAAATAAGAGAAATTTGACAAATAAATAAACAAAAGTCTTTTTTTGTAAATTTTAGATTAAAGATGGTCACATCATAAAGTTTTAAGTATGAAAATATTTTTTATAAAATAGAATATTAAATCTATTTATTACAACTTGTCAAAATATAACTTTGATATTTAAAAAAATATTAAAATTAAAGAATTTTTAAATTAAAAATTGTATTTCTGTTCTAAATAAATAGAAATAATTTATATAAAATTTTGGTGCAAAAATATTGAAAAATGAAATTATTATGATTTATTTTTGATTAAAACTAACAAAAATTGATTAAAAATATTAAATAAATGATTTTTCAGAAATAAAAATCATTTCAGAAATTTTTAATGTTATATAAACTTAGAATAATTTTTGTGGAAATTTATATAATCGTTTTGATATTTTTATAGAATTTACAAATAAAATAGAATAAACTTGAATTATGTATTATATATATTAAATAAATAATTTTTGGAAAACTAAAAATTGTATGTTAAACTTTTCTACTAGAATAACATAAAATAATTTTTGTAGAATTTATAAAGTGGTTTTAGTATTTTAAAACGAATTTTAAAAATACAAGAGAATATATATAAGCTTAAATGGTAAAAAAAGTTGTTTTGTTGATGCCGAGAATCGAACCCGGGTCTGCGACCGGTTCGGTTTTAATCACAAGCCTAGCCACCAACTGGGCTAGACCCTAAGAACGAATAAATTAGATTCGAAATTAATTATATATTATACATAAATCTGATTTATAATCCTTTAAAAATCAAAAGCAAAAGTTTTGTGGGATACGGGACTCGAACCCGCGTCCCTTTGTTCACAACAAACAGACACAACCACTTGATCTAGATCAGTGGTTGTGTTTTGTTTGTTTCTGTTTTAATTATATACACATGCCAGCAACGAGTTCATCCCCAAATCAACATTTTCGAACCCTAACTTATACAATAATCTGATTTACACAACAATAACCCGATTGATCATAGGATTATTGTTGTGTAGTGGCCGATGAACAAAACCCATCAAAAAGGAAGAACTTACGAAGCGAAATCGTGTTTAGAAGTTTGGTCAAACTAAAAAGTCAAAGCACGATCAAGATGCCTTAAAAGCTGATTTAAAACAGAAATTGGAGATGTGGAAGGGATAATCGGCGAGTAGAGATTGTTAGAGAGTGATCAATTTATAGGGTGAGGGCTCGGGTGAACGAATTGGTAAGGTTGACCTTGATGAAAACGATGACGCGTTAATTGACACTAAGTTGGTATGTTTTGAAGAGGATTGATGGTGTGATAGACACGAAAACAGTCAATGATTGACTTAATTTACCATAACAGGGAACAATCGTGATTAAGATGAATTGATTTTGGAAACCCGTCTTCACAGTTGACTCTACAAGACAACTGTTACGTTTTTAGATACGATATATAATTATTACGTGTTGAAACTAGACAAGAGTGTTGTGTACACCAGCTGGTTGTGTTGCTTGTGTTAAGAGTTGGACCGGTCTGGACGCGGGTTCGATTCCCGGTCCAGACAATACATTTTTTTTATATAAATAGAGAGGAGAGGAGAGGAGATGGGCCGGGTGGTTTGGGCTGGATTGTTTGGGCTCCGAAAATGGGTAAAGGGGTGGTTGGGTTGGGTTTGTAGGTTTATGTGTGGTTTTGTTTGTTTGTAAAAGAAAGGACAATTTTATTATTATTATTATTATTATATTTAAATATATATACCTTTATATATATATGTAAGTTGTGTGGTAGAAAAATGAAAACTTAGGCACATTAGTATAAAATTAATGATAAAGATATAAAGTAAGGGTATTTAGAATTTGAGGAAAAATTTTGCGATGTTACAGTCTCCCCTACTTTTAGAAACTTCGTCCCGAAGTTTATTGAAAACACAGGGTTGAAGGGGGGTGGATAGAAATTAGGACAAGTGTGATCTGGAGAATTTTGTGTTAAGGCATGACATGAATAGAGTAATTTTGTTTCAAATAATTTGGATAAGAGGGTAGGATTAGGTGTGTCTTGAAATCGCAATAAGAATCTTAAGTTTTAGGAGTCCTAAAAGAAATGAGTTGATGGACTATTGAAAGACTAAATGAACTACCAGGTAACTAAGGTTTATAATTGGTCAACTACCGAAAACCTTGATAGAATTTCACACTACCTTAACGTACCTGTAAATTCATGATTACGTTCCGGACTGTAATCACCAATTTACCTTACATTAGGGTTTTGTGTCCTTCTATGACTCTACCGATTGTCGGGCAGGTTTGATAGCCTCCACCAGTCATTGAGCAGGTTGTAGGGCCTCTCCCGACTGTTGGAAGGACATGATGACCTCTACCAATCGTTGAGTAGGTTATTTGGTAGCCAACTAACTGTTGTACAAGTAAGCAAGTTTATAAGTATAACGAGTATGGTTTAGATATTGATATAGCAATTAGTTCACATTCAAACAAGCATGAATCCAAGTGTTGTGATCATACTAGATAAATGACTCTCATGTAAAAGACAAAAATTCCAATACTTGAATCAAAAGCGTCAATACATAGAATTTTAAATGCAAAATAACATTCAAACGGTGGAGCTTGTTGTTAAGTAGCTGGAGGGTCCCTAGCAGGATTATTTGGAGCAGCAAGGGCATTTGCAGCAGGAATTCGACAAGCATCCGCAAGATGCCCATACCTTTGACAATTGGTACACTGACGGCAGGGCACTTGGGTTGGGTGGTGATACTGACAGGTGTCACACTTAGGTTGGTTCCCGTTATATTGTTTCTTGTTGGGTGGGACAGTGGCGTCTATTGCAAAATTCCTGACCTTGCACCTTCCATTGGTTGAGGCCTTAGTTCTAATTTCAACGGCAGGTTGGGGAGTATCCTTCGCAACTGTTTTCTTTTCCCCTTTCCGAGTCAGGGTTCCTGCCTTCACATGATTATCTGTTAGGGTGGCCGCCAAACGCTTTGCTTCCTCGAGAGTAGCAGGGTTCCTTCCCCACACCGTGTCTTGAATCTGCATGGGTAAGCCACCAATGTGTTTTTTCGATCGCAATGGGCAAGGGGGTGACCTTGTGTGGTAGCAGTAGACTAAGTTCGTGAAAATGAGTGTTGTAGGCAAGGTTTTCTCCACTGTCCTGAGCAAGATCATGAAACTCATCTTCCAGCTTCTTGATTTCATTAGGAGGGCAGAACTCTGCCTTCATAATGTCTTTAGCTTGATCCCAAGTTAAGGCCAGTGCAGCTTCAGCTCCGCGGGTGCGCTTTTCCTCATTCCACCAAGTGAGTGCTCGTTTGTGAAGAACACTCATGGCATAACGGACCTTTAAGTTATCGGGACACTCACTGTTAATGAAGGTATTCTCAATGCCTCGAACCATTGCAGAAGACCCGTAGCTCCTTCATCTCCACTGAATTTAGGGGGATTACAGGTATTAAAGTGTTTAAGAGTGCAAGCTAGGAGACCATTCCCGTTTACATTGTGGTTTCCATTACCGTTTCCGTTTCCATTACCATTTCCGTTCATCTGGATGACTTGAGCCAGTAAGTTAGGAACCAGAGTCGCTATTTGTTGCGCTATTTGTTGGGAAATGATCGCGGCTAGTTGGGTATCGACACCGTTGTTGTTGTTGTGGTTGTTGTTGTTATTATGGTTGGCGTGGCTGTTATTGTTGCTATTTCCTTCCTTATGATTACCACCACCGTTATTGCGAGTGCTGCGACGTGGAGGCATGATCTGTAAGAGACACAATGAAATGAATGAGGTAATATAAGGAATGTAATCATTTATTCATTAATTAAAACGAATAAACGAAAACGTTGACTTATCAAAGATTCTAGATTCTAATAACATAGTGAAGACATGCTTTAGCCTATAAGTGAACACTCATCCCGAGAATTCCCAGGTAGGCATCCGGGTCCCTCGTCTGATTGGGATATATGCGCAATGCCAGCCTAGACAGAAGATTCAGAATACAGGCGTTCACCCTTCCAGATTGCACGTGTTCGTTATTAAGATTCTAGAACTTTGACGAGATCTCAAGGTGGTTCAGGCTAAACCTGAGGATTTTGTCCTATTAGTCTAAGAGTAGATCTAGTGATGGAGAGCAATCTTCTTTGTAGGGATGAAAGTAGGGATAAGAAGTAGGAGTGAGATAGAGAATAGCAAGTAAAAGGAGCAAATACTGGTTATAGACTAGATTATTTTTCTAATAACCTAATTCCCTATAACCACGGTTCTGATACCAATCTGTAACACCCCAACCGATGGCGGAAACATCGAGGTGCCACGTATGAATGACTGTTTAGTAGCTCATGGTAGTACACAAGTTTAAATAATCCTTTATTTCATTACAATATTGAATTACATTAAAGTCTACATCAAATAATCAAGCAAAACTTCAAATATCTCCTCATGCTAGCTCTAGACTTCAAGCATCAGTATTACCTGTTGAGTTGTAAAAATGGGGGGAGGGGGGTCATCTAGAAGTTGGTGAGAATACATAAGCCATGTCAAGCAATTAAGTTTAAAAAGTTTAGCAATTCATATGTCTATCGTAAGTTTAAGTCTACATGAATAAACATGAAATGTTGAATCGACATAATCAAACCTCCGACTAGTTTAGGTCCATCCCGTCATCCACGGTTCACCTTAATATTATGTTGGAACGATAACAATCACCCGCGCTCCCCATAAAAGATGGTCAACGAATCTAGGTGGGATTGTCAATCCAATAGATCTATTATTGAGTATCGCCGGCTTGGCCATAGCTAATGATTATGTATTGTTGAAACGAGTCTAACTGTTGTTGTTGTCTAAACCATGAGGCATTAAAGTTTACAACTAGACATGTATTTAGAATTGCTTATGTATAATGTTGCAAGTATAAAGAATTGCATAAACATGGTTACGTAAACTCACCTTAGCAAAGTATATATTAAGTCTCGAGAAAAAGTATAAGTGTAGCCCCAAAGTTGCCAAGTATTACCCTATGTATAAGGTAACAAATAACTCTAAGTCTATCTAGTCTACAAGTATATTCTAGGGTTTCGAATTGGGGATAAGTATTTGTTTGATTAATAAATAAAATGTTTAATAAATAAGAGAAATTTGACAAATAAATAAACAAAAGTCTTTTTTTGTAAATTTTAGATTAAAGATGGTCACATCATAAAGTTTTAAGTATGAAAATAATTTTTATAAAATAGAATATTAAATCTATTTATTACAACTTGTCAAAATATAACTTTGATATTTAAAAAAATATTAAAATTAAAGAATTTTTAAATTAAAAATTGTATTTCTGTTCTAAATAAATAGAAATAGTTTATATAAAATTTTGGTGCAAAAATATTAAAAAATGAATTTATTATGATTTATTTATGATTAAAAACTAACAAAAATTGATTAAAAATATTAAATAAATGATTTTTCAGAAATAAAAATCATTTCAGAAATTTTTAATGTTATATAAACTTAGAATAATTTTTGTGGAAATTTATTTAATCGTTTTGATATTTTTATAGAATTTTACAAATAAAATAGAATAAACTTGAATTATTTATTATATATATTAAATAAATAATTTTTGAAAAACTAAAAATTGTATGTTAAACTTTTCTACTAGAATAACATAAAATAATTTTTGTAGAATTTATAAAGTAGTTTTTGTATTTTAAAACGAATATTAAAAATACAAGAGAATATATATAAGCTTAAATGGTAAAAAAAATTGTTTTGTTGATGCCGAGAATCGAACCGGGTCTGGGACCGGTTCGGTTTTAATCACAAGCCTAGCCACCAACTGGGCTAGACCCTGAGAACGAATAAATTAGATTCGAAATTAATTATATATTATACATAAATCTGATTTATAATCCTTTAAAAATCAAAAGCAAAAGTTTTGTAGGATACGGGACTCGAACCCGCGTCCCTTCGTTCACAACAAACAGACACAACCACTTGATCTAGATCAGTGGTTGTGTTTTGTTTGTTTCTGTTTTAATTATATACACATGCCAGCAACGAGTTCATCCCCAAATCAACATTTTCGAACCCTAGCTTATATAATAATCTGATTTACACAACAATAACCCGATTGATCATAGGGTTATTGTTGTGTAGTGGCCGATGAACAAAACCCATCAAAAAGGAAGAACTTACGAAGCGAAATCGTGTTTAGAAGTTTGGTCAAACTGAAAAGTCAAAGCACGATCAAGATACCTTGAAAGCTGATTTAAAACAGAAATTGGAGATGTGGAAGGGATAATCGGCGAGTAGAGATTGTTAGAGAGTGATCAATTTATAGGGTGAGGGCTCGGGTGAACGAATTGGTAAGGTTGACCTTGATGAAAACGATGACGCGTTAATTGACACTAAGTTGGTATGTTTTGACGAGGATTGATGGTGTGATAGACGCGAAAACAGTCAATGATTGACTTAATTTACCATAACAGGGAACAATCGTTATTAAGATGAATTGATTTTGGAAACTCGTCTTCACAGTTGACTCTACAAGTCAACTGTTACGTTTTTAGATACGATATATAATTATTACGTGTTGAAACTAGACAAGAGTGTTGTGTAGACCAGCTGGTTGTGTTGCTTGTGTTAAGAGTTAGGCCGGTCTGGACGCGGGTTCGATTCCCGGTCCAGACAATATTTTTTTTATATTAATAGAGAGGAGAGGAGAGGAGATGGGCCGGGTGGTTTGGGCTGGATTGTTTGGGCTCCGAAAATGGGTAAAGGGGTGGTTGGGTTAGGTTTGTAGGTTTATGTGTGGTTTTGTTTGTTTGTAAAAGAAAGGACAATTTTATTATTATTATTATTATTATTATTATTATATTTAATTATATATACCTTTATATACATATGTAAGTTGTGTGGTAGAAAAATAAAAACTTAGGTACATTAGTATAAAATTAATGATAAAGATATAAAGTAAGGGTATTTAGAATTTGAGGAAAAATTTTGCGATGTTACAGTTACAAGGCACATGAAGCCGGACAAGTGTTAGAGCAATCTCCTCTTTATCAACCCAAGGCCATGGATGTAACATTTCGTATTATTTTCATGTACGTTTGAGACATTTATTAATAAAAACGTGCATTTTTATCATTTCCGTACTTTCTAAAAAATATTATGTGACACTATTGGACTCCTAGAACCATACTATAAACTTGTATTAACATTAAAGCTTGAAATTAATTGCAAAAAAAAAAAAAATAATAAGTGTTTGGGCCGGGATTCGAACCCGCGCCCAAACCGGTCCACAAGTCTTAACACACAAACAAGCCAACCAATTGAGCCACGCCTTCTTGTTGAATCATATTCCAGTACAAAACAATAAAACACTATCCTAAACTTCACCAGTTGACAAATGAAAGTCAAAACCCACTTCCCACCAACATTTTGTTTCAAAATTGATGTGACTAAACATGTTTTTGGAAACAATTGGGACTTGAATGTAGTCAACAGCACATAAATCGGCCATTTACAGCTATCAATCTTGAGCCAATCATTCCATATTTAGGGATAATCACGCGTTTATGTTTAAAGCCGAGTCAAACTTTCCAATCGTGCAATTTGTGGGTAATAGTATAAATTGAACCCGTCTCCTCAGTCTATACTCGCCGAAAAACAAACCTCCACTCCCAATTTCTGTAAACAAACCGCTTTTAATTAAGAAACGAGCTTGGTTTGACTTTTCTATTGACCTGCGAGTTCGATACCTTGCAAACTGGTATGATACAATTCATTTCTTCTATATATTAATCGGCCCTTGCCCTTCGAAACCCCCATAATCAATTCGACTATTATGACCGAATTGATTTGATTAGAAAATCTAGGGTTCGTTCTTTGTATTTTGGGAAGATGATAACATTTCAGACACATTTAACAACAATTCAGACACGCTTTTGAACAACCATCTGATCTAGATCAGATGGTTGTGTTGTTGTTTTATTAACCAGCAGCTGTGGGTTCGATCTCCACCACCACCTTTTCTTTATTTTTGATAAACAAACCAACGTCTAAGAAGCATATATATATTATTGAAAACGAATATAAACGTTCTCAGGGTCTAGCCCAGTTGGTGGCTAGGCTTGTGATTAGACTCGAACCGGCCAGAGGCCCGGGTTCGAATCCCACCAACAGCAACTATTTTTTTTAAAAACCTCTTTCCTTTTATATTTTTATTATTAACTTTAAAAGTGGTTTTAAAATACTAAATCTGCTTTATAAATTCTATAAAAATTATCTTATGATATTCTGATAATAAAGTTTATCATACAATTTTTAGTTTTTCAAAAATCATTTATTTATTATATATTATAAATATTACAAGTTTATTCCTTAATAATTTTAATATTCTATAAAAATATCAAAACGACTTTATAAAATTCCACAAAAATTATTCTAAGTTTATAAATCAATAAACATTTCTGAAATAAATTTTATTTCAGAAAAATCATTTATTTAATAATTTTTAATCGATTTTTGTTATTTTAATCATAATAAATTCATTTTCATTATTTTTGCATCAAAATTTCACATAAATTATTATTAATCATTTAGATCTGAAATAAAAATTTTAGATTTGAAATTTATAAATTTTAATATTTTTAAATATTAAGTCTATATTTTGACAAATAGGAATAAATAGACTAAATATTCAATTTTTAAGAAAATAAATTTATAAAAATTATTTTCATACTTAAAACCTTATAATGTGATCATCCATAATCAAAAACCTACAAAAAGACTTTTGTTTATTTATTTTTCGAATTTCTTTTATTTATTAAACAATTTATTTAATAATTAAACGAATACTTATCCCCAAATTAGGAACCCTAGAAAATACTTGTAGACTAGAAAGACTTAGACTTATTTATTACCTTAAATATAGGGTAATACTTGGCAACGTTGGGCTACACTTATCCTATTTCACGAGACTTAACACTTTGCTAAGGTGAGTTTACATAACCTTGTTTATGCAATTCTTTATACTTGAAATTTTATACTTAAGCAATTCTACATACATGTCTAGTTGTAAACTTTAATGCCTCATGACTTAGACAAATACTGTTAGACTTAAACTTAAACTTACATAATCGTTAGTTGTGGCCAAGCTGGCGATATTCAATAATAGATCTATTGGATTGACAATCCCACCTAGATTCGTTGACCATCTTTTATGGGGAGCGCGGGTGATTGTTATCGTTCCAACGTGATATTAAGGTGAACCGTGGATGCGGGATGGACCTAAACTTGTTGGAGGTTTGATTATGTGCATACTATACTTCATGTTTATTTATGTAGACTTAAACTTACATTAGACATATGAATTGCTAAACTTTTATTCTTTTAAAACTTAATTGCTTGACATGGCTTATGTATTCTCACCAACTTCTAGTTGACCCCCCCTCCCCCATTTTTTCCAAACTCAACAGGAAATAATGATGTTTGAAGTCTAGAGCTAGCATGAGAAGATAACTGAAGTTTATGCTTTGATTGGTTATTTGATATTCTAGATTTTCATTCAAGACTTTGATATGTATTTTCAAATTTTGGATATTTTACGTTAAATAAATTTCATTTAAAACTTGAATACCATGTGCTACTGAACAATCATTATTACGTGATACCTCGATGTTTCCGCCATCGGTTGGGGTGTTACAATGGATGTTTTCAAAGAATCTGTGTTGAAGATGGAGCGCTTGACGTATCCTTATGTTGCTAAGGTGTCTTCTTGCTATGGTTAGCCTTTTTTAATGTAATGGTTTTTTTAGTGTAATGTTTTTTGTATTAGTGTAACTTTTTTAAGGCAATGTATTTTTTATTTAATGTTTATGTTTCTAAAAAATGTTTGGTAAATGTTTAATTTATTTGGTAAAAACAAATACCCGCCCACCTTGACCCACAACGGGATCAAGCTATCAGCCTGCGGTCGCGAGCCAGTGACACATCAACGCCTACATGACACAATATTATTCGATAAAGTGCTGAGACAACCATAACACATTGTCTCAAGTCAAAAGTGTAAATAAATTATCCAAATAGCCAATGAAGCCACAGCGGAGTGGTGCAGGTGTGAGGGTTTTCCCCACAGGTCTCAAGTTCGAGCCTTGAAGTTTCCCGCACTGGGATAATCAACCCTCGGGTCTGGGGTGGGCCAGACTGTGCCCCTGTCTTTGCCACTGGAGGGTCGCTCGATGGGTTTGGTCGGTAAAAAAAGAAATAAATAAATAAATTATCCAAATAGGGAGCTTGAATAGCACACGAGTGTGTGAGTAAGTTTGTTAATTTATGACCTTTATCCAGAGCTTTTTTTTTTATCGGCGAATAACTGTGTGGCAACCACCCTTGCGAGACGCCATGCCCAAGAAGCGACTACTCGACCTCCAGTAGCCCCCGCCTTCTCCCGATGCGCGGAAACCCGAGCCCTACCCGCCCGAAGGCACGACAGTGTTATAGAACTCGGTAAAACCTCGCCGCCCGTCAGATTCGAACTGGCGCCACCTGTATTCGATCTTCACCCGGATACCAAACCATAAATGATGGAAGTGAGGATTGAACCTTTGATCACATAGGTGAAACAAAAGCCACTCCACCACTAGCTTATTAGTGTAATAATAAATGGACGTAATAAATACAATTCTTGGCTGCTTGCAAGGTCTTTCAACGGTCGGCTTCCTACCCCCCATAAAAATGTCATGTTTAGGGCTGCAAACGAACCGAACGAACATGAACACGACCTTGTTCGTGTTCGTTTGTTAAGGAATTCATGTGTTCACGAACAATTCATGAACACTTGCCGAACGAGGTTTTCTGTTCGTGTTAGTTTGTTAAGAAAACACTTGTGTTCGTGTTCGTTTGTTAATTTTGTTCAGGAACGAACACGAACACAAACGAACATTAATGAACATAAACAAGTGTTCATGAACACAAACGAACACAAAGAAATGTTCATGAATAGAAACAAACACATATTATTAACTTTGGAATAAGATATAACTCTTAAGAGATCAGCTAGATCCACACAAAATATAACTAAATTATCCAAACATACTTAGTACTTAACATAATATTGGTAAATATGGTATAGTAGTGTCTTAAAAAACTAAGTTTGCATCGGAGGTGAATGGAGGAGGGCGTTGTAGCCGTACATGGAGGAGGGTGTCAATGATGAAAGATAGAAACATATAATGAGCGTAGATACTAAAAGTAGGTTTATTGATCTCATATAGTTATATATTTACCTCACACATATTATTTATTTATTTGTGAATAAATATAAATAAAGAAAATAAAAAAATTATAAACCCTATTAAACTATCGAAAACAAACGAACATAAGCGAACACGTTATCGAACGTTCACGAACATAAACGAACGAACGAGGCCTCTGTTCATGTTCGTTCGTTTAACTAAACGAACAAATTTTTTTGTTCGTGTTCGTTCATTTATTAAACGAACGAACACAAACGAACTTCCCGCGAACGGTTCAAGAACTGTTCGGTAAAAGTTTAGTTCGTTTGCAGCCCTAGTCGTGTTTGCTAAATCTTAGCCTTATTAAAATAAACTTTTTTGAGCTTGCTATAAAATTGGATTTATATATAGTTAAAATTAACATTTAGATATTTTAAAAAATACATTATTTACGTATTTCAAAGACGATTTATTTTTTATTTGGTTAACATTTATTTCAGAAACTATGAGAAACAAGATTGGGCGTTTTTCGTTCAAAATTTTGTTTGCCATGGAATTTTCCATGGCGTGAAAAAAAAAGGAAGTCAATCATATTGCATTATTCCTAATGGTTAAGTCTAGAGAGAGAGGGAGAGAATGGTGAGGGGTTTAGAGAGAGGGCTTGAAAATTTTCACTTAACCACTACACCCCTTTTTTATTTCAAGCCCTATGTGAAACCCATATATAATGTGTCGTTTAATGCCTCATGGGGCTTGAAAATTTTTACCCACCACTACACATTGTCTAACTTGCATTCTCTCTTTAATATACATTTTCATTCTTATTCTCATCATTAAAGCTGTTGCTTTCTCATATTATAGTATATTGATTTTAATATGACATCGTAACACAAATTTTGTCATTTCATATTAGATTTGTAATAAAACTCGAAAAGTTCTGGGGATATAACCTAGTACTCTATAAAACAAACATATTTATCCCTCTATATCCTTACAATTACATCCATAGCCAACATATTCTTATAATGCGCATCTTCACGTACAAAATCAACGAAATTGTTTGTAGGAAATTGAACTGTAGTTGATCTTACCCAAATCCTCATGCTCCTGCAGCAGTTGTCGGTCATAAACAAAAACTCATCTAAGATCATCCAATAGTACAAATCCTTAGCCCGAAAAAACGACAAATACGAAAACATTCAACACCTTATGCAATGGCACATAAGCCATAGCAAACATCCCACATTGCCTACTCTAAAACAATTAGCCCAGAATTCCGCTTTTAAAAAACAAAATGATATTCAATCTTCCAATAAAACACATACACAATTCCGTTAGTCCATTCAAAACCATACAACATCACATAACCAATATTATCCACTATACCAACACAAACAAAATCGTTTTGGGTATCGAAAATTACCAAATATATATATACAAAAATATTATGCTAAAAGAAACTATGTTAGCTCAAAATCGAAAACCTCAAAAGTAGCTGACAAAATTACCTTATGTCCACCATCACAGCCGCATAGCAACCTCTATAGCAGCAATCAACCCGCTTCAAATTACTGATGAACAACACGGTCGGTTGGAAACAAAATATACAATAAGAAATAAAGGATCCAGAAAATCTGACATTACTTTAATCAATGATGGAGTCAACATGCACTGAAAGGGGGGGGGGGGGGTTCGGGACATACAAGGGTATCTCGGTTTGTTCGATCGATTGAAGAATCTTACCGACGTTAGGGTACATAAAAGAAGGAAGAAAATTGAGAGACGCGGCGGTAAGAGGTCGGTGACAGTGATGGCGGTGAGAATTGTTGGAGGGAGGATTATTATGTGGAGATGGAGAAGATGTACAAAAGAAAATTTCTTTGTGAATATGGGAATTGTGAATAGGAAGTGCTGGAAGATCAGGAAAACAAAACGTGGCTACAACGTGGAGAAATGCCTTTGGAACTGTGTCACCTGTACTGAAGCCACATCTTGCACCTGTAACCCACTGAACCATAACTCAAAAATAGGAATAATAAAAATACCAAAAACAATTTGCTAGGGTCGAACCCGAGCACACTGTCTAACAAACCAGCATGTTTACCAACTGAACCAGCACCATTTTTGATACATTATCAGTAAACTACTCTATATAAACCGTTAAAACACAGGAAGCTAAATAAAAAAAAGCCAACCAGCCTCTGCCACGTGACAGAGGCACTATTCATGAAGGTTCATCTTTAAATATATAGGATAATTAGAAAGTACACATAAATGTTATTTGCCTTTTTGACTTAATTAATTTAATGTTCAGACATCGCAATTTTTTATATTATTTTTAGGTAAAAGGAGAATTGAATCGGCTCTTATTTTCATAACTAGCTAAAGCACAATTTTTTTTTCTCAAAGGTCAACAAAAAGATCACACTTCTCCTTGAAAAAATGAGCGAGAGAGAGAGTGGTGAGAGAGAGAGTGAAGAGCCTGTGCGTGAGAATGGTGAGCGAGAGAATGTGAGAGATAGTGAGAATGAGGGTGTGAGAGTGGAAACAGGTCTAGGTGATAATGATGAGGGTTGGGAGTTTCCCCGGCGACGCAGAAGGCCTCAACCGTATATGCAACCCAATCGGTACGTCGTGAATGATAGAACAACCACATTCTTAGTTACCAACCTGCCTAACTGGTGTTCTTTGGAGGATCTATGGAGAGAGTTTAAACCTTTTGGCCTCATGGTAGATGCTTACCTCACCAAAAGAAAAGACAAGTTGGGAAGATACTTCGGTTCTGTCAGGTATGAAGACATCCCTAATCCCCCTGAACTAGTAACACAGCTTTGCCAAATTATTCTTGGAAGAAACCAGATTGTTGCTAACGTAGCGAAGTTTGAGAAGATGAACAAACCCAACCCTACCAAACCTAACCCACCCCAACGCAGTTCTCATGCACCTTTTCCTGCCCCACCCCACCACCCCCCTCCCCACCCTCCTCCACCTATCGGACATGGTCATTAAATGCCAGTCCTTCTTTCCGTGCTGTTGCATCCGGTATACCGGACCGTAATAATCTTTCACTATCGATAAACTTACCTACCCGTCCCCCCTGAACCGTTCTCATGGAAAAAAATGTTCATTAATTGGCAAGGCCTTAGACCTGAACAAGCTGTCGTGTATGGAACAGTTCTTAACACTTGCAGATTCAGACCGGGTTTCACTTTGTTACGTTGGTGGACTTCACGTTCTTTTGACATTCCAAAGTTATGTCCAAGTTAATGAGTTCATCTCTTCAAAAATTGAGCTATGCAAGGACTGGTTCTCATCCCTGCATATATGGTTTGGTCAAAATATTGAATTTGAAAGAGTTGCATGGATCAAAATCATTGGGGTACCAACACAATTCTGGGACAAACTGGTGTTCAACAAGATAGGTGAAATGTTTGGTAATGTGGTCCACGAATCTGAAGCGTCAATACGTGATGGCAATCTCTCATTCGAGAATGTAGGCGTTCTCATCAATCATGGCAATAAAATAAACGGGGATGTTCAGGTCACTTGCCATGGCCAAACATTCACCGTTTGGGTTCAAGAAGTCGAGGAGAAATGGGTGCCGGACTTCTGTTTATCAAAAGAAAATCCGGTCAAAATCGATTTATTAAAAGCTTCTTCATCTGGTAATGAGGTTGAAGAAGGTGAAATCCCACCGGATGACAATGATGTTATTGATGAGCAAATGGATGTTGAGACTTCGGTTGATAATGCTCCGGCAGTGGTGGTGGCCGTTCATCCAGCTGCTGCTATGCCAACCAACAGTCGGCCCTTGGAAGATGAAACATCAAAGTCTTTGGAAGTTGAGAACAATGATTCGGTCTGCATGGATTCACATTCCAAGGATATTATTGAAAAGGCAGATAAGACAAAGGTTGATAATACTACAATTGTTGGTGGGTCCCCTCTTGATACATCCATCTTTTCGGCTAGGGTGTCCCCACCAAGGATAAATGGGTTCCCACATAGGAAAAGACCAAGGGTAGCCTCTCCTAATGACTTGGGCTCCGGGGAGTATTCTGATTATTGTCATCAGCCCAACTTGTTTGATCCAGCCCAATCTTCCACTCAACCTACTATCCCACCCATCCAGCCCACATCCCCCCATCGCTCCTTGTCTCATCGTCCTAAAATCCCTAAAAGAATCCCTGCTTCATCTCGTTTCCTGTCTCACATCCCTCCCTTTTGCTCCCCCATTCCCTTTCCCTCTCCATCACAACCTACCTCTCCTTTGCCACATGTATTCAACTTCTCGGCTGGCTCTGATGTACCTGCTTCATCTCCTATCCCTCCCCCGGTCCCATCTGAATCCACCCTTGTCCCACCGGATCAAAACACATCTACCCTGCATCAACCGGAAAGTCTTGTTACCTCCTCTGTTGGTGAGGCAATCGGTATTATGGCCATGGGATTTGAAGAGCAACTTGAAAATGCAATTAGGGAAGAAGGTGAAAGTATTGTTCCCCAATGATATTTATGACATACAACGTCAGGGGGATTGGAGAGGACCCAAAGATGCTCTCCATTGGTGACACAATTCGAGAACACAAGGCTTCATTTGTAGCTTTACAAGAAACAATGCGTGGTGATGGTCCCAAAATTCCGGTTCAGAAAATTTGGGGCAAAAAACCTTTTGCTGCTGACTGGGTCAATGCCGAAGGGACTTCTGGTGGTCTCATAAGTATCTGGGATCCAGGTTTTTTTACTTGCACCAATTCTTTTAAACATCGTAACCTATTAATACTGTCTGGTACTATTGCACAGTTTGGCATCCATGTACATATTGAAAATATTTATGCCCCTCAAGGATTAAAATGCCAAAAAGGATCTCTGGAAAGTAATTTCAGATCAGTCAGAGGCCAACCCTGGATTTTGGGTTTTAATGGGGGACTACAATGCAGTTCGTAATCAAGATGAGCGTCTGAATTCAATATTTAATCCGACATGCGCAGAGGCATTTAATAATTTTATTGAAGACAATGGCCTGTACGAGTATCCTATGGGAGGCCGTAAATACACGAGGGTTTCTGGTGGTGGTGAAAAACTCAGCAAAATCGATAGAATCTTGGTAACCCACAGTTTCTGGGACAAATGGCTGGATGCCTCCTTGGTTGCTCATCCCTGTAGAGACTCTCCGATCACAGTCCCTTGACACTATCCACTGAGGCGGTATCCTTTGGCCCTTCGTCCTTCCACTTCTACAACTCATGGCTTAACTCCCCGGGGTTCGATGACCTGGTAAAAAATGCAACCGTGGGGAAATCATTCACGGGTAGGAGTGATGAAATCCTTGCCAAAAAACTGAAATGTATCAAGGACAGCATCAAAAAATGGTTGACTTTGGAAAGAAAGAAAAGGAAGCAAAAACAAGTTGATTGCGAAAAGAAGCTTAACTCGTTTGACGAAGCGGCTGAACAACGAACTTTAACAGACATAGAAAAGAACATGTGGTGTGAAGCGAAAAAAGAATGGGAATCCTTAAAATCTGATGAAGCGAAAGATCTTAAACAAAAATCACGTACGAAATGGGCGCTTGATGGCGATGAAAATTCAAGCTTTTTTCATGCCATGGTTAACCTCAATAATTGTAGTAAACGAATCAACGGCTTCATGGTTGATGATGTATGGTGTTGTGACCCGGTTAAATTGAAATAGGAGGCGAGGAAATTCTTCGCTAACAAATTTCGAGAGCAAGTTATAAGCCGGCCATCTTTCTCCTGTCCCAACATTAACCGTCTTGATCCGAATGCTGCCGCGGAACTCATTGTTCCATTCTCCCTTCAAGAAATCAAAACGGCTATATGGGATTGTGAGAGCGACAAAGCCCCGGGACCCGATGGGTTAAACTTTGGTTTTTTCAAACACTTTTGGGAATTTCTTAAAGATGATATTCTCAATATGATGTTGGATTTTCATCAGCACGGGACAATCAGTCAGTGTTGCGCTTCATCCTTTCTTGTCCTTATTCCAAAATGTGCTGACCCTGTCTCGCTTGCTGAATTCCGACCAATCAGCCTTCTTGGTAGCATTCCCAAAATCATTTCCAAGGTCCTTGTGAACCGTTTGAAGCCGCACATGGAATGTATCATTTCTGAAAACCAGTCCGGCTTTTTATCCCATCGCAACATACTTGACGGGCCATTAATTGTTAATGAAATAGTGTCTTGGGCAAAGAAGAATAAGAAACCAACGTTTCTGCTCAAAGTTGATCTTGAAAAAGCTTTTGATAGCATTAGCTGGGGATTCATATTGGAAGTTCTATCACAAATGGGATTCCCTGAAAAGTGGAGATTGTGGATCCAAGGTATTTTACACTCGGCTAGGGCGTCGGTGCTTCTAAACGGCTCCCCAACTTGGGAATTTAAATGCTTCCGAGGGGTGAGGCAAGGGGACCCCCTCTCACCTTTCTTGTTCATCATTGCCATGGAGGCTTTCTCATGTTTCATGAAAAAAGCCGAATCCCTTGATCTTATTAAAGGTGTTCACCTTCCACACTCGGGACCCTCCATTTCACACTTAATGTATGCGGATGATGTCATTGTGTTAGGTGAATGGGAAACTTCTAAGATTAAAAATGTAATCCGCATTTTTAGGTGTTTCCACCTAATCTCGGGCCTGAGGATGAATCTGCACAAATCCAACCTCCACGGCATTGGTGTGCCCGAGGGGGTCATTGATGAAGCCGCTCTTAACATCAACATTCGCAAAGGAACCCTTCCATGTAAGTATCTAGGGGTTCCAATCGGGGCAAACATGAATCAAGCAAAGAATTGGAAGGAGGTGATTGATATTTGTAAGTCGCGACTTTCTAAATGGAAAGCCAAGACGCTCTCTATTGGCGGACGAGTGGTCCTTCTTAAAGCCGTATTAGATAGCTTTCCGATTCACCACTTCTCACTTTTCCGAGCCCCAAAAGGTGTAACATTCGCATTTAATAATTATACGTTACGTATAATTTGGATTAAAACGACAAGTTCTATTATTATAATTTACATTTAATTATTTTGTAGCATTTTAAATATATATATATATATATATAAAGATTTATAATAATAATAATACATAAAACATAAAAACTATAATGTGTTAACCCAACCCACCTGAGCCCATTTTCAGATCTGCTGGCCCAATAGCCCAACAGCCCACCCTTCTTGTCCTTGGATCCGGCCCACTTCTATTGTAAAAAAAATAATAATAGACGCTGAGGACGGGGTTCGAACCCGAGTCCTCGGCCGGTTCAACCTCACAACACCAACACCCAAACCAACTGGTCTAGTATACATCATTGCTTCAAACCCGGTTCGTTATAATTATATCACGACTAGAATCCACCTCAGTTGACTTGAAAAGTCAACTGAGGTACACGACATGCCTTAATCAACCACATCAACTCGTAATTGATTCATTTTTGGTATCTTTACATGATTTTCGGCCTTTATATGACTCAGCAACACGTTGATTGATCATCAATTGTTACCAATTTTACCTATTACGTGTTTGACATTGAATGTGTGGTCAACACTTACCATTTCATCGATCCAGCGCTTATCACTATAAATTGAACGTTGTAGAACAATCACAACTCGCCAATACATCTCCCTTAATCCCCAATTCTTCACATAACACTCTGTTCTTGCTTATACGATCGTGATTTTGACTTCTGGTTTGACCGGCAATTCGTGATCGAAACAGCATTGTAAGTTCAATGTTTTATGTGGGTTTTGTTCATCGGCATTCACACATCAATAGCCCTAAGATTGATTGGGCTATTGATGTGTGAATCAGACAATTGATTAAACTAGGGCTCGTGGCATTTGAATTGGGGATAAAACTGATTTGGCATCGCGTATTTATTTTATTAAAACAGAGTTAAATCATAACCACTAGCCTAGGCCAAGTGGTTGTGACTGATGCCTATAACCTCAGCCACTGGGGTTCGAGTCCCGGCCATGGCACTCTTTTTCCACTTATTTTCATTTTTTAAAACAAATCAATTATATATATATATATTACATTTAATCTTGTAAATTCATTTTTAATTATTAAAACCTTTTTTATAAATTCTAAAAAAATTATTTTTATCAAATCTGATGTAAAAGTTTTACCTACAATTTTTAGTTTTCTGAAATTAATTTATTTAATATTTATAATAATTAAATCAATTTTATACTATTATATTTATAAAAATCCATTAAAATATCAAAACAATTTTATAAATTTCCACAAAAATTATCCTAAGTTTGTACAATGATAAACTTTACTGAAATGATTTTTAATTCTGAAAAATCATTTATTTTATATTTTTAATCAATTTTTGTTAGTTTTAACCATAATTAAATCATCATAAATTCAATTTTTATTATTTTTGCACCAAAATTTTATACAATTTATTTCCGAATATTTAGAACAGAAATATAATTTTTAAACCAATAATTCTTTAATTTTAGTATTTTTAAATATTAAAGTTAAATTATGGCAATTTGTAATAAATAGATTTAATAATCTATTTTAAAGAAAACAATTTTATAAAAATTATTTTTATACCTCAAATACATTATTGTGAACATCCTAAATTCAAAATTTATAAAAAGACTTTCATTTATTTAATTATCAAATTTCCCTTTATTTATTTAAACATTTTATTATAAATTCAACAATTGGAAATCCCCAAATCGAAACCCTAGAATGTACTTGTAGACTAGATAGACTTAGACTTATTTGTTGCCTTATACATAGGGTGATACTTGGCAATCTATTGGGCTACACTTATACTATTCCTCAATACCTAACACTATACTAAGGTGAGTTTACATAGCCCCTTTTTCTGTTTTACATTTTTGGGGTGAAACATGTTTAAACATTTTATACACTATCATTTACTCATTCTTACATTGTTGAAACTTATGATTCAATTACACTATCATTTACTCATTCTATCATTTGACTGTAACAAAAAGACACAGTACAATCATTAACAATGATCAAGCCGCCTGTTTAGATTATAGCGCTATAGGTCTGACAAACCCATCCCCCGCATAAATTCAGGGATGATCGATAACAGCAACAACATTTAACTAACTTGCGAGTTATTCAACAGTCGACACAAGGTTTGGTTGTACAAAGACGCATTGTTACATGTCGGTATCATACTCTATCATCATACAACTCTGAGTGTTGTACAAACTATTGTTATCAATTATTTTTCAAAAACCTATGTAATTCTCACCAACAATTGTTGACCCAAAATATTTTCAACTTAACATGTTTCAGGTTCTACTTGTTTGAAGATTTGCTTGAAGATATGTGCATAGTTTTATTCAATTTGATGTACGAATTCTCGTAGAACCATTGTATGTAAATTATTTAAATCATTTAATGAAATTTATTATTCACCATGAGCTACTGAACGATCATCACTACGTGACATCCCGATGTTTCCGCCATCGGTTGGGGTGTTACAGATTGGTATCAGAGCCATGGTTATAGGGAATCAGGTTATTAGAAAAATAATCTAGTCTATAACCATAGGATTTAACCAGTACTTGCTTCTTTTACTTGCTATTCTCTATCTCCCTCCTACTTCATATCTCTACTTTCATCCCTACAAGAAGGATTGCTCTCCATCACTAGATCCACTCTTAGACTAATAAGATAAGATCCTCAGGTTTAACCTGAACCACCTTGAGATCTCGTCGAAGTTCTAGATTTTAATAACAAACACGTGCAATCTGGAAGGGTGAACGCCTGTATTCTGAGTCTTCTGTCTAGGCTGGCATTGCGCATATATCCCAATCAGACGAGGGACCCGGATGCCTACCTGGGAATTCTCGGGATGAGTGTTCACTTATAGGCTAAAGCATGTCTTCATATGTTATTAGAATTTAGAATCTTTGATAAGTCAACGTTTTCGTTTATTAGTTTTAATTAATGAATAAATGATTACATTCCTTATATTACCTCATTCATTTCATTGTGTCTCTTACAGATCATGCCTCCACGTCGCAGCACTCGCAATAACAATGGTGTAATCATGAGGAAGGAAATAGCAACACTAACCACAACAACAACAACAACAACAATAACAACAACAACAACAATGGTGTTGATGCCCATCTGGCTGCGATCATTTCCCAACAAATGGCACAACAAATCGCGACTCTGGTTCCTAACTTACTAGCTCAAGTCATCCAGTTGAACGGCAACGGGAACGGTAACGGCAACGGGAACGGAAACCACAACGGGAATGGGAATGGTCTTCCAGCCTGCACTCTCAAACACTTTAATTCTTGTAATCCCCCAAAGTTTAGTGGTGAAGAAGGAGCTACAGGACTCCTACAATGGTTTGAGGGTATTGAAAATACCTTCATCAACAGTGAGTGTCCCGATAACTTTAAGGTCCGTTATGCTATGAGTGTTCTTCACAAACGAGCACTCACTTGGTGGAATGAGGAAAAGCGTACCAGAGGAGCTGAAGTTGCACTTACTATGACGTGGGATCAAGTCAA
Organism: Ambrosia x helenae; assembly: GCA_030844895.1. NCBI lineage: Eukaryota > Viridiplantae > Streptophyta > Magnoliopsida > Asterales > Asteraceae > Ambrosia > Ambrosia x helenae. Next base: position 78,844,039 of record CM061223.1, read on the forward strand.
AGAGATAATGAAAGATGAATTTTGCCCACGTAACGAGGTCAAGAAATTAGAAGACGAGTTCCACACCCTTGCTCAGGATAGTGGGGAAAACCTTGCCTACAATACCCGCTTTCACGAGCTTAGCTTATTGTTACCCCACAAAGTCACTCCCCTGTCGGTAGCCATCGAGAAGTACATCGGTGGTCTGCCCATGCAAATCCAGGACACGGTGTGGGGAAGGAATCCTGCCACCTTGGAGGAAGCCAAACGTTTAGCAGCTACCTTAACTGATAATCACGTAAAGAACGGGGCCTTAGTTCGGAAAGGCAATAAAACAAGTATTGTAGCCGCGGTAACTACTGAGAATCAGAAGCGTAAGGCCAAGGATCCTGATGTCAACCTCATTACACAAGCTTCTAACAAGAAACCTTATACAGGAAACCATCCATTGTGTAACACATGCAACCGACATCATCCCACTACTTCAGCGTGTCGCTTGTGCACCAATTGTGGTAGGTATGGCCATCTAGTTAATACATGTCGCGAGACCCCAAATCCTAATGCCAACCAACCCACCAACCCTGCTCAGGCTATTAATCCTAATCGATACAACTATGGTCAGTGTTATGAATGTGGAGACCCAAACCACTTCCGTAACCGATGCCCTAAATTAAACAGAGATCAAGACCCTTCAGCTACTTAACAACATGTCCCACCATTCGAACGTTGTTTGCTTTTATTCTATGTATTGACGCTATTTAATCCAAGTAATAAATTCTAATATTGATATTTTTGTCTGAGAGTTGTTTACATGGTGTATACATGATTGATTGAATGTGAACTAAATCTATACAACTACAATTCATATACTGTGCTTGTAAACTTGCTTGCATAAACATGTTATCAATTTGCAATCTATGTGTCATCATACCTTTTCAACAGTCGGGAGAGGCCCTGCAACCTGCTCCACGACTGGTGAAGGCTATCGAACCTACTTAACGATTGGTAGAGGTCATCATGTCTTTCCAACAGTTGGGAGAGGCCCTACCACCTGCTCAACGACTGGTGGGGACTATCAGACCTGCTCAACAATCGGTGGAGTTATAAAAGGACGCAAGACCCTAATGTAAGGTAAATTGGTAATTACGGTCCGGAACGTAATCATGAATTTACAGGTACATTAAGGTGGTGTGAAATTTTATCAAGGTCTTCGGTAGTCGACCAATTGCTAACCTAGTGTCTTCCTTTAACTTCGGGACGAAGTTCCTAAAAGTAGGGGAGACTGTAACATTCGCATTTAATAATTATACGTTACGTATAATTTGGATTAAAACGACAAGTTCTATTATTATAATTTACATTTAATTATTTTGTAGCATTTTAAATATATATATATATATATAAAGATTTATAATAATAATAATAATAATAATACATAAAACATAAAAACTATAATGTGTTAACCCAACCCACCTGAGCCCATTTCAGATCTGCTGGCCCAATAGCCCAACAGCCCACCCTTCTTGTCCTTGGATCCGGCCCACTTCTATTGTAAAAAAAATAGTAATAGATGCTGAGGCCGGGGTTCGAACCCGAGTCCTCAGCCGGTTCAACCTCACAACACCAACACCCAAACCAACTGGTCTAGTATACATCATTGCTTCAAACCCGGTTCGTTATAATTATATCACGACTAGAATCCACCTCAGTTGACTTGAAAAGTCAACTGAGGTACACGACATGCCTTAATCAACCACATCAACTCGTAATTGATTCATTTTTGGTATCTTTACATGATTTTCGGCCTTTATATGACTCAACAACACGTTGATTGATCATCAATTGTTACCAATTTTACCTATTACGCGTTTGACATTGAATGTGTGGTCAACACTTACCATTTCATCGATCCAGCGCTTATCACTATAAATTGAACGTTGTAGAACAATCACAACTCGCCAATACATCTCCCTCAATCCCCAATTCTTCACATAACACTCTGTTCTTGCTTATACGATCGTGATTTTGACTTCTGGTTTGACCGGCAATTCGTGATCGAAACAGCATTGTAAGTTCAATGTTTTATGTGGGTTTTGTTCATCGGCATTCACACATCAATAGCCCTAAGATTGATTGGGCTATTGATGTGTGAATCAGACAATTGTTTAAACTAGGGCTCGTGGCATTTGAATTGGGGATAAAACGGATTTGGCATCGCGTATTTATTTTATTAAAACAGAGTTAAATCACAACAACTGGCCTAGGCCAAGTGGTTGTGACTGATGCCTATAACCTCAGCCACCCGGGTTCGAGTCCCGGCCATGGCACTCTTTTTCCACTTATTTTCATTTTTTTAAAACAAATCAATTATATATATATATATTACATTTAATCTTGTAAATTCATTTTTAATTATTAAAACCCTTTTATAAATTCTAAAAAAATTATTTTTATCAAATCTGATGTAAAAGTTTTACCTACAATTTTTAGTTTCCTGAAATTAATTTATTTAATATTTATAATAATTAAATCAATTTTATACTATTATATTTATAAAAATCCATTAAAATATCAAAACAATTTTATAAATTTCCATAAAAATTATCCTAAGTTTGTACAATGATAGAATTTACTGAAATGATTTTTAATTCTGAAAAATCATTTATTTTGTATTTTTAATCAATTTTTGTTAGTTTTAACCATAATTAAATCATAATAAATTCAATTTTTATTATTTTTGCACCAAAATTTTATACAAATTATTTCTGAATATTTAGAACAGAAATATAATTTTTAAACCAATAATTCTTTAATTTTAGTATTTTTAAATATTAAAGTTAAATTATGGCAATTTGTAATAAATAGATTTAATAATCTATTTTAAAGAAAATAATTTTATAAAAATTATTTTTATACCTCAAATACATTATTGTGAACATCCTAAATTCAAACTTTATAAAAATACTTTCATTTATTTAATTATCAAATTTCCCTTTATTTATTTAAACATTTTATTATAAATTCAACAATTGGAAATCCTCAAATCGAAACCCTAGAATGTACTTGTAGACTAGATAGACTTAGACTTATTTGTTGCCTTATACATAGGGTGATACTTGGCAATCTATTGGGCTACACTTATACTATTCCTCAATACCTAACACTATACTAAGGTGAGTTTACATAGCCCCTTTTTCTGTTTTACATTTTTGGGGTGAAACATGTTTAAACATTTTATACACTATCATTTACTCATTCTTACATTGTTGAAACTTATGATTCAATTACACTATCATTTACTCATTCTATCATTTGACTGTAACAAAAAGACACAGTACAATCATTAACAATGATCAAGCCGCCTGTTTAGATTATAGCGCTATAGGTCTGACAAACCCATCCCCCGCATAAATTCAGGGATGATCGATAACAGCAACAACATTTAACTAACTTGCGAGTTAGTCAACAATCGACACAAGGTTTGGTTGTATAAAGACGCATTGTTACATGTCGGTATCATACTCTATCATCATACAACTCTGAGTGTTGTACAAACTATTGTTATCAATTATTTTTCAAAAACCTATGTAATTCTCACCAACAATTGTTGACCCAAAATATTTTCAACTTAACATATTTCAGGTTCTACTTGTTTGAAGATTTGCTTGAAGATATGTGCATAGTTTTATTCAATTTGATGTACGAATTCTCGTAGAACCATTGTATGTAAATTATTTAAATCATTTAATGAAATTTATTATTCACCATGAGCTACTGAACGATCATCACTACGTGACATCCCGATGTTTCCGCCATCGGTTGGGGTGTTACAAAAGGTGTCATTGAACACTTGGAAAAATTGAGAAGGCGATTTTTTTGGGGTGGAAATGACGAAAAAATTAAAACGGCATGGGTCTCATGGGAAAGAGTGATTGGATCAAAAAACAAAGGTGGAATTGGGTTGGGATCATTACTACACATGAATATGAGCCTACTTTTAAAGTGGTGGTGGCGGTTTAAATGTGAGGGCACGAGCCTTTGGAAACAAGTCATTGAATCGATACACCACAATGAACGAGCATGGACCTTTTTACCAATTAAATCTTCGATACTGGGGGTGTGGAATTCGATCATAAAGGCTGGGAAAGACTTTGAGAATGAAAACATTAAGGTTGAGAAATTGTTCAAAGGGGTACTCGGTAACGGGTTGCATATACGGTTCTGGCTTGACTGCTGGCTCGGCGAAACACCGCTCAGGTACACCTTTCCTAACCTGTTTTCATTAGAAACTAACAAGGGCTGCACTGTTGCAGACCGCTTATTCTTGCAGGAAAACATTATGGGTGGGGGTTGGGCATGGCGTCTCGAACCGGTGCAAACTGTGGAACGTGAAGAACTTGCAGCCTGCAACAACCTGATTCGCGCATGTGTTCTATCCGCTGCTGAGGACGCGTGGACATGGCAGGCCGACAATTCCGGTGCTTTCTCAACTGCAAGCTGCCGTAAACTCCTTGCTGCCCCGGCTGTTCCGTTTTATCCGTTCAAATGGTCATCTTGGGTGCCGAAAAAAGTCAGCATCTTTGCGTGGCGTGCTGAACAATATCGTCTTTCAACACTTGAAGGTCTCTCCAAAAGAAACATCGTCAATGCGTCTCCAATGTGCAGTTTATGTGGTGACTACCCGGAAAACGCTAACCATCTACTTCTCCATTGTTATGTGGCTGCAAATTTGTGGCAGAAAGTTGCCGATTGGTGCAAAATTCCTCCTATCTTTGCATTCGATTTTCGCGAGCTTTTGGAAACTTACAATATCAACGGACTACCAAGATTAAAGAAAAGAGTTTTACATGCAACCATCCTCACAACATGTTGGGTTATTTGGAATGGAAGAAACAACAAGATTTTTAGAGGCAAAAGAGTCAACCTGGAAGAGTTACTAAGCGAGATTAAAGCGCAATCATTTCTGTGGATAACATCTAGAGCTAAAGGAAATACAATACATTGGGATAAATGGCGTTCCTTTGATATCTAAGACAGATTGTAATTGACCATTGTAATAGGGGCTGGGAACCTTGGGTGAAATCGAAATAGGGGTTGGGTGTGTTGTGACTATATCATTCAATGAGCATCTTGCTTATGGATGTATATTGTACATTTTGGTTTAATGGAATAAAGTAATTTGCCATTCAAAAAAAAAAAAAAAAAGAGCATTCACAATATAATTCTCATCCCCCATCCACTCAAAACCACATATTACATTTAATCCCATTTAAGTTTTCCTTTCCTCCACTCACAACCATTTTCAGCAAATATTAAAAATTAAATACAGTTTTCCTGTTTTCCCTAAAATATTCCCAAAGAACCCAATATATACCGACATACTATATATTCTCTATTTTATACACTCATAATTTGATTGAGCATCCTAAAACATGGAAATAAAATACAAAATGAAAGAATATGAAATACAAAAAAATAGAGACACCACTTTCCCAGCTTTGTTCTCAAAAAATTTTACATAATCAAGCAAAAACAGTAACAATCAGGGATCCGTCAATGCAAGGAACTAGGGTGTAGATAGGCCGATATGTGGCATAGTACGCCTGAGCTCAATTATTTAACTTAACAAAGTCTGAGTTTGATTCATTAAAATCTCTAATTCCAATGTTCAGGTTTAGTTTATGGGTAGTTTTTCAAGTTCGAGCTTAGCTTATTTATTAGTTATTACTTATTTTTTTTAACGTATTAGTTATTACTTATAAATAAATTATAAGAAATGTTTTTAAATATTTTTATCATAATTATGTGTATGACAATAAGTATTATTCAAATACCCACTTAAATATTATATCTATATCTATATCTATATCTATATATATTATAATTGAAAGCCATTTTAATGATATGGCATTTAATGAGGCATTCTCCTCATTAAGTGTGCCATGTGTCATGCCTTGTGGCAATTTAAAAAAATATAATAATAATATAAAACCTAATCTACTAAATTTAAATTGAGTTATTTTAGGAAAACAAAATTTAAAAAAAAATTTAATTTTTCTCTCTTATATTTCCTCGCATAATTTTTAAACGTTAATATCTTTTATATACGAGATTTTTTAAAGAAAAAAGTTACACCAAATTAACGAGCGTTTTATTATCTTTCCAACGAGTACCATAGTGCTATATAAAAAACGGAGAAAAAAAAGACTATTTTTATAGGGTTTCGTTCATACAGGAAAAAAACACAAAGTGTTCAGGTTATTCATTAATAATGTTTTTTAATTTAAACCAGGTTCTTATCTACGATGTTGAAATTCAGCCCAATCGTCATGCTTTCATTGGAATTTTACTTTTTTAAAGATGCATAGGTATACTTCATCAAGAGAAGTTAGGAGAAAGAATCGCACAACACTGCAACACATGGTATCATCTTATAGCAAGGTTATTTTTTTATTTATTTGATTACAAGAGTAATAATTATTACTATTAGTATTAGTATTATTAGAATTGTTATATTTTTCAACACCGGAACGTTCCCGAGATAAAAGCTAGTTAAAGTAATATAAATAATATACTTGTTCAAAGTGATAAGCCTAGTCGGTTCCATCTCAATTAAATTAAACTTGATGATGTGGGTAGCCTGAAGCAAACATAAATATACAACATTACTAAACAAATGCTTAAAGGGTTGAAGCCTACAAGGCTTCGGACAACCAGGAGCATCCTAAGTCAAAAAGATGACTTGTCCCGTCATCTTTTTCATCAATCAAGACAGATAAGCTGATGGAGTAACATCAGCCAACAGACCGCAGGTCCATAGCAGCCACTTACCATTTGTGGGATGTCCTTTAGTTGCAACAAGGCTCAAGGCAAGATGCTTTCTCCTTAGGGAGATCTCCTTTCTCTATAAATCAGAGGCTGATTCCTCAGCTCTGGACACACCATCACAATCACTCTCACTTCACTCTTCTAATTCTTTTGGTCTTGCACGTGGAAGAATATTTCTCTCCACTCGGATCTCTAGAACTTCTATTTCTGGTCTCGAGTACATCTCAAACCAGAACCTTAAAGCATCTAAAACAAGAAAAATAACCTTGAACCTCCTTCTACGTTTGCAACGTAGAAGGACACCACGACCTGCGTTAGGCAAAGTAGAACCCTTGAACCCTTGAACCTCCCTTGTGACTCAGAACTATCGTTAGGCAGTTATTTGTTGTAGCAACAAGTTGGCGCCCACCGTGGGGCTACGCCATTGTCTTTACAAAAATCAGTTGTGTAGCTCCGACTCTCTCCATGTCTGACCCTGAGTCCCAAGAGGAAGTCAACCAGATCTCTCCAAGCACAGATCAGACTTCTCCAGTCAGATCTGTGTCTTTTTCCACTCCAGGAGGCACTCCAGCTAGACCTCAGTCCCCACCTGCACATCATGGGACAACAAGCTTACAGACTCCACCACCCACTCGTTCAGGGGTGTTTTCTCCTCTCCCTGATCTTGCACAGACTCCTCAACGTATAGATCTTACCCCTGAAGGAGTGGAAAGAAACTTCCTGCAGCTTAGATCCCTTTTGAACCAGTACGTCATGAAGGAAAGGGATAAAGGAGTCCGCCTCCGTCTAGACTATGGCGAGGAAGAGGAGGTATCACTCTCACCGGGGCCTCCTCCTCCTCTAAATGCCACCTACAGTCATAGACCACGACTCGGAAGCAGTAACGCTGGCCCCAGCAACACATTCTCCACTTCTCAGCATGAGACAAGGTCCAGCCCCACTGCTTTCCCACTGTTTACCACCCAAGCTGCCACTACTGGCACACCACTTGGACATGAAGTCACCCTGGATCAGCTTCTACAGTCACCAATATCCAGTGTCCCACCACCAGTAGCCACTTCATGGGATCAAGCCATGGCTTCGCTCCCCATGGCTAGGAACGCTTCCATGAGCATCCCCATGGTGACTAGCAACGTGGCCACAACCGAAAACCTCCAAGGTTTTAACCTCATGCCCTATATGATATCACAAGTGATGGCTAACTTCCCTTGGCAGCAGCTCATCAGTCAAGCCATCGCTGCTCAACAGGGGACTCCGGTCGGAATGACCAACAACAGGACAGAACACCCTGTCAACCCACCCTACAAGCCGAACAGCTTATCTTGCTTCTCACCAGAAATAGCAGATTATGACTTTCCTAACAAGCTAAAGATGCCAGCTCATATAAGAACATATGATGGTTCTGATGATCCAGAAGATCACCTTCAGATCTTCTCAGGGGCAGCTCGGATCGAAAAATGGGGTGATCCTGAGTGTTGTTTAATGTTTATGCAAACCCTTGTTGGATCTGCAAGGATCTGGTTCAATGGCCTGAAGGTTGGAAGCATCCGAACCTTTGATGAACTTAGCAAAGGATTCCTAGCCAACTTTTCACAACAGAGAAGATGTGTCAAGGATGCAACCGTCATCTTCCAGATAAAACAAAAAGATGATGAAAGCCTGAAGAATTTCATTGAGAGGTACAAAAAAGAAGGTCTCACCTACGTTGGTGCAGATGAAAAGATGAAGGTTGCAGGGTTCATGAATGCCATCAACTCAAAATACCTCACCAGGGAGTTTAACAAAAGTCTCCCCAAAACCCTTGAAGAGGCTTTGGAAAGAGCCGAGGCCCACATCAGAGGAGAAGAGGCTGTAGACATAAAGGAGCAAAGAAAGAGGGCTTCCAACTGGAGAAACAACAGCCCTACTTGGAAAAGAGGAAACTATGGTACCTACGACAACAGATCCAGGAGATCTGAGCCTCGAAGGTCGGAAAGCAGGAACCCTCCAAGCAAAGACAGAAACATAAACTTTACAGCCCTCTCCAAGACTCCTCAAGAAATTTTAGCCACGGAAGAAGTCAAACACACCTTTAGACCACCTCGTCCCTTGCCTAAAAGCAAAAGAAATGAAAACTCCAACCAGTATTGTGAGTTTCACGAAGAAAAGGGACACCACACCAACGACTGCTTACAGCTTAAGAAGAGGATCGAAGAAGCAGTTAGATCTGGCGAACTAGCCCACTTGGTTAAAGGTGTCAAAGAAAACATAGCTGATGGCAAGAAGAAAGATGTTGCCATGGTGTTTGTTGAAAGTGAAGCGCCAAGCAAACGACAGAGGTTGGAGGATTGGGAATGTCAAGGCATCTACTTCCCTTGTACCAACGAAGAAAAACATTGTGATCCACTAGTCCTTGAAGCCCTTGTGGGTTCACGTCAAACACAAAAAGCCTACATAGACACCGGAGCTGCTACTGAAATCATGTTTGCAAAATACTTCAACCTTCTAAGCCATGAAGAACGCTCCACGCTCAAGCCAGCCGAAGCTGCCATCAAAGGCATAGCTGACATTCCCATCAAACCCTTGGGCGAGATGGTACTCAATGTGACTTTCTCCGATGGGCAAATGCGAAGAACTGAGCCGTTGACGTTCATTGTCTTAGACCTACCATCCAGTTACGATGTCATCATTGGTAGACCCGGTGTAGTAGCTTTCGATATGACCGTTTCCATAAGCCGGAAGAGTGCCAAGTTCCCCACCAAAGAAGGAGTAGGAACCCTCCAACCATCAGCCTCTGTGCTAACGGTTGTTGAAGAACAAAGCAAACTCGGTCTTAGAATCAATCATAAATACCCTGATCAAAGGATACGGGTAAACACAGCCCTTCCTAGGGAAATTCTCTCAAAGCTTGAAGCGTTGCTAAAAACAATATAGATGTTTTCGCTTGGTGTCCCAGTGACATGACAGGGATCCCCCGTGATATTGCTGAACATGAACTCAAAGTTCCCCAAAACATCAAACCAATAGTGCAAAAGAAAAGAAGCCTTGCACCAGAACGAAGCAGAGCAGCTTGCCAGGAGGTTGACAAACTGGTCGAAGCAGGAATCCTCCGAGAGGTCAAACACCAATCCTGGGTTGCAAACCCAGTGATGGTTAAGAAACCTGACGACTCATGGAGGATGTGCATAGACTTCAAAGACCTCAATAAAGCTTGCCCAAAGGATTGCTATCCTTTACCGGAGGTGGATTTGAAAGTTGACTCGTTGACAGGTTACCTTTGAACCTAAAAACAACTTTTAAGTTATTCAACACCTCCCAAATTTGTTTCTTTTCACATAATGCATGCTTACAAGCTAACCCTTCAACAGGTTTCCCCTTCAAATGCTTTTTGGATGCCTATAAAGGTTATCACCAAATACAAATGAAGGAGGAAGATGAAGAAAAGACTGCTTTCCATACTGACAAGGGTATCTTTTGTTATAAAAAGATGCCCTTCGGCTTAAAAAATGCAGGTGCCACCTATCAAAGGTTGGTTGACAAAGCCTTTACCGAACAAATTGGTAGGAACATGGAAGCATACGTGGATGATTTGGTTATCAAAAGAAAGACTGAGGATGAAATGCTTGAAGATATACAAGAAACCTTCAACAATCTCAAGAAGATCAACATGAAACTAAATCCCATCAAGTGTTCCTTCGGTTTTGAAGAAGGGAAATTCTTGGGACATGTTGTAGGAAAACAAAGCATAAAAGCTAACCCGAACAAGGTTCAAGCCATCCTCAAAATGAAGTCACCACAAACCAAGAAAGAAGTGGAAAGCTTGAACGGCAAGCTTGCCGCCTTAAAACGTTTCGTGTCGAAACTTGCTGAAAAATCCCTTCCTTTCTTCAAGACCCTCAAAGGTTGTGCTGACAAAAAGAACTTCAGGTGGACAGAAGAAGCGGAAGAAGCCTTCAACGCTATGAAACATTACTTGGCTTCCCTTCCCACCATTGCAGCACCTAAAGCAGGGGAAACGATCTCTGTCTATCTTTCAGTCACTGAAGAAGCCTTCAGCGCTGTTCTCACTATCGAAAGAGAAAAAGCCCAGGTACCCGTTTATTTCTTCAGTAAAACCTTAAAGTTAGTAGAGGTCAAGTACCCTCCTTTGGAAAGATTAGCCTTGGCCCTGGTACAAACGGCCAGAAGACTCCGAAGGTACTTTCAAGCACATCCTATTCAAGTAGTCACTGACCAACCAATCAAGAATGTGCTTGAAAGGCCTGAAACCTCGGGACGACTGGCCAAGTGGGCCGTTGAGCTAGGTGAACACAAAATCACCTACGTCCCGAGAAAAGCAATAAAAGCACAAATACTTGCTGATTTCATTGCTGAAATTCCAAGGGTAGAAACTGCTGAGGTTAACATGACCATGGACGAACCTCTCGATCCTGAAGCCTGGAAGCTTTACACAGATGGAGCTTCCAGCGTTGAAGGCTCGGGAGCTGGTCTTATATTAATCAGTCCTGAAGGGTTAGAATTCACATATGCCCTTCGTTTGGAATTTCAGACAACAAACAACGAAGCCGAATATGAAGCTCTGATCGCAGGACTCAAGCTTGCAAAAAAGATGATGGTTCACAAGCTTCAAGTGTTCACCGATTCACTACTGGTCTCTAGCCAAGTGAACGATAGCTACATTGCCAAAGAACCCAACATGAAAAAATACAAAGAGAAAGCCAAGGAAGTCATGAACACTTTCCAACAATGCAAAATCAAGCAAGTTCCAAGGTCTCACAACAAAAAGGCTGACGCGCTAAGCAAGCTCGCCTCGTTAACCTTTGCTCACCTCACTAAGAAGGTATTGGTTGAGGTAATCAAGCATCCTGCCATATCAGAGTTGGAAGTCCAAGACGTCATCACTGAAAATGAACCAAACTGGATGACTCCGTTTGTAAGGTTTCTTCAAAAGGGAGAACTACCACAGGACCCTGTTGAAGCTGAAAGGATCCGAAACAAATCAAAGCAGTATACCATACAAGATGAGATGCTTTACAAAAAAGGGTATCTAGCTCCACTGCTCCGATGTGTCGGACCCGAACAGAGCAAATACTTGATTAAGGAAGTTCATGAAGGAATCTGCGGAGCCCACTGTGGTCCGAGGTCAGTTGTGGCAAAACTTATGAACCTGGGATATTTCTGGCCCTCCATGCATCGTGATGCATCAGAACAGCTGAAAAAATGTGAAGCCTGCCAACTTCACGCCCCAGTTCCCAAAAGTCCCAAGCATGATTTGGTACCTGTTAATTCAGCTTGGCCGTTCTACAAATGGGGAATGGATATCGTTGGACCCTTCCCACCAGCAAAAGGAGGGGTTAAATTCTTATTGGTGGCAGTAGATTACTTCACAAAATGGCCAGAAATGAAGCCCTTGGGGAAAATATCCGGGAAAAAGATAATTGACTTCGTTTGGGAAAACATCATTTGCCGGTATGGCCTACCTGGGGTTCTTGTGACGGACAACGACAAGCAATTTGCAGAGAAACCATTCAGTGCTTGGTGCAAGGAGTACCGGATAACCCAAGTCTTCAGTTCTGTGGCCTACCCCCAGTCGAACGGTCAAGTCGAAAGAATGAATAGGAGTGTGGTTGAAGGGATCAAGGCTAGACTAGGCAGACAAGGAAGAAACTGGTTGGAAGAACTGCCGAGCGTTCTCTGGGCAATTCGAACCACGGAGAAGACAAGCAACAAGAAAACGCCTTACAGCCTTACCTTTGGATCTGAAGCAGTAATACCTGCTGAAATCGGAATCACCACACCAAGAACCTTTCATGTCGATGTCCAGGCAAATGAACAAGAATCACTGCTTAACCTAGATCTCCTGGAAGAAGCAAGGGACTCAACAGCAATCCGTGAAGCTCAATACAAACAAAAGATGGAGTCCTACTACAACGCCAGAGTTAAGCACGAACGATTCAAGCCCGGCGACCTGGTTTTAAGAAACAACGAAGCAAGCAAGAAGGAAAGTCAAGGGAAGCTAGGACCCAAGTGGGAAGGCCCATACACTATCCTAGAATCCCACAAAGGGGGATCCTATAAACTGGCAAGCATGGAAGGCAAAAAACTCCCCCGTCACTGGAACGGCAAGAACCTCAAAAAGTTCTTTGTTTAAGTTGTAGCAAAATGTTGTTCTTTTCCAAATGATGTAATGTTATCCCATCTAATGAATGAAAGGATCATTTGATCCTCTTTTAGAAACTTTGTCTTTCTATCCTAAGTTCAGGTTGAGAACCTTGCAAGAAACTCCATGGTAGAGACCATGTAAGGGGATGAGCTCCCAGGCCATATCGCTCAGTAGGTTCGAGGGATAAACGGACCTATATAAGGGGTGAGTTCCTAAATCAATCCTACTCCATGAGATAAACAAAAAAACACTTTTAAGAATCTCATAGACAGGTTTGAACAACCTACACCAATCGTTCCTTAAGTTTAGAAAACAAACTTACGAAAATATATCGAAAACACTTGATTAAGTGTTGTATATAGGATAGATGGTGACATGTTTGCCTAGACTACCTTAAGGATGAATGACTGCAGCATTCAACCTTTGAAGGTGCTACCGGATAAACATTCCCAAACAGCAAAGACAAACATAAATGACAACAGAAAAACAACAATAAAACTTAAACACCAGCCACAAAGACTTAACATTTAAAGGCTTTTAACAAAGCCAACAAGTAGCATAATTGTTCAAAGGGCTACAACCCATAACTACCAAGGAACCATTGAAGGTTCCAACAAAAGATAAAAAGTACTTAGAAACACAAACACAAAGTTAATTGTTTTAACAAACCAAGATGCTAAGAAAGCTACGAATGGGAAGTTCAGACATCACCACCAGACTCCGAAGGCTTAGAAGCTTCATCCTCATTCACTACCTTGACCACCTTCGCCTTCTTTGCCTTCTTTCCTTTCTTTGGAACCTTCTCCACAAGTCCAGCTTCAGAAGCTTCAACACTAGCATCCTTGGAAAATGTTTCAGCCACATCCAACGTCTCTTCACTATCACCAGAATGTGTCCTCTTCCTTGAAACAGATTGAAGCACCTTTGCAGAAACAACTTCGTTTAAACCAACAGGCTTCAATTCTTTCAGCTCCTTCAAGGGTTTTCCATAGTAGGAAGAGACTTGTGCAACATAAGGATAGCTGGAGTGTTCCATCTTAAGGACAGTCTCCTTAAAAACATCCAAGGAGTCAGGCTGATAAAAGGGAGATTCTTCCAAAACTTGGCCAGACTCATGAGCTTTAAACCCTGCAACAAAACCAGCATGCTTACCATGGGTCAAAAGCTTGGTATATACCTCCCCAAGGGCAGAGTTGAATTCGGTGGAATGAAGAAGGTAGGTAACGACTTGCTGAAATCCTTCTTCAATCAGCCATTTGTTATCACTTTGGGCAGCAGCAAGGGAAGCCTCCAACCCCTTCTTTTCACTTTCAAAAGTCTTTTTCTCTGCTTCCAAAGCCAATTGATCTGCCTCCACCTTAAGAATAGCAGCTTCATGCCTTGCCATCTCAGCCTCATGCCCTTTCTTCAGTTCATCAATAAGGGAAATCAAAGTAACCTCCTTCTTAGCATACTCCTCAGCATCCTTCTTCATGTCAGCAATGGACTGTTTCATCTCCCTCTTCTTCTTGGCAAAGTCACTATACTTACCCATAACCTTCCTAAACCTACTAATCCCCTCTGGAAGCATAGCAGCAAGGTTACAGGTACCCACCATCATCTTTTCCAGCAGAGCATCATCATCCAAACCCTCAAGACAAGCCTTGGCACCAGGAGTAGCAAAGTGTGCAAGAACCTCCTCACAAATAGCCGAAGACTTAAAGTTGTCACTAGACTTCACATTCCACCCAGGAACATACAGACCTTCCTCATCAAAGCTAGCTGACACATCTGTTTCTTTAACCACTCCAACCTTCACCTTTTTACCCTTACCTTTCTTAACGACAGCATCCACAGGAACATCATCCATGGTCTGATCTTGCTCATCTTCAGAATCCTCAATATCATCACTAACCGTCACTGCTTCAGAAGGATCAGCAGGCTTAGCAGCCTTCAAAAGCCGCCTGCTTGATCTCCTTGTTGAAGCCTTGGAAGAACTGGCTTTAGCAAAACCCTTCACATTAGGGACAGCAACATAGTTGGTCCCATCATACCTCCCTTTCTAATATTTGGTCAGTGCATCTTCCCCATCTGCTGCTTCAGCATCAGAAAATACAACGCCCGAAGCATCATCACCTTTGATAAAGTCAAGAGCCGACATAACTGCAAAAAACAGAACACATAAGGAAGAAACAAAGAAAGCAAAAGAAATCAACAATAAACAAAATTCATACACTGACCATCCTTCATCACAACAGGATCTCTACCCGGCTTGTCCCAACGAGTGCTAACACCGGATAATACTAAGAAGGTTTCAGCAAATGGACGAAGCCTTGAAGGACAGGCTCTAAGAGTCGTTAGGAAGGTATCATCTAGTTCAGACTCTGAGGGTTCCCCTTCATTAAGAACGGCCTCAGGATGCCTCCACACAGGCTTAAAAGGGAAAATAGAATCAGACACCCAAAAGAACCTATTCTTCCATTGACCAACCGTCGTAACATGGGAAGAAAGAAGGTTAGTCTCCACTGATGACCCCTCGAAGGTGAACCAGTCACCATTCTTGGCAAGGCGAAAAAATCGCCTGAACATCAATAGAGTGGGATCATACCCTAGGGCTCTACAAAGACATTCAAAGTGTAAAACACGGCCAACACCATGTGGGTGGATCTGACCAAGGGAAACCCTATAATACTCAAGAACATTCAACAAAAATACAGAAAAAGGATAACGAAGGTTTGCAAATTCAAAATGACGACAGTACAAAGCAATAGAACCAGACGGACACTCGGAAACAGAGAGTTTTTTACCAGGAGCCACAGGTTTGAATGACAAATCAATATCCCATTCGGCACAAAACGCTTCTACCTCTTTCTGAGAAAGAGTTGAAAACGTAACGGCCATGTCCTTTTTAGCGCCCATTATGCTCAAAAGGATGATCAGTAAACAAAGCAAGAAGAAGAAAAACTAACCTGCAGTGGTGAAAAATCACGAAACCCTAAGATGGATGAAGTGTTTGAGAGGATGTAGATGAAGAAAAGAAAAAGGTAAAGTAAAAAATGAAGTACAAAAGGTTTAAAAAAGAAAAAATCAAACGGTTATTTAATTCAAAAAACCGTAATAATAATGACATGCAGTAATTAGTCTGAGCGAACTGCCAGATGTCACATCAACAGTCCAATCAACATTGAAACTGCTGAGTAATAACCGCCTAAATCACAGCGAACCCTCGAACCTTTCAAGCAAAGGATAAACTAGGAAAACAGTCAGAAGCTTTCAAGCTACCTCATCAAACCTTCTGACTTGGGGGGCTGATGACGTGGGTAGCCTAAAGCAAACATAAATATACAACATTACTAAACAAATGCTTAAAGGGTTGAAGCCTACAAGGCTTCGGACAACCAGGAGCATCCTAAGTCAAAAAGATGACTTGTCCCGTCATCTTTTTCATCAATCAAGACAGATAGATAAGCTGATGGAGTAACATCAGCCAACAGACCGCAGGTCCATAGCAGCCACTTACCATTTGTGGGATGTCCTTTAGTTGCAACAAGGCTCAAGGCAAGATGCTTTCTCCTTAGGGAGATCTCCTTTCTCTATAAATCAGAGGCTGATTCCTCAGCTCTGGACACACCATCACAATCACTCTCACTTCACTCTTCTAATTCTTTTGGTCTTGCACGTGGAAGAATATTTCTCTCCACTCGGATCTCTAGAACTTCTATTTCTGGTCTCGAGTACATCTCAAACCAGAACCTTAAAGCATCTAAAACAAGAAAAATAACCTTGAACCTCCTTCTACGTTTGCAACGTAGAAGGACACCACGACCTGCGTTAGGCAAAGTAGAACCCTTGAACCCTTGAACCTCCCTTGTGACTCAGAACTATCGTTAGGCAGTTATTTGTTGTAGCAACAAAACTGAAAAAAAAATCATACCTAAAATGAAGCATGGTAAGCACACAACTGAATTTGTGTTGGAGAATTTGTGTATACGTAATCATACCTCTTTGCCATAACTCCTTGTTGTCGTCTAATCCACCTTACTCGCCTTCATCCACCATACCCCATAGCCCTCACATGTGCCCCCGATTACATTGTCTCTTCCACCGCATCTTCTCCTGATTACCTTGTCTCCGTATCTCTATACCTCCCAGGGGCGGATGCAGTATAGAAGCAGGGGGACTTCTTTTTCTTGGGAAGTGGAAAAATTGGTTTTTTAAGGTATTTTTATAAAATGTTACCCTTAAAACAAATTTTTTGTTAGTCATTAAAATAATGTTTATAAAATGTTACCCTTATGTTATTTTCTGGATCCGCCATACCTCTCCATCTCTCTTTTATATATTTCTTTTTTAACGTAAAATCTAAAAGGTTTTGTGATGAAACAGAAGCTTATTAGGACCAGAAAGCCGGAAGCATACCGGAATCTTGGGGTCTTTGTCGGAATTGGAGCTTTTGTATCTTTATCAAAACCAACAATTCGGGGATATGAATAACCAAAAAAAAAATCCGCAACATGTAATAAAACGAATAACAAAATAAAATAAGATCCACGAGATGTACTATACCTTAAGAACAGAAGACAGGTGTTGGTAAGACTATAAGGAGTGGTGGGGGGGGGGGGAAGAGGGGGATGAAGCGCCATGTGGCACTTGTGGGGCCCTTGTGGGGGGGGGGGGGGGGAAATAATTGTGGGGAGTGGAAGGGGGGGGGGAAGAGGTGGGGGGAAGTGCCATGTAGCATTTTGTTTTTCTTTTTTTTTTAACTTTGATATATAAAACAATAATAATAATAAATATTTTTAATTAATAAAAACCTAGAAAAATACAAAAAAAAAACCTAGAAAATTAAAAAAAATACAATAAAACCGAAAAAAATTAAAGACTAACAAATCAGTTCAGATTATATTTTTTCATAATATCACGCTTCATTTGAAGCGTCATCTCTAACTCCGGCCCTTGAAGATGCTCGGTGTTCATGGCGAGAAATTTCATATCCTCGCGTTTTTCGCGCTGCTCTTTGATAGACAATTTGCGCTCTTTCATAGTCAACTTTTTTTCAAACGCTTCGCGAATATTTTTTTTCTCCTCGAGCATTTTTTCTTGAATCGTATTGAACTGAATCATGGTGGCATTTAAATCTTGCAAGTCAGCGCTGTAGGCGCCGGTTGATCCAGAACCCGAACCTGAGGCAGTAGATTTTTGCGCCCTCTTTTTTGACTTATCTCGACCGGGTGGGCGACTCAATTCCTCTTCAAACTCGTCTTCATCCAAATTAACGGCTTCTACGTTTTCAGGATCAGTTTGACGGTTTCTTGACGAATTTGTTTTCGACCTTTTTGCGGAGTTGCTTGCAGTGGGGACGTACGCCCATTTTGAGTGGTTCTTGGCGATTTCCCAACAATGAAGAAACTTGAATTCGAGGCCGGTTTCGTTACGAAACGCTAACAGCGACCGGGATAGGCTGTCGGTGTCCGTTTCACCGCTCTTTGGATTGTTTCTTGCGTAATAATAATGCGGATGAAACGAGTTCATTGCCCTGTTTATCTCTGTCCACTTGGACGAGAGACTATCGTTTGCTCGATAGAACTCTCGTCCCATCAACCCATGGAACGCGGCGTTTATGTCGTTCCAAAATTCGATTTTATGGCGACTAGTTCCTAGAAAAAAAAAATATTAGCAATATTACAAATAAAAATCATGTTAAAAATCATGTTAAAAAAATTATTAGAAATACCTTCTTGTTTTTCCGACTCGCTTATCCATGCTTTCGTTAAAGCGAGCTCTTCATCGGGTGTCCACTTAAGTGGTTGGCGGTTAGCGGCGGCTATTGCTTTCTCCTCCGGGGTCTTCCTCCTGTGACTTCTTCTTGCAGGGGGGTTTTACCCGAAGATGATCCCGCGACATTTTGGGGTTGTGTTTCGGGTACGGTTTGGGTTAAAGGAAGTTGTGAAGGAACGGGAGAATCATTGAATGGGAAATTCGGATAAATTTGCCCACTAATGAAACCCGCATAACCCGCGTAGTCGGGACAAGGTGAAGGAATGGGTGGACGGTTTGGGATCGGGCGAACCGGTGGTGTATTCGGGTTTGGGACAAACGCGTATGGGTTGTTCGGGTCGAAGCCTCGGTTGTATGGGTTCATTTTTGGTTGAGGAAGTGTATAAAATTTGGATGAAAAGTGTATAAAATTTGGTTGAAAAGTGTATAAAAATTGGTTAAAGTGGGTGTTTTGTAGTGAAATGGGGGTAATTTATAATATTTTTTTTTGACCGTTATATTACCGTTTGAATAATTAATTTTTCTTTTTTTTTTTTAAATGTTACCGTTCAAAATTGGGCCAATACCTCGCTGCCACGTGGACTCCCCCTCTCCCCCACGCCAGTGAACCCCCTCCCGCCCCCCGCCCCACGCCATCATTCCCGCCCTACTGGCGGCGGTGTCCCCCCCCCTCCCGCCCCCACTCCTGATAATCTAAATGAACTTAACTTTTTGAACTTTTGATTTTTAGACTTTATTGGTCACCATTTAGGATTGAAAGCAAAATAATTTTTATTTCCAGCTTGAGCCAACCTTGCACATTTTGCTTACGCAACACTCACTCACCTGTTCTACACACTTCGGCAATCCTTTTTTCCACTTGCACAAGGCCCTAGAATTCTTAAGGACGACCCTATCAAAAAAATAGAGACGAGCTATAATTTATCAAATTTACGTACCAAAACATACTGAAATTTCAGCCAAGCAAAGGGATAATCCACGTAATTTGATACACACATACAGGGGTGTCAATCGTGTCAGGTTGGCTAGTTGAATTCTTCAACCCCAATATCGATATTCTTAGTCGTTCATGTTGTGTCGAACCTATTTAATATCGTGTTGTGTTTCTTGTAGACCCTTTTAATGTTAGTTCACGAAAATAAGTAATAGCTAGTGATGAGGATGTGATTATCAATGACTTTGTAATAATTACAACCAATAATTACTGATGAGGATGTGATTATTAGTTTGTTAAATTTTAAACAAGACAACATGTCACTTTCAAACATGTGGTAAAGCTTTCTCAAGGTCGTGACTTAACATCACCACACATGGATTTTTTGAGACCCATACTTTTCACGCATGAAGTTAAGTTTGTATGTGCATGTGTGTACTTGTCTTGTCTCTTAGATTTTTGTTCTTTTGATTGATATAGAATGGTGAACTTTCTACTTCCTTTGAAACCCTAAATTTTATTTTCTCACTTTCTTGTAAATGCAATGAAAGGATGGAACATGTTATGGAATGGGCAAAAGGTTACACGAGTTGTTATAAATGAAACTAGTTGAACTAGTTAGGAATAACTTATAGGGTTTGTGGTGCATAAAGTTATGTTTTAAGAAATTATGGTTTACCTTTAAACCGCATAACCTAAGACACCAAGGACGGGTCATTATAAAAAAAGTGCGAAACTAGGGAACCATTTATTTAACATGTTAAATTTAACATAAAAAATCAAGTTAACATCTAGAAATTTATTTTCTTCAAATATTTTTTTAGAGTTTTTTCATATAAAAATATGTGGAAGCCATTCCAATAAAAATAGTATTTTTTTGCAAAATATTTTTTTTACCTTTTTTTAAAACTCATTTTAAGCTTTTTTTTTCAATTTTTTTTAATTAAAAAGGCTTCTATATACGTTTATTTGCAAAAGCTTCAAAAAAATAATAATAAATTTTTAAATTTTAAATTGAACGGGGACCTAACAACAAGTGGGTTTAGAGCATTCACATTTGGTTCTCTAGCTATATTTATGTGAGACAAATCTTCATATTTTGATACGTCATAGTAAATGATTGTAAGTTGGGGAGAGAGAAGTTACTATTCATCAGTAAATTTAGAGAAGACACCATTCATCCTCTATAATTTTTTAATATTTTTGAAAGTGGTTGTGAGTATAGGAGAGAGAAAAAATAATGATAAAAGTATAGAATATCTATTATTAATGATTTTTAGTGTAATTATAGAGATGGAGATGAAGCTGCTACTGTGAATGCTCTTAATGGGGAACATTTTAAGAGAATATTTTTTACATGTTAAATTTAATTTTATGATTTATTTTACATGGTTCCCTATTTTTTTAGGTGTATATTACACTACTAGTGGGTTTACCCGCGCGTTGCCGCGTGATTCAAATGCAAATTGCAATACAACAATGTGATTATTTACAAAACGCAAAAATATAGATTCAATAGTACACCTAGGAAGCCAATGTTGTGGTTCGAATAAACCCTTTTGAAATAAATATTTATTTACTTGTTAAGTGTCAGGTAACTAGGTTGACATGCTAATTTCTATCAAGCGAAGTATATATTGGATCCACTAAAGCACCTATTTCTTGAGCAGTTTGTAGGCATTCTTCTATTTCCCGTTTCAACACATTTCCAAATCTGAATATTAACCAACACATAACACAATGGTTAGAAAAAATAAAAATAAAGGATGGTAGTAAGTATGTGACATCGTTTAAAGCATATCATGCCAATTCATTTGTGATCTCTTGCAACAACCATTAATATTAATTCATTAAAAATTGTGTGTTACACTTTAAAACTAAGATTTGGTGACAAACAAAAGAAGAGTCTTTTTGCTTGTAAAAATAGTGGTAAATCATCTCAATAATAGCCGAATCATATAAATAATCCAGATATGAAGCTGATATATGACTTGACTACACATTTATCTTTTGTTATCAAAATTCTTCTCATACATATACTAAATTCTTATAAATTAAAGGGGAATTGGATTTTAATAATCCATACTTTACCTCGTTGGC
This sequence comes from Ambrosia x helenae, assembly GCA_030844895.1. Lineage (NCBI taxonomy): Eukaryota > Viridiplantae > Streptophyta > Magnoliopsida > Asterales > Asteraceae > Ambrosia > Ambrosia x helenae. Next base: position 78,865,779 of record CM061223.1, read on the forward strand.
CAACAATAATCTGTACTTAATAAATTCCCCACAACAGTCCCAACTTTCAACGTATTGGCCGACAATGGTCCATACTTTACCTCGTATACATACTCTTTTAAAAGAAAAACTTACTCATGTTTTTGCATATTTAAGAATTTTAACCCAACTATTCGACACCGGTTTTGCGGGTCTTACAATCAGGAGCAGCACAACCACGGAGATGCATCATCGACAGCGCAACGCAACCACATGGATACGCAGTCGGCAAAACTGTGCAACTACAAGAATGCACAATCGCTATGGGTAACACCACAACATGAATTCACGACAGCAGGATGACACACAACCTAGCGAGCCCACTATACATTACTACAAGAAGCTCCATTACGATGAGCACGCACCCCGGTGCGTTTCAGCTCACTTATGGTGGCAAAATCCTTATTCGTATCCTCAGCCACAAACCTATACTCCATAGGCTCATTGGTAGGAACGATTGGGTCACCAAGGGCATCCGCCATCATAACAGAAATAGGAACGATGGGTTCCACATAATTTAGTAGACTCATCAGGCCGACATCGTCCTTAGGGAGAATGACCGCAGGCTCGATATAAGTCACTCGAATAATGGCAACTGTAGCATTGATAGACTCAACCCAAGCCTGAGAACCATCGCCAACATTAGTCTTGGCAGGAGCCATGGAATGATAACGAGCGGTTCAATGAAAGCCTCAAAGAAAATGGAGTTAACAGCAACGAACTCCATCGTGACACAAACATGGTCATAATGACTTGGCAAGGGTCATAGAGATGTCTATGTCTATGTCAATGACAGTGATCTTAGCAGGAGCCTTCGAAACAACAGCAACATCAAACTTGACAAAAGCCATAGAAACATCCTCAACGCACTTAGTATGAGCTACACTCTCAGCAACGACGACATGATTCGCTTGGGTCATAGAACAATAACAGCAGCAGCAACATCAGGCTCGGCGGGAGCCTTAGACTCGTCGTATTTATTAGATGTGTGGTAAATAGTATCCATAGGACCTAGAAACCAACCAACATCTTTTCCAGTATCAAAGATAGTTGTCACAACGAGAATAGCAAGTAGAGGTAGAAGGATCATGATTTATCGAGACACCACAATAAAATGAAAATGATACAGACTCTGGCAAATTAGCCGAGTCATCCTTCTCATTAGGTTCCTCTTGCATGTTATTTTGGCCCTAGCACCGATAGTCATCAACTGAAATGCCTCTCCGCCACCCAAGCGAGGCCGGTGGACTTTCCTCCTGATAGGCCACGCAATGAGAGTATCGTAATACGACAAGAGATTAGACAAGTCACATTGTCCATAACGAATGGATCTCGCAACCTTAGTTTATAAACCACCGTGACGAGGAGACGCAACGTCTCAATATCTATGGGAATTTATGGAAAACACTTCGCATCAATTGCCGCCCCAAATAGATAACCAGTCTCCTTGTCGTGACGAGGGTGGCGGACGTTCAACATTGCAACAAGAGCAATGGAATTGTCATCCCATGGGTAAGTTTAATTTAACCGAATAACGCGACCGCTTTTAGTAGTCCGTCATCAGATTTTCTAGGGGATTTCAATGTCAGCAGAAAGCGTCTTGCGACATTTGACCATTACGGATCACACACTTTACTATTTCGGCTCCCGAAATGTGGTTTCACTCCCCAAGTATTATGACGGATTCAGACACAACACGCACGTCGTGATCTTATATTCAAAATATATATATGTTTCAATATATATTAACTAACTTGGATAAACTTATCTCCGACTCGACTCACTTTACCATATAATTACTTTTCCATTAAGTAGTTATACTAGGATCTTGTCGATCGTGATTTCATTTTCCCACATTCGACTCGACTCACCTTTCCATATATTTATTTTCCCATTAAATAAATATACTAGGATCTTGTCGATTCGATATTACATTTTACTACCATCGACTTGTGACATCTGTCACCTTTCGTTTTTATTTTTACTGTAACTATTCGCATTTCTATCTTGTACGTTATTATTCAATCAATAAAACGCCGGATTTTATCCTTCTAGTACACTTTAAAAATATCTCGTGACATTTTCGGACTCTAATAATGATATTATGACGTTATTTTAATAAAATAATAGAGCTTTAATGGCAAAAAAAATGAAACGCATGGACCGGGACTCGAACCCGCGTCCATGGCCGGCCCCCTTGTGCAACACCATTCCAACCAACTGAGCTACAACAGGTTTGTGAGAATTATCAAATCAAAATAGACATAAGACCATGTGTAATGGGCATTATAGGGGCATGAATAAGCATGATGATGCCCCCAACACCATCCCCTTGGGCATTATATGGGCATTATGAGGGTGGGGCATTTCTAGTATAATGCCCAAATAGGATACAGAATATGGAAAGTAATAATTAAAAATGGCATTAAGTGGCTTTAACCATTACACATTTGTTTGAAGGGCATTATAATAATGATGTGGTGAAAAATGCCCCCTAAGGGGCATGAACCATTACTTACGGTCTAAACCCTTCGCATCACGCCCAGTTGACTTTGGAAAGTCAACTGCGAGCAACACCTTCCAAATCCACATCCAATCACGTTTTTAATTTCAATCCTGCTATGGTATGTTAAAAACGACATAGTACACTTATTCTCACACATAATTATAATTAAAACATACCTATTTTGTCTATTCACGCGTATATGATTAATGTGGGTTAAACTTTACCAAACTTACAAGGATGAACGATTAGTATAAATTGATCGTGCCATTACAAGCACAAATCGCCAAAAAAATAACCCTCTATACTCAATTCATCCTTAAACAACTTCAAATCCTACAATTTTGCTCGTGTTGACTCACCAGTTGACCAAACGCGTTCGTAGTCTTAACACGCTGTAAGTACCATTTTTTATGGGTTTTGCTATTCAGCACTATACAAACAATAGCCCCAAAGATTCAGGGGCTATTGGTTGCTAATTAACGTGATTAGAAAAACTAGGGCTCGTATGGTTCGATTTGGGGAAGATGATAACACGCCACGTCTGTTTAAAACTATTTCAAAACAAAATTATACCAACCATCTAATCTAGATCAGATGGTTGTGTTAGCTGACATTCAAACGCAGGGTCATGGGTTCGATCCCAACCCCAAACCCTTTTTCATTCATTTATTTTGAAATATAAGGTGTAAACTCTAAACACTCCTTTATAATTTGTAGAAATCAAATAAAATTGTTCTCAAGGTCTAGACCAATTGGTCTGGACTTGTGATATAGGACGCGAACCGGCCAGAGGCCCGGGTTCGATTCTTGCCAACAGCAGCATTTTTTTAGAAGCCTTTAATTATATACATAACCTATTAATCTTTTAAAATAGTTTTTTTTTTAAATACTAAAAGTGTCATAAAAATTCTATAAAAATTATTTTAGGTAAATCTCATGACAAAATTTATCATACAAATTTTAGATATCCAAAAATAATTTACTTAAGGGGCAATTACATATATCCCCCTACAAACCTTATAAATTACGTATTTACCCAACCCAAAAAATAAATTACATATTTCCCCATGCTAAAAGCTAAAGATATCAAATATACCCGTTTTATTAAAATTATATTTAGGAATGACTATTTTACCCTTTTTTTTCTAAACCATTAAAATCTCAAATTTACCTTCTCTAACTCATATATATATTTTTTTGCCTCTTTTGTTTTATTTTTTTTTTGGTGTTTTCAAAGTCTTTTCTGTAGTTTTTCTTCGTTATCAGTTTACTTTCCACTTTTTTTCAACAAAATCAATGTGCAAAACAAGTTCCTGTAAAGTTATTTGCGCAAGCAAGAGTGAAAGAACAATGATAAGTAATTATATTTTGACAATGGCCAAAATTAAATTAACACACCAAATGAATTAATGATATATACCCCCTAAAAACAACAATCAACGCACCAACACATTATTTTGTTGCAAATCTGCGTTTGTTTTAGCAAATGGTTCCTGATGTGGTTCCTATTTGTCACCATAGATGGTTAGATAAGATGGTGCGTATCTGATTCTAGTCATCAGAACTTGCGGAATGAAAGGTCGCCAGTTAAGATTGGTGGTGAGCCGGAGGGAATGAAAAAAGGTAGCAGGTTGAGGGATGGTGACATGGTGGGAGCCGGAGGATAAAGAAAGGTCTTAGGGTTTTTTCTAATGCTTAAGAGGGTATTTATGTCATTTTTAGAAAAGGGGGAAATATGTAATTAAATTTTTAGGTTGGGTAAATATGTAATTATGGTTTTAAATAGGGGGATATATGTAATAATTCCTTTATTTAATATATATTATAAATATTGCAAGTTTATTCATTTATAATTTTAAAATTCTATAAAAATATCTAAATGTTCTTATAACCACAAAAATTATTTTAAACTAGTAGATCAATAAGCATTCCAAAAATATAATTTTATTCCAGAAAATCATTTGTTTCATATTTTTAATTGATTTTTGTTATTTTAAATCATAAATAAATCATAATAAATTCATTTTTCAATATTTTTATCCCAAAATTTTACATAAATTATTTCTGTTCATTTAGAACAGAAATATAAATTTTAATTTGGAATTTCTTTAATTTTAATATTTTTAGATATTAAAATTATATCTTTGACAAATAGAAATAAATATACTAAATATTCAATTTTTGAGGTAATAATTTTATAAAAATTATTTTCATACTTAAAACCTTATAACATGACCATCCTTAATCAAAAACCTACAATAGTCTTTTATTTAATTATTTACCGAATTTCTTTTATTTATTAACAATTTACCTAATTAATAATTAAGCAATTACTTATCCCCAAATTAGGAACCCTATAACCACTTGTATCCTAGATAACTTAGACTCTAAGTTCATTCCCTTACAAATTATCTATTTCTTTAGGTTAATCCTTTGGGATAATCCTAATTCACATCACGTTATTCGGTAGAGTTTCAAGTTATTACGCGAACTGTGAGTATTTCCTATCCCCTTTTTGTCTTTATTCACTTTTGGGGTGTTACATGTACATTTATACAAAATACACATACAAGTTCACATTTTTACAATACAATTCTAGTACATTGTGCATTTGCTTACATACGTGCTTTATGCTTAGACATTACATGTAGAATACATTTGTACTTAGTGAAATCATTAACCATGTACAAGCCGACCTTAACATTGGATAGCGCTATTGGATTGACAACCCACCTAGGTGATTCTCCCCCTTTTTCATCGGAGAATCCATGGTCATTGTTAAGTTATTATCCATTTATTGGATAAGTACACCGCAGTTCATTTTACTACATTTATACAGTCACAGGATTGATTTCGCTCATTTGTATGATACATAGTTTACAAAATTGCACTGTAGCTTTGCACTTGAATTGTATACCATTTTCCAACATACTATATGTACTAAAACTAGGAATGTTCACCAACATTTCATATGTTGACAAAACCTATTTTGTACATGTTTCAGGTGCAGTTTGATCTTAGTTCCATATCATTGGATTTTAGTGCTTGCTTTTAATAAGTTATTTCAAATTTCATGTTTCGTTCAGACTTTTGTATTTTTCCCATTTCATCTATGTAAGACAATTAAAATTATTCAATAATATATTTACATTTTAGTACCATGCGCTTTTGAACAATCGTCACTACGTGACACCTCGATGATTCCGCCATCGGTTGGGGTGTTACATGACTCGACTCACTTTACCGTATAATTATTTTTCCATTAAATAGTTATACTAGGATCTTGTCGATCGATATTACATTTTACAGCCATCGACTCAACTCACTTTACCGTATAATTATTTTCCCATTAAATAACTATACTAGGATCTTGCCGATTCGACAACATATTTTACTTTGTTAAGTTTGCATACTTAACTTAGTTTTAAACGGGTAATCGTTATAGATTATTTAACGTTAATTCCCCCATGAATACTTTCCCAACACTTAGGAAAGTGTTATATACATTTTTCACCCATAATTATTCTTATATATATATATATATATATATATATATATAGGGTAGGGATCATATGAGAACCAACTTTAGGAAGAGAACCAGAGAACCATTGTCAACACAAACAAAAAAAACCTAAAAACCCCACCTTCACCCCCTAAAAACCTAAACCCACCCACCTCACTCCCTAAAAACCTAAACCCCCCATCCCCCATACCGCCCCAACCCCCCCCCCCCCCAATTGTGAAATGCACATGTGCATCTAACCCCACACCCCCCACAAACCAAAACGCTCCATCCCATCCCCCCCAAAAAGATACCCCCTCTTCCACCATACCAAAAAACTAAACCCTAAAGCTAAACCCATTAAAAAACTTAACTATAATAGTGAAATGCACATGTGCATGTAGTACAATTATCTTATTTTATAGTTTTATATAGGGGTTTTTTAAAGTTTATTCACCAACAACCCCAAAAAACCTAACCTCATTCCCATCATACCTAAAAACTTAACTCTAAAGCTAAACCCATGAAAAAAAAAAAACCTAACTATAATAGTGAAATGCACTTCGCGTTTATTTAAAGATCATTGAATAAATTTTTTTCCACCTTATATATCATATCACGTCCCTTTAAATGATCATTTCATTATGGCAATTGAAAATTTATTCAAAAGTGTGCTCTAATAGTGAAATGCACATGTGCATATGGTATATGACGTAATTATGACGTAAAAAAGGCCATTTTTTTGTTTTTTTTTATTTTTTTTGTATTTTTTTATTTTTTTTCAGAAAGATTAACACTAAAAAAACATTTTGATGTTTTTACTTTTTTTATTTTTTTATTTTTTTAGGTTATATAATTTTTTTATTATTTTTTTTATTTTTTGGTGGAGGGGTTTTTGTGTTCACACTTGGTTCTTTGGTTCTCTCCCTAAATAGTGGTTCTCAAATGATCCAAATCCTATATATATATTGTCTATAAAATTTTTATAAAATAAATCTACTCGGAAGTGCAATACGGCTGGATGATTTCGCAATCAGTCCACAACTACATAGGAACAACCAACATTGTCGATTCAGATGAGAGCTATCGAGCCTTCTAGATAAAGATGATCAAGCCTATCAACTCAGCAAGGTCAATTCTGCCCTCCAATAAGGGAAGAAACGCCTGACCCTCGAAGACAACATGGGCATGTGTTAAATCAAGAATGACTTATTTACAATAGCAACACAGCAGCACACAGGCCACGAGTCTCATAACTGATCCACACGTAGTCGCGGGCTCAAAACGTACGGGTCTTGAAGGGACGTACCCTAGGTCTTCACTCGGTTCCAAGTTTAGCACTCCACACACCGTTCCAGACATCCATCGCTTCGGTAGGCAGTTCATCCTCGTACGTCCGCTCCTTTGAAGAACTTTTTGCGGAGGCATTCAACTCCTATACAAGGAAGTTTTCGTCTCCTGTCCCTATCCGATGCGAGGGTTTACGTCAGATTACATATGAATAGACGTTCGAGCTCTTCCGTGTTCGTACCTTAGAGGTAATGTCGAAGAAAGCTCATTAGGTTAGCTAGGATCGGAATCAAGGGATATCGACAAGACCTCCCTTTTAACTCATTGCCCAATCAAAAGCTAAGACTGAACCTACAATACAAGAATAGACAAGACAAGGAGTGATCACCAACCCCGGCCTTAGCGCCCACCAAGGTAACCGTGCACCACAAGTTATTATTATGTGTGCACCCGTAATGATAATCGGTGTTGCCAGGTAATTTGGGTACCCCCTAGTTCCGAGCTTCCTGATCCACAAACAAAGATTTCACACAATAAAAGACCTAAACTAGCTTCGCCTTCACAACATCAACAACACGACAACGTCCATTTACGCAATAGAGGTTAGTCCTTCCGAGCATTATGTCCACACGTAAGCGGGTGAGTTCGTCGTAGACCACCGTGTCCTTCCCACTTGTCGATACCGGTAATTGATGCAAAAGTGTGGACTAAAGTGAAGCGTGACACGGCATCCTTACAGGCAAGCTATCTGTACTACTTATATGCATTAACTAGCCCTAGTTAGAAAATCGGATCTCTACACAATATAAACATTCCTTTCCTTATTTTCTAACATTTTATATATTGACACACATGGCTAGTCGGTCGGAATTTCCCCTTGTACAACCCATGTACAATTTTCTTTCATTTCTAAAAATATTTCGTTGTATTTTAGTTTTGAAAACTTTTGTTTTCGAGCTGAAACCGGTTATCGTCTAGATTTTTGTTTTTCAAAAATGCTAGTTCGCTATAACCTTGGCTCTGATACCACTTCTGTCACACCACGCCAATGGCGGAAACACGTGGCGCGACGCTCGAAAGCATATCAAAGTCAAGATTAACACAAACTATATTTAATTAGAAAAGATCATTATATTAAGATGTCGAGAGGGAGTACCTTGTTTCAAACATTACATAAAACCACAAACATTAAGTTTCAAAGTGGGGTGTTTCCGTTTATGTCCCAACCCGATGGTAACAATAGATGAAACCCCCAACCAGTGTCTGACATCCTAAATTCCACCATACTAGCCGCATACCTATTCAGCATTTAGTTACCTGAAAGATATGTTTAAAAAGACGTCAATATATAAAATATTGGTGAGTTCATGGGTTTTAGTTTCATAACAACAACATTTTTACAACATGTGCGAAACCTGCACATTTTGTGGCCTTTACAAGGAGTAGCTAGCTCCTACAAAACTATGATGATGAGCAATCACTTAAGCCCATAACCAAACCAAGACTAATAAATATGCCCTGCGATCACAAGTTGTTTCTCGGCAAATAACAACTTAGTTTAGAATACGTGCACCCCAGGCATACGTCGATGCATAATCGACGCTATCGATTAGGGGTGGGCCTTGTCAGGCACCAATAGTACTATCCAAATATTCCTTCGGTTTCATGCCCCTGAATTAATGGTTACAGTAGCGAGGACTCAACCCCGAGTGGCGAACACATAACAAAACTCAAGTACTCATCATGCCATTCATCACGTTTTAACTTTTGAAAACATTTTGTCATGTAAAACATATGACAAAACATATCTTTCCCTCAAACAAAAACAGTAAAAAGGGGTCGTGAAACTCACCTTGATTTCCTTGCTTAGCTAGCAAATAAAGCCCAAAGCTTTGACTGACTTCCTCGTGCCCTAATTACCAATAAAGGACACCTTAAAGTCTATCATATATAAGCCTAGCTTATTTTCCGGTTAAAAGATAGTTTATTCAACTATCTAGACTCGTGTGTACTAACCCGAGCCTTGAGGTGTTTTAACTCGACGAACCGATCGTGACTTATCATAATTCATGAGTTCACATACGACATAGTACCCAAGTCGTGCACCTGTTACTATTCGTGTGCAAACCATGTTGGACTAATATTACGAAACGTATAACTCATCTTGAGTCATAGCTTGTCTCGTAAACCAGATAAATATATTTGTCTTGTACACTTATTTTAAGGAAGATATATTTTGAGGAAATACATATAGTTATTAAATCCTTTTAATAACAACTGTTACGTCCCTTTCCCAAATTTGTTGGCCTTTAAAGGTTTCAAAGCATAAATTTTTATAAAGGTTTCCAAGTAAAGTCCAACGTTTATATACTTATTGAATCCAAACAATACACATTATTTAGTTACCAAAATCCTTTGAAAACTTGTTAATATTTGGCACTCGATAAAGACCATATCCTTGTTTTGAAATATTGTACGGGATTGACCGTTATTTTTATAAATAATCTTTGTCAAAAACATCGCGTCTTTGTATAAATCACCTTTGTCCAACACATCGAATGGAAAAATCATTTATAAAACGCACAACAATATTACATTCGTTGCGCTTCGGATTTTCTAAAAATTTGGGCAGAGTTTCCTCTGTTTTTGTACAATTCAGACAATACAAGTTGTCTAAAATTTTCCCAAAATCAACATACCAAAACAAGACTACAATCAATTTATCCGAAATTTCGCCAACGAGATATTATACGTTTCGATAAATTTTATAAATATAGTCCAACGACAAAACACAAAGTCACATTCTTAATATATAAAGTTATTGTCTATTTTCGTATATGGTTCGTCGCGAGTTTACACTATTTGTATTTATAATTTATAAATGTATATATTTATAAATACTATGCAAAATAAATACGAGATTTGTTATTTATACCGAAGTTACACGCGCGTATCCTGCGGCCGCCTCGTACGCCACGTTGACCTGGTTTGACAGCTGTTGACCGAGTCGACTCAGTTTGACCAAGTTGACCAGGTTTGACTCGGGGTTGACCGGATCTACTGAGTTGACTCGGTTTGACCGCACCAGATCTGACCCGAACCATCCTCGATTCGGACCAGATCTAAACCGGTCTAAACCAAACCTAAACCGATCGAACCACCTAACCCATTGATCTATACCGAACCATCATCTATCTCCAAACCATCTCGTCGTTACCACCACCACCTCGACTAAGACCCACCAAACCGGTCCAAGCCACTTTATGCTCAAGCATCCACGACCACCCAAACCACTTGACCCAACCCTCTCCACCACCGTCACCTATCAACAACACAACCACCACCACCGAGCTGCTCACCACCGTAAATTAGCACCACCAATCTGAGCCGGAGCCGAAATGACACCACTACCAACCGGATCTGACCAAACCACGAAGCCAAACCCACAAACCACCATAATCAGGCCACCAAATCACCAAATCGAACCACTTCACCCCGTCACCACCAAATCCCGACCAAAACCCACCTATCGAACTCACCATCGGACTCATCCACCACCAACTAACCACCTTGACTTACTAACCAAACCATTCGGCTGTCACCACTGAGCACGAACGACCACCACCCACTACCGATCGTCTTCTACCACCTACACAACTCAACCGACCATTAATTTCATCGAGCCTTCCCTTTTTCCGGCCATAACCACCACGCAGCCACCATCGAGAGTGGCGGTGGTCGGCTGCAGTAAGGAGAGGGATGGAGAGGCGAGTGGGGAGAGAGAGATTGTAGAGAGATAAAGAGAGTTTTAGAGAGAGAGAGAGTAGAGAGAGAGAGAGAGGGTATGCGGCTGCCACAAATGAAGAAGAAGAATCATCTTATGCCTTTTATACTTAGGGTTAGGGTAGATGGGTTGTGCACCGCGTATCGAACCCGTTGTAACATCTCGTGTCTCGGTTTACAGTTAGGGTAAATAACATATCACGCAAACTAGTCGGCTTTGCTCGAAATTAAAAGCATAAATTAACTGAGCAATTTAAATGTTATTTTCGTCACCCGACGCGTGACATTAAAACACGCGTTAAGTTTGCGTTAATCAATTCGGTCGTGCTATCCTCTAATCAAACGACCCGTTTACTTTCAAAACTTAATAAATGCCCTTATTTACAATAAATAATTATTCCGAAAGTTGGATAACAGTTAAAACCACGCATTTTGATGTTCGATTCCTGCGTCAATTACTTTCCGCGTTTCCAAAACACTGCGTTTTTACCGTTTTTCGCGCCGATTTCACATCTGATCGCGTCAATAGCAAATACGTGTCGTATTTACATAGAATAACCTTATGTTAGTCTAGTTTGGCGGATTTTTACTGATGTCAGTTCGTTAACGTTGAATACCCGAAGTCTTTCTTCAAAGGCATCAAGACTTCTACGAACTTTGAGAAGGACATCGTAGGAGTCGTAACGGTTCATTATATCTTAATCAACCTTAAACCATGTTAATTACTTGTAAACATGATTAGAATCACGTTAATCGTTGTACGGAATTTGCCGGTTGTCACAATTTTTCTGTGAAACAAGATGATATCATATTCTTACATTACATCCTGTTTATTTTCTTCTTGTTTTTCCATGGAAATATGTAGTAAATGCAAAGGTGGAGGAGACTGAATAGAAGGCTTACCCGCATAATCAGTTCTTCCTTTCGTGCATCTTCACTTATGTAGTATACTTGGGTACAAGTTTTCCAAATAATTAACAACTATTAAAACTTCCAATTAAGTTTTCAAACAATTAACCTTTTCTTTTCAATCTAAAATCAAGAAATCATTGTTTATATATCTAAATTTTATAACAGAAAGACAAGCAAAACTATTTCAACAATATACAATCCAACAAAAAACTCAATTTAATAATAGAAATTACAATCAACGGTTAAACACAATGCATAACACGAACCTTAGCAATTCCAACTAAAAAGAGACGAATTATATACCAGACAAAGAAGGCAAATGCAAGCTTCTTTGATGATATGAAAGCAGGGCAAACAAATACAGAAAATGGTAGAAGAAAAGAACATGAATCACACCTGATAATTGAGAAATCGAGTAGGAACTTTGTTTAAATATAGAGGGATTTGAAACTCCTTTAAGATTGAATTAGTAACTTTAATTCTAGGCTTTTTGTTTGCAAACCAAAAACGGTTTACAAATCATCATAGAATTGAATGTGAGGAAGATGGATGAATGAGTTGCATACTTTCATTAGCTATTTGTACAATTGATATCAAATGTTGTATAGTAGGGGTATAAAGAGAAGAAAATGGGTAAAAATTAGAGATTTACACTGTGCCTCTTCATATGTCATCTTAAAAATATGACAAAATTACAATTATATCCATCGAGTTTCTTTAATATAATACTAGAAGTGACCCCGTGCTATGCGACGGGATAAACTAATTTTAGATGAAAGTTAAATGGAAATGTAGACAAATTAGTAATAATAACACTAATAAAAAAACCTAAAACTAAAATATTATAAAAATTAAAAAATGCTTTAGTTTCCTCTAACGCTAGTCGGTTCTGGAAGGTTTGGTTTAATTTTAGCCCATCTTGGTTTCTAGCTTGTGCCGATTTCGTCAAAACCAGTTCTATTTCCTCTTAAAAGAACCCAAGCCTGTTTTCAACATGAACTGGTTTGAGAAAAAAAAAACGGGTTATCTCTAGGCTAAATTAATGTAATGGACACTTTACGGGTAAACAATTATTTTGGTTTTACTAATATATTAAATAGTTTTAAGATTTATAATAAAAAGTATATTTAAATCGTTAGAAACTTGATTTTTTTATATTTATATATTTTTTTTTTGAAACTGATGTCTAAATATTTATATTTCTGTTTATATTTACACGTTTATATACTTGCTCATTTGTTCACGTCATGGGTTGCATAATTATATGTCTGATGGGTCAATTTATAATAATATTTTTAATTTTATTGTTGTTCAATTCCGTTGACACTTTTTTTACAACTCAGATAACTTTTAGTATTCCATGTGTTTTGGCTTCAATTTTTTCTAATGAATCGGGAGTGGGACAAGGTAAAAGTTACTAATTTTGTTTATTAATTTGTACCGTTCACAACTCCTTATACAATAAAAAGTTCGTATGTACAACTAATGAGCTTAAAAACGCATATTTTTTTTTTAAGAGAGGATATTTGACAAGAGATATTTTTTGCATGAAATTTTGACGTTTCTTGATATCTTCAATGTCGGGGTTGCTTAACAATGTACTGCGTCTTTCTTATTATCATGCAGAAATGTTTAAGTAGTTTATTTGAATGCTTATTTGTTTTTGTTCTTGTAAGTTCATTGATGTTGTTGAGTCAAAGGAATCGTGGGGGCCTGTTTCTTTTTTACCAAGATCACCTTGTAGGACTAATATTAAATGTGAAATTATGCCTTTAATTGAATTGATATGTACAAGTAAATTTTGTAAATAGGGGTAGTATTGAAAAGTTTTTCATGACATTTTAGGTATAAAGCATAAAACTCTTCATATGTCATCTTAAAAAAGAGAGCAAATTACATTGTTGCCCATCTAGAATGTATTATATAGTAGTATAGATATAGATATAGATATAGATAATCTGTTTGTTAGTAATAATTAATATTACAGTACAACAGCCAATCCCCTTATGGTAGAGTGACACCTTCCTTGCTTTCTTTATGGGAGGTGGGGAGTTCGAGTCCTACCAGCACCAAAATGCTGCTGGTGGGCCGGGTTTTACCGCAGTGGGTCTTTAGACGGAGAGTTTTCCCTGGGAATTGGTGTGAAACTATTGGGGGACCCGGGTTACTCTCGGAGATCTCATTTGTCTAGTGAGTACTTCAAGAGTGCTCGGGATTGATTTGTTGGCCGTTAAAAAAAATATTACAGTACAACAAACAGCTGTATTTTGTTTAACTAACGGTATCTAAGTGGTAAGTTAAATTTTTGTAACTTTTAGTTGATTAGGTTTGATACTATTATAATATTATTTTACATTTTTGAAGTTGTATATATGTTTGTACCTATAATTTGATTAGGTGTGACACTACTATCAACGCTTCGGCAACAACACGAGGGTACATTTACTAGTTAAACTCAATTTCTGTGATATTAGTACGAGTTGATATAATTCAATCACAATATGGAGAAAAGTTTTAGGTATTAGGCCATCTCAGATGATTCCCATGCAAAATTTTCTTGAAAAAGAATGAAAAAAAAAAAAAAAAAGAATGAGAAAAGTTTTAGGTATTAGCCCATCCGAGACATTTACTTAGACAAAATAACCTGAATCAAATCTAAGTTACAAATTTGACCACCAAGGCCTAGCCCAAAGTATATAAAGTCAATAACAAGTTTTATTCTCTCAAAATGGGCCTATTTTTAGTCTAAATGAGAAAACATAACCATCTAATCCCTCATAAAGTCATAAACCACACAATACTAACTCCCAAAGTTTAGGACATTAGCATTCACAGTAGTGTCCCCATAATTCTGTGAGAGGAAACCCTGTAATTTTTTATGGGGTTGGAAGTGGTTGTGAGGGAAGAAAATGTGGAATCTACTGTTTATCGGTATATTTGGGGTTATTTGAGAAACTTTTGGTGAAAACTGGAAACTGTAATTATTTTTTATTATTTGTTGAAAGTGAATGTGAGTGGAGGAGAGAGAAACCGTAATGATTTATAATGTAATATGTGGTTGTGATTGGTTGTTAGTGAATGGAGAATGGAGAAGCTACTGTGAATGGCACACATATGGCCCAATTGAAATTACTATCATGCCTAGCCCAAAGTATATAAAGTACATAACAAGTTTTATTCTCAAAATGGGCCTATTTGTAGCCCAAATGAGAAAACAACACATACCATGTAACCCTCACAAACCATACAATACTAACTCCCAAAGTTTTAGGACTTTAGGCACATGCCCAATTGAAAATACCATCATGTCTATGCTTATCTATACACATTTTATTTTCAATATACAATGCACTATTCTAAACACAACATACAAAAAATAATCCTCAAGGCATTGACTTTCATATTACACAAGTTGACGTTGACTTTATTCACCAAATCAGTCAAAGCTCTTCCCTTGCATGCACTCTTTCCAGCCTTCCATACCCACTTGGAGCTTTTCAACCATAAAAACCGATTTATATGTATGTATTTGATAAAGATTGACTTTTTTCAACTCTTGACTTTTTATACCATTTGACTTTACCCATTTGTTAAACCTCTACTGCAATTGACTAAAATTGCATAGCAGCCCTATTAGTTTAAAAATAGACCGGATATTTATGAAAAGCACCTATGGTCTATGGATGACAAATAAACCCGAACCCGATTGAACAACATAAACTGAAACATTCGGGACTGGTTAACTTCTGACACTTAATTTACCTTATCATCAACCCCTTTGAATATGAAAATATTCCATCGTTAATTTAGATTTGCATTTGAGCGGAAAACTTGTAACAAATTTAAGTGAAACTAGGAAAAGGCATCAAATTTTAGTTATGCATGGAGTAAACTGCACGGATAATCCATGTGATTTTTAGTTAAGCCTATGTGAAAGTACTAAATTACCCCTATTTAAAAAATAAAATAAAAAATATTATAAACTCTCTCTCTCTCTCCCTCTCTCTCCCTCCCTCCCTCCCTCCCTCCCTCTCTACCCTAACTGCCACCACCGTCTTCCCCCAGCTACCACCACCACCAATCATCTAGCTCCACCATGATCGTCCATCTACCACCTTCTCTGTCACCTACAACAACTCAACCACCATCACTGGCCATGACAACCACAAACCCAGCTCCACCCCCGATAGTCCACCCCTCCACCACGGCACCACCCACTCCAAAACCGCCATACGTTCATAACCAGATCTAGCAATAGGAAACATGAAGAATGTTTTAAATAAAAAAACAAGTGAGAATTATATAATAAAAGGAAAGGGAGAAGAAGGGTACCTTCGTTTCAGATCTAGTACATCGTCTTCGATGTGCAGAGCTCACGTCTTCCTTCCCTTTCTCTTTTTCTGTTAAATAGTCGGTATCATGGATTCATGGCTGGTGACAGTTCCCATCATTTTTTTCACACAAACTAATATTATGTCCAATATTTGATTATTATTATTATTATTATTATTATTATTATTATTATTATTATTATTATTATTATTATTATTATTATTATTATTATTATTATTATTATTATTATTGCGTAATTACAGACTTGTTTGTTAAAGGAGGAGGGGTTGATGTTAGTTGTTTGAGGAGGTGGTGGTGTTTGTCCAAGAAAATATATATAAAAGATTAAATTGCCCGGATGGTCCGTATGAGTAGTTTGGTAATTTTACATGACTTAACTGACAAAACTTAACAACGTTAACTGGTAAGGACCAAAGTGTTATAAAATGTCAACGTTGGGGAGAATTCAAAATAGATGGGGGCATCTGTGCAATTTGTGCAAATCACATGAACTATCCGTGCAGTTTACTCTTATGCTAATTTGTTTAGACTAAACCCAAACACATAAATTTCATATTACGTTCATCTCGAATTTGGTCATTGTAAAGCGTCATTACTGAAGGTTTCGTTTAGAATCGAATTTTTTCCTAAACATTTATTAACATCCACAAGATATAAGGTATGTTTGGCAAGGAGCTTTTAAGAGTTTTTAGGAGCTTCAAGCTTCAAGTTTTTAAGAAAAAACTCATACTCAATAAAAAGCCTTGTTTTGTTGAAGGAGCTGGAAGCTTTTGGTTGGAGAAAAAACTCTATAGTGAAAAGCTACTAGTAGTAGCTTTTAAGAAAAAGCTCTACTAGCTACAAGCTTTTAATTAGTAAATGACACAAATACCCATTCTATTTTAAAAATAAAATAAAAACATTCTTTACAAGCTTTTAATTATGCTCATTTTGGTCATTTTATACATTTTATTAAAAGCTCCAACTTCTCTGCCAAACACCAAAATATATTTAAAAAGCTTGCAGCTACCAGCTACCAGCTTCCAGCTACGAGCTAGTTTTACCAAACATACCCATAATGATGAATGAGTTGAAAGTGTGTGGGAGTAGCAGTTGAATAAGACTACAAAAAGTGTAAGCATCGGTCCACAATTAAACAAACATTAAGAATCTTAGATTACGCGTGTTAATCTTTTGAACAACATTGAAACACGACACAAACCTAATATGAATGTACCTGATTTGGGTTTACTAGACAACGGTTCGGCTCAGTTTTGAGCGGAACCCGCGAACACATTTGGCTAAACTAAACAGGTTGTGTTCACGTCAACCTGACGGGTTCACGATTTGAGCCGTTTATTTTTGAGTTTTTGTTTTTAACATGGGTTTTATATGATAACATAAACTATCTGGATACTTTTTGTGCTAAAAATATAACACATTTAAACATAAATTTGTATAGTTTGAACATTTTTTTCTAAAAAAAAAAATAAAATAATGTGTAACTTTAGAATTCTAAAGTATCAATATATGTCGTGTTCATGGATCGAATAGTCCCTAGTTGTTATGTGTAAGTTAGCTAGCTTGGAGTGTGGTGTTGGTGAGACTAAATCGATTTTTAACCTACATTGGACTCTTAGAGTGGGACAATAATGATTAAATTTGTATGATAGGATAATGTTAAGTATAATAGAGTTTGATTTTTAGATTAGTGTTCTTTTTTCCCGAACAGCTAATGAGCAGGGCACAGCTTTTGTAGGGCCGAGGGGCCCCTGAACCCACCGATTTTTGACGCAGTGGTAAAATTTTGTAATTTGCGTAGGTAAATTGAGTCCGGCCCTCACCTATTTAATATTCTGGCCACTACTGATCGAAAAAAAATGAGTCCGGCCCCACCGATTTGATAACCAAGCTTCGCTACTGCTAGTGAGTGATCTCATGATGTATTGAATTGTAATTGACAATATTAGGGAGTGTTTGGGATTGATTATTCAAAAAAGATTATGCGTTTTGAAAAAACAGGGGTGAAGCTGCTTATAGATTATTACGTTTTGGTAGCCTAAAAAACTGATTATCTGCGTTTTCAAAACGCAATCCCAAACACTAAAAACTGATTATCTGCGTTTTGAAAACGCAATAATCTAAAAATCAGATTCAAAGCGCAATTCCAAACACCCTCTTAAACAAGTAGATGGATCACAACTTTCCTCATTGTAAACTAAACGGTAATTACTAGGCAGGATAAATAATTAGTTTTTTTTTTTTTTTTTGAAACTTGAACTTCATTAACAAAAACCAAACAAGCCGCAAGATCCCCAAGGCGAGGATCTAGACGACCATAACATCATGTCATAATTACACCACTTTTCCCAAGTACATTTTACATTTGTATTCCTATTATTATACCAAATAATTAGTTGAACAACTGTAAAGACAAATAACACATTTTTAAATACTTATTTTGGGCAAATATAAAATTTACAGATACATTGTCAACTTGTCATTAATTTTATATTTGTGTATAAAAGGAGCAACAGGTGGTTGAGTACTAGTATTTGTTATGTACAATGATCAATGATGTATAACAAATCATTTGAATTATCTATTTGTTTTCTTCCCAATATAACACACTTGGTATAGACTTATGTTACTTTATCGTAAAATGTATTTGATGCAAAATATAGTGATGATAACAATAACCGTTTAAATGTTAGGATCACTGATCCTAGCATTTTTGCTATTGACTAGAACTCACATACAAACATACAAGTATTACACATACATATTTGTATTTAAATGGATTTTAATAGTATTCATTGCCTCATAGGAATAGTGATATCCTTGTTTTTTTAGAGTAATTGACCTTCGCTTATATGCGATCGAGTTTTGGCGTCGCCAATTACTCTAAGATATAATGATTGAAATTATACTCTTGTAAAATCGTCGCAAAGTTGCATCCCAAGTCACAAATGTGTTGCATTTTTCTACGAGTACATATGAGATGACAACATGTTTAATCATTTTATTTCCCGTTACTAATTTTGTCACTGCCACCACTACTTTTAACCTTCACTTATATGATATGGAGTCAGTGGCGGATCCAGGACCCACAATTTTTTAATTTCAGTTGGTTCTTTTTGGTACTTTTTGACAAATCATTAAAGGTTTTTCACTATTTTTTTTTCTGTTTTGGTTTTCAAAACCAAGTGGATTCTCGGAACCCATAACAGTGGGCTGGATCGCCACTGGATGGAGTCTTGGAGTCTCCAATAACTCTATCGTAAAACTGTCGAAAATATATTCTTGAAAAGTTGATCACAAAATTGCATCCCAAGTAGAAATCTGTCACATTTTTCAGGGAGTACATATATTTACGAGATGACATGTTTTGATTTTGATCATTATATGATATGATATGCTTATTTATTTAAAGTTAATGTTGACTTAAATTTGTTTTAAAAAGGGATAGAAACGTTACGAATTAAGATTCCCATCTGCCGACTTTTCATGTCACACATTACATCATTGTGACTCACCAAGACATTACCTTCTAACCTCAAACTGAACTATCGTAACCTACCACAGTTATTATCATACCAATCGATTGTTTGGTGATATGATTCAAGAATATGCGGGAGTGTAGGCCTGTAAATGAACCGAACGAACACGAACAGAGGCATGTTGGTGTTTGTTCGTTTAACTTTAACCGAACACGAACACGAACACGAATACCTAGTGGCGGACGTACCATGGAATGAGGGGTAGCACCCGCTACCCCTCAATTTTCCGGTGTACTAGAAAATTTTCGTATTTTTTTCATTTTTCATAATACGCTACCCTAAATACTACTGAACGTTACCTCTAAAACTTAAGTCTAGATCCGCCACTGCGAATACCAACATATAATCAAACACATTTTTGTGTTTGTATTTGTCCATTAAGAAAATGGCCATGTTCGTGTTCGTTTATGTTCGTTCGTTTGAACCTAAACAAACAGTTCATGAACGTAAACAAACCTAAACAAACAAATTTACACGAACACAATCTAACAAAGATAAAACAACACAAATAAGCAATAATTAAACAAACATAAGCAAACACAACTCAACATAATTGATCACACATAAACAAACTTAAAGTAATTTTTTTTTTTTTTTTTTTGTATAAACTAGATACTATTTTTTACTAAAGAAAACTCATTTTTATTATTAGAAAGCTGAAAAGGTCTGAGACTTTGGAGTACAATTATTTTCATTAAAGAAAACTCATTTTTATTATTAGAAAGCTCATTTACTAAATAGTTATATTGTAAAAGTACTTAATATTGCAAACGATGAGGTGCGTGAAATGTCTATATTACCCTCTTAAGTGTATTAATTGTCACAATTATGCCCATAATACCCTTAAATTTCTTGCTTAAATATGTTTTAAATGTTGCTTGTTAAGTTGTACAGAAATACAAATTACTATGTTGGCCATCACTCTTCCTTAATAAGATAAGAATAAGATAATATAGATATTTGTATAAGTAGTTAAAAGAACTTGCTTTATGTTTGTATTTATATAAATATAAGTAGTTATGTATATATTGAAATTTAAATGAACATAAACGAACGTTCATGAACATAAATGAACGAACAAGTGGTGTTTTCATGTTTGTTCATTTAATTAAACGAACAAAAAAAATATGTTCACGTTTGTTCGTTTATTAAATAAACGAACTTCCCGCCGAATAAGTTCATGAATGTTCAGTTCGTTTACAGACCTATGTGAGTGATTTGGCAGGATTAAAGGGTTCAAACTCCATATATTTGGGCTAGCAGGAAATAAAATGGCCTTCATAGTAATAATACTGAATAACTATGGAAGAGCTTGGTACCGTACTATTTTTGTAAAATACAAAATGTAAGTTGTTAGGATCTGAGTTTGATTTGTTATGAAGTTTAATAAATGAAATAGTAATGAAGATGAATAATAATGGAAACTGCAGCGGAAATATAAACTTTAAATCATAACAAATGAGACAATTGCTTTCAACAAGTACTTTTCATAAGCCATCACAGATTACAGTACAAGTTTACAATCTCCCCCTCAGCCTGATCACTCACAGCTCTGTTTGTACTAAGAGAATGTTTTGAGTGATGAATAAAACAGTACATGCACTGTTCTATTTATAGACAAACGAAAACTCTAATGACCTAAGGCTGACATCACCTAAGACAATGACATCTAACAAATATAACAACATAAAACATCTGCCCTATACAAACACTGTTACATTGGAAAACTCTGATGACTAAAAAACTGTTGGGATAAACTCTTATGCTTGTATCAACTATTGGAGCCTAAGTGCTGTTGGCTCCAACAGATCTTGTGTCTTCAGACCTTTGGCTTCAACAGATGTTTCTTCAATCAGACCTTGTAAGCAGCAGTTGTGGATCTTGTTATGCAAAGTATTGTTAGTGTCACCAGTCTTTTGGGAGGATCTTGTTATGCAAAGTATTGTTTTATTGTGGATTGTATGTATAGTATGTTTTGGCTTTTCACTTCATCTGTTCTTCTCCGGTTCAGCAGACCCAACAATCTCCCCCTAAACAGATGATGCCAAAACTCAACCTTTATTCTTGATCTTTATTTCTCATCACACTTTCTCTAATTTGGCCTTTAAACTGCAATTCAAAGTTTAGAGAGAACAAGTCTTCGACATCCCTTTCTAGCTCTAAGTTTAGAAGGTCTTGGAGATCATCTGCACATAGACCATATGCATCATCCATTCTTAACTTTTGAGCTTCCCCATCAGATCTGAGCAGAGTCAATTCGTGGGTGTCTTTGTTGACCTTCCACTTTAGAATTTTTCAACCTGAGGAGTTTTTGAGTTGCAGATTTATTCTTGATGAGTTTGGTGATGGAGGCCTGCCAATGATTCTTCTTAGTTCTTCACTGATGGGATCAGAGAAGTAGTGGACCTGGTTGAAAATCCCCTCTTTCATAAAGGTGTCTTCAAACTCCTTTTCATCCTCCTCAGACATCTGCTTCTGCCTTGTATTGTCTCGTGGCAGCAATGGTGAGATCAGATGTTGAGAGTAGGCTATCAAGTGAAAAAGTCTGTTGATATTTTCTAACCACTTTTGCATCAGGGTGGACTGGTTTTCTTAGAAGTGTAGGATCAGTTTTTCTATTCTCTTCAAGTTTCTTATAAGTTTCAACTAACCTCAGCTCAGGCCATCTTGGCACAGACTTCATCACTCCATACTTAGCATCAACTATTTCTTCCCTCATTCTTTTGAATTTCAAGGCTCTGACAGGGTCTTTACCTTTTCTGAAATCAGGAGCTAAAACCATCTGAGTTGGATGTTTAGCCATTTCTTCAATTCTATATAGTTCTTCTTGTAAGGCATGAGTGGTCCAGCCTGCAAATTGTTTTCTATTTGCTTTGTAAGGCCTAGTTGACATGATTTGATCCAGAATAGATTCCCTGATTACCTTCTCCAATTCACCACTGACTGGCTTGTTGGACATGGAATTGCTCAGGTTCTTAGCAAAATCTTCAATCCTTCTCAATTTGCTAAGCTCTGCTGAATGGATGCCCTGAACAGTCCTGTCATCCTTTCCTTTACACTTCTCCTTGATGATCAAATCTGTCTGCACTGCTTTCAATTTCAAGCATTCATCAATGTTTTGGGTTTAGGCAGATTTGGGAGAGATTGGAAAGTTCTTTGTGATGGATCCTCAGTATTGTAGAAGGATTGAATTTCCCCCTTGAGTAGATCAAGTTCAAGAAGATACTGAGCAACCAATGGTGTAATGGATGGTGGTGGTCTTTTGGTGGTGGAAGGATGGGATGAAAATTTAGAAGTGTGTGGTGAGAAAGATGATAATGGAATGGCTAGAATAGGTTCGGATTTTGGTGATGAAATGGGTGTTGGTGTGGTCTCTATGTTCTCATCATGTACCACAAAGGTTGACTTTCTTTTCCTTCTGTACAGGATCAGAGGAGATGATGGTGTTTGTGAAGCAGTGGATGTGTTAACATCTGTTGGCACTTGTTTAGTACCAGCAAATGTTTGAGGTTGAGAAGATGGTATGGGTGACATGGGTATGGATGGTGTAGTGGTGGATATGGATGTTGTGATGATGGGTACAGTGGTTGTAGTGGTGGTGGTAGCAGTGGTTGTAGTGGTGGTGGTAGCTGATGTTTTGGGAACAAAGGTTTTGGATGGTGGTTGCCTAACATGTTTTGCAGGCATTTTCTTCCTTTTTGAGGAGCCAACATCTTCTATTTCCTGCTATTGTTATTGTCTTGACTGCACAAGAAACTCTACTTTGACTTCCAAAGTCTCAGACCTTTTCAATTTTGCTTCAGCAGCCTTTTCAGCCATGACATTTGCAGATTCATCAATCTTCTTTGCCTTTTCAGCTTTGGCAGTATTAGTAGAGGTTTGAGCAGTGGATTGAGGAGCAGAAGCAGACCCTGGTTTGTCAACAAACTTTTGTGATTGACCTTTTTGAGAAGGTGGAATTCCAAAGGGGTCTAGCTTTGGCAATCTATCTCTGCCACTCTCCCCCTCTTGGCATCATCAGCAGTGAACTCATCATCATATTCATCTCTTAATATAGTTTTGGGAGCAGAGCCAGTGGTCTTCAGCAGATGATCTTTAATGGCTTTGATATCTGCTTGGGTATCTGTGTACCTAGCATCCACCATGTTTCTGATTGCAGCCATATAAGTTTCATGTGTTTGAATAGCTAGTTTTCGATGAGCTATGATGATTGGACTGATAGACTTTCATAGCTCACTAGCAATGTCTTGTGTGGATGGTTGACTTTTGGTGAGGGTAGCCAAAGTTTGCATCATTGTCTTGAGATCAGTCTTGATTTCATTCACTAATGACTCAGTGGTGTTGACTCTCTCCATCAATTCCTAGTATCTTAATCCATCACAAATTCAATAGGATCATCTGAATTCCTACCAGAAGTGGTAGTTGTATCTGGTTCAGTTCTAGGAGGTGAGT
Source organism: Ambrosia x helenae (assembly GCA_030844895.1). NCBI lineage: Eukaryota > Viridiplantae > Streptophyta > Magnoliopsida > Asterales > Asteraceae > Ambrosia > Ambrosia x helenae. Next base: position 78,890,134 of record CM061223.1, read on the forward strand.
CCATAGAAAAGAAACCAGATGCCCCCTTTTCTTGGTCTTGGGGACTTCCAACTGGTTTAAGGGTCACTATAGTGGCCTCATTAGTTGTTGCCTCCAAGGAAGTCTTAGGTATGTAACCACTGTCCTGTTGTGAGACAATGGTCTCTACAACAGTAGTGGCTGCTTCACTTGGAAAACCACCTTGAGTTACATGTAACTCAAAGGGTGTGGCCTCCTCTGTTCGTGGGCTAGCCACTTGACTTTTCTCAGCCCAATCACCTGTGGGAGTATACTCTCAGTGATAGGTGATTGAGAGGAACTGGGATTATCTTGAGTTTTGTCAATGGCTTCGAACAATGGTTGCATTGTGGGTGGAATATCATGTGATGGTGATGGTTGTGGAGTGAAAAAAGAAGCAGCCCCGGGAGAATGACTTTTGAACATATGGTCAAGCGACTCAAATGCTTCTTGATTTGTTTCCCCTTGGCTTACAACATGATCCTTTTGTGAGGATATATGATGAGTTTGGTTGGGTTGAGATATATACATCTGTTGAGAGGAAGTATCAACAGTGGTTGTTTGTTGCATTTGTGTTACAACAGGGTTTTCCCCTGGTATCTCATCTTCCAGAGTTAACCTTTTTGGTTTCTTTTTGGTGGGTTTAATGGATGGAAGTTTCTCTCTAGTGGTGGCTGGTGTGGGTTTCACAGCACTGGATGTAGTACCATGATCACTAGGAGCAGTGGGCTCAGCAACAGAGGCTTGGACAACAGTTGTTGTCTTAGCACCCTTTGCTTGTGTTTTGGAAACCTTTGCTTTTGTTACTTTTTCTTGGCCGGGAAAGGCTTTTCATTTGAAGAGCTTCACCATTTTTAAAATCCTTTTAAGGTAATACCTTTTGTAGGAGAACACTTAAAAGTCTTCGGTATAAAAGAAAAGCATTATTTGACATAGACTTGACTCCCTTCACATTTGCTACTAAATCTAAAAATAGTGCCTGGAATAGATTGTAGTCAGTATCTGACAACATTGCATATCTCAAGTACTGAACTTTCAATGGGATTTCATTGAAAGCGGTAGTTTTAGCAGAGAGACAGATGAGCAGGGTATGAAAGAAAAATTTCATGGCTGGGGGAAAATATTTTTTGAAAATGGTTGCCCCAGTCATTTGTTCTTCATAACCCCTTTCTAAAAACTCCGTGTGAGGTTCAGTCTTTGAGAAGGAATCCATACCTACCAAGTCGTTTAGTGAGAAGGTTGTGGATATGGTTTTGGGGGGTTATGGTGGCATGTGTATCTCCAATTTTGGAGATAATGGTTGTCGGCTTTTTATCTAGAAGCAAGGTTTCAGCATGTAACCAGAACTCTTGGAGAGTGTCAATGTAGATGGAAGAATCAGCGGTGAGAACGGGCAAGTATTTGGATTTTAGTATGACGTCGATGATGGAGTGGAATGGAAGGTTTTCATCTGTTTTGGACAGATATGGCAAGTAATTATGAGGATCTTTTACTTGAAGATCCATGTTTTGGATTCGAGTAAGAGGATCAATGGAATTAGGTTGAGGGTTTGAGGTTGAATGAAGGCGGTTTTCAGTATTTTGAAAAACAGGGTTTTTATAGTCTCAGGTGAAACCGCTAATGTGGCCAAAGTACTGCTTTTGAGAGCAAACGTGGCAAACATCTGATGGAGTTTTCCAAAGCACTATTTTTTAATTGTTTTTTATATATATATATACGCATATAGTGGAAAACAGTTGTTTTATCTGAACAGAGGTTTGAAACAGATATTTCAACCAATCAGTGGTTGTTTTATCTGAACAGATGTTTGAAACAGATTTTTCAACTAACAGATGATAAGATGTATGAAACAGTAGTTGTTTTATCTTGAAAGATTTTTCAACCAAAGCTATTTTTAAGGATGGATTTTCAATTTCCTGACAGCATTTTAATATTTTATTTTATGAAAACATTTTTGTGTTTAATCCATGTTTAGCATACCAATCCAAGAGATCAGATTTCCAAAGGTAGATGTGTCTAAAGCTTTTGTCAACACATCTGTCAGCTGATCCTCTGTTGAAACATGGTGCAGAGAAATCAAACTTTTTTCATAGCTGTCTCTCACAAAGTGGTGTCGGATGTCAATCTGCTTTGTGGTTGAATGGGAAACTGGATTTTTGATGATATTTTCAGCTGCTTGACTGTCCAACATGAGTAGAGTCTTTAGGGCAGTTATACCAAAATCCAGTAGCTGATTTTGAAGCCACATGAGTTGGGCTGTACAGATTGCAGCAACAATGTATTCAGCCTCTGCTGTTGATGTTGAAACAGTTGCTTGCTTTTTTGCTTTGCCAAGAGACTAAGGCATTCCCTAGGAATTGGCACCCACCTGATGTTGACTTCCTTGTGGTGTGACAACCAGCAAAATCATTATCTGAATAACCTGAAAGCTCAATATTTTCATTAGCAGGATACCAGATACCAAGTGTGGGAGCACCTTTTATGTATCTGAATATCCTTTTCACAGCTATAAGGTTTGACTTTCTAGGTGATGCCTGGGATCTTTTACAGACACAAGTAGCAAACATAATGTCTGGCCTGGATGCAGTGAGGTACAATAAAGATCCAATCATGCATCTATAATGTGTCTGATTAACTAGTTCATCTTTGTCATCAATAGTGAGTAGCTTGGTAGTGCTCATGGGTGTACAATCATTCATCTCAAATTTTGTAAGTAGGTTTTTTAACATACTTATTTTGGTGAAAAAATGTTCCATTTTGCAGTTGCTTAACTAGGAGACCAAGAAAGCACTGGAATTCACCCATAGCACTCATTTCAAACTCTGTTGTCATGAGTTCCCTAAACTCTTCACACATTTTGTTACATGTGGATCCAAAAATGATGTCATCCACATATATTTGAACAATCATTAAATCTTTCCCTTTCCATTTTAAAAATAAGGTTTTATCAATTTTACATCTAGTGAAACCAATGGATAAGAGAAAGGTGGAAAGAGTTTCATACCAGGCCCTTGGTGCTTGTTTCAAGCCATACAAAGCTTTGTTGAGCTTGTAGACATGATCAGGATGGAATGTGTCTTCAAATCCAGGTGGTTGACACACATAGACTTCCTCCTGAATCTTTCCATACAGGAATGCACATTTGATATCCATCTGATTCACCTTGATGTCGCGGTTGACAGCAAAGGCTAAGAAGAGTTTGATAGCTTCCAACCTAGCTACAAGAGTAAAGGTTTCATCATAATCAATGCCTTCTTCTTGTCTGAAGCCTTGAACCACAAGCCTGGCTTTATTCTTGACAACAATACCCCTTTCATAAGTTTTGTTCTTAAAGACCTACTTTATGCCAATTGGACATGTATCCTTTGGCAGTGGCACAAGTTCCCATACTTGTTGTCTTTTAAACTGCAGGAGCTCTTCTTGCATGGCTTCTACCTAACTGTTGTCTTTCAGTGCCTCTTGGTACTTGACAGGTTGTGTGAGGGATAGAAAGCCTGCAAAAAGACAAATGTTTGAGGATTGGCTTCTTGTGAGAACCCCTTCACTGATGTTGCCAATGATTTGGTCTGGTGGGTGAGCTCTAAGGTAGATTAAATCTCCTTGATATGGTATGATGGCATTTTGAGGTGAGGGGCAGAGGTTTGTGGCATCTGTTGTTGTAACATCTGTGTGCACTTCTGTAGTGCCAACAGATGTTTGAAATGGAGGTGGGGGAATGGGTCCAAGTGGTGTAAGAGTGGACTGACTTTTGTTAACAGAAGTTGGACTTTTTCCAGCAAATGTTTGAACAGTGGTTGAGCTGGATTGAGCAGTGGTTTAAGGGTAAGACTGGTCAACAGTGGTTGACACAGCTGTAGAAGAGTTTTGACAAATGTTTTGAACATCTGCTTGCCCTGATGCAGAAGAGACTTTGTAGTGAGATGGAATCACAATGTCAAATTTGTAGTCCTGTTGTGGAGACTGTGGTGTACCTGCACTGTTAGTTTCAGCAGTAATATCTTCAAATTTGAATTTATCTAAATCAAACAGTTCAACAGGATTTGCTGGGATTTTGAAGGATGAAAGTTCATTGACTTTACATTCAGAGGTTCTTCTATTGTCCCAGTCCTTGTGTTAAACACTTTGTAGGCCTTGGCAATAGAAGAATATCCCAGAAAATACCCACAATCTACTTTGGCTGCAAATTTTGAAATGGAATCTTTGAGATTTAAAATGAAACTTGGGCAGCCAAAGATTTTGAAAAATGATATAAGTGGTTTGATTTTGAACAAGATTTCATAAGCAGTCTTTTGATGTCTAGGGTTAATCAAAACTCTATTTTGAACATAACAAGCAGTGTTTACAGCTTCTGCCCAAAAGGACAGTAGTAAACCAGAATCTGCTAGCATAGTCCTTGCAGCCTCAATAAGAGTTCTGTTTTTCTTTTCAACCACCCCATTTTGTTCTAGTGTTCTTGGAATGTTGAACTGCCTCACAATTCCTTTTGACACACAGAAGTCATCCAACTCCTTATTTTTGAACTCTGTTCCATTGTCACTTCTAAAGATTTTTACTGGCAAGTCATATTGTTTTTCAACATTGGTGACAAAGTCCTTCAAGATACCTGCAGTCTCATCCTTTGAGTGTAAAAAGTAAGTTCATATAACCCTAGAAAAATCATCAACTATGACAAGACAAAATCTCTTTTTCCTTAGACTCATGATTTTAACTGGGCCAAACAAGTGCATGTGCAACAATTGAAGACATTGACTTGTTTTGGACTCATCAATGGATTTGTAAGAGCTTTTATGTTGTTTTCCTTTTAAACAGGAAACACAATGCTCATCACATTTTGATTCTTTTGATGGAAGGCCTCTCACAAGGCTTTGTTTTGAGAGTGAGTTGATAGTTTGAAGGTTGGTGTGACCCAATCTCCTATGCCACAATTCTGTCTCTTTAGTTGAGGCAGCAGAAAACAGACAGACATTTGCCATAGGGTTATCCTTCAACATATCATCCACATACACATTGCCACTCCTATGAGCCACAAGTTGTGCTTTGCTCTTAGCTATGATGGTGTCAATCTTTTTAACCACTTTTGGCCCAATAATCTTACAAGTTTTTATAGTGAAGAATGACCCATAGCCTTTGTCACTCATTTGTGAAACACTAAGAAGATTAAATTTAAGATTATCAATAAGATTGACATTTTCAAACTTGAGTCTCCCAGCCTGATTAGTCCCTGAACCCAACACCTTACCTTTAGAATCATTACCAAAAGATATATCACCCCCTCTATGAGCTAAGAAGTCCAGAAGTAGGGTTCTACATCCTGTCATGTGCCTGGAGCCTCCACTATCTACATGCCATAGACTATCTAAGCAAGCAGAAGCTCCATGCATATTCGTAATGAATTAGTTTTGGTGAGTGTCCAAAGCCAACTTGGCTTTGGATGGGTTCCCATACCTTACAATCTCAAGTTTAGGACAATGATCAGTGGTTTGAACAAGTTTTTGAACCAAGTTCAACAACTGTTGTTGACCATTTGCCATTATTTGTATGTCAACACTTGGTGCAACAGATGTTTGACCATTTCATGTCAGATGATAGTATCCATGAGGATGCCTGTTCACTTTTGGTTTTGAAGGCCTTTTTGGCTCTTCATGACATGTGGCAGACTATGACAAGGTGGTTGTCCATGTCCTCTTGGAAATTTGTTTGAGGGTGGAGCATCTGTTACTTGGACATCTCTGGAAGTAGAGGTTTCAAGATTTTTGGTAACAGATGTTTGGACTGGTGTAAAAGTCTGTTCGGGTTTTCCTTTTGGAGTACTTACCACTTGACTCATTTGAGTTTAACTTTAAACTCTTGTATTTTGACATCAAAATTTTTGAGATAAAGACACTCATTGGTTTTATGATTCTTTTTACCACAGATTGAACAATTTTGTTTAGAACAGGGGCGTAGCCAAGTACAACCCAAGGTGTGCGGCCGCACACCTTGGAAATTTTTTTAGTGTATTTTATAGGTGAAAATCCTGATCGCACCCCTTGAAAGTTTGGAAAAAGCCCCCGATCGCACCCAAAGCCTCCTGATCGCACCCCTTGAAAAACAATCCTAGATCCGCCATTGGTTTAGAATCACACACACTTGTTCCTTTGTTGATATCATATGCTTTTAGAAGAAAACAATTTTTAGTAACATGATTCTTCTTTTCACAAAAATCACAAAAGAAGTCTGAACCCTTTTCTTTCTTCTTCCCTTTTTCCATCTTCTTTTCAACAGATGTTTAAGCATCTGCTGGAAGATCTTTTAAGGGAATGATTTTTTCCTGTGGTGCCTTTTTACCAGCAGGGGTTTCAAAGTTGACTGGTTTAAAGTTATCAAGAACATCACACTCATCTGACCAAGTTGTTTTAAATTGATATTTTTCAATTTTAGTAAATGATGAGGAACCCTCAAGTTTTTCAAGAAAAATTTTCTTGCCATTAGGTTTAGTGATTTTAATTTCTTGACCCTCCAGATTTGTTGGAATGATCTCAACAAACTTTGGTTGTCTTTTGTCAGTGTTTTGAGAGATTTGAGCAGTGGTTTCATTGCAGCCAATGCCAAATTTCACATGACTTTTGGTCTATTTGTTGTGGAGCATCTCAAAACCTTTGGATGATTCCACCCATTTTTCACACTCAATTGGGTAGATTCAAGCTCCTGTTTACTACTCTGATATTTTGTTATCATAGTTTGAAGCTGGTCCTTGGTTATACTTGCTTCATGTTTTAAACTGCTAATTTCATATTCTTTTTCATTTAATTTTGATGTTAACTCTTTTGAGAGTTTTTCAAACTGAATTTCATCCTCTAAAATTTGCTTTCTAAGGTTTTCATTCACCTCTTTAATGTTTGCAAAAAGCTATTACATATTTGTCTGAACATAAATCATTTAAGATTTGAGGAGATACCTTAGCAGCAACCATCAACGCACAATCACACTTGCACTCACAATCATTTTCACTCCATGGATCTGAAAGATTTACAACCTCTTCTTCAGACTTTTCAGCTGAAACAACTGTATCAACAACATCATCAGTTACATTTTCAGACTTAGAAACCACTTCCTCATATTCAACCTCTTCAACAATTGTTTCCAAAGCCATGAAACATAAATTTTCTGGTTCATTTTCAGATTTGGCAACAAGAGCAAAGTTCTCATCTGTTAGTTCATCTGGTAAACTGCTCTAATCAACAAAGCCTTGTGTGAAAAAGCTCTATTGACTGGTCTCTGCAGGGGCAGAGGGTGGAGTAGCAGCTAGTGGCATTTGAGCCTGAGCAATAGGGGTTTGAACATATTGAATCTGTGGAACAGTGGTTTGGACATAGTGGACAGGAACAGTGGTTGAGGACTATGCAAAGTGACCAGTGTTTTGCACATTTGGTCCAGGGGTATTTTGGGAAAACTGATAAGTATTTGTCTAAGGCCTTTGATTTGGATAGGTAATCATAGGTGTCCCATTTTGACTCCTACATTCCCTAGAAAAATGACCCATTCTATGACATTTGTAACACTTAATTTTAGATTTATCCAAGCCCACTTTTGACCCACCATGTAAACCTGGATATCTTTTGCCAGTTTTCTTATAGAAATTGTTAGTTCTAATACTGAGCAGAGCCAGTTGGTGTAAAATGTCCATTTCTTCCAAGTCCACGGGATCAAAATATTGAAGTTCATTATACTCAAAGAAGATGTTGTCAGATGCCTGGATATCAACACTTGCTGCAAAAGCATAGTTTGGTGAATAAGAATCAGAGTTAAATCTAGATGTTATGTCAATAAAATGATCATAACTCTGATCCTTACTACTACCAAGCATCTCATCCTGACCCAAAAGTGTTGTATTACCAAACACATAATCATCAGACACTTTTCCAGAATCCTGAAGCTTCTTTTTCTAGTTAAGTTCTCTCTCTCATAGGTCAAGAGCTTACCATGAAGCTGGGTCAGAGATAAGTCCTTAAAACCAATTGAGTTTCTCATAACAATTGCAATAGTGTCCCATTTATATGGTAATGATCTTATAAACCTATGGTTCAATGTTGAGTTAGGATAAGTTAGACCCACCAGTTTTAGTTTACTAATTAGGCAATTAAACCTCTCAAATTGTTGAGTTAATGACTCTCTGTTGGATCAGTATATTGCTCTTTTGTTGAACTTGCTAGTTGACACTTAAGTGTTTAGCAAGTTCTTGATGAGTGATAGCACAGCGGAATGTTTACAAGTTTAAAGCTACACTTATCAACAGGAGTTATTACTCCCCCTGGATTCGAGAACTAATAAATGATAAGTGTTTATTGAGAATCTAAGTATTGAATGAGAATGAAACACTTTGACAGATTCTCAGTAAACACGAAATGGAAATAACAATAATAAGTGTTGAAGGATTTCTTGTATTAAAATCAATGTCTAAAACAGAGGGATGAACCCTTCTATTTATAGACTTTACAAATACATGAACCTTGCCAAAAGCAAGTTCAGAAACAAGTTGCAGTCTTGGAACTTGTACATAAAGCAAAAAGAAACATTAAAGTAATAAACTACTGATATACAAAGGCGGTGGAAAAGATCTTCTGTAAGTACTGATGAATGACAAACTACTGATGAGTAGTTTGTCTTCAGTAGTTCTTCAGTAGAAGTGTCTGGTTTGAACTTCAGAACTTCTGATGACTTTCTTCTTCAGTACTTCTGAATCTCTTCTTCAGCAGTTTGATCCTTCTTCTTCAGCAGTTCTATACTTAGAATATTTTGACAGAAGTGAACTAGACTAAGGTTTGCAAAAGTGGTTTCACCAATCCTTTTTGTCCTAACAATCTCCCCCTGGATTGATGAAGCCAAAACCTTACTAATTCCTTATTGTTCTTTTCTGTCCTTCACAATTTTCCATATTCCTTTGAACATGGAATTCTTGAGCTGGTTCAGTTGATCATCAGTAAGAGACCCTTTCTGTGGTTCTAAGTGTTGGATTGTAAGCAGGTCTTTGTGATGATGCGTTTTGCGACTAAGGATTGGATATACATAATTAACACATGTTAAAGCTTGGCCGAAGGTGAATATGTATGGGAGAAGGTAGACAAGAATGGGCGAAGGTAGATGATAAAGGGACGAAGGAAGACTGGACTTGACTGGAAGACACATTCGACCACCTGAAGTGGGCGAAGGTGGAAATCACTCACATTCGACCAGTTGAAACGGGCGAATGTGCAGTGCCTATATATAGTTTTTGTGTTTTTGATAATGTAAGAGAGTTGTCATTTGTGTCCAGGTTCAGTTCAGGTTCAGAGGTGTTTTTGAGAAATAGTGTGTGTGTTCTAGATTAACATAAACTGATTGTAAATGCTTTTTGAATGAAGTTAATCTATGAAATGATATTGAAAATGATCTTGATTGTGTCGTGATTTGTGTTTTATCAATTTGTTCAGAACTAGGGTTTCCGCACCTAGTTTTGTGACTTGTATGATCGTATAATCCTGTTTTAGCTAAAATCCAACGCTCACAAAGTGGTATCAGAGCATAGAGGATCATACAACAACAAATTTGATAAAATCAGAGCTGATTTGGACATGTTTTTGACATAAAATCATCTGTTTTTACATAAACATTGTTTCTAAGAGTTTTTGATCGATTTAAAGGTGAATTTGTGGTCGAATTCAAGTTTTCCAAGACTTAAAGTTGTTCCAAATCAATTCCGAAACATAACCTGATTGAGATCATTCAAATCCATGAACTTTTGAAAATCTGAGATCAGAATAACCGTTTTTCAAACAATAACCGTTTTTCAAAAATGAGATCTGACTGTTTTGGGCGAACCTGGAACCTGAACTGAGTGTTGTGGTCGAAAGTGTTAAAAAGTGGGCGAACCTGAGTATTGAGTGGACGAACCTGAAATTTCTTGTTGAAATTTTTCACTTTCGGGTAGAAATTTCCACATTCGACTGTTTCTAGTTTGGGCGAAAGTGGAAAAGTATTAGTCTGTGTTTACATTCTGATCAAGACTACATTCGGTTGTTCCTGTTTGGACGAAAGTAGGATCAGAAGGGACGAGAGTGTGAAAATTTGGACGAACAAAGGATTGTTTGGACGAATCTACTGTATTTCGGGCGAACCTAGGATTTTTGCTGAAAATTTTTTTTTCTAAGTGTTGAGATTTTTAGATTGTGATCATGTGGCGTTTTCAAACTACTCCGGGATCAGCAACAACACAACCACAACAGCAAACGATGGACCCATGGACAGTGGCAGCGCAAAAGACGAACACACAATCTTCACAACCACTTAACTACATGACAACGACGAGCACGATGCCTCAAAGTGTAGCACATCTGGCACTACAATCTGATTACTGGGGAGTAGCGGCAGCGGCGGTAAATACTCAAACCACTAATGCTATTTCTACTTTGATTAAGGATTTGTCTACAGGTAGTGGAACTCGGCCACCGAAGCTCATGGATATGCAAGAGTATAATCAGTGGCATACCATGTTCAAAATCCATTTGGAAGGCATGGGAGTTGAAGGAGCAGAGGCATGAAGCATGATTGTTAAAGGATACACAGCACCAATTCTGGAGAATACAGGTGAGATGATTCCTCTGGAAAGCTTAACTGAGGACGAGAAGAAGAAATATGTGGTAGAGAAGAAAGCATATTCCCAACTGACACAGGCAATCACAAGTGACCTGTTACATCAATTTGGGACATGTACTACATCAAAGCAGCTTTGGGATAAGCTAAAGAGAAAGCATGATGGTAACGAGAAGACCAGGAGTCTGAGAATGGAGGAATTGGTCAAAGAGTTTGAGAATTTTTCTTTTATTAATAATGAAACTTTAAAAGAACTAACTCCGAGATATATGCATTTGTTGTCTGAATTGTCTAGTTATGGTGTACAGATTCCAATGACTAAGCAGGTGGATAAGTTTGCAGATGCTTTACCACCACAATGGGATCAGCATGTGGAGGTACTCAGAGAGAAGGATGCTTATCAATTCTGGACCATTTCAGAGTTTATCGAAAAGCTGGAGAACAAAGAGTTGGAGGATAGGAGGAAAGCTAGAAGGTCACAGATTCCTCAGAATCCCAGTTTGTATTTTGGAGGGACTTCAGTTCCAGCTAGTAATTCGAGCTCAGGAAGCGTTGCACCACATGTTGCATGTATTTCTAATGTCATGGAATCATCAAAACCAACCACCAACTACACACCACCACAATACAATTCCTACTCACAACCATCATACACACCACCACAATATAATTCCTACATTTCACCAATCTCTCCAATGCAACAAGCAAGTTTTTACACCGCTAACCAATCACAACAACCAGTAAACCAAGTTACTCAACATAAACAACAACCGGTGGTTTTGGATACATCTAACTTGGGAAATGTGACTGTGGAGGTTGCTCAGCAACACATTGCATTAGTCTCAGCAATGGTTTCATCCTACAATGGGTTGGTTGCTAGTCAGATTGGGAACAACAACTTAACCAACGAAGACTACGCACAGATAGACAAGGAAGAGATGGAACTCATTGACATTCAATGGGCTTTTGCGAGTATAATGAGAAGAGCAACAGAGTTCATCGAGAAAACTGGAAGGACTGATTTGGCAACTTCTCCCAACACAACCTATGGATTCAACAAGGAGAAGGTTACGTGTTTTAATTGTGGAGAAAAAGGACACTTCAAAAGGGAATGCACCCAGCCACCTAAACAAGGTAATCGAAACCCTTTCAATGCAAATTACCAGAACCGTCAACAAAACCAAGTTTCTTACCAAAATAACAACAACTACCAAAACCGAAACTTTAACAACCAAAACAGACAACCAAACACTCAAAACCAGATTCAAAACCAATCTCCTAATTACCCAAACCGAACAGTTGTACCTATCACTACACCTAATGAGACTCAACAGAATGCGAGTCAGAACCAAGCTTTGGTGACTCAACAGGATGAGAGGTTTGACTGGTCGGGTATGCAAATAGGAGTTGAGGAAGTGACTACTGGTGGGAATGTGGCATGTGTTGCTTATCAGGTTGATATGGAAGAGTCAGTGGCAGTTGATGAGAAGAAAGAAACTGAGGAGTGTAAAAGTGATGATTCTGAGACTGAGATGGAAGTGGAGAGTGAACCTGTTGAGGTTAAGGTTGAGGAAAAGAGTTCTGGAATGGTGATTGATTCAGTTTCTGATGTTCCCGAAGAGTGTAGATCAGTTTATTCAGATTCTGAGAGCGAATCAGACACAGAGGCAAGTGTTGATTCTTTAGATGATGATATTGATCAGTTGCTGGCAGAAGCTGACTTTTTGATGATGAGGAAGTCGTGTATCGCTGATGATGCTTTCACTAAGATTGACTACTCCAAGTTTTTCACTGGAAAGGAAGCTCATTTTGCATTAATGGCCATGACTGAACCGCCAAAACCTGTAAGTTCTGAATCTAGCACTGATGTTATGAGTGATAAATATTGTGGAACATGTGATAGATTGACTGAGGAGAATAAACAACTCCGAATTTCACGAGATAGTGCTATCTTGAACTGTCAATCTACTTGCAAAGAGTTGAATGCTTTCAACAAAGTATTAGATGGCTATAAAAAGGACATTTCCGACTTGAAAAACACTTTGTCATTGAAACAATTGGCAATAAATAACTATATCAATGAAATTGAAAACACCAAGTTGGAAATGGCAGCCATAAAATGCTTTGCTGAAAAGGTTAACAAAAAGCTGGAAAGTTATAAAAATGTTGCTTATGTGGTAGATCATATCATTGATGATAACACCACCAATTACAAGTCTGTACCATCTCCGGTTCTTTTTGAAAATCATAACTATCATCAAGTTATACCAGAGAGTTCGGTAAAATCAGACTCATCATCAGAAATGGAATCTAATACCTCGAGTATTGGTGATCCATATTCCGATGTGAGACCGATTTTGGGCTTGAACAATGAGGGTGTTTATGCTGAGAGTGATAATTCAGACTCAGAAAATGATGATACTGGTAGTGATCAATCTGTTAATGAATGTGAGATTCCAAAAGAAAATCACATCATTACTACTGAACCAGTGTCACCATCTGATCATGTTCATCCGATGGCAAATGCTAATCGTGATAAAAAGTCTGAAAAGATTGATGTTAAGAAAGATAATGATGTTAAGAATGTGGTCAAAAAGAATGAGCTGAATGAACAAAGTGACAAACCTGTCAAGGTATTTTATCGGATGGAAGGATCTGATAAAATCATTTCTGATGAGGAATTTCCGATCAAAAATGTTAACTATTCTAAACTTGATAAAATCTGGCAAGAAAGCACAATATGGTTTCCAAAACATGAAAGAACCAATGAAATTCCACCAGAAATCTTAAAGAAACTATTTTCAGAAGTTCCTCAAGAACCAAAGATACATGTCACTGAGTTCATTCGACCAAATGATAAAGCAAATGGTTTTCATGAGCCCTCTTACTCAAAAGGACCACTTCCTGAGAGTCTGAGGAATCAACAGTATAATGATCAATTTCCTGTCAGATCATTTGCTTCACCAAATGCTCATTATGTGTTTGAGGAATATAGAAAATGCTTTAAATGTGGAGAACGCGGGCATTTACTTGCTCAGTGTCCATATGTAAGGCACAAAAGACATGAGGTTGAAGTTAGAAATTCCATGAGAAAGCCGATTGATCATTATGTTCCTCCACATAGACGGGCTGTTCCTCAACAACAACATTTTTATAATCAAAACAATTTTCAAATGAGGAACAACCATCCATTTCAATATGATCGAAGGAATCGGATAGCTATGGAACAATCTTGGAGAAAACCTGTGGTGAACACAACAGCTGATAGACAAAAGGTTCCACAAAAACCAATTGTCAAGTCAAATGTTGGACCTAAGTCTGTTAACTCAGATAAGGTTGCCAAGAAAGTTACTTTTGGTAACAATGTTCAGAAACCTATTGAGAAACCAAAATCTCAAATTCGTATTCTCAAAAGGTCTGAACAATCTTGGACACCTAATGGTACTCCAGGAGCTTCTACTTCGAAGGTAAGTGAGAAAAATGAAACTGTTTTGAACAATCAGAAAAAGATTGATCCAAAACAGAAAGTTTTTGAAAAAGTCAATGAGAATGTTTCTTTGAAATCTGATGTTCAAAGGCCCAAGACTCAGGCTTGGGTCCCCCGAAAGAACTAAATGTTTACTTTTTGTGTGCAGGGAGCTTCAGCTGGCCCTATTAGCAGTCTCTGGATTGTTGATAGTGGAGCTTCAGGCCACATGACGGGGGATTTGGCATTGTTGTTTGATGTGAAGAATATTAATGGAGGTTATGTCGCGTTCGCGGGTAATAAAGGAGGATATATTACGATGGAAGGAAGCGTGAGTAATGGGATTGTGACTTTCGAGCGGATTTCTTATGTCAAGCAGATAGACTATAATCTGTTGAGCGTCAGTCAAATATGCGATAAACAATTTTCTGTGCATTTTGATGACAAATCCTGCTATATTCTCAAACCGGGCTTCAAAATTCCAAAGGAGTGGGTTATGTTGATGGCACCTCGAGTCAACAATCTTTATATTCTTGATATGTCCAAGGCGATGACATCACAGGGACAGATAACATGCTTTCTATCCAAGGCGACCGAAAAAGAATCGATAATGCGGCACCGCAGAATGGGGCACATTCATCTGAGGAAAATGAATCAGTTAGTGAGAAATGGACTTGTCGATGGAGTAAACGTGAAACATTTCCATCTGAACGACAAGTGTGTAAGCTGTATGAAAGGCAAACAACACAGACAGTCCCATAAAGTGAAGAAAGTTAACTCTGTTGAGATGCCTCTTGAGCGATTGCACATGGACCTTTTTGGACCAGCCAAGCGCAAAAGTCATCTTGGAGAGCTTTATTGTTTAGTTGTCACTGATGACTATTCACGATTTTCTTGGGTGATGTGTTTGAAGAACAAAAGCGACACCTTTACCAACTTACAAGTTCTGTTCACTCGACTGGAGAATATCTACAATTTGAAGATAAAAAGGATCAGGAGTGACAACGGGACGGAGTTCAAAAATGCAAAGATGGATGAACTTTGTGAAAGCAAAGGGATACATCATGAATATTCGGCTCCGTATACCCCGCAACAGAACGGTGTTGCTGAAAGAAAGAATAGGACTCTAATTGAGGCTGCTAGAACAATGCTCGCTGATTCAAATCTTCCGGTAATGTTCTGGAATGAGGCGATTTATGCAGCAAATTATACATTAAATCGGGTTCTAACAGTGAAGAAGTTTGGAAAAACATCTTATGAACTGTTACACCGACGAAAGCCCAATTTAGAGTATCTAGAACCATTTGGGGCGCCATGCACGATGTTGAATCCAAGCGAGAAGTTTAGTCCTAAAGTTGAAGAGGGATATTTTGTTGGATATGCAACCCCGCTCAAACGGGTATTCAACAAGCGAACTCGTCAAGTGGAGGATTGGGCTAACGTGGAAGTTCAACGATACACTCAAAATTTGCAAGGCACGGGCCCTGATTGGATGTTTGATTACAAAGATTTCTTTGAATCATTCAACCTAGATAGCCTAGTTGAAGAAGCTGTTATCAGATTACTTTACGAGTGTGAAAACGCGGCAACTTCACCGTTGATGCGTCCAATCACCGTAAATCCCCCACCAGCTTCTAATGATACCAGTGCTCCTATACAAGAAGAAGAGATGTTTCAAGAAGCTTCAACTTCATTAGACACTTCAGAATCTGAAGATGAACAATTTGAAGAAGCCGTTCTTGAACATGCAGCAGACTTAGAAGAGCAAACTGTGAACCTAACTCCAACAACTGATGTTGCTTCATCGTCTAACACGGGTCATGATCAGGATGCTGTAGAGAATTTGACTGCTCAGACGGGAGTGATTGTACCTGTTAATCCGGAATCTCGGATTCATCGTATTCACCCGCTGGAGCAAGTTATCGGTGATCCTGGAAGTGGAGTGATGACCAGAGGGCAGCTAAAAAGCGTTAATTCGCCAGAGAGTTTTGGTGCTTTAGCATTGTATGCCAAAATTCAGAAATCTGGAAGCCAAAATGATTGGTCGTTTGCATGTTATGTGTCGCAGGTAGAGCCAAGGACTTACAAAGACGCTTTGAATGAAGATGCCTGGGTTGAGGCAATGCAGGAGGAGTTATTGCAATTCCAGAAATTGGGTGTCTGGACGCTCACAGATTTGCCGCCAGGAAGAAAGAAAATAGGCACTAAGTGGGTGTTTAAGTGCAAAAAGGATGATCGTGGAGTTATTGTTCGCAACAAAGCCAGATTGGTTGTGCAGGGTTTCCATCAAATCGAAGGAATTGATTACAACGAAATCTATGCACCAGTAGCACGAATTGAAGCTATTCGGATGTTCCTTGCGTTTGCTTCGTATAAGAAATTCAAAGTATATCAAATGGACGTCAAGAGCGCATTTTTGTACGGTAAAGTCAAGGAGGAGGTTTATGTCGGGCAGCCACCAGGCTTTGAAGACCCAATCCACCGGGACAAGGTCTACGTGCTGAACAAAGCTTTATATGGTTTGCACCAGGCTCCAAGACAGTGGTACGAGGAGCTAAGTACATACCTCATCTCCAAAGGATTCAAGCGCGGCCTCGTCGATTGCACCCTCTGTACGAAGAAGACGGGAGATGACTTGCTTCTAGTACAGATTTATGTTGATGATATTATATTTGGTTCAACTAACGAACTTTTGTGCAGGGAATTTGAAACTGTTATGCAGGAGAAGTTCGAAATGAGCGCTATGGGGGAGATGCAGTTTTTCCTCGGCTTACAGGTGGATCAAAGACCCGACGGGATCTTCATTCACCAGACGAAATACGTAGCCGACATCTTGAGCCGATTCCAGATGGAGGACTCTAAGCCGATGGATACCCCGATTCAACCCAATCACGGGATTGGAGTGGACGCTAAGGGGGAGCTGACAGATCCATTTACATACAGAGCAATCATTGGATCTCTGATGTATTTGACAGCGTCTCGACCAGATATTATGTATGCAACGTGTCTCTGTGCTCGTTATCAATCGAAGCCGAAACAAAGTCATCTGGCGGCGGTCAAGCGTATCCTTCGATATCTGAAGGGTTGTCCATCAAAAGGACTTTGGTACCCTAATGATGATGATTTTGATTTTATTGCTTTTAGTGATGCAGATTGGGGCGGCTGTGACAAAGACAGCAAATCAACAACAGCCGGTTGCCAGTTTTTAGGGAGCAGGTTAATTACCTGGCAATGAAAGAAACAGACTTCCGTCGCACTGTCTACATGTGAAGCCGAGTACATTTCAGCCTCGAGTTGCTGTTCGCAAGTGCTCTGGATCCAACAACAGATGGTCGATTACGGTTTGCAGTTTCTTAAAACCCCTATACACTGTGACAACGAAGCCGCAATTGCATTAACTAAAAATACTGAAAATCATTCTAAAGCGAAACATATCCGGATTAAATATCATTTTATCCGTGATTGTTACGCTAAGGAATTGATAGATATGGTCAAAATCCATACTGACTACCAACGTGTAGATTTGTTTACAAAAGCTTTTGACAGATCCCGCTTTGAATATCTTTTGAAAGTAAACAATATAAAGGAAAAACAGGACTAATCGCTCCTCGGTTTATCGCTTTTTAATTTTTAGTTTTAGTTCTAAATTTTTGCTAATTGGGAATTTCTCTTTGCTAATTGGGAATTTCTCTTTACTATTATAATCCTCAAAGAAGTTGATGCTTTCGAGGGGGTTGTTTAATCCTCAAAGAAGTTGATGCTTTCAAGTGGATTGTTTCTTTCAAATTTTTGTTTTTGTTTTTCAGAAAATTAAAAACCCAAAAATATGTTCTTTATTTTAGGGGGAGTCATTTTATCAGAAAAACCAAAAACATTGAAAAATTTTCAAAATACCTAAAAATTAGAAAAACCCAAAATGATTTCCTGGATAAAAAGAGGAAATGATAGTACATCAGTGGGGATCTGACACAGGCTAAAGAATTGTATAGTTTTATGTGACGTATGTTGATTACGTGTGATATGCTGATAGGCTTCGTAGACTATATATTGCGTGCATTAGTGATACAAACATAACAAACTACGCGTTTGTGGCTGAACACCTCATGGGCATATGGTCTTAGTACCGTAATTTCGTTTGATAGGGTGTTTGTACAAAACTCGGAGGTTTAGGGTCGTTATGTTATTAGTTGTCTGGGGATAGCCTATCTGATCTTCTGCTGTAAGTCATTACGGACCTAGATCAGACAGGATGTCTTTATAAAAGAGCTTTATGCCAAATCCTAAAGTTACCGAATTGAGGAACTTTCCCTGTTATATGATGATCAAAGATTATCTATAATATCGTATTGATCATTGATGCAAATCATGATTAATATCAGTCCTCAACCTGGTATGGTGCATATGTTACTTTGCTGCATTAATTTGCTGACCTGTATACCTCTATGCATTATATCTTGTACAATTACAGACGACGAAAGCATAATCACGCTTTACAATGAGTGTTTGTGCAAATTACTTCTTGATACGGGAGTATGTCATGAGTGTTTGTGCAAATTACTTCTTGATACGGGAGTATGTCGTGTGTGTGGGAACCACAATGTGTTAGTCTAATACATCTAATTCGTATCATTTTAAAGCATTGCGTAATTGTCTGCATGTGAGCTTATGTGGATAACAATATCAGCAATTGCCGTGTCACATATTGTTTCTAATGATAATATTAAAACAGATCAACGCTGTGTTCAGATTTCTCAGAATACTGATATGATCCTCTTACCGGAAATCACAAAAAGTTTACTGCTTTCACTTACGTTGATGCATTTTACTTTGTCGCATTTTACTTTTATTGTCAAAAAGATACAAAATCCAAAAAGATTTTAGGTGTGTTTTGATAAAAATTTCAGAAAATCCAAAAGATTTGCATTTCTGCTTTATTTTTGATAACCGCGGATGCTTGATGGTCAATTTCTGAGATTTGAGAACACCATCTGGGCTTTGTATCATTCAAAAAGTGAAAATTTGAGTTTTGGAAGTTTAACGGATTGAAAAATGTTGAACGGGATTCGAATTCGTGATTTGGCGAAATTTTCAGATTTTTCCATTTCACATTCGCCCCTTAAATGGGTCGAATGTGGAAAAATCATCACCTTCGACCGTTTTGAAAATGGGCGAATGTGGACTTTTTCACTTCCGGGTGAAAATTCCACTTCCGGGTACATTTTCACCTTCGGGTCTTTACAAAGGGGCGAAGGTGGAATGGTTTTACATTCGTACCATTCACTTGGGGCGAATGTGGAATTAACCCACATTCGTCCACAACAAACGGGCGAACGTGGCTTTCTATATATAAGCCTTTCACATTCGAGTCTTTACATTCAAAATTTTTTCAAACTTTCTTCAATACCAGACCTTGTTGCTCGTGTTTCTTAGGATTCATTGATTTGTTCCTTGATCATTACTGATCATTTTAAGACTAAACTTGCAGGTAATGGACTTCATATCAGATCAGAATTGATCGTTTTCAGAACAGGACCTAGGGTTTCAATTTTCTGGGTTTATGTTGATTTTTGATGTTTGTTTTTGATTACCGATCAGTTCTCATAGGTTTTAGGGGGAGAATGTAGAAGGAATTAGGTTAATAACACATTTAGATGTTTGTTTGATCGTTTGAACCCTAATTCTACTTTAAAACCAATGAAAACTGATTAATTGTCAAAATTGGTAATGAACGAGTGTTAGTCGGACTTGTTAGCACACATTTGAATCAGTTTTAGGGTTTAAAAACAAATTTGGCAAAAATTTAAATTTTTGGGGAAAACCATTTCACATTCGGTTCAAAAACCGGGCGAAGGTGAAACTGTTTTGGACGAATGTACAACAAAAATGGACGAATGTGATTTATACTCATGATCATATTCTCATTCGACCAATATTTTCACATTCGACCAGATTTACTCACATTCGACCAGTTCAAAAACGGGCGAATGTGCAGTTTATTTTGACCAGAATTTTTTTTAATTTTGTCGTTTTTGTATTTTGACGTGTTTTATTGATTTTTATGTGCAGATGGCTGATCAAACCGAGAACGTTGAAACACCAGCAGTCAATGTTGAAACTCCAGCAGAGATTACTGTTCCAGATCCAGTGCCAGAAGCTGAAACGTCTGTTCCAAGCAGTTGGCCTTTTGAAAGATCGCACAACTGTTGCGCTTATCTAGGAGATGTTGAGAAAAACACAGAATTTACCGGGATTATAGAGTTTCTGAAGAGGAGCAGGATTGTTCATGCTTTAGCCACACCAACCATCATATACAAAGACATCATTGAAGATTTTTATCAGAATGCGAAGTATGACTACTGGGAGAATCAGACGATCATCAAGAGCAAGATTCAGGATATGGATATGTTTTTGACTGAAGCTGATATTCGGGAAGCTTTACAGATTAAGTTTGAAGATAGTGAAGATCCCAGGGAATTGTCATGGACAGAGCAGAAGGCGTGTTTCTTACGAATGAAATACAAAGGTCCAATCACTGACGGATCTATGTATAAGGGAAAACTGGGAGTGCAGTACAAGTATTTTGCACATGTTCTTATTCATGTTTTTGGATGTGTGAGTGGTGGTTATGATGTGATGAGAAGGAGTTTGAGTTCATTAATGGTTGCGTTGACACTCAACAAACCATTTAATGTTTCTGGGATGATTCTTGATCATATGCTGGAGATGCTGAAGGGAATGAAGAACAAGAAGTTTATGTTGTATCCGAGGTTTCTGATGATGATCTTTGACTACAAGTATCCTATGCTGAGAAAGGATCCGACTATGATCCTAGGTCAAGATCATATGAATATTAGAACCTTGATGAGGATGAAGGGTTACAAAGGTGTGCCTGATAGTGAGAAGCCACCTAACAGGAGATTATTTGGTGCTTTGGCTCGTCCGGATTACATTGATCCTGGCAAGAACAAAGCAAGACATGATGATAGTGACTCAGATAACGATGATCCCTTAGTGTATGTTGATTCAAGCACTAAGCGGAAACGGCAAGTAGTCAATCCTGGAGCCAAAGGGAAGGGCAAGGGAAAGGCTGTGGATCAGGGAAGCACTAAGCAACAAGTGGCTAGAAAGAAATCGACGGCGAAGAAAGGATCGGGTTTGGTGGATGAAGAGTCGATAGATTCAGAAGAGACTGAGGTTGATGAGCAGTGGGATTCTGATGATGAGAATGTGAGGACCACCAAACGTAAGGCCACTATGGTTGGTGAGTCTGAATCCTTGAATCAGTCGATAGAAGAAGCTGAGAGAAGAAAGAAATCAGTTGAAGATGAGGGCCTAGGTGTTGACCTGGCAGAACTGAGTGTTGGAGATACTGTAGTGGTGAATTTGCCCAGAAAGACAAAGAAGCAAAAGACTATGGCCAAGAAATCAAGCGTAAAAGAACTGAGGGAGAAAGAGTTAGCTCAGTTATTGAAGGGAAAGAGATTACCTGATGCTGGTACACCATCTAAGCTATCTTCACCTGTTGCCAAGAAGCAGAAGAAAGCGAAAGAGGCAGAGACTTTACCAATCGATCAATTCAATATCGATATGGATAAAGTGCTCGATATGTTTAGAAAGCCTCAAAAGGAGAAAGTTATTGAAGTTGAGCCATCTAGATCTAAGTCAAAGAAAGTAACTGTGGATGACGATGTCATGAAGCAAGTTAATAAGAAGATGGAAGACATGATGAAGATGTTGGTTGCTCAACAAGCTGAGATTGCCAAATTCAAGCAGAATGAGGAGAAAATGCTTCAGATAGTGGTTGCTTCAAAATCTAATCAGGATGATATAAATGATAAGATTAAGATGATTGAAGCAAAGAATGAAAAGCTTGAAAGAAAGTGTGAAAGAAACAAGAGCAAAATCAAACTGATTAAGGCTGATAACAAAGAACTAAGGAATGAAAACAAACGCCTTAGTAATTTGATTGAAGAGCTTTATAGCAGGGCACCCCAGTTAAAAGAGGGTGAAGAAGATGAAGAAGAAGATGAACAAAAAGTTGATTATGAGTATTCTGAATCTGAGAAAGAAGAAGATGATGATGAGGATAATGATGAATCGGAGAAAAGCGATGATGATAATGATGATGATGATGACAATAATGATGATGATGATGGTGCTGAAGGTGCTGGGAAAAAGCAAGGTGATGAGTTTAGCAGTGGAAGTGATCATGATGGAGGAGATGATACTTCTAGATTTACTGGAGAATCGAGTTCCAAGAAGAAAGGTGAGAATGTTGATTCGGATGAAAGTATTTTCTGGAACGAGAAGGTGAGATCTTTGTCTGATGATGCTAAACAGCTGTATAAGAATATGTTGGAAAAGAGAGAGTGGACCATTGAGTTCACAGGATGCTTCGCTGAAATATTCCAAACTGATGATTTAAGATATGAGTTGGAATATGAAGATCCAGATCTTGAAGAAGGGGAATTACCTGCATCTGTGGCAAAAGAAATTTTAGATGGTCTTGCACAGAGGGTAGGGAAAACGTTTGAGGAGTTTATGATGGATGAATCGATTCCTGATATTCCTGAAAAGGATATGGGAAGTCATTCAGATGATGTGCAGACTCCAGAAAACAATGAAGTGGAGGTAGAAGATATAACTCATGAAGAGTTTCCCCAGTATTTCAGACAAGATGATGAGAATGAAGTATTTCCTGACTTCACTGAGATACCAAATAAGTCAGCGAAACAGAAAGCTAAGAAAAGGAGTGAAGAGTTTGTTGAAAAGGTATTTGGTACTGAAAAGAAAGATTCTTCTAACCAGTCTGATGAGTTGAAGAATTATATGAAGAAATTGAAGGAAATGGATGAGAACCGACCAAAGCCTGAAGCTCAAGGTAACTTTTACAGATTTCATAATGCCAAGTTCAAAGGCAGAGCTCTCGGGTGGACTTACTTAGGCAGGCTGAAGTGTATTGCTGCAAAATGGGAAACCGGAATTCTGTACTTCAACAGATTCTGTGACTTGCTTACTCTACCGTACTGGGCGGTTAGAGACTTATGCAGATTCCCAATGTCAGGTGCCGAAGTAAATGGATCACATGTCGGTTGGTGCGCAGACAAATTGGTTTGGGAAAGTCGTACGAGATGGAACAGATTCAAACCTCAATATCCCAGAAGAAAAGTGCATAGGGATATTGATCCACAAACCAATATGAAGCGTGTTACTTTGATTTATAAAGCACCTAATGTGATGAGGAAGATACCGTTGATGCCAATGCCACAGCATTTTAGTGCTGATTTCATCTTTTGGTACTATGATTGGAGAAAGGCAGAAGTGGTGATCGTGTTGAGAGATGGAAAGGATAAATACAAGCATGTTCATGTATTTGATCCTATGTGGTTGATTAATTGCACATTTGAAGACATCATCATGTTGTTCTACAATCCTATTTACTATGAACCTAATGACTTTGCTCAAGCGAGAAAGTATACGCAAGTGGTTGGAGTTTGTTTTGCGTATGACATCAATGCTGGAAGCAACTTGGAGGGTAAACTTGGCAAGACTGTGAAGATGGCCAATGTATCGAAGCCTGTGAAGAAAACATTTGAGCCGCCAATGACTTCTGAGCAGAAGAAACAGCTAAGAATCAAGTTGATGAACAAGACGATGGACCAACAGAGAAAACTATCCAATCAATAGTCGAGGGGGAGTTTGTTGATGCGTTTTGCGACTAAGGATTGGATATACATAATTAACACATGTTAAAGCTTGGCCGAAGGTGAATATGTATGGGAGAAGGTAGACAAGAATGGGCGAAGGTAGATGATAAAGGGACGAAGGAAGACTGGACTTGACTGGAAGACACATTCGACCACCTGAAGTGGGCGAAGGTGGAAATCACTCACATTCGACCAGTTGAAACGGGCGAATGTGCAGTGCCTATATATAGTTTTTGTGTTTTTGATAATGTAAGAGAGTTGTCATTTGTGTCCAGGTTCAGTTCAGGTTCAGAGGTGTTTTTGAGAAATAGTGTGTGTGTTCTAGATTAACATAAACTGATTGTAAATGCTTTTTGAATGAAGTTAATCTATGAAATGATATTGAAAATGATCTTGATTGTGTCGTGATTTGTGTTTTATCAATTTGTTCAGAACTAGGGTTTCCACACCTAGTTTTGTGACTTGTATGATCGTATAATCCTGTTTTAGCTAAAATCCAACGCTCACACTTTGGTTGATAGTTTCTTCAGTTCATTCATCGACCTATATGCCATGCTTGTTTGATCTCTTCTTGTCACAAGTACTGAGTTGTTATCAGTAAAGGACCATCTGATGATTGGTACTTTAGACTTGTCAAAGTCTACAGTGTAGGGAACCATGGTGGTACCCTGGGTTTCTCCTGAGTGTTGAATGTTTTCAACTTCAGTGACTCTCAGGTGGGACTCACTTCCTTGTTCTTGTTGCATCACATTAGGTATCTGAAATGTTGGTAAATGATGTTCAGTTACTACCTTAGTGTGCAGTTTGTCTTTGATGGTCTTCTGGATTTGATATGCAAAGGTGGAAGGATCCCTGAATTGTGTGAGCAGAGGCTTTTCTTCTATATCAAAATCAGAATGGACTACTGTACTACCTTCTAGTAGTACCATCCTGAAATCAGTCTTCACTTTCTCCTCTGACTTCTTTCTTTGTGTAGCTGGTCTTCTTTGAACACCAGAAGTTCTAACTACTGAAGTTGAAGCTTCAGCAGTTTGAAACTTCTCTGGATTAGCAGCCCTTGCAGCCTTATATTTTCTATATGTGTCCACCAATCTTTCTTCTTTCCATTTGGACACTGAGGCTTTTGAACCATAACCATTAGCTACCAGTTCTTCTATCATCTGAGCTCTCTTGGCCTTTGTGTCTTTACTTGTTGCAAGTTTATCTGCAATAAGTTGAGCTCTTCTTGTCAGCTCTTCCACAGAGAGTCTCTTCAATGTGTGGGCTTTGATTTTGCTGTTCTTTGTAATGTAAGACATCAGTTGATGTCTTTTATCTTCTTTAGCAATTTCATCTAGGCTAGCCTGCCTTTGGAGTTCAGCTTCATAAGCCTGAAGTTTTTCTTCATGGCTTAGATCTAAGTCATCCCTTTCTTCCAGTGTTTTCTAGATCTGATCTTCTCTGGCCTTCTTTTGGGCTGCCACTAAACTCTTCTCAAGTAGTTCTGCTGATTGAGAGATTGGAGAAGGGTTTAGCACAGTCATTGTGGTAACTGTTGTAGTAGGCCTAGTAGGAGCAGAAGTTGGTTGAATGGAAGCAGTTGTTCTGGAAGGGTCAGCAGTTTGAGTCTTGGAAGTGTTAACTTCTGATGGGTTGACAACTTCTGAAGGTTTGTCAACTATTGAAGGATTGTCTTCAGTACTTTCTGATTCTTCATCAGAACTTTGGCCATCAGAGGTTTCTTCATTGTGCCCTTGGGATTCATCAGACTTTTCAGCATCTTCTATTTCTTGAATAGAGACACCAAATTGTTGGGCCAGTTTTTCTTTTCTGGCTTGATTCTTTTGATCTCTTTCAAGGATAGCCACTCTTGCCCTTATCCTGGTTTCGAATGACTCCTTAGGTTCCCTAATTTTCCCCCCTTTTTGGATTCATCAAGTTTGGAAGTTGAGGGTTGGAAGAAATTACCTGTAAGAGTAGCAATCTGTCTACTGTTGAAGTCAATCTTGTTGGACAGATCGTTCATCTTTGTCTTGATCACTCCAAATTGGTTCTTGATTGACAGCTCCAAGTTAGCTGTGTATGTTTGGAAGTGATTCTTGATGAGAGTGTTCATCATGTGGTACAAGGGACCATCTGGGCTGCATAGCTGGTTCATGTCTATGCTTGTTTGCCCAGGGAATTGGGTAGGCATTTGTAGTGAGGGGTGTGTTTTCGGTTGATCTTCTTGTTGTACAGAAGATGCCACTCTAGGGGAATCATGGATTGAGTGGGCTTTAACCTGAGATGGTGTGACTAGCTTCTTGAGCTTAGAGACACCAGGTGTAGGACCTTCACTTGTAGCCGTCAATTCAGTGGTTTGGTGTTTTGAAACATCATCCAAGTCAATGGAATCATCTGAATCCCTGATTACATCCTCAATGAGGACTGTATCAGTTACATCATGAGCTGAGCCCAACTCAGTTGTCTCATGTACCTCTTTTTCTTGGTACAGAGGATTTCCTACCTCAGTCATTAAGCCTTCATCAGTAGTTGCCACAGTTGAGGTCTTAGCTATGTTACTTCTGTCCTCAGGTCCACCACTGGGTGGTAAATGAGTAGTAGCAGCCTCAAAAGTACCAAAAGTTTCTAAGTTTGGGCTTAGAGACTCTGGTTCATCCTCATCTCTTTGGTTAGGGCTTTGAGTGTCCACATCCATGTCAATTTCTGAGGCTATGTCCCCTGTTTTATGTGGTTGATAGGGAATGACATGTGTAGATGGGACTTTCTCTTTTAGCCCAGAGAGAAGTTTGGCTATTTCAATGTCTGGTTCAGAAATTTGGGGTGCTGGTTAAGTAGTTTGGGCAGTGGGTTCAGCAGTTTCAAAAGAGGAATCTATTGGAATAGTTTTCTTAAGTCTTTTTCTTTTGAAAAGGATTGTTATTGGTGCTCTTGGTGGGGTTTGAGATGGATGAGACTGAGAGGATGTTTCATTCACATCTTTAACAAGTGCAGATTGCACAATAGGTTGTTCAGGCATCTCAACCTCCTGAACAACTTTTCTTTTAGGTTTGGTGGGTTTTTGTTTTTGTATCTTGGGTTTCTTGGCCTTTGGTGGAGTAGGTTTGGAAGATGAGGGTTCCATAGGGACTGGTTCTGGTTCCCCTTGGTCATCTTCTGGCCAGGCAGCCTGTTTGTTGTGCCTTGAGTATGCTTGTGAGGTTAAGGGTTTCAAAATTTCAGTTTTACCCACAAGCACCTCATTACCCAGTTCAGATATTATGCATTGCATAATGAACCTTGGATATAACAAAAACTTTTTCTTAGTGTTATTGTGATGTAACACCAACTCATTAAAGAAAAGTTTTGATGCCCTGTAATTTGTTTCATTCACAATGGAATGAAATATTGGTTGAAAGGTTGAGGGCATCTGGTCATAAGACCCTGTTTTAGGACTCAAGCACATAATTATATAATGAAACAAAAGTTTATATTTTGGTTCAAAATACTTTTTAAAGATAGTAGTTTGTGAGAGAGTACCTTGATAACCACACTCAGTCATGGTTAGGTGGATTGCAGAGTTGTCAAACTTCTCAGGGGCATTCACATCATTCAACCCCAGTCTGTCTGCAAGTATGGCCGGTGTAATGGCCATTTTTCTCCCTTTAATTGTTGAGTTGAGGGAGATAACTTCATCATCCACCATCACTGTCTCAGCATTAGCCCAGAACTCATTGAGAGTTTCAGGATGTACTGGTGGGTCTATTGTGAGAGCGGTGAAATATTGGGATTTGACGACGAGATCAATGATCTCATCATATTGGGACCAGCCTTCTTGTTTTTCTAAGTAGGCTCTGAGATTGTGTCCCTGTTTAAGAACTAAAGCCATGTGGTTTGTGTGTGTTGATGAATCGAACAGTGTTTGTGTTGCAGGTTCAGGGGTTTGAGAGCTTTCTTGAGTAAGAAGGAGGGAATTTTTGTGTTTGAATGGATAAGTGTTGAAAAAAGATATTTATCAGAAGTTTTTAACCACTTGGATCTTCTTTATTAGAAGTTTTAAACCGCCTAGGTTAAAAATCTCTTTATCAGAAGTTTTTAAACCGACTAGGTCAAACGTCTGATGATGGGAAAAGTCAGATTTGCCCTTTTTGACTAAACTGCTGATGAAGGATTATCTTCATCAGTAGTTCCCATTTTCTCTTCAGCAGTTTTGAACAGCTGATGAGAAATTCTTTATAAATACTTTATGCATAACTTCTGAAGGTTGTTTTATCAGAAGTTAATCACTTTTTTTTTGAAAATATCCCCATACTGATGTTTTGTTCATCAGTAGTTTCTCTCTTTTCAGAAGTTTTTCAAGTTTTTTTTTTTGAAAACAGATGTAAGTGAAAAAAAATAATTTGTGCAGAAAAATAAAGAGAAACACTTACAAATTTAGCATCCCTAGCATGGATACTAACTTCTGAAATGTTGATGTGTCAAGGGGTTTAGTGAAAATGTCAGCTATTTGATTAGCTGTTGCTACATGTTTCACTTCAATCTTGCCTTTTTCATAGCAATCTCTTATGAAATGATACCTGATTTCAATGTGTTTAGTCTTTGAAAACTGAACAGGATTTTGAATGATGCTAATGGCAGATTTGCTGTCTACAAGCAATGGTGTCTTGGTCTCTTTGATTCCATAATCAAGAAGTTGATATTGGAGCCATTGTATCTGTGATGTACAACTTGCAGCTGCAATGTATTCAGCTTCAGCAGTTGAAGTTGCAACAGATGTTTGTTTCTTTGATTGCCAGGACACTAGACAGTTTCCCAAGAATTGACAACCACCAGATGTTGATTTTCTTGACATTTTACACCCTGCATAGTCACTATCTGAAAAAGCTGATAACTTGGTATTGCTTGAAGCAGGATACCAAATTCCAAGTGTGGGAATTCCTTTCAGATATCTGAAAATTCTTTTGATTGCAATAAGGTGTGATTCCCTAGGAGCTGATTGATATCTAGCACAGACACATGTTGAAAACATAATATCTGGTCTAGAAGCAGTTAGATATAAAAGGGAACCTATCATACATCTATACATGGTTTGATCAACCTGTTTTCCTTGATCATCTGGTTCAACTTGTGTGGTTGGTGTCATGGGAGTGGAACATGATTTACAGTCTTGTAAAGAAAATTTGTTTAATAATTCTTTAACATATTTTGATTGATGTATAAAAGTTCCATTTGTTTGTTGTTTAATCTGCAGTCCCAGAAAGTACTGCAGTTCTCCTATTGTACTCATCTCAAATTTTGATTGCATGAGTTTCTTAAATTCATCACACAATTTTGTGTTTGTTGAACCAAAAATGATATCATCAACATATATTTGAACAAGTAAGACATGATTTCCAACATGTTTTATGAAAAGAGTTTTATCAATGGCACCTCTTGTGAAGTTATTTTTGAGTAAAAAGGTTGAAAGTGTATCATACCAGGCTCTTGGAGCCTGTTTGAGCCCATAAAGAGCTTTGTCTAGTTTGTACACCCACTCAGGATGAGAAGGATCCTCAAACCCAGGTGGCTGACAAACATACACTTCCTCTTTTATCTTTCCATACAAAAATGCACTCTTGACATCCATTTGATAAACTTTTATTTTGTTGGAAATGGCATAGGCCAGAAATAACCTGATGGCTTCAAGCCTTGCAACTGGAGCAAAGGTTTCATCATAGTCAATTCCTTCTTCTTGAGAGTAACCTTGTACTACCAGTCTTGCCTTGTTCTTTATTATCATACCAGCTTCATCTTGTTTGTTCCTGAAAACCCATCTTGTGCCAATTGGTTGCTTGTTTGGTGGTAGTGGACAGATTTCCCATACCTGTTGCTTGTTGAATTGAAGCAATTCATCTTGCATTGCCTGCACCCAATTGTTGTCTTTGAGGGCTTCCTGGTACTTCTTTGGTTCCAACTGTGAAATAAATGCTGAGAATAGACAAAAGTTGGAAAGCTGGTTTCTTGTAAGAACACCTGATGCAATATCACCCATGATTTGATCAAGTGGATGGTCTTTGTGTCCGATCAGTTGTTGTAAACCACTGACAGGTGTTGGTGGCTCATGTTCTTCAAACAAACTACTAAGGTCTATTATATCTGGTTTAGCAGTTTCAGTGTCTTCAGTATTTGCAGGTGCTGAAGCAGATGTTTGAGTTTGTCCTTCAGTATTTGTTGAATCAGAAGTTTGTGAAACTTCTAATGGTTTTGAAGTTGACTTAATGACTGTTTGAGGAGTCCAAGGTGCTGGATCCTCATCATCAAACCTTTGATCACCATAATAAGTAGGTTTTGATGAAGTAACAGTCTTTTCAGGTTCAAAATGGAAGTTGTCAAGGTCAAAGAGTTCAGCAGGATGTGCTGGAATGAGAGTGTGTTTTGACTCATTGAACTTGACATTTAGTGTTTCTTCTACTATCCTGGTTTTTGAGTTAAAAACCTTGTAGGCTTTTCTAGTTGAGGAATAACCAAGAAAGTAACCTGAGTCAACTTTGGCAGCAAACTTTGAAATAGATTCCTTGATGTTCAAGATGAAACATTGACACCCAAAAGCCCTGAAAAAGGAGATAAGGGGCTTCATGCCATGAAGAACTTCATAGGCAGTCTTTGAATGTCTCTTGACAATAAGAACTCTATTTTGAACATAACATGATGTGTTAACTGCTTCTGCCCAGAAGTATAAAGGTAGGCCAGAATCAGCTAACATTGTTCTTGCTCCTTCTATTAAAGTTCTGTTCTTCCTTTCTACCACACCATTTTGTTCAGGAGTTCTGGCAACACTAAATTGTCTAATAATCCCTTTAGACAAACAGAATTCATCTAGAGTTTTGTTCCTGAACTCTGTCCCATTATCACTTCTAATGGTTTTGACAGGTAGAGAGTATTGCTTCTCTACTTGTAGAATGAAGAACTTGATGATTTCAGCAGCCTCATCCTTGGAAAATAAGAAGAATACCCATGTAAATCTTGAGTAGTCATCAATGATGACTAAGCAGTACTTCTTTTTACCAAGGCTCATGATTTTTACAGGCCCAAATAAGTCCATATGGAGTAGTTGAAGACATGCAGTTGTTTTTGATTCTTCAATAGACTTATAGGGGGACTTATGCTGTTTTCCCTTTAAACAGGATACACAGTGTTCTTGACACTGGTATACTTTTAAGGGTAGACCTCTGACCAAGCCCATTTTTGTGACTTTATTAATGGATTTAAAGTTCACATGGCCAAGTCTCCTGTGCCAGAGATCAGTTTCTGAAGTTGATGCCCTTGAGAAGAAACAGGCAGTGTTGTTCAGTACTTTGTCTTTTTCAATGTCCACTGCATAGACATTGCCACATCTTTTGGCTATTAAAAAAGTATGATCTTCAATGATCTTCTCTATCAACTTCTGGCCTTCTGGTGATATGATCTTGCATGCTGTCTTTGTGAAAAAGGAAGAATATCCTTTATCACACATTTGTGACACACTCAGCAAGTTGTACTCAAGGTTTTCAACCAGATTGACCTTGTCAAACTGTATTTTGCCAGAGGAGACATTGCCATGTCCTAGCACATATCCCTTAGCATTGTTCCCAAAGGATACAGATCCATCTCTTTGACTGATAAAATTGTTTATCAGGTATCTGCATCCTGTCATGTGCATTGAGCCTCCACTGTCTACATACCAAATGCTATTTAAGCCTCTGGAAACTCTCTGTACAAGATAGTAAATTAGTTAGATTTAGGAACCCAAGCCAGTTTGGCTTTGGGTTTGCTCTTGAGAACATTTACAGTTTGTTCTTGACCAAGTTTAGAAATCCATGTCTTTTTGGCAATGGATTTTGCATTAAGAACAATGGTGGTATCCTTTTGAGGACCACCATCAACTTTGGTCATCAGTAGTTGTACCAAGTTCATGAGATCTTTAATCTCAGCAGTTTGTGAAACTGCTGATGATTCAGGTCTAACTACTGATAGAGAATTTTGAGAAAAAGACTTTAGCTGGTTGTTGTTTCTTGGGAGAAAAAGTTTTTACATAATCAGTTTTGATTTGTTTCCCCACAACCAGTTGTTGAGTTTTCTTATTGAACTGAATACCCTTTCTATATCTGCAAAATTCTGTTTTGTGGTTGAACAGACCACAAATTTCACATTCTTTTGTCTTTTCTTTCAAAGACAAGTCTCTGACTGTTTTGATTGGTTTTAGGTCATCGGTAGTTTGCAGGTTCTCAACTCCTGATGTAGTTGAAACTACTGATCGCTTAAAGTCAGATTTAATCAGTACTTCTGAAGAACTTTCTTTGTGTGATTTTAGAAAGTTTTCATGGAAAGATGTGCATTCTTCCTCTTCAGAAGTTTCACCTGAAACAATTTTTCTCCCATCTTCAGTAGTTTTGGGAGAGAAATCTGTTGGTGTTTCAGTGTGATTTGAGAATCCGGTTAAAAACCGAATTCATGGATCGAATAAGCGAAAACAACTCGGTTTCAGATGGGAGATTCGAGACGAGACAGAAATACATGATAACAACCTCATCACAGATTCGTATTACTACAGAAACGGTTACAGACACTGTCATCAGTAGGATAAACGTCTATCTCGTGGCCGGGGGAGGTCGGGCATGACCTCCCCCTTGAGAGCATTCAAAGTACAAACTCAAATCACCAAATGAACAATAACACATGAGATTGCTATTTATAGTCCAATATCCAAAAGCCACCTTCGCCCCTTTAGAATGGTCGAATGTGGAGCATTTCCACATTCGCCCATTTGTAATGGTCGAATGTGGAAAACTTCCACATTCGCCCAGTGTATATAGGTTGAACTTGGCTTTGGTATTGTCCTATATTTTATAAATGCATCAGATCCATATAATGCCCTTATGGATCACCACAATCTCATGTAACAACATACAAAGACTCAACCCTAGTCTATTCGACAGTGACGTCCACAGAAAGTGCATCAACAATATCCCCCTTGGACGTTGCTGGCGAATCCACAAAACTCTTGCACATCAACACATTCTCCTCTTTGAAAATTCCTAGCATCTTCAGTCAATAATTGTTGAAGTATCAGACACATTGTTAATCTCCCCCTTGACTGATGCTTCACCAAGTTTCTCTGAGATCCCGTATGATAAATCAATCATGTTCTTGAGTAACTTCATCTGTTCGACAGAATACAAGCCGTAGACGAGTGGAACAAGCAATCAGAAGCTTTCATCAGGAATTACCAGTACTAATTGAAGGACTTGAAATGCTTCAGAAACTGAAGTTTTCGGCGGGGCCAACAATATCTACCAATAGCTCTTGAAAATCTTCAGGACTGTGATCTTGAAACTTTCGTTGAACCTACGTGCCACATGACTCCTACTAGGATACCTCATTACTTTTAGAACATTGAAATCTCAAACTTGATTTCCTTCTTCTTAACAACACTTCAGAACAAGTTCCTTCAAACATACAGGAACTGGGTTGACTGTTCTCTTCATGCGGAATAAAATCTGTTCTGTTTTTGGCCCATAATAGTCATTTGAATCTGATTATCATACTGTTGATTCTCATTACTACCCCACATTAAAACTGTTTCATCATCATTAATTCTTCCACAAATTTGTGAAGACATCATCACCATTCTCCCAAAAATCTTCAAAAATTGCCTTATTTCGAAATTTTTTTAGGCCTTAAATTCTACATTCGCCCCTGGTACTTCTACATTCGCCCACTTTTGTTGACCCGAAGGTAGAATAGTAACCAGAATGTAAAATAACACTTGATCCTTTCCACGTTCGCCCAAAAACAACTACTTTCGCCCACTCGACTTCCACATTCGCCCGCGCGATCAATCGAATGTGAACATAGTCACCCGAATGTGGAAAATATTATCACAAAATTCCAGGTTCGCCCAAAATCTCTCCACGTTCGACCAAAAAATGCTACCTTCGCCCAGTAACATTCCACATTCGCCCACCCGACTTTCTAAAAGGGGCGAATGTGCAGACTGAACGTGTTCTTGATCAATATTTTCTTCAAATCAGTCCACAATCACTCTAATCCTTTGAATTTGATGATGAAACTTGTTCAGAAAGGTGCGGAAATGAAAACCTAACCCTCGAATTCACAAAAACATGGAGAAATCACATGATTTCGGGTACAATTAAGAATCTAGGGTTTCTAGGGTTTCAACCTTTCAATCAAAATCTGAATTTTACGTCTGAAAATCTGAAAAACGAGCTGTGATTGATTCAAACGACTGTTAAATCGTTCAAATCGGTACCACGGCTCTGATACCAGTTGAGAATCCGGTTAAAAACCGAATTCATGGATCGAATAAGCGAAAACAACTCGGTTTCAGACGGGAGATTCGAGACGAGACAGAAATACATGATAACAACGTCATCACAGATTCGTATTACTACAGAAACGGTTACAGACACTGTCATCAGTAGGATAAACGTCTATCTCGTGGCCGGGGGAGGTCGGGCATGACCTCCCCCTTGAGAGCATTCAAAGTACAAACTCAAATCACCAAATGAACAATAACACATGAGATTGCTATTTATAGTCCAATATCCAAAAGCCACCTTCGCCCCTTTAGAATGGTCGAATGTGGAGCATTTCCACATTCGCCCATTTGTAATGGTCGAATGTGGAAAACTTCCACATTCGCCCAGTGTATATAGGTTGAACTTGGCTTTGGTATTGTCCTATATTTTACAAATGCATCAGATCCATATAATGCCCTTATGGATCACCACAATCTCATGTAACAACATACAAAGACTCAACCCTAGTCTATTCGACAGTGACGTCCACAGAAAGTGCATCAACATGATTGTACCCTATGCCAAACCTAACATTTGAAGCACTTTGTTTGTTTAGCAATAATTGGTACCCCTTACAAGATTCCACCCATTTTTCACATGTGACCTTGGTGTCAGCAAGCTCTTGTCTGACATTTCCTAGGTCATTAATCATGATTTTAATTTGTGCTTGGGTTTCAATAGCAGAGTTAGTTAATTTAGAAACTTCTTTTGTTTTTGCAGCAAGTTTTCTTTCTAAATCACATTTCATCTGAGTGAATTTTCTCTCAGAATCATTTGCTTTTCCTTGTAAGTGCACATTTGTCTCTCTTATGAGAGCAAAAGATTCTTTGCATGAATATGAACATAATTTTGTCAAAGATTCTTTAGATACCTGTGACAAGGCAGATTTTGAGGAGCATCCCTCAAATGCCATTAAGGAAAAGTTCTTTCTGCCATTGTCAGGCTCTCCCTAGTTGATGTCAAACATTTTGTTGTCTGCATCAGGATTGCACTCTGTGGTGTCAAAAGGAAGACTACTCCAGTCAACATACCCTGAGGTAAATAGACTTTGTTGAGAGGGTTGTTGTTGCTGTGGAGGTTGTTGAGCAGCTGGAAAGGGAGGGATTGATTGTTGGCTCTGCATCTGTTGAGCAGGCATCTGTACATATTGTACTTGTTGCACATATTGGTGTTGTGGAGCTTGTGCCTGTACAAAATGTGCACTCCCTTGTGTTCCATTATTCCTGTTATAATTGGGGTTAAAATTATTTCCAGACTGAGATTAGTTAAAGCCAGAGCTTCTACATTCTCTAGCAAAGTGTCCCAACTTTTGACACTTGTGACATCTAAGTTTAGATTTGTCAAAACCAATTTTTGTAGAACTGTTAAGTCATGGAAACTTCCTTCCTGACCTTTTGTAAAATTTATTTGTTTTTAAACTTAACATGGCCAGTGGTGCAAAATATCCGTTTCTTCAAGGTCATCACTACTGAAACTATTTAAGTCATCCATGATAAAACACATGTTATCAGCAGTTTGACCAAAGTCATTATTGTCATAACCTGGGAATGATCTTTCAGATGAGATCCCAACAGTTATGTTAATGTGGTCAAAAGATCCAAAACTATTTGAACAAGTTGGTGAGTCTTGTCCCAATAGTGCTGTACTACCAGGTAGATAGTCATCAGCAGTTTTACCAGAATTTTGTAACTTTTTCTTTTGATCAACTTCTCTCTCAAAAGTAAGTAATCTCCCATGAAGTTTTGTAAGAGTGAGGGAGCTAAAATCTGGTGAAGATCTTAAGACTATTGAGTATGTTTCCCATTTATCAGGTAAAGACCTTAAAAATCTATGAAGCATAGATACAGTTGTATAGGTCTGACCATTTAGCTTTAGCTCAGATATTAATGAGGAAAATCTTTCAAATTGCTGTGTTAAAGTTTCCCCATTAATGTGAGCAAAACTTTCATATTGTTGAGCGAAGATTTCTCTGGTGTTGGCAATCACCTCTTCAGTTCCTCCAAACTGTTCTTTTAGGCAGTCCCAAAGCTCTTTGGCACTATCACAATGTAATAGGCCATAGTAGATTTCATTTGGGAGTGCCATTGCCAACATAGAAAAAGCTTTTGCATCAAGCTCAAGTTTTAGGAAATCATCATCAGTATAGTCTTTTGGTTCTTTTGGAATTTCTTCCTTAGTTTCAAGATTTATATTTACTGGTTTATGAGGACCATATATCACAGATCTCCAACAACCTGTGTTGGTCTGTGATAATGTATGTGCCATTCTCTTTTGCCATATGTTATATTCATTTCTTACAAGCATGGCAAGCTTAGTGGCAGAACCAGTATTATAAGGATCCAATTTAAAGAGTATTGATTTGTCAAATATCTCTTAAAGTGATGGATGTTGATAAAAGTGAGCTTATAATCCTTTATTGAATATCAATAAGAGCCTGTGTCTGATTCTCAATGTGTTAGATTGATATGTGATCAGATAAACCAGTGCTCTGATACCAATTGTTGGATCAGTATATTGCTCTTTTGTTGAACTTGCTAGTTGACACTTAAGTGTTTAGCAAGTTCTTGATGAGTGATAGCACAGCGGAATGTTTACAAGTTTAAAGCTACACTTATCAACAGGAGTTATTACTCCCCCTGGATTCGAGAACTAATAAATGATAAGTGTTTATTGAGAATCTAAGTATTGAATGAGAATGAAACACTTTGATAGATTCTCAGTAAACACGAAATGGAAATAACAATAATAAGTGTTGAAGGATTTCTTGTATTAAAATCAATGTCTAAAACAAAGGGATGAACCCTTCTATTTATAGACTTTACAAATACATGAACCTTGCCAAAAGCAAGTTCAGAAACAAGTTGCAACAAGTTGCAGTCTTGGAACTTGTACATAAAGCAAAAATAAACATTAAAGTAATAAACTACTGATATACAAAGGCGGTGGAAAAGATCTTCTGTAAGTACTGATGAATGACAAACTACTGATGAGTAGTTTGTCTTCAGTAGTTCTTCAGTAGAAGTGTCTGGTTTGAACTTCAGAACTTCTGATGACTTTCTTCTTCAGTACTTCTGAATCTCTTCTTCAGCAGTTTGATCCTTCTTCTTCAGCAGTTCTATACTTAGAATATTTTGACAGAAGTGAATTAGACTAAGGTTTGCAAAAGTGGTTTCATCAATCCTTTTTGTCCTAACACTCTCCCTTCACATGACTGAATGTTTCATATTGTTGATTTAATATTTCACGGTTGTTTTCAATAACTTCCCCAGTCCCACCGAATTGTTCTTTCAAAGCATCCCACAACTCCTTTGCACTATTACAGTGTAACAGCCCAACATAGATATCATTTGGTAGAGCAATGGCTACAATACTGAAGGCCTTGGCATCTAACTCAATTTTCTTAAAATCTTGCTCGGAGTAGTTTTGTAGTTTCTTTGGCTCTTGAATCTTGGGATCATCGGTACTCGGCACCATCGGAACATGTGGTCCGAAGATAATCGACGTCCAGCACCCAGTGTTCTGTTGAGCTAGAACATGGCTCATCCGACGTTGCCAGATATTGTATTCATATCTGATAAGCATCGGTGGCTTGTTGTTCGTGACAGTGTTGTGTGGATCGTGATTGATTGAAGCCATTCTCTTGATTGTTTATAAAACATAGTGTGTTTAAAAACTTTGAACGTAAATAAACTTTTACTCAGTTTTCAATCCGACAAACAAAGCGATATCAATAATTGTGAGCTGATCTGTTTATATTAAATTGATTGATTAGATCGAATTTAATTGACAAAGCTCTGATACCAATTGCTAGGATCTGAATTTGATTTGTTATGAAGTATAATAAATGAAATAGTAATGAAGATTAATAATAATGGAAAGTGTAGCGGAAATATAAACTTTAAATCATAACAAATGAGACACTTGCTTTCAACAAGTACTTTTCATAAGCCATCATAGATTACAGTACAAGTTTACAATCTCCCCCTCAGCCTGATCACTCACAACTTTGTTTGTACTAAGAGAAAGTTTTGAGTGATGAATAAAACAGTACATGCACTGTTCTATTTATAGACAAACGAAAACTCTGATGACCTAAGGCTGACATTGCCTAAGACAGTGACATCTAACAAATATAACAACATAAAACACTTGCCCTATACAAACACTGTTACATTGGAAAACTCTGAAGACTAAACAAGTGATAGGATAAACTCTGATGCTTGTATCAATTGTTGGAGCCTAAGTGCTGTTGGCTCCAACATATCTTTTGTCGTCAGACCTTTGGCTTCAACAGACGCTTCTTCAATCAGACCTTGTAAACAGCAGTTGTATAGCAGTTGTTAGGGAACAGTAGTTGTTAGTGTCAACAGTCTTTTGGGAGAATCTTGTTATGCAAAGTACTGTTTTATTGTGGATCATATGTATAACATGTTTTGGCTTTTCACTTCATCTGTTCTTCTCTGGTTCAGCAGACCCAACATAAGTATGGTATTGAAAGTAGACAGTAAGTACGGTACGGTATTAATATTTGAAGGCAAATCAACCCAAAAACCATAACGTACCAAACTAAAAGTAGCGATCCCAGAAAACGCAAAAAAATAGGTATCAAATTAGTACCGAGAATTGCTCGGTATGGTGTGGTTCAGTATTTGGTACCATTTTCTCATCCTTATTTGATACTAATAAATATTGTTAAACATGATAAATAGGGCTGCAAACGAAACAAAAGTTCAGTGAACAATTCGTAACCTATTTGACGGAACTATCGTTTGTGTTCGTTCGTGTAAAAGGATCGAATTGACAAAAACAATTGTATTGATCAAACAAGTCTACTAATTCAAGTGCGGAATCCTTGAATCAGTTACAAAATGATAATAATATAAACTAAACGCAGAAATCGTCGTTAAAACATTCATTTCATTCATAAACAACCTCAATTACACGTTAAAAAGATGTTTATAATCAATAAAAGACGTGTACAAAGTTGACTCAAAACCCTAGGGAGAACACAAACTGGAGGGAAAACAAAATGACCAAAACTTACATCTCAAAAATTAACTTGACCTTATATAGGCTTGCACATTCGCCCATATAGTATGGTCGAATGTGCAGGTTCGACCAAACATACTGGTCGAACCAAGCAATACATTAACATCTATTTCTACCTTCGACCTCCTGTTCTCCTTCGAACCTTCAAGTCTCCTTCGACTGTTCAA
Organism: Ambrosia x helenae; assembly: GCA_030844895.1. Lineage (NCBI taxonomy): Eukaryota > Viridiplantae > Streptophyta > Magnoliopsida > Asterales > Asteraceae > Ambrosia > Ambrosia x helenae. The sequence continues at coordinate 78,929,423 of CM061223.1, forward strand.
AAACCCTCCTTCGACCAACTGGAGACTCCTTCGACCATTCGACTGATGACAAAAACATATGTTAAATGTAATCCAAAGCATTAGTCGAACAAAATGCATCTACAAACTCCCCCTTCACTATTGCTTGGATTGTTTGAGTCGACGTTCTTCATCCATCCTTTTGTTCATCAGCTTAATGTGCAATTGCTTCTTCTGTTCTTTGGTCATCACCGGTGCATAAACTTGTTTCGGCTTCTTCTTCTTGACTTCAGGAACATCTTGAAACTTCACAAACTTACCAAGCTTCTTGTCATAATCACATCCAGCATTTATATCATGAGCAAAGCACAGGAATACCACACGTTGGTATTTGCTTGCTTGATCACAATCCTTCACCTCACTATAAATCGGATTATAATACAACATAATGATATCCTCATGTGAACAGTTAATCTACCACATTGGATCAAATATGTGTATCTTCTTGAAATCTTTCACACCATCTTTCAACACAATCACAGCCTCTGCAGTTTTCCAGTCATAGTACCACCAGATAAAATCCTTAGAAAAGTGTTGAGGGATCTGCATCAACGGAATATGTTTCAACACTTTAGGTGGTTTGTACTTCAACGTCACCTTAGGCATTCTGGTTATCTCATCAATCTCCTTCTTATGAACAATCCGTTTAGGATACTAAGGAGTAAACAAATTCCATCTCGTTCTGCTTTCTCTAGACATACGATCAGCAAAATAAGCAACATGATCGTTCACAGATCCAGTCATCGCATGTCTACAAACATCACGAATTGCCCAGTATGGAAGTGTCTTCAGATCATGGAATCTTTCAAAATAAAGAATCCCTTTCTCCCATTTAACAGCTACGCACTTCAACTGTTTCACAAACTTCCATCCCAATGCTCTACCTTTGAACATCTCATTGTGTAACTTGTAAAAACTTCCCTGAGTCTCTGTCTTAGGACGATTAACCTCTTTCTCCTTGAGTTTCCTCAATAACTCCTTCAAACTATCAGATTGTTCTGTGCTCGGTTTATCATGCCCTGGAAATACTTCTTCAATGAATCTCTTACTCTTTTCATGAGCAAGTTTCTCGACTTCTTTCAACAATTCATCAGTAAATTTAGCAAATCCAGAATCTTTATTCTTCTTGTAATATTCTGGATATTCTTCACTGGTTATGTCTTCAATCTCAACCTCCTCAAATACAGGCACATCTCGATCATCTGAATGATTACCTGCTTCTTTTTTAGGTAAGTTGGGAATCTGATTATCAACCAACAATTCTTCCAACGTCTTCCCAACTTGTTTCGCCAAACCTTCTAATATCTCTCTCGACATAGCCACAGAAACTTCTCCATCCTCTAAATCTAGATCGTTATACTCCAACTCATATATCATGTCACTGGATTCAAAAATCTCAGGAAATCTGCTAGTCATTTCTATCGTCCAGACTCTATCTGTTAACATCTGGCGATACATCTTTTTATCATCTTCTGATAATGATCTTAGCTTCTCATTCCAAAAGACCGTATCATCATCAACAGATCCTCCAGGAGCTTTTGAGCTAGATCCTCCTTCACCTTTTCTAGATCCTCTTTTCTCACACTTGTATTTATCAGTATCGTCATCATCATCATCACTATCTGAACTTGCAGAGCTGTTTCCTTCACCAGAATCATTATCAGAACCATCATCGTCACCATCATCTTTCTTTTTCTTCTGAGAAGTATTACCAGCATCATCATCTAACTCCTCATCTTCTTCCTCTTCATTATCAGATAGTTCGAAATCAACTTCTTCTTCATCTCGCTCTTTATCCTCTTCACCAGCTTGCAATTGAGGAGCTCTAGCATACAAGTCTTTAATCAAATTATCCATGTTCTTGTTATTCTCTTTCAGCTTCTTATTCTCCTCTTTTAAAGCAATAAATCTCCTAGTGTTTCTCTGTTCATGCTTTAACAACTTCTTGTTTTCTTTTCGAAGTTGTTTAATCTTGGCTTCAAGAGTTTCCTGATTCTCATAAGATGTTTCCACAACGTCTAGCATCTTCTTGTCGTTGTTTCTCAATTGCTCTATCTCTGCTTGCTGCTGATTGATTATTTTCATCATATCAGCTAGCTTCTGGTTCACAACATTCATAACATCACTATCCACTGTGACCTTGGGTGTAGAAGCTTCAGCAGCAGGCAACTTTCCTTTCTTTATCTTCTTCAGCACTCTATCCAGTGCATCATTAAACTCATTAACAGGTAATTCAGTCTCCTTTTCAGTACCTGATGTAGTCTTCTGCTTCTTAGCAGCTGGATTTGCAACCGGTGATTTTGAGCTAGATGCTGGTGGCAATTTCTTACCAGCAATCAATGTCTCAATGTCTCTAGCTCTCTTCTCCATTGGTCTTAAAACCTTTTCTTTCTTCTTAAATTGGGGTTTCTTTTGTTTCTCCCCTTGCTTTGGCGATCCAGAAAAATCCTCTGATCCCAAGCCTAAACCCTCATTAGTTTCATCTAAATGAATAGGGCTTTTAGTACTCTGTTCCTCCAACGACTTGTTGAGACTGACAGACTCACCAGCCACAGTGGCCTTGGGCGTGGTGCTCTTCACTGTCTCAGCATCAGAGTCCCATCTCTCATCCTCTTGCGTCTCTTCAGAATCTACAGACGCCTCATCTACCAAATGTAATCCTTTCTTCGCCATACTCTTATGTCTTCTAGAAACTTTCTTCTTAGCTGTTTCAGCTTCATCTTCTTTCTCTTTACCCTTTCCGCTCTTTGCTCCAACATTCACCACTTGACGCTTTCGTTTAGCATCAGGGTCTACTGGATGCAAAGGATTGTCTTCATCTGATCCACTATTATCATGTCTCACCTTATCCTGACCTAGGTCTTTATAATCTATCTTGATCAGGTGACCAAATAGATTCTTCATCGGTGGTCGTTCATTCAATGGCACACCCTTATACGCCTTCATCCTAGCAAGAGTGTTCAGATTCATGTGCTCCTGAACAATAATCTGTTTAGGATCTCTCTTCAAATTCTTATACTTCGAATCAAAATCATCTGAAGAAATCTAGGATATAACAAGAATTTCCTGCTCCTTAACCCTCTCACAGGTTCTAACATGTGTTCCATCAGCATCCCAGACACATTGAACAGTTTATTCAATATTAAAGCCACCATCAATGAACTGATGCTCTTTCTCATCAAATCGTATCCACCAGCTGCTGATCCGAAAACATGAATCATCACATGTGCAAGATATTTGAACTGAGGACATAGCTTTCCTTTATGTAACGAACCGTCAGTGATAGGTCCGTTGTACTTCATTCATAGAAAGCATTTCCGTTGTTCAGTCCACGACAACTCTCTGGGATCTGTCTTCTCATCCTCCTGCTTCAACGCCTCTCTGATATCGTTCTCAGAGATAATCACCAACTCCCCCTGAATCTTACTAACGAGTGATGATTCGCCTTCCCAGAAGTCCATCTTTGCATTGGTCCAGAACTCCTGTTGGTGATCACGGTAAATGATAGTTGGTGTAGCAATCGCGTCAATCACTCTACTCCTCTTCAAGAACTCTATAATCCCAGTAAACTCTGTATGTTTCTTCACATTGCCTAAATATGCACAACAGTTGTGTGCAGATTCAAATGGTAAATCGACAATCTTTTCCTTCTCGGCTGCCTGTGAAGATGATCCAGCAGGAACACTCGCACTTTCCTGTACAGACATTGTTAAACTGCAAAACAAATCAAAACATACATGTTAAAAACGGACAAAACAAAAACTTGAAAAATTTTGGTTTTCAAATTCTACATTCGACCAGTTCGTTGGTACGAATGAGGAATTTTAGGTACGAATGTGAAAATCTGAGGGTTCGAATGTAAAACATTTTGAAAAATTTATTCATTCGACCATCTGATCTTCATTCGACCGTTTGAACATTCTCCTTCGCCCAAACTGTCACATTTGACCGTTTGTGATGGGGCGAAGGTGTCTGTTCATCTTCATCAAATTTTAGAATTTGATTTTGGTCGTTTTAAACTGCCATTTTGATTTGGAAAGCACCTAACACTACCGATTAAGCTTTTCCAATGATCAATTTCAACAATCGTTCATTGATTATGTGTTTTTAATAAAAAAACTAGGGCTCGAAACTGTTAAAGAATCAATTAAACAATCTAAGTATGATTAACCCAAAGTTTATGCATATTCTCCCCATAAAACACTTAATCAATGAATCCCAATCAAAATAATGTTCAAATAACACGTTTTAATCCAAGTTTTAAATCGGTTAGGGCACGACTACAAAATCAACGATTATGAAGTGAATATATGGAATTAACCTGCAAATAATAGTGCAAAATGATCAGTGAAACACAACGAAGACAATGAAATGGTCTAGAAATCACGAGCAACAAAGTCACTTTATCTCAGAAAATTTGAAAATTTTTGAATGGGGTCGAATGAGCTGAGAAAGGGTTATGTAAGCTTCACATTCGACCGTTTGACTAGGTCGAATGTGATGCTTTTTCCACCTTCGACCCTACTGAAAGGTTCGAATGTAGAAAAAGGGTTCGAATGTGAAATTTTCACATGAACACTCACATTCGACCATTCAAAACATACAAATGAGCAGACAAAATTCCACCTTCGACCTAACGAAGGGGCGAATGAAACATGGAATTTTTGAAAATTTTACCAAATCTCAAAATCGAGTCCCGTTCAAAATATTTTACAACTATTAAGCATCCGACAATCATTATTTCTCATTTTAAATATTACAAAGCTCAAATGGTCCATCAAGTTTTAGAAAATCATTATCAACCACCATCAGCTATCAAAAATAAGATAGAAATGTAAAATCTTTTTGGATTTTATAAAGTTTATGTTAAAACACACCTAAAATCTTTTTGAATTTTGCATTTTTGACGAGAAATATAAAATGCGGAAATGTAGAGATAAAGCAGTAAATGTTTTGTGATTTCCGGTAAAGGGATCATATCAGTTATTGAGAAATCTGATCACACCGTTGATCTTTTTGATTTATTATTATTAAAGACAATGTGTGATCTGGCAACTGCTAATATTGTGATCCACATAAACTCTCATGCAGACTTTTGTGCAGTGCTTTATACTGATACGATTATGTATAGTATAAATTCAATTGTCTGTGGTTCCCACGCACACGACATACTCCCGTATCAAGAAGTAAATGCACAAAGACTCATTGTAAAGCGTGATTATGCTTTCGTCGTCTGTAATTTACAAGATAGGAGGTACAGAGGTATACAGGTCAGCAAATTAATGCAGCAAAGTAACATGTGCACTCTACCAGGTTAAGGGCTGATATCAATCATGATTTGCATCAATGATTGGATACGATGTAATAGATAATCTTTGATTATCATAATACATGAAAAGTTTCTCAATTCGGTAACTTTAGGATTTGGCATTAAAGCTCTTTTATAAAGGCACCCTATCTGACCTAGGTCCGTAATGACTTACATCAGAATATCAGAGAGGCTATCCCCAGACAACTAGTAACATAACGACCCAAAACCTCCGAGTTTTGTACAAATACCCTATCAAACGAAATTACGGTACTAAGACCATATGTCCATGAGGAGTTCATCCACACAACAATTCGTTTGATATGTATGTATCAGGCACACAGTAATAGGTCTACGAAGCCTATCAGCACATCACACAGACTCAGACACACGCCCTATATTGCATTTCATTTCTTTAGAATGTGTCAGATCCCCACTGATGTACTATCATTTCCCCTTTTTCTCCAGGAAATCATTTTGGATTTTTCTAATTTTTATGAATTTTGAGATTTTTCAATGTTTTTGGTTTTTCTAAAAATATATTCTATCTAAAAATTGTAAAAACATATTTTTGGATTTTTGTATTTTTCTGAAAAACAATAAAAACTAAACTAAAAAGCGATAAACTGAGGTGGTGATCAGTCTTGTTTTTCTTTAATACCATTAGCTTTCAAAAGATAGTCAAATCTTGATTTATCAAAAGCTTTGGTAAAAAGGTCTGCATGTTGATAATCAGTGTGGATTTTGACCATATCGATCAACTCTTTAGCATAACAATCACGGATAAAATGGTATTTGATCCGGATATGTTTAGCCTTTGAGTGATTTACTAAGTCTTTTGTTAATGCAATTGCGGCTTCATTATCACAGTAAATAGGGGTTTTAAGAAATTGCAAACCGTAGTCCACCATCTGTTGTTGTATCCAAAGAACCTGTGAGCAGCAGCTCGATGCTGAAATGTATTCTGCTTCACATGTGGATAATGCAACTGCGGTCTGTTTCTTGCACTGCCAGGTCACGAGCCTGCTCCCCATAAACTGGCATCCAGCCGTTGTGGATTTGATGTCCTTGTCACAGCCACCCCAATCTGCATCACTAAAAGCGATTAGGTCAAAATTATCATCATTAGGGTACCATAGTCCTCTCGACGGACAACCCTTCAGATATCTAAGGATACGTTTGACAGCTGCAAGATGAGTCTGTTTCGGCTTCGACTGATAACGTGCACAGAGACATGTGGCAAACATTATATCTGGTCTGGAGGCGGTTAGATACATCAGAGATCCGACGATTGCTCTGTATGTAAATGGATCAGTTAGCTCCCCCTTAGCGTCAACTCCAATCCCGTGATTAGGTTGTATTGGGGTATCCATCGGCTTCGAATCATCCATCTGGAATTGGCTCAAGACTTCAGAAACGTATTTCGTCTGGTGAATAAAGATCCCCGTTGGTCTTTGTTCCACCTGCAAGCCTAGGAAAAACTGCATCTCTCCCATCGCACTCATCTCGAACTTTTCATGCATAACACGTTCAAATTCTCTGCAAAGAAGTTCGTTAGTAGAACCAAATATAATATCATCAACATAAATCTGGACTAGAAGCAAGTCATCGCCTGTTCGTTTAGTGAACAGTGTGCAATCTACCAAACCTCGCTTGAATCCTTTTGAAAGAAGATACGTGCTCAGCTACTCATACCATTGCCTTGGAGCCTGGTGCAACCCGTAGAGAGCTTTGTTCAAAACGTAGACCTTACCCTGGTGAATAGGATCTTCAAAGCCTGGTGGTTGACCTACGTAAACTTCCTCCTTGACCACACCGTAGAGAAACACGCTCTTAACATCCATTTGATACACCTTAAATTTCTTGTATAATGCAAACGCCAGAAACATTCGGATAGCCTCTAAGCGTGCAACAGGTGCATAGATCTCGTTGTAATCAATTCCTTCAACTTGATGAAATCCTTTTACAACCAAACGAGCTTTGTTCCTTACGATCACTCCTCTATCATCCTTTTTGCATTTGAATACCCATTTAGTACCAATCTTCTTTCGTCCTGGGGCAAATCTGTCAGTGTCCAAACGCCAAGTTTTTGAAACTGCAATAACTCCTCTTGCATAGCTTCTACCCAAGCGTCATCCAAAAGAGCGTCCTTGTAAGTTCGCGGCTCAACCTGTGAAACATAACAAGCAAAAGACCAGTCATTTTGAAAACCTGATTTTTGAATTTTGGCATATAAAGCAAGATTGCCATGGTTTTCTGGTGAGTTAGCATTCCTCAATTGACCTCTCGTCATCACACTGCTACCAGGATCACCAATAACCTGCTCGATCAGGTGAATCCGATGTATCCGAGATTCCAGATAATCTGGTACTTGGACTCCCGTCTGAGTAGTTAAGTTCTCTGCAGAAACCAGATCATTACCCACATTCGATGATGAAGCACCATTTGTATTTGGGTTCACTGGTGGTGTCACTGTAGCATGATCTAAAATAGCTTCACTTGTAACATCATCGTCGTCATCTTCAGATTCTGATGAATTAAGAGTTGTAGAAGCTTCTTGGAATACCTCTTCTTCAACTACAGGAGCATTGGTATCATTAGAAGTTGCTTGAGGGTTCACGGTGATCGGATGCACCAATGGTGATGTCACTGCGTTTTTGACCTCGTAATATAAACGTAATACAGCCTCTTCAACCAAGCTATCTAGGTTGAATGATTCAAAGAAATCTTTGTAATCAAACATCCAGTCTGGACCGCTTCCCTGTACATTCTGAGTATACCGTTGCACTTCAACGTTAGCCCACTCCTCGACTTGACGAGTTCGTTTGTTGAATACCCGTTTGAGCGGGGTTGCATATCCAACAAAGTATCCTTCTTCAGCCTTCGGTGCGAACTTCTCAGATGGATTAAGCATAGTACAAGGAGCTCCAAATGGTTCTAGATACTCTAAATTCGGCTTTCGACGATTCAACAGCTCATAAGAAGTTTTGCCAAACTTCTTCACCGTTAAAACACGATTAAGAGTATAACAAGCTGCGTAAATTGCTTCGTTCCAGAACATTACTGGAAGATTTGAGTCCGCAAGCATTGTTCTCGCCGTTTCTATTAGAGTCCTGTTTTTGCGTTCGGCGACACCGTTCTGTTGTGGGGTATACGGAGTACTGTATTCATGATGAATACCTTTGTTTTCACAAAGAGCGTCCATCTGTGCATTCTTAAACTCCGTCCCATTATCACTCCTAATTCTCTTGATCTTTAGACCATAGATATTTTCCAAACGAGTGAACAGAACTTTCAAATTATCAAACGTGTCGCTTTTATGGTGTAAGCACATAACCCATGAAAATCTTGAAAAGTTATCAGTCACCACAAGACAGTACAATTCTCCAGCATGACTTTTACGCTTGACCTGTCCGAACAGATCCATGTGCAAACGCTCAAGTGGCAATTCAACGGAATTGACTTTCTTTGGCTTATGGGATTGCTTGTCATTTAAGTGAAAATGTTTAACGTTCACGCCTGTGACAAGTTCATTTTCACCAATTGATTCATCTTTTGTAGGTGAATGTGTCCCATTCTCCTATGCCACATGATTGATTCCTTTTCAGTAGCCTTGGAGAGAAAACACGTGACTTGGCCTTGTGTAGTCATTGCTTTAGACATGTCGAGAATGTACAAGTTGTTCACTCTCGGTGCCTTTAACATCAACCACTCTTTTGGTAAATCGAATCCCGACTTGAGTATGTAGCAAGATTTGTCATCAAAGAATACAGAAAATTGCTTATCACATATCTGACTGACACTGAGCAGATTGTAATCGATTTGCTTTACATAAGATATCCTCACAAAACTCACTATTCCATTACTGACACTACCCTCTATGGTAATGTAACCTCCCTTGTTACCTGCAAACGCTACATAACTCCCATTGATATTTTTGATATCGAATAGTAGCGAAAGATCCCCTGTCATGTGTCCAGAAGCTCCACTGTCAACAATCCAAAGACTGCTCACAGGGCCAGCTAAAGCTCCCTGCACATATCAAGTAAAGAATTAGATTTTTTGAGGGACCCTAGCCTGTTTGGTCTTGGGTCTTTGAACATTTTGTTTCAAAGATTCAGATTTTTCACAAACAGTTTGATTTGAATCGATCTTTTTCTGATCACTCAAATCTTTAACATTCTCTGATTTCTCATGTTGTTGTGAAGTTGGAGCACCTTGAGAACCCTTTGGTGACCAAGATTGTTCAGATCGTTTCAAGATCCGGATTCGAGATTTTGGGGTCTCAGCCGGTTTCTTTACTTCTTCTTTGAACAAAACTTTCTTGGTTACCTTCTCTGATTTAACAGAGACAGGTCTAACTGTTGGTTTGACAGTAGGTTTAACAGGAACCTTTTTCTTGTCAACAGTTGTGTTCACCATTGGTTTCTTAAGAGATTTTTCAGTAGCTATCCGGTTACGACGATCATATGTCATCGGACGATTTTCCCTCTTTTGAAAATATCTGCTTTGATTATAAAAAGGTGCTGGTTGAGGGACAAATCGTCTTTGAGGATAACAATGATTATCGACTGGACTTTCATACTTCTGCTTCATTTCCACCTCGTGCCTCTTGTGTCTTACATACGGGCATTGAGCAAGTAAATGCCCTCTCTCCCCGCACTTAAAACACGCACGGTACTCTTCAAAGTTGTTCTTGGCATTCGACTTTGCATAACTAGTGATAGGATATTGATCATCCACACACCTTCTTCTTAAACTCTCAGGAGCAGGGTCCTTTGAGTAAGTCGGCTCAAGAAAACCGTTTGACTTTTCTTTTGGTTTAATAAATTCTGTGACATGGACCATTGGTTCTTTAGGAACATCCAAATAAATTTTCTTTAAGATTTCTGGAGGTACATCATTTGTTCGCTCATGTTTTGGAAACCAAATTGTACTCTCCTGCCAAATTTTCTCAATTTTTGAATAGTTGGAAAATTTTATTGGATATTCTTCTTCAGAAATTATCTTATCGGATCCTTCCATCCGATAGAAAATTTTAACACGTTTATCACAAGATTCATTATGCTTTTCATTTTTCTTCTCAACAGGCTTAACTGATTGATTCTTTCTATGAGCGTTAGCCATGGGATGCACAATCTGACATGGTGAAACAGGTTCAGTAGTGATTATGTGATTTTCATCAGGAATATCACACACCTTTTCAGAAACCTTCTCAGACTGTTCATCCTCTGATTCAGAATCATCATTTACAACAACTACACCTTCATCATTTCCTAATACAGGTCCAACATCGGAATAAGGGTCTCCCACACTAGAAGTGTTTGACTCGTCATCCGATGTAGAGTCAGATTTAACTGAGCTCTCCGGTGCTATTGAGTGCAAATTATGGTTTTCAAACAACACCGGAGCTGGGACAGCTTTGTAGTTGGCACTACTAGACTGTGAAGGCTCTTCAATTATATGATCAACAACATAAGCAATATGCTTATAGCTCTCAAGTTTCTTGTTCACTTCATTTGTAAAGCACTTAATAGTGGCCATTTCAAGTTTTGTGTTTTCTAAATCATTTATATAATTATTTATGGCCATTTGTTTCAAAGATAAAGTCTTTTTCAATTCTGAAACATCTTTCTTATAACCATCAAGTACTCTGTTAAAATCTTTTGCTTCTTTCTGATAAGATTGACAGTTAATTTTAGCACTCTCAAGCTGAACCTTGAGTTGCTTATTCTCCTCTGTCAATTTATCACAAGCATTACAATTTTTAACACAAGTTGAATTTGAATTAGAAGCAGATTCAGTACTTACCTGTTTTGGAGGTTCTGTCATGGCCATCAATGCAAAATGTGCTTCCTTCCCAGCGAAAAACTTTGAATAATCAATCCTGGTACAAGCATCATCCACCATGCATGATTTCCGGGTCATCAAAAAGTCAGCTTCAGCAAGCAATTGGTCAATATCATCATCCAGTGAGTTAACACTAGATTCAGAATCAGACTCACTCTCCTCATCAGAATAAACTGAATCATACTGTTCTGGAATATCAGAAACCGAATCAAGAATCATCCTAGTCTTCTTCTCTGTACAAACATCACTCTCTTCATTCAACTCCTCGATCCTCACCTCAGATATCTTTTCAGTCACTAATTCCTCTTCAACCTCTACCGGCTCATCCAAATTCATCTGCTGTGCAACACAAGCCACATTCCCAGTTATAATCTCTTCAACACCTAACTGCATCCCTGTCCAATCAAACCCTTCGTCGTTCTGTATCACCAAAGCTTGGTTTTGATTATCTGTTTGGGTTTGTGTGTTTGGTGTAGAAATAGGAATGATTGTTCGGTTTGAATTTTGTGGTGTTTGGTTTTGGTTTTGGTTTTGTGTTGTGTTTTGTCTAGCAGTGTTATTTTGTTGGGTATTTTGTCGGTTTTGATAGGTATTTTGTGGTTGAAAACTTGAGATATTAGAGCTTTGGTACGATACCTGATTTTGAGTTTGACGGTTTTGGTAGTTAGAGTTGAAAGGATTTCTATTTCCTTGTTGTGCTGGTTGTGTACATTCTCTCTTAAAATGGCCTTTCTCACCACAATTGAAACAGGTCACTTTGGCTTTGTTGAAGCCATAAGTGGTGTTCGGAGAAGTAGAAAGATCAGTTCTTCCAGTGTTCTGAATAAAATCAGTAGCTCTCCTCATAATACTTGCAAATGCCCATTGAATATCCATGAGCTCCATCTCTTCTTTATCAATCTGTGCGTAGTCTTCATTGGTCAAGTTGTTATTACCAATTTGACTCGCAACAAGCCCATTATAAGAGGCTACCATGGCTGACACCAATGCTACATGTTGTTGGGCAATCTCTACAGTAACATTTTTTAGGTTCGATGTCTCCAACACAATCGGGCTCTAATTTGTTTGACTTTGGTTGACTTGCATCGGGTTCATTTGAAGGATGTATGTTTGTTGTTGAGGTTGGTTAGCAGAATAACATGCTGCTTGTTGCATGGGTGAAAATGGTGGAATATAAGTTGTAGTAGGATATGATGGTGGGGTATATGAGGATGTTTGAGCAAGATAATTGATTGGTGTTTTGGTGGGTTCAACATGGTTAGAGACGCATGCGATGTGTGGAGCAACATTTGAACTCGAACTTGAACTAGAAAGAGAAGAAGAAGTACCACCATGATACAAATCTGGATCCTAAGGAATTTATGCTCTTATCGCCTTCCTCTTTTCTTCCATCTCCTTATTTTCCAGTTTCTGAATAAACTCATTAATGGTCCAATATTGGTACGCATCCTTTTCTTTCAATACCTCTATATGCTGATTCCAGTATGGTGGCAATGCATCAGCAAACTTGTCCACCAACTCTGACATAGGTATGCTTATCTCATAGCTTGAAAGCTCAATGAGTAAATGACAACACCTTGGAACCAACTCTTTCAGCGTCTCGTTCCCCATGTAGCTGAAATTCTCAAACTCTTTTCGAAGTTCCTCCATACTCAACTTCCTCGTCTTCTCGTTTCCATCATGCATATTCTTTAACATGTCCCACAGCTATTTAGATGTTGTGCAAGAACCAAATTGATGTAACAGATCAGTATTGATGGCTTGGGACAATTGAGAAAACGCCTTCTTCTCAATAGCAAATTTCTTCTTTTCATCATCTGCAAGATTCTCCAACGGTATTGGCTCACCCGTGTTCTCCAAGATCGGAGCAACATAGCCCTTTGCTATCATCTGCCAAGCCTCTGTTCCCTCTAAACCCATTCCCTCAAGGTGTATTTTGAATTTGGTCTTCCAAGGGTTGTAATCGACCATCTCCATAAGCTTAGGTGGACGGCTTCCACTCCCCGAAGACAAGTCTTGAATAAGAGTTGAAATGGCATTTGTCGTCTGAGAGTGTACCGCTGCTGCTGCCACGCCCCAATAATCAGCCATCGGTTGTGGTTGTGGTTGTGCAACATGTTGGGGAATAGTACTAGTCATCGCCATGTAGTTAATAGGTAGTGATGGTTGACTAGACTTTTGACAGCTACCGACCAAGGATCCATGGTTGTCTGCTGTTGTGGTGTCGGATTAGGTCGTGGTGTAGTAGGAAAGTTCCACATATAGATCTGAAAATGATTAAACACGAAAAGATTAGAAACTTTTTATAACAGATTCTACGTTCGTATGGATCGAGTGGTCGAATGTATAAAATTGTTCACTTTCGACCGTTTAAGAAGATACGAATGTAGAAAATAACAGACTCAAATCACTTTCGACCATTTACACCCACGTTCGACCGTTCTAAACTCACTTTCGACCGTCCGATTGGTCGAATGAAACTAATATGGTCGAATGAACAACTAAACACTGACAAACTCTAGATTCGACCAACTGACACACCACGTTCGACCAAAAACACCTTGGTTCGACCAAATAAACTCACACGTTCGACCAGTCTCCCTAGGTTCGACCCTGCATATTAAAAAACGGTTATTCTTTGAAAATCAGTTAATTTTGATCAAATTTTTCAAAAGTTGATGAAATTTGATGATTCTAATCAGGTTTTGCCTCGGATTTGATTTGGAACAAGTTTAACAAAGAGAATTATGCATTTTATCCATGAAAACAAGCTCTAATCAATCAATTTATCACAAAAATCAGTTTATCAATGAAAACAGAAAGTTTTTGATCAAAATAGGATCCAAATCAGTTGTAAAATTATCAAATTGTAGTTGTTTGATCCATATGGCTCTGATACCACTTTGTAGAAGGATCGAATTGACAAAAACAATTGTATTGATCAAACAAGTCTACTAATTCAAGTGCGGAATCCTTGAATCAGTTACAAAATGATAATAATATCAACAAAACGCAGAAATCGTCATTAAAACATTCATTTCATTCATAAACAACCTCAATTACACGTTAAAAAGATGTTTATAATCAATAAAAGACGTGTACAAAGTTGACTCAAAACCCTAGGGAGAACACAAACTGGAGGGAAAACAAAATGACCAAAACTTACATCTCAAAAATGAACTTGACCTTATATAGGCCTGCACATTCGCCCATATAGTATGGTCGAATGTGCAGGTTCGACCAAACATACTGGTCGAACCAAGCAATACATTAACATCTATTTCTACCTTCGACCTCCTGTTCTCCTTCGAACCTTCAAGTCTCCTTCGACCGTTCAAAAACCCTCCTTCGACCAACTGGAGACTCCTTCGACCATTCGACTGATGACAAAAACATATGTTAAATGTAATCCAAAGCATTAGTCGCACAAAATGCATCTACAGTTCGTTTAATAAATGAAAAAAACGAACAACCAATTTCGTTTGTTTAGTTAAACAAATGAACGTGAACATAGTTCGCGTTCTTTTATTTATGTTCGTGAACGTTCGGTAACGAGTTTTTTTGTGTTCAATAGTTCATTAGATTCTTTGAGTGTTATATTTAACTTAAGTACTTCAAAATTCCCAATAATAGATAATTAAAAAAATATTAGTGTATTACATATTAATATTAATATTAGTTCACTTATTTGGAATAACTATTATTTTAGGCATATTAAAAGAAGACTTCACTTTTTTTTGGGCTGATTAAGTGAGGACTTCAACGGAGACGTGGGAAGAGATTAGAGTGATAAGCTTCTTGTGGATCACTAATCGTAACCGAGGTAGAATGCCGAATATGACGTGGGAGTCGTGGTGAATGTTCGACACGGTTAAAATGGTATAAGCTGGTTTATGGTGCTGAGCCGGGTTTTGTTGTTTATTCTTTAGTTTTTCCTTTGGATTGTTTGTTTTCGGATTGTCTTGTTCGGAGTTTCTCGCTAGCATCTTGCTAGTGTTTATTAATAAGAGTTTGGTTTGCCGTTCAAAAAAAAAGTGAGGACTTCAATTTTAATTAATTAATATTATAATTTTGTGGTTTTTTGGGACATTAAATTATGGTAATTACGCTATCAAGATTATGTCAACTATGTTTGAATAATTAGTTAGTATATTTTGGGCATATCGACATAATTTTTGTGATAAAGAAGCTGACTTTATTTGAATTTAAGATATATTCGTTTGTGTTTGTTTCTGTTGATGAACGTTAGTTGTGTCTGTTTACACTCACTTTGTCTGGTACTTAAAATTAACAAACACAAATGGACACGAACACGGTCATTCCCTAACAAACGAACATGAACAGAAAATCACATTCGGTAAGTGAACATGAACAGTTTTTGAACACATTAGAGTCGTTCTATGTAACTAATGGTAATGAGGATCCTGGTTTGTCATGCGTATCGCGGTAAAACCCCGCAGGGGATTTTGAGAGTGTGACAATATGCTAAAAATATAATCTAATATAATATGAAAAAGATCACAATAGTTGACAGTGTATTGAAAATATTCCATTATTAAATTAGGCAAATTGGATTTTAATAATGTGAAAAAGATCACAATGTGGATTTTTTTTTCTTTCTATTTTTGTTGTTAATACCCCTGCCACCACCAACGAAGACAATCACCACCATCCACCTCCTAAGCCATCGAAAAGAATCACCACTATCCATTTCTCTCCAGCACCACAACCGTCCATCACCAACCCCACCCCACTTAACACCACAACCACCGCATGTACCTACCCTAAACCTAACCACCATTTTCCCTCTATCACACCACCATTTCCAACATCAACACTTTTTCCAAAATCATAACCTACCACTATTCACTCAACCTACACTAAAATCATCACAACCACTGTTAACAACCTCCTCCACCCCAATACCATAAACTCACACAACCACTATTACAAACACCACCTCCATTTGCAATCACTAACCCTATGCTCTAATCATCATCAAACGTAACACTAACTCCTAACTATGTATTATGTTCAAACATTTAAGAATTTGGATCTAATCCATTCATATATCAATATTAATTCTTTATGAGGATAATGTATGTGAAAACCTCTATTCATATGTACTGGGACATCTATATAGATTTCCATATTCTCCTAAACAATACATATCAACCTTTCGGTATCATTCATCTAGTTTGAACTTATGTGGTTACTAGTGAGAAACAATATTCATCAAGGAACTTGTAACAACATTAAATGACTAATGAATAATTATATAATAATCCATGTGTCTTTGGTATAACACCTTTTACCAATTATCAGAATGGGTTCAATAATCTAATTTTATCTTACACAAAATAGGTATTAATTAGTGTTTGAAATATTAATAATTAGAAGAGTTAATTACCAAAACCGACCCTGTGGTTTGGACCAATATGCCACTCCAGTCCAAACTTTTAAAATTGCTTAAACAGTCCCCGACTTTTAAAGAAATAGGCCAAAACAGTCCACAGACTTAACCCAGATAACTTTCTGTCGTTAATTCGGGGGCAAATTGTTCAAGTCACCTATAAATTTGTCTTCTTCCCTAAGTCCATTCTTCCCCCACTCACTCACACAAGTTCCTGCACTACTAGTCAAGTACTCATCCTTGCACTTTGTTCTTCTGTTAGTGCACAAAACCGGCTTTTGGTCCAAATTAGATCGGTTTCAAATGGGTCGAGTCAAATAAAGGTCACACCCATATCACACCCCAAACCTGTTGTGGTTAAAACAAGAGGAGGATGACCGGTTCTGGTCATCTTCTCCGACCGTGTCTCCTCCTGTGACCAATAACCAACACCCAACCACCATCCAACTCTCACCATCACCAGTTACCATCAACTGTCACCTTATCTCAATCATCACCGGCAACACAATCCATCATCAACTGTTACCTTCCCCAGTTACCCATTACCACCGTCCTCAACCACCACGGTTCACACCTGCAACCATCAATCACCACCGTCTTCAACCACCACTGTTCACCACTCCGTCCTCAACCACTACTCTTCACCACTCCTTAATCTCATCAACAACCTGTTGAACCCTCATACCCGTCTGAACACGAACCGTTTTCCTCTCCTTATCCACTTCCAACACCTTATCCATCAAAGCCAAATTAACCATCCCACCTCGGGCCAACCCGATCCCATTCGGGGACAAACCAGACATGGCAGGTCTATTCCTCTGCCTCTTTTCATTAGAATCCTTCACTATCTGTTCCAACTGGGTTTAAGGAGTAAGAAAATGTGGGGTTTGAGGATTATTATTATTATTATTATTATTATTATTATTATTATTATTATTATTTTTATTATTAATGATGAAGGAGTGAAGGGGGCGTTTGAGTTTAAGTGATCGGAACATTTGTGGTTAGTTTGCAGTTGTGATTTCTTCTCACCTGGTTTTGTTTGGTGTGGTGGTGATGAGGAAAACACGCATCAGTTCGATTTATGTTCGTGTTTGATTAATTAGGGCTTGTTTTAATCCTGGTTGTCTTTTATGAGGTATGCATTTGAATTGGGTTGCAGAAGGTGGGGGTTGTCGGTGGTGACTGGGTTTGGTGAAGGTGGGTTGCAGAAGGTGGAGTGTGGTGGTTGCAGGCGTGGGTGTATAAAATGGTTGCAGGTGGTTGCAGATGAGATGAGATGAGGAAGAAGATAATTTTGCCAATGACTTGACGATTTTACCCTTGACTTAATGTCACAGATTTAACTGGGCTAAGTCTTTGGATTGTTTTGGCCTATTTCTTCAAAAGTCAGGGATCGTTCAAGCAATTTTTAAAAGTTTGAACTAGAGTGGAATACTAGCCCAAACCATAGGGACGGTTTTGGTAATTAACTCTAATTAGAACCTATTTGTTCACCATGATTTTCTGTTGACCCATACACAACTCGTATACTTTATCAAATCAACAATAGATAACTAAATCCTAAAGTATAGGTTTCATACCAATCAAAATTAATGATATCACACAATACATGAGTTCTCAACTCAAAAAAATAGATAAACCTTTGCATTAAAAATTTTAACACACTAAGTATCAAATACTAACCTAAGGCAAATACTAGTTCATGCTTAAAACTATAAATAATTATTTCCCAGGCAAAATATAAATCATCTCATGTTTAAAGAAGTTGAATATTTAAATTTCACGGTTAAGTGATCTTCAAGTCTCATGTTAGTCCTAGAAGTATCAGCTTTTTTCACAAATGGCAAGGTGATTTCAACAATATGAAAATAGTATGCGGAATGAGAAATCAACTTTTAGATAAAGACACACATTTATAGAATTTTGAGTGTGTATATATAATATAGAGTTAACTGCCATTTTCATCCCTGTGGTTTTAGAGAAATTACTAGATCAGTCCAAAATCAAAATTATGTGCTATATCCGTCCCCAACATTTATTAAAATGTGTTAGATGAGTCCAAAATCCTAACGACGTTAAATTTGATTGTTAACTTTGGACTAATCTAGCAATTTCAAAAAATCACAGGGACGAAAATGGCAATTCCACATTTGTATTTTCTTTTTCATATTTTTAATTAAATAATAATTTTTATAATTACATTTTCTCTCTCATTCACTCACAACCACTTTCAAAAATAATAAAAATAAATGGAGAGAATAGTGTTCCCTCAAAAATACAGATGAACAAATAAACAACCCGTTGCCACAACCTCCACCATCGGAGATCCCCGGCTCTCCCTCATCCCCTCTTCTCATCCGGTCTCTCTAGGTCTTGGTGATGTTTCAGCTCTCTCTCTCTCTCTCTCTCTCTCTCTCCCCCCCTCTCTCTCTCTCGCTGTCCCTCTCTGAGATTTGTGTCAATAGCTGAGGTGGTGTTAGGGGTTGATGGGGGTTAGACGTAGCAATCGGAAAATTTTTCTTTCTTTTCGTTCCTTCTTTTCGTCCTTGTGCAATTTTTGGGACGAAAATTCTTTCAACAGGGGGATGATGTGACACCCGGCAAACTCAAGTTAGTAACTTTTGTCAACTAGTAAGTCTACCTTAGCAAATCATGCATGCATACACTTAACTGGGCCAGTTAAGTCATTACGATGGTTCGGGGAACCAACAAGAGTTGTTATGATGGTTCGGGGAATCATCGAGGGTCGGTCCATAACCATGTGTAAAAGGATCAGTGATTCGTAGGATCACCGGATTTAATGCAAACACGCGAGTCTCGAGTCCCGGGATTGGTGAACGAATGTGAACATGTTAGTTATCAAGTAATATGTGTTTATAATCATTATATAACTTTTCGGTATGTGAATACGTGTTAATATTTGTTAAAATAGTGTTTAACGCACCAAAAAACCAACCTTTCTGCAGGGGGCGACTAGCTAGGCTAGTAACTATCTGCAGCAGCCTAGTCGCCTGTTGTGTCTGAAACGACTAGCAGCAGCTATAAATACCATACTTGACATGTAAGACATCATTTGTGAAACCCTAACTTGCCCCAAACCTCTCTCACACTATACTTAACCTCTGGAACCCGTTTTTGCCCTAAATCTACCATTTCCAAGCCTTAAACATCATTTCTAGCAAAATCTAAGGTGTGTTATTCATCCTATGCTTTTATCACGTCGTTATTTTGATCCCTAAAGGTCCAGACCTAGTTTTATAAAGTTTGTGTCTTTGAAAACCTTTGAAAAACAGTTTTAAAACAAGTTTAATCCTTTAAATGAGTTCTATATGAAGGATTCATGCATAAAACATTTTTTGATGATTAAAACATGGGGATTCTTATGTTTTTGATGTTTTGCCGATATGAATGAGCTATTAGGATGATTATCTTGTATTAGGAAGGTTGTTTGATGTGTTTTGATGATAATATGTGTTTTGACCCGTTTGAGTACATTAGGAGGATTTAGGATGTTATAGGATGATTGAATGATTGAATGATGTTAGGGTTTATGCTAGAATGATGTAGTAACAGTATGATGATGATTGGAACGTGATTATGTGATGAAATCTGATTATTTGCCATTTAGGGTAAGGTTTTCATGCAGTGATGTGATGTTTTCATAATATTATACCATTTTGGGAAATGCTTGCAATTAGGGTGTTAGATCGATGATAAATTGGGGGTTTTATTTAGGATAAGTTGCTTGATGATTATGGATTGATATTGGGTGTTTTTACATGTTTCGGATATGATTCGGAGGCTTTGACGCACGAAAGAGCCGCCCAAGCTGCAGGGGGCGACTAGCTTAGCTAGTTGCCTGTTTAGAACCCAGTTGCCCCTTCAGGGGGCTACTAGCTATGCTAGTAGCCTGTTTGATACCTAGTCCTGTGTTTTGCTGTTGTAAGTGTATTTTGGAACCCTGAAACATGATTTGACACCTAGGAACATATTGTAAGCCCCATGGCATGTGTAGAAACCTGGTAACACGTGTTATAACCCGTATGTGCAGTATATGAACTGTAAACTAGACTGTGTGGACCGTTGTGCGTATAACTTGCGTATTTACACATGATTTTCTTGGTTACTTGTATTTGACTAACACGAGGAATGTCGGGTCACCAATGGGATGTCGAGTCTTGTCTTGTCTTGTGTGGTCAATTTAATGTTCAAACGTGTTTTAAAATGTACTTGGTTATGGTCTGGACATTTAGGGACTAGTTAACCTACGAGTTATTAGTCCAAATACTTATATACATCTTTTGATAGGTCGCCGGTATTAGGGACTATCATAGCATTTCGGTTTAACTGTTCTCAAGAACGAAACTTAAGGTGAGTTCCACAGCCCCGCTTTTACTGGTTTTGCTTTTGGGGGAGAAACATGCTACGTACTTTGGATTTGTAAAAGATCAAGTTATACTATGGGTATCTTTTGTTACTATATTGCGTTTCATCCTAAGTCCCAAGAGAACCATGAATGTGTAGGGTAGCATAACGGGGGAAATGTGGATAGATCTATTTGGGTGTGACCAGCCCCACTCGGGTCGACTGGAGGTCAGAAGGGTGCATATTGTCTCATTACGTATACCATGGATGACGATAGTACATTCGGGCATACATAGTGCGTGTCAAGTAATGGTTTGCCAACGGTAGTAGTAACGGTACTTAACGTCTACCTAACGTTCTTATGACATAGTAATAACGGGATTGAGTGGAAACATTTTATAAAAACCTGTGAACTTACCAACATTATATGTTGACATTTTTAGCATGTTTTCTCAGATCGCTAAGGTAGCAGCTTATGGATTAGATGCACGGAGTCACACAACGTCTAGGTTGCATTTGCATATGTTTCAAATGTTATCAGACATTTGTCATTTTACTGTTGGGATGTAAACTTACTAAAGCTTCCGTTGTGATGGTTTTTATGTTATAAGGACTTGCATTGTTTGGTTTACGTATTTTTACATATAGTTGTCGTTTATTGTGACCGTTGACTTGAATCCTGATGTGTCACGCGCCTCGCGGTAAAACCCCGCAAGTGGAATTAGAGGGTGTGACATTAGTGATGGTGGATAGTTTTTAATAAAAGGGGAATATAACACATGTGTAATGAATAAAAAAATTGGAAAATCAAATACACATGGAAAATACTATTTTACACCTTCGATCAGAGTGTTTTTAAAGTTTGTGTGATTTAAAAATGAGAGAGAAAATATCATGATTTTTAGTGTAATTTGATGGATGGAGATGGGGTGTGGGATGTAAATGCTCTTATATGTGTATATGTTATATAATATAATAATTCATTGGTTTAGTTTTTGGAAATAGGTAAAAATATGAAAAAGAAAATACAATTGTGGAAATAATTTTCCTCTCCATTTATTTTTTAATATTTTTAAAAGTGGTTGTGAGTGAATAAGATAGAAAATGTAATGATAAAAAGGTATAAAAAGTATTATTAAATTAAAAATATGAAAAAGAAAATACAAATGTGAAATTGCAATTTTTGTCCCTGTAGTTTTGAGAAATTTCCCGATCAATCCAAAATTAACAATTAAATTTAACATCGTTAGGATTTTGGACTAAACTAACACATTTTAAGAAACGTTGGGGATGGAGATAGCACACAATTTTGATTTTGGACTGATCTAGCAATTTCTCCAAAACCACAGGGATGAAAATGGCAATTAACTCTCTCTCTCTCTCTCTCTCTCTATATATATATATATAATATATATATGAGTATGTATATACATACACATTACCTTATAACCACGACCATTTACAGGATGACTTCTGTTGTTATCAGCTATTACAAAGCAAGTTGTGGAGTTGTTTAACCGATGATGTTGTTGGCTAAGACTCATTCTTCTTTGATGGTTATGATGGTCTATTTATAGAAGAGTCTGACTTGCAAATGGAATAAACACTTTGGTTCTTTCCACATGTGTATTTGATAGGAGGGTGGATGCATGGAACCTTTATATAATAGTGCATTAACTTGCATGCTTTTCAATACTTCCATTTGCATGCTCTCCTAGATTTCTTCCTAGAAATATGGTCTTGCTTCTGGTTTTGTATATGGTCTTATAATCTTCAATGTATATCCCAGATTTCTTATCTTTATTTCAGAGTTTTTTTTATTTTGGTAGAAATTTCGTCTAAGTCTATTTTCCATTATTAAATCCCATATTCAATCTTTCTTGACCTGATCTTCTATTCTTCAATCTCTCTTAACCTTGTTCATCTTCTTTGATCTTTCTTAACTTTGGTCTATGCTTCGGTTTATTTGAACACTTACGCAATTTTCTCATTTAGACTACCTCATCCATGCAAAATCCATTTTGTATAAAAAGGTTAAAAAGTCAGAAGAAGAATCTATTGCAAAAAACCTGTGTTGGACTCTCATGATCCTGAAAAGAACAGACGACTAGAAAGTTAAACAGCTAATATCATATCATGAATAAAACAGTGCTATGATGAATAGATCATCCCAAAAGACTATTGGTTAAAACAACTGCCGATGAAGACTAAACAACTGCTGCTGCAAACTACTGATTGTTAAAAGTCTGATGAAGAAACATTTGCTGATATAGAAGAAGGTCTACTGAGGTTAAAGTCTGCTGAGAAGATACAAGGTCTGTTGAAGCACAACAGTACTTAGGCTTCAATAGATGATGAAGAAACAGAGCTTTACTTAACAGAGTTTTAGTCATCGGTGTTTATCAATGTAACAATATCAAAGTTTGTAATAGAGTAGATATTAGTACTGTTAGAGTTTGTTAGATGTCACTTTCTTAGGTGACGTCAGTCTTAGGTCATCAGATGTTTGGTTCATGCTAAAAATAGAGCAGTACCTGTACCTGTATTGTTCTATTTGTCACTCTTCACCTAACATTCTTGCACGAACAAACTCTGAGTGATTAGGCTGAGGGGGAGCTGTAATCATTATACTGTAATTGAATCTGTGATGAAAATTCAATAGAAAAGTATTTTGATAAAATTTGTCTTTTGTTTATTATGAATTAAAGTTTAATTTCGCTGCACTTTCCATTTATATATCTTCATTCATTTACAGTTCCGTTAGATAACTTGCATAATAATCAAACTCATATACTAACAATTGGTATCAGAGCTTGGTCTATTAAATTCAATCTAAACAATTTAAAAGATTAGCTCATTATAATTGATATTGATTTGTTCATGGTATTGAAAAATGAGTAGTAAGTTTAGTTATGTTCAAAGTATTATAAACACACTCTGTTTTAGAAACAATCAAGAATGTCTTCAATCAATCATGATCCACATAACACTGGCTCCAACAACAAGCCTCCAATACTTGTCAGATCTGAATACAATATCTGGCAACCTCGGATGAGCCATGACCTTTCACAACAGAACATAGGATGTTGGAAGTTGGTTATCTTCGGACCACATGTTCCGATGGTGTCAAGTACTGAGGTTTCCAAGGTTTAGGTGCCAAAGAAACTCGAAAACTATTCCGAGATAGATTTTCAAAAAACCGAGTTAGATTCCAAAGCCTTCAGTATTTTGGCAATGACTCTACCAGATGATATCTATGCTGGACTGTTACATTGTAATAGTGCAAAGAAATTATGGGATGCTTTGAAAGAATAGTATGGTAGAACTGAGGATGTCATCAAAAATAACCGTGAAATTTTGAACCAAACAGTATGAAACATTTATTCATGTGAAGGGAGAGTCATTAACTCAGCAATTTGAGAGGTTTAACTGTTTAATTAGTGAACTAAGACTGGTTGGACTAACTTATCAAAAATCCACATTAAACCACAAATTTTTAAGGTCACTTCCAGACAAATGGGACAGTATTGCAATAGTTATGAGAAACTCTCTTGGTTTTAAGGACTTGTCTCTGACCTAGCTTCATGGTAAGCTCTTGACTTATAAGAAAGAGCTTAACCAAAAGAAGAAGCTCCAGGATTCTGAAAAAGTGTCTGATGATTATGTGTTTGGTAATACATCACTTTTGGGTCAAGAGGAGGTGTCTGGTAAGAGTAAGGATCAGAGTTATGATCATTTCATTGACATAACTATAGGTTTTTAACTCTAATTCATACTCACCCAATTATGCTTTTGCTACTAGTTGTAACATTACGCATTTATACTTGTACGTTACTTTTATCATGAATAAAAACGTCAAGTTTCATGATTATTGTTTGCATTTAATTATTATTGTGGCATTTTTGGAACCCTAATACTATAATAATTATACATAATATACATATATATAGATTAAATGTCAAAAAAATACATTGCTTGGGCCGGGACTCGAACCCGCGCCCCAAGCCGGGTCTCTAGCACAACCAACCTAACCATCTGATCTACACACGTTCCTTGTTTTAAACCCAACTCATAGTTATTATATCACGTGATTTGTTCTTCACAGTTGACTTGGAAAGTCAACTGTGGTATCAATCTACCATAATTAGCTTTGTTGAACGCGTATTTGATCTAAAATTGGTATGTTCTCGTGATCTCCGGTCCATTCCGCGTCAAACCCACGTATAATCATCATCAATTTGTTCCATTTATAACCAATCAACCGCGTCATCGTATTCATGATGGTCAAACCTTCCAATTCAACAAACCAGACCCTATCCCTATAAATTGAACATCACAACACCTTCTACAATCGCCGAATACTCTCTCTCAATCTCCAATTTCTCATTTTAATCTGTTGTTCGTGTGTTTCTATTCGCGTTTGACTTTCGGCATTGACTGACCAATTCGTATCAATTCGTGTTTGTAAGTTTTATTTTATCAGTGGGTTTTGATCCTCGGCAATCACACAACAATAACCCTATGCTTAATTGGGTTATTGTTGTGTGAATCATTCAATTGGAAATTCTAGGGTTCGATCATCATAATTGGGGAAGAACACTGATTTTGCATATGTTTTATAATTTAAAGAAACTAGAATCAAACACAACCCCTGACCTAGATCAGGTGGTTGTGTCTGATGTTGTTTAACAAGACCACGCGGGTTCGAGTTCCGTGTAAAACGTTTTTTTGATCTTTTCTTTTTAAATGAATATAAGTCAAATTCACTTATATTATATAATTATAATAATCTGAAACAAATCGTTCTCAGGGTCCAGACCAGTTGGTCTGGGCTTGTGATTTAAAACACACGAACCGGCCAAGGGCCCGGGTTCGAACCACGGCATCAACAACATTTTTTTATTAAACATATATATATATATATATATATATATATATATTCCTTTATGTTTTTTAAAAAAAATTCATTTTAAAATACTTAAACTCTTTTAAAAATTCTACAAAAATTATTTTATGTTAATCTAGTGAAAAAATGTAACATAAAATTTTTAGTTTTCAAAAATTCATTTATTTAATATATATAATAAATAATTCAATTTTATTCTATTTTATTTATAAAATTCTATAAAAATATCAAAACAATTTTATAAATTTCCACAAAAATTATTCTGACCTTGTATAACAATAAACTTTTCTGAAATGATTTTTATTTCTTAAAAATCATTTATTTAATATTTTTAGTCAATTTTTTTTAGTTTTAATCATAAATAAATCATAATAAATTAATTTTTTTATATTTTTGCACCAAAATTTTATATAAATTATTTCTGATTATTTGGAACAGAAATATAATTTTTAATGTAATATTTCGGTAAATTTAATATTTTTAAATATTAAAGTTATATTTTGACAATTTGTAATAAATAGATTTAATATTCTATTTTTGAGAAAATAATTTTATAAAAATTATTTTCATACCTTAAACATATTATTATAACCATCTTTAAATTAAAATTTTCAAAAAGACTTTTGTTTATTTATTTATCAAGTTTCTCTCAATTATCAAACATTTTAATTATTAATCAAACGAGCACTTATCCCCAAATTCGAAGCCCTAGAATATATATATTTGTAGACTAGATAGGCTTAGACATATTTATTACCTTATTTATAGGCTAATACTTGGCATTGTTGGGCAACACACTATTCTATTCTCAAGAGATATAACATTTTGCTAAGGTGAGTTTTACATTACCCTTTTTTCTATTTATCACCGTTTTTGGGGTGAAACATGTTACAACCTTCTATATGCAATTCAATCATCAAAGTGTCTATGTGTTTTTTTATGTTGCATTATGTCTTGAACATGACTAGGGTAAGCACAATTCTAGCATAATCATTAACATTGATCAGCCGACGGTATACAATGATAGATCTATTGGACTGACAATCCCACCCGGATACGTGCCTCCTACAAAGGTAGCGTGGGTGATTGTTATCGCATAACATATTCGAGTGAACCATGAGCGTATAGGATGTACCACATTATAACAGTCACAAGGGTTGATTATGCACTCGATTTACTTCTAGTATGTTTTCACATATGGACTACACTTGCCATGACACTTGAATTGTATAACATTTTTATTCGATTATCAAAACCTATGTAATTCTCACCAACTTTTGTTGACCCAAAAATATTTTCAAAATTAACATGTTTCAGGTAACAATGAAGCTGAGGCTTGAGTTTGCATGAGGATTTATCATGAAGTTATTGTTTGAAGTTATTTGAAGTTGTTGCTTATTTGATATCATGTATTTGAATTTCTAGACATCACTTTATTTTGGATATTTATGTTTTGAATAAATTATTTAAAATTCAATTTATACCATGTGCTACTGAAACAATCATCAATACGTGACATCCCGATGTTTCTGCCATCGGTTGGGGTGTTACAGATTAGAGGATTTATCATGAAGTTATTGTTTGAAGTTATTTGAAGTTGTTGCTTATTTGATATCATGTATTTGAATTTCTAGACATCACTTTATTTTGGATATTTATGTTTTGAATAAATTATTTAAAATTCAATTTATACCATGTGCTACTGAAACAATCATCAATACGTGACATCCCGATGTTTCCGCCATCGGTTGGGGTGTTACAGATTGGTATCAGAGCCTTGGTTATAGGGAATTAGGTTAATAGAAAATAATCTAGACTATAACCTTAGGGACTTAAACAGTACTTGCTTCTCTTACTTGAAATCCTAATTGCTTCCTTAATCTTATCCCTATCCTATACAACCCTAAGCCTACAAGTGACTACTCTTATTCGTCTGCTGCAATCCTGATCCACCATTAGATTAATAGGACAAAATCCTCAGGTTTAACCTGAACCACCTTGAGATCCCGTCGAAGTTCTAGATTTTAATAACGAACACGTGCAATCTGGAAGGGTGAACGCCTGTATTCTGAGTCTTCTGTCTAGGCTGGCATTGCGCATATATCCCAAACAGACGAGGGACCCGGATGCCTACCTGGGAATTCTCGGGATGAGTGTTCACTTATAGGCTAAAGCATGTCTTCATATGTTATTAGAATCTAGAATCTTTGATAAGTCAACGTTTTCGTTTATTCGTTTTAATTAACGAATAAATGATTACATTCCTTATATAACCTCATTCATTTCATTGTGTCTCTTACAGATCATGCCTCCACGTCGCAGCACTCGCCTTAACAATGGTGACAATCAAGATGAAGTGAATAGCAACAACCACGACGCTAACCACAACAACAACAACAATAATGGTGTTGATGCCCAACTGGCTGCGATCATTTCTCAACAAATGGCGCAGCAAATCGCGACTCTGGTTCCTAATTTACTAGCTCAAGTCATCCAGATGAACGGTAACGGCAACGGGAACGGAAATGGAAACCACAACGCGAATGGGAATGGTCTTCCAACCTGCACTCTTAAGCACTTT
The DNA here is from genome assembly GCA_030844895.1 of Ambrosia x helenae. Lineage (NCBI taxonomy): Eukaryota > Viridiplantae > Streptophyta > Magnoliopsida > Asterales > Asteraceae > Ambrosia > Ambrosia x helenae. The sequence goes on from CM061223.1 coordinate 78,957,867, forward strand.
AATTCCTGTAATCCCCCTAAGTTCAGTGGAGAAGAAGGAGCTACAGGACTCCTACAATGGTTTGAGGGTATTGAGAATACCTTCATTAACAGTGAGTGCCCCGATAACTTTAAGGTTCGTTACGCCATGAGTGTTCTCCACAAACGAGCACTCACTTGGTGGAATGAGGAAAAGCGTACCCGTGGAGCTGAAGTTGCACTTGCTATGACATGGGACCAAGTCAAGGAGGTTATGAAAGATGAGTTCTGTCCCCGCAATGAGGTTAAGAAGCTAGAAGATGAGTTCCACACCCTTGCTCAAGATAGTGGGGAAACCCTTGCCTACAATACCCGCTTTCACGAGCTTAGCTTATTGTTGCCCCATAAAGTCACTCCCCTTCCTGTGGCCATCGAGAAGTATATCGGTGGTTTACCCATGCAAATCCAGGACACGGTGTGGGGAAGGAATCCTGCCATCTTGGAGGAAGCCAAACGTCTGGCGGCTACTCTCACTGATAATCATGTGAAGAACGGTACTCTCTTCCGCAAGGGCACTAAGAAGACTGCTGCAAAAGACACTCCTCTGCCCGCTATTGAGGTTAAGCCCGAGACCTCAAGCAACAAGAAGCGCAAGGCTAGGAACTACATGGTTGCTACCACCCCACCTACAGCACAAAACCCAGCCAAGAAACCATACACCGGACCTCACCCCTTGTGCAACACTTGCAAGTACCATCATCCAACACAGGTGCCATGTCGCTTTTGTACTAAGTGTCAAAGGTATGGTCACCTTGTGAACATCTGCCGAGCTCCTCCTGCTAACGGCCCTGCTGCCCAAAACAACAATGCCCCAGCTACCAACCAACAAAACAACAGGTCTGCTCGAGGTCAGTGCTACGAGTGTGGCAGCCCTGATCACTATATCAACAATTGCCCCAATCGCAACCAGAACCAGAACCAAAACCGCAACCAAAACCAGAACCGCAACCAGAACCAAGGTGCTCGAGGTCGCGCCTACAATCTCAATGCTAACCAGGCCCGTGACAACAATGAGGTGGTGAATGGTACGTTTCTCGTTAATAACCACTATGCATCCATATTATTTGATTCGGGAGCTGATAAGTCATTTGTATCACTAAAGTTTGAACCTTTACTTAACTTACCCCAAACTAACCTAGAGGAACCTTTAGTGGTAGAGGTAGCTAATGGAAGTCTATCTCGATCGATTCTATTATTCGTAACTGTGTGCTGAACCTCGACGAACATACTTTCTCTATCGATCTCATCCCTATGCATCTTGGGAGTTTTGATGTCATAGTAGGCATGGACTGGTTGTCAACCCATCGTGCTGAAATTCTGTGTTTTGAGAAAGTCATTCGCATTCCTCTCGAATATGGTGAGATTTTGAAGATCTATGGTGAAAAGCCTTGTGGCGAGCTTAAGCTCATGTCTTGTACTACTGCCCAAAAATACTTACGAAAGGGGTATACAGCTTCTTAGCTAACGTGATAGAAAAGAAGGAAAAGGGCAATAGTATCCAAGACATCCCAATCATTCGGGACTATCCTGAAGTCTTTCCAGAGGATTTACCTGGTTTGCCTCCTACTCGACAAGTGGAATTTAGAATTGATCTTATTCCTGGTGCTAATCCTGTCGTCAAAGCTCCTTATCGTCTTGCACCCTCTAAGATGCAAGAACTTGCCAGTCAACTACAGGAACTTTCTGATAAAGGTTTCATTCGCCCCAGTTCTTCTCCATGGGGAGCCCCTGTCTTGTTCGTTAAGAAGAAAGATGGATCTCTCAGAATGTGTATCGACTATCGTGAACTCAACAAACTCACTATCAAGAATCGTTATCCATTGCCTAGGATTGACGATCTCTTCGATCAACTTCAAGGAGCAACCCACTTCTCGAAGATTGATCTTCGTTCTGGTTATCATCAGCTTAGAGTCCACGATGAAGATATTCCCAAGACAGCCTTTCGTACACGTTATGGTCACTATGAATTCATGGTCATGCCTTTTGGATTGACCAACGCTCCCGCAGTGTTTATGGATTTAATGAATCGAGTTTAAAGACCCTACCTCGACAAATTCGTGATGGTCTTCATCGATGACATTTTGATTTACTCAAAATCAAAGTCCGATCACGAACAACATCTTCACTCCATTTTAGGTCTCCTAAAGAAAGAACAACTGTATGCCAAGTTCTCGAAATGTGAATTTTGGCTTAAGGAAGTTCAATTTTTGGGACATGTCATTGATATGAACGGAATTCATGTTGATCCCGCAAAGATCGAAGCTGTGAAGAATTGGAGTGTTCCTAAAACTCCAACTGAAGTCCGTTCCTTCCTTGGTTTGGCTGGTTATTATCGTCGATTCATCGCCAACTTCTCCAAGATCGCTGTTCCTCTCACTGCCTTAACTCACAAGGGTAAACCCTATGAGTGGGGACCAAAGCAAGAGGAAGCATTTGAAACTCTCAAGCTGAAACTCTGTGAAGCTCCTATCCTGTCTCTACCTGATGGTAATGATGACTTCGTGGTCTATTGTGATGCATCAAACCAAGGTCTTGGTTGTGTTCTCATGCAACGAGGAAAGGTTATTGCCTATGCGTCTAGACAACTCAAGACTCACGAAAAGAATTATACCACCCATGATCTTGAATTGGGCGCTGTCGTCTTTGCTCTTAAGATTTGGAGACACTATCTTTATGGGACCAAATGCGTGGTTTTCACGGACCACAAAAGTTTCCAAGATGTCTTCGACCAGAAAAATCTTAACATGAGGCAACGACGTTGGGTTGAATTACTTAACGACTATGATTGCGAAATTCGCTACCATCCTGGCAAAGCGAATGTTGTGGCTGACGCACTCAGTCGTAAAGAGCGTATCAAACTTCATTGTGCGAGAGTTCGTACTGATCTTCAGGATCGTATCCTCCAGGCTCAATATACTTCAGTCACCCAAGGTAACATGTACGATGAAATGTCTTGTGGTGCTGAGACTCAACTTGAAACCAAGCCTAATGGTCTTCTCTATTTTCTCAATCAACTTTGGATTCCTAACCGTGATGATCTTCGTACCTTCCTCATGAACGAGCTCATAAGTCTCATTATTCTATTCATCCTGGAGCTAACAAGATGTACCAAGATCTTCGTTATTCATATTGGTGGCCTGGTATGAAGAAAGATATTGCTCTTTTCGTTGCAAAATGCCTCACTTGTTCTAAGGTCAAGGCTGAACATCAACGACCATCTGGTATGCTCGAACAACCAGAAATTCCTGTATGGAAATGGGAGAGCATAGCTATGGATTTCATCACTAAACTCCCCCGCACACCCAAGGGTTTTGATAGCATTTGGGTAATCGTCGATCGTTTGACCAAGTCAGCCCACTTCTTACCTATTCGTGAGAAGTATTCTGTGGAAAGGTTTGCAAAGATGTACGTAAGTGAAATCGTATGTCGTCATGGTATACCTTTGGACATTATCTCTGATCGTGATGGTCGTTTCACCTCTCACTTTTGGGATTCTTTACAAGATGCTTTGGGTACCAAGTTGAACCTGAGTACTGCTTATCACCCTCAAACGGATGGTCAGACTGAACGGACCATCCAGACACTCGAGGATATGCTCAGGGCATGTGTCATCGATTTTGGTGGCGCATGGGATTCTCATCTTCCTTTGGTCGAGTTTTCATACAATAACAGTTATCACGCCAGCATTAATATGGCTCCTTTCGAGGCACTCTATGGTCGTAAATGTCGTTCACCTGTCTGTTGGACTGAGGTTGGTGAAGCTCGGATCACTGGACCCGAACTAATCCAGGAAACCACAGACAAAATCCAACTCATTCAGGATAATCTTCTCAAGGCTAGAAGTCGTCAGAAGAGCTATGCTGATAAACGTCGTAAGCCTTTGGAATTTCAAGTTGGGGACCTTGTACTTCTTAAGGTATCCCCTTGGAAAGGAGTGATTCGTTTCGGTAGAAAGGGAAAACTAGCTCCTCGATACGTAGGCCCATTCAAAATTCTTGACAGGATTGGAAAAGTGGCTTACAAACTTGATCTTCCACCTGAGCTAAGCAATGTTCACCCGACCATTCATGTTTCGAATCTCAAGAAATGCTTAGCAGATGAGAACCTCCATGTTCCTCTTGAAGATGTGCAAATCGATGAAACTATGCACATTATCGAGAAACCCGTCGAGATCGTTGATACTGGAGTCAAGAAACTCCAGCGCAGTCGCATTCCGATCGTTAAGGTTCGTTGGGAATCTAAACGAGGTCCAGAGTTCACTTGGGAACGTAAAGACCAGATGAAGTCTAGGTACCCACATCTTTTTCGACCAGACTCTCCAACTCCATCTTCGGGACGAAGTTCCTAATAGTAGGGGAGACTGTAACATTACGCATTTATACTTGTACGTTACTTTTATCATGAATAAAAACGTCAAGTGTCATGATTATTGTTCGCATTTAATTATTATTGTGGCATTTTTGGAACCCTAATACTATAATAATTATACATAATATACATATATATATATATATATAGATTAAATGTCAAAAAAATACATTGCTTGGGCCGGGACTCGAACCCGCGCCCCAAGCCGGGTCTCTAGCACAACCAACCTAACCATCTGATCTACACACGTTCCTTGTTTTAAACCCAACTCATAATTATTATATCACGTGATTTGTTCTTCACAGTTGACTTGGAAAGTCAGCTGTGGTATCAATCTACCATAATTAGCTTTGTTGAATGCGTATTTGATCTAAAATTGGTATGTTCTCGTGATCTCCGGCCCGTTCCGCCTCAAACCCACGTATAATCATCATCAATTCGTTCCATTTATAACCAATCAACCGCGTCATCGTATTCATGATGGTCAACCCTTCCAATTCAACGAACTAGACCCTATCCCTATAAATTGAACATCACAACACCTTCTACAATCGACGAATACTCTCTCTCAATCTCCAATTTCTCATTTTAATCTGTTGTTCGCGTTTGACTTTCGGCATTGACTGACCAATTCGTATCAATTCGTGTTTGTAAGTTTTATTTTATCAGTGGGTTTTGATCTTTGGCAATCACACAACAATAACCCTATGCTTAATTGGGTTATTGTTGTGTGAATCATTCAATTGGAAATTCTAGGGTTCGATCATCATAATTGGGGAAGAACACTGATTTTGCATATGTTTTATAATTTAAAGAAACCAGAATCAAACACAACCCCTGACCTAGATCAGGTGGTTGTGTCTGATGTTGTTTAACAAGACCACGCGGGTTCGAGTCCCGTGTAAAACGTTTTTTTGATCTTTTCTTTTAAAATGAATATAAATCAAATTCACTTATATTATATAATTATAATAATCTGAAACAAATCGTTCTCAGGGTCCAGACCAGTTGGTCTGGGCTTGTGATTTAAAACACACGAACCGGCCAATGGCCCGGGTTCGAACCACGGCATCAACAACATTTTTTTTATTAAACATATATATATTATATATATATACATATATATATATATATATATATTCCTTTATTTTTTTAAAAAAATTCATTTTAAAATACTTAAACTCTTTTAAAAATTCTACAAAAATTATTTTATGTTAATCTAGTGAAAAAGTTTAACATACAATTTTTAGTTTTCAAAAATTCATTTATTTAATATATATAATAAATAATTCAATTTTATTCTATTTTATTTATAAAATTCTATAAAAATATCAAAACAATTTTATAAATTTCCACAAAAATTATTCTGACCTTGTATAACAATAAACTTTTCTGAAATGATTTTTATTTCTGAAAAATCATTTATTTAATATTTTAAATCAATTTTTGTTAGTTTTAATCATAAATAAATCATAATAAATTATTTTTTTTTATATTTTTACACCAAAATTTTATATAAATTATTTCTGATTATTTGGAACAGAAATATAATTTTTAATGTAATAATTCTGTAAATTTAATATTTTTAAATATTAAAGTTATATTTTGACAATTTGTAATAAATAGATTTAATATTCTATTTTTATGAAAATAAGTTTATAAAAATTATTTTCATACCTTAAACATATTATTATAACCATCTTTAAATTAAAATTTTCAAAAAGACTTTTGTTTATTTATTTATCAAGTTTCTCTCAATTATCAAACATTTTAATTATTAATCAAACGAGCACTTATCCCCAAATTCGAAGCCCTAAATATATATATTTGTAGACTAGATAGACTTAGACATATTTATTACATTATTTATAGGCTAATACTTGGCATTGTTGGGCAACACACTATTCTATTCTCAAGAGATATAACATTTTTCTAAGGTGAGTTTTACATAGCCCCTTTTCTATTTATCACCGTTTTTGGGGTGAAACATGTTACAACCTTCTATATGCAATTCAATCATCAAAGTGTCTATGTGTTTTTCTATGCTGCATTATGTCTTGAACATGACTAGGGTAAGCACAATTCTAGCATAATCATTAACATTGATCAGCCGACGGTATACAATGATAGATCTATTGGACTGACAATCCCACACGGATACGTGCCTCCTACAAAGGTAGCGTGGGTGATTGTTATCGCATATCATATTCGAGTGAACCATGAGCGTACGGGATGTACCACATTATAGCAGTCACAAGGGTTGATTATGCACTCGATTTACTTCTAGTATGTTTTCACATATGGACTAGACTTGCCATGACACTTGAATTGTACAACATTTTTATTCGATTATCAAAACCTATGTAATTCTCACCAACTTTTGTTGACCCAAAAATATTTTCAAAATTAACATGTTTCAGGTAACAATGAAGCTGAGGCTTGAGTTTGCATGAGGATTTATCATGATGTTATTGTTTGAAGTTATTTGAAGTTGTTGCTTATTTGATATCATGTATTTGAATTTCTAGAAATCACTTTATTTTGGATATTTATGTTTTGAATAAATTATTTAAAATTCAATTTATACCATGTGCTACTGAAACAATCATCAATACGTGACATCCCGATGTTTCCGCCATCGGTTGGGGTGTTACAGATTAGAGGATTTATCATGAAGTTATTGTTTGAAGTTATTTGAAGTTGTTGCTTATTTGATATCATTTATTTGAATTTCTAGACATCAGTTTATTTTGGATATTTATGTTTTGAATAAATTATTTAAAATTCAATTTATACCATGTGCTACTGAAACAATCATCAATACGTGACATCCCGATGTTTCCGCCATCGGTTGGGGTGTTACACTAGTTGTGATATCCATGGCCAATTTGGTCAACAGTTGTTCAAATCACTTATCATTTGCCTAAAATTGAGGCTGAAAAGTCTGTGAACCCATCCAAGGCCAATTTGGCTTTGGAGACTCACAAAAACTAATCCATTACTAATGTGTAGGGAGCTTCTGCATGCTTAGATAGTTTATAGTATGTAGATAGTGTAGGCTCCAGGCACATGACATGATGTAAAGCCTTACTCAAAGACTTCTATAATCATGGAAGGGGTGATATATTCTTTGGTAATGATTCAAAAGGTAAGGTGTTGGGTTCAGGGACTATACAAACTGGGAGACTCAAGTTTGAAAATGGCAATTTATTGATAATCTTAAATTAAGAGTTAAATGTCATTTTCATCCCTGAGGTTTGACCATTTTTGCTAGTTTCATCCAAAAGTTTATTTTTTCTCATCTGAATCCAAAAGTTTTCAAATTCTTGCTGGTTTCGTCCAACTCGTTAACTCCATCCATTTTTTCTGTTAATTTTTTGTAAAAAGACTAAAATACCCTTATATTTTATATTATTAAATAAATAAACCTCTCTCCTACCCCCTCTCTGCTCTCCCTCTCTTTACTCTCTCTCTCTTACCTCTCTCTCTCTTCTTCAACAAACACAGACCATCACCATCATCATCTTGTTCAACCCACCTCCTCCATAATAATAATAATAATAATAATAATAATAATAATAATAATAATAATAATAATAATAAAAAAAATAATAATAGTAATAATAATAATAATAATAATAATAATAATAACAATAACAACAACAACAACAACAACAACATCCCCAATAATCGTCCCTAACTCCGATCAGGATGTCAGAAAACATAATCGCCACCGTTCCTCGTTCACAGAAAACTTAAGATCTTCTCCAATCTTTACACGTGTCTCCGATGAACTCTATTAAGTCGATTTGTTGCCGGTGGCTTGCCTCAGATTGTTCGTCAGACGGTGTACGAGGACGGAGGAAGTGATCAGATATGAAATTGAAAGTGAATGTGCGGGGAAGAAGAAAACGAAGTGTTTGAGTTCTGGTTCAAGAAATCGTGTTGATTTTGATAGGATCTAAGCAGAAGATTTTCAAATACGGAGCGAAAATTTTCAGATCAATGGTCGAAGGAAGATGTTCATTTGAAAACAGAGTTTATAAAATTAATAATTTTTGTTCAAAAAAACTAAATTAATTTCTAGTTATTTTGTCTTCATTTTATTAATTCAATAGCATCTAAGTCCAGTATTTCCTAGAACTTATATCATAGTCTATAGTCTATACGAATTTATATATATACAATTTAATGTAGCACAAGCTATATGCAATTTAATCTGGCTGTGGAAGCCGTAAGTTTGGTTCATAATAAAAGCTCGAGTATTGCCATTCAAAAAAAAATATAATTAACAAAGGTAGGCTAAAACAAAATCCTAGATTCATGGAAATCACGAGTACATGAAGATCGGTAATTTCCATTTTGTTTCAGATTCATGGAGGAGGTGGGTTGAACAAGATGATGATGGTGATGGTCTGTGTTTGTTGAAGAAGAGAGAGAGAGAGAGAGTTAGGAGAGAGAGTAAAGAGAGGGGGTAGGAGAGAGGTTTATATATTAAATAATATAAAATACAAGGGTATTTTTGTCTTTTTACAAAAAGTTAACAGAAAAAAATGGATTGTTAGGACAAAAAGGATTGAGGAAACCACTTTTGTAAACCTTAGGCTAATTCACTTCTGCAAAATATTCTAAGTATAGAACTGCTAAAGAAAGAAGACAAAAGTACTGAAGAAGGATTCAACAAGTACTAAAGAAGAATTAACAGAAGTTCTGAAGTCTAACCAGACAGTTCACTGAAGAACTACTGAAGACAAACTACTCATGTTTCAGTAGTTTATTAGTTTGTCATTCATCAGCACTTGTACCAGAATCTTTCCACCGCCTTATGTTTCAGTAGTTTATTAGTTTAGTATTACTTTATCTTTTTGTGCAAGTTTCAAGAATGCAACTTGTTGCTACTTGTTACAGACTTGCTTTTTGGCAAGGTTCATGTATATGTAAAGTCTATAAATAGATGGGTTCATCCCTCTGTTTTAGACATTGATTTTTATTGAAACAGAAATCCTTCAAAGCTTATTATTGTTCTTTCCATTTCATTTATTGAGAATCTGTCTGAGTATTTATCATTCACATTCATTACTTAGATTCTCATTAAACTTGTCTTTAGTTTTCAAACATCCAGGGGGAGTAATAACTCTTGTTGATAGTGTAACTTTACTTAATCATTCCGCTGTGCAAATCTGATTGAACTTGCTAAACACATAAGTGTTCACTAGCAAGCAATACGTCAAGAGCATTACTGATCCAACAACTGGTATCAGAGCACTGGTTTATCTGATCACATATCAATCTAACACATTGAGAATCAGACACAGGCTCTTATTGATATTCAATAAAGGATTAAAAGTTCACTTTTATCAACATCCATCACTTTAAGAGATATTTGACAAATCAATACTCTTTAAAATGGATCCTCATAATATAGGTTCTGCCAATAAACCTGCTATGCTAGTAAGAAATGAATACAATATCTGGAAAAGGAGAATGGCATATACATTATCACAGACCAACACTGGTTGCTGGAAATCTGTGATATATGGTCCTCACAAACCAGTAAATATTAATCTAGAAACTAAAGAAGAAATAACAAAAGACCCAAAGGACTATACAGATGATGATTTCCTAAAACTTGAGCTTGATGCTAAAGCTTTCTCTATGTTGGCAATGGCACTCCCAAATGAAATCTACTCTAGACTATTACATTGTGATAGTGCCAAAGAGCTTTGGGACTGCCTCAAAGAATAGTTTGGAGGAACTGAAGAGGTGATTGCCAACACCAGAGAAAACCTGGCTCAACAATATGAAACTTTTGCTCATATAAATGGGGAAACTTTAACTCAACAATTTGAAAGATTCTCCTCATTAATATCTGAGCTAAAATTAAATGGTCAGACCTACACAACTGTATCTATGCTTCATATATTTTTAAGGTCTCTACCTGAAAAATGGGAAACATACTCTATTGTTCTCAGATCCTCACCAGACATTAGCTCCCTCACTCTTACAAAATTACATGGGAGATTACTAACTTTTGAAAGAGAAATCGATCAAAAGAAAAAGTTGCAAAGTTCTGGTAAAACTACTGATGACTATCTACCAGGTAGTACAACACTATTGGGACAAGATTAACCTACTTATTCAAATAGTTTTGGATCTTTTGACCACATTGACATAACTGCTGGGATCTCATCAGAAAGATCATTCCCAGGTTATGACAATGAGGAATATAGTCAAACTGTTGATAACATGTGTTTTGTCATGGATGATTTAAAAAATTTCAGCAATGATGACTTAGAAGAAATGGACATCTTACATCAACTGGCCATGTTAAGTATTAAAACAAACAAATTTTACAAAAGGTCAGGAAGGAAATTTCCAGGACTTAACAGTTCTACAAAAATTGGTTTTGACAAATCTAAACTTAGATGTCACAAGTGTCAGAAGTTGGGACAATTTGCTAGAGAGTGTAGAAGCTCTAGCTACAACCAATCTCAGTCTGGAAATCTGTATAACCCTAGTTATAATAGGAATAATGGAACATAGGGGAGTGCACATTTTGTATAGGCACAAGCTCCACAAATCCAATATGTGCCACAAGTACAATATGTACAGATGCCTGCTCAACAGATGCAGAGCCAACAATCAATCCCTCCCATTCCAGCTGCACAACAACCTCCACAGACTCAGCAACCCTCACAACAAAGCTTGTTCACCTCAGGGTATGTTGACTGGAGCAGTCTTCCTTTTGACACTACAGAGTGTAATCCTGATGCAGACAACAAAATGTTTGACATCAACTAGGGAGAACCTGACAATCGCAGAAAGAATATTGCCTTAATGGCATTTGAGGGCTGCACCTCAAAATCTGCCCTGTCCCAAATATCAAAAGAATCTTTAACAAAACTGTGTTCAACTTCATGTAAAGAATCTTTTGCTCTCATAAGAGAGACTAATGTGCACTTACAAGGCAAAGCAAATGACTCTGAGAGAAAATTCATTGAGATGAAATGTGATTTAGAAAGAAAACTTGCTGCAAAGGCAAAAGAAAATTCTAAATTAACTAATAATGCTATTGAAACCCAAGCACAACTTAAAATCATGATAGATGACCTAGAAAATTTCAGAGAAGAGCTTGCTGACACCAAGGCTACTTGTGAAAATGGGTAGAATCTTGTAAGGGGTACCAACTGCTGCTAAACAAACAAAGTGCTTCAAATGTTAGGTTTCGCATAGGGTACAATCACACTGAAACACCAACAGATTTTTCCCCCAAAACTACTGAAGATAGGAGAAAAATTGTTTTAGGTGAAACTTCTGAAGAGAAAGAATGCACATCTTTTCATGAAAACTTTCTAAAAACTCACAAAGAAAGTTCATCAGAAGTTGAGAACCTGAAAACTACTGATGACCTAAAACCAATCAAGACAGTCAGAAATTTGCCTTTAAATGAAAAGAAAAGACAAAAGAATGTAAAATCTGTGGTCTGTTTAACCACGAGACAGAATTTTACAGATATAGAAAAGGAATTCAGTATAACAAGAAAATTTCACAACTGGTTGTGGGAAAACAAATCAAAAATGATTTTAAAGAAACTTTTTCTCCCAAGAAACAACAACTAGCAAACACCTTTTCTCAGAAAAAGATGAAATCTCAACAAAAATCTTTTTCTCAAATTTCTCTTTCAGTAGTTAGACCTACATCATCAGCAATTTCACAAACTGCTGAGATTAAAGATCTCATGAATATGGTACAACTACTGATGACCAAGGTTGATGGTGGTCCTCAAAAGGATACCACCATTGCTCTTAATGAAAAATCCATTGCCAAAAAGACATGGATTCCTCAACCTGGTCAAGAACAAACTGTTAATGTTCTCAAGAGCAAACCCAAAGCCAAACTGGCTTGGGTTCCTAAATCTAACTAATTTGCTACTTTGTGCAGAGGGTCTCCAGAGGCTTAAATAGCATTTGGTATGTGGACAGTGGAGGCTCAATGCACATGACAGGATGCATATACCTGATAAACAATTTTATCAGTCAATGAGAAGGATCTGTATCCTTTGGGAACAATGCCAAGGGATATGTGCTGGGACATGGCAATGTCTCCTCTGGCAAAATACAGTTTGACAAGGTCAATCTGGTTGAAAACCTTGAGTACAACTTGCTAAGTGTGTCACAAATGTGTGATAAAGGATATTCTTCCTTTTTCACAAAGACAGCATGCAAGATCATATCACCAGAAGGCCAGAAGTTAATAGAGAAGATCATTGAAGATCATACTTTGTTGATAGCCAAAAGATGTGGCAATTTCTATGCAGTGGACATTGAGAAGGACAAAGTACTGAACAACACTGCCTATTTCTTCTCAAAGGCATCAACTTCAGAGACTAATCTCTGGCACAGGAGACTTGGCCATGTGAACTTTAAAACCATAAATAAAGTCACAAAAATGGGCTTGGTCAGAGGTCTACCCTTGAAAGTATACCAGTGTCAAGAACACTGTGTATCCTGTTTAAAGGGAAAGCAGCATAAGTCCTCCTATAAGTCTATTGAAGAATCAAAAACAACTGCATGTCTTCAACTACTCCATATGGACTTATTTGGACCAGTAAAAATCATGAGCCTTGGTAAGAAGAAATACTGCTTGGTCATCATTGATGACTATTCAAGATTCACATAGGTATTCTTCTTATTTTCCAAGGATGAGGCAGCTGAAATCATCAAGTTCTTCTATCTACAAGTAGAGAAACAATATTCTCTATCTGTCAAAGCCATTAGAAGTGATAATGGGTATGGATGAATTCTGTTTGTCTAAAGGGATTATTAGACAATTCAGTGTTCCCAGAACTCCTGAACAAAATGGTGTGGTAGAAAGGAAGAACAGAACATTAATTGAAGCAGCAAGAACTATGTTAGCTGATTCAGGCCTACCATTGTATGTATGGGCTGAAGCAGTTAACACTGCATGTTATGTTCAAAATAGAGTCCTTGTCAACAAGAGACATTCCAAGACTGCATATGAAGTTCTTCATGGCATAAAGCCCCTTATCTCCTTTTTCAGGGCTTTTGGATGTCAATGTTTCATTCTAAACATTAAAGACTCTATTTAAAAGTTTGCTGCTAAAGTTGATTCAGGTTACTTTCTTGGTTATTCTTCAACTAGAAAAGCCTACAAGGTTTTTAATTCAAGAACCAAGATAGTAGAAGAAACACTGAATGTCAAGTTCAATGAGTTAAAACACACTCTTATTCCAGCACATCCTGCTGAACTCTTTGACCTTGACGGCTTCCACTTTGGACCTGAAAAGACTGTTACTTCATCTAAACCTACTTATTATGGTGATCAAAGGTATGATGATGAGGATCCAGCACCATGGACTCCTAATACAGTCATCAAGTCAACTTTCAAACCTTCAGAAGTTTCACAAACTTCTGATTCAACAACTGTTGATGTACAAACTCAAACATCTGCTTCAGCACCTACAACTACTGAAGATGTTCAAACAGCTGAACCCGACATTATAAACCTCAGTGATTTGTTTGATGAAGTACAAGAGCCACCTACACCTGTCAGTGGTTTACAACAACTGATTGAACACAAAGATCATCCATTGGAACAAATCATGGGTGATATTGCATCAGGTGTTCTCACAAGAAACCAACTTTCCAACTTTTGCTTCTTCTCGGCATTCATTTCTCAGTTGGAACCTAAGAAATACCAAGAAGCCCTCAAAGATAACAATTGGGTGGAAGCTATGTAAGATGAGCTGCTTTAGTTCAAGAAGCAACAGGTTTGGTAAATCTGTCCCTTACCACCAAACAAGCTACCAATTGGCACAAGATGGGTTTTTTAGGAACAAACAAGATGAAGCTGGTATGATCATTAAGAACAAGGCAAGACTGGTGGTACAAGGTTACTCTCAAGAAGAGGGAATTGATTATGATGAGACCTTTGCTCCAGTTGCAAGGCTTGAGGCCATCAGGTTATTTCTGGCCTATGCCATTTCCAACAAAATAAAAGTTTTTCAAATGGATGTTAAGAGTGCATTTTTGTATGGAAAAATCAAAGAGGAAGTGTATGTTTGTCAGCCACCTGGCTTTGAGGATCCTTCTTATCCTGAGTGGGTGTACAAGTTGGACAAAGCTCTTTATGGGCTAAAACAGGCTCCAAGAGCCTGGTATGAAACACTTTCCAACTTTTTGCTCAAAAATAACTTTACAAGAGGCTCCATTGATGAAACTCTTTTCATTAAAAATGTTGGAAATAATGTTTTACTTGTTCAAATTTATGTTGATGATATCATATTTGGTTCAACAAACACAAAATTGTGTGATGAATTTAAGAAACTCATGCAATCAAAATTTGAGATGAGTACAATGGGAGAACTGTAGTACTTTTTAGGACTGCAGATTAAACAACAAACTAATGGAACTTTTATACATCAATCAAAATATGTTAAAGAATTATTGAACAAATTTTCTTTACAAGACTGTAAATCATGTTCCACTCCCATGACACCTACCACACAAGTTGAACCAGATGATCAAGGAAAACAGGTTGATCAAACCATGTATAGATGTATGATAGGTTCCCTTCTGTATCTAACTGCTTCTAGACCAAATATTATGTTTTCAACATGTGTCTGTGCTAGAAATCAATCATCTCCTAGGGAATCACACCTCATTGCAGTCAAAAGAATCTTCAGATATCTGAAAGGAACTCCTACACTTGGAATTTGGTATCCTGCTTCTAGCAATACCAAGTTATCAGCTTTTTTAGATAGTGACTATGCAGGGTGCAAAATGTCATGAAAATCAACATCTGGTGGTTGTCAATTCTTGGGAAACTGTCAAGTGTCCTGGTAATCAAAGAAGCAAACATCTGTTGCAACTTCAACTGCTGAAGCTGAATACATTGCAGCTGCAAGTTGTACATCACAGATACAATGGCTCCAATATCAACTTCTTGATTATGGAATCAAAGAGACCAACACACCATTGCTTGTAGACAGCAAATCTGCCATTAGCATCATTCAAAATCATGTTCAGTTCTCAAAAACTAAACATATTGAAATCAGGTATCATTTCATCAAGGATTGCTATGAAAAAGGCAAGATTGAAGTGAAGCATGTGACAACAGCTAATCAGATAGCTGACATATTCACTAAACCCCTTGACACATCAACATTTCAGAAGTTAGTATCCATGCTTGGGATGCTAAATTTGTAAGTGTTCTTTTACTTTTCCTGCACATATTTTTTTTTTCACTTACATTTGTTTTTAAAAACAAAAACTTCTGAAAAACAAAAGGAGAGAAACTACTGATAAACAAACCATCAGTATGGGAATATTTTCTGAAAAATGATTAACTTCTGATAAAATAATCTTCAAAAGTTATGAATAAAGTGTTTATAAACATTCTCATCAGTTGTTAACAAACTACTGAAGAGAAAATGGGAACTACTGATGATAATTGTTCTTCATCAACAGTTTTGTCATTCAGGGCAAATCAGACATTTCCCACTTCAGAAGTTTGACCTAGGGCGGTTACAAACTTCTGATAAACACCTTTTCCAACACTTATCCTTTCAAAAAGTAAAAATTCCCTCCTTCTCTCTCAAAAACGCTCTCAAACCCTGAACCTGCAAAAACACTGTTCGATCCACAAACACACAAACCACATGGCTCTAATACTGAAACAGGGACACAATCAAAGAGGCTACTTTGAGAAACATGAAGCCTGATCCCAATACGACGAAATCATTGATTTAGTCGTTAAATCCCAATATTTCACTGCCCTCACCATTGATCTTCCAATCCACACTGAAACTCTTAATGAGTTCTGGGCGAATGCGGAGACGGTGACAGTGAATGATCAAGTGATCTCCCTCAATTCAACCATCCAAGGGAGAAGAATCGCAATCACACCAGCAACTTTGGGGATTAGACTGGGTCTGGATGATGTGAATGCCCCAGATCAATTTCCAAACTCTGAAATTCATCTAACCATGACAGAGTGTGGTTACCAAGGTACTCTCTCACATGCTACCATTTTTAAGAAATAGTTTGATCCTAAGTAAAAACTTCTGTTTCATTATATAATAATGTGTTTGAGTCCAAAAACTGGATCTTATGATCAGATGCCCTCTACTTTTCAACCTATTTTTCATTCCATTGTGAATGAAACAAAATTCAGGGCATCAGCACTTTTCTTTAATGAGTTGGTGCTACATCATCTCAATTCAAAAAAGAAGTTTTTGTTGTATCCAAGATTTATTATGCAATGCATAATAAAGGAACTTGGAGAAGAGGTGCTTGTGGTTAAAACAACTGTTTTAAACCCATTAACCTCACAAGCATACTCTAGGCACAATAAACTGGCTGCCTGGCCAGAAGATGACCAAGGGGAACACACAACAGTCCCCAAGGAACCCTCATCTTCCAAGCTTCACCCAAAAAGGCCAAGAAACCCAAACAACAAAAACAAAAACCCACCAGCCTTAAAAGAAAGGCAGTTCAGGAAGTTGAGATGCCCGAACTTGCTAATGTGCAATCTGCACTTGATAAAGATGTGACTGAAACATCCTCTCAGTCTCATCCATCTCAAACCCCCACTAGAGCACCAATCACCATTTTATTCAAAAGAAAGAAATTTAAGAAAACAATCCCCATTGACTCTTCTTTTGAAATTGCTGAACCATTAGCCCAAACTACTGAACCAACACCACAAATTTCTGAACATGAAGCCCTTGAGATTGCCAAACTTCTCTCTGGGCTAAAAGAGACCATCCCATCAGAACATGTCAGTCCCCAACAACCACATCAAACAGGGGATATACCTTCAGAACTTGACATGGATGTGGATGTTCATAGCCCTAACCCAGGAGATGAGGATGAACCAGGGTTTCTAAGCCCAAACGTAGAAACTTTAGGTACATTTGAGGCTGCTACTACTCATATACCACCCAGTGGTGGATCTGAGGAAAGAAGTAACATTGTTAAGACCTCACTTGTGGCAACTACTGATGAAGGTTTAATGCCTGAGGTAGGAAATCCTCTTAACCAACAACAAGAGGTACATGAAACAACTGGGTTGGGCCCAGCTCATGATTTAACTGATACTGTCCTCATTAAGGAAGTAAGAAGGGATTCAGATGATTCCATTGATCTGGATGATGATTCACACTCCACTAAACTTTAATTGACGGCTGCTAGTGAAGGTCCTGCACCTGGTGTCTCTAAGCTCAAAGAGCTGGTCACACCAGATCAGGTTAAAGTCCGCTTGATCCCTGATTCCCCTAAAGAGGCATCTTCTATACAACATGAAGATCACCCAAAAACACACCCCTCACTGAAAATGCCTACCCAATTCCCGGGGTCATCCAGCATAGACTTGAACCAACTATACAGCCCAGATGGTCCCCTATACCAGTTGATGAACACCCTCATTGCCAATCACCTCAAATCTTTCACAACTGCTTTGGAGTTGTCAACCAAATCTCGGTTTGAGGTGATCAACAAGAAACTTGGTGAGCTGTCCAACAAGATAGACAACAACTCAAGACAGCTTGCTGAACTCACTGGTAAAACTTCCAAACCTAGCAGGCTTCCAGAAGTGGATGAAGCCAAAAAGGGGGAGAAGATTAAGGAACCAAAGGAGTCACTGGAAGCCAGGATAAAGGCAAGAGTGGCTCTACAATAACAAGAACTTCTAGAAAATGCCAAGAAACAAAAAGAAGATCAACAAAGGCTTATTTCTACAACTGATATTGAAGCTGAACCTTCCCAAGGCCATAATGAAGAAACTGCTGAAGAAACCTCTGAAGACTCGGAAAGTACTGAAGACAATCCTTCAGTAGTTGATACTTCTATCAACACTTCAGCAGTTAACACTTCCAGCTTATAAACAACTAAAGAGCCTTCCAAACCAACTGAACAACAACAACCAACTCCTATTCCAAGGTCTACAACAACAACAACAATGACTGTGCTAAACCCTTCTCCAATTTCAGAGTCAAAAGAATTACTTGAGAAGAGTTTACTTGCAGCCAAAAGAAAGGCCATGGAGGATGAAGTCTGGAACAGCTTGGAAGAAGGGAAGACATGAGCTACAATCAAAAACTTCAAGCTTATGAAGCAGAGCTGAATAGACAAGCTAAGATTGAAAAGGTTGCTGAAGAAGATAAAAGACAACAACTGGTGTCTTTCATCACAAAGAACAGCAAAACCAAAGACTATTCACTCAAAGGGCTCTCAATGGATGAGCTCACCAGAAGAGCTCAAATTGTTGCTGATAAACTAGCAACAGAAAAAGATAGAAAAGCCAAGAGAGCTGAGATGATTGAAGAACTGGTAACAAATGACTATGGTTCAAAAGCCTCTGTGTCAAGATGGAGAGAAGACAAACTACTGGACACATACAAGAAATACAAGGCTGCCAAGGCTGCTAATCCAGAGAAGTTCAAAACTTCTGAAGTATCAACTTCAGTAGTTAGAACTTCCGGTGTTAAAAGACCAGCTACCAAGAAGAAATCAGAGGACAATACAAAGACTGACTTCAAGATGGTGTTGCTAGAAGGCAACACAGTTGTACATGGAGACTTTGATATTAAAGAGAAGCCTCTGATAACTCAATTTAGGGATCTTTCAACATTTGCTTACCAAATTCAGAAGACTATCACAGACAGACTGCACACAAAGGTAGCTACTGAACATCACTTACCAACTTTTAAATTACCTGAAGTAGTGCAAAAAGAAGACAGAAGTGAATCCCACCTGAGAGTCACAGAAATAGAAAATATCCAACACTCAGGAACATTTCAGGGATCCAGCATGGTTCCCTATACTTCAGACTTTGACAAGTCTAAAGTGCTGATCATCAGATGGTCCTTTACTGATGACAACTCAGTATTAGTGACAAGAAGAGATCTTACAAGCAAGGCCTACAAATCCATGAATGAACTGAAGAATCTATCAACTCAGGACTTGCTTACAATTCAACATTTGGAACCTCAAAGGGGATCTCTCACTGATGAACATTAAATCAATTGAAAAATTCCATGTTCAAGGAGATATGGAAGATTGTGAATGACAGAAGAAAACAATAAGGAATTATAAAAGGTTTTGGCTTCATTAATCCAGGGGGAGATTGCTAGGACAAAAAGGATTGAGGAAACCACTTTTGTAAATCTTAGTCTAATTCACTTCTGAAAATATTCTAAGTATAGGACTACTAAAGAAAGAAGACAAAAGTACTGAAGAAGGATTCAACAAGTACCGAAGAAGAATTATCAAAAGTTCTGAAGTCTAACCAGACAGTTCACTGAAGAACTACTGAAGACAAACTACTCATCAGTAGTTTGTCATTCATCAGCACTTGTACCAGAATCTTTCCACCGCCTTATGTTTCAGTAGTTTATTAGTTTAGTATTACTTTATCTTTTTGTGCAAGTTCCAAGAATGCAACTTGTTGCTACTTGTTACAGACTTGCTTGTTGGCAAGGTTCATGTATATGTAAAGTCTATAAATAGATGGGTTCATCCCTCTGTTTTAGACATTGATTTTTATTGAAACAGAAATCCTTCAAAGCTTATTATTGTTCTTTCCATTTCATTTATTGAGAATTTGTTTGAGTATTTATCATTCACATTCATTACTTAGATTCTCATTAAACTTGTCTTTAGTTTTCAAACATTCAGGGGGAGTAATAACTCCTGTTGATAGTGTAACTTTACTTAATCATTCCGCTGTGCAAATCTGATTGAACTTGCTAAACACATAAGTGTTCACTAGTAAGCAATACATCAAGAGCATTACTGATCCAACATGGATGGAGTTAACGAGTTGGACGAAACCAGCAAGAATTTGAAAACTTTGGATTCAGATGAGAAAAAATAAACTTTTGGATGAAACTAGCAAAAATGGTCAAACCTCTGGGACGAAAATGGCATTTAACTCTAAATTTAACCTTCTTAGTGTTTCACAAATAAGTGACAAAGGCTATGGGTCATTCTTCACTAAGAAAACTTGTAAGATGATTGGGCCATAAATGGTTAAAAAGATTGCGACCATCATAGCCGAGAGCAAAGCACAACTTGTTGCTCATAGGAGTGGCAATGTGTATGTTGTTGATATGTTGAAAGATAATCCTATGGAAAACATCTGTTTGTTTTTTGCTCCCTCATCAAAGGAAACAGAATTGTGGCATAGGAGATTGGGTCACACTAACCTTCAAACTATCAACACACTCTCAAAACAAAGCCTTGTCAAAGGTTTACCACCAAAAGAATTCAAATGCGATGAGCATGGTGTTTCCTGTTTAAAAGATAAACGACATAAAAGTTCACACAAATCCATTGATGAGTCCAAAACAAGTCAATGTCTTCAAATGTTGCACATGGACTTGTTTGGCCTTGTAAAAATCACAAGTCTAAGGAAAAATAGATATTTTCTTGTCATAGTTGCGGATTTTTCTAGGTTGACATGGACTTACTTTTTATACTCTAAGGATGAGATTGCAGGTATATTGAAGGAATTTGTCACCGAAGTTGAAAAGCAATATGACTTGCAAGTAAAAGTCTTTAGAAGTGACAATGGGACATAATTTAAAAATAAGGAGTTAGATGAATTCTGTGTGTGAAATGGAATTATGAGGCAGTTCAGCATTCCAAGAACACCAGAACAAAATTGGGTGGTTGAAAGGAAAATCAGGACCCTCATTGAGGTTTCAAGGACAATGCTAGCAGATTCTGGTATGCCACTGTCCTTTTAGGCAGAAGCTGTAAACACTGCTTGTTATATGCAAAACAGAGTTTTGATTAAACCTAGACATCAAACGACTGCTTATGAAATTTTGTTCAAAATCAAACCATTGATCTCATTTTTCAAAATCTTTGGTTGCTCATGTTTCATTTTAAATCTTAAAGATTCCATTTCAAAATTTGCAGCTAAAGTGGACTGTGGTTATTTTCTGGGATATTCTTCTACAGCTAAGGCCTACAAAGTGTTTAACACAAGGACTAGGATTATAGAAGAAACTCTGAATGTAACGTTCCCAATTCTCACAAGAAGATTACAGGTTTAACATAGTGGTTCTATCCCAATGCAAAGTCATTTCTGCATCACGGGGGAACAACTATCAAAACTCTGCCAATGCTGAATCAACCACTGTTAGTCAGTCTTTCCCTCAAACCAATGTTTCAATCATTGCTTCACCCAGCTCACCATCTATTGACAAAAGTCCACTTTTAGTTGACAAAAGTCCATCCACTTCTAAAAACTTGGACCTATTCCTCCACCTTTATTCCAAACATCTGTCCTTCATTGATGTTGCCAATGATCATTGGCAACATCAATGAAGGGGTGCTCACAAGAAGTCCATCCCAAAACATTTATCTTTTTACATGCTTTTTATCGCTCACACAACCTGTCAAATACTAAGAGACACTAAAAGACAACAGTTGGGTAGCAGCCATGCAAAAGAAGCTCATTCAGTTTAAAAGATAACAAGTATAGAAACTTGTAACATTGCCAAAGGATGTTTGTCCAATTGGCACAAAGTGTGTCTTTAAAAACAAAATTGATGGAAGGAGCATTGTTGTCAAGAAAAAAGCCAGGCTTGTGGTTTAGGGTTTTAGATAAGAGGAAGGAATTGACTATGTTGAAACCTATGCTCCTGTAGCTAGGTTAGAAGCTATCAGACTCTTTCTAGCCTTTACCGTCAGCCACAACATCAAGGTGTATCAAATAGATATCAAGTGTGCTTTTTCTCTATGGGAAGATTCAGGAAGAGGTATATGTTTGCCAACCACCTGGATTTGAAGACACTTTTCATCCAGATCAAGTCTATAAGCTAAACAAAGTTTTGTATGTGCTGAAACAAGCACCAAGGGCCTGGTATGGATCTCTGTCGACTTTTATCTTATCCATTGGTTTTACCAGAGGCAAAATTTATAAAACTTTGTTTTGAAAATGGAAAGGAAAAGAATTAATGATTATAAAAATATATGTGGATGACATCATCTTTGGATCCACATGTAACAAAATGTGTGAGGAGTTTAGGAAACTCATGACAGTTGAGTTTGAAATGAGTGACATGGGTGAACTCTAATGCTTCTTAGTGTCTCAAAGTTATGCAATTGCAAAATTGTACATTCATTCATCAAAATAAATATGTTAAAAACTTTTTATAAAAATTTGATATGAATGATTGTAAACCATGCAGTATACCCATGAGTACAACAAAGTTACTTATTATTGATGGTAAGGATGAACTGGTTGATCAAACATATTATAGATGCATGATTGGGTCTTTATTGCACCTAACTTCATCTAGGACAGACATCATGTTTGCCACATATGTTTGTGCAAGATCCCAAGCATCACCTAGAAAGTCAAATCTTATAGTTTTGAAAAGGATATTCAGATACCTAAAAGGTGTTCCCACACTTGGTATCTAGTATCCTCCTAATGGAAACATTGAGCTTTCAAGTTACTCAGATAGTGATTTTGCTGGTTGTTAAGCCACAAGGAAGTCCAATTCAGGGGGTGCCAATTCCTAGGCAATGCCTTGGTGTATTGGCAAAGAAAAAAGTAAGCAGCTTTTTCAACATCAACCGCAGAAGCTGAATACATTGTTGCTGCAAGCTGTAAAGACCAGCTCATGTGGCTTCAAAACCAGCTACTGGATTTTGGTGTGATTTCCCTAAAGACTCCACTTATGATGGACAGTCAGGCAACTGAAAACATCATTAAAAATCCAGTCTCACATTCCACTACAAAACACATTGACATTAGACTTTATTTTGTCACAGACAGCTATGAAAAAGGTTTGATTTCTCCGCATCATGTTCCAACAAAGGATTGGATGGCAGATATGTTGACAAAAGCAAAAAACACATATACCACTGTTTAATTAAAATCAACATCTGTTTGGTTGAACATCTGATCAGATAGGTAAAAGTCTGATAAGATAAAAACAACTATTTCATTGCTCTAACATC
Organism: Ambrosia x helenae; assembly: GCA_030844895.1. NCBI lineage: Eukaryota > Viridiplantae > Streptophyta > Magnoliopsida > Asterales > Asteraceae > Ambrosia > Ambrosia x helenae. Next base: position 78,981,253 of record CM061223.1, read on the forward strand.
TGATCAGATATGCAAAAGTCTGATTGGCAAAATCTACCACTATTAAAGATAACCACTGTTGTCCTATCTATTGCTTTCATAATCTGTTGACTTGTCAACAGATGTTATAAAACAATTGTCACCCATTACATTTATTCCAATAGTGTTTGCCATGTGGGACAGATCTTAGCCACCAGATCATTCATCAGATGCATGCCACGTTTGCTCTCAAAAGCAGAACTTTGGCCACGTCAACATCACTTTTTTCAGCCTATATAAACCCCTGTTTCACTCAAATAGAGTTTACACTGACTTCTCAAATTCAAAATTCTCCAAAGTAGTTTCTAACTCTCGTTTACAAATCTTCCATCAAAATTTCCGTCTTTAATCCATATTCTCTAAAAGTTACAATGGATCTTCAAGTAAAAAACTCCCCATAATACCTTTCATATCTGGTTAAAATAGATGAAAACACACCGTTCCACTCCATTATCGACATCCTAGTACAGTCAAAGTACCACCCAATTCTCACTGCCGATGTATCCATCTATGTCGACACCCTCCAAGAATTCTAGCTTAAAGCGAAAACCTTGCTAACAGATAAAAAATCCAACTGCCATTAAGTCCACAATTGGAGAAACCACCTTCAAAATCACTCCACGGTCCATCTTTACCATGTTCACCTTCAATGATACAGTCGAAAAAGGAATTGTTTTTGGAAAATGAGCTTTACACAGAGTTCATTGAGAGGAGTTATGATGGTCAATTGACGAGGGAAACAATTTTCAAACCACAATTTCCCCCGGAAAATAAAATTCTTTTCCACACCCCCCCCCTTCTCGTGTGTCTCTCTGCCAAGACCATGCCTTTTAATGAGATTCCACTTAAAATTCATTATCTGGGATATGCAATTTTAACCCAAAATGATTACAACTTATCGCACGCAATGTTCATGGACTTGGTAGGAAATGTGAAAGCTGTACAAAAATGGGTCAAACAATGCTTTCTACTGTACCCAAGACTTTTAAGATTTTACTTACAAAAGACTTTACCTGGAAATGATTTTAAACAAGGTGAAACTTTTCAAATAAAAGTCTTTCAAATGAAACTTTTACAAGGATGTTGGGCTCAAAGTCCAAGAAAATGCATCAAAAAGTAAATCTTAAAAAACACAAGCAAAGAGTGTTGAAACAATAACTGTTGTTCAAACATCTGTTGCTTAGCCCACTGCTCCTGGTGGCCATAACACTATGACCAGTGTTGTGGAACCCACACTAGTTTAAGAATTTGTCGTAAAGCGTGTATGGATAAATATGGGGAGCACGCAGTCCATTTCAAAGAGCTCCTCGGGTTTAAATACCGGCATGACTGGGTGAAAGACGTTTTATGGGACATCTTGAGAAGAGCTGGGATTTCTGCTAAGAAGGAGACCCATGTGAATTTCCTTACGGACCTTGCAGAAGGGAGATCCACTCTTCGAACAATGGATCTGCTCATATTTGGATGAGCTGGGGGAAACATGCTTGTGTGGACCTCACGAGGGTATCTCCTTTGGTTGGGTTGAGGGAAAAGGTTCATAGCTGGACAAGCATCGAGAAGAGAAGAATCGAATAAAGTGGATAAACATGCTAAAGCTTGTGAAGAGAATCAACACGTCTTTGTCCCCTTGGCATTTGATACCTTTGGCTCCCTAGAAATGGAAGTTATCTGGTTCTTGAATAGGGTCTAACTGGTTATCCATAGCAATAGTTCATCTCCAGGGGGCAGGGGTTTGTTTCAGTAGATTGAGGTTTGCAATTCAGAAAAGGGTGGCGGCACAGCTTGTTTATGACACCAGTCAACGATCCAGGTTAACAGAGAGCAATTGGGTACCCAATTTACACACATGTACAAAGTAACAATACACGTGACAATGTCCAGGTGGAAAGCTACACAATCCACCCAAACCCGAACAATCACAAAGTGATTGAAAGTCCAAGATCCTTCCTACCGAGTATCAAACACACATACAACCAAAGGAGGAAACAATGATTGTATGAGAAGAACAAAGAAGAAACTTGAAATAGAATGATTTGATTAATAGTGTGCACACGACTTCTTAGAGCCGTCTGGTACACGAGAGCATCAAGAAAATAAAAGACAAGAAACCCCAAAACAAACCATGAAACCCCTATTTATATTAGACATAGGCGGTTACCCTACATGGGCCACTTAGGCCGAACCTAATATTACGTAGCCCAAGACAAACGCAAACTTTTAAATCTAGCCCAACAATATCCCCCTAGGTTTGTGTTGGCTTGGTAAGTTACCGCTGCTTCTTGGAGCTCTTCTTCTTTTTCTCTAAAGCCTTCTTCCATTCTTCAGCTGACTTTCCAACATATGGACCAAACAATCCAGTTTCCAATCTTCCTCTACTATCTGTCGTTAATCCCAGTCTTGCTATCTGAGCCACTGCACCGGTGAACGACTTTGCACAAGCCTCTTATTTTGGATCAAACTGAATCTGATGTTTCACTAGAACTTGAATATCTTCCGAATGTAGACTCATCAGATCTTTAGCATCAAAAACTCGCTGTTCATCACTATCACAAACAATCACTACAGACCGAGAAGTAGGATCATAAACCCAGAACCTCATATCCTTCAAACATCCTCTGTCCATTGGCTTAGACAAAGGAATGGTCTTCATCTTGTCAGTAGGTGGCCACTGAACTGTCTTGAATGGCTTTCCATCTGAAGTTATCACACCTTTATACTCCACCAGTAGTGAACCAGCAATCTTCATATGTCTAAAATTCACCTTTGCTTGCTCTTGAATCTTTTTATGAAACGTGCTTCCAATCCTATTTCAAGGATTTCTTGTCTGATTTATAAAAGGAGCTCTTGCAAGTTCTGCCAGATCAATCTTAGTCCAGGAGTTGAAAGCAGAGGTAGAAGCATAGTATTCAACTGCTCCATTTCCTCTATGAACAACAATTACTCCTTTGTCATCATTGTATCTCCAACAATCTATCCCTGTTCGATTTCCTTAAGTATCAAACCGATCCCTAGTAGTTGTCACGAATCTTTCAGCATGCTCTTCCATAGGATCAAGAGATTGTTCAGCTATATTCTTAAGAACATATGTACTCCCTGGACGACGATCTCTCACACGAGGGACTTGATCTTCATAGTACTTCTTCATACGTTCTTCATGCTCTTTTTGTGATCTTTCACGCTCAGCAGGAGTCATAACTTTCTCCACAAATGAAGACGTCTCTGAAAACTCCTTTCCAAACTTATTTTCTAACTTCTGAGTCAAGTTAAGAAATCTAGCTGAAACATCGCCTAAGCCCGACTCCAACTCAGTAATCTTTTGATTCTTCTCAGTGACAGTCTCCATCAAACTCTGTACCTGAGTAGTGAGCCACACATTCTCTGTCTCCAACTTCAAGACTTTTGTCTGCGGTCTATGAACATCCACTTCAGCAAATATGTCTTCATCACTATCAATTCCTTCCTTACTTTGTCAGCCAAGTAAGCCATCTGAGCTCTTTGAAAAGCTTCTTCATCAAACAAAACCTTGCTCGAACCAGATGCATCGGAAGATCCAACTTCTTCATTTATTCTTCCTGTGATTGGTGCCTTACTCATATATTGAGAAAATGATTCCATTGTAGTAGCAGGTACTGTAGTGGAACTAATAATACCAACAGGAAGGTCGGTAGATACACTGGCATCAGTCATGATAACATCAGCAGCAGGAGAAGTGGTTTCAGCAACAGGAACTGAAACATCAGAAATAATATCAGCAGTAACGGTCAACCTGGGATCTCTTTTCCTTCTCTTCCTCGGTCTCAAATCAGAATTAGGGTCTTCAGAAACTTCAGCATCAACAGATGTCTCAACTGCAACATCGGATGGAGGAATCCTTTGTTCAGCTTCTCGGATGGTATTCAGTATACTCGATAGAGCTTCTGCATAAGGAATAGCAACCTCAGAGGCAGCAGTGTTGGGAACTTCAATCATAATCTCTTCTCCAACCAAAACTCTCTCAGCTTCAGGCACTGATTTTACTTCGGCATTCTCCATAATAAAACCATCTATCTCTTCTTCATTCAGATCATCAAAATCAAAATTCTCAAACTGTTCTTCATCATTTCCTGCAATCTTCTCATCTTCTTTCACTACCTCCTCGTCTTCACTTTCTTCTTCAGTTAAGTCCACATTTTCAGGAGGTGAATGCTGCTCAGTAGGTGGTGGTTCAACAATCTGAACATCATGCTCTTCAGCTACCTGAGTAGATGGAGGAGTTGGGGTTTCTTCAATAATTTCACCAAAATTTCCGAATTTTACCATTGGAAACTTTCCTTCAAACATTTTCTTGGCGTCCTTACGATTCTATTTTATAAGCCCAAAAGCCTGAGGAGCCATGCATTTCTGATCATACGCTTCAACAGTTCTTTCCAGACACGGATATTTGTGCTCAAATAACATTTGCACGAATCGTGGAAACTTATAGAAATACTTCTTGTTAAAGGTCTTCACATTTAACATCATGTCTTCAAATACACACCTTGAAAAATTAAAATCCCATCCCAAGATTAAAGCCACCACTCCCGAAGTGTACTTCAAATTCATCTGATCCAATCCACTCTTGTTTCCTCCCAAACTTGCCAAAAATATATGAATCAACATCCTCCAGTAGCTAGGAAATAACTTCTTCACATATGGAGATGCATATAAGTCACCCTCATATCCCATCTTCTTCAGTGTCGAAACAACTTGCTCTTTTGTGAAACTAACTGGGTCCTCTTGAGAGTCACCAAAAAGTAACACATCCCGAACATCTTGTTCTGAAAAATTTACTTCAGTTCCCCAAATCTTTGAACGAATAGAGGTATCTGTCTTTCATGCCGTTGAATTATCCCAGAACTCAGTAATCCAGTCTGCAAGCACAACCGGATTCTCTCTCAAAGCGTGTGCAATTCTACAGGCATTGAGACCAACGATCAGAGACTTGAACTCCTGCATGTGATCCGCAAGAGGGTCACATAAGGAACAGACTATGTTGTGATCTCTTTTGAACTTTGGTGCACGAGCAGCCATTTCTGCACAAAAACAAACTGTATTAGTCAACAAAAACCTATCAAAATTCACCAAAATACTTAAAACAGCTTAATGGGCCCCCTTTTAGTCTTCTAGATCATATTCGGGTCCATGTTCTCTTGAATCAGATAACCATTTGGGCCTCGGGTCACACAACAACACAATAAAGCTGTGTCCGAGTGGGGTGAGGATGTCCGAGGGCAAAAAGGTAAAAAATCAGGAGTGTCCGAGTGCTAAGACCGTGTCCGAGGGCAAAATGGCAAAGGTCAGGAGTGTCTGAGGGCAAATAAGTCAAGGACATGTGTGTCCGAGCAAAAATTGGAGTGTCTGAGTGGGGTAAGGTGTGTCCGAGAGCAAAATGGTAAAAAGACATGAGTGTCCGAGTGCAGGAAGTGTGTCCGAGGTGACGTGGCATCAAGTGTGTCCGAGTGGAGAGTTGTGTCCGAGTGACCAGAGAGTGTCCGAGGACAAAATGGTAATTTTGTCTTTGGTTGAGCTCGAACTCCAGGAGTGTGAGGTCCACGCGCCACTCGAGTTTGAGTTTTTCGGCGCGTAACACTCACGCGCCGCTGTCTGGAGCAATGAACCGCCATGATTATCCCCTTTTAACAAGTTTCCTTTGCCTTCCAGCCTCCCCATATACCTACAAATCACTTCAAGAACACCATTTTCATAACCAAACATCAAAATATCAAAGCCTTACCTTCTTGATTCCCTCGAAAAACTTGATGAACACTTGAAGTGTTTCCGGCGGGCGGGTGTGTGTGTGAGAGAAGGTTGAGAGCAAAATGTATTTTGTGACTTTTGAAAAAAGCACACACGCTGCCCCCCCCCTTTTGTGTAATCAAGATTTGTGTGGCCCACCAAACGTGTGGTGGGCCCATCTCGGATCTCAAACCTCATTTAACAATTTTTAAGGTGTGTCTTGCAACCGGGTCCAAGTCAGATCGTGAACTGGTCTAATAGAAACTTTGTTAAAAATATTTAAATGATATACTTAAACAATATTTTTTGTCACGAGATCAAATCATTGAGTTTCGGGCTGAGCTACACTTATCGACTCTAATCTACTTAAGTTGGTCTTAGCAATTGCCAGTTTATTTGTCCCCTTAAACTTATTTCCTTAGGCCTTCTCGTATCACGATCTGTGATATTATTTATCATGTTTTGGTGTATTTATTACAAACACTCAAGTAAGTCACAATCAAATCCTAGAATAAAAGGTGGTACACTCTATCATGCAAGCAGTTTCCCTACCACATATTTTTCACAGTATCTATTCTAGAATTCTGAAACCTTGACTGGGACTTGATTGAGAGAAGAAAAGAATAGATCAATAAGATATTTATAGTAATATACAAGTCAGATGATTTCTCAAATGACGAGGGCTTTGGGTTTTGGACTCTAGAGGGTCTCTTTTAGGACATCCTGACTGTGTCCAGGTCAGCATATATCTGGATGCAGCGGAGGAGCAGCCAGGACATCTTTGGACACTAAGGTCTCTTTTAGGTGAAAAATGATCTACAGCACGACAACGAATAGCTAGGTCAGCATATATCTGGATGCAGCAAAAGCTTTCATTGCCTAGCATCTCCAGGTCTTTGCTTACACAAAACAGAGGAGATACACGAGTTTTTCAGAAAAGGTTTCGGACCTAGACCACAGTGTTATGTTTCGGGACATCACACAAGCATTCAAATAGAAGTGTACCTTATTCCAAGTGATGTTCCTTACTGAGGTCGTGTCTTATCTTTAAGTGCTTCACAAGATCATTTACCATTCAGTCATCAGGACCAAGCATCTCCAGGTCTTTGCTTACACAAAACAGAGGAGATACACGAGTTTTTCAGAAAAGGTTTCAGACCTAGACCACAGTGTTATGTTTCGGGACATCACACAAGCATTCAAATAGAAGTTGTACCTTATTCCAAGTGATGTTCCTTACTGAGGTCGTGTCTTATCTTTAAGTGCTTCACAAGATCATTTACCTTTCAGCCATCAGGACCAAGCCTACCAACATATCACACTAGAGCCAAACTGTTTCGATACACGTCTTACATGAGTCAGCCTTAATCCAACTATGAAAGTTCATTTCATTTCTCGTTTTTTACAACAAAAATGTTTTGATCTTTTCTTAGGATACATACCCCTAAATTTGTGCTTAAAATTAAGAATTTAAAGAACAAATTTACAAACCTAAGACAAAGGAAAATGTTTTTTTTTTTTTTTTTTAAGGAAACGAAGACCAATTTAGTCCTCGAAATGGACCATCTTGAGCAGTTCAGAAAGATTGTTAGGACAAAAAGGATTGGTGAAACCACTTTTGCAAACCTTAGTCTAATTCACTTCTGTCAAATTATTCTAAGTATAGAACTACTGAAGAAAGAAGACTAAACTGCTGAAGAAGGATTCTACAAGTACTGAAGAAGAAATGCATCAGAAGTTCTGAAGTCCAAACCAAACAGTTCACTAAAGAACTACTGAAGACAAACTACTCATCAGTAGTTTGTCATTCATCAGCACTTGTTCAAGAATCTTTCCACCGCCTTATGTTTCAGTAGTTTATTAGTTTAGTATTACTTTAACTTTTTGTACAAGTTCCAAGATTGCAACTTGTTGCAACTTGTCTCTGAACTTGCTTTTTGGCAAGGTTCATGTATTTGTAAAGTCTATAAATAGATGGGTTTATCCCTCTGTTTTAGACATTGATTTTTAATACAGAAATCCTTCAAAGCTTATCATTGTTATTTCCATTTCATTTACTGAGAATCTGTTTAATTGTTCATTCTCATTCAATGCTTAGATTCTCATTAAATACTTATCTTTAGTTTTATCAAACATCCAGGGGGAGTAATAACTCCTGTTGATAAGTGTAGCTTTAACTTATATCATTCCGCTATGCTATTACTGATAAAGAACTTGCTAGACACTTAAGTGTTCACTAGCAAGTTCATACAAAGAGCAATACTGATCCAACAATTGGTGTCGGAGCACTGGTTTATCTGATCACATATCAATCTAACACATTGAGAATTAGACACAGGCTCTTATTGATATTTAATAAGGGATTAAAAGTTCACTTTTATCAACATCCATCACTTTAAGAGATATTTGACAAATCAATACTCTTTAAAATGGATCCTCATAATACTGGTTCTGCCAATAAACCTGCTATGCTAGTAAGAAATGAATATAATATCTGGCAAAGGAGAATGGCACATACCTTATCACAGACCAACACAGGTTGCTAGAAATCTGTGATATATGGTCCTCATAAACCAGTAAATATCAATCTTGAAACTAAAGAAGAAATTCCAAAAGACCCAAAAGACTATACAGATGATGATTTCCTAAAACTTGAGCTTGATGCTAAAGCTTTCTCTATGTTGGCAATGGCACTCCCAAATGAAATCTACTCTGGCCTATTACATTGTGATAGTGCCAAAGAGATTTGGGACTACCTCAAAGAACAGTTTGGAGGAACTGAAGAGGTGATTGCCAACACCAGAGAAATCCCGGCTCAACAATATGAAACTTTTGCTCACATTAATGGGGAAAATTTAATACAACAATTTGAAAGATTCTCCTCATTAATATCTGAGCTAAACTTAAATGGTCATACCTACACAACTGTATCTATGCTTCATAGACTTTTAAGGTCTTTACCTGAAAAATGGGAAACATACTCTATAGTCTTAAGATCTTCACCAGACTTTAGCTCCCTCACTCTTACAAAACTTCATGGGAGATTACTTACTTTTGAAAGAGAAATTGATCAAAAGAAAAAGTTAAAAAGTTCTGGTAAAACTGCTGATGACTATCTGCCAGGTAGTACAGCACTATTGGGACAAGACTCACCAACTTGTTCAAATAGTTTAGGATCTTTTGACCATATTGACATAACTGCTGGGATCTCATCTGAAAGATCATTCCCAGGTTATGACAATAATGATTTTAGTCAAACTGCTGATAACATGTGTTTTATCATGGATGATTTAAAAAATTTCAGCAGTGATGACTTGGAAGAAATGGATATTCTACACCAACTGGCCATGTTAAGTTTAAAAACAAACAAATTTTATAAAAGGTCAGGAAGGAAGTTTCCAGGAATCAACAGCTCAACAAAAATTGGTTTTGACAAATCTAAACTTAGATGTCACAAGTGTCAAAAGTTGGGGCACTTTGCTAGAGAGTGTTGAAGCTCTAGCTTTAACCAATCTCAGTCTGGAAATAATTTTAACCCCAGTTATAACAGGAATAATGGAACACAAGGGAGTGCACATTTTGTACAGGCACAAGCTCCACAACACCAATATGTGCCACAAGTACAATATGTACAGATGCCTGCTCAACAGATGCAGAGCCAACAATCAATCCCTCCCTTTCCAGCTGCTCAACCACCTCCACAGACTCAGCAACCCTCACAACAAAGTTTATTTACTTCAGGGTATGTTGACTGGAGCAGCCTTCCTTTTGACACTACTGAGTGTATTCCTGATGCAGACAACAAGATGTTTGACATCAACTAGGGAGAGCCTGACAATGGCAGAAATAACTTTGCCTTGATGGCATTTGAGGGATGCACCTCAAAATCTGCCTTGTCACAGGTATCAAAAGAATCTTTGACAAAACTTTGTTCAACTTCTTGTAAAGAATCCTTTGCTCTCATAAGAGAGACTAATGTGCACTTACAAGGTAAAGCAAATGACTCTGAGAGAAAATTCACTCAGATGAAATGTGATTTAGAAAGAAAACTTTCTGCAAAAACAAAAGAAGTTTCTAAGTTAACTAACACTGCTATTGAAACCCAAGCACAAATTAAAATCATGATAAATGACCTAGCAAATGTCAGACAAGAGCTTGCTGACACCAAGGTCACATGTGCAAAATGGGTTGAATCTTGTAAAGGGTACCAACTATTGCTAAACAAACAAAGTGCTTCAAATGTTAGGTTTGGCATAGGGTACAATCACACTGAAACACCAACAAATTTTTCCCCCAAAACAACTGAAGATGGGAGAAAAATTGTTTCAGGTGAAACTTCTGAAGAGAAAGAATGCACATCTTTCCATGAAAACTTTCTAAAAAGTCATAAAGAAAGTTCTTCAGAAGTACTGATAAAATCTGACATTAAGCCATCAGTAATTTCAACTACATCAGGAGTTGAGAACCTGAAAACTACTGATGACCTAAAACCAATCAATACAGTCAGAAACTTGTCTTTGAAAGAAAAGACAAAAGAATGTGAAATCTGTGGTCTGTTCAACCACAAGACAGAATTTTGCAGATACAGAAAAGGTATTCAGTCTAACAAGAAAATTCAACAACTGGTTGTGGGAAAACAAATCAGAAATGATTTTGTAGAAACTTTTTCTCCCAGGAAACAACAACCAGTAAACACCTTTTCTCAGAAAAAGACAAAATCTCAACAAAAATCTTTTTCTCAAAATTCTCTTTCAGTAGTTAGACCTAAATCATCAGCAGTTTCACAAACTGCTGAGATTAAAGATCTCATGAACATGGTACAACTACTGATGACCAAAGTTGATGGTGGTCCTCAAAAGGATACCACCATTGCTCTTAATGAAAAATCCATTGCCAAAAAGACATGGATTCCTCAACTTGGTCAAGAACAAACTGTAAATGTTCTCAAGAGCAAACCCAAAGCCAAACTGGCTTGGGTTCCCAAATCTAACTAATTTTCTATCTTGTTCAGAGAGTTTCCAGAGGCTTGAATAGCATTTGGTATGTAGACAGTGGAGGCTCAATGCATATGACATGATGCAGATACCTGATAAACAATTTTATCAGTCAAAGAGAAGGATCTGTATCCTTTGGGAACAATGCTAAGGGATATGTGCTAGGACATGGCAATATCTCCTCTGGCAAAATACAGCTTGACAAGGTCAATCTGGTTGAAAACCTTGAGTACAACTTGCTGAGTGTGTCACAAATGTGTGATAAAGGATATTCTTCCTTTTTCACAAAGACAGCATGCAAGATCATATCACCAGAAGGCCAGAATTTGATAGAGAAGATCATTGAAGATCATACTTTGTTAATAGCCAAAAGATGTGGCAATGTCTATGCAGTGGACATTGAAAAGGACAAAGTACTGAACAACACTGCCTGTTTCTTCTCAAAGGCATCAACTTCAGAGACTGATCTCTGGCACAGGAGACTTGGCCATGTGAACTTTAAAACCATAAATAAAGTCACAAAAATGGGCTTGGTCAGAGGTCTACCTTTAAAGGTATACCGGTGTCAAGAACACTGTGTATCCTGTTTAAAGGGAAAACAGCATAAGTCCTCCTATAAGTCTATTGAAGAATCAAAAACAACTGCATGTCTTCAACTACTCCATATGGACTTATTTGGGCCTGTAAAAATCATGAGCCTTGGTAAGAAGAAGTAATGCTTGGTCATCATTGATGACTATTCAAGATTTACATGGGTATTCTTCTTATTTTCCAAGGATGAGGCTGCTGAAATCATCAAGTTCTTCATTCTACAAGTAGAGAAACAATATTCTCTATCTGTCAAAGCCATTAGAAGTGACAATGGGACAGAGTTCAGGAACAAAACTCTGGATGAATTCTGCTTGTCTAAAGGGATTATTAGACAATACAGTGTTCCCAGAACTCCTGAACAAAATGGTGTAGTAGAAAGGAAGAACAGAACCTTGATTGAAGGAGCAAGAACAATGTTAGCTGATTCAGGCCTACCATTGTATTTCTGGGCTGAAGCAGTTAACACTGCATGTTATGTTCAAAATAGAGTCCTTGTCAACAAGAGACACTCCAAGACTGCCTATGAAGTTCTTCATGGCATAAAGCCCCTTATCTCCTTTTTCAGGGCTTTTGGATGTCAATGTTTCATTCTAAACATCAAAGACTCTATTTTAAAGTTTGCTGCCAAAGTTGATTCAGGTTACTTTCTTGGTTACTCTTCCACTAGAAAAGCCTACAAGGTTTTTAACTCAAGAACCAGGATAGTAGAAGAATTACTGAATGTCAAGTTCAATAAGTCAAAACACACTCTTAGCCCAGCACATCCTGCTGAACTTTTTGACTTTGACAGCTTCCATTTTGGACCTGAAAAGACTGTTACTTCATCTAAACCTACTTATTATGGTGATCAAAGGTTTAATGATGAGGATCCAGCACCATGGACTCCTCAAACAGTCATTAAGTCAACTTCCAAACCATCAGAAGTTTCACAAACTTCTGATTCTAGAACTGCTGATGTACAAACTCAAACATCTGCTTCAGCACCTAAAACTACTGAAGATGTTCAAACAGCTGAACCAGACATTATAAACCTCAGTAGTTTGTTTGATGAAGTACAAGATCCACCTACACCTATCAGTGGTTTACAACAACTGATTGAACACAAAGATCATCCACTTGAACAAATCATGGGTGATATTGCATCAGGTGTTCTTACAAGAAACCAGCTTTCCAACTTTTGCTTATTCTCAGCATTTATTTCTCAGTTGGAACCAAAAAAGTACCAAGAAGCCCTCAAAGTAAAACAATTGGGTACAAGCCATGCAAGATGAGTTGCTTCAATTCAAAAAGCAACAGGTTTGGGAAATTTGTTCCTTACCACCAAACAAGCAACCAATTGGCACAAGATGGGTTTTTAGGAACAAACAAGATGAGGCTGGTATGATTATAAAGAACAAGGCAAGACTGGTAGTACAAGGTTACTCTCAAGAAGAAGGAATTGATTATGATGAAACCTTTGCTCCAGTTGCAAGGCTTGAAGCCATCAGGTTATTTCTGGCCCATGCCATTTCCAACAAAATCAAAGTTTTTCAAATGGATGTTAAAAGTGCATTTTTGTATGGAAAGATAAAAGAGGAAGTGTATGTCTGTCAGCCACCTGGGTTTGAGGATCCTTCTCATCCTGAGTGGGTGTACAAACTAGACAAAGCTCTTTATGGGCTCAAACAGGCTCCAAGAGCCTGGTATGAAACACTTTCTAACTTTCTACTCAAAAATAACTTCACAAGAGGCTCCATTGATAAAACTCTTTTCATAAAACATGTTGGAAATCATATCTTACTTGTTCAAATATATGTTGATGATATCATATTTGGTTCAACAAACACAAAACTGTGTGATGAATTTAAGAAACTCATGCAATCAAAATTTGAGATAAGTACAATGGGAGAACTGCAGTACTTTCTGGGACTGCAAATTAAACAACAAACAAATGGAACTTTTATACATCAATCAAAGTATGTTAAAGAATTATTAAACAAATTTTCTTTACAAGACTGTAAATCATGTTCCACTCCCATGACACCAACCACACAAGTTGAACCAGATGATCAAGGAAAACAGGTTGATCAAACCATGTATAGATGTATGATAGGTTCCCTTTTATATCTAACTGCTTCTAGACCAGATATTATGTTTTCAACATGTGTCTATGCTAGATATCAATCAGCTCCTAGGGAATCACACCTCATTGCAGTCAAAAGAATCTTCAGATATCTGAAAGGAACTCCAACACTTGGAATTTGGTATCCTGCTTCAAGCAATACCAAGTTATCAGCTTTTTCAGATAGTGACTATGCAAGGTGTAAAATGTCAAGAAAATCAACATCTGGTGGTTGTCAATTTTTGGGAAACTGTTTAGTGTCCAGGCAATCAAAGAAACAAACATCTGTTGCAACTTCAACTGCTGAAGCTGAATATATTGCAGCTGCAAGTTGTACATCACAGATACAATGGCTCCAGTATCAACTTCTTGATTATGGAATCAAAGAGACCAAGACACCATTGCTTGTAGATAGCAAATCTGCCATTAGCATCATTCAAAATCCTGTTCAGTTCTCAAAAACCAAACATATTGAAATCAGGTATCATTTCATAAGAGATTGCTATGAAAAAGGCAAGATTGAAGTGAAACATGTAGCAACAGCTAATCAAATAGCTAAAATATTCACTAAACCCCTTGACACATCAACATTTCAGAAGTTAGTATCCATGCTTGGGATGCTAAATTTGTAAGTGTTTCTTTTATTTTTCTGCACATATTTTCATTTTTCACTTACATTTGTTTTTTAAGTCTGAAAACTTCTGAAAAACAAACAAGAGAGAAACTACTGATGAACAAAACATCAGTATGGGAATATTTTTCTGAAAAATGATTAACTTCTGATAAAATAAACTTCAGAAGTTATGAATAAAGTATTTTTAAAGCATTCTCATCAGTTGTTCAAAACTACTGAAGAGAAAGTGGGAACTACTGATGATATTTGTTCTTCATCAGCAGTTTGGTCAAAAAGGGTAAATCAGACTTTTCCCACATCAGAAGTTTGACCTAGGCGGTTAAAAACTTCTGATAAATACCTTTTCCCAATCAGAAGTTTGTAGGCGGTTATAGACTTATGATAAATACTTTTTCCAACACTTATCCTTTCAAAAAGCAAAAATTCCCTCCTTCTCTCTCACAAAACACTCTCAAGACCTAAACCTGCAAAACACTGTTCGATCCACACATACACAAACCACATGGCTCTAGTACTGAAACAGGGACACAATCAAAGAGGCTACTTCGAAAAACAAGAAGCCTGATCCCAATACGACAAAATCATTGATTTGGTCGTCAAATCCCAATACTTCACCGCCCTCACCATCGACCCTCCAATCCACACTGAAACTCTAAATGAGTTTTAGGCAAACGCAGAGACGGTGACGGTGAACAACAAAGTGATCTCCCTCAATTCAACCATCCAAGGGAGAAGAATGGCAATCACACCAGCTATTTTGGCAATTAGGCTGGGTTTGGATGATGTAAATGCCCCAGACCAATTTCCAAACTCTCAGATTCATTTAACCATGACAGAGTGTGGTTACCAAGGTACTCTCTCACATGCTACAATCTTTAAGAAATATTTTGAATCAAAGTATAAATTGCTTTTTCATTATATTATTATGTGTTTGAGTCCAAAAACTGGATCTTATGATCAGATGCCCGCAACTTTTCAACCTATTTTTCATTCCATAGTAAATGAAACAAAATTCAGGGCATCGTCACTTTTCTTTAATGAGTTGGTGTTACATCATCTAAATACTAAAAAGAAGTTTTTGTTGTACCCAAGATTTATTATGCATTGCATAATAAAAGAACTTGGAGAAGAGGTGCTTGTGGGTAAAACTACAATTTTAAACCCTTTGTCCTCACAAGCATACTCAAGGCACAACAAACCGGCTGCCTGGCCAGAAGATGACCAAGGGGAACCAGAAACAGTCCCCATGGAACCCTCATCTTCCAAACCTACACCCCCAAAGGCCAAGAAACCCATGCAACAAAAACAAAAACCCACCAACCCAAAAAGAAAAGCAGTTCAGGAGGTTGAGATGCCTGAACTAGCTAATGTGCAATCTGCACTTGATAAAGATGTGACTGAAACATCCTCTCAGTCTCATCCATCTCAAACCCCACCAAGAGCACCAATCACCATACTTTTCAAAAGAAAAAGACTAAAGAAAACTATTCCTATTGACTCCTCTTTTGAAACTGCTGAACCCATTGACCAAACTACTGAACCAGCACCCCAAACTACTGAACCAGAAATTGAAATTGCCAAGCTTCTCTCCGGGCTAAAAGAGAGAATCCCATCCGAACATGTCAGTCCCCAACAACAACATCAAACAGGGGACATAGCCTCAGAACTTGACATGGATGTGGACACTCAAAGCCCTAACCAAAGAGATGAGGATGAACCAGGATCTCTAAGCCCAAACTAAGAAACTCTTGGTACTTTTGAGGCTGCTACTACTCATTTACCACCCAGTGGTGGATCTGAGGAAAGAAGCAACATAGCTAAGACCTCAACTGTGGCAACTACTGATGAAGGCTTAATGCCTGAGGTAGGAAATCCTCTGAACCAAGACAAAGAGGTACATGAGACAACTGAGTTGGGCTCAGCTCATGCTGTAACTGATACAGTCCTCATTGAGGATGTAATCAGGGATTCAGATGATTCCATTGACTTGGATGATGATTCACAACACAAAACTACTGAATTAACGGCTACAAGTGAAGGTCCTGCTACTGGTGTGTCTATGCTCAAGAAGCTAGTCACACCAGATCAGGTTAAAGTCCACTTAATCCCTGATTCCCCAAAAGTGGCATCTTTTGTACAACAAGAAGATCTCCCAAAAATACACCCCTCACTACAAATGCCTACCCAATTCCTTGGGCCATCCAGCATAGACATGAACCAGGTATGCAGCCCAGATGGTCCCTTATATCACATGATGAACACCCTCGTCAAAAATCACTTCCAAATCTACACAGCTAACTTAGAGCTGTCCATCAAAAACCAATTTGGAGTGATACAGACTAAGATGAACGATCTGTCCAACAAGATTGACTTCAACTCCAAACAGATTGCTACTCTTAGAGGTCATTTCTCTGAACCCTCAAAGAAAAAGCTTGATGAATCCAAAAAGGGGGAGAAAAACTAAGGAACCTATGGAGTCATTCGAAGCCAGGATAAGGGCAAGAGTGGCTATCCAAGAAAGAGAACAGAGAGACCAAGCCAGAAGAGAAAAACTGGCCCAACAGTTTGGTGTCTCTGTACAAAAAATAGAAGATGCTGAAAAGTCTGATGAATCCCAAGGCCACAATGAAGAAACTTCTGATGGTGAAAGTTCTGATGAAGACTCAGAAAATACTGAAGACAATCCTTCAGTAGTTGACAGACCTTCAGTAGTTGTCAACCCATCAGAAGTCAACACTTCCAACACTGAAACTGCTGAACAGCCTTCCAGATCAACTGAACCTACTCAACCAACTCCTGTTCCTCCAAGGCCTACTACTACAGTTACCACTATGACTGTACTAAACCCTTCTCCAATCTCTCAATCAGCAGAACTTCTTGAGAAGAGTTTAGTGGCAGTTCAAAAGAAAGCCAAGGAAGATCAGATTTGGAAAAATCTGGAAGCAAGGGATGATTTAGACTTAAGCCTGGATGAAAAGCTACAGGCTTATGAAGCAGAACTTCAAAGGCAGGCTAACCTGGAAAGAATTGCTGAGGAAGACAAAAGACAACAACTGATGTCTTACATCACCAAGAACAGCAAGACCAAAGCCTATACATTGAAGGGACTCTCCATGGAAGAGCTAACAAGAAGAGCTCAACTTGTTGCAGACAAACTTGCAACAAGTAAAGATGGAAAAGCCAAGAGAGCCCAGATGATTGAAGAATTAGTAGCAAATGGTTATGGTTCAAAAGCCTCTGTGTCCAAATGGAAAGAAGAAAGAATGGTGGACACTTATAGAAAATACAAGGCTGCAAGGGCTGCAAATCCAGAGAAGTTTGAAACTGCTAAAGTGTCAACTTCAGTAGTTAGAACTTCTGGTGTTTCAAGAAAACCTGCTACAAAGAAAAAGACAGAGGAGAATGTGAAGACTGATTTCAGGATGGTACTACTAGAAGGAAGTACAGTAGTCCATTCTGACTTCGACATTGAAGAGAAACCTCTGATAACCCAATTCAGGGATCCTTCCACCTTTGCCTATCAAATTCAAAAGACCATTAAAGACAAACTGAACACTAAGGTAATTACTGAGCATCACTTGCCAACTTTTCAACTACCTAATGTGATGCAACAAGAACAAGGAAGAGAATCCCACCTAAGAGTCACTGAAATCGAAGACATCCAACACTCAAGAGCATCCCAGGGTACCAGCATGGTTCCCTATACTTTAGACTTTGACAAGTCTAAAGTGCCTATCATCAGATGGTCCTTTACTGATGACAACTCAGTACAAGTGACAAGAAGAGGCCTCACAAGCAGATCCTATAGGTCGATGAATGATCTGAAGAAGCTATCAACTCAAGACCTGCTTACAATCCAGCATCTAGAACCACAAAGAGGATCTCTCACTGATGAACAGCTGAACCAGTTGAAGAATTCCATGTTCAAAGGGATATGAAAGATTGTGAATGACAGAAGAAAACAATAAGGAATTAGAAAGGTTTTGGCTTCATCAATCCAGGGGAGATTGTTAGGACAAAAAGGATTGGTGAAAACACTTTTGCAAACCTTAGTCTAATTCACTTCTATCAAATTATTCTAAGTATAGAACTACTGAAGAAAGAAGACTAAACTGCTGAAGAAGGATTCTACAAGTACTGAAGAAGAAATGCATCAGAAGTTCTGAAGTCCAAACCAGACAGTTCACTGAAGAACTACTGAAGACAAACTACTCATCAGTAGTTTGTCATTCATCATCACTTGTTCAAGAATCTTTCCACCGCCTTATGTTTCAATAGTTTATTAGTTTAGTATTACTTTAACTTTTTGTACAAGTTCCAAGATTGCAACTTGTTGCAACTTGTCTCTGAACTTGCTTTTTGGCAAGGTTCATGTATTTGTAAAGTCTATAAATAGATGGGTTTATCCCTCTGTTTTAGACATTGATTTTTAATACAGAAATCCTTCAAAGCTTATCATTGTTATTTTCATTTCATTTACTGAGAATCTATTTAAGTGTTCATTCTCATTCAATGCTTAGATTCTCATTAAATACTTATCTATAGTTTTATCAAACATCCAGGGGGAGTAATAACTCCTATTGATAAGTGTAGCTTTAACTTATATCATTCCGCTGTGCTATTACTGATAAAGAACTTGCTAGACACTTAAGTGTTCACTAGCAAGTTCATACAAAGAGCAATACTGATCCAACAAAGAGCTTCAAAGCTAGCTCGATCAACAGGTTTTGTAAAAAGATCTGCGACATTGTCGTCAGTGTGAATGTGTGTAGGTACAATTAAACCTTGGTTAAAAGAGTCTCGGATGAAGTGTTCTTTTATGGCAATGTGTTTTACTTTTGAAAATTGAACTGGATTTTTCACAATTTGGATAGCAGCATCATTTTCACAATAAATAGGAGTAAGAGAGAAATCCAAACCGTAATCTACCTACTGATGTTGTATCAAGATCACCTGTGAACAGCATGCTGAGGCAGCCACATATTCAGCTTCCGCTATTGAGACAGAGACTGTTTGCTGTTTTTTGCATTGCCATGCAATAAGCCGATTGCCTAAGAATTGACATCCCGCAGAAGTGGATTTCCTGTCAATGTCACAACCTCCAAAGTCGCTGTCAGAAAAAGCATGTAATTCAAAGAGAGAATCCTTAGTATACCAAAGACCAAATCTGGGTTTCCCCTTAAGGTATCGAAAGATTCTCTTAACAGCATTTAAATGAGAAGTTTTAGGATTAGCCTGATAACGTGCGCATTGACACACAACGAACATGATGTCAGATCTGCTAGCACTCAGGTACATTAGCGAACCAATCATTGAATGATACAGTGTTTCATCCACGGCTTCTCCTTCCAGATCTTGAGTCAGACCTGGTCTCTCACACATTGGGGTGTTGGCTGGCTTTACTTCATTGAAGCTGAGTTTTGCAAGAATGTCATCCACGTATTTTCCTTGATGAATCAAGATACCCTTAGAGTTTTGACGAACTTGCAGACCTAAGAAAAAGGTCATTTCACCCAGATCCAAAGCACCAGAAAAGGGGTGGAGAACTTCTTTCGTTGAAAGTGCCAGAGGGGCCAACGCCTACCATATCTTCGAACTCCTTGCACAGTGTAGCACGAGTGGAACCAAAGATGATGTCGTCCACATAAATTTGCACCAGAATTCGATCTTCATTCACCGTCTTGACGAATAAATTTTGATCAATAACACCACGAGTGTATCCATTAGCAAGCAAATGTTCAGTCAAGGTAGCATACCAAGCACGAGGTGCCTGATGTAACCCATACAAAGCTTTGTCTAATTTGTACACATGCTCTGGAAATTTTGGATTTGTGAAACCCGGTGGTTGACCAACATAGATCTCTTCTTTTACAGTTCCATACAAAAATGTTGTTTTGACGTCCATCTGATAGACAGTAAACCCCTTAAACGATGCGTAGGCAAGAAATATTCCGATTGCTTCCAATCTCGCAACCGGGGCATATACCTCATCATAGTTTAAACCCTCAATCTGCCCGAACCCTTGCACAACCAATCTAGCTTTGTTTCTTAAAATTACCCCCACTGTCATCTCTTTTGTTTCGATAAACCCATCTTGTTCCAAGAGGTCGCTTCCCTGGAGGCAATTTAACTAACTTCCAAACTTTTAGCTTCTCAAACTGATTAAGTTCATCTTGCATTGCATCAACCCAGCTTGGTTCTCGCATGGCCATAGCAGTAGACTTTGGCTCAATTTGTGAAATGAAGCACGAGTACAAGCATTTGTTGATGACACCAGTTTGACTCCTTTTTAAAACACCTGCATCCACTGGACCAATGATGTTTTCCAGTGGGTGATCTCGTTGAATGTTTGTAGAAATGGCTCTGTCTGGAACTGAAGAATCTCCAGGTAGGGGTGTAATACTAGATATTTCAAACCGGGACGCTCCCAAGATAAAAACTAGTAAGATAATATAGATAAAATACACATAATTACAGCAGACAGTATGGTGCCACGAGACCAAAATCAATCCTATAGGGCCACCAGCAATCTATCCTCTTATCCAAATTCCTAGAAACCAAAACACATAACACATTCATTAATAATATTCATCTAAACCCACAACATATTCCTAAACAACCATGTCTGGATTGATTGGAACTTCAACTTCTGCAACAGCTTTACTCACCTCGCCATCAGTTTCTTCTTCAAGGTCATCAACTCCTGCTCTCTCATTTAATCCAGGTTTTTATGTTTACTGTTTTTGTATCTATATATTTTTTTAAATAATTTTCTTTGTTTATGTGTCATGAACTCATGTTTAAGTGAAATGTGAGATGAATGGTTGAGATTTAATATTGCTGTTGCAGGGCAGAGTCATGGAAAAAAGTTCTATGGAAGAATTGGAGTGCCAGTAAAGAATAGAAGGTCTTGTTTTTCAGTCTTAAATGTTGCCACTGAAATTAGCCCTGCCCAACAACAGGTACAGTGGCGGATCCATGATTTTTTTTTTAATTATAGTGGGTTCCTTTTGATAGTTTTTTTTTCCAAATCATACAATGTATACATACACTAGATATATACAATGTATACATTAAGTATATTCATAGATGAGTAGATGTATTCACCAGCGAAATAGAAAGACGCTATAATTGTTGTATATACACATGAATTACGCTATATCCGGTGTTTTTACATTAATTACGAAAAGGCCACTGCGTTCGTATAGTTATTCTTCATCGTTGAATGCACGACTGTTTACTTGTATTCATTGGTGAATACATTGTATCATGTGAACATAACGGGTTTTTACATTGATATAATGTATTCACCAATGAATGCCCGTGTGCTTACTTGTGATCACGGGTGGATTAAATAAGATAATAGGAACTATATTGTTGAAATAATCATCTATGTTTTTTAACACACTTTGGGTGGCTTTTGGTCTGTCGAACCATTTGACGACGTTTTTCTTAGCTTGTTTTGAACGGCGGAAATTTTATTATTAACCTAACAAGAAACTGCAAAGACAACAACAAAACATACTAACTAAAATTGAGATAACACCAAGAGGACCAATCAATTGTGATGCTTCTCCTCTGCGTTTTTGACCTGCAAAACGCATAGGTTTTTTCTTGGCTAGATTTTAAAATTATACTGTTTGACCCGTTGAAGATAAAATACAACAAAACTGATCTATTTTTAGGTATATGCCCATATATCCACTCTAGCAGTTTATAAAAATGTTGATGTGTTCACTGTTTTACTGACAATACACCAATGAATGACAGGCTCAAAAGCTGTCAAAGGAAAGCCAGCGGCCAGTGTATCCGTTTGCTGCAATAGTTGGGCAAGACGAGATGAAACTATGCCTTTTGTTAAACGTTATTGATCCAAAAATCGGCGGTGTGATGATCATGGGAGACAGAGGAACAGGGAAATCCACCACTGTTCGATCGCTTGTTGACTTACTTCCAGAGATCACAGTTGTTGCAGCCGACCCGTTCAATTCAGACCCTGAAGATCCTGAATCAATGGGGATGGAAGTAAGAGAGAAGTTAATGAAAGGCGAGCAACTTCCTACCATAAGGACCAAGATCAACATGGTTGACCTTCCGTTAGGAGCCACAGAAGACCGTGTATGTGGAACAATCGACATTGAGAAAGCGCTTACTGAGGGAGTTAAAGCGTTTGAACCCGGGCTTCTTGCTAAAGCCAATAGAGGGATTTTGTATGTTGATGAAGTCAATCTTTTGGATGATCATTTAGTTGATGTTCTTCTTGACTCAGCTGCATCAGGATGGAACACGGTTGAAAGAGAAGGTATTTCAATATCACACCCAGCCCGGTTTATTCTAATCGGGTCAGGAAACCCAGAAGAAGGTGAACTCAGGCCGCAATTGCTTGATAGATTCGGGATGCATGCTCAAGTGGGCACAGTCCGGGACGCTGAACTTCGGGTCAAAATTGTGGAGGAAAGAGCCCGTTTTGATAAAAACCCGAAAGAGTTTCGTGAAACTTATAAAACTGATCAAGAAAAACTTCAAGACCAAATCACATCAGCCAGGAGTCTGCTTTCTTCTGTGCAGATTGACCATGAACTTCGGGTCAAGATCTCGAAAGTTTGTGCTGAACTGAATGTGGATGGATTGAGAGGCGATATTGTGACGAATCGGGCTGCAAAAGCGTTGGCTGCTTTGAAGGGGAGAGATAAAGTGACAGCTGAAGATATTTCTGTTGTGATTCCAAATTGTTTGAGACACAGACTAAGGAAGGATCCTTTGGAGTCGATTGACTCGGGTGTACTTGTTATCGAGAAATTCTCTGAGGTTTTTAGCTGAACGAGGTAAATGCGGCCCGTATTTGTGGTTTCCAGTGTGCTGGTTTACATGAGACTTGAAGTCTATAGTATGATACTTTTGACAAATGTAGATTGGTGTTATAAGAGTCATTTGTTAGTTCAATATGCAATATTGTATGCTTTTGTTCAGTCATTTTGAATTAGAAAAATGAACAGGTCGATTGGGTTAGGTAACGGGTCAACACTGGTATTTTGCAGTATGAATTAAAACGGGTTGGGTTGGGTTCCCTCAATACCCGTTTAAATTGTCAGTATCGCCTCCGCCCGATCTATGGAAAGGTGAATGTGTGTGTGTTTGGATATGAGTTCATGCATGATGCATGTGTGTTTAAATCTTTCCGAATTCAGTGTATGTTTGGTGGAAGGCGGTGGTCGAAGGTGGAGACGGATGGTGGGGGAGGGTGGTGGCCAAGAGTGGTAAGATTGAAGAACAAATAATTAAAAATCTTGATACTCAAATTTAAAGAAAATAATGTGTCTTTTTGTTTGTGTTCTAGCTCATAAAAGACTATCTACATTGCAAATTCAGGAAGGTTTCAAAGTCTAAATATGATAAAAGCAAATTAAGTTATTACAAACTTAAAGTTTAGGATTTGAATGCAGATGGCAAGACGTGTCGTTGCGTTTAAACGATTTGTGTTTAAGATGACACATTTAACATGGCTATTGAACCCGAACACTGACATGTTTAACTAAACATGTTATTTTCTTGACCACCAACATAAACATGTTTAATAGGCAGTGTTCCACACGAATAAATATAAGCTGTTTTTTTTTGAAAAGAAATAAATATAAGCTGTTTAATGACACAAATGACACAACTCATTACACAGTTAAGATATGTTAGGACACAATTTACACAATTAAATAAATAATTACCAAGAATTACAATCCATATTTAGTTATAAAATAGTTGATTATTCATAAACTATAAAACTATGTTATTTCAATAAACGAGCCACAGAAGTATCAACCTATTAAGTTAAATAACATGATAAGTTATTTGTGTTATATACTTATATGTGTGTAAATAGGTTGAACCTGTTTATATCATATGATCTTGGGACTAAGATCGGAATCTGTGCAGCATATCACATTTTCGTTCATAAGAATCCGGATCTTAACAATGGGGTTAGACGATGCGGAAGAAAGAAGACCTTATTATTGGACTGCCACCAGTGGCGCACCCAGGATTTTTTTTCATGGGGTGCGGAATCATATAGGTCGTTTATCCATCAGGTGGCCCGGTCGGTCGGTTCGGTTCGGGTCGACTCGTATACCAAAAATAATAATACTAAAATGCTGCTATTGGGTCGAGTTTTACCGCAGTGGGCCTTCGGGCGGCGGGTTTCCCCAGGGAATTGGTGTGAAATTACTGGTGGATCCGGGTTACTCTCGGGGTACTCATTTGTCCAGTGGGTACTTTGAAAGTGCTCGGGATTGATTTGTTGGTCGTTCAAGAAAAATATTCACATAATCATATTTACCTAATTACCTTTTGGAGTTTTGTTGTATTTGTTCAATTGTTTGTGAAACGTCACAGGTTCCTCTTCTTTGTTTAGCGATCGCCAATCAGAAGCAGGGAGGGAGACAAACAACTTTTTCTTTTTGTTTTTCTTTGTTTAGCCCTCTTCTGGCTTTAGGTTTATTTTTTGTTTGTTTTTTCATTTTTTTTTTTAGTAAGGATTACTAATTCATTCCAGGACAAAGAAAATTACATTAAGATAGCGGGCAGGCGGGCAACAATATTAAAACACATGTCGGTTTAGTATAAACTTTAGGCTTGGGCTCATTCTTGAAATTGGGCTACTAACTAATAAAATGGGCTAACTCTTAACATATAATTAATTTTTTTTTCTTGAGGTCGGTTTCAAAAGTCCAAGGGGTGCGGCTGAAAAATTTCATGGGGTGCGGACGGGATGAACGCGTGTATATAACACTAATTTTTTTTTTTCAGGGTGGGCGCCCGCACCCCTTGGGCTTGCTATAGGTCCGCCCATGACTGCCACATCAGCGCACATCTTGGCATGGCAGGTGATGTGGATCGGCACATCATCATACAAGTTGCTGACTTGAAATGGCACATCAGCTCAAATTTATGTAATCATAATGCCCTCTGGGACAAAAAGCTGCACATAAATACATAACTAACAGTTACATGGTATACAATACACGTTGAACTATATGCTTACACTGAACAAGTAGCATTTTGATATTCTGACTCCAGGAATATTATAATCTGCAGTGGTTCTTCCAGAACTTCGGCATCCTTAGCTGAAAATCCGGTGGCCGCTGGTAAACAAGCGATGCCGTTGAGGTCAAGATCATGGCGGTTAGAGCCCATATCACATACACCTTGTTATTTGTTTTGAAATCAAAGTAATGAAATAAATATTTCTCGCCTTGAAATTCTCTCTCCTCTTGTCGTCTGTTTTCGTTCTGAATCAACAAAATCCATATTTAAGACTACAAATTGGTGAAGTGGCAAAATGGATGGGTCAACAGGCCAACTGACTTTGTCTCAAAATGAGAATGTCGGGTAGTTCCACCAAAGCATCCCCGCTGTAGGGGTGTTTCTATTCGACTGTATTATTATTAAGGTTTACAAGTGTGAGCCCACAGGCCCACTTTAGGTATCTAAGGTTTCGTACACCTTGTGTGTTTTATAGTCCAATGTGTATAAACAAATATATTAAAAACATCATCGCTAATGATTAGATTCTATAACATAGAAGCCGTAAAAGGTTGAGAAAATCAAGAAAACAAACCTTGAGAAACATTTCAAAAGGAGCATAGAATATGGATTCTACTTCTTCAGCATTTAGAACTGGATTGAATGCTTGTTTATTCCATAGTATGCCAAGAACTGGAACTATAGTAATATTTTCCTGCAATCACAATGAAATAGTTACGGACATAATGAAAAGAAAACATGGACATCATCATGAGTAGTTTTCTAAGCTCGAGTCTGGCTTGTTTATTACTTATTAATTAATTAATCATTAAACATTTGTAGTTATTAGTTTATATATTTATAATTAGCATTTTCTACATTACATAACATATATTATTGTGTTTTTTTTATCATAACTTTATATATATAATGATAATTATCACATAAATATATCTTTAATACTACTACTACAACAACAATAACCGTACCATGTAAATCTCACAAATAGAAAAACTATTGGTAGGGGAGAGTGGGATGTAGGCAGACCTTTCTTCTATCCCTAGGGATAGAAAGGCTGCTCCAGAGAGATCCCCCGACATCAGTAACAACAGAAGACAAACAATAAGACCTAAAGATATATACATACGAACCGACCAAATAACATAGTAAAATAGAAATATAAATAAAAAGTCATGAAACCACATATAAACATAGGTGCGGAAAGACAATCACATGCAAAGTCCACCTAAAGTTCAGGAAATCTAAACCCCTACAACAAAGTCAAGAAACAAATAAACCCTGTCCTACAAGTCAGTAACCTTAATTTTTCGTCTCCATAGGTCCTTTCTTGAACCATGTCTTTAGAGAGGTGCAGCTCAAACAAATCCTGCCTAATCCGCTTAAAACAAATATTGCATAAATAAAGCCTTTTTAGGCTCGCGGTTCGGCTCAAGCTCGATATGTGAACCTTAGGCTCGGGCTCAATAAGTGAACCTCGCGAGGCACCCTTAGGCGCAAAGGCCATCGCCTCATGTGACTTAAGGCGCACGTTGTACATAAGGTGTAGCTGAGGTGCGCTTTTTTGGCAAAATCTTGGCCTGAGGCACGCCTCATGTACATCCCTTATTCTGTGCAGCAGTATGTTGTAAAACATGTTTCTTAAGTTGTACATGTAGGTGATTTATATCTTAAAACATACTTAAACCTTATTTATTGCTATATTTTGGTTAGAGAACGCTAAAACCCTACGAAATATGTATAAAAAATTATTTAATCACTTTGCGCCTCACGTACGAAAAGCCCACCGCTTTTGCGCTTTGCGCTTTTTAAACCAAGGGCTTGAGCTCGTTTAAGCTTGGCTTAATACGCCATTTTAGCAGCTGATCCCGGGTAGCTTACAAATGGTATGGCTCGTTTACATCCCTACGGGTGACACTACACTTCCAACTTATTCTAATTCCACATTCTAATTCATTAGAACAAAGTATCACCTTTGTTGAAAATGTTTCAAGAACAGCAACAACATCCACAAGAGCAGGATCCAAACCAATCTCTTCTTCTGCCTCCCTCAACGCGGTTCGAATATCATCAACATCCCCTTCATCCCTTCTCCCTCCGGGCAACGACACATGCCCTGCACAACAAACCCATTTCAATTTTCAACTTCATTCAGGCATTTCATCAAACACTTTATATGCACTTTATTTATTTACCAGAATATGACGACAGTTTCAATGATCTTTTTGTTAAAATAACGTAGATTTCATCATTTTCCTCAAATAGACAAATAAGAACTGCAGATCGGTTGTTGGGTTTTTTGTGGGTTTCAGGTTGGTTATTTGAAAGAGGGGAAATTGAATTTGATTGACGTAATATTCGGGATATGTCTAGTAGTTTTTGTGATCTTGAGAAATTATTAATATCCATGAGCAAGATTCAACCCAAATATTATTATAATTGATCCTCCGTTGCTGTTTTGTTCATAAGGTTTATGGTCGTTACAGAAGTTTGAAGAAAACAAGAGACAAAAGATGAAGCAATATTACGGGTATCTTTGGCAAAACTAGTCGGTGGCCGAAAGTTAGTGGCTAATGGCAGTAGTTTTTTAAATACATTTTGATGTTTGTTAAAGTAGTTGAATCTTTTAATAAGTCGAAAATAACTTATTAATTTATGACTTTTTAAAATAAGTTTTTAAAAAACTGTTTGGATTAGCTTATGTGGAGCGGAAAAACAATAAGTCAATAAGTTATTTTGTAAAAAGTGTTTGGTTTAATTTATTCAAGTAAAATGACCAAAAATGATATGAGGGTAAGTATAAGGATATAAGACCAAATAGTATGGAATTGGGGAGAGCCATCGCTGGGCTGATGTGGAGCTCGGTGCGCTCGAACCCCCCCCCCCCCCCCCCAAAGCGGCACATTCGGTGGAATTCCACCTTGGTCACCGAGTGATATGATTGGGCAAAAAAAATTTGGCTTTTGTTTTTTTTTATTATTTTAAAATCAAACTTTATATATTATACATTTATACCATACCAAAATCAAAACATTCATCAAAACATACCAAACCACTCTTTATGTATTCTACCATTCATACTTTCTTTCTAAAATTTCTAAAACTTTTCAACTTCAAAATTTTATAAAATCAAATCGTTTAATTTGTGAACTTTAGTTTGTATTTTTTTTAATTTGTGATCTTTAGTTTGTATTTTTTTTATTTGTGAACTTTATTTTGTATTTTTTTTTTTAATTTATGAACTTTCGGGTTTTTTTTTTATGTTTTTTCAAATATTTTTTTTTATTTCTTACGTTTTTTTATTGTAATGAAAAAATATTTATGAAATATAAAATATATAAATAAATAAAAGAGAAAAATAATAAAAAAGGAAGGGAATGGGGAATCGGAGGAAACCATTTTCTTGGTTTGGGGGAAGGAAGGGGAAAAATGATGTGGCATTTGGGGGAGTTGATGACCACACCATATAGCCTAAGGAGGGCATGTAGGTAAATATCCATCAATAAGGTATAAGGAGGTTCAAAAAGTCATACATTCCTTAATTTTCCAAAACAATTTATTATAAGCAAATGAAAAGTTAAAATATTAATTCTTTATCATTTGCCAAATACTTTTTTTTTTAACTTTATTAACTTTTTAAAAAGGTAAAACGTTATAAGGAGATGGAAATAAGGAGAGCCAAACATGCTATAAAAGTTTGTGTGCATGTTTTTTTTTATGGTAAATGTGTATTTGTGTCATTTACTCATTAAAGGCTTGTAGCTAGTATGAGTTTTTTCTTAAACGTTAGTATTGGTAGTGTTTCAATATGGAGTTTTTTCTACTAACCTAACAGCTTCACGCCATTTCAACCAAACAAAGCTTTTTATTGAGTAAGGTATGTTTGGCAATGAGCTTATAAGAGCTTTTATGAATTTCAAGCTTCAAGTTTTTAAGAAAAAACTCCTACTCAATAAAAAATAAAAAATAAAAACCTTGTTTAGTTAAAGGAGCTTGAAGCTTTTGGGTTAGGAGAAAAAACTCTATATTGAAACGCTATTAGTATTGGTATTTAAGAAAAAACTTCTACTAGCTACAAGCTTTTAATGAGTAAATGACACAAATGCCCATTCTATCATAAAAATAAAAATAAAACATGCATAAAAGCTTTTAGTTAATGCTCATTTTGGTCATTTTTTTAAAAGTTTCGGCTACTCTGCCAAACACCAAAATATATTTAAAAAGCTATAACTACCAGCTTCCAGCTACAACTACTAGCTTCCAGCCTTCCAGTCACCAGCTAGTTTTGCCAAACATACCCTAAGAGTTTTTTCTTAAAAGCTTGAAGCTAAAAGCTCCTAAAAACTCATTGCCTATGGGTATGTTTGGCAAAACTGGCTGGTAGTTGTAGCTGGTAGCTATAGATTTTTAAATATATTTTGATGTTTGACAGAGTAGCTGAATCTTTTACTCATTAAAAGCTTGTATCTAGTAGGAGCTTTTCTTAAACGCTAGTACTAGTAGCGTTTCAATATGGAGTGTTTTCTCCTAACTTAAAAGTTTCATGTTCCTTCAACCAAGCAACAACAACAACAACAACAACCGTACCCAGTAAATCCCATAAATAAAG
Source organism: Ambrosia x helenae (assembly GCA_030844895.1). Taxonomy (NCBI): domain Eukaryota; kingdom Viridiplantae; phylum Streptophyta; class Magnoliopsida; order Asterales; family Asteraceae; genus Ambrosia; species Ambrosia x helenae. The sequence continues at coordinate 79,010,985 of CM061223.1, forward strand.
ATACTATTTGTAGGGTCTAGGAAGGATGATATGTAGGCAAACTTTACCCTATTCCTAGGGATGGAGAGGTTGCTCCTTCAACCAAGCAAGGTTTTTTTATTAAGTAAGGACTTTTTCTTAGAAGCTCCTAAAAGCTCCTTGCCAAACATACCCTATATGGCTATATGTGAGCATCAATTTAGACAATCTCGAATCTATAGCGAAACATGAATTATAATACGACATGCAGACGTTGCACCATGGACACAATGCAATCATTGAATGGATTAGTCAAGACATTATGTTATAAGCAAACCATATGAAAGCGCATGTCTCGACTCTCAACATACTCAGTTAACTCAATGTACGGTTGAGTCAAACGTAAAGTAATTCGAATTTAGACAAATTGGTTTTTTGAAAAAAGAAATTTTGCGAACGAAAATTATTAAAGAAAATAATAGGTTAAAAACGTAACATAGGTAGAGTTAAAACATTAGAAACTTGAGGGCAGCAAAGTCAAGAGGCTAATATTGCAATGTGGCGGGAATTATGGTTGGAAATACAAGGGACTAAAAATGCAATTTGATCAAACAAAACAATGGACTAGAATACAATTTGCTCAAAGTATGGGATAAAGGAGGGAAATGTCACCGACATTTCTAAAAAGTATATAATATAAAATACTAGATTATACCTCAGGAGCGTCCCAGGTTGAGAAATTTAATATGATACATCAATTTTACATATGAAATAGACTGATGTATAACTCTAATATTAATATCTAACCTAAAACAAATTAACAATGTACAACTCCAATGCTAACACCTAACCTAAAAGAATGTAAAACTTTAATGTAACTCTAATATTAACACCTATCCTAAAGACTAAACAAATGTACAACTCTAACATATTAATTTTGATACCTAACTTAAAACAACGTATAACTTTATTAATCTATTCGGCTCTGGTTGAAAAAAAAAATTCATATTTACTGATTTAAACATAATTAGTGACTTGTCTATTCATGATTAATGATTTACAAGAACACTTTGTGTTTTTTTTCCTGTATGAACAAAACCCAACAAAAAAATTTCTCCGTTTTTTATATAGCACTATGGTACTCGTTGGAAAGATAATAAAACGCTCGTTATTTTGGTGTAATTTTTTCTTTAAAAAATCTCGTATATTAAAGATATTAACGTTTAAAAATTATGGGAGAAAACATGAGGGTTAAAAATCCAATTTTGTTTTTAAATTATTTTTTTCCTAAAATATCTCAATGCCACATAGGATGACACATGGCACACTCGAGGAAGAGAATGTCTCCTTAAGTGCCATATCATTAAAATGGCTTTGATTTATTATATGTATAGATATAGATATAGATATAGATGATATGGATAAATGTTTATAACTTTTTAAATATATTAATACAATATTTGATACTCAAATTTGAAGAAAATAGTTATTAGTTATTAACTTACTTCAATGTCTTACGAAATACCTATTTAAATAGCAAATTCATGAAAGTTTCAAAGTTTAAAGAATAAAAATCACCAAAACAAACATTAGACTCGATCAAGTTGCACGATTAAATGTAAGTTGTTCAACAACACAATTATTGACATGAATCTTTAATCACGGTTAATATCTAATAAGACACAATATAAAAGATTAGATCAAACTAACCAAGAATCATTGATATTTAGTTATAACATAATATATTTTGATAAACGGGTTATAAGCGTGCCTACCCATTAACCTATCTAACACGATAAGTTAAGTGTTATACATGTCATGAACGGACTTAATCTGTTTTGACACATTTTTAACCTAGTCACTAACGCACCAACCCATTTATGTGTGTAATTATGTTGCCCTCTTTTCTTGAAAAAAAATGCACTAGATTACATAAGCTTGCAGGTACATGGTATACAAATTACAATACACATTGGCAATGAATGATATTATGATTCTAGGAACACTTAGAATCTGCTGTTGTTTTTGTTCCAGAATTTAGGCATCCTTGGTTCAAAATCCGGTGGCCGCTCGTAAACTAGTGATGCCGTTGAGATCAAGATCCCTGCCGTTAGAGCCCATATCACATACACCGTGTTATTTGCTTTGAAATCAAAGTAATGAAGCACGTATTTGTCGCCTTGGAATTCCCTGTCCTCCTGTCGACGGTTTTCGTCCTGAATCAACAAAATTCCATTGAAGAATACAATTTGTCAAGGTGGCAAAATGGGTGGATCAGATAGGTTGGGTAACGGGTCAAGTGAGTTTGTGTTCAAATGGGAATGTCGATTTGTGTTGACCCGAAACATACCCACCCTGGGGTATTTAAAGTCTGGTCTGGCCGGTCAAACTACTAACCAGTAACCACAATTTCGAAAAACAGCAAACTAGGCCAGCAGGGTTGGTTGGGCCAAACGGACCGGCCAAAACAGTTCGGTTTGGTTGTATAAGCTGCTTAAACCAGTTCTCTTTTTTTTATTAAATTCAAGATTGTTGTTTTGTATTGCACTTCTAAAAAGGATAAAGACAGTTGGTGCATTAGTGAGTTTACCATAAATAAAAACCTAAACAAATAATAAAGGCAAAACAGCTAGTTTGATTTACACAGTTCCAAGTTTCAAACCATGCACCGAGCTGTATAAATCTCAAACCGGTCAATTTGCTAAAAACCATATCACAAAAACTTGTACGTTTTGGATGACTTTTATCCCATTTGCACGATTTGACATGTTTCAATTTCTAACTTCTTTTTATGCATATGACCGTTAGTGAACATAATCCAATATGCCATCTCTAATGAATTGTAACTAAAACAGCAGCCAAAAAAGTGTAGATAAACAAGAAAACGAACCTTGAGAAACATTTCTAAAGGAGCATAGAATATCGCCTCTACTTCATCAGCATTTAGTAATGGATTGAATGCTTGCCTATTCCATAGTATACCAAGCACTGGAACTACAGTAACATTCCCCTGCCATCACAATCATATCGTTGAGTACACGAGACAGCAATATTTCTTGGTTTTGAGCTATATTTTGTGGTTCATGGGTCATTCAAGTAAAAAAAAACACTCGGTTATAAAGTATAATCAGATGAAAATATTCAAAATTGTATATCATATTAAATATGTTACGTAGTTATTTATCAGTCGATTTTAAAAAACACAAAAAAGGGTGTTGGCGGGTCGATCAACCATCCAACCCGCTCTAAAGATTTACCAGATTTGACCCATTAACCAACATGCCAATCTTGTAAGCTATATATATGCATTCCATCATTCAAAAGGATAACAATGAAGTTCACAACACAAAATTCTAAACATTTGACAGTTTTAATCATAATGGTACACATTATAGTAACACAAATAAAATCCTTTTCTAAATTTGGAAGTTCTTTTCAAAAATAAGCAAACAGAAAGTGCTACTTGAATTTTTGTATAAAATTTAAGTTCGAAGTCAAACCGCTAACTAAACCACAAACCAAACCAGCAGGTTGGGTCGACCGACTGGAGCATATGGTATTAATAGCTTGGCAGGTTAACAATTCAAAACCATCAGCCTGTTAGACCTGTTAAACCGCTAAAATCAAACCGTACAAATTTTATACTGCTTCGTTTAGTTTAAACCGTTCAATCGTTTATTAACACTCCTAGTTATAACACCAACAGAATCTTTTCCTATATTCACTAAAACAAAGTATCACCTTGGTTACAAATGGTTCAAGGACAGTAACAACATCCACAAGAGCAGGATCCAAACCAATCTCCTCCTGAGCCTCCCTCAACGCGGTCCGAATATCATCAACATCCCCTTCATCCCTTCTCCCTCCAGGCAAAGACACATGCCCTGCACAACAAACACATTTCAATTTTCATCTTCATTCAGGCATTTCATCAAACACTTTATACGCACAATATCTTTTTACCAGAATAAGATGTCAGTTTGGATGATCTTTTTGTTAAAATGACGTAGATTTCATCTTCTTCCTCAAATAGACAAATAAGAACTGCAGATCGATTGGGTCTTTTGCCACTTTCAGATGGGTATGTTTGATGATTTGAAAGAGGGGAAGTTGAGTTAGGTTGATGAAGTCTTTGAGATATGTGTAGTAGTTTTTGTGATCTTGGTAAGTTGTTGGGATCCATGAGCAAATACAACACAGATATTATAATTAGTATAATTGTTTTGGTTGTTATATAGTTGATGTTTGGTTCCAAGTTTTATGGATTAATGGGCAACGTCGGTGTGTTAATGGCAACGTACGAGTAGTTGCAATCAAAGAAAATGGGAACAAAGGAGGGACCTCATTTGTTTGGTTACCTTTCGAGTTTACCCGTTAAATTTTAAAACAATGTTTAATGAAAATTTTACCTCATTGTCAATTTTCATTGTTTAGTTCATGCGTAGTGGGGCGCTTTCACCGGCTAAAACGCCTCATAGCGCCGGGGAAACATCGCCCCTCGGGCGCTATGGGGGTGCTGCCCCTTTGGGCGTGATAATTATAACGGGCGTTGTGCTCTGCTTCATGATTATTATTATTATTATTATTGTTATTATTATTAGGATAAATTACACAATTCGTCCTTTAGGTTTGACCAATTTTTCAGTAGATGTCCTTTCGCGTTTCAGTTGATGAGATTCGTCCTTAACGATCTAAAATCTTACACCCACTGTCCTAAGGGCCAAACCTAGTTAAAATTTTCAGTTAACTTTGGTCATGTGCCTTGCACATGAGGGTAATTGGTAATTTTACTTCTCTCTCTCCCTATATGTGACTTCAAGCACCACCACCACCACCACCACCCAATCCTAAAAACTTTCCCTCCATTAATTCCAAACTTGCAATTGAACCCTCATCCCTAACTCCAAACAAATCCCTATATTTAATAAAGCAAGAAACATATATCAAAAAATAATCATTAAAAGCTCTCACTATATTTAGAAGCTTTGAGACCTTTTCTCAAGAATCAAGATCTTATTTAGAATATCTGTTGTGTCATCAACATGTCGCATACCCATAAAGCATCCATGAGGTTTATATACCTTTTCTCAAGAATCAAGTTCTTATGGTCTTCTTTAACCCGTGTACTTAGGGTTGTAAACGAACCAAACGAACACGAACAAGGCTTTGTTCGTGTTTGTTTGTTAAGGTTTCTTTGACAAACGAACCGTTCACGAACACAATAACGAACATAATTCTATGTTTGTGTTTGTTTGTTAAGAAATTCTGTTGTTTGCGAACTGTTCATGAACATGGGTCGTGAACACAAACAAATAAAAACAAACATTTAATATGCAGCTAACTAAAAAAACATTGTTAATATTAACCGTTAGACAAAGTACATCTACTAAACAATGTCGATAAGTCAAATTGTACTAACTTAGACATAATTATCTAAAATTACTTAGGCATAGGCATGAATACATGATATTCCTAATTCAAAAGTTCATAATTATCCTAAGTTTTAACTAGTGATCGAACATAAAAAAATATATACGGACGGATATAAATAAACTAACGTAAACAAACACATTGCCGAACGTTCACGAACACAATCGAACGAACGAGACATTCGTTCGTGTTTGTTTGTTTAGTTAATCAAACGGAATTTTTTGTTCGTGTTCGTTCATTTATTAAACAAACGGACACAAACGAATTTCCCGCCGAACGGTTTACGAACTGTTCACCGAACGTTTGGTTTGTTTACAGCCCTACGTGTACTACTATCTAAATCCAGTATTGATAATACTTTACTTGGAAGACTTTTAGCGCAAGATCAGAGCGTTATCAACCAAGTTAGTGAACAGAGGATGTTAGAAGGAGAGAACAGAGGAAGAGAGAGAGAGAGAGGGAGAGAGAGAGAGAGAAAGAAAAAGGGACAGGAGAAGAAGACGACGGCGGTGGCGGTGGTGGATACTGACGAAGACGACGATAATAGATGTTAAAGGTTCCTGATTGAATTAGATCTGACCTGAAGGTTGACGGGTAGAGGTTCGGGGGTGGTTTGGTCTGAGTTGCAGGTATTATGGTGGTGACGGGGATGGCTCTTAGCGGCGGGTCTGGATATTAGGTCTTAAAGGTGTCATTGGTTGTGAGTTATGGTAATAGATTAATGAAGGAGGGTAATTATTATAATGAATAATTAGCTGTTGTTGTTGGTTTCAAATGGTGGTTACAAAGAGTGTAGGTAGTTTTAGATTAAGGTGAAATGTAGATATGGTGGTGGGCTGCGGTGATTCTTAATCTGTGTGTGTTTGTGTGTATAATGAGAGAGAGAGAGAGAGAGAGAGAGAGAGAGAGAATGAAGATGAAGATGAGAGGGGATCTTTTTTTATTTTTATATATAAGTGAAATTACCAGACTGCCCTCATGTGCAAGGCACATTGTCACACCCTCAAATTTCCACTACGGGATTTATACCGCGAGGCGCATGACAAACCAGGATCCTATAGCCATAAGTCACATGAACGACTCTATATGCCCAAAGCATTTAGTTCGTTATTATAAAACCAAGTTTAAAAGTGTTAACCAAACCAATTTAAGTATAGCGGAAACGAATAACAAAACAGTTAAATAAAAGTCTGCGCAAAACACCGCGCCCAAAACCATAAGTAAATAATTAAAAGCAGTTTAGTGTTTATAATCCCATGACATAACATGATGCATGTCCTAGTCGTGCTCCATACCTAGTTACCTGCAAAAGCATGCTAGTGTGTGTCAACATAAAGTTGGTGAGTTCCCAAAGTAAAGTAAACGAGTGTGTAAATGCGTTGGTTTCCAAAACCACGTAATCGAGTAAAAGCGTAAGTAATTGAGTTGGTTTCAAAAACCGTGTAAACACTAGTTCATCGCATGCCAAGGGTAGCTAACCCATTCATGATAACTAACACCGATGTACCGAACTGCTAATGTACGTGTTGTCACAAATGTGAGCAGTTTGCCTTGCATCATTGCCTATCAACAATGATAATCTGTTAAGTTATAGTTCACTCCCGCACTCCTCCGACCCGGTGTGAGGTTTGTCAGACCTAATAGCGCTATCAACTAATAACCCGCTTGCCATAACCCGGCAACTCATTCGGTATGTGAAGGACTTACAGTGATATTGTTGGTTTAGTTCATCAAGGACAAAGTTTGCGAACTAGCAAAACCCGACCCACATAGGGAGTCATAGCATCCCAACCCGGGATGTGTAAGTAGTCCCAAAATAGACTAGAAAAAGTTAAGTACGTTGTCTCAAACCCGAGACGCATGCTTTTGAGAAAAGAGTAGTGAAACTCACCTTAGTATGCAAGCAAATAAATCCAAACTCCAAAGTAGGGTATGCTACCGACTCCCTAGTATATGTGTCACTAAGTAAGTATATGTGTAATACCATTACACCATATAACCAGTTTCTCCAAGACGTTTAAATGTCAAAATCGTGTAAGTGACACCTAGTGATTCTACATGCATAAGTAAACCCTACGGACCCGTTTGTGAATATGTTGGTTATCACTAGTTCTACACTTCATATGCGTCTCATATAAGTGCCCATTCAAGTACATGTCAAATACATACCACATAGGATTCCAATTAGTCACATAAACGCATAATACACAATCTGTGTTTTTAGGACAGATTATGCATCATGAAAACTAATTTATTTAAAATACTTAATCAACGAATTAGAGTCCCAAATTTTTACTGAGTATTCTTTGGGGTTCGTTTGTTAACCCATATTTTTTTTTGTCTAAAATTAAACACAAAAATTATGAAAAATCGTACATCACAGGTATGTCCAGAAAGTTTCTACAACAGGTCAGGTTAGTAGAAAAATTCCCAAAAATTGTGTATTCATCTAAACAGGATGAATCCACTTGGAAAAGCCAAATTATTCCAATGTTAATCTACTGTAAAAATTTCATAACTTAATTCTTTGTAAAACTCGAGTTATGATGGTTTAAAGTTGACTCAGTTTGTTAATCCGAAAATCTGATATGACCTTTATTCAAAGAAAATTCCAAAAACTATTCAAACGACGTCCAAATCACTCGATTTTACCCATTATGAAAAGATAAGACCAGGTATAATAAAAGCATGCAAATAAATCATCAAAACCATCATGTTTAAGTCACGTAACAGACTCTACAACTTGACCTAAACATTCTGTCCAAATTTTAATCATGCATAAACTCTTATTTAAACGACTCACGTGTGCGTATAATGATCAACAACAATCAATAATCATCACAAAACATTCATAAGACCTAGCATGATCAGAACCTATCAAAACACATGCAAAATCATAAACCCTAATGATTAAAACATCACAAACTTGCGCAACAAGTAAACCTATCATATCACTAATCGCATAGGATCATGTTTAACCCGTTAAATCCTTATAAACTTCAAGTTTTAATCTTTATAAAAAGGTTCCAGACCTGGACAAACTTAGTTATAAGGTTTTTATAACATATTAAGAAGATTAAAGCATAATAGATTAAGGATTATACCGCAAGCTCTTTGAAACAATCGACCGAATGCTCTTGAAGTTTCCCGATCGATGTTCTTGGGCCTTAGCAGGTGTTTAGGGGTTAATATTTCGTAAATAGGGCAGTAGGGGCGATTAGGGTTTGAGTTTAGGAGATACAAGAGGCTTAAGGTTGCTTAAATAGTAGTTTAAGGCGGTTTAACCATGTCAGCGTGTTCCAAACACCCGTTCGGAATTGTGAACACCCGTTCGGAATTGTGAATGGTCGTTCGGAATGGTTTAATCCGTTTTGAGCGGCCCAGTTTGTTGTATCGCCTGTTTTCTTTGATGTTTTCATTATTTTGGGCCATACCAAGCGTAACCCCATGTTTTAAGACCCCAACCATCCTAATGGTCCATCCATTATGGTTTTTTATTAACGTATTCGGTTTAAGTTCACGTAATCACATACAGTTTGCACATAGTTTCACAGAGTATCATAAAAGCACGTAATTGCAATCAATCTAAATCAATTAACTCGCAATTATTTAACTTCATTGTTCACCAACGTCTGAGGTTCACTAATCATGTATACAGTCTGGTAATTCCTCGAATTACCACTTCATGCAGTTATTATCCTATAACTGTGCAACGTGTGTCCTATCTAGCTAACCCTAGTTAAGTATAATGCAAGGAATGTAACTAGAGTTTAGTTAAAGTGAGAACCTGAAATTGCGGGGTATCACATCATCCCCAAGTTGAAAAGAATTTCTTCCCGAAATTCAGCAAGTAAACGATAAAGCCAGCTAGAAAAATGTGCGCTTGGTTCTCAGTGTCACATCATCCCCAAGTTGAAAGGAATTTCACCCCGAAATTCACTTTGAGCCGCATCTGATCTTTGCGCTCCCACGTGTTTTCCGGTCCTAGACGGGAATTCCACCGTACCTTAACAATAGGTATAGTGCTTTGTCTGAGTTTCTTGACGCCCTGCTCAAGAATCTCCACTGATTCTTCCACGAACCGTAGCTGGTCGTCCACCTGGATCTCCTCCAGTGGCACTACCAGTATCGTATCCGATAGGCATTTCTTCAGGTTTGATACGTGGAATACGTTGTGCACTCCACTGAGTTCATCAAGCAAGTTTAGCTTGTAAGCCACCGGACCAATCCTTTCGACAATCTCGAATGGTCCAACGTATCGTGGGTTCAATTTTCCTTGTTTTCCAAAGCGTATCACCCCCTTCCAAGGTGACACCTTCAATAGAACCTTGTCCCCAACCTGGAACTCGAAAGGTTTCCTACGCTTATCAGCGTAACTTTTCTGTCGATCTCGAACAGCAGCCATCCGGTTTCTGATTTGCACTATCTTCTCAGAAGTTTCGTGCACGAGTTCGGGACCTGTTAGCTGGCTATCCCCAACCTCAGTCCAGCAGATGGGAGACCTACACTTGCGTCCATATCGAAGTGTGGTAGCTGTTGTTATAAGAGAATTCAATCAAAGGCAAGTGCTTATCCCAACTGTTGCCAAAATCCACCACGCACCCTCGTAGCAGATCTTCCAATGTTTGGATGGTACGTTCACTCTGTCCATCCGTCTGTGGGTGATAGGCTGTGCTCATATCTAAGCGAGTTCCCAAAGCGTTTTGGAGAGTAGTCCAAAAATGAGAATTTAATCGCGCATCGCGATCAGATATAATAGAAGTAGGCACCCCATGCCTAGAGACTACCTTCTTGACGTAGAGATTTGCTAGTTTCTCCAGCGAGTCCGTTTCCTTTATTTCCAGAAAGTGTGCCGATTTGGTTAAACGATCCACGATAACCCAAATCATGTTATGTCCCGTTGGCGTTCTAGGAAGCTTTGTGATAAAATCCATAGAAATCCCGTCCCATTTCCACATAGGGATTTCTGGTTGCTGGAGTAGGCCTGAAGGTTTCTGATATTCAATCTTAACCTTCGCGCAAGTCAAGCACTTACTAACGTAAATGGTTATTTCAGCTTTCATGTTTGGCCACCAGTAAAGAGTTTTAAGATCTTGGTACATCTTGTCCGAACCAGGATGTACCGAATATCGAGAGGTGTGAGCTTCATCGAGCACCAGTTGTCTGAGATCCCCAAAACCTGGTATCCAGACTCGATTCATAAAGTACCGAAGACCATCTGTCTTTAGTTCCAAGTGCCTATCAGCACCATGTCTTGTTTCAAGCTCGATGTTTTCTTCTTTCAAGACCTCGCCATGGGCTTCACGTATCTTATCAGGAAGATTTGAATGAATAGTAAGCTGTAAGGCTCGCACCCATTTAGGTTTCGTTTCCTTTCGACTGAGGGCATCAGCTACTACGTTAGCTTTCCCTGGATGATACTTGATGGCACAGTCATAATCATTTAGAAGCTCGACCCATCGACGCTGTCGCATGTTCAGCTCCTTTTGATCGACTATGTGTTGGAGGCTCTTGTGGTCAGTGAAGATCGTACACTTCGTCCCATAGAGATAATGCCTCCAGATCTTTAGGGCAAAAACCACTGCTCCCAGTTCCAAGTCATGGGTGGTGTTATTCTTCTCATGAACCTTTAATTGACGTGTGGCATACGCGATCACCTTATCACGCTGCATCAGCACACACCCTAGCCCTTGGATAGATGCATCACAGTACACCACGAAGTCCTCTGTACCCTCAGGTAATGATAGTATACGTGCACTGCAAAGTTTTGACTTTAATAATTGAAAAGCAGATTCTTGGGCATCTCCCCACTTGTAAGTAATACCCTTCTGTGTCAAGGCAGTGAGGGGTTGAGTGATCTTAGAGAATCCCTCCATGAATCTGCGATAATATCCCGCAAGAACAAGAAACTGGCGCACCTCCGTAGGAGTCTTAGGAGCCTCCCGCTTTTTAATAGCATCAATCTTGGCAGGATCAACATGTATTCCTGCCTCGTTAACCACATGTCCAAGAAATTGGACTTCTCGAATCCAAAAGTCACATTTAGAGAATTTTGCATACAACTGCTCATTTCTCAACAGTTCCAAGATCAGCTGCAGGTGTTGCTCGTGCTCTTCCCTGCTCTTGGAATAAATCAGTATGTCATCTATGAACACTATGATGAATTTATCCAAATAGGGCTTGCACACACGGTTCATTAGATCCATGAACACAGCCGGTGCATTAGTTAGCCCAAATGGCATTACCAAAAACTCATAATGTCCATAACGAGTTCGAAAGGCTGTCTTCGCCACATCCTCCTCTCGGACTCTCAGCTGATGGTATCCTGACCTCAAGTCAATTTTAGAATAGAAACTTGACCCTTGTAGCTGGTCGAACAAGTCATCAATACGAGGCAAAGGGTAACGGTTCTTAACCGTCACTTTGTTCAATTCCCGATAATCGATACACATGCGGAAACTCCCATCTTTCTTCTTAATGAACAGAACTGGAGCTCCCCATGGCGAAGAACTAGGTCTAATAAAGCCCCTATCCAATAGCTCTTGGAGTTGGGTAGATAGTTCTTGAAGTTCACCTGGTGCTAGGCGATATGGTGCGCGTGCAACTGGAGCTGCTCCAGGCGCAAGATCAATTTGGAACTCCACTTGACGAATAGGTGGAAGTCCAGGTAATTCCTCTGGGAAATCTCGGACTACTGGGATGTCCTCAATCTTAGTTTCAGTTTCAGCTCGAGTGTCAGATATGTTAGCCAATATGGCTGGGCAGCCCTTACGAATACATTTCTGGGCTTTCAAAAAGGAGATGATGCCTATCATGGCACCACCATGATCACCCTGTATAGATAAAAGTTCTCCACTTTGGAGGGGGACACGAACAATCTTCTCCTGACAGAGAAATTCCTGCGTGTTGCTTGGACAACCAGTCCATGCCAACCACGAGATCAAAGCTTCATAGGGTGATAGGTAGAAGGTTAATGGCAAACAATTGCCCATCTAGCTCGAGCTTACAGTCATGATGAATATGGGTTACCTCAACAGGCTTCCCATCAGCTAACTCTATAGTGTACGGGGTATCAAGAAGAGTAGGAACCATCCCTAGTTGTTTGCTAAGTTTTGATGACACAAAACTATAGTACGCACCAGTATCATATAAAATAGAGGCAAGAGTATCGTTCAAGGAACACGTACCCATCACGACATTGTTATCAGTTCTAGCTTCCCTAAAGCCAATCACAAATGCTCTTCCACGAGCCCCATTGTTGTTGCTACCGGTGTGGTTGTTGTTGTTGAAGGACTTATACCTCACACTATCCCACGTTCTCTAGCTATCACCAAAAGTAGAAGATGAAGCACCCTGCTTCGGAAAAGTACCATGCTCAACAGCCTTGTCAGTGAGTTTGCGAGCTAGGTGAAAGATTTGTTAGATTCTGGGTAGGTGAGCTGCAGTGGCCAAGCCACGAATCCTAGGGACAAACCCTTTTGGTATGAAGTTCGATCCGTTAGTAAGGTAGGTTAAATAGATTTGAGCATGTAGTAGCTATCTCCTGTAGCTTGGTAGTGTAGGCGTCGGTCTTAGACCCAACCGTCTTTAGATAACAAATTTCTAAATTTTGTCATAGGGGGTTACATTCTCCACCCAAGTATCTGTAACTCATCGAGTGTGCATGTAGCATACATTACTCCATCCTGCCTGGGGCAAATGCACATGGCAAGAACCTATATTATCGAAGTAATCAAACAATCTCCTTAGTCTCGTTGGAGTTATTGAGGCTTACAACCCATAAAATCCTTGAGACTATGCTAACGAGTTATTGTTGCGGCATCTGCGTTCAAGGAATAAGGAAGTTCAATTATTGAAGTCAAGGGAAAAGAATGTTTTAGCAGAATAGGTCTTTACTGGCTTGGAAAGATGCAAGGGCATCAACCACCCTATCGTCGATCATAAGAACTCAGTCTTATCTAAGTTAACAAAGGAAAAGAAAAGAAAAGATAGGTAAGAGAAAGGTAGGAGCCAATCGTCGCCACGCTCTGTCTAGATAGTAGAGCCTTCATCCTCACTTTCCATGTGCTCGTCCTGCTCAGGTTCCCCTTCCATCCCTTCTTCTTCCTCTTTCTCGGTGTCAGTGTTATATGGATCTCATCACGTACAGTCTCCTTCTCCAGTCCTAGGTAAGCCAGCTTAGTGGTCAGCTGCACCACTCGTTCCTCCAATCGTGGCTGTCAGTCATTGGTAGGTTTCGTCTTCCCTTGAGATGTTGCACTGTGTCGTAGGCTTTACATAACTCCCCAAGAGTGTGTGTAACAAGCCCCGATCTAATGTGTTCCCATGAATCTACCATATACTTATGAGAAACAGGGATATGCAGTCATACGTTCGCTCGCTCGTACTAGGCGTAAGGTACTAAAGTAAGAAATAAATTCTATATGTGTAACCCAGTCTCATCTGAGTTTCAAAATGAGAGTAAGGAATATCAGGCGACAAGGAACAAGAACTAATTGTCTCTTTTCTCAAAGAAAAAAAAGGATAAGTCTCAACATTTGACTTTCTTCGAATTTGATTCGGTTTAATGCTATCACGTCATGCGCATCGTGCAGCTTCCTGTGTACGTGCACCATAACGCTCACAAGGGCTTTCTCCCCTGTATGTTGTTTCCTCATCCACGATGTTTATTAGGATACTACTCCCAGTAATGCGCCACCTGGTGTAACCCTGGGTTCCCACCATTGACGTGTTTAGAATTAGGTCTAGAACTAGAAGATAACATATCTCCCGAAACCATGTGTTGTAGATATATGAAGCTAGAAGCTAGTTGTGAACTTAAGTTGTGAGTGTACTTATGCTATGATGATTATAGACTAGACTCAACATGCAGTCCTAGTTCACTATAACCTGGCTCTGATACCAATCTGTCACACCCTCATATTTCCACTACGGAGTTTATACCGCGAGGCGCATGACAAACCAGGATCCCATAGCCATAAGTCACATGAACGACTCTAAAGGCCCAAACCATTTAGTTCGTTATTGTAAAACCAAGTTTAAAAGTTTTAACCAAACCAATTTAAGTATAGCGGAAGCGAATAACAAAACAGTTAAATAAAAGTCTGCGCAAAACACCGCGCCCAAAACCATAAGTAAATAATTAAAAGCAGTTTAAGTGTATATAATCCCATGACATAACATGATGCATGTCCTAGTCGTGCTCCATACCTAGTTACCTGCAAAAGCATGCTAGCGTGTGTCAACATAAAGTTGGTGAGTTCCCAAAGTAAAGTAAATGAGTGTGTAAATGCGTTGGTTTCCAAAACCATGTAATCGAGTAAAAGCGTAAGTAATTGAGTTGGTTCCAAAAACCGTGTAAACACTAGTTCATCGCATGCCAAGGGTAGCTAACCCATTCATGATAACTAACACCGATGTACCGAACTGCTAATGTACGTGTTGTCACAAATGTGAGCAGTTTTCCTTGCATCATTGCCAATCAACAATGATAATCTGTTAAGTTATAGTTCACTCCCGCACTCCTCCGAGCCGGTGTGAGGTTTGTCAGACCTAATAGCGCTATCAACTAATAACCCGCTTGCCATAACCCGGCAACTCATTCGGTATGTGAAGGACTTACAGTGATATTGTTGGTTTAGTTCATCAAGGACAAAGTTTGCGAACTAGCAAAACCCGACCCACACAAGGAGTCAAAACCCGACCCACACAAGGAGTCATAGAATCCCAACCCGGGATGTGTAATTAGCCCCAAACCAGACTAGAAAAAATTTAGTACGTTGTCTCAAACCCGAGACGCATGCTTTTGAGAAAAGAGTAGTGAAACTCACCTTAGTATGCAAGCAAATAAATCCAAACTCCAAAGTAGGGTGTGCTACCGACTCCCTAGTATATGTGTCACTAAGTAAGTATATGTGTAATACCATTACACCATATAACCAGTTTTTCCAAGACGTTTAAATGTCAAAATCGTGTAAGTGACACCTAGTGATTCTACATGCATAAGTAAACCCTACGGACCCGTTTGTGAATATGCTGGTTATCATTAGTTCTACACTTCATATGCGTCTCATATAAGTGCCCATTCAAGTACATGTCAAATACATACCACATAGGATTCCAATTAGTCACATAAACGCATAATACACAATTTGTGTTTCTAGGACAGATTATGCACCATGAAAACTAATTTATTTAAAATACTTAATCAATGAATTAGACTCCCAAATTTTTACTGAGTATTCTTTGGGGTTCGTTTGTTAACCCATATTTTTGTTTTGTCTAAAACTAAACACAAAAATTATGAAAAGTCGTACATCACAGGTATGTCCAGAAAGTTTCTACAACAGGTCAGGTTAGTAGAAAAATTCTCAAAAATTGTGTATTCATCCAAACGGGATGAATCCACTTGGAAAAGCCAAATTATTCTAATGTTAATCTACTGTAAAAATTTCATAACTTAATTCTTTGTAAAACTCGAGTTATAATGGTTTAAAGTTGACTCAGTTTAATCCGAAAATCTGATATGACCTTTATTCAAAGAAAATTCCAAAAACTATTCAAACGACGTCCAAATCACTCGATTTTACCCATTATGAAAAGCTAAGACCAGGTATAATACAAGCATGCAAAGAAATCATCAAAACCATCATGTTTAAGTCATGTAACAGACCCTACAACTGTTGGATATATAGTATGTCCGATGTAACTAAAAGTCGAGATCAACGTAACCCGACCCGGTACGATCCGAAGAGTTACACGTTGGTACACGAATCAGACAAGTTCACTTGTAGGTGGATTATTATTTATGAAATAATAATTCTTTTAGACTTGAGGGACTTAATATTAATAAGATTAATATTAAGGAGTATTATGATATTTAACAAGGGGGCTTAATGTAAGTTATTGTTTTATAAAAGGAGGGTTAAGGAGTAAACCCTAATGCACACTTTTATAAAAACAACAAACCCTTGCCTCATCCTCTTTGTTTCTTGCGGCCGCCACACAAGGAAAAAGTGCCGCCGCCTCTTTTTGCCTTGTTTCGGCCAATAACCACCACCAGAACAATGTCAAGACATGGAGAAAGATACTTTGTTACATTTACTGATGATTTCAGTAGATATGGTTCTGTTTATCTTATGAAGCATAAACATGAAACTCTTGAAAAGTTCAAGGAGTACCAAAACGAAGTAGAAAATCAGCTAAATAGAACTATTAAAATGCTTTGATCAGATCGAGGCGGTGAATATCTTAGTCAGGAATTCATCGATCATCTAAAGGATTGTGGAATAGTTTCACAACTCACTCCACCTGGAACACCGCAACATAATGGTGTGTCTGAGCGGAGAAATCGAACTCTATTAGATATGATTCGATCGATGATGTGTCGAACAAACCTTCCAAAATCCTTTTGGAGTTATGCTTTGGAAACTGCCACATGACTTGTGAATATAGCTCCAACGAAAAAGGTTGATAAAACGCCTTATGAGATATGGCATGGAAAGAAACCTCATGTATCCTACCTTAAAGTCTGTGGATGTAATGCTTATGTCACTCTAGAATCTTCGGATAAACTAGATCCCAGAGGCGAAAAAGTGGTTTTCGTTGGATACGGTAAGAAGATCGGTTACCTATTCTACCACCCCACTGAAAATAGGATTTTCACTAAACGCAGAGGATCTTTCTTAGAGGAAGAGCTTCTGGCGCGAGGGATTGGAGATAACCATGTGGATTTTGAAGAAATTCGAGAATCACAAGTGACTGAACCAGTTGTTCAGACAGAAACAGAAGTAACTGATCCAGTTGTTGAAGTTGAGCCTGAGAGGACTCAAGAAACAACAAAAACACCAAGTGTTCGGAAAAGTATTAGGGATCGTCGTGCACCTGTAAGGTATGATGATATCTTCATGATTGATGAAGCTGAGCCTGCTACTTACAAAGCTGCAATCTTGGATTCAGAATCCAAGAAATGGCAAGAAGCCATGAATGCAGAGGTGCAATCCATGTATGATAACCAAATCTGGGATTTGGTTGATCTTCCTGCCGAATGTCGGACTGTGGGAAACAAATGGATCTTCAAGAAGAAGACTGACATGGATGGGAATGTGCAAACCTACAAAGCAAGGCTTGTAGCAAAAGGTTTTACTCAGACTCAAGGAATTTATTATGAGGAAACTTTCTCGCCAGTAGCCATGCTTAAGTCTATTAGAATTCTACTTGCCATTGCTGCATATTATGACTATGAGATATGGCAGATGGATGTCAAAACCGCGTTCCTTAATGGACACTTACTGGAAGATGTCTATATGGTTCAACCTGAAGGTTTTGTCGATCCAAAGAATCCTAATAAGGTGTGCAAGCTGAATAAATCCATCTATGGATTAAAGCAAGCATCTCGCAGCTGGAATCTCCGTTTTGATCAGAAAATCAAAGAGTTTGGTTTTATCAAGAACGAAGATGAACCGTGTGTTTACAAGAAATCTAGTGGGAGCTATATCACTTTTCTTATACTGTATGTAGATGACATACTAATCATCGGAAACAATATCCCTATGCTTAAAGAGTTAAGAACTGGTTGGGTAAATGTTTCGCAATGAAAGATCTTGGTGAAGCCGCTTATATTCTGGGAATAAAGATTTATAGAGATAGATCAAAGCAACTATTGGGTTTGAGTCAAAGTACATATATTGATAAGGTGTTACGACGCTTCTCAATGCAAGACTCAAAAAGGGGGCTCTTGCCCATGGCACATGGAACCATTCTTAATAAAAAGCAGTGTGCAAACACTGAAGAGGAAAAGAAGAACATGGAAGGTGTTCCATATGCTTCTGCGATTGGTTCCATCATGTATGCCATGTTATGTACTAGACCTGATGTCTCGTATGCTCTTAGCATGACGAGTAGATATCAACAGAATCCAGGAGAAGGTCACTGGGCTGCAATGAAGAACATTCTTAAGTACTTGAGAAGGACTAAGGACATGTTCTTAATATATGGAGGACTAGATGAGGAGTTGTCAGTTAAGTGTTATACTGATGCAAGCTTCCAGACTGATCGTGATGATTCAAGGTCACAGACGGGATATGTTTTCATTCTGAATGGTGGGGCTGTTACTTGGAATAGCTCTAAGCAAAGTGTGGTTGCTTAATCCACCAATGAATCAGAATACAATGCTGCATCGGATGCTGCAAAAGAGGCTGCCTGGATGAAGAAGTTCATTACTGATCTCGATGTTGTGCCTAACATAAAGAAACCAATCGAGATACTGTGTGACAACACTGGTGCCATTGCTCTTGCAAAGGAACCAAGGTCACACCAGACCACAAGGCATATACTCAGAAAATTACACTATATTAGAGAGATAGTAGAGCGTGGAGATATCGTGATAAACAAAGTTCATACAGATCTAAATCTGGCTGACCGCTTTACTAAGCCTTTACCTCAAGCTAAACATGAGGAGCATGCTGGAAAGATAGGGCTTAAAGTTGCTAGACAGTGGGCATGATCTGTAATTAGTATTGGTGTTTTATTTTAAACTATGACAGTTATATTGAATGTTTATTTGATTTAATGGGTTAAATGCAAATTTAAATATTTATTAACTGTGTTCATTATTTGTATGTTTAAATCCTTTAATAAGAGTATTCTAAATGTCCGTAGTCGATCAAATTACATGGGAATGAATTTGAATGTAAGACTATTGTGAATTGAGATGGTTGTATTCATGAGATGAATAGCTCAAGGGTTTGAGGATCATAATTCACAGATATCATTAGGGAATGATATTGGATGTAACTCGCTTCAAAACGATCTCTATGGATCTGTGTCATGAGATGTTTTGATATTGATATGTTCAATCTGTCCTTTTTCCTAAGGCACATATTAAACTACATTGATCAAGGACTATCTTTGATGTTATCTAACACTATCCTGAAACATGGGTAGCAATAAGGGTAGCGTTGGGAGAAATCCAAGATTAAGTGGGAGTTGTATGACGCTGATGGAATTCTGTACTTCTATAGGATTAGAAGTCTAGACATTCTGGCACCCTCGTAAACTCAAACTGGTATAAACGCGTGGCCACGCTCGGACTAAGGTAGTTCGTTAGACCACTTTGAATTAGAGACGAGAATAGAGAATGGTTGATCACTATATAAGAATGAATGATCCATGTCTTATGATCAACGGATGTCTATACAGAAGGGACTTATTGATAGAATTATTAGGGCTATAATATTTGGTTAAGTAAAGCGTTACTTGAACTCAAAGAACTAGTTGACGACTGTAAAGTGTCATACTGGTTTGGGTGCAATGCGATGCAGCTAGGCGTCCAACTTTGCGCACGTTGACTCATTTAATTAAAATCGTCCAAGTGGGAGATTGTTGGATATATAGTATGTCCGATGTAATTAAAAGTCGAGATCAACGTAACCCGACCCGGTACGATCCGAAGAGTTACACGTTGGTACACGAATCAGACAAGTTCACATGTAGGTGGATTATTATTTATGAAATAATTTCTTTTAGACTTGAGGGACTTAATATTAATAAGATTAATATTAAGGAGTATTATGATATTTAACAAGGGGGCTTAATGTAAGTTATTGTTTTATAAAAGGAGGGTTAAGGAGTAAACCCTAATGCACACTTTTATAAAAACAACAAACCCTTGCCTCCTCCTCTTTGTTTCTTGCGGCCGCCACACAAGGAAAAAGTGTCGCCGCCTCTTTTTGCCTTGTTTTGGCCAATAACCACCACCAGCCGCCGCCTTCCTCTTGCAAAGTGTTGCTTCCCGGTTGGTTCGTGCTCGGTGTGAACTTCCTACTAGCGAGGATTCGTTGTAACCCGCGTGTTACAATTCCGGTGTAGTCGTCAAAGGTTGTTTACTAAACCCCCTATGGTTGTTTATGTTTTATTTGTTTATACGCGTTTAACCGAGATCCTGATTGGGAATATTTTATTAATTGGATTAATAAAATTATTATTATTATTTTCACAAATATATATATTTATATATATATATACTAGTTTCTATCCCGGGAGCGTCCCGGGTTGAAATATCGAATATGACATAATAAAATATCTAATATGACAACATAATTAATGACTTGCCAATATATGATTAATGAATATTATTCGAGTTAATTGCCAATTTAGTCACTGAGGTTTGTCAAAAATTGTCACTTTCATCCAAATCTTTTTTTGTTAATTTAGTCCTTGTGGTTTCATTTTTTTGTCATTTTAGTCCCTGTGGACTAACAAGATTTGGATGAAAGTGGTAATTTTTGACAAACCATAGGTACTAAAATGACAAAAAAAAATGAAACCCCAAGGACTAAATTGACAAAAAAAAAGATTTGGATGAAAATGGCAATTTTTGACAAACCTCAGGGACTAAATTGGCAATTAACTCATATTATTATTATTATTATTATTATTATTATTATTATTATTATTATTATTATTATTATTTATTTTAAACAAATCTCTGTCATAAGTTATCATATTATTATTTTAAAAAATTCATGGGTATCACCTAATCCCTGGCCCGACCCAAACCCACATTTTTTTAAATTAATCCTAAACCTGACACAATACCTGTCGGGTTACAAAAAATAGTCGTTTTTTTTTCTCCGTTTTTTTATATAGCACTATGGTACTCGTTAGAAAGACAATAAAACGCTCGTTAATTTGGTGTAATTTTTTTATTTAAAAAATTTCGTATATAAAAGATATTAACGTTTAAAAGTTATGGGAGAAAACATGAGAGAGAAAATAATAAAGGTTTAATATTTACATTTAGTAGATTAGGTATTTAATAGATTAGGTTAAACCATATTAGAGTTGTCATATCACATTCTATGTGGCATCTCTCAAATGATAGATTGCATAAGAGTATGACATGTAGGATTAATCTCTTTGCAATATATATATATATAGATTGGTTTTAGGTTTAAATAATAATATAAACCGCTTCCTTTGTGTATACGATACCATGATTCTCAACAACAACTTGACCTAAACATTCTGTCCAGATTTTAATCATGCATAAACTCTTATTTAAACGACTCACGTATGCGTATAATCGATCAACAACAATCAATAATCGTCACAAAACATTCATAAGACCTAGTATGATCAGAACCTATCATAACACATGCAAAATCATAAACCCTAATGATCAAAACATCACAAACTTGAGCAACAAGTAACCTATCATATCACTAATCGCATAGGATCATGTTTAACCCGTTAAATCTTTATAAACTTCAAGTTTTAATCTTTATAAAAAGGTTCCAGACCTGGACAAACTTAGTTATAAGGCTTTTATAACATATTAAGAAGATTAAAGCATAATAGATTAAGGATTATACCGCAAGCTCTTCGAAACAATCAACCGAATGCTCTTGAAGCGTCCCGATTGATGTTCTTGCGCCTTAGCAGGTGTTTAGGGGTTAATATTTTGTAAATAGGGTAGTAGGGGCGATTAGGGTTTGAGTTTAGGAGATACAAGAGGCTTAAGGTTGCTTAAATAGTAGTTTCGGGCGGTTTAACCACGTCAGCGTGTTCCGAACACCCGTTCGGAATTGTGAACACCCGTTCTGGATTGTGAACACCCGTTCGGAATTGTGAATGGCCGTTCGGAATGGTTTAATCCGTTTTGAGCGGCCCAGTTTGTTGTATAGCTTGTTTTCTTTGATGTTTTCATTATTTTGGGCCATACCAAGCGTAACCCCATGTTTTAAGAGCCCAACCATCCTAATGGTCCATCCATTGTGGTTTTTATTGACGTATTCGGTTTAAGTTCACGTAATCACATACAGTTTGCACATAGTTTCACAAAGTATCATAAAAGCACGTAATTGCAATCAATCTAAATCAATTAACTCGCAATTATTTAACTTCATTGTTCACCAACATCTGAGGTTCACTAATCATGTATACAGTCTGGTAATTCCTCGAATTACCACTTCATGCAGTTATTATCCTATAACTGTGCAACGTGTGTCCTATCTAGCTAACCCTAGTTAAGTATAATGTAAGGAATGTAACTAGAGTTTAGTTAAAGTGAGAACCTGGAATTGCGGGGTATCACACACATGACCATATTTAACGTTAAATACTAACCAAGTTAGGCTCTTAGGACAGTGGGTGTAAGATTTTAGATCGTTAAGGACGAATCTCATCAACTGAAACGCGAAAGGACATCCACTGAAAAATAGGTCAAACCTAAAGGACGAATTGTGTAATTTATTATTATTATTATTATTATTATTATTATTATTATTATTATTATTATTATTATTATTGAAGTGTGTGTGTGTGTGAAGAGGAAGAAGAAGTGAAGAAGAGAAAGAAGTGAAGAAGAAGATGAGGAAGAAAAAGAAGTAGGTGGGGTGGGTTATTATTTTTTAATAGTAAATATTATTTTTTATTATTGTTTTTTAATTTAATAAATTTTCTTTTATTATTATTTTTATTAATATTATTATTATTATTATTTTTATTATTATTAGGTATTTAATATTATTATTTAAATAAAAAACAATAATAAACCAATGATTACCCAATCATTTATAAAGCTCCATAACGCCCCTTTCCCACTACAACATCTTTTTCCATAACGCCCCATAACCCCCCTTCTATTACTTTTTAATATTTTAATCCCCATAATGCCCTATAACCCCCCCTCCACTACACATGCCCTTATAACCCTCAACTAACCACTCATGCACCACCTCCTAAACACACCATCACTAATTAGTCACGCCGAGCCAAGTCAAATTTCTTACTGATAAGCCTCCTATCCAATCAGACTTAAGAACGTCACTTAATGACGCAAAGATTGTCAAACAACCACTTAGACCATGTGTAATGGTAAGTGAAAATTTTCAAGCCACAGGGGGCATTAAACGACACGTGACATGTGAGTTCACATGAGACTTGAAATGAAAAAGAAGTGTAGTGTTGAGGTGAAAAATTTATAGCCCTTTCTCTCTAAACCCCTCACCACTCTATCTAGACTGAATAATGCAACATGATTGGCCCATCCAAAAAATTAACGTCGTGCTTTTCTTCCTGGAGATCAAAAGGGGGGGGGTGCACTTTCCATGGGGCCGTGGATTTGGGCAAAAACGCCCAAAATCCCTTACCATTACATGTGGTCTTAGTGTTATTACGTGTTATATGCTTGTATGTGTTAGTGTTATTGTGGATTATATGGTTTGAGTAAAGTACACACATAATTTATGTGATTTTATAAATTCTGAAAATAGTCTCTAAGAATAAGAAATTGTAGAGATTATTCAAACTTTGTAACACCTTTAGTCCAAATGTTTGCAATTTGTAACATCGTTAGTTTCTGAAATTAGATGACATATAAGGACAAAAGGTGTTACAAGTTACAAAAGTTTGGACTATTTGTATAATTTCTTATACTAATAGACTATTTTCAAAATTTGATAAGTGTGTACTTACTCTAATGGGTTGAGTTTGTTATTTCTACATTAGTAAGCATGAGTTAAGTCAATAAGTGTGTACTTACTCTAATGGGTTGAGTTTGTTATTTGTATATTAGTAAGCATGAAAATAACGTTAAAAATGACGGACGTTTAATCATGCATCAGGTGGTGACGTTGATAGCCAAAAGACAAGGGGGTACATGCACCAGTCGGGTTTGTCCCGGTTGCTAAATGTTATGTGCCTTATGTCCAAGGCTTGATACAAAACCACTATCGAGCCGGGGGTCTCATTGGAAGCAGCCTTTCTATTCCCACGGGGTAGTGGTAAGGCTGTCTACATCTTACCCTCCTCAGACTCTACCTTAGCTTTTGCTATTGGTGGGATTAACTGAGTATGATGATGATGATATTAGTAAGCATGAGTTTAAGTCAATTATTTTTCTAATTTTAGAATTATCTCTTATATTCTATCTTAATTTCCTGTCCTAAAGTTTGACAATAGCAAAAGATTTTTAAGTTCCGGAGTTTTACGATGTATGTGACATAATGATTGAAAGTTAAATATTGCATTAGGGTCTCTTTATTCTTCACGTACCAATAATATGCGTTAAGAAAAACTTGCTTTGTGGTAACCTGTAGACCTAGATAAGAAGATTGGCTCCGTCTTCTCCTTCTCCTCCTCCTCCTAGGAGGCTCATTGACTACGACTATGGTCGTGCATGCGATGGGATCACTTGAGTTTTAGAAACCAAATTGGCATCAAATTATCAAAAAGAGAGTACTAGAATGGATATTATGTTTTGAGATCCAAATATAAGAGGACCAGTGATGGTTAGTTTGTGGTGGATGTCTAAGGTGGCATCTCAATGTACTCGGGGTTGAGTCATAAAAGTTGCCCTTTGTCGGTAACGGTTGTTAATTTGTTTCTTTCTTTCCTAATTATTATTTTTTTTTCAAAGTATGTAGGTATAATTGTCATGTCACCTTTATTTGATATGATTTTTTAACAAACTGAGGTTAGGTACACACTAGAGGCCATACATGTCATATATCACAATGAAAATTTGTTTAGATCATTGAAGATAAATCATGATTCTTATTTCATGTAAACCTACAATATTTTGTTGCATGTTAACCTTTGGGAAAACTAAATAGGGCATCTTTTAACACACATTTTTTTACCTTTTAACATATTATCCACACTTATAGAGCTATATACATAACTAATACTAATACAATTTTTGGGTACATGGTGGATGCTGTTCGAGTATGGGATTCGTCAAAGGTATACAAAACGACCATTCCACATAAACCGTACAACTCAAGAATTACCTCTCCTTATGAGATCAAACATGGTTCTCACTCGGACATCAAATCGATGCTCAGTTTAACTTATCAAGACAGTATTGTAAAATATATGTTTTTTCATATGCAAAACACACAAAACAAAAAAGAATGGTAAGAAAACCAGATGTTTCATTAACTGGTGTACAACTGAAACATACTGGCACTAAGCTAACCTGTCTATGAAGTCCAAAGGTTCATAAATGGCGGTATCAGAAGTTGCGTTTGCAAAATTCTAGATATATCATTTGTTCTGATTATCGAGATGAATTTCTGAATCATTGATCCTTTCTCGGGGAGGATGCTTGAGTTAAATCGTTCTTACTTTTACCTTTCTTCATTTTTGCTTTAAATTGTGATTTTTGTACAAGAGTCTGCACAGTGTTTACAAAATTCCCGACAGCCATGATCATAAGAAGGATTCCACAGGTGACAACCTGCCGAGAGCAAAAAATGGATTATTCAACTTTAGCATGATCACAAGAAGAAAAACTAGAGGTGAACATTTTGGGTTAAGTAACGGGTCAAAACAGGTTAGGTTAGAAATGCATCATGTTGAGTATCAGTCAAAATGGTCCAGTTGTGTAGCGTTGACCATAAGACGAAAAATGGATGTGAACATTCTGGAGGGTTAGGTAACGGTTCAGCACATGTTCAGGTTGACTTGTTTTCAAGTCAAAATGGTCAATGTCATGTTTTGTTGTGTTGACCACAAGACAAAAACAACTATATGTGAACCCTTTGGAGCGTAGGACCATAGTTCAAAACAGGTGCGTGTTGAAATGCGCCATTATTTGTGCCAGTCAAAACTCAAAACGATCCAGATCATGTTAGGTTGACCTACCAACACCCCTCTCTCAATATTTTACATTTTTATAAATTATAATAAACCAGACTTTGGGCCACGTTCGACCTTGACCTGTTCAACTTTTAGCTATTTTTATTTGCCAATTTGATATAAAACATAACCCAAATTGACGCATTTAAAAATTCGAAATTCCCACCTGTATAGAAGTTATAAATTTGGAGTTTCTTACCTGCCATTCGGAAACAACACCAACCATTGCAGTTTGTAGCAATAGCACGCCCACATACGCTTCAAAACCCTGCAATGGGAAAAGAATAATGAGTGTTTTAAGTATAAAACAATATCTTTTCTTCTAGATACCATCTTATATACTCCATGTCTTCAAATTCCTTAATATTTATGTTGAGATGAGATGTATAAATTATATAATATACATATATAGTGATGGATATATACACACAGGTGTGTCCAATACTAACCAATTCTAAGTAAGAAAACCACGAGAACTGCTTAAGCACTTGTACGTAGTGTAGGTACATGTGTGCGTAGAGTGAGAAATGGTGATTTACGGCTAACAAATTACAGCAAAACAAAGTTATACTTAAGGAATAATGAAAGTAAATTGGTATCTCGGACTCTCGGTGATAGTTCTTGGTGATTTCCATAAATGTTACTATAAACAATGTTCAATACTAGAAAATGCTACTTGCAGATATAATAGCAAAAAAACATTTTGAAGGATTTACTCTTATGAAATCGTCTACTTTCTGGCCTTATCAGTTAGAAGCAAATAAGTAAGAAAAGCGTGAGAAAATGAAAAGACGGACACAGGGGATCTAACATTAATGAGAAATCATAAAAACATTTTGATCAACCCATGTTGCATACTTTAATTTTAAATTTTTCTTGGTATGAACTTCCACAAGGAGACAAATACCATACAGACAGAATATCTGACGGATGCTTAATGTGTCGGGGGCAAATGCGTGGCTTCCTGGTCACTCCTACATATCCTTCGGGGGTGCCTAAACAATTAATTAAAGGTGTATAGCACCACTTATGCATGTCCCGAATTGGGGCCACTCCTGATCATGGCAAGACGAAACCAGGGATCCACGATCATAAACGGGATGGCTGGTCCTATGCAAGGACGCCACATGGCGTTCACAAGATGGGTCCGTGACATAAAAGTAGTCAGCGGTGGTGCATGCAACACTAGTGTAACTATTATTGCTAATTCCAAATTTCATTCACGAAAAGTTTACTACACTACATATGCATTAAGATATAACTGATACGGAAGTAAATCACCTGCAGGACGAAAAGTATAGGCAACAACAACCATACTTGACCTTTTACTCCAGCAGTTTCACCCCATACAACGTCCATTCTTCTAGCCTACAATCAAAACAAATAGTTCATAACAATCCAAAGATTCCATAACACAAAAAGGATGTGCGATAATTTTAATGACCCTGCGTTGGGATATTAATTCTGGAGACAAGAGTGTTGAATGTCAATTGATCAAAAGTAAGGAATATTATGAACTGCACCTTCCCCATTGCAATGCGTGTATAGAGCCTCTGCCTTTGATATCTGTTTTGCAGAAGCATAGCTACTCCTTGCATGATTGCCCATCTCAAAAACAAGTGTACGCCTTTCTGCAAATGGGTTGAATACAGATGAATATTTGGTTCTCACACCTTAAAATTTAAAAACAAAACAATAATAATATAATAAATTAATAATAATAATAAATAATAACTATAACCTGCTTCTGGGCACAGTCAGGTTGCTTTTCTATTTCCCAAGTGAGGCTGATTTGTGCCATAGCCATAGCACAATAGTGATGGTATATCCACCTGCAGCATACGACACCATAGTTGCGTCACTTAAACCAAACTCATCATATATTCATAATACATGGAGAAACTTTATGTAATGTGGGAGGTGGAAAAAAATATTAAACAAGTTCGGGTTGTTGAATTGGATCGGTTTTATGGTTCAAAATGAGCAAACACTTTCTGTCATTTTATTACAAGTTTATTAATGCTAAGGCTTTAAGCATCTTTAACATGCTAATCAATTCT
This sequence comes from Ambrosia x helenae, assembly GCA_030844895.1. Taxonomy (NCBI): domain Eukaryota; kingdom Viridiplantae; phylum Streptophyta; class Magnoliopsida; order Asterales; family Asteraceae; genus Ambrosia; species Ambrosia x helenae. The sequence goes on from CM061223.1 coordinate 79,039,076, forward strand.
CCTTTTAATTAACTTGTTTTATTCAACCCTTTCGTCCTGTTCATAGATACATGACTACATGGTGATTGACCTTGCCACCTCCAACTTGATTAAATGCGTTAGAACGTAATTTGCAAAATAAAAGGTTAATAGGACATGAAGAAAATAATAAAGAATTACCATGGACGTATATCACTTCCATTAACTCTCAATATATTCTCTCTTAAGCCTAACGCCGTGTACAGAAAGAGCAACCATGCCTGAAAAGGGCTTACCCATTATGCCTTGTGACAAGTCTATTCACTAATATGTTTTAGTAAAAGGCGCTAGGCGCTAGATGGGCGGTGAGGTCCAGCCTAGGGACTAGGCGCTAGATGGGCGGTGAGGTCCAGCCTAGGGACTAGTCGGGACTAGGCGGGACGCGGGACTAGGCGAAAAGTAGGCGGAATTAGGCGTTTTGGTATTTTATACGTATTTTATATATATACACACAAATTTAGGTATTTTTTGAAAATATGTTAACATATATACACATAATACTTAGAAATACTTAGATATATACACATAATACCAAAACATACTTAGAAATACTTAGAAATTTAATAAAAATATATAAACTAAAATAAAAAAAATTAAAAAAAATCACCGCCTAGGCCCGCCTAATGGCCAAAACGCCTAGATCTCCGACTAGGGCCTAATTCTGATTTTCTTCACCGCCTAGGCCGATTTTTGCAACAGTGTGTTTTACCAGAACGTAATAACCACGTATACCTGATAAAGCTGGACAGGTAATGCAGGGAAACATCCACCCCAAATTTGTGACCTTAGCAGTTAGCACTAGTAGTAACAATGGGAAAAACAGAAACATATATGCAGTTCTATCCTGCCATAGTTCATACAAAAATTATATAAGTGGTCAGATTAAACTATCATAAGAGCAAGTAATAACATATAACCATATAATGACTTAATACATTAAATACTTACATGATAACTAGGTTCTAAAATGCGCAACGCGCACATCACGTATGTTAGGAGTTCGTTATTATAAAAATACTTCAAAAATATATATATAGGATTTCAACTTGTTAACTTTTAAACACCGACTGCAGTGATGCGTTTCCATCACCGCATAAAGCGCATCACACATTATGCGCGCCTGATGAGCACATCTTTAAACCAAGCAAACCAATACACAGAATGAAGAACTTCTTACCCTGAAACTATAATATTCCTCCTTCATTTTCAACTGTACATCCTTTCGGTTAGCTCGAACATTTATCGGACCAAGAAACATCCTCAAAAAACTTCCTATAACCCAACAACAACCAATCAAAAAACTTAACCCAACATTCCACTAACCTGAAAGCTCACAAACAAACAAGCAATAAATGAAGCATAAATTAGGTTTAACCAAACCATGTGACTTGCAAGGAAGATATGTAGCTGCATCTCCTTCACTCAGTGTATATCTAGCTCTACTCAACTCTTCAGTCAGCTGTAAACATGCAAATACTATAATCATTGTTGCAGAAGTCACTAGGTGCTACAGAGTTGCAAGTACTCAGCCTAGACGGACGAAGAGTAAAGTACTTGGACATGGTAAATTACAAAGAAATTAATTTTCTGAAAATTATATATACATCAAATACCATAATTTTACAATAATAAATATCAAAATAAATAAAAAAGATACATGTTCATATACTAAACTATTTCAAAATTTTAATACTCATTTGTAGGGGTGCAAACGAGCCGAGCCCGATTAACTTATGAGAGCTTGAGCTCGGTTTGGACTCGACTCGTTTATCATCTATTAGTTAATATTAAATAAAAAATAATATAAATAATAGTTCGTTTAGGCTCGTGAGCACGATAAGTGAAGCTCGAGCTTGGCTCGTTTACTAAAAAAACTTTAAATGAGGGTAAATATTATTAAATATTAAAAAAACTAATATTACACTAAGCTCGATGAGGCTCGACGACGAACTTAACATGCCATGCTCGAGTTCGAGTTCAATAAATAAACGAACTTTGTTTTAAGCTCAAGCTCGGCTCAGCTCGTTTCGAGCTTTTTTTGTACTAGCCGAGCTCGAGTAGCTTGCGAGCGGCTCGTCTCATTTGCACCCGTACTCTTTCGTTAATAATGTAAAGACAAAAATTATGTTTTATTTTATTTTTTTTTAAATTCAAACTCGTCCCGAGTTGAACGACTAATTCCGACTTTTGCAGAGTTCGATTCCGAGTAATTAGGCGGAGTTGAAGAAAGGAATCTAACTTTTTCTGCATGTTTGGGATCCAAACTGCCTTTCTTAACAGACGAATCAATAAACGATCGGAGCATTTTAATATTGGAATCAAGAGCTAAGGCTCGTTGTCGTAAGGAAGCATCCTCTTGTAAGTTTCTAGATATTAACGTCGAAGCTGATTCCTGTAACTCTTTAGTTTGTTCCACAACTCTACAAACTTCCTCACCGGCGTTTCGTTCGGGCAACCGGTTATTGCCGGTGGAGTCGTTCATATTAAACAGATCGATTGATTATTAGTTGATGATGTAGGTGAGTGTAGGATTAATATACTCTTTTTATGGAAACCTTTGTTTAACATTTAACTTTGGTTTGGTTTCTAGCTAGGAAGACCCGGTTCCAGTTGCGACTGATTGATGTTGTTTAGTCGGTTAAAATTAGGTAAAAATTTAGTATAATGAAAATAAGGTCGTCTCCAAAGGAAATTTGTGAAAAGTTAGTGTTTTTAACTAAAGTACTAATGCTTAAAGTAAACTAGTGACTTGATTGATTTTAACAAGCAATACAATAACTAAAACTAAAACTTCGATTTTGGTTGAAAACAATAATAAGAAAAGGTAATCCTACCTAGGTTTTAGGTTTGGAAATCACAATTTATCTTATTAATCTAGTTTTTTTAAAGGTTAATTTCTTTTAAATCATGTGGTTTGTGGGACTTGAACCCAAGACCTTTCACAACCTAGGTGTTTTAAAGGCTTTGCCTTTATCAATGGACCACCACCCCATTGATTCTTATTAATCTAGTGGAAAGTCATTAAGGGTGACTTCTTGTATGGTTAAATAAACATGATTATGAAACTGAACTTAGATGTTCTTTAGTTTTTATTAACTAAAAGAGGCTTTAAATTCAATTTTCCACTGCGTATTTTGAGAACTATTATCACCTTCTAAACTATAGGGTTAGGCTAAATACACAGTGAAAGAAAGAAAAAAGTCGTAGGAAGGGTATCAAACAAACTTCGATTGAACTCAGTCAAGCAGCATTGGAACTGTCTTATCGAACCCTATGATCTTAGTTTTTAAGTTTTCGCTTTTTTGGATTTTTAGATTGTAGTTTTAAGAATTTACATTATAGCATTGTATCTTTTATGTAGCATTGTGTCTTTTTTTTATTTTCATCATTGTGTCATTTTTGCGATTCATTGTGTCTTTTTTTTCATCATTGTGTTATATTTTTCAGTATTGTGCTATATTTTGTGGCCCATTGTATCATATTTCGTTATCTATTGTGTTTTTGTATCTTCCTCACCCTTCTCATTTTGTTACACTTTGTAGGATAACTTGATCCTTAAACTATATTCGATGTGATAATGTCTAAGTGTAAGGTGCCCAGTTAGGGGACTTACATTTAAGGGGGTCTGCATCCTCTTGCCGGAGTTCATGGGCAAATATCGAGATAAGGTCCAGGGGCAGAGCCTCGAGTGGTGTTTCACTGAAAGTTACTTCGGATTTGCAACTTAAAATTGTTTCTCGAGACAACTCCTAAGACAAGGTTCAAGGGGCAGAGCCTCCGGTTGTGTCTTACTGAAAGTTGCTTCAACTTGCTACTTAAAGTTGCTTCGGATTTGCATTATTGATGGAAAGTTATATGAAAATTGATCTTTAACCGTAACTATTTATAAATGTTAAATCGCCAGTAGTAATAGTCGCTAGCAACTGTGAGGAGTGGTATAGTTGTCAACAACTTGTTCTCAGTGTCTAGTTTTTTTTAACAATCAAACGGACTTTTTTTCATAATTAAAACGGTCACCGCAATTACACCCAAAGCCCATTTAACCAGAGGACTACCTGGGCCAGCTACAATCTCAGTGTCTAGTTAGACTATTATCATTAACTGAGTTTTTGTTAAGATTTTTCTATTGATGTATCTGAATGATTGGCGATAGTCATAACCATAAACCGACACACTTTGATATGAAGAGTTACATCGTTTCAACCCAACTTTACGGTGTTTCCCTAATTATTAAATGAAAGTCTTCGGTCGTATTCTAGCGCACACTGTTTCATAACTTAACATGCAATTTTTTTTATTTCTTCACTAGACTTTTGCCCGTGTTTACACGCGGTTCACCAACGTACAATTATTTTGAGCGATAAGACGTAAAAAAAATATAGTAGAAATATTTCTTCACTAGACTTTTGCCCGTGTTTCCACCTGATATGATTTCGGCTTCAATAACACGCTTTGCAAGTTTGGTGATTCGTAACCTCGTGCCGATACACAAGCCACTTTGTTGATCTATGTTTCTCAACAACATAACGGGAATACCGATCTTTAGTGCTAATCAATGATTAGGCAATCCAGAAATTTTTAAACAGGAAGGATTTGTCTAAAATCACCGCCCAAAACTATATTTTAATTTTATAAATAAGTATAAATATGTTTAATTGAACCTAATTATAGCAACTTGATTATTTTAAGGAATACTAATAAATTTAATTTCAAAATTTGATAGTATTTTTAAATTTTAGACATAATAAAATTTTAATTTTATAAATCTATACATATAATATTTTGGAGCAATTTTGGACACTTGGCAATCATTTACCCCCCTAGCAATTATCTCTCCTCCACATGGCACCTTTAGAGAATTAATAAAATTTTCTTTTTTTTTAAATCAAAAATCATTATAATTAATTAATATGTTGACTTTTGGAGGAGACAATTCTCATTTATCACAATTATTAACTTTCCTAATTTTAAAAGAATTCTCCCTTATACTCTTCCTTTACAAAGCTTTCTTCCCTTACAAAATTTAGATGATTAAATAATCAGATGGAACATAACCTGTATCTCAAATTCGTGTCATCATCCTCTCCATTTCCACAAACCCTAATCAGGCGATCGTTCGAATCAACCATTCTTTTACCGTGTTCTTCATCTTCAATCCAAGGTTTTATCTCTTCCATTCTTTATTAATCAAATTGTTCTTCATGTCAATGTTTTCTCTTTATTTTTTTCGTGTTTTTTCCAGATTTCTTTGTCGATTAAGGTATGTTGTCTCTGTTTTGACTGATTTCAATTATTTATATACTTGATTTTGTATTGATGTTCTTGGTTTTACTGATTGTTCTTGGTTTTTTGTTTATTATTGTTCAGTCATGTTAATTGTTTTGATTTTGTATTGATGTTTTAGGGTTTATATTTTAGCTTTCGATTTAGGGGTTTTTAGGGTTCGACTGATAAGATTAAGTTTTGATTGATTGTTCTTTATTTTTGATGGATTATTATTAAGACTGATTAGGGTTAATGAGTGATTAGTGTTCAACTGATAAGACTAATGTTTATGTGTTAGGTTTCGAATTAGGGTTAATGTTTTAGGTTTCGGTTTAGGGTTAAATTGATGTTTAAAAAAACCTACGAATGGATTGTTATGATTTAGCCACATGGCACTTTGTGAGAATTAATAAAATTTTCTCTTTTTTTAAATCAATAATCATTCAATTACTTTTGGTCAAAATCATTTACTAATATTATTATTAACTTTTCTAAAACCTTGCTCAATCATAATTTATAAGAATTTTAGTTTTTTTTAAATCAAAAATCATTAATTACTTTGGTCAAAATCGGTCAATAATATTAAATACGTATTTAAAAATAAATATCAATAAAATGCGTCATCTTCTCTTTAAGGTTTGATTTATTAAGACTGATTAGTGGTTTAAGTGTTAGATTTCGAATTATGTTTAATGTTTAAGGTTACGATTTATGGTTAAATTGATGTTTTAAGAAAGCTACGAATGGATTATTATGCTTTTAGGTTTCAGTTTAGGGGTTTATGATTTAGGTATCGATTTAGGGATTTTTTTTGTTCAATTGATGTTTTAAGGTTTATGTTTTTCAAAAAACAAGGTTTGTTCAGGCTTTCTAATGTGGTTAGAGGTGACGGTAATTAGGTTGTTTAGTTTATTACCACTACTAGAAAATTAGGCTTTTGTCACAACATTTTCGGTTACATAACGGTAGCAATTGCTCTGTAGCCATCATTTTGCAACCGAGAATGCGGTAGCAAAAACACACGTCTCTGTTGCCCTAATGTCACCAAATAGCTACCACTTTTGTATTTTGCTACCATATTTTTGTCACCACAAAAACGGTTAAAATATTTGCCACCGCTCCTACAATATTTTAGTAAGGTCATTTGCTACCGTTTTGGTACCATTTAGTCACCGATATTGCCACCATTTAGACACCATTTTTATTGAAAATTTACACTTTTTTTTGTAACCATTTTGGTACCATTTAGTCTGCAACCATTTAGTCACCTCTTTCATTGAGAATTTACTACTATTTAGCCACCATTTTCATTGAAAATTTGCTACCATTTAACCACTACTTTCAATGAAAAATTGCTACCATTTAGCCACCACTTTCATTGAAAATTTGCAACCATTTAGCCACCATTTTCATTGAAAATTTGCTACCATTTAACCATCACTTTCATTAAAAATTTGCTACCATTTAGCTTTTCTACAGGGTTTTTTTTCCTTCTTTACTAATTCAATTACATTTCAAGAAAATTATATTATATAAAACAGTCAAATAATACAAAATCTCAAATTATATAAAACAAATTTGATACAGTTTTTCCAACTTTAAAATCATATAAAGACTCCAATAGAAACACAAAAAAACATCAAATAACCGAAATTATCCATTAAAAACTTCAAAATATTCATGTCTAAGTGTTTATAGCCTATTTTCCACCCATAGCTGTTAACCTAGCTTCAAATTCTCCCATTCTATTGTTCATAGCCTTTTTTTTTATGCATTATATTTTTCTTTTTCAGCCACCAAGCTCGCAATTATTCCTTCAAACCTTTCTTTATCTTCATCTTTTTCCTTAACAAGCTCTTTAATAACCAAATTCAACTTTTTCAATCTACAAAACAAGCAATGAATAGAATTAAGAAGTCAGAATTAATAAAAATTAATAACGAGTCAAGTAAGTTACACAATAACATAATTCAATTGTGAGTTACAATTCTAGTGCTAGAAGTCAAATTTGAATTAAGGAGTTTCCATATATGTAGGCCTAGGATTTGGAAAGTAATCAATTCTGCAACAAACACAATCGAATTAACCCGACCCATAAACAATATCCGCAAATCAATCCCTCCACCAAAATGATCAAATTTTTTCAATCCAAGAACATTCATAGAACTTGATGCAAATTATGAACAACAAGCAAGTTCTCAAAAATTATTGCAGTCAAACAAATCTTGGATTATCATAACCATATTCGGCCAAACCATATTTTGTTGAAGAAATGTATTGGGTTGATTGGTGTAATACAAATAGTGACATATGTAAAGAAGAAAAAGACAATGAAGATCCACGTACCTTCTCCGCAAGCGCTGAAACCGAAACAGAGATGGATAACAAAAATGTAGAAATTGGCACAAGATCAATTAACTAAAAATGAGTCTAGCATAAGATTAATCACCAATCAACACAATTAATTCAAGTACACAAAGACATCAACAAAAGTTTAGAAACAATACCCAAATGTGTTCAAACCCTAAATATCAAGAGCCTACATCCCAGTGTAATACAAATAAATTAGCCAAGCATGGCCATGATGTTCATCTTCAAGTTTGTGTCTTCAATCTTCAAAAATGCTTCAAGAGTCTTGGGAGAATTGTGTGTGTGATTGTTTTGTTAATGATGATGAATGATATATAGAGAATGAGTCAAAAGTCCATCTAAAAACGTCCCTTCCTTCATAAATTCGTCATTAAAATATTTTCCACCATCATTGACTTGAAAAAAGGAAATGTTTGACCAATTTTTGACTTTAGCGTATCCAACCCCACTTTTGGCGTAGGCTACGCTAGGCTGAATTTGTCTGAGCTGTTGTCTGCTGCCCTACGCAGGCAAATGTGTCCTTCCCTACGCCACTGGCGTAGGATACGCCAGTTTTGGCGTATCCTACGCCAAAACCCCCACCTTCTTCAGTTTTTGATTTTCCAGCTCACGTAAGCTTCCGTTTCTTGCCCGAGCAACTCCAAAACGTCATATTTGCCTCCTTTAGTCATCAAATCCTGAAATAACATAATAATATCAAAGCAACACCATTTGACGACTTACCACTCCTTAAAACTCATTTATAGATGCTTTTATACACATCTTTTAACTAACCCATCAGTCTACCTAATCATCATTGGGCCTAACTGACCATCGTTGGAAGTAACTAACCATCATTGAGCTTACTGACCATCATTGGATCTAACTGACCATTATTAGTTTAATTAACCATCATTGGATCTAATTGACCATCATTGGATCTAATTAATGATCATTGGTTCTAATTAACCATCGTTGTGCCTATTGACCATCATCGGGTATAATTCACCATCATTGGGTCTAAGTGACAATGATTGGATCTAACTGACCATCATTGGGCCTAACTGACCATCATTGGATCCAATTGACGGTCATTGGTTTAATTAACCATCATTGGATCTAATTAACTATCATTGGATCTAATTGACGATCATTGGTTCTAATTAACCATTATTAAATCTAATTGACCACCATTGGATCTAATTGGCGATCATTGGTTCTAATTGACAATCATTGGGCCTAATTGACCATCATCGGGTCTAAATGACCATCATTGGGTCTAAGTGACAATGATTGGATCTACCTGACCATCATTGGGCCTAACCGACCATCATTGGATCTAATTAGTCGTCATTGGGTGTAACTGGCCATCATTGGATCTAACTGACCATCATTGGGCCTAACTAACCATTACTGGATCCAACTGACCATCAGTGGTGTAATTAACCATCATTGGATCCAATTGACCATCATTGGTGTAATGAACCGTCATTGGATCTAATTTACCATCATTGGATCAAATTGACGATCGTTGGTTCTAATTGACCATCAACGGGCCTAATTGACCAACATCGGATCTAATTGACCATTATTGGGTCTAAATGACCTTCATTGGGTCTAAGTGACACTGATCGAATCTAACTGACCGTCTTTGGGCCTAACTGACCATCATTAGATCTAATTGACGATAAAATATTTATAGTTATTAGATTTTTTTCTTTCATTAAGTGTGGCTTCTAAATGACACATTTTTTTTTCGTAAAGTGTGGCTAAAGGTTTCCAAAATATGTGTTTTTGGTCACATGAATAAAAAAATCCACAAGATGTGTTTTTGTTTCTTTCATTTGTTTTTTTATAAATTATTATTTTTTAAGTCTTTCTTATTATTTTTCTCACGAATTTACCAACAAAAATAAATGGTGTCAAAATTTGCAACCGATTAGTTACCTTATCTTATAATACATATTTTGGTATAAAATCGGTTGCTAAATTTGCTACCATTTTTCTAGGTAGCATATTTTGGTGACAGTAGCCATGATTTATCATGGCTAATATGGTAGCAATTTATTCTCAAAATGGGTCCCTAAATTTGCTACCGCTAAGGTGGTCACAATTCAATAAGTTTGTTCTTTTTTTTTAAATTATTATTTTTTACGTCTTTCTTATTATTTTTCTCACGAATTTACCACCAAAAATAAACATTGTCAAAATTTGCAACCGATTAGCTACCTTATCTTATAATACATATTTTGGTGTAAAATCGGTTGCTAAATTTGCTACCATTTTTCTAGGTAGCAACTTTTGGTGACAATAGCCCAATTTTCTAGTAGTGTACGTTATCTTGGTAGGATGAAAACTTTTGGTGGGTAACTTTTGACTAAAATGGTTTGTGGTTTGTACTGACCAACTTTTGCACGTTTACTACTCATGTGGTAATTCGTGAATTTTGGGGTTTTTTATGTTTAGAATCACTAATATTTTGGGTTATTCTTATTAGTTAAAAACACTATATTTTGCATATTATGTTATGGATATTAGTGGTATATATTAATGTTATTTTGTTGTTTAGGAACTAAGATAGTAAACATAGTTGATAAGGGTTTCTTTTTTAAAAAAACTGTTTTTAAAACAATAATGTTATTTTTTTAGTAAATGGTTTGACCTTTCTTAAAAATTCATTGTAATCTCTTATTAATAACAATTTTTGTAATTATGGAAATAATTTAATTTTAACAACCAACCGTGATATTTAATATTATTGATAAAACATTAATTCTTATTTTCGGTTAGTAAATGGTTTGACTTTTTTAAAAATCATATTAATTTCTTATTAATGTCAATGTTTGTAATTATGGAAATAATTTATGTTGTACACAACCATCTGTGATTTTTTAAAGAAATTTCCTTTTGAAAACAATAATTGTTTTTTTCGGTTAGTATATGGTTTGACTTTTTTTTAAAATTCATATTAATTTCTTATTAATGCCATTTTTTTTAATTATGGAATAATATTTTATGTTTTACAAACCATACTTGACAAACAATCAAAAGTAAATTTTTGGTAAATTGAAATCGTGCAATTTTAGCAAATAAAGAATCAAGGTTTGACTTGTTTTTTAAAATTCAAACACAATCTTTGAATGCAAAATAGATTCAGTTTTTTTTTTACTTCTAACAATTTCTGAGTTTTTATTAACTGTAATATTTTAAATTTTTTTCAACAGAAAAAATAACAATTACTAAACCCAATCAAACAAATTTAACAAACAATTAAAATAAATTTGGTAGATTGACATCTTTAAATTTTAGAAACAAACATTCAAATTTTAGAAATAAACAATCACCTGTTTTTTGGTAAATTTAAAACATTGAAAGATTGAAATTAACCATTCAATAATTTTTTTTAAACATTAGTTTGTAGTTTTTTGGTTTATAAATTTAACATTTTAGTTAATTATTTTTTTTGATACTTTTAGCAATGTTTGACTTCTTTAACCACCTTAATTGTTTGACACGGTTTGACTTTTTTTTAGTCAATAGATACTAACAAACAATAAATTATATTTAAAAAATATACCTATACAACTTAAAAATCTACGGATTATATATGTTTAAGTTTATTTTAGGTATATTGAAATCTTTACATTTTATACCTATACATTTTAAAAATCGTCTATAATTTAAATAAAAAAAATTTGAATTTTTAATTATAGCAACATTTTAATCTAAATTAATTATAGCAACATTTTAAGCTAAATTAATTTTGATTTCCATTTTATATTACTTGTGTTTTTTCATTTAACTTATGGTTTTTTTAAGGTAATGACAAAGGAACACTGTTATCTAATATATCTAACGGTAAACGAATTTCATATATTTTACATCTTTATTTATATGCTAATGGTATTATGCAAGTAATTTATTTTTCTTCACAGTTCTCTCGAATGAAGAAAAAATTAAGAATGCGGTCGAGTGTCGCAAATTTAGAAAATTACAACTAGATGCCAAGAGATGCAAGGTCAATAATCCTACAAATGGTGGAATACAAAATGTACCACCAAGTGGAGTATTTAACTGCGACTCCATTGAATCTTCACACCGTTTCAATGTGTCTAAAGATGCGGTGTATAAAGAAATATTTAGTGATATTTGAATACAATGTGTATTGGTTTCTTTTAAATCTTCATAAAATATTTCTGCTACATTTTTTATATGTTTTACCCCTCAAAATAATTGTACGTTGGTGAACCGCGTGTAACGCGGGCAAAGATCTAGTGTATACTAAATCGAATTCAAAATTTTCAAATTTTATGTAATTCTAAATTTTTAAATTTCAAAATTTTTATTATAATTAGTATAAATATGTATAATTGATACTAATTATAACAAGTTGCTTATTTTATGGTAATCACTTAATTTGGTTTTATTAATATTTTGTAAATCATAAAGTTATGATTATAATTTAATTATAATTTTTTCAAAATTGTGTTATTAATATTATTGACTTTATTAAAAATTGTTGTCATAAAAAATTTCTAATACTAATGTTACATCATAAAAATTTATTGCATCATTAAATTTTTTAACAAAGTAACAAAAAACAAACATAAAATGCAAACACACAAATTATTTAAATGAAATTTGTCCAAAAAACCAAACCAAGCATAAACGAAACTAAATTATCACAAACATTAAATAAAAATCATGAAAACAAACAAATGTTTAAAGAAATTGTTCATTGTTCCTATTTCTCAAGCTTAGGAACCAAAAGGGGGATATCAGGTGATTTCTTGGCAACTTTAGTTGTAGATTCACTTGCATCATCGTCAAGATAATACACTTTGTCCAGGCTACGCTTCACTTCCTCATCATCACGTATAACACTAACTCTAGAAGATGACTCTGGAGTAGTGTTATCTCCAACAGAATCCTACAATATTAAATGAAATGTCAAAATTGTTAGAATAAACTACATTAAAAACTTCATTTGAATATATGATTAAATAAGTCAAAGAACAACCTTCAAAGACAATGCATTCTGTGTTGAAGATTCACCTATATCGATGTTTTCAAAAACAGGTTGATCGAGCTGGAAAAAAAATAAACATGCAATACTTCAAAGAAAACGTTTATACTATAAACAAATAACATTAATAAGAACAATAATAAACATGTAATAATGATTCATAAGAGTAATAATAAAGGAATGTTTGAATGATAATAATAACCTGAATATCAGGGAACCTTTCTTCAAGAGAAACAACTATTTAAGAATCATTTGTAAGTTTGCGTATACCATAACCATCAAGATGCTTATCAATATTGAATTGTCCAATTTTAATCTTGAAAGCAAACTTTTTCTCTTCAAATGCATCAAACTCAGCAGGAGTTTTTTTGTCTTCAACAGAAACCTAGATAAAAATGACATAAGTAACATGAAGTGTAATAAAATATATTGTTTAAGGCAGAAAAAAATAAATTGCCTGTTTGGAGATTTCTAGTAGCTGCATTGCTGACATGCCCAACAATTTTTTCGCTTCTCGATCAAACAATGTAAGCGATGTTATTCCAGTACAATCTTGTACCCTTATTGGAATTCTAAACCTAAAGTAAGTAATAACAAAACATTATTTACTAAATAATATCGTAAAATTTTAAGTTATGTATATGAAAAATAATTCTTACACCGGATCAACAGATACAATATGCTTGGGACAGTCATTGTTGGTGCAAACCAAAACCTGTTTAAATGAATTAACATCTTTTTCATCTTCATCATCAGGTAACATCAGAGTTGGCTCAACCTTGCGGTTACACGCCTCGCAACCTAGGTAATACCAATCATCATTGGCATCCACACCCTTCACTGTACCAACAACAATGACTTGTTTGTTGACCTGCAAAAGAAAATAATATTAATGTCAACATTTAATAAAAAAGAATTCCAAACAAACTGATTATTAGTGTTTACATTAAAATACATATGTGATAATCTTTTGAATGGAATGTAAACATTCATATTAGAGTATTATAAGTCGAAACTGATGTACCTCCGTTATCAACGGAAGATCACGAATACTGCTGAAAGGTGTCTTGTTCAGAAATTCATCTGCCAAATTCTTGCTTCCAGAAGATCCGAGGGATCGTTGAACAGGAGATGATTCAAGAGAGATCAGTTTTTCAATATAACTGTAAATAAAAAGAAATAAAAGATTTATATATTTTTAAACAAAATGACAATAAATACATAAAACAAATAACAACATAAGTATATTACCTTTTCTTAAAAGCCCGAATATCCTCAATGTCTTCATTAATAAAGAGTCGAGTGATATAGAAGCCATTTTGAACGCTCACATTGCCTTTAAAGATAAAAAAATACGTAACATGTAAAAATAAGAATAAAAGTAAAAATATATAATGTATTCAAAAAATTTATATTTCACAAACCTTTATAATTGTTAAAACTACCAAATTGAACAATCAGGACAACATGAACTTCATCTTCATTTTGCTTGATGTACCCAAACATCTGCTCACTATAGTCATCCCACAAAGAACAGCTGATTTTGATCCCTCTGCATATAAACATAATGTTGGTTAAAATGAAACTATCTATTGTATAACAATTTATTGATCGTATAATATAAGCAAAGATAGCAAAAATCATTATCAAACAATAAAAGATGATTTGTAAAGATGAAACACATACTCTAAATCAATCAAAATAAGGGTCATCTTGTTTTTCAACCCGGCTTTTGTTTTGGTCGGTTCTGGTGGAGTCCATTCTTCAACATAGCCAATGAAATCTTAAAAAAATATATTAATTTATACAAATACATTATCATAAAAGTTAAAGAGTAATACAAAAAATATTAAGTGTGATTAAACAAACCAATTCTTTGTTCCTGAGACAGGTTGCCACTCTTAATTGACTCAAAAGAAGAAAAATTAAAACCATATTGACTTCCTTCAAACCTACTACATTTCGTAATGCTTGTTTCAAAAGTAAATGAAAGAATGTCATTTTTATCAAAATGTTTAGTAGATTTGTTTTCAGCTAATTGGGGGTTATAGATATAGTAAGCTTCATTTTCACATAAAAATTTTTCATGTTTCTTCATATATCTACTCCACACAATAGCTTGCATTTTGGAGCCCTGTTTAAAAATTTAAATGAACCAAAATAAAGTAAATCATAATTTTTATTAACAATACTATGTTAACAACATAAATGAAAAAATGAATACGTTCAAAACTAACATGTTCATCCATCAGAACCATATCTAGACAAAGAGTTTCTCCCAGCATATTTCGATTTGGTCGCTTCCAAAGTCTAAGTACCTTAACTTTGATTGTGTATTGAGTCATCCGCCAAGTGATGTCATTAAAAAAGGTAACGTTGTTTGGATCCATAAACCTGCAAGTTAATAGAATGTAACTATTAAAACATTAGATGCAAAAAAAAAAATTGAATTAATATGTAAAATATGATAGATATACCTGATAGAGTTTTCCAGGAAATAGTGATACTAAACTTTACGAAACAAAATCTGTATTTATAATCTAAATTGCACGATTTATTTATGTTAAGAAATTAATAATATAAAAAAGGTAAATATGAAATGGAAATCAAAATTAATTTAGATTAAAATGTTGCTATAATTAAAAAATCGATTTTTTTATTTAAATTATAGACGATTTTTAAAATGTATAGGTATAAAATGTAAATATTTCAATCTACCTAAAATAAACGTTAACATATGTAAAATTTCATTTAAATGTTTCTATAATTAGGCTAAACGAATTTTTTTTAAATATATACGATTTTTAAATTATTATATGTATAAAATGTAAAGGTTTAAATCTACCAAAAAATAAGTTTATTGTTTGTTTATAAAATTTAAAGGTTTCAAATCGTGTCAAACAATTATTTTTAGCGGTCTTAATTTGATTGTTTGTTACTATCTATTGACAGTTGTTAACGCTAAAAAAATAATTTTATTGTTTGTTACTATGTATTGACTAAAAAAAGTCAAACCGTGTCAAAAAATTAAATTTGTTAAAGAAGTCAAGCATTGTTAATAGTATAAAAAAAATTGTAACAATGAAGAAGTTATGAACCAAAAACTACAAATTAATGTTTAAAAAACTTATTGAATGTTTTAATAGAAAATTTAAATGTTTCAAATTTATCAAAGAATTGTTTAATTGTTTGTTTTTAAAACTTGAATGCTTGGTTCTAAAATTTACAAGTTTAAATCTACCAAATTTACCTTGATTGTTTGTTAAATTTGGTTGAAAGAATTGTTTAATTGTTTGTTTTTAAAAGTTGAATGCTTGGTTCTAAAATTTACAGGTTTAAATCTACCAAATTTACGTTGATTGTTTGTTAAATTTGGTTGATTTTGACTAATAAATGTATTTTGACTTTTGAAAAACAATCTAAAACAATTACATTTAATAAAAAGTCAAAAGTTGCCAAAATTAAAAAAACGAATATGTTTTGCATTTATAAAATGCAAACCGTTTAATTTTATAGTGTTTCAATTTACCAAAAATTGAGTCAAATTCATACCTTCATTATTTAAAAAAAAAAAAAGTCAAACCTTCATTCTTTATTTCATAATATTAAAGTGTTTCAATTTACCAAAAATTGACTATTGATTGGTTGGTAAATTTTTTTGATTAAAACATAAATTATTTACATAATTACATAAATTGCAAGAAATGTATATTACTTCCTAAACCACCAAATAACATTCAAAGATATAACTAATTGTGTAACATAATATGCAAAATATAGTGTTTTTTACTAATAAACATAACCCAAAATATTAGTAATTGTAAACACAAAACACCCCAAAATTCACGAATTACTACATGAGTAGTAAACGTGCAAAACTTTGTGACTACAAACGATTAAACATGTTCAAAAGTTACCCACCTAAAGTTTTCATCAAACTTAAACAACGTCAACAACTAAAGCACCAAATTACCGTCACCAACCATCTATTATGTTCAAAATTTACCCACCAAAAATATTATCAGTATACCAAAAACAACCACCAATAACCAAACTAATTACCATTACCCTCAACAACATTAGAAAGCTTGAACACACCTTGATTCTGGAAAAACAGGAAATGCATTTCATCACCAGGCTGGAGTTCCTTATCAGCTACAAAAGCCGACATACCTCTTATGTAGTAACGGGGATTTCTTGACTCATCTTCAATCCCAACCGACACTCCCCAAGTAAAGCCCTCTTCATCACGAATGGTCAAAGCCCTCTTCCTGTTCAAACGGTTCTCCTTTGCCCAATCCTTGTTCATACGCTACACAAATAATAAAGAATGGAACCTCATTTAAGTTCCTATCAAATTGAATCAACATATCATTAATTTCACATATAAACTCAAGCTGGTAATTGTAATCTATGACTCATAGGCTATGTTAGAGTCATAGCATAGCGACTAACGTGCACTAAAGTCTAAACTATAAAGTTTAAACTAAAGTCTAAACTTAGCGAATGATGGACAGTGAAATCATTCCATTTATGCATAAATTGTTGGGCGTAGTTATAATATTGTCTAACATGGTCTCTAAATTAGATCGGCTGCTGTTCAGTTATAATATTGTCAACAGCCACTACTGTGCACATAAGTTACTTTTCATCTAAGTTCGTATCACTATGTGCAACTAATATGGATAAAGTATAGTGTAAAAACTAAAGTATAAAATAAAGTCTAAACATAGCGACTAATATACATTGAAAATCATTCGGTTTATGCAGTAATTTGTAAGTGTGTAGTTATAATATTGTCAACAGCCGTGTATGAATGAATTATGCTGATGTGGATTCCACTGGTCGTGAGTTTAATCGATTTTAAGTCTAAAAGTAGGGACTATTGTGCACATAAGTTATGTGCCATCTAAGTTAGTATCAGTTCGCGCAACTAATATGGATACACTAAAGTATAAACACATTAATAAACATTAGCGACTACTGTCCACATAACTTATATATCTAATTGCGGAAATAATTGTACTTACAAAGTGTTTATCAACTTTGAAAACCACCGGCACACCTACATCCTCGACATCTTCGGACTCATCATCTTCCAAATCACAATCATCATCCATTGGATCCTCTTCATTGTCGTCATCAGAAAGGACAATGACGTCTTCCTCATTATAATAATCATCATCATCCTCTTCACTGTCGTCATCATCCTCCTCATTAACTTCAGCTTCTGAAACATGACCGGGAGGAAGAGTAAGCTTGTTTTTCAAAAAAAGCGACATATTGTAGGTGCTCTGTTAAATGAATAAAAAGAATTGTTAATAAAGTATAAAAAATTATAAAAAGTAAACAATAACAAAAATTATATAAAGATTTCAAAATCAATAAATAAAAACAGAGAAAACCTCATTAATGATTTCGAACACAATTAGATGATCAACAGTAATTGAAAAAGCTTCCTTAATCATTGGCCATCCTTGAGTCACATAAATAGTACCATCATCAACTGCTAGCTGTATCTGAAAGTGTGCACTTAAATGAGCAGTAACGTCAATTGGATCCAATAGAACGGTTCAGTTGAATAATCCATGAAGAACTAAACAACTGATATGCTGGAAAAAAATACAAACAATGTTAACACATTACATGCAGTTTTTGTATAAAAAATATTCTATAATGTAAGATTTAGTGGAGTTGTTATAAAAAAACATACCAAACGTTTCTCGGTTGTAAGTGGATCAGCCAATCTGCAGTAGAAGAAGCTACCAGGTGCACACACAACATCCTGATGAAAAGTAATCATACTGAAAGACTTGAGATTTTCCTCATACTGAAATATAAAGTTATACCCAGATGGGTACTTTAATTCAGTAATCATAGTTCTCCAACCATTGTAGAAGAACCATTTGCGTGCAATCTTTAACACTTTAATGTCATAGACTTTATCATCCAAGGTTCGGATCTTGGTATTCCCAGCAGGATAACCATACTTGTCGATCCAACCATCAGAGTCACTTGGTAACCCCTGAGTACAAACAGCAAAATTTTTTTATTACGATATTATAAAATGACTGTAGTATCTATACATTAAAACCATGATTCATATCTTACCAAACAAACATGGCCTTTATTTTCCGACTTAACCCAAAATCCTTAAACCATTGTAACACGGATGTGTATGCACCTGTACCAATCCACGAAACATAATAAATAATACATATTTTAATGTTTAAATGATAAAAACAATTACAAACTTAATCAAATCTTTGTATCAGAAAATCTATACATATAATCACAATTTACACAACAGAAATCTAAAATGAATAAGACACTTCAACCTAACAGAAAATTCACTTTGATAAATTCATGGTATTAACTCCTTATTGACCCATTTGACATCCTTTCTTGTTAGTTACAATCTTTATATGTTAACTGTTATTAGTAGTATACAACCCTATTTCAATCCATTCGTAGCTATCTTAAAACATCAATTGATTCCTTAATCGAAAACTAAAACATAAAACACTAAATGGAAAACTAAAACACAAATCCATTAGTAGTTTTCTTAAAACATCAATTGAACACTAAATCGAAATCTAAAACATAAACCCTAAATACAAACCTAAAACATAAAGCCCTAATCAATCTTAAAACATCAATTGAACAAAAAAAAATCCCTAAATCGATACCTAAATCATAAACCCCTGAATTGAAACCTAAAAGCATAACAATCCATTCGTAGCTTTCTTAAAACATCAATTTAACCATAAATCGTAACCTTAAACATTAACCCTAATTCGAAATCTAACACTTAAACCACTAATCAGTCTTAATAAATCAAACCTTAAAACATCAACTGAACACTAAACGACTGTTTGGCGGATGATTGAACTTGAAATGCAGTTTTTACAGTTGTTGAACCCTAAAAACCCCTAAAACGATACCCAAAACATAAACCCCTAATCGAAACCTAAATCATAACAATCCATTCGTAGCTTTCTTAAAACATCAATTTAACCCTAAACCGAAACCTAAAACATTAACCCTAATTCGAAACCTAACACATAAAACCCTAATCAGTCTTAATAATAATCCAACAAAAAATAAAGAACAATCACTCAAAACTTAGTCTTATCAATCGAACCCTAAAAACCCCTAAATCGAAACCTAAAACATAAACCTTAAAACATCAATACAAAATCAAAACAATTAACTTGACTGAACAATAATAAACAGAAAACCAAGAACAATCAGTAAAACCGAATATTTGAGAAAAAGAGACATCCACAGTAATCAAAACTATAAAAACAGATATGGAAAATCAGTTAAAGAAAAGACAGAACAAAGATAGATAAACATCGATGAACTGAAATAAGAATCGAAGATCGATTACCTTCGATTGGAGATGAATGAGAAGCTTCAATCGCCCTGATTAGGGTTTCGGGTGTAGAGGAGGCGAAGATAATTGTGTGGTTATGTTATGTCCGTGTTCTTTTGTAGGGTATTTATATTTTTCGGATTTTTGATTTAAATAAAAACGAAAATTTTATAAATTCTCATAAAGTGCCATGTGGCTTAATAATGTGATGAGAGATAATTGCTAGGGGTGTGAGAGATTGACAAGTGTACAACATTGCTTTCAAATATTATATGTATAGATAGACGTTTTTCCTTTTATTTTTCGATTAAACTTTCAAGAGTATAATCTAATTTTTTCAATCTAAAAGTAATCTAATCATGATTTATAGAAATATCCAGGCTCTTACAAATATAAATCCTACTATATGTAATTCAACGATCTTTTGATATTTACTCTTATGTTTTGTTAGGTTTATTATTCGTTGCTTGTGTTGTGTTGTTAATGGCCCAACCACTTGTTGGTTAAGTTTGGTATAAGTAGTTTTGATTGTTTCTTGGTGTTCATCTAAGCTTGTGTTTTTTATTTAATGTAACTTGACTCACCAAAAAGAGAAGGTTTTCTGAACCATGGCCATTAGTTTGTAATTAAGAGCCTAGCTTATCATAATCACCGTTAGGTGGTGGTGGTAGGAATATCTTTTTAGGAGTTTTTGATTAATGATTGTATATTATTTCTTATTATATTGTTAATTATTTCTTTTTCAAGTTTTAATTTTACACCATGTATTCGTAAATAAAATAAAACCTTTATTACTTTATAATAATACACATGATTTTATATTGTTATCTTTAACATAATGTTATGTATATAACCCTCTCAATAAATTAATTAAAAAATCCGTTATCTTATTTATCAGGTACAAATTTCTAATTTATCACCATCCTCATGAACACGCCGGATGCGATTTGGGTTGGGACTTGGGAGAAGTGTTGTGAATATTGGGTTGGAAACGGTTGGGACAAATATTGTTGGGTTTGAAACATTAGGTTTTGAAAACTTTATATTGAAAAAGGTTGACTTTGAAACGACTTATTTGGAATAGGTTGTGGCATTTGTTGTTCGTCTTGACGAAACTTATTGGGTTCGCCCAGATTAGACACAATCTTCGGTCTAAACCTTCGCCTTGTAGGCGACACTTTTTTGCTTGAACCTTCCATTTTATATATTTTTTTTGTTGAAATGTGTGTTTGTTGTATTTGATTTTGGTTGGCAGTATATTTTGTTTAAAAAACAGCAAGTATATATAGTGTTGTAAAAATTACTCTCTTTTTATTTCTAAACGGTCATGTGACCGTTGTTCGTTGGCCCGCCTTCAATAGCTAGTTTTACATTTATCACGCTCACGAGGTACACAGGGTGGTGTTTGCGATCATCACGTCCAACTATCATGGATCCCATGTGAGCCCTAAGAAAGATAAGAATCTATTATTGTAACTTTTCATGATTATGCTAAAATGATACGCTTGAACAGTTGAACGTTACCCAAACAAACCAGTGTAAAAATATAGACTTCACTGTAAATCATATTCATCTTCTTATGTGGTTTGTCACAAGTGTAAACAAACTATAGACCCATTCTATAGACTCATTTCCTGTAAGCGACCATCAAACTAAAAAAGATTTGTTCACATGGAGTTGTGGGTATCTTTAGTAGCACGTAAGGTTAGTAGGTTACAATAAAAATCTAATTTTACGTGATAACCTATTGCAAATGGCTTAAGTTAACTAACCACAAAATCTCTTAATCATTGCATGTTCATAGTATTCTAATCAGTAATAACTCATATTCCCTAATCTAAAACTTAATCAGTAATCATCTAAATAATCACTTATGTAAGCTGCAACTATTAAAAAACTCATCACATCTCTCTAATTTCTCACATTCTAATGGCTCTTATAATTCCTAACCTAATCAACTAAACAAACACTTAAGTTGGAAGTTGTAATCATTGCATCTCATTATGCCACGTGGCATAATCAAGAGATGGTTGAGGCCACAATTGAACGCCACGTCAGCAACTATCAATTCTTCCTGGGAGCGTCCCGGGGTTGAAAAATATAATCATTCTAATAATACTAATACTAATAGTAATAATTATTACTCATGTAATTAAACAAAGGGGTATTGGATTTTAATAATCCCAAGTTTCAACCATTGGCCGATAATAATCTCTACTTCAAAAATTGTCAATAATAATCCCAACTTTCAAACATTTGGCCTGTGGTAAACCTTTTTTAACTGAGGACTAACTGGGTTAGTTTGTGCTGACGTGGCATCTGACTAAGCTCGATGACGTGTACAACTTAAGCTGACATGACATTTTATATTATTATTTCATATTTTTCAAAGCACAAAAAAATTCCTAACATCATCAACCATCTTCATTAACAACATCTTCACCTACCATCAACCCTCCTTCATCATAATCATCTTTAATCAAATTCACTATATAATCCATCTTCATCTATATCATCTTCAACATAACAATATCATCTTCATCTATAATCTCAACTACCAATTAACAAACCCTAACAAAGAATCCCCAAACCTTTGTAAACAACCCACAACCTCCTTTTGCTAGGATCTGAAGCAGCAACAATGGCGATGAAACAGATCTGTTCGTCTTCTTCCTTTTACCGATTATTGGTGCTCTGTTCGTCTTCTTCCTCGAGCTCAATGAAGCAGCAACAATGGCGAAGAAGGGTGAGGATGAAACGGTGTCGTTTGAGGGGCTTTCTGAACTCGAATTCCGGTGTGCAGGATGACTTAAACCTCCACTTCAACCGTTTATGTTGAAGTGGAACAGATCTGTTTGTTTATGGAGAACTCAAGGGATGTGTAGTCGATGGATTTTAGGTCAAATATCGGTCGGCCCACATAGCAATATCACAAGTATACATTGGGGGATCTGCAAAAGTGATGCTCAAAATCCATGCTGAAAATATTTTATTGTTATTGTTGTTAATGGAACAGATCTGTTTGTTTTCAAATGTTATTATTATTATTATTATTATTATTATTATTATCGGGTGGGTCGTCGGTGGTGTTGCAGGTGAGGGATGAAGATGGTGGTGGCAGTGGTGTTGAGGAGGTGGATGAAGATACTTGTTATGTTGAAGATGATGATGATGGAGGGATGAAGATGGAAATTTGTTTTCTAGATTGTTGGAAGATAATCATATATAGATTTTGTTTTGTTGTTAAAAAAAAAAAGAAAAAAAAAAAAACCAGGTCATCGTGCCACATCGGCATCTGTTCCACGTCATCGTGCCCAGTCAGCAGCCACGTCAGCACAAACTAACCCAGTTAGGCCTCAGTTAAAAAAGGTTTACCACAGGCCAAATGTTTGAAAGTTGGGATTATTATTGGCAATTTTTTAAGTAGGGATTATTATCGGCCAATGGTGGAAACTTGGGATTATTAAAATCCAATACCCCTTAAATAAATAAAAAAATAACATTGCTATAAGCTGATACCATGTGTTGCAGTGTTGCGCGATTCTTTCTCATAGCTTCTCTTGATGAAGTATACCTAGTAAATTCCAATGATAACATGGCGATTGGGCTGATTTTCAACATCGTAGATAAGAACCTAGTTTAAAAGAAATAACATGATTAATGAATAACATGAACACTTTGTGTGTTTTTTTTTCTGTATGAATGAAACTGTGACACCCGGCAAATTCTGGTTAACAACATGGTCTAGATTAAAGTCTACCTTAGCGAGTCACGCGTATATTATACTTAACGAGGGTTATCTAGATAGCTAGATAGGACATACGAGCATTATCTCGGGTTATGAGATGCTTTGACTCCTTGTGTGGGTCGGGTTCTGACTCCTTGTGTGAGTTAACATGTGATTTCATGATTAGTGAACCTCGGACGTTGGTGAATAACAAACTTATGTGTCTCGGTGATATCTGACAAACTTATGTGAAAACCATACGTGATTATGTGAACCTAAACCGAACACGTTAATAAAAATTATAAAAAGTGGAGCGTGAGGTTGATTAGGGTCTTAACGCATGGGGTTACACTTGTTACGGTTCGAAATAACGAAAACGTCGAAGGATAACGCGTCGGGAGGCGAAACGAAACAAAAGCGCGCCACCCGGACCTGTGAGCGGCCGCTCACAGGCTCCGAGCGGCCGCTCGAAGGGCACTGACGGGTTTAAACCGCCTCAAACTCGTATTTAAACATCTTTAACTCCCATGCAGCCCTCATACTCAACCCTAATCGCCCCCTTACTGCCCCACACGAATATTTCACTCCAAAAACACCTGCTAAGGCTTAAGATCATCAATTGGGAGGCTCCAAGGCGCGCGATTGATCGATTTGAAGAGCTAAGGGTATAACTCATGATTTCTTACGCTTTTTACTTTATGTTTTATTGTAAAAATCCTATAACAAGTTTGTCCAGGTCTGATTGGGTTCAATAAACATTAAAACATGAGTCTTTTTGAAGATTAAACGGATTAAACCTATTAATAAACGCATAGTAACATCATAGGATGCTTGTTGCGCAAGTTATTGGTGTTTTGATCCTAAAAGCTTTGATCTTGACATGTTTGATAATAGGATCTGATGGGAATAGGTATTAGGAAAGTTGTATGATGATTATTAGGTATTATTGATTGATAATATGCAACTAGGGTTTGATATAATTGATGATATTGTACGATCAGAATCTGGACAGATTCTGAAAGTCGACTTGTAGGGTCTGTTTCGTGGCTTGAAAATAATTGGTTTGATCTATTCTTTGCATGATTGTAACGTACAAGGTCTTAGCTTTTCATAATGGGCAAAACCATCGAATTTGGGCATCGTTTGAGTCGTTTTTGGAATTTTAATTGATTAGGGGTCATATCAGATTTTCGGATTTGTAAATTGGGTTAACTTTAAAGGGTCATAACATGAGATTTACAAGGAATTAGATTATGAAATTTTTACAGTAGGTCAATACTGGAAAAATAGAGCTTTTCCAAGTGGATTCATCTCGTTTGGATGAACACACAATTTTTAAGGATTTTCCTACTAAACTGACCTGTTGAGGAGATTTTCTGGACCTAGCTGTGTTGTACGAATTTTCATAATTTTTGTGTTTGGAATTGAGACAAAACAAAAATAGGTATTGTCGAGTGAATCCCAAAGTAAATGCAGTAAAAATTTGGGAGGTTAACTCACTGGTTTACTATTTTAAATAAATTCGTTTTGATGGCGCACAATCTGTCCTGAAAACACAGATTGTGTATTATGTGCTTATGTGCTTAATTGAGGTCTTAGGTGGTATGGAATGGACATGTAACTGAAGTACACTTGTCTGAGACACATACGGAATGTAGAAACTAATTGTAACCAACGTATTCACCAACGGGTCCGTAGGGTTTACTATTGCATGTAGAATCACTAGGCGTCGCATACACACTTTTGAACATTTAAAACGCCTTGGACAAACGAGTTATATGGGTAATGATATTACGCCTATACTCACTGAGCGACACTGTTATTAGGGTGTCGGTAGCATATATTGCTTGCTGTTCGGATTCTTTGCTTGCACGTTAAGGTGAGTTTACGGCCCCTCTTTTAAACTGGTTTTATACTTTCGGGGGAGAAAACATGTGTTAAAACGATTATTTGATAACTACTGTCATACTATGGGTTTCTATTGTGTACTACACGATCTTTGGAAGTCCCGGGGGGAACCATGAATGTGCGGGTTTGCACAACGGGGAAATGTGAATAGCGCTATTGGGAGTGACCAACCCCGCTCGTCGACTTGGAGGGTCGGCGGGTGCATATTGTCTCAAACAGGAACAACAGGAACAACAGGAACATACATCGGGCATACTTTTGGTATTCGCGTTAGTAATGGTTTTCCAATCGTGGTAGTAACAAAACGTACGCCTAGCTAGCGTATACTGGTTTTCGATTATTGTAGTATGGACAGGTGGACTTGGTACTTGGATGCAAAACCTGTAAACTCACCAGCATTTTTGTGCTGACGTAAACTTTTACATGTTTTCTCAGGTCGCTAAGGTAGCACAATGGAACTAGGGCGCACGCGTCTGCACGGCGTCTAGTTAGAGTCGCATGGTTTCATATGTTGAACAATTGGTTTACTTTTGAGATACTGTTTTGAATAAGCTTCCGCTGTAAACGGGAATTTTAAACATTGTTTTGAAATTACATTATGTTCATGTTAGACTTGTTTATTGTGATCGTTGGTTTGGATCCTGGTTTGTCATGCGCCTCGCGGTAAAACTCCGCAAGTGGATTTTGAGGGTGTGACAGATTGGTATCAGAGCCAATGGTTATAGTGAACTAGGACTGCATGTAGGGTCTAGTCTATAGCCGAGTCGCACACACTAGACGATCACATGGTACTAAACGTTATAGTGGTTTACGTATGGTCTTGTCGGGGTGTCTCTAAATCGTTGGTCTTTCTATGTTACATCATCCGTTCTATCTTAGGTTGGGTTACTTGTTTTCTAGGCAGTGTAGTCTATTGGAGTAACTCGTGTGCTCTTGAGATTTGTCCAAGGCTCGGACATCTCCCTTTCGCACTCCAATAGAAACACTTGCCATAAACTATCGTAGCATTACGGTGTGTAGCTGAGAGTCTATGTTCGGTGATTTGAACTTTGGACTAGGAGGACACTTGGAGGACCATGTAGAGCGGTTTATCATTTTGGGTGCACACAAAATCATAAACCGAAATGCATGGAAGCCCTGGTGAGCTCTGGGTTTGAGGGGATAGTCCTGGATTGGATCTAGCTTTGATCTTGTGAACATTAGTGGTTATCCTTATCTGCGAAACTAAATTTTCTCGCTCTTTCTGCCAGAATCATGTCTGGAGTACGAGGAGGACGTGGAGGTGGTCGCAATGGTGGACGTGGTGGTGGTCGCGGTGGTGCTGGTGGTCGTGGAGGTGTTAACCTATCGCAGGATGATCTGAACAACTTACTCCAAGCTGCCTTTCAGTTAGGGCACAACGGTGGTGGTGGTCCTGTTGACCCACCCCCACCCATGTGTACCTACAAGATGTTTCGGGACTGTAAGCCCCAGGAATTCTCTGGCACCGAGGGTGCGGTGAGCTTGCTTAGGTGGCTGGAGAAAGTAGAGTCAGTGTTTCTGATGTGTAACTGTCTCCCAGAAGATCGGGTAAAGTATGCAGCTGCGTTATTCCAGGATGTGGCATTGACTTGGTGGAATGGCATCACCCAGAATATGGGTATTGGGGAGGCATATGCTATGCCGTGGGAGAATTTTGTGCAGTTGCTGAAGCGTGAGTATTGTCCCAGGGAAGAGGTACAGAAGCTGGAGCATGAGGTGTGGAACCTCAAGATGACTGGGTCGGAAATTGAGAAGTATACTGTGAGGCGGAATGAGTTGGCAGTGCTGTGTCCCGATCTGCACGTGCCAGAGTACCGTAGGATTGAACACTATGTCTCAGGGTTAGTACCGGAAATTGCAGGGTTAGTGGCTGCGGGAAATCATCCTACGTATGCAGAGGTAGTTCGATCGGCCCATAGGATGACCAACTTAAAAGTTAATGAGGAGATTTTGCCTGCGAAGGGTTCGACTGTTAAGGCTCCAGAGAACAACAAGCGCAAGTGGGAAAATGACGGGAAAGGATCTGGGTCAGCACAGCAGGGTAAAAGGTTTGATAATGGGGGTTCATCTTCTTCGGGTAACAAGCAGGGTGGATATGCGGGAAGACTGCCCAAATGCAACAAGTGTGGACGCCATCATCAAGGGAACTGCGACAGTAACCGTTGTCACCGCTGCCAGCGAACAGGCCACTATGCTAAGGATTGTCGGGCTACACTTCCATCGACTCAGGCTCCGACTAACAGCTCAACTCCGACTACTCAGGGGACTACAGGGAAACAAGGATGCTACAACTGTGGTGACACTGGGCATTACAAGAAGGATTGCCCAAAATTGAAGCAGGGTGGGAACAACGGTAATGGGAACAACGGGGGCGGCGGCAGAAATGCACGTGCCTTCGTCATTGGAGCCGCTGAGGCTAGACAGGACCCTGACACAGTCACCGGTACGTTCCTTCTCAATAATCGTTCTGTTAGTGTGTTATTTGATTCCGGTGCCGACAAGAGTTTTGTATCCATGGATGTTAGTCGACTGCTAGATGTAGTACCCGTACCATTAGAGACTAAGTATATTATTGAGTTGGCTGACGGTAAAAAGATTGAAGCTACTAGTGTCCTTCGGGAGTGCCAATTAGAGTTGTCGGGTTTAACGTTCCCCATCGATCTTATGCCGGTACCTTTGGGTAGTTTTGACGTTGTGGTAGGCATGGATTGGTTGTCTTTGTATCGCGCGGAGATTGTCTGTTATGATAAGGTTATTCGGATTCCTCTCCCTGATGGAGAATTCCTTTCTGTGTACGGTATCAAGGGTGGTGTTCCGCTAAACATCATCTCTAGCATGAAAGCCCTTAAGTGTCTTCGAAAGGGTTATCCAGCCGTATTGGCGCTTTTATCTGTTTCCTCTGGTGATGAAAAGAAGATCGACGACATTCCGGTAGTACGCGAGTTTCCTGATGTTTTTCCCGATGATTTATCTGGTCTTCCTCCTCATCGTCAAGTCGAGTTCGGTATTGATCTTGTACCAGGGGCTGCTCCTATTGCTCGGGCCCCCTATCGTCTTGCACCTCCCGAGATGCAGGAATTGTCCAGTCAGTTACAGGAACTCTTGGACAAGGGTTTCATCCGGCCAAGTTCTTCCCCTTGGGGAGCCCCAATTTTATTTGTTAAGAAGAAGGATGGAAGTTTCCGGTTATGCGTAGACTACAGAGAACTGAACAAATTGACCATCAAGAACCGTTATCCTCTTCCACGTATTGATGATCTATTCGACCAGCTTCAGGGTTCTAGTTATTATTCCAAGATCGACTTGAGGTCCGGTTATCACCAGCTGCGCGTCAGGGAGGCTGACGTTGCAAAGACTGCTTTTCGAACACGTTATGGCCATTTCGAATTCTTGGTCATGCCTTTCGGTCTCACGAACGCACCGGCGGTTTTCATGGACTTGATGAACCGCGTCTGTAAACCATATTTGGACAAATTCGTCATTGTGTTTATTGATGACATTCTGATCTACTCAAGAACGAGACCGAACACGGGGAACATCTGCGGTTAGTTTTGGAACTCCTGCGACGGGAACAACTTTATGCCAAGTTCTCAAAGTGTGACTTTTGGTTACGCGAAGTTCAATTCCTAGGACATGTGGTTAATGAACTAGGGATTCATGTCGATCCAGCTAAAATCGAAGCGATCAAGGACTGGGGAGCACCAAAGACGCCAACTGAGGTGCGGCAATTCCTAGGCCTTGCGGGCTACTATCGTCGTTTCATTCAGGGGTTCTCGAAGATTGCTCAACCCCTCACCACTCTCACTCAGAAGGATAGGAAATTCGACTGGGGTGAACCACAAGAGTCAGCGTTTGAAGAACTGAAGTCTAAACTGTGTTCTGCTCCTATTTTGTCTTTACCTGAGGGTCCTGATGATTTTGTTGTTTACTGTGACGCTTCCATTCATGGACTCGGTTGCGTGTTGATGCAACGCGAGAAAGTGATTGCGTATGCTTCTCGTCAACTCAAAGTGCATGAGAAGAACTACACCACTCATGATTTGGAGTTGGGTGCCGTGGTATTCGCGTTGAAAATTTGGAGACATTACTTGTACGGTACCAAATGCACCATCTACACCGATCACAAGAGTCTCCAACACATTTTCGACCAACAACACTTGAACATACGGCAACGCCGTTGGATCGAACTGTTGAACGACTATGATTGTGCTATTAAGTACCATCCTGGCAAGGCGAATGTTGTAGCAGACGCCTTGAGCAGGAAGGAATCTACTAAACCTCGTCGCGTTCGGGCGTTGCAGCTCACCATCCATTCGTCGTTACCTGATCAACTCCTTTCTGCCCAGTTGGAAGCTTTGAAGGAGGAAAACCTTAAAGCTGAAACCATGCACGGTGCCGACAAGCACCTAGAGCGAAGGCCTGATGGCCTGCACTATTTCGCAGAACGTATATGGGTTCCTTTGTTCGGGGGACTACGGGAGCTTGTCCTTGATGAGGCTCATAAGTCCCGGTATTCTATTCATCCTGGTTCGGATAAGATGTACCAAGATCTGAAGGTGCTTTACTGGTGGCCAAACATGAGGTCGGACATAGCCTCATACGTGAGCAAATGCTTGACCTGTGCTAAGGTCAAGGTGGAATACCAGAAACCGTCGGGTCTCTTGCAACAACCTGAAATTCCGGAATGGAAATGGGAACGGATTACTATGGATTTTGTCACACAACTTCCTAAGTCACCAAGCGGGAACGACAAGATATGGGTGATTGTCGATTGGTTGACGAAATCAGCTCATTTTCTTGCTATTAAGGAGACCGACACCATGGATCGTTTGGCTCGTCTTTACTTGAAAGAAGTTGTTTCTAAGCACGGGGTACCAGTTTCTATTATCTCGGATCGTGACTCCCATTTTACTTCTCACTTCTGGAAGTCTTTGCACAAGGCTTTGGGTACCCAACTAGACATGAGTACGGCTTACCATCCACAGACTGACGGTCAAAGTGAGCGTACGATTCAAACTTTAGAAGACATGCTGCGGGCATGTGTGATCGATTTTGGCAAAGGTTGGGAAGCTCATCTACCGTTAGTAGAATTCTCGTACAATAACAGTTATCACACGAGCATCAAGGCGGCTCCGTTCGAGGCACTGTACGGACGGAAATGCCGTTCTCCTCTTTGCTGGGCTGAAGTGGGTGAGAGTCAACTCACTGGGCCTGAACTAGTGTACGAAACTTCGGAAAAGATCGTACAGATTCGAAATCGGTTGGCGGCGGCACGGGACCGGCAAAAGAGTTATGCTAATCAGCGTCGCAAACCACTGGAATTCCAAGTCAATGACAAGGTACTTCTAAAAGTCTCACCGTGGAAGGGCGTCATACGCTTTGGGAAGCGTGGCAAACTCAATCCACGGTATGTCGGACCATTTACGATCCTGGAACGGATTGGACCGGTGGCATATCGTCTTGATTTACCGACGGAGCTCGGTAACGTACATAACGTCTTCCACGTGTCAAACTTGAAGAAGTGTCTGGCTGACGAGTCTCTCATCGTTCCACTAGAAGAGATCAAGGTTGATGATCGTCTTCGGATTGTGGAAGAACCTGTGGAGATCCTTGATTACAAGATTCGTAGCCTACGTCACAGCAAGATTCGTATCGTTAAGGTTCGGTGGAACTCGAACCGGGGACCGGAATATACGTGGGAACGGGAGGATCAGATGAAGTCTAAGTATCCTCATCTTTTTCCTAAGGAAGCGTTCGAGTCGAGATATGTCTCTTCTGCAGCTGAATGAATCTCGGGGCGAGATTCCTTTTAACGTGGGGATGATGTGACAACTCGGGTAAATCTCTTTTTGGTTTCTATCTTTTGTTTGTTTTCTTCGTTATTTCTTTTGTTCTTTTGGTACTTGTGCAATTTTCGGGACGAAAATTCTTTTAACGTGGGGATGATGTGACACCCGGCAAATTCTGGTTAACAACATGGTCTAGATTAAAGTCTACCTTAGCGAGTCACGCGTATATTATACTTAACGAGGGTTATCTAGATAGCTAGATAGGACATACGAGCATTATCTCGGGTTATGAGATGCTTTGACTCCTTGTGTGGGTCGGGTTCTGACTCCTTGTGTGAGTTAACATGTGATTTCATGATTAGTGAACCTCGGACGTTGGTGAATAACAAACTTATGTGTCTCGGTGATATCTGACAAACTTATGTGAAAACCATACGTGATTATGTGAACCTAAACCGAACACGTTAATAAAAATTATAAAAGTGGAGCGTGAGGTTGATTAGGGTCTTAACGCATGGGGTTACACTTGTTACGGTTCGAAATAACGAAAACGTCGAAGGATAACGCGTCGGGAGGCGAAACGAAACAAAAGCGCGCCACCCGGACCTGTGAGCGGCCGCTCACAGGCTCCGAGCGGCCGCTCGAAGGGCACTGACGGGTTTAAACCGCCTCAAACTCGTATTTAAACATCTTTAACTCCCATGCAGCCCTCATACTCAACCCTAATCGCCCCCTTACTGCCCCACACGAATATTTCACTCCAAAAACACCTGCTAAGGCTTAAGATCATCAATTGGGAGGCTCCAAGGCGCGCGATTGATCGATTTGAAGAGCTAAGGGTATAACTCATGATTTCTTACGCTTTTTACTTTATGTTTTATTGTAAAAATCCTATAACAAGTTTGTCCAGGTCTGATTGGGTTCAATAAACATTAAAACATGAGTCTTTTTGAAGATTAAACGGATTAAACCTATTAATAAACGCATAGTAACATCATAGGATGCTTGTTGCGCAAGTTATTGGTGTTTTGATCCTAAAAGCTTTGATCTTGACATGTTTGATAATAGGATCTGATGGGAATAGGTATTAGGAAAGTTGTATGATGATTATTAGGTATTATTGATTGATAATATGCAACTAGGGTTTGATATAATTGATGATATTGTACGATCAGAATCTGGACAGATTCTGAAAGTCGACTTGTAGGGTCTGTTTCGTGGCTTGAAAATAATTGGTTTGATCGATTCTTTGCATGATTGTAACGTACAAGGTCTTAGCTTTTCATAATGGGCAAAACCATCGAATTTGGGCATCGTTTGAGTCGTTTTTGGAATTTTAATTGATTAGGGGTCATATCAGATTTTCGGATTTGTAAATTGGGTTAACTTTAAAGGGTCATAACATGAGATTTACAAGGAATTAGATTATGAAATTTTTACAGTAGGTCAATACTGGAAAAATAGAGCTTTTCCAAGTGGATTCATCTCGTTTGGATGAACACACAATTTTTAAGGATTTTCCTACTAAACTGACCTGTTGAGGAGATTTTCTGGACCTAGCTGTGTTGTACGAATTTTCATAATTTTTGTGTTTGGAATTGAGACAAAACAAAAATAGGTATTGTCGAGTGAATCCCAAAGTAAATGCAGTAAAAATTTGGGAGGTTAACTCACTGGTTTACTATTTTAAATAAATTCGTTTTGATGGCGCACAATCTGTCCTGAAAACACAGATTGTGTATTATGTGCTTATGTGCTTAATTGAGGTCTTAGGTGGTATGGAATGGACATGTAACTGAAGTACACTTGTCTGAGACACATACGGAATGTAGAAACTAATTGTAACCAACGTATTCACCAACGGGTCCGTAGGGTTTACTATTGCATGTAGAATCACTAGGCGTCGCATACACACTTTTGAACATTTAAAACGCCTTGGACAAACGAGTTATATGGGTAATGATATTACGCCTATACTCACTGAGCGACACTGTTATTAGGGTGTCGGTAGCATATATTGCTTGCTGTTCGGATTCTTTGCTTGCACGTTAAGGTGAGTTTACGGCCCCTCTTTTAAACTGGTTTTATACTTTCGGGGGAGAAAACATGTGTTAAAACGATTATTTGATAACTACTGTCATACTATGGGTTTCTATTGTGTACTACACGATCTTTGGAAGTCCCGGGGGAACCATGAATGTGCGGGTTTGCACAACGGGGAAATGTGAATAGCGCTATTGGGAGTGACCAACCCCGCTCGTCGACTTGGAGGGTCGGCGGGTGCATATTGTCTCAAACAGGAACAACAGGAACAACAGGAACATACATCGGGCATACTTTTGGTATTCGCGTTAGTAATGGTTTTCCAATCGTGGTAGTAACAAAACGTACGCCTAGCTAGCGTATACTGGTTTTCGATTATTGTAGTATGGACAGGTGGACTTGGTACTTGGATGCAAAACCTGTAAACTCACCAGCATTTTTGTGCTGACGTAAACTTTTACATGTTTTCTCAGGTCGCTAAGGTAGCACAATGGAACTAGGGCGCACGCGTCTGCACGGCGTCTAGTTAGAGTCGCATGGTTTCATATGTTGAACAATTGGTTTACTTTTGAGATACTGTTTTGAATAAGCTTCCGCTGTAAACGGGAATTTTAAACATTGTTTTGAAATTACATTATGTTCATGTTAGACTTGTTTATTGTGATCGTTGGTTTGGATCCTGGTTTGTCATGCGCCTCGCGGTAAAACTCCGCAAGTGGATTTTGAGGGTGTGACAGATTGGTATCAGAGCCAATGGTTATAGTGAACTAGGACTGCATGTAGGGTCTAGTCTATAGCCGAGTCGCACACACTAGACGATCACATGGTACTAAACGTTATAGTGGTTTACGTATGGTCTTGTCGGGGTGTCTCTAAATCGTTGGTCTTTCTATGTTACATCATCCGTTCTATCTTAGGTTGGGTTACTTGTTTTCTAGGCAGTGTAGTCTATTGGAGTAACTCGTGTGCTCTTGAGATTTGTCCAAGGCTCGGACATCTCCCTTTCGCACTCCAATAGAAACACTTGCCATAAACTATCGTAGCATTACGGTGTGTAGCTGAGAGTCTATGTTCGGTGATTTGAACTTTGGACTAGGAGGACACTTGGAGGACCATGTAGAGCGGTTTATCATTTTGGGTGCACACAAAATCATAAACCGAAATGCATGGAAGCCCTGGTGAGCTCTGGGTTTGAGGGGATAGTCCTGGATTGGATCTAGCTTTGATCTTGTGAACATTAGTGGTTATCCTTATCTGCGAAACTAAATTTTCTCGCTCTTTCTGCCAGAATCATGTCTGGAGTACGAGGAGGACGTGGAGGTGGTCGCAATGGTGGACGTGGTGGTGGTCGCGGTGGTGCTGGTGGTCGTGGAGGTGTTAACCTATCGCAGGATGATCTGAACAACTTACTCCAAGCTGCCTTTCAGTTAGGGCACAACGGTGGTGGTGGTCCTGTTGACCCACCCCCACCCATGTGTACCTACAAGATGTTTCGGGACTGTAAGCCCCAGGAATTCTCTGGCACCGAGGGTGCGGTGAGCTTGCTTAGGTGGCTGGAGAAAGTAGAGTCAGTGTTTCTGATGTGTAACTGTCTCCCAGAAGATCGGGTAAAGTATGCAGCTGCGTTATTCCAGGATGTGGCATTGACTTGGTGGAATGGCATCACCCAGAATATGGGTATTGGGGAGGCATATGCTATGCCGTGGGAGAATTTTGTGCAGTTGCTGAAGCGTGAGTATTGTCCCAGGGAAGAGGTACAGAAGCTGGAGCATGAGGTGTGGAACCTCAAGATGACTGGGTCGGAAATTGAGAAGTATACTGTGAGGCGGAATGAGTTGGCAGTGCTGTGTCCCGATCTGCACGTGCCAGAGTACCGTAGGATTGAACACTATGTCTCAGGGTTAGTACCGGAAATTGCAGGGTTAGTGGCTGCGGGAAATCATCCTACGTATGCAGAGGTAGTTCGATCGGCCCATAGGATGACCAACTTAAAAGTTAATGAGGAGATTTTGCCTGCGAAGGGTTCGACTGTTAAGGCTCCAGAGAACAACAAGCGCAAGTGGGAAAATGACGGGAAAGGATCTGGGTCAGCACAGCAGGGTAAAAGGTTTGATAATGGGGGTTCATCTTCTTCGGGTAACAAGCAGGGTGGATATGCGGGAAGACTGCCCAAATGCAACAAGTGTGGACGCCATCATCAAGGGAACTGCGACAGTAACCGTTGTCACCGCTGCCAGCGAACAGGCCACTATGCTAAGGATTGTCGGGCTACACTTCCATCGACTCAGGCTCCGACTAACAGCTCAACTCCGACTACTCAGGGGACTACAGGGAAACAAGGATGCTACAACTGTGGTGACACTGGGCATTACAAGAAGGATTGCCCAAAATTGAAGCAGGGTGGGAACAACGGTAATGGGAACAACGGGGGCGGCGGCAGAAATGCACGTGCCTTCGTCATTGGAGCCGCTGAGGCTAGACAGGACCCTGACACAGTCACCGGTACGTTCCTTCTCAATAATCGTTCTGTTAGTGTGTTATTTGATTCCGGTGCCGACAAGAGTTTTGTATCCATGGATGTTAGTCGACTGCTAGATGTAGTACCCGTACCATTAGAGACTAAGTATATTATTGAGTTGGCTGACGGTAAAAAGATTGAAGCTACTAGTGTCCTTCGGGAGTGCCAATTAGAGTTGTCGGGTTTAACGTTCCCCATCGATCTTATGCCGGTACCTTTGGGTAGTTTTGACGTTGTGGTAGGCATGGATTGGTTGTCTTTGTATCGCGCGGAGATTGTCTGTTATGATAAGGTTATTCGGATTCCTCTCCCTGATGGAGAATTCCTTTCTGTGTACGGTATCAAGGGTGGTGTTCCGCTAAACATCATCTCTAGCATGAAAGCCCTTAAGTGTCTTCGAAAGGGTTATCCAGCCGTATTGGCGCTTTTATCTGTTTCCTCTGGTGATGAAAGAAGATCGACGACATTCCGGTAGTACGCGAGTTTCCTGATGTTTTTCCCGATGATTTATCTGGTCTTCCTCCTCATCGTCAAGTCGAGTTCGGTATTGATCTTGTACCAGGGGCTGCTCCTATTGCTCGGGCCCCCTATCGTCTTGCACCTCCCGAGATGCAGGAATTGTCCAGTCAGTTACAGGAACTCTTGGACAAGGGTTTCATCCGGCCAAGTTCTTCCCCTTGGGGAGCCCCAATTTTATTTGTTAAGAAGAAGGATGGAAGTTTCCGGTTATGCGTAGACTACAGAGAACTGAACAAATTGACCATCAAGAACCGTTATCCTCTTCCACGTATTGATGATCTATTCGACCAGCTTCAGGGTTCTAGTTATTATTCCAAGATCGACTTGAGGTCCGGTTATCACCAGCTGCGCGTCAGGGAGGCTGACGTTGCAAAGACTGCTTTTCGAACACGTTATGGCCATTTCGAATTCTTGGTCATGCCTTTCGGTCTCACGAACGCACCGGCGGTTTTCATGGACTTGATGAACCGCGTCTGTAAACCATATTTGGACAAATTCGTCATTGTGTTTATTGATGACATTCTGATCTACTCAAGAACGAGACCGAACACGGGGAACATCTGCGGTTAGTTTTGGAACTCCTGCGACGGGAACAACTTTATGCCAAGTTCTCAAAGTGTGACTTTTGGTTACGCGAAGTTCAATTCCTAGGACATGTGGTTAATGAACTAGGGATTCATGTCGATCCAGCTAAAATCGAAGCGATCAAGGACTGGGGAGCACCAAAGACGCCAACTGAGGTGCGGCAATTCCTAGGCCTTGCGGGCTACTATCGTCGTTTCATTCAGGGGTTCTCGAAGATTGCTCAACCCCTCACCACTCTCACTCAGAAGGATAGGAAATTCGACTGGGGTGAACCACAAGAGTCAGCGTTTGAAGAACTGAAGTCTAAACTGTGTTCTGCTCCTATTTTGTCTTTACCTGAGGGTCCTGATGATTTTGTTGTTTACTGTGACGCTTCCATTCATGGACTCGGTTGCGTGTTGATGCAACGCGAGAAAGTGATTGCGTATGCTTCTCGTCAACTCAAAGTGCATGA
Organism: Ambrosia x helenae; assembly: GCA_030844895.1. Lineage (NCBI taxonomy): Eukaryota > Viridiplantae > Streptophyta > Magnoliopsida > Asterales > Asteraceae > Ambrosia > Ambrosia x helenae. The sequence goes on from CM061223.1 coordinate 79,076,676, forward strand.
GAAGAACTACACCACTCATGATTTGGAGTTGGGTGCCGTGGTATTCGCGTTGAAAATTTGGAGACATTACTTGTACGGTACCAAATGCACCATCTACACCGATCACAAGAGTCTCCAACACATTTTCGACCAACAACACTTGAACATACGGCAACGCCGTTGGATCGAACTGTTGAACGACTATGATTGTGCTATTAAGTACCATCCTGGCAAGGCGAATGTTGTAGCAGACGCCTTGAGCAGGAAGGAATCTACTAAACCTCGTCGCGTTCGGGCGTTGCAGCTCACCATCCATTCGTCGTTACCTGATCAACTCCTTTCTGCCCAGTTGGAAGCTTTGAAGGAGGAAAACCTTAAAGCTGAAACCATGCACGGTGCCGACAAGCACCTAGAGCGAAGGCCTGATGGCCTGCACTATTTCGCAGAACGTATATGGGTTCCTTTGTTCGGGGGACTACGGGAGCTTGTCCTTGATGAGGCTCATAAGTCCCGGTATTCTATTCATCCTGGTTCGGATAAGATGTACCAAGATCTGAAGGTGCTTTACTGGTGGCCAAACATGAGGTCGGACATAGCCTCATACGTGAGCAAATGCTTGACCTGTGCTAAGGTCAAGGTGGAATACCAGAAACCGTCGGGTCTCTTGCAACAACCTGAAATTCCGGAATGGAAATGGGAACGGATTACTATGGATTTTGTCACACAACTTCCTAAGTCACCAAGCGGGAACGACAAGATATGGGTGATTGTCGATTGGTTGACGAAATCAGCTCATTTTCTTGCTATTAAGGAGACCGACACCATGGATCGTTTGGCTCGTCTTTACTTGAAAGAAGTTGTTTCTAAGCACGGGGTACCAGTTTCTATTATCTCGGATCGTGACTCCCATTTTACTTCTCACTTCTGGAAGTCTTTGCACAAGGCTTTGGGTACCCAACTAGACATGAGTACGGCTTACCATCCACAGACTGACGGTCAAAGTGAGCGTACGATTCAAACTTTAGAAGACATGCTGCGGGCATGTGTGATCGATTTTGGCAAAGGTTGGGAAGCTCATCTACCGTTAGTAGAATTCTCGTACAATAACAGTTATCACACGAGCATCAAGGCGGCTCCGTTCGAGGCACTGTACGGACGGAAATGCCGTTCTCCTCTTTGCTGGGCTGAAGTGGGTGAGAGTCAACTCACTGGGCCTGAACTAGTGTACGAAACTTCGGAAAAGATCGTACAGATTCGAAATCGGTTGGCGGCGGCACGGGACCGGCAAAAGAGTTATGCTAATCAGCGTCGCAAACCACTGGAATTCCAAGTCAATGACAAGGTACTTCTAAAAGTCTCACCGTGGAAGGGCGTCATACGCTTTGGGAAGCGTGGCAAACTCAATCCACGGTATGTCGGACCATTTACGATCCTGGAACGGATTGGACCGGTGGCATATCGTCTTGATTTACCGACGGAGCTCGGTAACGTACATAACGTCTTCCACGTGTCAAACTTGAAGAAGTGTCTGGCTGACGAGTCTCTCATCGTTCCACTAGAAGAGATCAAGGTTGATGATCGTCTTCGGATTGTGGAAGAACCTGTGGAGATCCTTGATTACAAGATTCGTAGCCTACGTCACAGCAAGATTCGTATCGTTAAGGTTCGGTGGAACTCGAACCGGGGACCGGAATATACGTGGGAACGGGAGGATCAGATGAAGTCTAAGTATCCTCATCTTTTTCCTAAGGAAGCGTTCGAGTCGAGATATGTCTCTTCTGCAGCTGAATGAATCTCGGGGCGAGATTCCTTTTAACGTGGGGATGATGTGACAACTCGGGTAAATCTCTTTTTGGTTTCTATCTTTTGTTTGTTTTCTTCGTTATTTCTTTTGTTCTTTTGGTACTTGTGCAATTTTCGGGACGAAAATTCTTTTAACGTGGGGATGATGTGACACCCGGCAAATTCTGGTTAACAACATGGTCTAGATTAAAGTCTACCTTAGCGAGTCACGCGTATATTATACTTAACGAGGGTTATCTAGATAGCTAGATAGGACATACGAGCATTATCTCGGGTTATGAGATGCTTTGACTCCTTGTGTGGGTCGGGTTCTGACTCCTTGTGTGAGTTAACATGTGATTTCATGATTAGTGAACCTCGGACGTTGGTGAATAACAAACTTATGTGTCTCGGTGATATCTGACAAACTTATGTGAAAACCATACGTGATTATGTGAACCTAAACCGAACACGTTAATAAAAATTATAAAAAGTGGAGCGTGAGGTTGATTAGGGTCTTAACGCATGGGGTTACACTTGTTACGGTTCGAAATAACGAAAACGTCGAAGGATAACGCGTCGGGAGGCGAAACGAAACAAAAGCGCGCCACCCGGACCTGTGAGCGGCCGCTCACAGGCTCCGAGCGGCCGCTCGAAGGGCACTGACGGGTTTAAACCGCCTCAAACTCGTATTTAAACATCTTTAACTCCCATGCAGCCCTCATACTCAACCCTAATCGCCCCCTTACTGCCCCACACGAATATTTCACTCCAAAAACACCTGCTAAGGCTTAAGATCATCAATTGGGAGGCTCCAAGGCGCGCGATTGATCGATTTGAAGAGCTAAGGGTATAACTCATGATTTCTTACGCTTTTTACTTTATGTTTTATTGTAAAAATCCTATAACAAGTTTGTCCAGGTCTGATTGGGTTCAATAAACATTAAAACATGAGTCTTTTTGAAGATTAAACGGATTAAACCTATTAATAAACGCATAGTAACATCATAGGATGCTTGTTGCGCAAGTTATTGGTGTTTTGATCCTAAAAGCTTTGATCTTGACATGTTTGATAATAGGATCTGATGGGAATAGGTATTAGGAAAGTTGTATGATGATTATTAGGTATTATTGATTGATAATATGCAACTAGGGTTTGATATAATTGATGATATTGTACGATCAGAATCTGGACAGATTCTGAAAGTCGACTTGTAGGGTCTGTTTCGTGGCTTGAAAATAATTGGTTTGATCTATTCTTTGCATGATTGTAACGTACAAGGTCTTAGCTTTTCATAATGGGCAAAACCATCGAATTTGGGCATCGTTTGAGTCGTTTTTGGAATTTTAATTGATTAGGGGTCATATCAGATTTTCGGATTTGTAAATTGGGTTAACTTTAAAGGGTCATAACATGAGATTTACAAGGAATTAGATTATGAAATTTTTACAGTAGGTCAATACTGGAAAAATAGAGCTTTTCCAAGTGGATTCATCTCGTTTGGATGAACACACAATTTTTAAGGATTTTCCTACTAAACTGACCTGTTGAGGAGATTTTCTGGACCTAGCTGTGTTGTACGAATTTTCATAATTTTTGTGTTTGGAATTGAGACAAAACAAAAATAGGTATTGTCGAGTGAATCCCAAAGTAAATGCAGTAAAAATTTGGGAGGTTAACTCACTGGTTTACTATTTTAAATAAATTCGTTTTGATGGCGCACAATCTGTCCTGAAAACACAGATTGTGTATTATGTGCTTATGTGCTTAATTGAGGTCTTAGGTGGTATGGAATGGACATGTAACTGAAGTACACTTGTCTGAGACACATACGGAATGTAGAAACTAATTGTAACCAACGTATTCACCAACGGGTCCGTAGGGTTTACTATTGCATGTAGAATCACTAGGCGTCGCATACACACTTTTGAACATTTAAAACGCCTTGGACAAACGAGTTATATGGGTAATGATATTACGCCTATACTCACTGAGCGACACTGTTATTAGGGTGTCGGTAGCATATATTGCTTGCTGTTCGGATTCTTTGCTTGCACGTTAAGGTGAGTTTACGGCCCCTCTTTTAAACTGGTTTTATACTTTCGGGGGAGAAAACATGTGTTAAAACGATTATTTGATAACTACTGTCATACTATGGGTTTCTATTGTGTACTACACGATCTTTGGAAGTCCGGGGGGAACCATGAATGTGCGGGTTTGCACAACGGGGAAATGTGAATAGCGCTATTGGGAGTGACCAACCCCGCTCGTCGACTTGGAGGGTCGGCGGGTGCATATTGTCTCAAACAGGAACAACAGGAACAACAGGAACATACATCGGGCATACTTTTGGTATTCGCGTTAGTAATGGTTTTCCAATCGTGGTAGTAACAAAACGTACGCCTAGCTAGCGTATACTGGTTTTCGATTATTGTAGTATGGACAGGTGGACTTGGTACTTGGATGCAAAACCTGTAAACTCACCAGCATTTTTGTGCTGACGTAAACTTTTACATGTTTTCTCAGGTCGCTAAGGTAGCACAATGGAACTAGGGCGCACGCGTCTGCACGGCGTCTAGTTAGAGTCGCATGGTTTCATATGTTGAACAATTGGTTTACTTTTGAGATACTGTTTTGAATAAGCTTCCGCTGTAAACGGGAATTTTAAACATTGTTTTGAAATTACATTATGTTCATGTTAGACTTGTTTATTGTGATCGTTGGTTTGGATCCTGGTTTGTCATGCGCCTCGCGGTAAAACTCCGCAAGTGGATTTTGAGGGTGTGACAGAAACCCCACAAAAAATAGTCGATTTTTTCTCCGTTTTTTATATAGCACTATGGTACTCGTTGGAAAGATAATAAAACGCTCGTTAATTTGGTGTAATTTTTTTCTTTAAAAAATCCCGTATATAAAATATATAAACGTTTAAAAATTATGGGAGGAAATATGAGAGATAAAATTTTAAATTTATTTTTAAATTCTTTTTTCCTAAAATAACTCAATTTAATTAAAAAATTAAATAATTCAAAAACACCAAAAACACTCAATTATTAAGCCACGTGGCACTCTCAAGGGGAGGTTGAGGCTTCCATTGCACGCCACGTCAGCTTATACGTTTTCTTTTATATATATTAATAATAGAGGGTTAGGATCAAATACACAAGACACTTTTTCTAGGAAGGGTGAGAAGGATTGTGATTCATTGATCATATATTTGAATGGTTGAGATTAGTTTCTTTAAAAAAAATAAATAATAAATTAGAGGAAGGGCATAAAAGGAAAACCACATTTGTTGACTTTCTCTCTCCACATGCAATGCACATGTCAATTCCCCCATCATTTTAAAACGTCTATAACTTTTTCATACGACATTTTTTTTTTCAAAAAAATTTCACCATATTAACGAGCGTTTTTTTATCTTTAATATGAGTATCACATTGCTACATTAAAATTGAAAAGAAAAATTCATGCTAAATGGGTTTTCTTCTCCGTTGTGTCTTTCTGCTCGTTCATTGTGTTATAGTATGCATGTATGCTTTATAAATATGTTATTTATGTTTTTTTAGTCTACATATGATTTAACTTTGTCCATTGTGTTTTTAGTATGCTTTTAATTATGTTTTACGCAAATGAGTTTTGTATTTAGGTGTACATTGTGTTTTATTATGTTCATTGTGTTTAAGTCTATTATTCATTGTGTTTTAGTGTTCTGTTCATTGTGTCTTTTATATGTCGTCCATTGTGTTTTACACAATTGGGTTTTTAACTTTTTTTTTCAAAAGTATTCATTGTATTTTAGTCTTCTATTCATTGTGTCTTTCGTATGTCATCCATTGTGTCTTACGCAACTGGGTTTTCAACTTTTTTTTTTTCAAAAGTATTCATTGTATTTTAGTCTTCTATTCATTGTGTCTTTAGTATGTCGTTCATTGTGTTTTACTAGACTCTTGAATGTGTTTTATACCCTATATTTAATTGGTGTTCATTGTGTTTTACATTCCATTGTGTCTTACGCAAGTGAGTTTTGATTTTTTTTTTTCTAAAGTATAGCAATATGGTACTCATATTAAAGATAAAAAGACGCTCAATTTTATGGTATAATTTTGTTTAAAAACGGATGACGTATAAAAAAGTTACGGGCATTTAAAAATGAAGGTGAAAATGGCATGTGACTTGCATGTGCATATGTTTTTGACAAAATTACCCCTCCCACTTGTTAATCCTTTGGACACATGTCATTTTCTAGTGGCTTCTCACCCTTCTCATTTTTTGTAGCCTTTGTAAAATAACCCAACCCTATTAATAGATACTTCCTCATTGTTTGTCAATGACTTCACATGTTTTATCGGAAAAAAAGGATAAATTGTTTGAATTATCATAACTTAATTGGATGATTATTACAAGGCCGTCCTAAGAACCCAAAACAAAAGAAAAATTTGGGCCTAGGGCAATACAAAAACTTTGAGCCCAAATTTTTGTCAGGAGGCAAAGAATTAAAAAAGATCTTGGTGTTGAAGCTAGAGGTGAGCAAATCGGTTTTTTTTGCCGAACCGGTTTCGGTTCCAAACCGGTTCGCTACAGGTGCGGTTCCTGGCCGAAACGGTTCGGTTTTAGACCAATTTTGTCGATTCGTAAGACTGGTTTCGGAGACCGGTTTCGGTTCGGTTTCAGTTTCGGTTTGTTTGGGTTTCGGTTCTTAATCGGTTTTTTCACGCACTTTTTAAAATCGTATAAATTACATAAAATTTACCTTTTAATAACTTTTAGGGTTTTTTAAAGAAGGAAATTGAATATTAATACAAAAAACAAAGTTTTATTTGTGTTGATGGCCAAAAAATGTATTTTTCTTAAACCGGCTTCGGTTGGGTTTCGGTTTTTTATCGGTTTCCGGTCGGTTTTTAGCGATACCGGTTTTGGTTCGGTTCCGGTTTGTGTACGGTTTCGGTTCGGTTTTGGTTTATTTTGACTGGTTTTTCCGTCAGTTTTAGGCCGGTTTTCGGTTCGGTTCGGTTCGGTTTGAGATTTTTTTAGTACCGGTTTCGGTTCGGGTCGGTTTTACCGGTTTCGGTTCTTGAACCGGTTTTTTTCTCACCTCTAGTTGAAGCCACACATTGAACTTAAAACCTCCACATTATTTTGAGATGTGTTTTCGGACCTCACTAACAAGATTTTTATGTATAATGAAATGAATGTATATGCTTTGTATATACATGTTCGTGTTTTTAATTTCGGGAGACCTGGCCTTTAGCAATTACCCAATCCTTTGGACCGGGCATAATTACATATTCGTTTTGTTCTCGTAATATTTAGTGTTTTATAATGAACTTTACATTTTTACAATAAATTCATTTGTTTTCGATAGCAAAGTATACTTAAATAAATAAGTGTCAAAAAAAAAAAAAAAAAAACAATTATGTTTAAAACACTAGAAACACATAGCGTTTAAAACATAATCAATTTTGAATAAAGAATGTGAGAATTGCATACACACTTCTACGTATTGCACGCTAAATATAGTGGGCAATAGAGAGACATGTGTTTATGCCACATTGTTAACTCATGACCACGTTTAGCTAAACGGATCTTGTTTGGGTTTATCCACATGGCAAAACTGTTGGTGATTTAGTGTCATCTGGACATTTTTAGTTAGTTAAATTTACATAAGATCAAATGAAATATGAATAAACATGATACGTGGATTGCACATTTGTTCATAACTACTAATATGATTTTTGATACCAACGAACCAAAGGGATCAAATGGGTGGAAGCAACCCAAACTAGAGGTTGGATCGGGCACAACCAACGGTGGCGAGACCCTAACGATATGGGCTTTGCAAATTGCTTCTGATATGGTTATGGTTTTTGATCATCATGTGTAACTACTTATCGTCAATGGTATAGAAATAGATCAGGACCAACTTCGACGCTAAGACTTGTAACGATTTCCTAACTATAAAATGAAAGTCTTTGATCTGATTTATATACGTTTTTTTACAAGTTTTCGTACCGAAAACACAAACTTGTATTTACTCTTTAAAGTATCCTATTGAAGATTCTTATAATATAATCGAAATACCTAAATCTAAAAGTTATCATACATGATTCAAAGATATATACTTGACATTAGCATTCAATTGCAATGATAATATTGAGACATCTTGGAGACGCACCCACAATTCCAAATACAAAAACAAGAAAATGTGCAACAAAATAACTAAATTATCAAGCAGTTGTAAGTTACTTGAAATTCAATGTATTATACATTCTAAGTACGTGAAATCAAATCAAATTTGGGGAAAAACCATGACTTCTTTTAATAATGAACAAAAGGAATTGTTGTTCTTGCATTTTTAGGGAAGGAAGGGTAATAATAGCAAGTGGAAACATGGAAGAAATACTTGTTGTGTTATCTGACAGGGACATTGATTAAACGGTTTGAAAAATCAGATAATATGACTCAATGACTAATTTTAAACAAAACATGAAAGAGTTTTAACTTTGGTGATGAAATTCGGAATAAACAAAACATGGAGCGTTGTGAAAATACTATTCATAAGCATGGGTGAAGCTTCTTTAGGGCCTGAGGGGGCCCCGGCCCCACCAATTTTTGGCGCGGTGGTGGAATTTTACAATTTTCGTAGGTAAATTGAGTCCGGCCCCAACCGATTCAAGAACCAAGCTTCGCCACTGTAATCATAAGATTTTGTAAAAAACAAATAGCTGACTTCCATTCCAACTATCTATCTTTTGTCAATTTTTAAACGAGCCGAGCCCGAGCCTACCCTGATTTGGTTGACCTCGGCTTGTTTAGTTTGCTCATAGTTCAAACGAAGACAATTTAAATTCACATAAGTTGACTGTCAGTGTGAAACCTATGGGGATCTTTGTTATGTTCACCACTCTTTGACTGCCTAAAACATTAAATAATTTGGTATTAAACGACACCTTGTGTGTCTCATTTAGCTTGGAGGTTTCTATTTTAAGATACTTTGTTGTTTTCATAAGATTTTGAGTTGTTGGGATTCCTATTTTGAGATCTTATATATTTTTACATGATTTTGAATTAAATAATTGTGCTGCTAGTGGAGAGACATAGAATCATGTTACAACAATGTCATATGTAATAAATAAAGGCTCAGGCTATTTGGACACCCTTGAAATCTATTTTGACACCTTAAGTATGTCTCGTATTAGTCCTATACTAGTAGAGTGCCCGCGCGATGCAGCGGGGACACACAAATATATCTAAGGGTGTGTATGGTTTGGTTAAGTTCAATTATTAGCCTCAACCGAAACTAAAATCAAAAGTCATCAATTAATCAATCTTATTAAACAATTGTTCCTTGGTTCAGTTAATATTGTTAGATTATCGGTTTTTAGTCCAGTTTAGTTAATTTTGGTGAATAACAAAAACAAACTTTGGCTAAAATTTTTGCCCAGGGGTACATGAAATGGAGTTAATACATGACATAGAGGTAAAAATAGGCCTGTAAACAAACTGAATGTTCATGAGCTATTCGTGAACTTGTTCGACAAAAAGTTTGTTTATGTCATTTATTTAATAAACGAACATGAACAATCATTTATGTTCATTTATTTATGTCCATTTAAGTTTATTAATTACATACGTAGTTATATTTACATAAATACAAACATAAATTGGGCTTTAGCTATTTGTATAAATATATAACCAATTCGTAATTGGTTTTTTTCGGTAATACAAAACCGTTCACATTTATTATGTTTGTGAACGTCCGTTTATGTTCTTCGGTGAACTGTTCGTTTAGGTTTAAACGAACGAACATAAAGGAACATGGACATGACAAATTTCATAATGAACGAACATGAACACAAAAATATGTTTGATTATGTGTTCGTGTTCGGTTAAAATTAAATGAATATTCGGTTCGTTTACAGGCCTAGATATAAAAGCTAAAAATTTCAAAACCCCCTCTATTTATACTGGCACTACAATTCATAAAGCTATCTACTCAGCTTCAAACCATATTAGAGTATAATTTGCTATATATGTTTAATTAAAATTTTGATTTTTTTACGTGATTAACAATATCTAGAGGTGAACAATAATTGAAACTCAACCGAAATCGAACAAAACCATACAAAACCAAACTAAAAATTAACCAAAACCGAGTTAACCTAATATCAGTTTTTTTTGTACCCTAAGTTAACCAAAATTAACAAACCAAAACTAAACCATTCATACATTTATATCTTTTATACATGCATTACATGTATTTATACCTTCATTTCATGTACTTCTAACCAAAATTAACTAAACCGAACTAAAAACGACAATCTAACCAAATAGACTAAACTAATTAACCAGTTGGTTAACAAGATTGATAAACCCATAATTTTGATTTTTGTTTCGATTGAGGCTTATAACCGAACTGAACCTAACCCAATCATGAACCATTAGAAGTGTCTGTGCTTCCTACCACATCGTGCGGGTATGCTATTATGAATATATTAATGGTTCTGTTTCAGTTTAACTACTTTGGGTTAACTAAGGGTACAAAAAGAAAACGGTAACCAATTTTAAGTTATATAAGATGTTTTCAGTTTTCAATATATTTTGGTTCAGTTTTGTCAATTTTTTAGTTTGGCTTCGATGAACGGTTTAGTTATTACTCACTCCTAAATATCGTTAATCACGTAGCACATAAAGATTTTTAAAATAAAAAATAGCAATACTATACTCAAATTAAAGATAATAAAATGCTCATTATTATAATGTAATTTTTTTTATAAAAGCATAAACATATGCAAAAAAATATGACTATTTAAAAATCATGGGGGATGGTTTGCTTAAAATAAGAAAAAGAAGGTTAGCTATAATTTAAATAAGCAAAAGTTAAGTAAAATTTAAGGGATTAAAGTGTAACTAATATAGGGTATTAAAATGTAAATAATGTATGAATGACTATGTTACCCTCATTTTAGGGTTATTAATGAAAAATAAGTTCTTAAGTTTTGGGTATCTTAAACTACCCATCACTCATGCATTATAATATAGTATAGATAAGACATACTTAGGTCAAAAAGCTGCACACAAACTTCAAGGAAATCTCAGACCTAAAACTTCGTGTCAATATGCCTCATATTGGTCAATATGAGGTATATCATAGCCAAGTATGTCTCATATAGATCAATATGAGGCATGTTAGGGTCTTTTTATTATCTTTTTGTATTTTTATTTTTATTGTTTTAAATAACTAAAAATACTAAATTAACTTTAAAAAAATTCAAAAATTAACAAAAAGTTAGTTATATTCATTCCAATATTATTTAAAAAAAATTACAACTTTTTGTTACCGGTATTATTTTATAAAAATTATTTCTTTTGTTTGGTTTTGTTTTGGTTGGTTTTGAAGATGTTTGTTTTGTTTTGGTGAGTTTGAAGAAGTTATAAGTTTAGTTTAGATTTTTTTTTTAAATCGATTGATTGTTGTATTTTAATACATTCGAAAAGAGTTTTTTTTTTTTTTTAACAAATCGATTATATGGTGTATTATCGTATAGTAAACTATACTATTATAGACTACACGATAATGTTTTGAAAAATAATAAAATATTTATAAAACTTTGTTAACAAAAAAATAAATGTTGTATAAAAGGTACAAAGTTTGAAAAAAAAGGTATGCCTCATTTTTAGAAACAATAAAAATGAAAATAAAAAAAATAAAAAAAGACCCTGATATGCCTCGTATTGGTCAATATGCGGCATATCAAAGCTACCACGTATTGGGTTTGATACTAGGCTGAGATGAAGTGATATGAGGACTAATATGCCTCATATAGACCTATATGAGGCATACTGATGTATTAATATGGGTCGTATTGCCCAATATGACCCATATCAAGTCACCCCATATCATTTTTCAAGCCTAGTATTGGTACCAATAGTAGGCTTGATATGCCACGTATTGCCCAATACTAGGAATGTCAGTGTTTAATACTACTCATATTGTCCAATACTAAGCATATCAAGGCTGTTTTTATTTTTTTAAAATACAATATTATTGTTTAAAAATACTAAAATAACTTTTAAAAATCCAAAAAAAAAGTTTTTATTAATTTGAACACTATTTAAAATAATGTTGGTAACAAAAAGTTGAATTTTTTTAAATAATATTGGACAGAATATAACTAATTTTTTGTTAATTTTTGGATTTTTTAAAGTTAATTAAGTATTTTTAGTTATTTAAAAACAATAAAAATAAAAATATATAAAGAAAATAAAAAAAGACCCTGATATGCCGCGTATTGGTCAATATGGGGCATATCAAAGCTACCACGTATTGGGTTTGATACTAGGCTGAGAAGAAGTGATATGAGGACTAATATGCCTCATATAGACCTATAAGAGGCATACTGATGTATTAATATGGGTCGTATTGCCCAATATGATCCATATCAAGTAACCCTCTTATCACTTTTCAAGCCTAGTATTGGTACCAATACTAGGCTTGATATGCCACGTATTGCCTAATACTAGGCTTATCAGTGTTTAATACTACTCATATTGCCCAATACTAGGCATATCAAGGCTGTTTTATTATTGTAATAATATTGTTTAAATATACTGAAATAACTTTTAAAAATCCAAAAAAAAAAAATTAAGTTTTATTGATTTGAACACTATTTAAAATAAGGGGAAAGATCCGGTACAAAGTGTTTTTTCGGTAAAAACTGTGAGAATCAAAGGAGGGTATTTTTTTATTTATTTTTCAAATTTTTTTCCCATATTGTTAAACATGTATTATAGTATTAAAAACTAAAAAAAAATTTTGGTGTAGAGTAATTACGTGTAGAGTAATTACATAATTACTCTACTGTAAACTAATGTATTTACTTTAATGACGTAATTACACTAAAAAAAAATTTTAATTTTTTTTTTGTATTATTCATCTAGAAAGAATGTTTAAGCACATGGGAAAAAAATTCTAAAAAAAAAATAAATTTTTTTACCCCTTTGATTCTCATAGTTCTTACCGAAAAACACTTTGTATTTGATCTTTACTCTTAAAATAATGTTGGTAAGAAAAAGTGGAAATTTTTTTTAAAAATAATATTGGACAGAATATAACTAATTTTTTTTGTTAATTTTTGGATTTTTTTAAAGTTAATTTAGTATTTTTAGTTATTTAAAAATAATAAAAATGAAAATATATAAAAAAATAAAAATAGACCATAATATGCCTCATATTGATCTATATGAGGCATATTACTTTATTGTTTTCTGTGTTGGTCAACATCAGTTAGCTAAAAGACAACAATTGTACTTCAATATGCCTCATATAGGTCTATACGAGGGGTATAAACTTTATTGTTTTCTGTGTAGGTCAACATCATATAGCTAAAAGACAAAATTTGTATTTTAATATGCCCCATATAGGTCTATACGAGGCATACTTAGGGTGTCAATTTAATTTTTTGGGGTGTCCAAATAGTATGACGCTAAATAAACCATATCAAATATAGTATCAGGTGGCCGGGAAGGGGCACTTTAGGGTAGCACACTGGCCCTGACTAATCATAAGTGTCACGTCAAATATAAGGCAAAGTACTCTAGAATAATCAAATCACTAGGTTACTTTGCCTGAACAATTAAATAATAATATCCCAATAAAACATTTAAACAATTAAAATAAAATGCAAATACCCTTGAATTAACAATTTTATTTTACAAAATATATCCAAAATATATTTAAAGCAAATATATTGTATTCCTTAAAATTTGTCACGCTTCAACATGTTCAAACGTTTTGTAAGCTTCAAAATAGTAGTCGACTTGCATCATTTGAATTGTCGTATCTTCCTTTAGACTTGGATCTTCATCCCTGTTTGTTTTAAACATCTTCTCAAATGTTTTTGGCATTCGCGTTCGAGGATGTTCCACTTGCTCGCAAGCATAGCACCAATGCGATGAGGTTCACCCTCCCTCCGTTGCTCGCGAAACTCGGCTAACACATCATCCCAAAACGAATCCCTATCGTTCGACATATTTGATTCCTTAACGGTTAACAACGCAACCGTCAAAGCAACAACTTCCTCGTCGGCCAGCTTAATTGGTGAAGACAAGATTATCTTTAGAGATTTTTTTATAAAAAATGTAGGTAGAAGATGAAATAGATTTTTTTATGTCGAGAGATTTTTTATTAAGTTTGGGGTTAATTTATTTGAAAAAAAAAACAACAGTTGGGTAAATTCAAGTGTTTTTTTGATCGTTGAAAATGGTCAAATATTAATTTTTAACGTTTATTTGGCTCGGTTACACCTTATCGATTACTCTTGTTTTGGACCGTATCCGAGAGGGTGGCGATAGTGTTGCCGTTCAGCTACGATAACCGAACCCCCTAGCTGACAAGTGCCCCGTCCACCCTCAAGTGCTAATAACATATAAATGGTATTATAACGATTTTTTTAGGTAATTTTTATATGAATTTAGTCCAGGTTAAACCATATCAAATATGTTATCGGCTCTTCTATGCTATATGTGATTGGCTCTTGGTACTTCTATTTATGCCATAGATTGCAAGCCTACGTACCATGTTAGATGGAGTATGAGCATATTCATTACTCACTATTGACTAACCATTCATAAACATAAAACATAAGTAAATACTATATTATTACCGGTTCATATGCACTCTTCAATTTTTATTTATTATATATTTTTTTTAAACGGCAAGTGGTATATGCACTCTTCAATTACTATAGAAGATATTGTGATCTCACATCACCATCACAATCACCTTGAAGTCTAGTGGCGAAGTTTGAAAAAAGTTAGTGGTGAGGTCGAAAATCATGAGACTCAAACTTTTTACTATCGGTGGGGGCCGGACTAAATTCATATAAAAATTACCCAAAAAAATCGTAAACTTTCACCACTGAGCCAAAAAGTTGGGGGGGGATTATCCTTCGCCCTTGTTGAAGTCGTTGTTTTCAATTAAGGGTGTGTTTGGATAACAGTAGTAACTATAAGACCACAGGGTGTGGTAATCGTGAAGGCTTCGTTAAGTGACATGGCACTCATGGCCACGATTTGCGCATCACCCCTAATGATCATAATCGTGAAGCTAGTGGAGAATATCACAAAGGTCACAAGTAGGTGTTAAGCAAATAAAGTTCATGATGGTGGAGAGTTTAGTGAACACACTCTTGGATATTGGAGGAAAGAGATGGTGAAGGAGGATATAGACATGGCGCTGAGTTGGAGGGTGGTAATGTAGTGGTCACTAGTGACCACACCCATAGCCTTATAGAAATTGAAATTAGTAGGGTGGTATTATTATTAAGACTACTGTTTGAAGAATCACCAAATTCATTTAAGTATAAAATCTTTGAAACCGAGTTATGATTAATAATGTATAAGTAACTAGGTTAGAGCCCCGGGTGTACACCCGGCACAATCCCGAGTCAAATAAGAACGTCAAAACTCAGTTCAAAACTCATTGTTAACAGAATTCAAATTTCGTTATGCCATTACAACTTCAGCCCTAACTTTTTTATGTTCTTGGTAAATATCACAAACTTCAATAGAGTTAGCAGTTTTTTCTTCGAATTCCTAACAATACATCTGTAAAATAAAGCAATTGTACAACGTAATAGTTTTCCAGAATATTAATTATATATCGCACGAAAGGATCATATACATCAATATATATCAAATGAAAATGTAAAAGAAGATATTAAAAAGATTAACCTTGTAAACAATATATTGCAAATGTAATTTGCTAAAATAAATAGTACTGAATAAAACATAAAACAAATTGTATCAAGTTTTTTAAAAAACAAAATGTACCTTCAATCATGTAGAAATGAAGTCATGTAGATTAAAAAGTTGGAGATGCATGTTTTATAAATTCTTAAAATGACTGTATAACTAAAATTAAGATTGTTTATATAGTGAGAATTTGAATTAGTTTAAAAATTGGAAAATTGAAATTTAATAATTTTATTTAATTGATTTACTGTTAAATATATATTATTAATGATGATTTAATTATTTTAAGGAAGTTATTAATCTAGATTGGGAGAACTAATATAAATTCGAATTTACAAGTTTGAATTCAAAAATCAAATAAATTCAAACTGAAAATTTAAAAACTCCAAAATATTATTTTATAAATTGTATATAATAATAGTTATGGTTTTTATATATATATTTTTTAATTTTTTATAACGAGTTAAGTTCCTTTTCAGTCATTGTGGTTTGCTCAAAAAATCTATTTCAGTCCAAAAGATTTTTTTTGTCTTTTTTAATCCAATAGTTTAGGTTTGGTATCTATTTTGGTCCATTCCACTAACTTATTCATTTTCTTTGTCCTTTTTAATCCAATAGTTTAGGTTTGGTATCTACTTTAGTCCATTCCACTAACCTCATCTATTTTCTTTGTTAATTTCTTAAGAAAACACCAAAATGCCCTTATAATTAAAAAAATAATATATAAAAACCCTAAATTTCTATTCTACAACATTAATATATAAACACGATTGTATTAAACTTAATCATATTTTATGGTTATCTCGGAAGAAGAAACCGGGTGGATATTTCACATCTTCTGTCACTTTCACCTCTTTAAAATTCCGACCGATTTTGAAGTCATTAACTTAAATGGAAAACCACAAACGATGTGACGGTTTTGAACTCATAGAAATCTATGTGTTTTTTTATCATGCGCTAGTAAATTATTGATATTTCAAATTTTCCACCTCTCTTAATTTTTTCATTAATCACCTCAAATTTTCTAGTTGTTAATCCATCACACAAACTGAAATACAGAAGAACAAATACTAAACATGCGTTTCTTTGCCGATTAATTTGTCGTTCTTGATTTAGACATCTAGTATACGTAAACAAGGGGATCCAGATCAGACAAAAAAATAAACAAATTTGAGCGAAAGAACTTTAATGACAACTACTAATTCGCAGTATAAGCTAACAAACATCAACAATCTCCATCATTAAGTACAATTGTATAAATAAAAAATCGGCCAGAATTTTAGGGAGGTGAGAGTGACAGGAGATGTGAAATACTCACCCGGTTTCTTCTTCCGAGATAATCATAAAAGATGATTAAGTTTAATACAATCGGGTTTATATATTAATGTTGTAGAATAGAATTTAGGGTTTTTATATATTAATTTTTTTAATTATAAGGGCATTTTGGTCTTTTCTTAAGAAATTAACAAAAAAAATGATGAGCTTAGTGAAATGGACCAAAATAAATACCAAACCTAAACTATTGGATTAAAAAGGATAAAGAAAATGGATGAGTTAGTGGAATTGACCAAAATAGATACCAAACCTAAACTATTGGATTAAAAAATACAAAAAAAAATCTTTTGGACTGAAATAGATTTTTTAAGCAAACCACAAGGACCGAAAAGGAACTTAACTCTTTTATAACTTATAAACAGTTGGGGAAATATGGGTTATCATATATATGTCGATTTATGACTAAACATAATTTAAATGAAAATCACATATTCAAGAAATGAAACATATAAGGAAATCATATATTGAATAAACTAAACATGTAATAATAAATTTAATTAATTTAGTGTTTTGAATTCATATTTACAGTTTTCATCAGAAAATTTAAACACTTATTGAATTGATTTACAGTCTATGCTATATATTAATAATGATGATTTGTTTATTTAAGGTAAGTTATTAATAATTGATATGATTTAAAATAAAGAAAAAAATATAAAATTCGTATTCAAAATTTTGAAAAATTGAAACTGAAAATTCAAAATTTTTGAAACTTTATAGCTGAATACTTATACATTGATTTACAGGAATTTTATTTAATTATTACCATTTAAAAAACAGTTTATTTTTAGAAACAACAACTTTTATAATTCTATGATTAAATTTATATAATAGTTTTATGCTTTATTTTTTACTAAAATTTAATAAAAAATCGTAACGGTGTAAGTAACTTGTAATAAAAAATATATTGCATATTTTTTGTTAAAACATAAATTATATTAATTAAAAAGTTCATTTGAAGTTAAAAAAACTATATAATAAAGTTAGTATAGAAATACCTTATTTTCTGAAAGTAAGGTTTCAGCAGACATTGGTATAATCTTTGAAGATTTCTTTGTAAAACAAATTGAGTCTTACCCCTGTACTGAATACAAACACGTAATTAATTTTTTCAGCTTTTTAACAATTAAAAGCATCAAGATTAAAAGATAATCATATACATCATTATATATCAAATGAAAATGTAACAGAAGATATTAAAAATATTATGCTTGTAAACAATATATTGCAAATGTAATTTGCTAAACTAAATACTACTGAATAAAACATAAAACAAATCGTTTCAAGTTTTTTAAAATAAACAAAATGTACCTTCAACCATGTAGAAATGAAGTCATGTATATTAAAAAGTTAGAGATGTAAGTTTTATAAATTCTCAAAATGATTGTATAACTTAGATCAAGATTATTTATATAGTGAGAATTTGAATTAGTTTAAAAATTGGAAAATAGAAATTTAATAATTTTATTTAATTGATTTGCTGTTAAATATATATTATTAATGATGATTGAATTATTTTAAGGAAGTTATTAATCTAGATTGGGAGAATTAATATAAATTCGAATTTAAAAGTTTGAATTCAAAATTCAAAAAATTCAAACTTAAAATTTGAAAATTTCGAAATATTATTTTATAAATTGCATACATTAATGGTTATGGTTTATATTTTTTAATTTTTTATAACTTATAAACAGTTGAGGAAATATGGGTTATTATATATATCGATTTATGACTAAACATAATTTAAATGAAAATCACATATTCAAGAAATAAAACATATAATGAAAATCACATATTGAATAAACTAAACATGTAATAATAAATTTAATTAATTTAGTGTTTTGAATTCATATTTACAGTTTTCATTAGAAAATTTAAACATAAATTGAATTGATTTACGATCTAAGCTATATATATTAATAATGATGAATGGTTTATTTAAAGTAAGTTATTAATAATTGATATGATTTAAAATAAAGAAAAAATATAAAATTTGTATTCAAAAATTTGAAAAATTGAAACTGAAAATTCAAAATTTTTGAAATTTACAGTTGAAAACTTATACATTGATTTATATGAATTTTATTTAATTATTATCATTTAAAACACAGTTTATTTTGATAAACACAACTTTCATAATTCAATGTTTAAATTTATATAATAGTTTTATACTTTATTTTTTACTAAAATTTAATAAAAAAACGTAATGGTGTAAGTAACATGTAATAAAAAATATATTGCATATTTTTTTTTGTTAAAACATAAATTATATTAGTTAAAAAGTTCTTTTGTAGATAAAAAAAAAACTATATGACAAAGTAAGTAGAGAAATACATTATTTTCTGAAAGTAAGGTTTCAGCAGACATTGGTATAATCTTTGAAGCTTCTTCATGAAACAAAATGAGTCTTACCCCTACACCGAAAACAAACACGTAATTAATTTTTTCAGCTTTTTAACAATTTAAAGCATCAAAATTAAAAGATAATCTAGTAATAAAGAAATATAAGTCAACACATAACAAAGAAATTCAAATTTCAAAGAAATTATGCAATCAAATTAAATTTGAAATTAATTTTATTCAAGAATATCTCCTCCAAAGAAGGAAATTCAATCATGGCATTAAACTTCCAATCAGATCTTATCCAGATCCGTAACCAATACCCATCCAAATCCATTTTCAATTTTAGATCAAGTGTTCAAAACATTCACACATACTATGAATAACCATAATATATGTAATTCCCAAGAACATGCCAAGAACACTTGAATAACATTCTTAAAAACTACAAACTCATCAAAGCAAACCATCTGCAATCACCCCAAATCAACCAACATATGTCAAATATAGAATATATGGATTCAATAGTAAACACTGGATTATGAAAAAAATATGATTAGTTGAAAAAAAAAAATAAAACATATGATAATGATAAGCCCTAAATACAACAACTTAAATGAATAGATGACTCAAAACCCCTATTGTGACACACGACATATTTATGTTAACATTTTGTAAAACACATAAGTCTACCTTAGCAAAAAACGTTTTCAAACATACTTAACTAGGTCAGTTGAGTCGTTATGATGGTTCTGGGAATCATCGGGATTCGTTACAGTGATCCACGGGATCATTGAGAGTCGGTTTGTAACCATGTGTACAAGGATTGGTAATTCGTGGAATCACCGGGTTTAACGCACACACACAAGTCTCGAGTTCCGGGAATTGGTGAACGAATGTGAATGTGTTAGCTATCATGCATTATGTGTTTGTAATCATTACGTGACTTGTCGATATGTGAATACGTGGTTATATGTGTTAAAATAGTGTTTAACCCGTCGAAAACCCAAAATGGTATGCTAAGGGTGATTGGGCCCCAATCACGAGTTGTTATAGACAATTGGCCCCAATCACTAGTTGTTATAGGCAATTGCCCTAATCACTAGTTGTTATAGGCAATTAGACCCAATCACTAGTTGTTATAGGCGATTGGGCCCTAATCACATGTGGTTACAGGCGATTAGGCCCTAATCGCATGTAACTATAGGCGATTAGGAGCTCTAATCGCCTGTAGCTGTCTGTAATCGCCTGATCTGATCTTGACAAGTAGAAACACCTATAAATACCACCCTTGTGTTGCAAAACATCATTTGTGAAACCCTAACACACCCCAAAGCTATCCCACACCTTATCCAACCTCTGTAACACGTTTTTGACCTAGAAATCACCATTTTAAGACTTTACATCAATCTTAGGCAAAATCCAAGGTGTCTCCTTCATCTCAAAGCTTTGTGAAGTTATTGTTTTATTCCCTAAAGGTCCAGACCTGATTTCTAAATGTTTGTGTATTTGAAAACCTATTAAAATCAGTTTCTAAACAAACCCAAATTTTCATACTAGTTCTATGTAATGTAATCATGCAAAGATAGGATTTTTATTGATAAAACATGATGATACTTGTGTATTTGATATGTTTCTGTGATAAATAGGTTGTTAGCATGATTATTGATGAGTTTGAAAGTTTATAGTTGTGTATTATTGATAATAGGCGTTTTGACCCGTTTGAATGATTATGAAGGATTGATGATGATATGATGTGTTTCGTTGATTGTTTAAGGTTAGAGTTTACTCTAGGATGATGCTAGAATAGTAGGGTAAGGTCGGACAATGTTGTTAAGCGATGAAATCTGGATATTTGCTATTTAGGGCAAGTTTTGCATGTTGATGTGATGTTTACATGCTAAACATGCTATTTTGGGAAACGTGTGCATTCGGGGCTGTTAGGATGATGATAAATTAGGGTTTTTTTGCTTGAAATAGGTTGATAAATGTTTTGGGTTTGATATTGGGTCTTTCCACATGTTTCGGATCTGATTCGGAGGGTTAAACACGCGAAAAAAGCGGGACAGCGCTGCAGGGGGTGATTGGGGAGTCCCAATTGCCTGTTGAACTAGCAATTGGTCCTAATCGCATGTAAGTAGGGGCGATTAGGACCCCAATCTCATGTAACACATGTGATTACAATCCCAATCACTAGTTTGACCATCCTAATCACCAGTTGACTTTCCTAATTGCATGTGATTCCTAATCGCGTATACTGCTGTTATATGTGTATTTTAACATCCCGGAACATGGTTTGACACCTAGGAACATGTTAGGAACCCCGTGACAAGTCTAATAACTTGGTAACACGTGTTCGGACTTGTTTATGCATTAATTGGGCGTTATGCTAGACATGGTGAATTTTTGCGCATGCTAAGTGTTTAATTTCATATGTTGCATGATATTTTGTATGTGGCTAACACGTGGAATGTCGGGTCACCAATGGGATGTCGGGTCTTGTCTAGTTTGGTCGGTTTAATGTTCAAACATGTTTTCAACATACACTGTCAAGGTCTAGACAATTTGGGGACAGATTAACCTTCGGGTTAGTAGTCATCGCACTTATGTAAACTCATTGATAGGTCGCCACTAGCAGGGACTATCACACACGTATCGGATTTCTATTTTACTAAAGACGCAACCTAAGGTGAGTTTCACGGCCCCACTCTTTACTGTTTTACATTTTCGGGGGAGATAACATGCTGTATTTTTTAAACATGTGTCAACTATGATTTCATAAAAGATGAGTCTAGTATGTTTTGGTATTCATGTATTCAGTACGTTTTGGAGTATTCATTGAGTTACTATGCGATCTTTGGAAGTCCCGGGGAGAACATGAATGTGCGGGGATGCACAACGGGGAAATGTGGATAGATCTATTTGGGCTTGACCCGCCCCACTCGTCGAATGGAGGTCGGACGGGTGCATGTTGTCTCTTAGGTATTCAATATTCAGTATTCATTCTGGCACGTATTCAGTATTCATAGTATTCGAGTCCAGTAATGGTTTTCCAATCGTAGTAGTAACATGTATTCATATGTTTTGCATGCATGTGGCCTTGTTTGGCCATGGGTAATCATTAAAACTTTTGGGAGTCAGTCTTCATGAAAAACCTGTGAACTCACCGGCATTATTTGTTGACGTTTTTAGCATGTTTGTCTCAGGTCGCTAAGGTAGCAGCTGTCGATAGGCGCACGGAATCTCACGGCGTCTAGGATCCATTTGCATTTCATTTTGAGTATTATCGGACTTTCATGTTTTACTTTTGAGTTGTAATAAAGTTTTACGCTCCCGCAAGCGATGGATTGATTTTGAAACTTAATGGGCAATTTACGTTGTTTTCATATCATATAGTTGTCATTTATTGTGACGTTTGACTTGGATCCTGGTGTGTCACGCGCCTCGCGGTAAAACCCCGCACATGAAAATTTGAGGGTGTGGCACCTAATCGTATGATGACTGAAGGAATCGATTACTAATGAATTCATTAGTATCTAAAGATGATTTCAAATCTTTGTAACCATTATAAAAAATCTGTTAAGTCGATTTTTAAAAAGATATTGCAGAATCGTGGAAGATTAAGTTTCCAGCAAACACATTTTGAATAAACAGAAACGAAATCGAATAGAATGTAAATCGATGAAAAGGAAATTGAATATGTGCTTACCTGATATGAATGAACGATTAATGTTCTTATGCGGTTAAGTACCATGTAATAAAAAATATATTGCATATTTTTTTTATTAAAACGTAAATTATATTAGTTAAAAAGTTCTTTTGAAGATAAAAAAAAAAACTATATAACAAAGTAAGTATAGAAATACCTTATTTTCTGAAAGTAAGGTTTCAGCAGACATTGGTATAATCTTTGAAGCTTTTTCATGAAACAAAATGAGTTTTACCCCTGTACCAAAAACAAACACGTAATTAATTTTTTTAGCTTTTTAACAATTTAAAGCATCAAAATTAAAAGATAATCTAGTAATAAAGAAATATAAGTCAACACATAACAAAGAAATTCAAATTTCAAAGAAATTATGCAATCAAATTAAATTTGAAATTAATTTTATCCAAGAATATCTCCTCCAAAGAAGGAAATTCAATCATTGCATTAAACTTCCAATCGGATCTTAACCAGATCCGTAACCAATACCCATCCAAATCCATTTTCAATTTTGTGTTCAAAACATTCACACATACTATGAATAACCATAATATATGTAATTCCCAAGAACATGCCAAGAACACTTGAATAACATTCTTAAAAACTACAAACTCATCAAAGCAAACCATCTACAATCACCCCAAATCAACCAACATATGTCAAATATAGAATATATGGATTCAATAGTAAACACTGGATTATGAAAAAAACATGATTAATTGAAAAATAAAGCATATGATAATGATAAGCCCTAAATACAACAACTTAAATGAATAGATGACTCCCAAACCCCTAATCGTATGAAGACAGAAGGAATCGATTACTAATGAATTTATTAGTATCTAAAGATGATTTCAAATCTTTGTAACCATTATAAAAAATCTGTTAAATCGATTTTTTAAAAAGATATTGCAGAATCGTGGAAGATTAGGTTTCCAGCAAGCACATTTTGAATAAACAGAAACGAAATCGAATTGAATGTAAATCGATGAAAAGGAAATCAAATATGTGGTTACCTGATATGAATGAACGATTGATGTTCTTATGTGGTTAGGGTTTGTATCGAAAGAGAATGAATGTTGAATGGATAGTTATATTAGATGCTTACAAACCAAAAGAAAAGAACAATATATATCCGGGTTTTAGGGTCAGAAAACCGGGCCATGGATCGGGTATTAGAAACCATACCGAAGTTAAATGGGTCACACAACCCTAGATACTCTTTTATTAGTAGATATAGAAGATTAAAACACAAATGCGCATGTTATCAAGGTTACCTGATATATATGTTGTTTCTTTTGTATAAAATGACATCGTTTACCCTTTTTCATAATTCTAGTAACATAATGTAATGATTTTTAGATTTTCGAATATGCTATTATGAGTGCTTATTTTTATCTATGTTTCGATTAAAGTTTTTTTTTAAAATCAAACGGGTCAAATATAATTACTTTTAAAATCACTGGAAGCAGCCTCTCTATTCTTAGGGGTAGAGGTAAGGCTGTCTACATCTTACCCTCCTCAAACCCTACCTTAGCTTTGCTATAGATGGGATTAACTGAGTATGATGATGATGATCATCATGACGAGATGAACTGATACCATGTGAACAATATCAATGCTAATATTAGTATTCTTTTTATGGTTTCTAGTATAATATTTTTATTGAAAACGAAGTTGAATAGAGTATCTCTTTGGCATCGCAAACTAAGATATAGCTAGTACTGGCACCGTACTATTACCATCACAATCCAAAATGTCATTGTTCAACCCTAATCAAAGTAGTATTGGTGTTCGTTTTATCTATTTCACTAGTAATAAACTGAGGCAATATATATTCGCAACTTGTAGTTCATTTACCCGCCGCTCACTTGTAAAAATTGTTAGTTTTAATAAAAATAACCATACATTTACACATTCGTAAACAATAATTACCTAAGAATATGTACATACATAGGATGGTGGGGGGGGGGGGGGGGGTCGCTAAAAGATATACAGCTATACAACAATTTATTCTACACATCCATCTAGTGAGCTAAAATTCGAACCATCAAATATTATTAACCAAATAAACTACCTTTTTACCTCTCCTCATGAATCGGACGAAAAAAGAATACATAGTGATTCCTAGACTGAAAGAGACGTTATAGAGGAACATCTCAACAATCCATTCGAAATAAAAGAAGAGTTAAGAGGTAGTTTAACTGAATTCTAACAATTTAATAGTTCTAGCTCTTATCTAAATTCAAAACAATTGAAGCATATTTCCATTGACTTCAGAAGATGACCCTGGATCATCAATCACTTGCCAATCGTTTCGATTCAAGTCGGGTTCGTGGTTAACTTTTGTTACGGATGTCACAAGTTTAGCTGGAAAATTCAAAAGAGCCTTAGCCCCTCTCATTTCAAACGCAGCGCGATCATAAGCCAACGCAGCTTCCTCAGCCGTTTCAAATGTCCCCAACCATACTCTCACACCTTGTCGCTTAGAGTCACGAATCTCTGCTGCAAACTTACCCCAGGACGACGCCTCACCCTCTATAGTGCCTGCCCTTGTTTATCACACGTGTCGGGTCAAGGGAACTTTTTGAAACACTAGGGACGTTATTTCTCGGATTGGGGCCAATTACCATCGTGTCGTTGGCTTCGTTTAGAACTTGATAGATCACCATATCTTGCGAATCGTTCTCGTTTAAGGGTAACTCGTTACCGTTGGTTGTTGGAGCCATTTGTATTTGTTTGTGGGATTTTTGTGTGCTATGAATATTGAATGTGGTATTTAAAGTTAGTTTTTGGTGTGTTATTAATTAAAAAAAATACAAAGTTAAGGGTTGAATGGTTGATGGGTTTTCTAGAAGCATGATGTCTTGCTGGGTAACCGGAAGAAAATTCCATATGGGCATGTAATAAAAAAACGACCTTTACAACCGTTTGACGTATCTTGCCTAACTAACACATTCAATTCATATATATATTTTTCTTGATTAAATTAATACCATAAGTAATGAGCATGAATAAGTATAATAATGCCTCTAACACCGTTTCATTAGGCATTACATGACTTTAACCATTACATTTTTTTTAAAGGGCATTATGATAATAATATGGCGGAAAATGCCCTTTAAGGAGCATCAACCATTACTTATGGTCATAATTGCTAAGTTAGAACCGTTTTTTCAAACCAAAAGCTAGATTTGAAGAAAAAAAGAAAAGAAAAAGAAGATACAACAAACATCACACCAATTACGGCAACGGCAAAGACCGTATATTACAACAATTTTTTGTCATAAACATTTTTAATAATATATTGATTTAATAATATATTGAAGGTGTTGCTTCTCTTAAGATGAAGATCAAAGATTTAAATCCCATAAAAGACGGAATTGATTTAATTTAAGACGTTAAGAAATATATTGTGTGCCAATGACCTTGTAGCCCAGTGGTTACAAGTGAAGTGGGAAAGGTTTTCACCCCTAGGGGGTTTCCTTGCCCAGGGTTGCGAGTTCGATTCCTGCCATGGACATAATAGCCATGGGTGGTAGAGGTGGGTTTTACCCCTCGGTGTCACCGAATTTAGTAGGGCCGCTTTGAACTCGCGTGGCTTGCCTAACCGCTTAAAAGGAATGTTAGCAAGTCAGTGGGGAACCAGTCGATCTACACCTTTCAATATATATATATATATATATATATATATATATATATATATATATATATAGGGTCAGGATCCTGTACAAAGTACATTTTTCGTGAGAAGTGTGAGAAGTATTAAAAATTGATACTTAGGCATCATTTTTTGAAATTAGTCGTGATGTTTTGGATTGTTTTGCCTATAAAAACACCAAACATAACAATTAAAACCGAAAACAATGTATTTTAGGCTTAAAACTTAAAACACTATGCTAAGAACATTAGCAGTGTGTTTTAAGCGTTAAGTAGTGTGTTTTAGCTGTTTTTTAAATTTAATGACGATAATACATTGTATTGTGTTTTAGATTGTTGTGTTTGGTGTTTTTCAAGTTAAAACAACCTAAAACATCATTCCTAAATTCAAAACATGATGTCTACATGTCAATTCTTAGTCCTTCTCACACTTCTCACGAAAAATGTACTTTGTACAGGATCCTAAACCTATATATATATATATATATATATATATATATATATATATATATATATTGTGTGCTGATATAGGTCTATAGCTTTTACGATACCTTGTAGGTAAAGTCAACTATTAGTTTGGTGTTAGTTATTATCAAATTACCAAATAGCATTGTGCATAAATAATAAGGCAAACATTTGATGCATATAATCTCTCATTTTTTATGTTTGTTACCAAATATTATATTATATGTGTATATATCCACAAATACGAATACTGTTTTAGACAGGATGATGATATTTAACTACACGCACTCTAAATTATTTTCACACTCATCTATACGGTGCGTATGGTGTTATTACGTGACGTTATACATGTGACACAAAGTTTCACGCATCATTAATGTTCAACGGTCAAAGTCATATTAAAGACATATACGTTAAGTATAGGCCTACATGTGGCGTATAAAAAACAAGAGTGTGCAATTAATATCTATCTGTCAGAGACATATCCATCGCGTATATGCCTATACGTAATGTATAATGTATAGCAAGCCTGTACTTTTAAGTATAGAACGCTGTGCGAACATCTAATAATAATAATAATAATAATAATAATAATAATAATAATAATAATAATAAAAGACAGTTAAATTAGTCAATTTAGGCGTCCAATTTGTTGGGGGAGAATTCAAAGTTTCTAGAGGTGGAAATTGGTAAGACATGACGTCATCAGTTTCGTAATGCTTTCCAGATTTTTCAATAAAGTCGTAGCATCGTTAAGAACCACACAAAATGGATTCAGTGATTTGTTACTGGTTTTCAGGTTTCATACGTCTCATGAAATCATATTTAGGGTGTGACATCAAATTTTAAAGTATGTGACAGCTTTCTATTAATGTGTGATGTGGGTCAGGATGTATGAATCACAAATAGAGGGTGTATGATTCCCCATGACCTTTTGGTCTAGTGGTATAGTATCCCTTCTTACAAATATGAGGTTGTGGGTTCAAATCCTTGCAAATGCAAGATTAGGTGAAATAAGGTGGTATAAAATTTGCCGTTAAAAAAAAAAAGAGGGTGTATGATTTCTAAATACATTTTTAAATATATTGTAATAACCATAATAACCATATTAGTTGTGTCAAGGATGATAGGCCGTCACAAATATTGATGAATTGAGATATTAAGTTATTCGTTGACATAAAATATAAGGCTTCATGTATTGATACATCTTCAACTTTTATTTGCACACTCTCTACTCGTATACATTACATATAGTCAGGGGCGGATCTAGGATATGACCGCCGGGTTCCCGGGAACCCACTCGGTTTGTAATTTTTAGTGTTAATGTATATATAGAAAAAAAAGGAACCCATAAGAAAATTCTGAAAGGAACCCATAACTAAAAGATGTAGGTGCCTTAGTGGTAGAAACCCGCCATTACATTGATAAGGTTCCAGGTTCGAAACAGTTTCACGCGTTTAGTTTTTAGGTTTCCAACTTTTTTTTTCTTTTTTTTAAGCTCAAAACTTCCTACCAAACTAAAACACATACAATCAAAGGCCCAAAAAGTGAAACCCTCCCCGACCTCTGCTCGACCCTCGACCCCCTCCGCCGCCGCCGCCCCTCCGCCTCCCCTCCGCCAGCATCCAGATCCTCCTCCTCTGCTCCTCCTAGCTCGACTGTAAGTTTCTTTATCTATTTAATTAGCCATCAATTGTGTAGATAACTAAAGTTTAGTTAGGTATTAAAAGATGGTTTTGTCATGTTCAATGGTTTTTTTAATTGTCTGAATGAGAAAGAAAGCAATTTAGAAACATTGGGCATCACTAAAAACTCTGATGGCTCCAAAGGTCCTTTTTTACATCTAACAAAGTTGGTCATTTAAGAAATAAAATATTCCATGTGGTTTTGGTTATACATTCATAAAAACCTTTGATTGACAACTGTTTCAGCCTAGTGAAATGAATGGAAAGAAACATCATAAGTGTTTTGATTTTACGTATTCTTCTTAGTTTTATTATTTCCATTTGGATTATTATTTGCATTTTCTTATAACTATCACTTGCTGCAGGTTTTAAACCTCTATCTTTTGACCCAACATAAATTGTTGGCCTTTAGAATGTTTTTCTATATTCAATTAAAAAACAAGTTGCCATATTATTTGAGGCGACGCAGTTAGTTTGATTCAGATTTTGTTGACCAGTAAAAGGATTACGTCTAATCTGATTACGTCTTTGTATTATGTTGCTTTGTGTTGTTTGGCGTTAATATACATATATCTGGTGAGACATTTATATTACAAATTTTTATAATCATGCGAATTTGCAGGAGCTTAAGGCAAAGGAAGTGGAGAGGAAGGCGACACAGGTTGATGATGAAGGTGGGAATGTGTTGGAGGACCGAGAATATGAGATGTCGAGGCAAAAGCAAGTCCCGTAATTGATGAGATATCTACTTAGGTACTAAATCATGTCATTTCGTATGTCTTAATGCCTTTACTTATAAATTTCATGTTTATGTATTTGTATTATATTTTGTCAGTTGATGTTATTGGGCTTTTGAGAATGAAAGCTTTACAAGAAGTTGTCCCCAATGCTAGTTTATACTTATATAGTAGGTATATAGGAACGTTGAAAGTTTCATTTCTTGAATGTGGTGAAGTATGTGATTAATCAATCACATGACATTTTGTACATATGCAGATTTGGAGAACTGATTGAGGTTCTATCAAAACAAGTATTTTGTATCAAATGCAAGTTCAAATTGATAGAATGAGTTGGTCTCTTTCTATGGTAAAAGACATAGTTAGACAGACAATTAAAGGTATGTAATATATGCTTACAACCTCCTAAATTCTTATAGGATTATTATAGTAGTTATAGTTAGGTTATTATCGTATTAGGTATTTTAGGGATGTTAAATTCTGACCTGTTGAAACCTAAACAAACCCGAACCCTAAACTGACCCAAATCTCTAAAACGTCCCGAACCGTCAAACAGACCCGAATTTTTTTATGTTCCGTCATATGAAATTAGAGCATCTAAAAAGGAACCCAGTGAAAAAAATTCCTGGATCCGCCACTGCATATAGTCATATGCGACGTATTTATCTGACAAGTTAAGTACAGAGGACCACAACATCACTTGTCAAAATGAAAAATCTAGCTTGACCCTCTGATTATCTCTCTTAATGTATAATGTAGTATATGAAGTCGAAAAAAATAATGAAATTAAAAGAATTTCCCATTGTCAATCGGTGTTTTGGGGACTCGGCAAGGTTTTTATGTGAGTTGTAGAGAGACATAGAAGAACGATTAGATAGTGATAACTGATACAATACGATTCTTGTTTAATAGATTTAAAAAGGGTGGTGATATTTAAACCCCCCCCCCCCTCAAGTGCCTTGCTTTGGCCAAAGCGAGGCGCTTTGGTTACTTTGTTAACTACCTCGGTCCGAGGTAATTATTCTTTCTGATTTGACCCCAGGTGCTTCGCTTTGGCCTAAGCGAGGCGCCTGGAATCCAGCTTTTATCCCTTTTATTTTTTTGGCATTTTATGTGTTTTGGATTGGTTTTTTATTTTTATTTTTTTAACATAATTATTGTAAAAAAAAATTTATATAAATTAAAAAACAAAATTATAACCACCAACTTTTATCGATATTGCTCCAATTCAACTCAACAAAGACATTTAAGCCGAACACACTTTCCATCCAACACAGGATATTCATGTGAGAATGCATAGTACAAAATTATTTTGACAAACGTCTGCCTGATATCAAGCTGTTGGAATTATTTACCTTCCCATTGATTTCAAGTATGTTTACCTTCCCATGGAAACTCTGAAGACCTTTACGGAGGTTTGCCAGAGGGTCATTGGTCGTCAGAGTTTCCAACCCCTAATACATTCATCAAAGGATATTCATGTGAGAATGCATAGTATAAAATTCTTTTGACAAACGTCTGCCTGATATCCAGCTGCTGTAATTGTTTACCTTCCCATTGATTTCAAGTATGTTTACCTTCCCATTGATTTCAAGTATGTTTACCTTCCCATGGAAACTCTGAAAACCTTTACGGAGGTTTGCCAGAGGGTCATTGGTCTTCACAGTTTCCAACCCCTAATACATTCATCAAAGGATATTCATGTGAGAATGCATAGTACAAAATTCTTTTGACAAATGTCTGGCTGATTGAAATGACACATGCAAAATGTAATGTCATGCACAATGTGTTCTCACAGTGACATCGAACACTTTATATGAGTAAAACGATCGCTTTACAATACCGAAAACGACTATCATCACTCTGTATGGATTGCTTGTTATCGCCGATCCTACTGTCGATTTCTTTCCACAACCATTGCTCCAACATAACTTGCACCGGCTTGAGATATCAGTTTGATTAGCTTGAATCTCTTTGATCCATGGTATCCACTAACCGTGTTAATCAACCTCATTCTCACTCTCTCTCCCTTCGTTCTTCTGTCACCTAGTATCTTCTTCCCCAACTTCAACACCATGAACCCTAATCTTCTAACCTTCACAACTTACTCATATATTAACTATGGTGATTCATAAGCTAGGATTATGAGAAACAAGTGTGGTGATAACACACTTGGATTGGATGAGATATTGAGTTTCTAAAGCATTGTTTATGATATTGCAGGAAAATGGTACAATCGGATGATTAACCATGTGGACTTACATGAAGACTAGATTCGGTGCAAATTCTTTTGACAAACGTCTGGCTGGCCTGAAGTTCCTTTGCAACCTAGTTCCTTTTAATTATAAACAACATTAAAGAAGGACTTGTACTATTTATTTTCAAACCCTTCCATCTTATGGAAGTTGCTAAAATAGTTAAACAAATGTATTTGTGAATAATACATTCATCAAAAAGACCATCTCTTTGTCAGTCACCCTCATAGGAAAATCGACTCTCACACTTATGCGTAGATCAAAGAGATTGATGAAGATATTCATCAAGACCCTTACAGAGGGTCACTATTCATATACCATTAAAGAAGGACTTGTGTTATTTCTTTTCAAACCCTTCCATCGTATACCTACCACACTACAATAATTCACTATTTTATACATACAACACACCTTCATCGTTAACCGTGTTGGAGAACTGTTCTTCTTGATCTTCACACTTGCTTTTGACAAACGTCTGGCTGACCTGAAGTTCCTTTGCAACCTGGTAGAAAGGAACTAGGTTGCAAATATAAAAATCCATCACATCACGATTTGCATCCCGGCAATAATGAGTAACCTACTAACTAACCCTTCATCTTCTCTGTTTAAAGTCAGCTGTACTGGTTGTCGAAAGAAATCAACTGTAGGATCGACGCTAACAAGCAACCCATACAGAATTCGTTGTACTGGCTGTCAAAAGAAATCGCGTGATGATAGTCGTTTTCGGCGTCGTAAAGCGATCGTTACTGCAATGATCAGAAACATTCCAAATAACCGTAATGATCGCTACGGTTAGTGGATACCATGGATCAGAGAGATTCAAGCTAATCAAAATCAGGGCAACCCTTGTTTGATTATACTCGTGTACAGCCTTTATCAGGTTGCCTTCATCGTTGACCGATATCTCTCCGATAACAACCCTTGTTTGATTATACTCTTTATGTATGAATAGTGACCCTCTAGCAAACCTAGTTTGTAAGCGAAAGAATTTGACTAAAACAGGATTATATGATCATACAAGTTACAAAACCAGGTGCGGAAACCCTAGTTCTGAACAAACTGATAAAACTCTAATCAAAACACAATCAATATCATTTTCAAAGCTTTTTCATAGATTAACTTTCTCAAATATTCAATTACAATCACACACACGTTAATCTAGATCAAATACAGACTTTCACAAAATGACCTGGAACCTGACTTGAACACACACACAACTGACAACTCTCTTACATTCACAAAAACACAAAATCTATATATAGACTCTGCACGTTCGCCCAGTTGATATGGTCGAATGTGGAAGTTTTCCACATTCGCCCACTCCAAAGGTACGAATGTGTATCTTTGTCAGCTTCCAGTCTACCTTCGTCCATATCTTTCTACCTTCGCCCACTTTTAACTACCTTCGCCCATAAAACAAAAACTTAACATGTGTTAGTTATCCAATCATTAGTCGCAAAACGCATCTACAAACTCCCCCTCGACTATTGATTGGATTGTCTTCTCTTTTCGTCCATTGCTTTGTTCATCAACTTAATTCTGAGCTGTTTCTTCTGCTCAGTAGTCATTGGAGGCTCAAATGTTCTCTTCACTGGTTTCGACACATTTGCCATCTTCACCGTCTTGCCAAGTTTATTCTCCAAATTACTTCCTGCATTAATGTCATAAGCAAAACAAACTCCAACCACTTGAGTGTACTTTCTTGCTTGAGCAGCGTCTTTTGGTTCAAAGTAAATCGGATTGTAGAAAAGCATGATGATGTCTTCAAAAGTGCAATTAATCAACCACATAGGATCAAATACATGAACATGCTTGTATTTGTCCTTCCCGTCTCTCAACACAATCACCGCTTCAGCCTTTCTCCAATCATAATACCAGAAAATAAAATCAGCACTGAAATGTTGTGGCATAGGCATCAAAGGTATTTTTCTCATCACTTCAGGTGCTTTGTATATCAAAGTAACCCGTTTCATATTGGTTTGAGGATCAATATCCCTATGAACTTTCCTTCGGGGATATTGAGGCTTAAATCTATTCCATCTTGTTCTACTCTCCCAAACCAACTTGTCTGCACACCAACCGACATGAGTACCACTAACTGAAGCACCAGACATAGGGAATCTGCATAGATCTCTGACCGCCCAGTACGGTAGAGTTAGCAAGTCAATGAATCTGTTAAAATACAAGATTCATGTTTCCCATTTAGCAGCTATGCACTTCAGCCTGCCCAAATATGTCCACCCGAGAGCTCTGCCTTTAAACTTGGCGTTGTGAAATCTATATAAGTTTCCTTGAGCTTCAGGCTTCGGTCGGTTCTCATCCATTTCTCTCAACTTCTTCAAATAACTCTTCAATTCATCAGATTGATTTGAAGATTCTTGCTTATCAGCACCAAATACCTTCTCCACAAACTCTGCACTCCTTTGATGTGCTTTCTGCTTTGCTGAATTATTTGGTGTCTCAGTGAAATCAGGAAATATTTCATCTTCATCTGTTTCCCTGAAGTACTGAGGAAACTCTTCATGAGTTATGTCTTCAACCTCCACTTCATCAATCTCAGGAGTATTTTTATCATCTGAGTGACTTCCAACATCTTTTTCAGAAATGTCTGGAATCGACTCATCTACCATAAACTCCTCAAATGTTTTCCCTATTCTCTGTGCAAGTCCATCCAAAATTTCCTTTGCCACAGAAGCAGGGACTTCTCCTTATTCAAGATCAGGATCTTCATATTCCAATTCATATCTCAAATCATCAGTTTGGAATATCTCAGCGAAACATCCTGTGAACTCAATGGTCCATTCTCTCTTTTCCAACATATCTTTATACACTTGTTTAGCATCATCTGATAAAGACCTCACCTTCTCATTCCAGAAGATACTTTCATCTGAATCAACGTTCTCACCTTTCTTCTTCTTTGAACTTGATTCTCCAGTACTCTTCTTTTTGGATGTTCTTTCTTCAAATGTAAACTTTGAAGTATCATCACCTCCATCATCATCATCATCACTCTCACTATCATCCTCTCTCTGTCTCCCAGACCCTTCAGCATCATCATCATCATCATTATCATCCTCATCATCATTTTTATCTGACTCATCATCATCTTCATCATCATCTTTTTCTTCATCCGATTCAGAATCTTCATAATCAACTTTTTCTTCTTCTTCTTCTTTATCTTCTTCACCCTCCTTCAACTTGGGTGCAGTATTATATAAATCATCAATCAAATCACTAAGGCGTTTGTTCTCAGCCCTTAGTTCTTTGTTATCTGCTTTAATCAACTTAATCCTGCTCTTGTTTCTTGCACACTTACCTTCAAGCTTCTCATTCTTTGCTTCAAGCATCTTAACCTTCTCATTAATCTCATCTTGATTAGATTTAGAAGCAACCACAATCTGAAGCATTTTCTCTTCATTTTGCTTAAACTTGGCTATCTCAGCTTGTTGAGCCACAATCATCTTCAACATATCATCCATTTTCCTGTTCACCTGCTTCATCACATCATCATCCACAGTGACTTTCTTGGATTTGGATCTGGATGGCTCAACTTCCTTTTCTTTCTGAGGCTTTCTGAACATGTCAAGTACATTGTCCAGTGCAACATTAAGTTGATCAGCTGATATTGGTTCTGCCTCTTTGGATTTCTTTTGCTTCTTGGTGACAGGTGAAGATAGTTTTGATGATGTACCAGCATCGGGCACTCTTTTTCCTTTCAACAGTTGTGCTAACTCTTTCTCTCTCAACTGTTTAGTGCTAGTCTTCTTAGACATAGTCTTGTGCTTGGCTTTGGGCAAGTTTACAACCACAGTCTCTCCAATATTCAACTCTTCCAAGTCAACACCTAAACTTTCATCTTCAACATTCACTGACTTCTTTCTTTTCTCAGCTTCTTCAATGGATTTGTTCAAAGATTCAGACTCACCAACCATAGTGGCCTTACGTTTGGTGGTCCTAACATTCTCAGTATCAGAATCCCATCGTTCTTCTACCTCAGTCTCCTCTGAATCCACTGATTCTTCATCAATCAAACCAGTACCTTTCTTTGCAGTTGATTTCTTCCTCACCACCTGTTGCTTAGAACTTCCCTGATCAGTCTTTCCCTTACCCTTCCCTTTGGCTCCGGGATTGACTACCTGTCTCTTCCTCTTAGTGCTTGCATCAACATACACCAAAGGATCATCATTATCAGAATCACTGTCATCATGTCTTGCTCTGTTCTTGCCAGGATCAGTGTAATCCTGACTAGCCAAAGCTCCAAATAATCTCCTGTGAGGTGGCTTTTCATTGTCTGGCACACCTTTGTATCCTTTCATTCTCACCAAAGTACGAATGTTCATGTGATCTTGACCTAGGATCATAGTTGGATCCTTCTTCAATTCTGGATACTTGTGGTCAAAAATCATCATGAGAAATCTCGGATATAGCATAAATTGCTTCTTCTTCACACCTTTTAACATCTCAAGCATATGATCCAATATCATCCCAGACACATTGAATGGTTTGTTGAGAGTCAACGCAACCATCATCGAACTCAAACTCTTCCTCATAACATCATAACCTCCACTCACGCATCCAAATACATGAATAATGACATGTGCAAAGTACTTGAACTGCACACTCAGCTTCCCTTTATACATAGATCCATCAGTAATCGGACCTTTGTACTTCATTCTTAAGAAACAAGCTTTCTGTTCAGTCCATGACAATTCTCTGGGATCTTCACTTACTTCAAACTTGATCTGAAGCGCTTTTCTGATATCAGACTCTGTAATAAACATCTCTAAGTCTTGTATCTTGCTCTTTATGATGGTCTGATCATCCCAGAAATCATACTTCGCATTCTTGTAAAAGTCTTCAATTATGTCTTTGTAGATGATAGTCGGAGTAGCTAAAGCATAGACAACTCTGCTCCTCCTCAAGAATTCAATGATTCGTGTAAACTCGACATTCTTTTCTACATCACCCAGATAAGCACAACAGTTATGCGTTTTCTCAAATAACCAACTGCTTGTACTAGACGATTCTCCTTCCTGAACGTTCTCTGGAACAGATTCTGAAACTATATTCTCCACTGGAGTTTCAACATTCTCAGTCTGATCAGCCATCTGCACATCAAAAACAGAAACATACGTCAAAATACAAAAACGACAAAAAGTTAAAAATTTTAAGATTTAAAGGTTTTAAAATTCCACATTCGTCCCTATTGATCTGGACGAATGTGAAATCTTCTGGTCGAATGTGAAAAAAATATTGATTTAAAAACACATTCGTCCATTATAAACTACATTCGACCACAAAATTCCACTTTCGCCCGTTTAGTTGATCCGAAGGTGAAACTTGTTCATCCCAAAAATTTAAAATTTTGTCAAAATTGTTTTTAACCCTTGATTTTGATTGAAATGTATCCTAATATGGCCGATCAACACTCGTCCATGACCAATTGTTCCTAAATTTCAATTTTCATCAGTTTTTCATAGGAATTAGGTCACGTCTGTTTTTAAACAATCAATTATCCCTTTGTTGTTGTTATTAAACTAATTCCTGACTTATTCTCCCCCTAAAACTGATGGGGATTGAAATGCAATCAAAAACAATGAACAACAAACACCCTGTAACCCAAAATCTAAAACCCTAGGTTCGAATATAAAAACGATGATTCCGGACTGTGTAGGGCTCCATTACCTGTGAAATTAGTTTAAAATTATCAGTGATGGATCAGGAATCAAAAGCACATGAAAAAAGAAATCCAAGCAACAAGGTTTGGTAATGATGAAAAAATTCTGAAAAAGTATAACTGAAGGTTCGAACGTGGAACTGGTTTATATAGAAATCCACCTTCGCCCGTTTATAGTGGGCGAATGTGAAACAATTTCACCTTCGCCCCAACTTAATGGCCCGAAGGTAAAATGAGTACCCGAAGGTAAAATGAGTACCCGAAGGTAAAATGTAGTGATAAAGTTTTCACATTCGTCCAAAATGGAAAGGTCGAAGGTAATGATTTTTCCACATTCGACCCAATTAAGGGGCGAATGTGAAATGGAAAAATCTGAAAAATTTACCAAATCACGAATTCGAATCCCGTTCAACATTTTTCAATCTGTTAAACTTCCAAAACTCAAATTTTCACTTTTTGAATGATACAAAGCCCAGATGGTGTTATCAAATCTCAGAAATTGACCATCAAACATCCCCGGTTATCAAAAAATAAAGCAGAAATGCAAAAATTTTGGATTTTCTGAAATTTTATCAAAACACACCTAAAATCTTTTTGGATTTTGTATCTTTTTGACAATAAAAGTAAAATGCAACAAAGTAAAATGCATCAAAGTAAAAGAAAGCAGTAAACATTTTGTGATATCCGGTAAGAGGATCATATCAGTTTACTGAGAAATCTGAACACAACGTTGATCTGTTTGTTTAATATTATCATTAGAAACAATATGTTACTAGGCAATTGCTGATATTGTGGTCCACGTAAGCTCACATGCAGACAATTACGCAATGCTTTAAAATGATACGAATTAGGTGTTTTAGACTAACACATTGTGGTTCCCACACACACGACATACTCCCGTATCAAGTAATTGCACAAAGCTTCATCGTAACGCGTGATTATGCCAAAGTTATCCGTAAAGTTTACAAAGTATATAGCACAGAGGTGTACAGGTCAGCAAATGAATGCAGCAAAGTAACATGTGCGTATACACTAGGTTGAGGCTGATATTAACCACTGATTTGCATCAGAAAGTCAATACGATGTAATAATGATCTTTGATCAATAAAACATAAAGTTCCTCAATTCGGTAACTTTCGGTTTTGGCAATAAGCTCTTTTTGCAAATATTCTGATGAAACTAGGTCCGTAAATCAATACGACAGAAGTTTAATCAGAATATCCCGGATAACAATAACATAACGACCCGAAACCTCAGATTTTGGCAATCCTATCAAACGAAATTACGGTACTAAGACCATATGCCCATGAGGTGTTCAGCCACGAACGCGTAGTTTGTTATGTTTGTATCACTAATGCACGCAATATTTAGTCTACGAAGCCTATCAGCATATCACACGTAATCAACATACGTCTCATTATACTATACAATTCTTTAGCCTGTGTCAGATCCCCACTGATGTACTATCATTTCCTCTTTTTATCCAGGAAATCA
This sequence comes from Ambrosia x helenae, assembly GCA_030844895.1. Taxonomy (NCBI): domain Eukaryota; kingdom Viridiplantae; phylum Streptophyta; class Magnoliopsida; order Asterales; family Asteraceae; genus Ambrosia; species Ambrosia x helenae. Next base: position 79,115,547 of record CM061223.1, read on the forward strand.
TTTTGGTTTTTCTAATTTTTAGATCTTTTGAAATTTTTCAATGTTTTTGGTTTTTCTGATAAAATGACTCCCCCTAAAATAAAGAACATATTTTTGGGTTTTTAATTTTTCTGAAAAACAGAAACAAAAATTTGAAAGAAACAATCCACTTGAAAGCATCAACTTCTTTGAGGATTATGATAGAAAAGAGAAATTCCCAATTAGCAAAAATTTAAAACTAAAACTAAAACTAAAAAGCGATAAACCGAGGTGCCGATTAGTCCTGTTTTTCCTTTATATTGTTTACTTTTAAAAGATATTCAAAGCGGGATCTGTCAAAAGCTTTTGTAAACAAATCTGCACGTTGGTAGTCAGTATGGATTTTGACCATATCTATCAATTCCTTAGCATAACAATCACGGATAAAATGATATTTGATCCGGATATGTTTCGCTTTAGAATGATTTTCAGTATTTTTAGTTAATGCAATTGCGGCTTCGTTGTCACAGTGTATAGGGGTTTTAAGAAACTGCAAACCGTAATCCACCATCTGTTGTTGGATCCAGAGTACTTGCGAACAGCAACTTGAGGCTGCAATGTACTCAGCTTCACAGGTAGATAGCGCCACAGAAGTCTGTTTCTTGCATTGCCAGGTAATTAACCTGCTCCCTAAAAACTGGCAACCAGCTGTAGTGGATTTTCTATCTTTGTCACAGCCGCCCCAATCTGCATCACTAAAAGCAATAAAATCAAAATCATCATCATTAGGGTACCAAAGTCCTTTTGATGGACAACCCTTCAGATATCGAAGGATACGCTTGACCGCCGTCAGATGACTTTGTTTCGGCTTCGATTGATAGCGAGCACAGAGACACGTTGCATACATAATATCTGGTCGAGACGCCGTCAAATACATCAGAGATCCGATGATTGCTCTGTATGTAAATGGGTCTGTCAGCTCCCCCTTAGCGTCCACTCCAATCCCGTGATTGGGTTGAATCGGGGTATCCATCGGCTTAGAGTCCTCCATCTGGAATCGGCTTAAGATGTCGGATACGTATTTCGTCTGGTGAATGAAGATCCCGTCGGGTCTTTGGTCCACCTGCAAGCCGAGGAAAAACTGCATCTCCCCCATTGCGCTCATTTCGAACTTTTCTTGCATGACAGTTTCGAATTCCCTGCATAAAAGTTCGTTAGTTGAACCAAATATAATATCATCAACGTAAATCTGTACTAGAAGCAAATCATCTCCCGTCTTCTTTGTGAAGAGGGTGCAATCGACGAGGCCGCGCTTGAATCCTTTGGAGATGAGATATGTACTTAGCTCCTCGTACCACTGTCTTGGAGCTTGGTGCAAACCATATAAAGCTTTGTTCAGCACGTAGACCTTATCCCGGTGGATTGGGTCCTCAAAGCCTGGTGGCTGCCCGACATAAACCTCTTCCTTGACTTTCCCGTACAAAAATGCGCTCTTGACGTCCATTTGATAGACTTTGAATTTCTTGTATGAAGCAAACGCGAGGAACATCCGAATAGCTTCAATCCGTGCTACTGGTGCATAGATTTCGTTGTAATCAATCCCTTCGATTTGATGGAAACCCTGCACGACCAATCTGGCTTTGTTACGAACAATAACCCCACGATCATCCTTTTTGCACTTAAACACCCATTTAGTGCCTATTTTCTTCCTTCCTGGCGGCAAATCCGTGAGCGTCCAAACTCCCAATTTCTGGAATTGCAATAACTCCTCCTGCATTGCCTCAACCCAGGCATCTTCATTCAAAGCGTCCTTGTATGTCCTTGGCTCTACCTGCGACACATAACACGCAAACGACCAATCATTTTGACTACCAGATTTTTGAATTTTGGCATACAATGCTAAAGCGCCAAAACTCTCTGGCGAGTTAACGCTTTTCAGCTGCCCTCTGGTCATAACACCACTTCCAGGATCACCGATAACTTGCTCCAGCGGGTGAATACGTTGAATCCGAGATTCCGGATAAACAGGTACAATAACTCCCGTCTGAGCAGTCAAGTTTTCTACAGCATCCAGATCATGACCCGTGTTTGATGATGAAGCAACTTCTGGAGTTGGAGTTGGGTTCACTGGTATTGCCTCTGGTTCTTCTGCATGTTCAAGAATGACTTCTTCAAATTGTTCAACTTCAGATTCTGAAGAGTCTAATGAAGTTGAAGCCTCTTGAAACACATCTTCCTCTTGTATAGGAGCATTGGTATCATCAAAAGCTGGTAGGGGGTTCACGGTGATTGGACGCACCAACGATGAAGTCGACGCGTTTTCACACTCGTAAAGTAATCTGATAACAGCTTCTTCAACCAAGCTATCTAGGTTGAATGATTCAAAGAAATCTTTGTAATCAAACATCCAATCAGGACCCGTGCCTTGCAAATTTTGAGTATATCGTTGAACTTCCACGTTAGCCCAATCCTCCACTTGACGAGTTCGCTTGTTGAATACCCGTTTGAGCGGGGTTGCATATCCAACAAAATATCCCTCTTCAGCTTTAGGACTAAACTTCTCTCCTGGATTCAACATCGTGCATGGCGCCCCAAAAGGTTCTAGATACTCTAAGTTGGGCTTTCGTCGGTGTAACAGTTCATAAGATGTTTTTCCAAACTTCTTCACTGTTAGAACCCGATTTAGTGTATAATTTGCTGCATAAATCGCCTCGTTCCAGAACATTACCGGAAGATTTGAATCAGCAAGCATTGTTCTAGCCGCTTCAATTAGAGTCCTATTCTTTCGTTCAGCAACACCGTTCTGCTGTGGGGTGTACGGAGCCGAATATTCATGATGTATCCCTTTGCTTTCACAAAGTTCAACCATCTTGGCATTTTTGAACTCCGTCCCATTATCACTCCGAATTCTCTTTATCTTCACATTGTAGAGATTCTCCAGTCGAGTGAACAGAACTTTCAGGTTGTTAAAGGTGTCGCTTTTGTTTTGCAAACACATCACCCATGAAAATCGTGAATAGTCATCAGTGACAACTAAACAATAAAGCTCTCCAAGATGACTTTTGCGCTTGACCGGTCCGAATAAGTCCATGTGCAATCGCTCAAGTGGCATCTCAACAGAGTTGACTTTCTTCACTTTGTGGGCCTGTTTGTGTTGCTTTCCTTTCTTACAGCTTACACACTTGTCATTCAGATGGAAATGTTTCACGTTTACTCCATCGACAAGCCCATTTTTCACAAGTTGATTCATTTTTCTCAGATGAATGTGCCCCATTCTTCGGTGCCACATTATCGATTCTTTCTCAGTCGCTTTGGATAGAAAACATGTTATTTGCCCCTGTGATGTCATCGCCTTGGACATATCAAGAATATAGAGATTGTTGACGCGAGGTGCCATCAACATTATCCACTCCTTTGGAATTTTGAAGCCCGGTTTGAGAATATAGCAGGATTTGTCATCAAAATGCACAGAAAATTGTTTATCACATATTTGACTGACACTCAGCAGATTATAATCTATCTGCTTCACATAAGATATCCGCTCAAAGCTCACTATCCCATTACTCACGCTCCCCTCCATTGTGATATATCCACCTTTATTACCAGCGAATGCTACATACCCTCCATTGATGTTTTTCACGTCGAACAGCAATGCGAGATCCCCTGTCATGTGGCCTGAAGCTCCACTATCAACAATCCATAGACTGCTAATAGGGCCAGCTGAAGCTCCCTGCACACAAAAAATAAATCATTTAGTTCTTTCGGGGGACCCAAGCCTGAGTCTTGGGCCTTTGAACATCAGATTTCAAAGAAACATTCTCATTCACATTTTCAACAACTTTTTGTTTTGGATCAATCTTTTTCTGATTGTTCAAAACATTTTCCTTTTTCTCATTGACCTTAGAAGTAGAAGCTCCTAGAGTACCATTGGGTGACCAAGATTGTTCAGATCTTTTAAGAATGCGAATCTGAGATTTTGGTTTCTCAGTTGGTTTCTGAACATTGTTAACAGATGTAACTTTCTTGGTTACCTTATCTGAGTTAACAGACTTAGGTCCAACACTTGATTTGACAATCGGTTTTTGTGGAACCTTTTGCCTATCAATTGTTGCGTTCACCACAGGCTTCCTCCATGATTGTTCCATAGCAATCCGATTTCTTTGATCATATTGAATTGGACGATTGTTCCTCATTTGATGAAAATTGTTTTGATTATAAAACTGTTGTTGTTGAGGAACAACTCGTCTGTGTGGTGGAACATAATGATCAATCGGTTTTCTCATGGAATTTCTCACTTCAACCTCATGTCTTTTATGCCTTACATATGGACACTGAGCAAGTAAATGCCCACGTTCCCCACATTTAAAGCATTTTCGATATTCTTCAAAAACATATTGAGCATTTGGTTGAGCAAATGATCTAACAGGATATTGATCATTGTACTGTTGATTTCTCAAACTCTCAGGAAGTGGTCCTTTTGAGTAAGTAGGCTCATGAAAACCATTAGCTCTGTCATTTGGTCGAATGAACTCTGTGACATGGACCTTTGGTTCTTGAGGAACATCCAAAAACAATTTCTTTAAAATTTCTGGTGGAATCTCATTTGTTCTCTCATGTTTTGGGAACCAAATAGTGCTTTCTTGCCAAATCTTTTCTATTTTAGCATAGTTAGCATTTTTGATTGGAAATTCCTCATCAGAAATGATTTTATCAGATCCTTCCATCCGATAAAACACCTTGACAGGTTTGTCACATGGTTCATTCTCAAGGTCCTTTCTAATCTCATTCTTTTCAGACTTTTTCTCACGATGAGCAGTTGCCATCGGATGCACATGTTGAGATGGTGACACTGGTTCAGTAGTAATGATGTGATTTTCTTTTGGAATTTCACATGCATTAACAGTTTGGTCATTACCAGTATCATCATTCTCTGAGTCTGAATCCACACTTTCAGCATAAACACCCTCATCATTCAAGCCTAAAATCGGTCTCACATCGGAATGAGGATCACCAATACTCGAGGTATTAGATTCCATTTCCGATGATGAGTCTGATTTTACCGAGCTCTCCGGTATAACTTGGTGATAGTTATGATTTTCAAAAAGAACCGGAGATGGCACAGACTTGTAATTAGTGGTGTTATCATCTATGATGTGATCTACCACATAAGCAATGTGCTTATAACTTTCCAACTTTTTGTTTACTTTCTTAGCAAAGCATTTTATGGCTGCCATTTCCAACTTGGTGTTTTCAATTTCATTGATATAGTTGTTAATTGCCAATTGTTTCAATGATAAAGTGTTTTTCAAGTCGGAAATGTCCTTTTTATAGCCATCTAATACCTTGTTGAAAGCATTCAACTCTTTGCGAGTAGATTGACTGTTTATGATAGCACTATCACGTTGAATTCGGAGTTGTTTATTCTCCTCAGTCAATCTATCACATGTTCCACAATATTTATCACTTCTAATATCAGTGCTAGATTCAGAACTTACAGGTTTTGGCGGTTCAGTCATGGCCATCAACGCGAAATGAGCTTCCTTTCCAGTAAAGAATTTGGAATAGTCAATCTTGGTGAAAGCATCATCAGCAATACACGACTTCCTTGTCATCAGAAAGTCCGCCTCTACTAGCAACTGATCTATGTCATCATCTAGTGATGTAACACTTGCTTCCGTATCCGATCCACTGTCTGAATCAGAATAAACCGATTCACACTCCTCAGGAACATCAGAAACAGTATCAATCACCACTCCAGAATTAGTTTCTTCAACCTTAACCTCAACAGGTTCATTATCCACATCCATCTCAGCCTCAGACTCATCACTTTCACACTCAGTTTCTTTCTTTTCATCTACCATCACCGACTCTTCAACATCAACCTTGCAAGCAACGCAAGCCACATTGCCACCAGTAGTGATTTCCTCCACTCCTATTTGCAATCCCGACCAATCAAACCTTTCATCTTGTTGAGTCATCAGTGCTTGATTCTGACTCGTGTTCTGTTGTGTCTCATTCGGTGTAGTGATCGGTATAACTGTTCGGTTAGTGTTGTTAGGAGATTGGTTTTGGATCTGGTTTGATGTGTTAGGTTGTCTGTTTTGGTTGTTGTTAGAGTTGTTTTGACGGTTTTGATAATTGTTGTTGTTTTGGTAAGAAACTCGGTTTTGGTTTTGTTGTTGACGATTCTGGTAGCTTGCATTGAATGGGTTTCTATTACCTTGTTTTGGTGGCTGGGTGCATTCACGTTTAAAGTGACCTCTTTCTCCACAGTTAAAACAAGTAACTTTCTCCTTGTTGAACCCGTAGGTTGTGTTAGGAGAAGTTCCCAAATCTGTTCTACCTGTCTTTTCAATAAACTCCGTTGCTCTTCTCATGATACTTGCAAAAGCCCATTGGATATCAATGAGTTCCATCTCTTCCTTGTCGATCTGTGCATAGTCCTCATTGGTTAAGTTGTTATTCCCAATTTGACTAGCAACAAGTCCATTGTAGGATGAAACCATTGCTGAGACTAGTGCAATATGTTGTTGAGCAATTTCCACTGTCACATTGCCCAAGTTAGAAGTCTCCAAAACCACTTGTTGTTGATTAGGTTGAGTAACTTGGTTCATTGGTTGTTGAGATTGGCTAGCAGTATAGAAAGATGCTTGTTGCATTGGGGAGAATGGTGAAATGTAGGAATTGTTGTATTGTTGTTGTGGTGGTGATTGTGTGTATGATGGTTGTGAGTAGGATGAAGTTTGTGCCATGTAATTGATGGTAGGTTTTGGTGATTCCATAACATTGGAAATGCACGCAACATGTGGTGCAACTATCCCTCCTGAACTTGAGTTACTCACAGGAACTGGAGTACCTCCAAAGTATAAGCTAGGATTCTGAGGAACCTGTGCTCTTCTAGCTTTCCTCTTCTCTTCCATTTCCTTGTTTTCCAGCTTCTGTATAAACTCTTGAATAGTCCAATATTGATATGCGTCCTTCTCCCTGAGAACTAGGGCTGTGCAAAGGGTCCAGAACCGACCCGATCCGACCCGGACCCACCAGAACCGTATACCCTTTTATTGTTGAAATTAGGAACCACGAACCGAACCTTAAAAGGTTATGTGGTTCCGGGTCCTAAAGGTTCTTATAGGTCGGGTAAAAGGGTCTGACCTTCTAGAACCCTTTAATGCAATAACCACTTTTAAAGGATCTACATATTTCTATTCTTTTACCATGCTCGTAAAAGAATTCCTCCATATGGTTCTAAGGTCGTCTGTTGAGGACGCGCGAGCGAACGTGTGCAAACCAGCGACATGACTATCAAGTAATCCGGTCACTTGACCCCGTTGTGGCGGGAGGTGAGCAACGGCGCGACCAAAGGTCACTTTTTCTCGTTAACCCACGCGACCACCATCACTTGTGCTCGCGCCGGGACTGTTCGCATGGGGCTGTTGTGGCTGGGGTGAGCACAGGCGCTGAAACCTCGTTCGCGTCGTGCTACTCGCGCTTCTACAACGGACAGTCTAACAATAGCCCATGAGTTTTTTAAGTCATTTTTCGTTTCTCAACATATGTTTTCGTAACAATTTGGTCATTCTCATCAATAGAAGCATTATGTGAATCTGTTATGTATACATAATAAATACACACACACATTAGAGCGATATATATATAAATATTTACTTCAAATTTGGATATAATATATAGGGGAGATGGATTTTAATAACCCAAACTATTCGAAATTGGCCACTGGCACCCTCAACTAAAAAATTGGCCATATATAGCCTGAACTATTGACTTATTGAAATCTAGCACCCAACTAACTGACGCTGTTAGTTGGGTTGCTGACGTGGCACAAGTTGCTGACGTGGCACGCTGATGTGGGCACATGTGGATTGACACGTCAGCATGCCACGTAGCAAATCTTGCCACGCCAGCGAACCAACTAACAGTGTTAGTGATTTAACCGTTAGTAGGTGTTAGATTCCAATAAGTTAATAGTTCAGGTTATATATGACCAATTTTTTAGTTGGGGGTGCCAGTGGCTAATTTCAAATAGTATAGGTTATTAAAATCCAATTCCCCTAATATATATTATATAATATGATCACATCTATACATATCCATTAAGCCAAAAAATATTTCAAGAAAAATACGTTATTATTATAAATAATATTTTTAATATTGTATTAACATACATGAAATCGATTATAATAAACGAATAGTGAAAAGACTAAAAAAGATTATTTTTTTGTTTCTTAATTAAAATACAAACGGTTCTTGTGGTTCTTATATTAGAACCGTGGGTTTGGAACCGACCCGACCCGGAACCGATAATTCATATAAATATAGAACCGGAAACCGACCCATATATTTAAAAAGGTTCGGGTCCAAGGTTCTCGTGGGTCGGGTCTAAGGTTCCTGTGGGTCCGAACCACGAAATGCTCACCCCTACTGAGAACTTCCACATGCTGATCCCAGTAAGGTGGTAGAGCATCTGCAAACTTATCCACCAAATTCTTCATAGGAATCTGTATACCATAACTAGACAATTCAGTTAGCAAATGACTATATCTAGGAGTTAATTCTTTTAAAGTTTCATTTCCAATATAAGAAAAATTCTCAAACTCCTTTCTCAGTTCATCCATCATCAAACTTCTCGTTTTCTCATTCCCATCATGCCTCCTCTTAAGTACATCCCACAATTGCTTAGAGGTTGTACAAGTCCCAAATTGATGTAGTAAATCATTTGTGATTGCCTGAGTCAATTGGGAAAAGGCTTTCTTTTCCACCACATATTTCTTCTTCTCATCCTCAGTTAAGCTTTCCAATGGAATCATCTCACCTGTATTCTCCAAAATCGGTGCTGTGTAACCTTTAGCAATCATACTCCATGCCTCTGCTCCTTCCACTCCCATGCCTTCTAAATGAATCTTGAACTTGTTCTACCACTGATTGTATTCTTGTATATCCATGAGCTTCGGTGGCCTATTCCCGCTACCTGAAGATAAATCGTTAATCAATGTAGAAATAGCATTTGTAGTTTGAGTGTTTACCACCGCCGCTGCTACTCCCCAGTAGTCAGGTTGTGGTGCTGGAGGTGCTACACTTTGAGGCATCGAGCTCGTCATCGCCATGTAGTTTATCGGTTGCGAAGACTGTGTGCTCGTCTTTTGTGCTGCCACTGTCCATGGGTCCATCACTTGCTGTTGTGGTTGTGTCGTTGCTGGTCTCGGAGTAGTCGGAAAATTCCACATGATCACGAACTTCGAAAAATCCAACACTTAGAAAATTTTCCAAAAACTAAGCCTAGGTTCGCCCAAAAAGTTTCACGTTCGTCCCTTTCTGATTCAAGTTCGTCCAAACAGTACCACTCGAAAGTAAAAACTCACCAGAATGTACAAACACACTAACACTTTTCACGTTCGTCCAGAAAAATTCTAGGTTCGCCCAGTATGGATTTAGGTTCGCCCGTTTTATCAACCGAAGGTGAAAAATATGACCCGAAAGTGAAAAATTTACCCAACAAATTCCAGGTTCGTCCAAAATAACCTAGATTCGACCAAAACACAACTCACCTTCGTCCACTGGTTCCAGGTTCGCCCATTTTACAGTAATTTTCAGATTTGAAAAACGGTTACACTTTGAAAAACGGTTATTTTGATCTCTGATTTTCAAAAGTTTGTGGATTTGAATGATCTTGATCAGGTTATGATTCGGAATTGATTTGGAGCAACTTTAATACTTGGAATTTTGAATTTTAACCACTAAATCAACTTCAAATCAATAAAAAACACTCAAAAACCATTTTCATGCAAAAACAGATGTATTTTGATCAAAAACATGTCCAAATCAGCTCTGAGTTTATCTAATTTGTTGTTGTATGATCCGTATGGCTCTGATACCACTTTGTAAGCGAAAGAATTTGACTAAAACAGGATTATATGATCATACAAGTTACAAAACCAGGTGCGGAAACCCTAGTTCTGAACAAACTGATAAAACTCTAATCAAAACACAATCAATATCATTTTCAAAGCTTTTTCATAGATTAACTTTCTCAAATATTCAATTACAATCACACACACGTTAATCTAGATCAAATACAGACTTTCACAAAATGACCTGGAACCTGACTTGAACACACACACAACTGACAACTCTCTTACATTCACAAAAACACAAAATCTATATATAGACTCTGCACGTTCGCCCAGTTGATATGGTCGAATGTGGAAGTTTTCCACATTCGCCCACTCCAAAGGTACGAATGTGTATCTTTGTCAGCTTCCAGTCTACCTTCGTCCATATCTTTCTACCTTCGCCCACTTTTAACTACCTTAGCCCATAAAACAAAAACTTAACATGTGTTAGTTATCCAATCATTAGTCGCAAAACGCATCTACATAGTTCTTTTGGCCACAGGTACAGAAAGGTTATAAATGTTCATGTCGTTTCAGGTTGCCTTCATCATTGACAGATATATCTCCGATAACGGAAGATGAAGGGTTACTACTCTGCACTTCAAGTAGAAGAAGATGAAGAAGAATAAATGAAGTCTATTAATAGAGGTTAGTAGGTTACTCATAACTAGTGAAAATGGGAGCTGGCCATGCCCATAGTGGATCTGCCATGAGTGCGTGTGTGTATGCACAATGTGGTATGCTCAAACATTTAATTCAAAAGCGGTCCAAAGAACGTATTTGAAATCGATGGGAAGGTAAACAAAATCATCCAACTTCTTTGTCTTCATCGTTAAGTAAAAAGCGGTCCAAATTCCATGGTTTGTTCTCCCTATGTATCATCATTTCTACAAAAAAAAAAAAAAGGCTTTGATGGTTTGGATGTTGATCCATGTTTGAGGGGAAACGAAGAGTGGGCTGTTAGTGGATACCATGGATCAGAGAGATTCAAGCTAATCAAACTCAGGGCAACCCTTGTTTGATTATACTCGTGTTCAGCCTTTATCAGGTTGCCTTCATCGTTGACCGATATCTCTCAGATAACAACCCTTGTATGATATATACTCGTGTTCAGCCTTTATTTGTTTAGGAATATATTTCTGATAAAAAAGGTAACCTGATTCATTGTACTGGCTGTCAAAAGAAATCGCGTGATGATAGTCGTTTTCGGCGTCATAAAGCGATCGTTACGGTAATGATCAGAAACATTCCAAATAACTGTAATGATCGCTACGGTTAGTGGATACCATGGATCAGAGAGATTCAAGCTAATCAAACTCAGGGCAACCCTTGTTTGATTATACTCGTGTTCAGCCTTTATCAGGTTGCCTTCATCGTTGACCGATATCTCTCTGATAACAACCCTTGTTTGATTATACTCTTTATGTATGAATAGTGACCCTCTGGAAAACATACCTCTATTTTGAATTTGTTGCTTCCATAGATAAGTTATCAATCTCACTGTAATGATCAGGAACATTCCAAATAACTGTATAATTTCAGCTTTTGTTTAACTATTTTAGCAACTTCCATAGAGAAGTTATCAATCTCACTGTCCAACAATTCATCTTCCTTGTCTTAAAACCCTTGACATCGCTGTTTGATCAGGCATGCTTACTTGCTGTCAGGGGTCACGTCAGACACCAGCAGGTAAGTCAACAATGCTGGGTTAGAACGACATACCGCTGGCGGCCAGTCACGAGCTGCCACGTGTCCGCCTGGCGAGTCGTCGTCAACCACCAATGACGTCAGCTACAGTGCCGTCGTTTTTCCCGCATTTCCAGGGACCAAAAGCAAGTGGGCCAGGGCTAGGCCCAAGGAATACAAGACTCTTCGTGGGCTTCCTACCTAGCCCACGACTTCCACTATAAATAGAAGACATCAACTCCTTTCCAAAGGATCCGAAAATACTTGTAAAACCCGCACATTTTAATGAATATTATATTTGTACAAATAATGAGTTGCGAATTCAAAATGTTTCGTTTTAGACATATTTATAATACATATACAAAAACTAGTTTTTAACAAGACGACTTCGTGTATATGATTTCCTACTTAGTGAATTGAACATAACCGTTTTAAATGATAAATACAAAAATAATAATAATAATACTAATAATAATAACAGATGCGAATTTGGCGCTTTTGGCAAAATGGTGGTGGCTGTTTAAAGCGGAGCCTAGCGGTCTTTGGAGAAAAGTAATTTGGGCGATCCATCATTCGTCGAGAGAGTGGAATTCAATCCCGGTCAGATTGTCCGCTCCTGGACCTTGGAAGAACATCGCTGTAGCTGTACAGCTCATGAAGGAATCGGGTGTTGACGTAAAAAGCTCTATCAGAGGGGTGGTTGGGAATGGGTTGGCTGTGGCGTTCTGGCTGGATAACTAGGCGTCGGAGACAGCTCTTGCGTCCCGTTTTCCTGTCTTGTTCACTGTAGAAAATTCAAAACAGGTTACAGTTGCTGAACGGGTTTCACAGTCGGGACTGGGTTGGGTTTGGGACTGGGTCGACTCGGGTTGGGGCCTGCAGCCTCGGCTGAACTGGCTACGTTTCTGCAGACTGTTGTCTGTCCGTCAATGTCTGCTGAAACTGATAAATGGGTTTGGGGTTGGGTTGGGTCTGCTGAATTTGAGGTGAAGAGGCTGAAATCGGAACTGCAGGCGGCAAGACATTATGTGGGGAATTTTATCGTGCAGCAAAACTCGTGGGTTCCAAAGAGAGTTTGGTTATTGGCTTGGCGTGCGGCATTTGGAAGATTACCTACAAAGGAGGCGTTAATCAGACGGAATGTGCAAGTGGGTTCAGATTTATGTCCGTTATGTGGCGAGGGTTCAGAAACAGTTGAGCATCTATTTTTGTCGTGCAGTCTGGCGCAAACTGTTTGGCAACTAGTATCGCAATGGTGCAGAGTCAGAGATGTGTTCGCGTTCGAGTTTAGAGATATCTTGAAACTACACTTATACTTTGGGGGTTCAAGGGCGATAAAGAAGGTGTTCAATGCAATATGTCTCACGGTCATTTGGTGCATTGGGAAGAGCCGCAATGAGGTCGTTTTTGGAAATAAACAACTTTCTATACAGAAGATCTTGGGTGAAATCAAAGCGCGGAGTTTACTTTGGGTGAAAGCTAGAGCGAAACAAGGTGATTTGGATTGGGATAAATGGCGAAGGTTTGATTTGTCTAGTTTTAAATGAAATTGTAATTATAATAGGTGGTAATTTAAACGTATCCGTTGTAAATGGGTGTTTTGCTAGTTCCCCGCTAGCATTTGGTGATGATATAAAAGTTTTTGTTGGCCGTTCAAAAAAAAAAAAAACTAATAATAATAACAATAACATTAATAAACTATAGCAGCTTTTCATAAAGAAAATTTATGCTTGAGAACCCCAGACCAACCCCACGCATTTATGCTTGAGAAATCCGAGACCAGCCTCGTCTCACGAACCCACGCGTTTGTATTTTTTTTGCGGCATTAGTCTGTAAATTGACGTTAAAATCGAATAACCCATTGCATTCTGAGCTCAACCATACCAAAACCCCTCAAAAACACCTCATATTCAGGCCACAATTGACAATGAAGCACCCGGACCTCGTTTGTTATAATCGGTCAAATTAGCACGATTCGAGTTCAAGTAAGTTGTATTTTTACATGTATAGAGTCGCCCTTATGTTCCAGAAACAAAAGCCCTACGGTCCCGTTCGATTCCTTCAGTTCGTGATCTGGACACGAATTAGAAACCAATACACAAGCATGACCCATTCTCGACTCCTCTGTTCGTTTTATTTCCTTTATAGCGTCACCGTTGAGAGTTCTCCGGCCAAGCCACCGCTATCAACCGAACACTATTCGAGGTAATTCTACAATTAGTGTACTCATTAATATTTGTCGAATGAAACATATAAATCTCAGTTGGTTAACTGGAATAATGGTGCATAAATATTGGAATCAAAGATTATAACATATCTAAGTTTGATGGTCATTGTGTCGTAAAGGAGTTACAAAAGAGATGAAGCTTCTTATTATTTTATTATATACATATACTTAATATACATTATATTTATTTATTTATTTGTCAGAAGAATCACATTGTATGTCAAAACCCTTTTGAAAACTTGTCGCTAAGTGTCTACAAAATAAACCGATCAAGTTGTTAAATTAATTACTATATATACCATGTATGATGATTTACATATTATTTTAGCCAACTTACTCTAATATTTCTTCAAAAAAAAAAAATTATAATACTATTAACAATGACAATAATGTAAATAAAAAGTTATACTTATTCCACACCAACACGATAAAAATAAAGTAACATTAATAAACACTAAACCGACCTTCCTAAATTATTTAGGTGCAAGTATAATTCATCGATTTCCGTCGAATTTTAGCAAGATCATTACAATCAAGGTGAGTTCATACTTGTCCCCCTTTTATTCTTTATTCTTTGGGGCTCAACATGTATCACTATCAAAACTTAAACGATGTATGTGCGTGAAAGGATCGATAACAAACAAAGATTGATCAAACAAGTTAGTTTTAGGTGCGGAAACCCTAAAACTATCACAAAATAATAATCAAACAGATTCAAACACACAGATCATCATTTTCAAACGTTTTCATTAATAAAACACTCGTTTACACGTTGAAATATAGATACAATCAAGGTATGAACGATAAACAAGTTTAACAAAACACTAGAGAGAGTTTCTGAAAGTGGAGGGAATAATAATGATCAAAAGTTACATTCAAAAATCAAACTTGTCTATTTATAGACTGCACATTCGCCCAAACTATTTGTGCGAATGTGCAGGTTTGCCCAAATCATAAGGTCGAACCAAGTTTTACTATAATCTAAATCTTCATTCGTCCAAGCTACTTCCTTCGCACCTTTCAGTCTTCCTTCGCACCTCTTAAAACTCTCCTTCGCACCTTCGATATTACCAAAACATATTATGTTTTACAATCCAAAGCTTTAGTCGCACTTATGCATCTACAAACTCCCCCTCGACTATTGCTTGGATTGTGTTCGTCGTTGTTCGTCCATCCTTATGTTCATCAGTCTGATGTGTCTTTGAATCCTTTGTTCTCTTGTCAACACCAGTTCATGAAATTGCTTTTGCTTCTTCGTTTTCAGCTCAGGCACCTTTTGCTTCTCCACAAACTTTCCCAACTTCTCATCATAATCACATCCAGCATTGATATCATACGCAAAGCATAGAAATACCACACGTTGGTACTTTCCTGCTTGCTCAGCATCTTTTGCATCTGAATAAATCGGATTGTAGAATAGCATGATAATATCCTCATGTGAACAGTTTATCAACCACATGGGATCAAAGATATGCACTTTCTTGTAGTTCGTCTCTCCGTCTTTCAACACAATCACGGCCTCTGCAATCTTCCAATCATAATACCACCAGATGAAGTCTTTGGCGAAGTGTTGTGGGATAGGCATCAAAGGAATCTTTTTCAACACTCGCGGTGGTTTGTATTTTAACGTCACCTTGGGCATACCAGTTATCAAATCAATATCCTTCTTATGAACAATTCGCTTTGGATATTGTGGTGTAAACAAGTCCCACTTGGTTCGGCTTTCTCTAGTCATCTTCTCAGCAAAGTAAGTAATCTGACTATTTGACGCTCCCGTTAAACGGTGACGACAAATATCACGGATTGTCCAATATGGAAGGGTCTTCAAGTGATGAAACTTGTCGAAATACAAGATTCCCTTCTCCCACTTTACTGCGAAGCATCTCAACTCTTTAACAAACTTCCAGGCCAATGCACGACCTTTGAAAATCCTATTGTGAAGTTTGTAAAAGCTTCCTTGAATATCAGGTTTCGGACGATTGTTTTCTTTTTCTTTCAACTTCTTCAAAAACTCTTTCAAACTTTCCGACTGCTCGAACCGTGGCTTGTTATGCCCTTTAAAGATTTCGTCTTCAAAGACTTTGCTCTTTTCTTTCGCTAGCTTCTCGGCATGGTTTAGCAATTCATCTGAGAAAGAGAATCCACAATCTTGATTTGTCCTGAAATATTGTGGATACTCCTCGCTCGTAATGTCTTCCATTTCAACTTCTTCGAATGCACGAACGTCACGGTCATCAGAATGATTCCCGGCTTCCTTCTCAGGTATCTTAGGAATGAAGTTGTCTGCAAGTAATTCTTCCAACGTCTTGCCTACTTGCTTTGCTAAACCTTCAAGTATCTCTTTCGAAATTGCCGCAGAAACTTCCCCATCCTCAAGATCAGGGTCATCAAACTCCAACTCGAATAGTTTATTGTTCGATTCAAATATTTCTGGAAACCTGCTAGTCATGTCGATCGTCCAGACTCGATCAGTGAGCATCTGGCGATACTTGTTCTTATCCTCTTCAGACAATGACTGCAATTTCTCGTTCCAGAAAATATCTTCATCAACATTCTCACCAGGAGCCTTAGAGCTCGATTCACCACCCTTATCTGAATCACGCTTCTCATAAGTAAATTTGTCAGCGTCATCATCATCATCATCACTACTATCATCAAAAGCAGAGCCGTTACCATCACTCAAACCATCATCCGATCCTCCATCATCCTTATCATCCTTCTTCTTCTTCTTTGTATCATTTCCAGCATCTTCATCAAGTTCATCATCTTCTTCTTCATCAGACAGTTCATAATCAACTTGATCTTCTTCTCTTTCTTTGTCTACTTCACCAGCTTGAAGTTGAGGAGCTTGAGAGTACAAGTTCTTGATCAGATCATCCATATGCTTGTTACTCTTTTTCAGCTGTTTATTCTCCTCCTTCAAAACTATAATCCTCCTGGTGTTTCGTTGCTCATGCTTCAGCAACTTCTTGTTTTCTCTCTTCAATCTCTTGATTGTCTTCTTCAAGATTTCGTTATCATCTGCTGATGTGACTACGACCTCCAACATCTTCTTATCATTAGACTTTAACTGCTCAATCTCCGTTTGTTGTTTGTTAATCAGATTCATCATCTCAGACAGTCTCTGATTTACAACAGTCATGATGTCACTATCCACCGATACTTTTGTCTTCTTTGGAGGTTCAACAGCATCAGGCAGTTTACCTTTTCTGATCTTCTTTAGCACATTATCCAATGCTTCATTAACATCATCCATCGGTATTTCTTCAGTTTGTGGATACTTGATGTTGTTGCAGTCTTCTGCTTCCTATGAGCTGGTGCAGTAACCGGTGATTTAGAACTTGTAGCTGGTGGCAGTTTCTTACCAGCTATCAAAGATTCTATCTCTTTCTTCCTCTTAATGCTCGGCTTCTCCTGTTTCTTCTTTTCTTTCCTAGCAGCTTGCACAGGAGAACCAACAAACGTCTCTTCAACATTCAAACCCAGCTCTTCATCATCAACAGGAATAGGGCTTTTGTTCCCTTGATCCTCAACATTCTGGCTAGCAGACGCACCAGCCTCAGTGGCCTTGGGCATGGTGGTCTCTACCGTTTCAGCATCAGAATTCCATTGTTCTTCTTCTATCGTCTCTTCTGAATCAATAGATGCTTCATCAACTATGTGTAAACCCTTTTTCGCCATCCTCTTATTTCTTCTTTGAGTACTTTTCTTCTTCTCTGGTTCAGAAACCTCTATCCTTATCTCTTGTTTCTTTGTCTTCCCACTCTTTGCGCCGACATTCACAACTTGTCTTTTGCGCTTAGCATCAGGATCAACATGATGTAAAGGATTATCAGGATCAGAATCACTGTTAACATTTCTCACAACCCCCTCACCCGGATCTGTGTAATCCACTCTAGCTAGGTGTCCAAACAAACGTCTATCTGGAGGACGTTCTTCAACAGACAAACCTTTATAAGCTTTCATCCTAGCGAGTGTGTTCAACGACATATGTTCCTGAACAACAATGTGTTTAGGATCTCTCTTCAGCTCTTTATACTTGTGATCGAATATCATTTGGAGAAAACGAGGATATAAAAGAAACTTCAGGTTCCTCGTGCCATTAACAGGCTCCAGTAAATGAGACATCAACATGCCAGAGACATTGAACGGTTTGTTCAATACTAAAGCAACCATCATAGAACTGATGCTCTTCCTCATTAAATCATAACCTCCTGCTGCAGATCCGAAAACGTGAATCAAAACGTGTGCCAGATACTTGAATTGTGGGCACAGTTTTCCTTTATGCAACGAACCGTCAGTGATTGGTCCGTTGTACTTCATCCTGAGAAAGCACTTTCGATGATCCATGAATGTAAACTCCTTTGGATCTTTCGGATCATCATTCAGATTCAATGCTTCCCTCAAATCCTCTTCGCACACAATGACTCGTTGTCCTTGAATTTTGCTCGTCAAGCAAGATTCGCACTTCCAGAAATCAAGTTTAGCATTCGACCAAAATTCATGAATCATATCTCGGTAGATAACTGTCGGCGTAGCAATGGCATCAATCACCCTGCTTCTCTTCAGAAAATCAATGATGCCGACGAACTCTGTGTGCTTCTTCACATCTCCAAGATACGCACAGCAGTTGTGCGCGTTTTCAAAGTCTAGCTGTTTAGCAGGCTATGATGAGGATCCTGCTTGTTCCGTCGTCTTGTGTTGTTCAGACATTGTTAAATCTGCAAAACAAACAAAAACACACGTTAAAAATCGACAAAATTTCAAGTTGAAAATTTTTGGTCATAAACTCCTCTTTCGCCCAAACGGGGGTACGAAGGAGTTTTTGTAAAGGTACGAATGAGAAATAATAGGTACGAATGTAATGGTTTTGATAAAATGTTTCATTCGCCCAACTAATCCTCATTCGACCATTTGATTTTCTTCCTTCGCCCATTCGATCTGGTCGAAGGAAACAGTTCATAAATTTGAAATTACAATTTTGAAATTTAATGATTCTAAACATGTCCATTTGATTGAAATCAGGCCTAATAATGCCGATAAACATTTGTAAACTAACAGTTTCAACAATTATTTATTGTGTTTGTGTTTTCACCCAAAAACTAGGGTTTAAACCATGATTGATCAATCAGACCTGTTTTAAACCATGTTTTTGGTTCTATCTCCCCCTAAAACACACACACAATAAACCTTGAGCATCAATTGTTACTATTATGATATATTTAAACGATTTAGAACAGTTAGGGCTTCGAAATATAAAACAGGAATTAAAGGCTGAATCCTTGATGAGAACCTGTTAAAATGATAGCAAAATGATCAGTGTGAATGCACGAACACAATGAAATGATTTTAAACGAACGAGCAATAAGGTGAGTTTAGGATTAAAAATCTGGAAAAATTATGAATGGGGTTCGAATGAGAAGATGGATATATATAGGCATGCCCCTTCGCCCGTTTTAGTCATACGAAGGAGAAACTTTTGTCTCCTTCGACCCTAATGAAAGGGTACGAATGAGCCAAAAGGGTTCGAAAGAGATAATTGTCTAGAACACTCTCCTTCGCCCAACCAAAACATACGAATGAACAAGTGAAATCCCACATTCGACCAACCGAATGGGCGAATGAGAATTGGAATTTTTGAAAATTTTCCAAATCTCGAAAACGAGTCCCGGTCCAATTATTTTCCAACTTTTAAGCATCCAACATTCATGTTTTCACATTTTAAATGTTACAAAGCTCAAATGGTGTATCCAGGTTTAGAAAATCGACATCAACCACCATCAGTTATCAAAAATAAGATGAAAAAGAAAAATCTTTTTGGATTTTCTAAAGTTTATGCTAAAACACACCTAAAATCTTTTTGAGTTTTGTAATTTTTGACGATAAAATAAAATGCAAGAATTGTAAATGAAAAACTGTAAATGTTTTTGGGATTTCCGGTAAAGGGATCATATCAGTTTTTGAAAAATCTGATCACACCGTTGATCTTTTTGAAATTATTATCATTAAAGACAATGTGTGATCTGGCAATTGCTGATATTGTGATCCACATAAACTCACATGCAGACTTTTGTGCAGTGCTTTATACTGACACTGATAGTTATAGTATAAACGCAATTGTCTGTGGTTCCCACGCACACGACATACTCCCGTATCAAGAAGTAAATGCACAAAGACTCATTGTAAAGCGTGATTATGCTTTCGTCATCTGTAATTGTACAAGATATAATGCATAGAGGTATACAGGTCAGCAAATTAATGCAGCAAAGTAACATATGCACTATACCAGGTTGAGGACTGATATTAATCATGATTTGCATCAATGATCAATACGATGTAATAGATAATCTTTGATCATCATATAACATGGAAAGTTCCTCAATTCGGTAACTTTAGGATTTGGCATATAGCTCTTTTATAAAGACACCCTGTCTGATCTAGGTCCGTAATGACTTACAGCAGAAGATCAGAGAGGCTATCCCCAGACAACTAATAACATAACGACCCTAAACCTCCGAATTTTGTACAGATACCCTATCAAACGAAATTACGGTACTAAGACCATATGCCCATGAGGAGTTCATCCACACAACAATTCGTTTGATATGTATGTATCAGGCACGCAGTAATAGGTCTACGAAGCCTATCAGCACATCGCACAGACTCAGACACACGCCCTATATAGCATTACATTATTTAGAATGTGTCAGATCCCCACTGATGTACTATCATTTCCCTTTATACTCCAGGAAATCATTTTAGAATTTTCTGATTTTTATAGATTTTCGAATTTACTGTTCCCAAGGATAAGCTGGAGCATTTCAAATATGTGACTGCCCAGATATCGTTTGTTCACAGAAATCTGACGGCATTAATCTAAGGGAAGAAGATATAGCAGTCAGCAAAGAAATTTTTCAATTTTTTTATGGATTTTTAAAATTTTCAATGTTTTTGGATTTTCCAAATTTTTCTGAAAAGCAGTAAAAATTTAAACTAAAAAGTGATAGACTGAGGTGGTGATCAGTCCTGTTTTTCTTTAATACCATTAGCTTTTAAAAGATAATCAAATCTGGATTTGTCAAAAGCTTTGGTAAAAAGATCTGCGCGTTGATAATCAGTGTGGATTTTGACCATATCGATCAACTCTTTAGCATAACAATCACGGATAAAATGATATTTAATCCGGATATGTTTAGCCTTTGAGTGATTTACTAAGTCTTTTGTTAATGCGATTGCGGCTTCATTATCACAGTAAATAGGGGTTTTAAGAAATTGCAAACCGTAATCCACCATCTGCTGTTGGATCCAAAGAACCTGTGAGCAGCAGCTCGATGCTGAAACGTATTCTGCTTCACATGTGGATAGTGCAACTGCGGTTTGTTTCTTGCATTGCCAGGTCACGAGCCTGCTCCCCATAAACTGACATCCAGCCGTTGTGGATTTGCTGTCTTTGTCACAGCCGCCCCAATCTGCATCACTAAAAGCGATTAGGTCAAAATTATCATCATGAAGGTACCAAAGTCCTTTCGATGGACAACCCTTCAGATATCTAAGGATACGCTTGACAGCTGCAAGATGACTCTGTTTCGGCTTCGATTGATATCGCGCACAAAGACATGTCGCAAACATTATATCAGGTCTTGACGCTGTGAGATACATCAGAGATCCGACGATTGCTATGTATGTAAATGGATCAGTCAGCTCCCCCTTAAGGTCAACTCCAATCCCGTGATTGGGCTGTATTGGGGTATCCATCGGCTTCGAATCATCCATCTGGAATCGGCTCAAGACTTCAGAAATGTATTTCGTCTGGTGAATAAAGATCCCCGTTGGTCTTTGCTCCACCTGCAAGCCTAGGAAAAACTGCATTTCTCCCATTGCGCTTATTTCGAACTTTTCCTGCATAACTTGTTCAAATTTCCTACACAGAAGTTCGTTAGTTGACCCGAATATAATATCATCAACATAAATTTGTACGAGAAGCAAGTCATCTCCTGCTCGTTTCGTGAACAGTGTGCAGTCTACCAGTCCGCGTTTGAATCCTTTCGAGAGAAGATACGTGCTCAGCTCCTCATACCATTGTCTCGGAGCCTGGTGCAACCCGTAGAGAGATTTATTTAACACATAAACTTTATCCCGGTGAATAGGGTCCTCAAAGCCTGGCGGTTGACCTACGTAAACTTCCTCTTTGACCACACCGTAAAGAAAAGCGCTCTTTACTTCCATCTGATACACCTTAAATTTCTTCCATGATGCAAACGCTAGGAACATTCTGATAGCTTCCAAGCGTGCAACCGGTGCATAGATTTCATTGTAGTCGATTCCTTCAACCTGATGAAAACCTTGAACGACCAAACGAGCTTTGTTTCGCACTATGACTCCTCTGTCATCCTTCTTGCACTTAAACACCCATTTGGTTCCAATTTTCTTTCTTCCAGGGGGCAAATCTGTTAGGGTCCATACACCAAGTTTCTGGAATTGTAATAACTCCTCCTGCATTGCTTCCACCCAGGCGTCATCCAAAAGAGCATCCTTGTAAGTCCGCGGCTCGACCTGCGAAACATAACAAGCAAATGACCAGTCATTTTGAAAACCAGATTTCTGAATTTTGGCATATAAAGCAAGGTTGCCAATATTTTCTGGTGCTTGAGCATTTCTCAGCTGCCCTCTTGTCATCACACTGCTACCAGGATCACCAATAACCTGTTCAAGCGGGTGTATCCGATGTATCCGAGATTCCGGATAATCAGGTACTTGTACTCCCGTTTGGGTTGTCAAATTCTCTGTAGAAACCAGATCATTACCCACATTCGATGTTGAAGCATCAGTATTAGTTGGGTTCACTGGTGGTGTCACTGTAGCGTAGTCCAGAATAGCTTCACTTGTTGCATCATCGTCTTCGTATTCTGATTCGGATGAATTAAGCAATGTAGAAGCCTCTTGGAACACCTCTTCTTCCAATACAGGAACAGTGGTATCATTAGAAGCTGTTTGGGGGTTTACCGTGATCGGACGCACTAACGGTGAAGTTACGGCGTTTTCGACCTCGTAATATAAGCGAAGTACAGCTTCTTCAACCATGCTATCTAGATTGAATGATTCAAAGAAGTCTTTGTAATCAAACATCCAATCTGGTCCTCCACCCTGTACATTTTGTGTATATCTTTGAACTTCGACATTAGTCCACTCCTCGACTTTTCTAGTTCTTTTGTTGAATACCTGTTTTAATGGGGTTGCATATCCAACAAAATAACCTTCTTCAGCCTTTGGTGCAAACTTCTCTGAAGGATTTAGCATTGTACACGGGGCACCAAATGGTTCTAGATACTCCAGATTCGGCTTGCGTCGGTTCAACAGCTCATAAGAAGTCTTGCCAAACTTCTTCACTGTCAAAACACGGTTAAGAGTATAACATGCCGCGTAAATAGCTTCATTCCAGAACATGACTGTAAGATTTGAATCCGCAAGCATAGTTCTCGCCGTCTCTATTAGAGTCCTGTTCTTTCTCTCTGCGACACCGTTCTGCTGGGGTGTATACGGAGCGCTATATTCATGATGAATTCCTTTGTTTGCACAAAGTTCCTCCATCTGAGCGTTTTTGAACTCCGTCCCATTGTCACTCCGAATTCGTTTGATCTTCAGACCATATATATTCTCCAGACGTGTAAACAGAACCTTCAAGTTATCAAAAGTGTCGCTTTTCTGATGCAAACACATTACCCATGAAAATCTTGAATAATCATCAGTCACCACAAGACAGTATAACTTCCCGGCATGACTTTTACGTCTGACTCGACCGAATAAATCCATATGCAAACGTTCAAGTGGCAGCTCAACGGAATTGACTTTCTTTGGTCTATGGGATTGTTTGTGCTGCTTTCCCCTTTTGCAACTGATACACTTGTCATTCAAATGGAAGTGTTTCACATTAACTCTCGTGACAAGGTCATTCTTCACAAGCTGATTCATCTTTCGCAAATGGATGTGTCCCATTCTCCTGTGCCACATAATCGATTCTTTTTCTGTAGCCTTGGAGAGGAAACACATGACTTGGCCATGGGTGGTCATAGCTTTGGACATGTCGAGAATATACAAGTTGTTAACTCTCGGTGCCTTCAGCATCACCCACTCTTTCGGTAGCTCAAACCCAGGTTTCAAGATGTAGCAGGATTTATCATCAAAATACACAGAAAATTGTTTATCACAAATTTGACTAACACTGAGCAGATTATAGTCTATCTGTTTCACGTATGAAATCCGCTCAAATGTTACGACCCCATTGCTTACACTACCCTCCATAGTAATGTAGCCTCCCTTATTACCAACAAATGCCACATAACCTCCGTTAATGTTTTTGATGTCAAAGAGTAGCGTGAGGTCCCCTGTCATGTGACCAGAAGCTCCACTGTCAACAATCCATAAGCTGCTAACAGGGCCAGCTGGAGCTCCCTGCACATTTAAAGTAAAGCAGTTAGTTCTTTCGGGGGACCCAAGCCTGTTTGGTCTTGGGTCTTTGAACGGGTTGTTTCAAAGAGTCTTTCATGTCACAAACATCTTGGGTTACTTCAACCCCTTTCTTCTCACTCACAATTTTCTTTTTCTCACTCTTCTCATTCTGTGAAGTAGAGGCTCCTTCAGATTCCTTAGATGACCAAGATTGCTCAGATCTTTTCAAGATCCGAATCTGAGATTTTGAAGTCTCAGTCGGTTTCTTTACTTCATCTTTAAAAGCAACCTTCTTGGTTACCTTCTCTGATTTAACAGAGACAGGTCCAACTGCTTGTTTTCCATTAGGTTTAGGAGCAACCTTTTTGTTATCAGCAGTTGAGTTCATCATAGGTTTCTTAACAGATTTATCAGTGGTCATCCGGTTGCGCTTATCATACATCATCGGACGGTTTTCCCTCTTGTTGTAAAAATTGTTTTCATTAAAATATGGTTCTTGCTGAGGGTAATACCGTTTCTGTTGATAGCCGTAATTGTCAACCGGATAATCATGATGTTGCCTCATCTCCACCTCGTGCCTTTTGTGTCGTACGTACGGACAGGCAGCAAGGAAATGTCCCCGTTCCCCGCACTTATAACACGCACGGTATTCCTCATAATTTTCCTTGATCGGCGACTTGGAAAAGCTAGCAATGGGATATCGATCGACCATGCATTGTTTCCTTAAAATCTCAGGAGCTGGGTCCTTTGAGTAAGTCGGTTCAATAAAACTGTTTTCTTTATGAACAGGCAAAACAAATTGTGTGACATTGACCTTAGTATCTTTATCCAAATAAATTTTGTCTAAAATTTCTTGACGAATGTCATTGGTTCTTTCAAATTTTGGAAACCAAATCGTACTTTCCTGCCAGATCTTTTCAATTTTTGAATAATTGACAAACTTAATCGGATATTCATCATCGGATAAAATCTTATCGGAGCCTTGCATCCGATAGAAGATTTTGACAGGTTTGTCACACGATTCGTTGCTCACATCATTAGATTTTTCAGATTTAAGCTCATTTTTCTTTTCTACCGGTTTAATCACATTTTTCTCAGTCTTAGTTTCAACTTTCTTTTCAACCGGTTTTCTCACATTTTTCTCAACCTTCTTTACCTCTTTCTTTTCAAAACTCTTACCAACAGACTTTACATTTTTCTTAACCTCATTTTTACGATGAACATTTGCCATTGGATGAATGATCTGAGACAGTGAGACTGGCTCAGTAGTGATTATATGATTTTCATCAGGGATATCACTATCACTTTCAACCGTCTCAGATGGTTCATCCTCTTCATCTGAATCATCAGTAGCGACCACACCCTCATTATTTCCCAGTACTGGTCTCACATCAGAATATGGATCCCCGACACTGGAAATGTTAGGCTCATTTTCTGGTGTGGAATCAGGATTGATTAAAGTCTCCGGTGGAATTGCATGTAAAGTGTGATTCTCAAACAATACCGGAGATGGGACCGACTTATAGTTTGCACTATTTGACTGGGAGGGTTCTTCAATGATATGGTCGACTACATATGCTATGTGCTTGTAACTTTCTAATTTCTTGTTAACTTTTTCCGCAAGGCACTTGATGGTTGCCATTTCCAATTTAGTGTTTTCCATTTCATTGATGTAATTATTAATGGCAAGTTGTTTGATTGACAATGTCTTTTTAAGTTCAGACACATCCTTTTTATAACCATCAAGAACTTTGTTGAAATCTTTTAAGTCCTTTTGATAAATCTGACAATTGATTTTGGCACTCTCAAGTTGAACCTTGAGAAGCTTATTTTCACAGTCAGTTTTTCAAAATCAGCACATTTATCACATTTAACACACGCTTGAGATTGAGTTTCAGAACTTACCGGCTTAGGAGGTTCTGTCATGGCCATCAAAGCGAAGTGAGCTTCCTTCCCTGCGAAGAATTTGGAGTAGTCAATCTTGGTGCATGCATCATCCACCATACATGACTTGCGGGTCATCAGGAAATCAGCTTCAGCTAACAGTTGGTCAATGTCATCATCTAGTGAATTCACACTAGTCTCTGAATCAGATTCGCTCTCCATATCCGAGTAAGCTGAATCGTATTGGTCTCCAACATCCGTGACAGAATCAAGAATCATCCCCGATTTCTTGTCTTCACTCTCAACAATCACATCCTCATTCACTTCCTCAATCTTCAACTCCGACACTTTTTCAATCACAACCTCTTCTTCAATCTCCTCATTCTCATCCAAACTCATCTGCTGTGCCACACATGCCACATTTCCAGCAGTGATCTCCTCCACCCCCAATTGCATACCAGTCCAATCAAAACCTTCATCCTTTTGGATCACAAGTGCTTGGTTTTGATTATCAGTTTGGTTTTGGTTTTGTGTGTTAGGTGTAGAGATAGGAACTATAGTTCGGTTTGGATTTTGTTGAGGTTGGTTTTGAGTTGTGGATTGTCTGGTGTTGGTGTTTTGTTGACGGTTCTGATAAGTGTTTTGTGGTTGAAAGCTTGAGATATTTGGACTGTTGTATGACACTTGATTTTGGTTTTTGTTTTGTCTATTTTGGTATGTTGAATTGAAAGGGTTTCGGTTACCTTGTTGTGCTGGCTGTGTGCACTCTCTTTTAAAATGTCCCTTCTCACCACAGTTGAAGCATGTAACTTTTGCTTTGTTGAATCCGTATGTGGTGTTGGGAGAGGTTGAGAGATCAGTTCTGCCAGTCTTCTGAATAAAATCTGTGGCTCTCCTCATAATGCTTGCAAAAGCCCACTGAATGTCCATCAGCTCCATCTCCTCTTTGTCGATTTGAGCATAGTCCTCATTGGTGAGATTGTTGTTACCAATTTGACTCGCTACCAAACCGTTGTAAGAAGCAACCATAGCAGATACAAGAGCAACATGCTGTTGAGCAATTTCAACAGTCACATTGTTAAGGTTTGAGGTCTCTAATACAATCGGGTTTTGACTTGACTGTGCTTGAGTAATCTGCATTTGATTCATTTGAGGAGGATATTGTTGTTGTTGTTGAGGTTGACTTGATGTGTAGCATGCGGCTTGTTGTAATGGTGAAAAGGGTGGAATAAAGTTTGGTGTTTGATAAGTTTGTTGTGTGTATGATGGTGTGTAGGATGAAGATTGGGCAAGGTAGTTGATGGGTGCTTTTGTTGGTTCAACAATGTTAGACACACATGCTATGTGAGGAGCAACATTAGAAGTGGTGCTTGAAGCAGAAAGAGAGTTAGATGTACCACTCACATATAAATCAGGATTCTGTGAAATCTGAGCTCTCTTAGCTTTTCTCTTTTCCTCCATCTCTTTGTTTTCCAGCTTTTGAATGAACTCGTTAATAGTCCAATACTGGTAAGCATCCTTCTCCTTTAACACTTCGATGTGTTGATTCCAGTAGGGTGGTAACGCATCAGCAAATTTATCTACTAACTCCGACATTGGAATGCTGATCTCATAGCTCGACAATTCAGTGAGCAAATGGCAGTACCGTGGAACCAACTCTTTTAGGGTCTCAGTACCCATATAACTGAAGTTTTCAAACTCCTTCCGAAGCTCTTCCATCCTCAGCTTCCTTGTCTTCTCATTTCCATCATGTCGATTTCTCAGCATATCCCATTGTTGTTTGGATGTTGTGCACGATCCAAACTGATGCAATAGATCAGTGTTGATCACCTGGGATAGCTGAGAGAATGCCTTCTTCTCTATCTCAAACCTCTTCTTTTCATCATCCGCCAAATTCTCCAAAGGGATCGGTTCTCCAGTATTCTCCAGAATAGGAGCAACGTAACCCTTCACAATCATTTGCCATGCCTCGGCTCCCTCAAGTCCTTGTCCCTCAACATGGATCTTAAACTTCGTCTTCCAAGTATTGTACTCCTTCATGTCCATTAGCTTTGGTGGACGATTGCCGCTTCCAGAAGATAGATCATGAATAAGAGTGGATATAGCGTTGGTCGTCTGTGAATGGACTGCTGCTGCTGCGACTCCCCAATAGTTGTCAATCGGTTGTGGTAATGGTTGAACAACTTGTTGTGGAGCCGAACTAGTCATTGCCATATAATTAATTGGCTGTGATGGTTGACTAGTCTTCTGAGCTGCAATGGACCACGGATCTTGTGTTGTCTGCTGTTGTGGTGCTTGAGTAGGTCTAGGCGTTGTTGGAAAGTTCCACATTTTGTCCTGCAAACGATTAAACACGAAAAGATTAAAAATGTTTTAAAACAGGATGCTCCTTCGTATAAACGAACGTGCGAATGAGAAATAAATTCCTCCTTCGACCGTTTTTAACTGATACGAATGTGAACTAAACAACAAAATCTCCTTCGACCACTTTAGTCTCTCTTTCGACCGTTTTTCTGCTCCTTCAACCGTTCGATCAGACGAAGGTAAAACAAATGAGCGAATGTGAAAAATAAGCAATCAAAGTCTTCTTTCGACCACTATAACACCTCCTTCGTACACAAAATCCCTCTTTCGACCCAAATAATTTCCACTTTCGACCAAACTCTCTCGTTCGACCCCTGTGATTTCAAAAACGGTTATTCTTTGAAAATCAGTTAATTTTGATCATGTTTATCAAATGTTGATGGATTTTGATGATCTTAATCAGGTTTTGAATCGGAATTGATTTGGAACAACTTTAATAAAGAGAATTATCCGATTTAAACTCGAAATCAAGGTGTAATCCATCAAAATCTTATCATATCAGTTTGTTCATTGAAAACAGAAACTTTTTGATCAAAATTGGGTCCAAATCAACTGAGAGATTATTAATTTGTGGTTGTTTGATCCGAAATGGCTCTGATACCACTTTGTATGTGCGTGAAAGGATCGATAACAAACAAAGATTGATCAAACAAGTTAGTTTTAGGTGCGGAAACCCTAAAACTATCACAAAATAATAATCAAACAGATTCAAACACACAGATCATCATTTTCAAACGTTTTCATTAATAAAACACTCGTTTACACGTTGAAATATAGATACAATCAAGGTATGAACGATAAACAAGTTTAACAAAACACTAGAGAGAGTTTCTGAAAGTGGAGGGAATAATAATGATCAAAAGTTACATTCAAAAATCAAACTTGTCTATTTATAGACTGCACATTTGCCCAAACTGTTTGTGCGAATGTGCAGGTTCGCCCAAATCATAAGGTCGAACCAAGTTTTACTATAATCTAAATCTTCATTCGTCCAAGCTACTTCCTTCGCACCTTTCAGTCTTCCTTCGCACCTCTTAAAACTCTCCTTCGCACCTTCGATATTACCAAAACATATTATGTTTTACAATCCAAAGCTTTAGTCGCACTTTTGCATCTACAAACGATTTCATACTCTTAAAAACTATTATGCTCAATCTAAATGCTATTATGCTATACCATGCTAGAATTCAAAGTCTTACATACAAATGTACGATTAGTTAACAACCCACCTTACATGTATAGCGCTATAGGTTGACACGCCGCCCCCTTTATGGGTCATGATAAGATGAAGTCTTTTGTGTTATCGAGTGTTGTTGCCATTTGTATGGTTCTACGTGCATATGCCTATAACATGAGGATTTGAGTAAAACTTTCTTATACTATGTACGTAGGTCAAAACTAGTATGCTCACCAATACTTTATGTGTTGACGGATATTTTATACATGTTGCGGGAAAAGCTTGATAAGATGATACAAGAAATATCACTTAGGATTCGGCCTTAGAAATAAACGAAACAATCTTTATTTTACTTCATGTTCAAGTTAATGTATTTTTCTCATAAACAAATTGTATACTTGTTGAATCTTAGATACGAATGAAATGTATTTTAATCTATTGTCACAATTTAGTGTTATGAAGTCTTTGAACATTCTATCACAAGTCTCACCTCGATGTTTCCGCCATCGGTTGGGGTGTGACAGATTAGTATCAGAGCCATAACTATAGGGAATTAGGAAAATTGCCATGATTGACCTAGTCTATAGTTAGGAACCTTTATTTGACTACTTCCTTTACATGCTTAAAATACTTGATTTTCATACTCACTTCTTTCCTATACTTACATATACGTGCCTTTCCTAAGGCAAAAGTATGTTACAAAAACAAAGACTCGTATTTCACAAACGAAATGACCTCACCAAAATAGGAGTGAATCCCTTACTTTGGTGACAACTTTCAATCCGCTTTATTCCTTTTATTTTTTTATTTTTTTTTTGGAATTTCAACATCAAGATAGGAGTGATTTCCTTACCTTGATGGCAATTTCACTCATCTCACTTTAGTGGAACCTTACTGGAGAGTTAGGATTAACTTCCTTTACTCAATGGATAAGTACCAATCCACAATTCGAAGACGACATTATCGAGTTAGGAGTGATATCCACATCTTGATGACTAGTTTCATATTCCCTCATCTTATAGAAGCTCTACTACCAAGTTAAGAGTGAATTCCTTTATCTTGGTAGCGCTTCATTCCTATACATTGTCATAACAACTTTATCATCAAGCTAGGAGCGATTCCCTTTACCTTGGTGATTAGTTCCATTCCTTAAAATTTTCAATCTCTCCATTTTTCAATCTCTCCAAAGTTTCGAACCTTCGATTGACAAAGGACATGTAGTAACTGGAAGGGTGAATACCGTTAACCGAAATTTCGGCTTGAGTATTTCCACCTATTAGGCCAAAGCATAATTCGTGAACTCAAAAGAATTTTTGACCACTTTGGTTAGTCGTAGTTCCGTTCCGAAATAATCCAAGTTTTGTTTAAATCTTTTCTGATAAGCAACTTACTTCTAGTCCATTTTACGTTAAATGTTTTACTCACTTCAACACTGAGTTTCTCTTTTTAACCCTAAAAACCTTAAATGTTGCATTTGTGACGAATCTCCATTTAGTAAATTTTCCCTAGAACGAGTCCAACCCAAAAAATATTTAATCCACTACAAGGCTGCTTGGACAAAATCCTGCCACATGTTAATAAACCCGATCTAATAAAAAAAAATCTTGCCCACAAGCCTTCATGATTAACCAAGTAACTTTTTCGTGTATATTCAAATGTCGTTTTACTAAAACATTTACGCAATTTTTTTTCCCTTTATAAATGGTTCTTATAGATGCCTACTCGCCATCGAAAGCATCAACCCAATCCAACTAGCAAGTCTTATCACTCACGAATTGGTTAAAATCCTCCCTAACCTAGCCACACCAACAAACCAAACTGCAAACACCGATGTCACTAACCAAGATAACACAAACCAGAATAACACAAATCATCCTACCTATGTCTCTACTAAACAAACAAGGAGTAACAAAAAACACAAAACCCTCAAACGAAAGCATGCCTTCATAACTTCAATTATTCCCGCAAACCAAAAAGCCGTTGGGAATGCAACTCCTAACAAAAAGCGGTACTATGGATCATTTCCGTTGTGCATAACCTATAACTACCATCATCCCATTCACACACCATGTCGCCTATACACCAAATGTAGTGCATACGGTCATATAGCCAAAACATGCAGTCATACCATCACACCACAACTTACTACTACCATACCACCTACCACATCCAATGGATGGGCATGCTCCAAGTGCTACGAACCAAACCATGCACATGACCAGTGTCCAAGACTTGCTATAGTAATCTACGATGCTGGAAGATGTATCTGTCAAGACAATGAAGCTTAAAATTTCGAAATTTCCTTTTTGTAATGCTTGAAATCTGTAGAATTGAATCGATTTTTTTTTTTTTTATATATATAAAGCTTCATTATTACAATACTTTAGAATCATGGGTTATTAACAAGACTTAAAACTTAACCTTTCTATATAGAAGTGTTGTTTAAACATTGTAAAGCCTTATACCACGTATAGATTATTTATAAAACTATGGAACACTACGTCTATTTTGCAAATGAATTTTTTTTCTCATCTGAATCCAAAAGTTAACTGAGATTGACTAACAGAGTTAGGCACTTGGATGAAGCCAGCAAGAATTTGAAAACTTTTGGATTCAGATGAGAAAAAAATAAACTTTTGGATGAAACTCGCAAAAATGACCAAACCTCAGGGACGAAAATGACATTTAACTCCAAAATAAATTTCAAAGTTCGTTCCTGACCTTTAGCAAATTATTCCGAACAAAACTCACGGAGTAACTCTGTTGACTCACGTGCGGCCTTAGATTGGATCTAAGTAAGCCTTAATTAGTTGGTTATGTTGGTATTTGGCAACGGAAGACTTTGATTTATAAGAACAAGAAACAATATTATTGCTTCTAAGTAATGTTACAAGGAGCTTTTACAAGGTGACAGGAGGTGGTTTGTTCAAATGGCCACCCCTCCTATTTATACTTGTTCTTTGGTTATCTAGATAGTTCTAAATCTAGATCAATCTATAAAAATCTACCACATTATTTCTAGCAAGTTCCATGGTGATATCTTGATAATTTAGGACTTATCTTGTGATATCTAGAATGTTCCAGGGCTGCATGTTAAGGGCTGTTTTGACCAGCTTTTTCTGGATCTTTCTAGGTCTTTCCTTGCTGGTCTTTGATGCTTATAGGCGCCTCGTGATTTCTGGATTTTTGTAGGCTGTTCCGGAGACTTCCGGACATCGCTAGTGGCGACTAGACGGTCCCCGAAAAGGCTTAGAAGCTGAAAGTTTTGGGTTGAATTTTGGCGGGTCGTGACATATAGGCCACTAACTAACACCAATAATGACCAACTTCACGATACCCAAACACTCAAATTTTTTTTCATTAATAATAAAAAAAAAACCTCGTGGGCAAGAAATACATGAAATCGGGCAACGTTCTACATTTGCGGTCCAAAATAAACCATTTTTCCATTTTTTTCGATAAACACAAAATTTTTCAATCTCCATGAACTAAAACTTTACTAGCCACAATAAACTCGACCCTCTTACATTTACCAACGACTCGGCTTAACTTTCCTAAAATTCCATTTATCCAGGCTCAACGGACTTAACTTTTCTAAATACTTGTTTATCCATCCTTAAAGGACTTAGTTTTTCTAAATTCTCGCTAGACAAAATTATAGAAAACGTCCTTTATGTTTATCCAAAGTTGCAGGTTTCGTCCTTTATCTTTAAAACTTTCGGGATACATCCTTTATTGAGGTTTCTGTTGCAGGTTTCATCCTTTACTGAAATTTTGGTTGCATAAAACGACCTTTACCACTAACGGTGTTTAATTATGTCGTTAAGTTCCCCTCACATGCCATGCATGTGAGGTATTTTCGTCAATTTGTATATTAAAGGACGTTTTCTGTAATAAAAGTCAATTTGTATATTAAAGGACGTTTTATGTAATAAAAACAAATAACAACAATATAACAAAAAGCTAACTACTTTTTACCCATACTTATTTAGACTTGTTAAACAGCGGAGCTTTAAAACAAACCGTATACTTCAACAGACTTCGGTTGCTTCACTCACTCTGCATCCAAGAATTTCGGCGCCTAGCTTTTGAACCTAAGGGCCCCAAATGACCTTGCGCATTTTAAAACCATTTATACAGCACGCTCAAAGTTGAATGGATACATCCACATATAATACTATTAATACGAATAAGCAAAAGCAGATACCCGCAAAATTTGTATCCGATCAGTTTACAAAACACTTGGTGCTCAAAACAACCGAGTTGTTGACCAAAAAAGATGGTGTCACCTTGTAACATAATTAGTGCACCTAGTTTTGTTCATATGCTTATTTCAAACTAAAAACACACCACACGATATCATTGCTCTTTTCCCAAAATGATACGCTTTATGCACATTTCACTTCAGCAGCCTTGATGATGTCAATGAATTCCGGCTAGGAGAAAAACAAAGTGAAAATGGTTAGAACACCTGAAATATCCAAAACCCCCTTGGCATTATGGATGACAGAATTGGCTGGCCCGATCCATTTAACATGTTGGAGTTCAACATATATTACTTAATTGATTCGTGTAATGTTTTATTAGTAATGGGTCAAATGGGTATTTAAAAAAATAGCTAAAAAGGAAATACTTTGGATTGTGGAAAGTTATTTTTGATACGTAAAACTTCATAATTTAATATATTTAAAAAGTCAGATTAATAACGAAACATCACAACTTATGTAACTATAGTCAAGACACTAATTGTTATGCAAAAGGTTTACATAAAACGTCCTTTAATATAAAAATTGACTTTTATTACAGAAGACGTCCTTTAATATACAAATTGACGAAAATACCCTCACATGCATTGCATGTGAGGGGAGTTAACGACAAACAGTAACAGAGTTAGTGTAAAGGATGAAACCTACAACAAAAACCTCGATAAAGGATGTATCCTGCAAGTTTTAAAGATAAAGGATGAAACCTGCAACTTTGGGTAAACATAAAGGATGTTTTCTGTAATTTTGTCTTCTCGCTATCCCCTATTCAATGGACTTAACTTTTCAAATTCAATCTCTCTCGGAATTTTTTTTTGAACGGCAAAACACTTTATAAATAAATATAAAGAGCCAGCAAACGGCTGGGGGAAACAACGAAAAGAACAAACAGAACAAGAAACAAAACAACACCCCAATTACAAACTAGCGACAAAGTCGAAATTAGACCAATTCTCCCATGATGGCTTGGTAACAGTGGACCGGTTGCAGAACCAAACAAAGGACTCCTCTTTGATGAGAGTGACCACCTTGCTACAGGGATAAAGATGCCGTCAAAAATCTTCGTGTTTCGAGCAAGCCATATTCGCCAAATGGAGGCACAAGCAATCAGGATCAGCACCCTCTTCCAAACCTCAATCTCTCGGAATTAATTCCTTTTCAACTTCAATAGACTAAATTTCTTGTGTTCCCAAGCACCCACTATGTTCTTTTTTTGAATTTTAACTTATCTCCCATAACTTTGACCTTCTACACATTTGACATTCCTTCTAAACCTAACTACTTATGCATATTTTACTTTCTTCCCCACTTTTGGATACACTTGATTATTTTCTTTATACTTTTGATTTTCACTTGATGGTTTTAATCATACTTTTGAACATGACAACCTAATTGTGAGTTCAAACATCTCAAGCATCCATGTATACATATTCAAACACATAAACAGATTATACTATCGAACTTATTCTATACATCTCACATCATTACATGCCACTTTATTTATCATACTTACAAAATCAACCTTTCTAGTAAACTCGTGCCTTCGTCTGTTAATACTTCATGTTATCCATCAAGCCATGCACTACGCAGACAAACGATGTGGACCATGCAACAACCGAAACAGTTACGGGTGCACACGTAATTATGAAATTTGGCGCATGAAAACCATAGGGAGTCTGACGAGTGTAACATGTTGTGGTAGACACATCGTTGGTACGTCCTACCCACAAGTGCTTCGTCATATTGTCGAGAGTAACGTTATTTGCGTCATGAAACTTTTTGGTGTCTTATTGGATTTTGACCTGTATCAGTACCACTTTCCTTGCTTATTACGAGTTTCTTTAGAATCATATTACCAATTTATTTTGTGTGTTTTTACTAAAACTTTCAGAGTAACTATACAGTTATATGCGGGCTAAGTATCTATTGATAATCGACGCTCATCCCTGCGTCCAGTCACTCTTTGCACAAAAATATTATTTAATTATTTTTATTTATTTATTTTTTCTCTCGTTCATTTACCCAAGGACATTTTTGTTGGTATACAACCGAAAGTTTTACTACACTGCTTTATATATTATACCATTTAAAACCGTTCTTATGAATTACACCAATATTTCTGAATGTGGTTCAATTAAAACACAAGCTTACCAAATCGTCTATTAACTCATCTTTCAAAAATTTAGTCACATCATCAACCTACGTGCACCTAATTATATTCACATCCCTTTTCACTAATCACAATAGACCTTGTCCCTTGACATGCAAATTTATCTTTTTATCACTTGCTATTCATGTGCTCCCTTAAAATGTCTATTTGCGCACCTATTTACAAACATATAATTGAAACATCTACATCCAACGAGTGAAATTCATTAATTAATCAAGACTAAACGAAATTTACATACAACCTTGGGTTACAAAAAAAAAATTAAAAGCTTTTCTCTTACACGCACCTTTTCACACAGTGACTAGGTACTTGATACACATAATAAACTAACAAGTTTTGGTCCTCACTTGAAACTCTTTCTCCAAAATACCGCTTATTCATTTTTTATTTTTTATTTTTTTTTATCTTCTCTTTAATAAATTGCGGGACGAAATTTTCTAAAGTAGTGGAGACTGTAAAACCCGCGCATTTTAATGAATATTATATTTGTACAAATAATGAGTTGCGAATTCAAAATGTTTCGTTTTAGACATATTTATAATACATATACAAAAACTAGTTTTTAACAAGACGACTTCGTGTATATGATTTCCTACTTAGTGAATTGAACATAACCGTTTTAAATGATAAATACAAAAATAATAATAATAATACTAATAATAATAACAATAACATTAATAAACTATAGCAGCTTTTCATAAAGAAAATTTATGCTTGAGAAACCCCAGACCAACCCCACGCATTTATGCTTGAGAAATCCGAGACCAACCCCGTCTCACGAACCCACGCGTTTGTATTTTTTGCGGCATTAGTCTGTAAATTGATGTTAAAATCGAATAACCCATTGCATTCTGAGCTCAACCATACCAAAACCCCTCAAAAACACCTCATATTCAGGCCACAATTGACAATGAAGCACCCGGACCTCGTTTGTTATAATCGGTCAAATTAGCACGATTCGAGTTCAAGTAAGTTGTATTTTTACATGTATAGAGTTGCCCTTATGTTCCAGAAACAAAAGCCCTACGGTCCCGTTCGATTCCTTCAGTTCGTGATCTGGACACGAATTAGAAACCAACACACAAGCATGACCCATTCTCGACTCCTCTGTTCGTTTTATTTCCTTTATAGCGTCACCGTTGAGAGTTCTCCGGCCAAGCCACCGCTATCAACCGAACACTATTCGAGGTAATTCTACAGTTAGTGTACTCATTAATATTTGTCGAATGAAACATATAAATCTCAGTTGGTTAACTGGAATAATGGTGCATAAATATTGGAATCAAAGATTATAACATATCTAAGTTTGATGGCCACTATGTCGTAAAGGAGTTACAAAAGAGATGAAGCTTCTTATTATTTTATTATATACATATACTTGATATACATTATATTTAGACTGAATTACAAGTTTTGTCCTTTAAGTTTATACAAAATTTCAACGGATGTCCTTTAACTTTAAAATTGATTGGTTTTGTCCTTTATCTTTTAAAATCTTGCACGTTACGTCCTTTGACACTAACCCAGTTAGATTTTAACTGAAATGTGAGGGTAAAATCGTCTTTCTACTATTCTAAGGCCTATTTTGGTAATTAAGTTAAAGTTTTGGACAAAATGTAAAATTTAAAATTAATATAAAACCCCCCTCCCTCTCTCTTAATACCTGCAGCAACCACAACCTACCACCACCACCTGCCGCCGACCACCACCTGCCTGACGACCACCACCACCTGCCGCCGACCACAACCACCACCTTCCCGACCACCACCCCTTCCATTCCATTCTATGAAACCAAACCCTGACCCTAATACAAAGCAGATCAGACCCACAACCACCACCACTTGCGCGATGACCACCACCACCTGCCCGACGACCACAACCTACCACCACTTGTGTGACAACAAACCATTCCACTGCCCTCCCCTTTCTTGCTGCTCGAAGAAAACCCCAAACCCACCCACACCATCTCAGACACAGATCTGTAGAGAGAGAGAGAGGGGTCGAAGAGAGAGAACAGAAAGGAGAGAGAGGGAACCCGGAAGAAAAGAAGATGAGGAGATGGTGGTGGTTCACGGCGGCGGCGGCGGCGTTTGTTTCATCAGGTTGTCGGCAAACACAGGTATTAACCATCAGAACTTTCCTTTTTCCTCTAATAATCGAAGTGGTAGTGGTTGAATCTGAGAAGGGTTGTGCAGACGATAATGGAGTCGGTTAGAAGCAGAGCGGCGGTGGCTGGGATCTAGGGTTCCATGGGTGGTTTGGGTTATGGTGTACGATGGAGAGGGTGAATTGGGTGGTTGTTATGTCATGTTGAAATGGTACGGTGATGGTGTAGCTAGGGTTTTTCAGTGGCGAAGGTAGAGTGGTGGCTGTGGTGGTGATGGGTGGTTGCAGCAGTGAAGGTGGAGGTGTGTGACGGTGGTTGGTGTGGGATGGGTGGTGGGTGGCAGGTGGTGGTGTCGGTGGCAGGTGGTGGGTGTTGGTGCAGCAGGTAAGTTGGGGGAGAGAGATGTGAGAAAGAAATGGGTATGTGTGTATATATAAGTTTTTATAAATGGGTGAAAAGACAATATTACCCTCCACTTAACGATAAAAATTAACTGGGTTAGGCTCAAAGGACAAACCGTGCAAGATTCTTAAACGTAAAGGACAAAACCAATCAATTTTAAAGTTAAAGGACATCCGTTGAAATTTGGTATAAACCTAAAGGACAAAACTTGTAATTATTTATTTGTCAGAAGAATCACATTGTATGTCAAAACCCTTTTGAAAACTTGTCGCTAAGTGTCTACAAAATAAACCGATCAAGTTGTTAAATTAATTACTATATATACCATGTATGATGATTTACATATTATTTTAGCCAATTTACTGTAATATTTCTTCAAAAAAAAATTATAATACTATTAACAATGACAATAATGTAAATAAAAAGTTATACTTATTCCACACCATCACGATAAAAATAAAGTAACATTAATAAACACTAAACCGACCTTCCTAAATTATTTAGGTGCAAGTATAATTCATCGATTTCCGTTGAATTTTAGCAAGATCATTACAATCAAGGTGAGTTCATTCTTGTCCTCCTTTTATTCTTTATTCTTTGGGGCTCAACATGTATCACTATCAAAACTTAAACAATTTCATACTCTTAAAAACTATTTTGCTCAATCTAAATGCTATTATGCTATACCATGCTAGAATTCAAAGTCTTACATACAAATGTACGATTAGTTAACAACCCACCTTACATGTATAGCGCTATAGATTGACACGCCGCCCCTTTATGGGTCATGATAAGATGAAGTCTTTTATGTTATCGAGTGTTGTTGCCGTTTGTATGGTTCTACGTGCATATGCCTATAACATGAGGATTTGAGTAAAACTTTCTTATACTATGTACGTAGGTCAAAACTAGTATGCTCACCAATACTTTATGTGTTGACGGATATTTTATACATGTTGCAGGATAAGCTTGATGAGATGATACAAGAAACATCACTTAGGATTCGGCCTTAGAAACAAACGAAACAATCTTTATTTTACTTCATGTTCAAGTTAATGTATTTTTCTCATGAACAAATTGTATACATGTTGAATCTTAGATACGAATGAAATGTATTTTAATCTATTGTCACAATTTAGTGTTATGAAGTCTTTGAACAATCTATCACAAGTCTCACCTCGATGTTTCCGCCATCAGTTGGGGTGTGACAATACTCACTTGTAACATAGAGCTAGGTTTACTTGTAAGACTTTGTACTCCCCAAAGTAATAACATCACCGACTCTTCACAGTGGACGTAGGTCGTGCTTGACCGAACCACTTACATCTTTGTGTTCTTACTTTTACCACACACGTACTTACTTATATTTACACTCTCGGGTTGAACCAACGGATTGGGAAAGAAACGTACTTGCAGTAACATAAGTATACACCACTCGGTGATTGGTGATAATCTCCGAGATACTTATTGTTTCTTCAATACACATTAATTATATTTATATTTATAGTTTTATACGTGCCACTCAATTAGGTTTGGCTTAGTATATGCATATATATAATTATATTTATAGTTATTGGCCCATTAAACCCAATGATAATTTAACACTAAGTTTAATTGTAAAACCCTAAGTCGTGAAAAAGCATGTTTGACTTCATATTCCCATTAGTTGTCCACCATTAATCATCTCCAACTATCAACCTACGCTACAACGTGACAATTGTTATATGTAGTATGCTCATCACCTCACTGGCCTCAACTAGAGCCCCATTCTTGAACGATTGAACCTCAGTCATCACTAGGCAGCGAGAATATTAAAGGAAATATCCCAAATTTATGGTTGTCCAAAAACACTCATCGCTCGCTCGAAAAAATGCGCGCTCGAACAATGCTTGCTCGGTTTCCGAATCGATTGTAAAGGAGTCGATCGGCTCGGTTCAGTTTGTAAATGAGCCAAGCACGAGCAAAGGTACGCTCGGTTCGGCTCGTGAACATCCTTACTTGTATGTATGTTTTTTTTTTGTTTTTTTAATGGTAGAATGGGTATTTGTGTCCAGAGGCGAAGCTTGGTTCTCAAATCGGCGGGGCCGGACTCAAATTTTTTTGATCTGTAGTGGCAAATCGGCGGGGGCCGGACTCAACCCGGACTCAATATACCTACAAAAATCGCAAATTTTCACTACTGAGCCAAAAAAACAGGGGGCAGGGCCACCCCTGGCCCTTTAAATCCTTCACCTCTGTTTGTGTCATTTACTAAAAACTTGTAATTAGTAGGAATTTTTTCTTAAACGCTAGTACTAGTAGCGTTTCAATATGAAGATTTTTTATCCTAACCTAAAAGCTTCAAGCCCTTCAACCAGACAAAACTTTTTATTGAGTATAAGTTTTTCTTAAAAGTTGAAGCTAGAAACTCCTAAAAGATTATAAAAGCCCATTGCCAAACATACCTTATATCAAAGTTTTTTTTTTTTGAAAGGAAAATTTCATTCAAAAAACGCCACCACACACGGTCCTCAAAGCAAGGGCTGGCGAGGGCAAAACACAAGCGAAATTACATAGAGTTCAATGGATCGGTACACCAACCATACCAATTAATTCCTTTCAATCTAGATCTATAACTAATCCAAAAAAAACGATAACGATTTAATGGTCTCCACTACCTCGATAGGTCTTCGGGCCTTATCATTAAAAATACGAGCGTTCCTTTCTATCCATATGGACCACATAGTCGTGTAAATAATTCCTCTTAAGGTTTGTTTAGCTTGTTTGGACTTTGAATGAGTGTCCGGAATTACCATAAGATCCTTCACCTCCAAAGCGAAGATCGGAGAAGTCTTGAACCAACTAGCGATTCGAAACCAAACCTCATCCGAAAAGGAGCAACCTGTTATAATATGCAGAACTGTTTCTGCAGGATGGTCACAGAAAGGGCACACAAGGTTGTCTAAATTTACCCCACGTTTGGCTAGTTCTTCCTTTGTCGGGAGTCTATTTAGATAAGCACGCCACACCATTATTTTACATTTTAACGGGGTCCAACCTTTCCATTTCATCAGAGATTAGCAACCGTATCAGATCTTTTCGCTAACAATCTTCTCGCACTATGAACTGAAAATATGCCTTCTGAATCTGCTTCCCATTTCCAGCTATCATCATCTTTAGTAAATGTAACATCATGTAAATCGGACAACAAACCAAACAGCTCCTGAACCTCCTCTTGGATTTCTGCGCCACTCCTAGTCCAGCACTTTGACGCCATTAATCATCCGAATTCTTGAAGCAATAGTAACCCATTTGGATTTCTCCAACCGAAATACATGTGGAAATCTCACTCTAAGCGCTCCATTACCAAGCCAATTGTCCATCCAAAAATTGATATGAGATCCATTGCCCACCATTCCCACAAAGTAACTATATAAATCTCTACCAGTGAATTTTTTTTTCTCGC
Source organism: Ambrosia x helenae (assembly GCA_030844895.1). Classification (NCBI taxonomy): domain Eukaryota; kingdom Viridiplantae; phylum Streptophyta; class Magnoliopsida; order Asterales; family Asteraceae; genus Ambrosia; species Ambrosia x helenae. Next base: position 79,157,580 of record CM061223.1, read on the forward strand.
CAACCTTTACAATCCGCTTCCAACAACTACTTGCCGACGAACTACATGGTAGCATAGACCAAGTTCTACTTGAACCGTAGCAACTCACCACCACCCTTTTCCACAAGCTTTTAACTTCTTTTTTAAAGCGCCACGTCCATTTTAGAAGGAGCGCCTCGTTAGTATCTTGCAATCGATTAACTCCTAAACCTCATTCTTTCTTCGATTTTGTAATAACTTCCCAAGCCACCCACGGAATTTTTTTCTCCTCCGAAGACCCCACCCATATCAAAGTAAGCTCCCATACAATATCTTTGAGACTATTTTTAAATTCCAATATTTCCTTTTAGTATTAAGTGTGTTTAGTTTACTTACACGTCTTAATCAGGTAGAAAATATTTTATCCGTTAAGTCTAAAAATGATGTTGAATGAAAAAAAAAAGTTCAATAATCGTAGGATATACCTATTTTACCCTTTCAACTCATTCCTTCCTTTACAATCCAATCATCTTTCAATCTTATCCATTGATTTAGTAGATCTAAAACTCACTTTGATTGATATCTTTTTATGTCAATAATCCCTTGTAATAAAAGATTAGGAAAGAAGTTGAGATTTCCATTTTGCAACTAAACACATTTTGGTAATATTTTAAGACAACATTCTGTTAACATTCTTTTAAGATAACTTAGGATTTCTACTTATATTCTAGATTTTCGAGCTTATGATTGTTATTCTTTCAAGCCTACTTGGACTATGTGTACTCGAACGCTAATGGGGCCTTAAAACAAATTTAGCGCCCCATACAGTCTCAAACATTATTACATAGGGCCTTTAAAGATTAAAAAAAATAGAAGAGATGTGGCTTTAAAAATGTTCTATTGTGAGTTGTGATGACGCCATCAATGGCGTATCCGTTGGTTTAGGTTAACTAGCAGGAACCCGCGCGTTGCGACGGGGTTGCATTGTGTTTGGCTGTTGCGTTTAGTCAATCACATTGTGGGTGTTGTGCATAATACACACATCATAGATGACTAATCAAATCTTCATCTCCCTTTTTTTGCTTTTCTATTTTTTTCGTTTTGTAATGCGAATTTCTTTATGGTAGCCACCGAAGCAATCATCTTTTAATTTTTTTTAATAGAAAGATATTGAAAGAACGCATTAATCATTTATATTTCATGTCTGTTTTATGCAAAATACATTAACGTAGCCTAAAGATAACATTTTCTTTCTCAAACCAATGTAGGTTCTAAACCGATCCGGGTTTTTTTAAGAAGGATTAGAACCGGTTTTTGTTTTTGGCCAAACAGGTACAGGCTAGAAACCGGAGTGTGCCAAAAATAAACCGAAACTCCGATAACCGATTGGTTTACCCCGCGTGTTGCCGTGGGATCCAAATACAAATTGCAATACAACAATGTGATTATTTACAAAACGCAAAAATGCAGATTCAATAGTACACCTTGGTACCCAATGTTGTGGTTCGAATAAGCCCTTCTGAAATAAATATTTATCTACTCGTTAAGTGTCAGGTTACTAAGTTGACATATTAACTTCTATCAAGCCAGAGTATATATTAGATCCACTAAAGCACCAATTTCTTATGCATTTTCTAGGCATTCGTCTATTTCCCCTTTCAACACATTTTCAAATCTAAATAATAACCAACACATGACACAATGCTTAGAAAAAAAATAAAAATAAATGATGGTAGCAAGTATATATGACATAGTTTAAAGCATACAAACCAATCCATGAGTACGTACCATGGCATAAGAATTAGAAACAAATACAATCTACAAACTAATTAGCCGATATGTAAGAAGAAAGACAATTACATCACAAAAAACCAATGAAATCAAGTGCAAAGAGAATACTACCCTTTCAATATCATATCAACAGCTTTTCTTTTCATAATTTCCCGCGCACGTTGCGGCGCGAACATGTTAAATCACAAAAGATATCACCAAGCTAAAATTATCAAAACAATTTACTGGCAAATGACGGCGTGTTGCTGGAGACACTTTAAACTCGGGTGACGCTTGTTTTCATACCATTTAATTCAACATCCACAATGCAATTCCACTAACAATATATTACTTCTATTTCATTCTCTAACTGGTGTACCCAACTTTCCAATTTGTAGATGTACAATAATAAATTGTGTAATAAACACAACTTATCACATTTTCTAATTAAAAAACAAAAACCAAAAAAAAAAATAATAAGGAAAATCCTTGACATTACCATGCTGGTCCCTTTTAAACATCAATTGATCTTAAGTTGCATAAAAAATAATCAAAGGGTTTGATAAAGGAATTGATTTTGAAGAAAATAATTGATTTATAGAAAATTAAATAGGAATTCAATAAATGTTGTACAAGAGGGCATAAAAGGAAGAAATTGGACAAAAATTATAAATTTATACTAAGACTCTTGATATGCCATCTTAAAAAAAATGTAAATTTACCTTCTTATCCATCAAGCACCCATTATATAGTAGTATAGATAATTATCATTTCAGATCTTAATTAGTCTTTTAGTTTTTTTATTTTTTGATCGGCGAACAACTGTGTGGCAACCACCCTTGCGGGCGCTGTGCCCAAAAATCGACTACTCGACCTCCAGCAGCCCCCGCCTTCTCCCGATGCTCGGAAACCCGAGCCCCACCCGCCCGAAGGCACGACAATGTTATAGAACTCGGTAAAACCTCGCCGCACCGTGAGATTCGAACCGGCACCACCCGTATTCGATTTTCACCCGGATACCAAACCATAAATGATGGAAATGGGGATTGAACCTTTGATCACATATGTGAAACAAAAGTCACTCCACCACTCCACCACTATGGATGGATAATTAGTGTTTTTAGTTAGTTAGTTAAAATTTTATGGTAATATTATTGGTTTGGTCTGAGCATTAATATTGATGACGTCATCAATGGTGCTGGTGCATGTATTATTGTTGGTTCATGTTAAATATTGTTAAATACTAGTGGTTTTTTTTAACAGCCAACTAAATAACGTCGGGTACTTCGTACGTGGCCTCCTAATGGTAAAGACAGGGCACAGCCGGCTCACCCCGGACGCACAAAGCCCCTAGCCCGCCCGCCAGCCCGCTTCCAGGGAAAACCCTACCCACATACCCGTCCGAAGGCACGACAGTAGTGAACCGGTAAAACCTGGCGAGACCAAGACTCGAACTCATGACCATAAGCCATGAGTTATCCATCATTTCTCATTATATCCTTCGTGGAATCGAACCTGAGACCTCCAAGAGAGATCCATGGTCCATTCACCAACTGATCTACCCGTGAAGGACAAATACTAGTGGGTTTACCCGCGCGTTGCAGCGGGATCCACAAATGGGTTGCAATACAACATTGTGAAAGTTAGGTTTTTTGCCGTAAGTTACACAAAAAGAATAGAAATGTGCACACTATGTTTTAACAAGTATTCGTAGAAAGAAAAGAAAATAAATGTGCACCGTCACTTACAACTGATTGCAGTTCACCACAAAAACCATGTACTCATTATTGAAAAATCTTAATAAACCAAAGGTATGTTACTGTAACAGACCAATATGAACATAAACATTACTCTTGTGTAAGTTGTCCGGTTATTGCATATCTACATAACTGTGCCATTGAAGACACCTTGCTAAATGATAAATTTCATTTACATGACAAAAGCATGTAGTAATAATATGATATTGTATAAACTATCATATGAAGGACATTGTCCATTTAGAAATTAAAAGTTGTGATTTGTAAGTTTGTAATAAACTTGCTCAACTTGACCCAACAGCTAAAAAATTGCCCAATGTAGCCAGTGAGTCGAACCATCCCGTCCACTTTGCCGCTGGGTAGACGCATATATATGAAAAGGGTTTATAATATAAGTATTATCATGGCAAAGTTTTAAAATTCATACAAGTTTAGTTGAGATAAGATTATTCATTGTGGTAACATAAATTATTATATTTCATCGCCATTATATGAAATTTGTTCAAAAATATTGCTATCCCGTGTGTTTATTTAGTTTAGGTGAGTTCCATTTTCATATAAAAGTTAATTATATTCTAGGAGTATTTAGAAAAGAAAAATGGTAAAATTTAAAAAATTGTAAAGAAACCCTTGGTATGCTATTTTAACTTTGGACAATTTGGACATAGTTGCCCATGCCTCCTCCTTTATAATGTAGTATAGATAGATATAGATGTTACTAGGCTTTATTTTTTTTAGTCATTTCACATTTTTGTGATATCGCAATGGATAACCAAAACCATTTCAGCGTACTTCGAGTTTTGATAACTTCATGGTGCATAAGTTTTGATTATTCTGTACGTTCTTAGTGATTGTTATATGTAGTGCTTGTTTCTAGTATGAGTCGTGTCCCGTTTGAAAAAAAAAAACATGTTCAGATAAGTTTGTGGAACATGCCCTTTACTGTAAGGAGCTGTTCGGGTTTAAATACAAACATGATCTGGTCAGGGATGTTTTATGGGACGTCTTGCGAAGGGCAGAGATTTCGGCTAGAAAAGAAACCCCGGTTAACTTTTTGACGGACCCCCTAGAAGGGCGGTTTACCCTAAGGCCAGCAGATGTTCTCGTGTTCGGGTGGGCACAAGGCAAACATGCGTACGTTGATCTCACAGGGGTGTCTCCGTTGGTGGTACTTCGAGATTCGGGATTTGTGGCAGGGCAAGCAGCCTTGAGAGCATAATCCCAGAAATTCGTCAAACATGAAGCTGCCTGTCTAGAGAACCAACACGTTTTTGTGCCATTTGCTTTTGACACATTTGGCGGTCTAGTCCCCGAGGCAATCCGGTTCTTAAAAAGAGTTCAAAAGGTGGTGGAGAGCAACTCTCTAGCGACGAAGGACCTAAGTATTATTTTTTAATAGAGTAAGTTTTTCTATTCAAAAGGGGGTAACGGCGCAACTTAATTGTGACCCGGTTACCCGCCTCCCACTTGTAAGAGTTATTGATAAAAGATAAATGAAATAATTTAGAGGGTATGAAATGTGTTTTCACGCCTTTGCTATGTTTAGACATATTTTTTCGTAATATGTTTGTTGACTGTTGTGCTAGCTAGTGTAATGGTTTTTATAGGAGATATAGTGATACATCAATAGTATGAGATGGGGTGTTACCTGAATTGGTTACGGGTACCCATTACCAGTACGGTAACACCGTTGCCACCCACGCTGATAGTGGTCCCGTAGACCGTTTTGTTGGTTCGATCTAACGGGCTGGTATCGGGTTTTAATTTTTGTTTGAATTAAATTAAATCACTTTTTACTATAACCGTGTGTGTTCTTTTTGTTTTGTTATTGTATTTTATAACCGTTTGTGTTAAAAATTAACAAAAATAAACTAAAACACCATTGAATAACAAAAAAACATAAACATAATTCATTAAATATTTAAACATTAATTAAAAACATAAAAAATAACACTTAAAGCTCGCGCAGTGAAGTGAAAATAACTTACTATGAGTGCCCATTCCCCCTTTATACTGGCTAAGTGGCTATTATATCCGGTTTATGTTTAAACTGATATGCTATGCTGATTTAATGGCAGGAAAGATGAATATGAGGGTTCCCAGGGTGCCTGATCATTTCCGTGGAGCTTTTGCTCTTATAAGGTCTAAAGTTGTTATGTATGTTGGCATCAGGCATTAGTGTTTAGCAAGAATTAGAGCTGGCAAATCGTGTCCCTAACAGGTTAACAGGTCTCTGACGCGCGCGAACAAATAAGTTCTAAACATGAACACGACTCGTTTAACTCATTTATATCTCATGTTTATAACACAGTTTTATGTTTTATGTACCAAAAAAGGGAAATGAAAGATTTTTGCCTCTTAATTCTAAGTATTAAAAAAAGTCAAAAAATCAAATAGTGTACTTTTCAGTCAAACAGGTCTTATCGTGTCTTAACAGGTTACCCATTGCCAGCCCTAAGCACGATACATGGTAATAACATTTGTGATGCTAAAAAAACGTTGAGATTTTAGTGGACCAATGGTTGAGTCGTTTGTTAATCTTGTTGAGTTTTCCATGTTTTGCCGATTAGCGATTTGGATTTGGATATTAGATGAACACACTTATAATCTATTCTTAACTTGATCCTAACAAATATACAGGTATACCTTGAAGGTGTTCACTTCAGGATGCCATGGTTTGACAGACCCATTATCTTCGATGTTCGTGCTCAACCCGTTCTTGTGGAAAGTACTTCCAGTAGCATCGATCTTCAAATGGTATTCCTCTTCATCATTTCAAATGAACATATATTCTGATCTATTATTGTCTGTTTTAAGATCAAATATATACTCATCTTGCTTTCATATTCGTTTAATTGTGTTGCTCAGGTGAACTTAGGTCTTCGAGTGCTTGTTCATCCCGTAGCTTCTGAACTACGTGCTATTTATCGAACACTTGGTCATAACTACAACGAAATAGTCTTTCCTTCAATTATTCTTGACACAGTTCACACCGTGGTTGCTCGATATAGTGCTATCTAGCTTATGACGCAGAGAGAGGTATGCCACGTACCCCATGTCACCACTTGCATCTTGTTTAAACTTTTAATGTCAACTAGTTTAAGATTTTATCCAGTTAAATAAGAGATTCTTTCTTATAGCTTAATATTGTGGGTACTACATGTCAAAATACATGATACCAGAAAGGAGTATTGGATTTAAATAATCCCAACTATTAGCAATTGCCGCCACCAGTCCCAACTAAGAAAATGTGTGCAGGTGGTCCCAACTTTTAGTATATTGGCCACAAATGGACTATAACTAACAGAATACTAAGGGCCTGTTTGGTAGTCTCTTAATGAGGCTCTGAATGGAATAATTAAGAGCTGAATCATTCAGACTTGGTGCATAGTTGAACCATTCAACACTTAATCATTCAGAGCCTCTTAACCATTCAGACATCTTAATGATTCAGCACTTAATCAACCAAACAACCCCTAACTCATTTTCTAAATGGAACATATTTATTTTTAGTTATAGTCCGTTGGTGGCCAATTTGTTAAAAGCTGTGACTATCAGCACACATTTCACTAGTAAGGCCTGATGGTGACCAATAGTTGATATTTGGGATTATTTAAATCCAATATGACAAACAAACTTCTTATTCAAATAAACCCAAACCAAAAGTTTTACAACCCTAGAAAATAGAAGTATAGACTGATTACAAAAGAACTCTCTACAAATCTAAACAATAACTCTCATAAAGAAATTCATATAGATTTTAACTGGGAAACAAGATAAGACTAGATTCAAGATGAATCTGATAACAAACACTCACAAACCCTAGAAATGAAGAGAGAAACTAAAATGAATGAGAGAGATATTTGGACTGAATAATGATCAAGAGAGAGAAGCCTTTTATATCGAATAAGGACGATGAACTTCATTTTGAGCCATTGATCTCCAACAACCTTCATCTGTACCGGGTCCACAAGAAACACACTTATAAAGTCGGCTTAAACAACCAGTGGGCCATGGGCCATTCAGCTGACATGGTTATCTCCTGAGCCCAGCAACCTTGGTCTTTTATATCTTCCTAAGTCCAGCTTTCTAAGCCCATCAGCAACTCAGCCCATTACCTAAAAATAACTCATGCAACATATTAAAGATATTTGAATATTAAGATTGTATTACGCATAACCATTACATATTTCAACACTACATACTTTGTTGTGTAGCTTATTCGTTTCAACTCGTCCAAAGTTGGAAGAACATAGGCTGCACATATTCGGGGCAAACACGATCCTTCTTTTAATCAACTCGTCCTGATCGCCAACCCAACACGTTGAGCACATGGTTTAAAAAAACGGCTGAGGCGTGCGTCTCGAGGCGCGCCTCAAGGCGAATCAGGAGGAAAACGAGTCTGAGGCTGCGCCTCAGGGTGCTATTTTGTAGATGTGCCTCACAGGGTTGAGGCAATAATAAAAACTGCGCCTCAGGTACGCCTCAGGGGTTTTTTAAGTTTATTTTTGATGTTTTAGACTTTTTATTTCAATTTCAAACATGTCATGCCCTTTTAATGTGTGTTTTTGATGTTTTTGATGAATTTGATACTGAAATTAGTTAATATTTCATTTTCTATAAGATATATAACATTTATATATATATTTTCATTCCGCCTCACGCTTACGCCTCGGTTCGCCTCGAGGCGTACGCCTCGTGAGGCGAAAGGAAAACACCTCGTGAGGCGAAAGGAAAACGCCTCGAGGCACGTTTCCGTACTTTTAAACCTTGGTTGAGCATCAACGGGACCCACACATTCCAGTCCCAAACATGAGAATGACTACCCAGATCGGGCTTGTATAGCAATTTCTTGACAAAAGCAATAAAAAACGAACCCGAAGAATCTCCGGTCCATGTCCAACCATCTGTAGCATCTTTTAAGTCTGAAATTTTATAGTTAAGTGATGAGATCCATCAACTCAGTAGTTTCTATATATCCCATAAACAACAGGAGATTTCCAACTCCAATTCAACTCCCTTTGCCTGTAACGACCAACAAAATCATAAATATAAATCAATCAAACAAAGATGTCTAACAAGAAGCAAGACATGAAAGTACACCACAACAGAACCAACCACCTAAGCCGCGGCTCCATGACGCCATGAAACCGAATGCTCTTTGGATAGAGATAGACTGATAATCACACCTACAAGGGAAGAGGTCTTGTGCGCGAAAACCGCTTCGTTTCGCATATGCCAAATTCACCATCAACCCGTTACTATTTATATTTTTGAGAAACCAGAATGAAATTAAAACCTTTGATTACTTTAACTCAAATCTCTTCTACTACATATTAATTACATAAGACACATAAACTTAACTGTTAATTATCTATCATAATTGACCTCCCTTAAACCACTCAACAGCTTGAAGAACGTCATCAGTGGTCAGAACAAACAAACTTGCCTCTGTAAGCAGCATTTCTTACAGTTTTGTTAGCTATGTTTTCAAGGTCAGCCCCGACTAATCCCGGGGTACGAGCTGCAACAAGCCGGGAAACAGCCTCTTTGTCTTCCTCCATCGAGACGCCTCTCAAATACAACGAAAATATCTTCCGCCTCCCCTCCTCATCGGGCTCACCCACGACTACTTCCATGGAAAAACGACCCGACCTCATCAAAGCCGGATCTAGCATCTTAGGTGGGTTTGTAGCAGCCATGACCATCACATTTGCATCCTTCTCAAGCCCATCCATCTCCATCAAAAGCTAACACATTTATAAATTAAACAAATCACATTATTTTAACCTCAAAACAAAACTATGTTTACCTCGCTTAAAATTCTTCTACATCGCTCACCAATAACATTGATCTCGTCAATGAAAATAATCGATGGTGAGTGTTTTCTCGCCTCTAAGAAAGCGGCTCTAACACGAGCGACTCCCATGCCAACATCAAACAATAACAGCTCACGAGCAGAAACAAAAAAATACGCAACTGAAGCTTCCGCGGCCACTACATGGGCCAACAATCTTTTACCTAATTCTGGAGGACCAACAAGCAATACCCCTCTTGGCACTTTACCACCAAGTATCCTATACTTGCTGTTTTCATGCAACCACATCACAATTTACACTCAAAAGCAAGATCACATAATTAGTTAATACCAAAATCACTAGCAAAAGCTTGATATCAAACAAAAGCTTGCTGAATCTAGACCCGCAACATCATCAAATTTTAAATAGTGTTCCTTGCTTGGTTGTATTTTTGTCAAACTCTTATGACGATCATAATAGTCAAACCATGCAAGACCCCACCAAAAACCATTTGAGGGCTAGTTCAAGAAATGAAAGGAACAAAGAGAAAGGTTGTAAAGAAGCTGCTGGTAGCTTAGGCCACCCGTAGTGGGGCGCCAAACCCACCATTTTGCCTCCATTCGCGCCCCCAACACCAAAACCGACAGCGCTAAGGGGCACTAAACACCCCCATTTTGCCTCCATTTTGCTTTGAGCGTTATCTGTAACAAACTCACCAAAGAGAAAGGAACAAAGCAGATGTTGTCAGTAAACATATGCTAATTTTTTTTTTTTAAACAAATTTTTCAAGCTACTCTAACATTGTTATTATTATTTAATATAAAACTACCCATTCTCTCCTAAATCCTAATTTCAAGGTACTCTAACATTCACATCCAACAAGTTCGGTTAACCTTTGAGTTGGACCATTATTTAACAACTAAAAATAAAAATCAATAAAACCAAAATAATAAACTAAAAAACAAATCTTTATCTGAAAAAAAAAAAAAAAAAAAAAAACTAAAGGCCAACAAAAGTTGCATACATGGCTCTTCAAGTTAACAACTAAAATAACAATCAAATGATCAATAAAACCAAAATAATAAGCTAAAAAATATCTTTATCCAAAAAAAAAAAAAAAAAAAAAAACAAAGGCCAACAAAAGTTGCATACATACCCTCTTCAAGTTCCGCAACATTTTCCGGGTCATTAGACCACAAGCATCGAAGCTTAAACGAAGATGAAGCACACATTGATATCACTCTTTTCCTGTGTTTAGTATGCGCACATAAAAAATGCTCATAAATGATAAAGAAAATGTAAACTTTGATTCCAAAGATAAGAAAAAGAGATGCATGATGAAAACAAAGTTACCTTAGCACGAATAATAAGATGGTGATGAGGCTGAGGTAGAGAAATAGTGAAGGATGAAGGAGACGGAGTACAAAACATTATCTTTTTGAACCGACAATAATCAGTTGGGGTCGTCGAGAAAATGTTAGACATGGCCATTGGAAAGAAAATAGCAATAATACTGTGTTTTATGAGTGAAATGTGTTTGTTGAGGGAGAAAAAGGAAATCTGAAAAGGATACTACGAGGCACATGATGAGTATTACTATTGTAGAGTGCCATACTATAAAAACTAGGAGGTAATGATGTCAATTTTGAATTTAACTTTAATTTTAGTATTGTCGACCGCACAGCCTTTCTGCAAGAGGTTCACCGCCCATCTATCTATCCGTGGGTCCAGTTCCTTTACGCCCAGCCTGCTAGGCTGTATGTGGGCAATGATTGTATTGGGGCTACTACCGGAGTGCAGCAAGGAGATCCTTTGGGGCCCCTTCTCTTTGCTCTTGCCTTACACCCCCTTATCATGCGGGTTCAGGAACACTGTAACCTCCCGTTTCATGCTTGGTATTTGGATGATGAGACGATTATAGGCAACGCAGCTGAGGTTGCTAAGGCTTTAGACATTATCAACGTGCATGGGCCATCTCTAGGGCTTCATCTCAATATTAAGAAAACATAGGTCTTTTGGCCGACGTGTGACGAACTGAAAGTTCAGGACGGGCTTTTCCCGAGAGGGATTGGTAGACCAGAGAAGGGGGGTTAAGCTCCTTGGTGGGGCTATTAGCCGAGATCCTATCTTTATTGGGGAGTTGGCAGGGCGGCGGGCTACGACTGCGGTTGACCTTATGAAACTCCTGCCCCGCCTTAGGGATCCCCAAAGTGAACTCCTGCTGCTCATGTCATGCATGGTGGTCGCTAAGTTACTTTTTGGGTTACGAACTTGTCAACCCCACTTGATGGTGGATGCGGTATCCCTTTTCGATGATGGCCTCTGGGAGGCTATTGAAGATATAGTTGTGTGTGGTGGCCCCTTCTTTGGGGACCTCCAGTGGCGCTTGGCATCCTTGCCGATGCGTTTAGGTGGTTTGGGCCTCCTTTCAGCTCGAGATGTTGGAGTTTATGCCTTTGTGGCGTCTAGAGCCCAGTCTTGGAAACTTCAGGATCATATCCTTTGAAAAAGTGGGGTCATCGGGCTAGACCCCCCGACTATCAACAGGCACTTGAACGCTTAAATGTCCATCTCCCGGACTTTGATATTGGCGGTTTTTCTAGTAAGGACACCGCCCCCTCAAAGCCACAAAAAACTTTGGCGAATGCTCTGTTTAGCAAAACTGCTCAAAGCCTGGGAGAAGTTTTTGAGTTGTCCTCCCGCCAGAAGGCGGTGATTGAATGCCTAAAGGGTCCTCATGCGCAGGATTTTTTGACTGTTATCCCGATTTAGGGTTTGGGTCAATGCATGTCCGCAGTAGAGTAAAGGGCTATACTCAAGTACTGGTTGATGATCCCTATGTATCCGGAAGATGAGACATGCCCATCTGCCGTAAAGCTTGCATGGATAAATATGGGGAGCACGCAATCCATTGCAAAGAGCTCCCTGGGTTCAAATACCGGCATGACTGGGTGAAAGACGTTTTGTGGGACATCCTGAGAAGAGCTGGGATTTTCGCAAAAAAGGAGGCCCCTGTAAATTTTCTCATAGACCCTGCGGAAGGGAGATCTACCCTGCGACCAGCAGATCTGCTTGTCTTTGGTTGGGAGAGGGGGAAACATGCTTGCGTGGACCTCACAGGTGTATCTCCTTTGGTTGGGTTAAGGGAAACAGGGTTTGTAGCTGGGCTAGCATCGAGAAAAGCGGAATCGAAGAAAGTAGATAAGCATGCTAAAGCTTGTGCAGAGAACCAACATGTCTTTATCCCTTTCGCCTTTGATACCTTTGGCTCCCTAGCACCAGAAGCTATTCGTTTCTTGACTAGGGTCCAACAGGTCGTCCACAACAACAGTTCTTCTCCAGGGGGCAATGATTTGTCTTTGGTAGACTAGGTTTCGCTATCCAAAAAGGGGTGGCGGCGCAGCTTGTTGCCCGTCTACCTTCTATTGTAATGTAACTTTCGTATTTTGTTATAATAATCATATTTTATTTAAAAAAAAATTTAGTTAATGAATAATTTTAATAACCGTATAATTTTGAATAGTAGTCGTGTTACCGTAGGCATGTACACGCAATGCTGAGGTATACTTTTAAATAGCGGTAAATCCTATGATCCCCACTCGCATTTGTCTTTTTGCTGAAAGTAAGAAAATACGTTTTCCAAGTCTCTGCTAATGCGTAGAAATAAACGTTTACTCATTCGGAAACGACGCCTAAGAACCTTTGGGGTAAGTAGGGTTTTCATCAAAACAATCCTTCATCAAACAAGCATTTGTCGATTCACGATCTCGTTCGAAAAATTGTCTAGCACTTTTGGATGTGTAGGAGCACTAGCTTCTTCCATATATCTCGTCGGGATTATACACGCATTCGTAACCGCATCTTGCTCCAATTCCTCGTCGGTCGACAGACCCCATCGCCTATAAACCCTTTGTAATACTGATTGACAACGGATGATGAGGATGCGAGGGAAGTCATCTTTATAAAAATAATGTGGTGTGGTGTTGTGGTTTTGTGGTGTGGTTGAATGTTTTTTGGTGTGGTTTTGTGGATGTAGTTTGTATATATAATATATTGAAATTGAAAAAAAAAATAAAAAAAATATGACCGTTTGAAAATAAACGTTAGGGGAGAGAGAGACGTTAGGGGATAATGAGTTGTCAAGGTTTGATTGGTTGTGGTTATAAGCTGTGCAGTGTTAAAATTTTAAAGCCCGTCCCTTTTTTTATGTTTAGCGCCTTGTTGTAACGGTGTGGGGGGGGGGGAGGGGTTGCTAAAGGGCGCGAAATTGTGGTTAACGCCCCATTTAAGGCCCCAGTACGCATGGTCTTACGATGAAACTGAATACTTTTGGGTGGAGATCGAACCATCTTGGCTCGGTTGCCGACCACAGACGAGCTAATCAAACGAAAGATTTTGAATGGGCCAAATGTGTGTGGTATGTTCATGTCTGCTGCGGAGTGTATTGATCATGTTTTCACGGGCTGCTATATCGTGTCTCTGGTACGGCAAGGTGTTAGTTCATGGTGTAAGGTGTTAGTTCTGGTACGACATGGTGTTAGTTTATGATTCTAGTTAACAATGCGGACCGAGCCTACTTCCGCATAGGGTCGGGTCAGGACGGATGCGGTCATTGTTGAGTTTGAGGGGGCAACCCCAATTCGGTCGGCGATAATAAGGCACGGGTGATGGGGGAAAAGGGTGATAGATTTCAATTTATTTGCTAACCAAACACAACAATAATGGAATTGAGATTCCAATTCAAACAATTTCTAACTTGTATTAAAATGTTTAAATTCCAAATACAATTCTTTTTAATTCTAATTCCTATATGTCAATGGGTTGGTGATCCCATAGACATTTAAAACACCTAGATTGTGGGAGGTCTTGGGTTCAAATCTCATAAACCACATGATTAAAAATTTGAACTTTCAAAAAAAAAAAAATCTAATTCCTATACGAATTTCATTTTCAAATCATTCCGCAAACTAAACACACATGGTTATTATATTGGAACACCCTAAATTAATATTGACACACCCCCTCTCTATATCTTTCTATCTCTATATATACATATACACCCCCTCTCTCTGTCTCTCTATATATATACAAAAGATGCATATGTATATGTGGATAGAGATAAAAGAGATTGGGATATCCAATATTAACTCCCTAATAGAATTGTTATTCTATCTGCCCAAACTGAGTTTGTTAGGATTTGTACACTAACTAACTTGAAACAATTTATAAATCCATATGTTTATAACTAGTATTTAGATCTCGCGCTTTGCGGCGTGATTGTTAAACCAAACAAAAAGTAAACGTAAGAGAACTACACATGCTTATTGCGACGTGTTAACAACCAACGACAATGATGAGTGGCAATTTAACCTTTTTTTTAATTTATTTTTCTTTTACTTTTACTATTGTACAAATCATAAAACAATAACTACTATTTGTGTTTAAAGGATAAAAATTACGTCATAATGGAAATTGAACCGGAAGTGGATAGTGGAACTACGCCCCTTTTTATGTAACTGGTATCGCTAACTAATTTTGTGGTTTTTAATCGATGTAAAGCCTGTGTCAACATCCTTTTGAACATTTAACGACTTTACTGTTTTTTTTTTTTTTTTGTAATACGAGTCAACGTTTGTGTAGTATAACAATTGTAAAGAAACTTTTTTGTTTTGTAATAGGAGTATTAGATTCAAATATTCCGAACTATCAGTAAATGAGCGCTACCAGTCTCAATTTACGAAATTTGTGCTGACGGTCTCACCTTTTAAAATATTATCCACCAACAGACTATGACTAACAGAATACTACTTATTGTATAAATGGAATAGATTTGTTTTAGTTATAGCTCGTTGGTGGCCACTATGTTATAAGGTGGAATCACCAGCACACATTTCGTTATTTGGGACTGGTGACGACCAATTGCTAATAATTGGGATTAGTTAAATGCAATACTCTTTTGTAATACATACGTTTTTACCGAACTAATCTATCTATATAATAATTGAATACACTTGGGTTGAATCTAGGCCTTAGAGAGAGTATGAGGTATCCACATTGTAATATGGAGCTCCAACTTATTCACTATAAATAACATTTCCAATATTTTTATTGTCTCCATTCTTTCACCACTCTCAATTCTTCCCTAACAATTCTTCCAACGAACATTCCTCAATCTTCTTTTGCATTCTTGGTTCGAGGTTTGTATCTTCTTCTCTGATTTTATAATCTGCATCTAAAATATGGATTCAATCTTCAATTATAAAATCGACCCATATATGTATTCTGGCTAATGTATTCGATTTAATAAACTGGATCCATATCATATGTTCTGTTTTGTAATCTTTTATTTTATGCTTTATGTATTCGATTTCCAGTTTATAAATCGTTTTTTTTCTTTCAATCGCTGGTTAAACCATTGAAAACCATCACCGATAATGTTTTCAAATACAATCAACATAACCCTTCAAACAGATTTACTATTAATTTTCGTGCTTTACAAATATACATAGATTCAATGTTGTTATTCGTTACATATATTCGATATATATATATATATGGATCGGATTTGTTGAATGTTTTTCGTTTTTTTCATTTGAATACTAGAATATCATCCGAAGACAAATATTCGATTATGGCTTATCACAAAGGTGAGCAATTCTTCAAGGTGATGCATGACCCTTCGGCAAGAGTTTTGGTATGAATCTTATTTTCATCTTGATATGGCTCTTTGTTTTTTTAGAAAACTGATTATTTCTTTTGTTAATGTTGTTTTTAACATGTTAATCCAGACATTGCCGACAGCTATGAACAAATTTTTGATTGAACATAAATTGACAACACCTATGGTAAACATTATTAATTTCAACTTTTTTTTGTCTACATGTTTTTTTATATAATACCGAATTGTATCTTAATTGTCCATTTTTTTACGTTAATTTTTCTTTTAGGTTCTACCTTATTCCTTTGTTCAAATGGTGTTTAGAACAACACAAGCTGTTTGTTACTAAGGTTGCACCACAAGAAGTCATTGATGTAGAAATTTAAAACGTTATTTTTTTTTCATTTTTAATGTAAATTATTTGAATTCTTCATGAGAATTTTTACGTTATTTAATAACATTTGCATTTTTTTCTTTTGTATTAATAACTGATTACCAATCAATTAAAAGAGTATTTTAGGAAATCAATTTAATGAAACAATTACCGACTTACCATATTAAACAAGTATTCTTCACCCCATAATTGAGTCTATACAATAATAATTAAGTTAAATTAGCGCCACCATTATTACATAATAAGATTGGAACGTTACCATTGTTATTATTCGGTTTTTAAAATAATATGGGGTGTAATAATGTATAGTATTACGGTTACTTTGTTAATCTTAAGCAATCACCATTTATATATATCCCGGATTAAAAGAAATCAATTACTTTAGATATCAATACATACGAATTGATAATTGATACAAGTCAATCGCATAATAAATGGTGATTGCTATATACGAATGGAAATGTGATTATCTAAACCGTAATCATATGACATTAATTTCTGATTTTAAGCTATTATCATTATTAATGGAAAGTTACAATTCGAATTTAAAAGCATGTAATCAATTCAGTAATAATGCGTAATACTATTTCCTATATTACTTTGTGCTAATCAATTCGAATTTAAGTCGCTAATCAATTCAGTATCTCGAATTTAGGCGCTAATTTATGGCCACTATACAAACATTCCTTATCAAAAATTTATATATAAATGGATGTTGTAAAAATTTATATATAAATTTAAGCAATCACCATTTATCTAAATCGGTCTAATTAAATACACAATCCCCAAACAAATATCACAATCAATATACCACTGTACCATCCGTTTAAAGTTTACAATATGAACAAAGCAAAATTTTACGGCCAATTGACCATTTATAAGATTCAATGAGAATGACGTGATAATATCATTGCCACCACATAAGGACTAATTTCAAAATAGTTGAACGTCCAAAAAAAAGACAACGGAAAAAGGCAAGGAAGAAGCTCTCGATTTCGCCGGTGGGGAATGAACGTCCAAAAAAAGACAACGGGAAGGGGAGGATCTTTTTGATATAGATAGGTTTATATATTGTGTGAGTTCTAATCCGTTGTATGAGAATAACGTGACTCATCGTGGCAATGCATCGCATACTGATACATGTGAATTGGGAGAAGAGGTGACGACCGACGGGTTTCATGAGGACGTGGTGGATATAACCGGCCCTGTTGAAATTGTTGATGGGAACGTGACTGAGAATGGTGTTACTAAGGAGGTTTCGGATACAATCGAGTTTGGGAAGAAGCTTGGCGTCGAAAATATTGATATGTTTGAGTCTTCGGTTGGTGATTTGGTTAGGGAGGAAGGTTTTCAATCGGGTCACCAATGAATGTGGTTTCTCTAAATATACGGGGTATGGGGTCCGACGTCAAAGCGGATTGGGTTAAGGGGTTACGAAGTGATAACGAAGTGTGTATGATTATGCTACAGGAGTCTCAGTTGGTGTCTATCGATGGTATCGACTTGGGTAAGTTTTGGGTCCATGGGGAGTTCGTTTTTGAATGGGTGCCTTCCTCGGGACGGTCCGGTGGTCTAGTAACTATGTGGAATCCGAAGGTGTTCAAGTCGGTTGGGGTTACAAAGCATGACAATTTCCTTATGGTTAAAGGAGAGGTGAAGGATGATGGTGGTTCTTATGCTTGTGTGAATACGTATGTGCCGCACAAACTGGTGGATAAGAGGCGAGTTTGGGCTGACTTGACATCGTTGATTGATACGGACATGGGTCATTGGATAATAGGTGGTGATTTTAATTGTGTTCGTAATCGTGACGAAAGAAGAAACTCTAAATTTAAGGCGGCAGCGGCGTTGGAATTTAACGATTTTATTGATGATTTGGCACTTCACGAATTTATTTTGCGAAATCGTAAATTTACTTTTTGTGCAGGTAACAAACTAAGTAGCATTGATAGGATTTTTGTGTCCACATCGATTTATGATCGGTGGCCGAATGCGGATTATCGTGCTTTATCAAGGCTTCATTCGGATCACAGCCCGTTACTGTTGAAGTTGGCTTCGAGGAATTATGGTTGAGTAGAGAAGGTATTGATGAGGTGGTTCAGAAGGCTGTTCAAGTCGATTATAATACGAGTATGAAGGCTAATTTGCGGCTCATGGAAAAGTTAAGAAGAATCAAGGATGCTTTATTAATATGGATGAAAGAGGTGAAATCTAAAGAAGCAGAGGAGGTGGTGGATTTAAAAAAAGAGATTGATGATCTAGAGGTGACTATGGAGAATAGAGAGTTATTAGAAGAAGAGCAATGGGTTTATGAAGAAGGGGCCAAGCGAGTCAAGTGGTTAGAGGTTTTGAAGATTAAGGACGTGAAACAAAAGTCCCGGGTGAAGTGGGCCAAGGAGGGAGACGAGAACTCGGTTTTTTTCATGGATTTATTAATAGTCGAAAGGCGAGTAATGGGATTCCGGGATTGATGATAAATGGGAACCGGGAGACGCGGCCTAGTTTCGTTAAAAAAGAGGTGTTGAGCTTCTTTCGTAATAAGTTTAAGGAGGAGATTATGGTTCGGCCTTTTATGAGATGTTTTGATTTAAAGCATCTTTCTGCTTCGGACGCGGATATGTTGGTGACTCGCTTTTTTGAACCTGAGATTAAGGAGGCGGTCTTTAGCTGTGGTAGTGATAAAGCTCCAGGGCCGGATGGGTTTAATTTTGGGTTTATTAAAAGATTTTGGCCTCTATTGCGTGAAGATTTCTTGAATATATTTTATGAATTTTTCGACTCAGGTATCATAAGCAGGGGGGCTGGCTCGTCTTTTATTACCTTGATACCTAAGGTAAATGACCCGATTTCTTTGGGTGAATTTCGTCCAATTAACTTGATTGGGGTTGTCAGTAAGGTGATATCAAAAGGGCTTGCAAATAGATTGAAGAAGGTGATGAATTCTATTATTCATGAGACTCAAACCGCGTTTATTGCGGGGAGATATATTCTTGATGGCCCGCTAATTGTGAGTGAAGTTTTGGCTTGGGCTAGACGAGGTGGTAAACGGTTCTTCATGTTTAAGATTGATTTTGAAAAGGCTTATGACAATGTGAATTGGGGGTTCTTGTTAATGGTGCGACTGGATTGCTGGGGTGCTTTCGTCGGCGAGATCTTCGGTTCTATTCAACGGTGCTCCTACGTTTGAGTTCTCGTGTACCAAAGGTATGAGACAAGGTGATCCTATTTCTCCTTTTCTTTTTATAATTGCCATGGAGGCGTTATCGGGGTTGGTTAAGAAAGCATGTGTTGAAGGGGATTTTAAAGGGGTCCAACTTCCTAATAATGGTCCTTGTATTTCTCATTTATTGTATGCGGATGATGCCTTGTTGATGGGGGAATGGTCGGAGTCTAATTTTATTACGTTGAAAAGAATTTTGAGGATATTTTACTTGTGCTCGGAGCTTAAGATCAACATTAAGAAGTCCGTTCTATATGGTGTTGGGTTAAATGATGATGAGGTTTTGGCTAGGGCAAATGAATTGGGATGTTGTTTGGGGGTTCTCCCGTTCAAATATCTTGGTATCCAAATGGGATCTAACATGGGGAGGATAAACAATTGGGAGCCGGTTGTGGAGGTTTTTCAAAGACGTCTTTCTAAATGGAAGTCAAGGACTCTATCTATGGGGGGTAGGGTTGTTTTGATTAAATCGGTTTTGGAGAGTCTTCCGACCTATTATTTCTCGCTTTTCAAGGCGCCGGTAGTGATGGTTAATCGTCTTGACAAAATGGTGAGGAAGTTTTTATGGGGAGGTAATGCGGATCAAAATAAAATTCACTGGGTCGGGTGGGAGGTGGTTACTCGTCCTAAAAACCTAGGCGGTTTGGGTCTTACGAAGTTGGATAATAGTAATAATGCGTTACTCTTGAAGTGGATTTGGCGATATAGAACCTAGGGTGAGGCGTTATGGAGGTTAGTGATTGATGCGATTCATGGTTCGAATCGTAGATGGATTTCTGTTCCTTATAATAAGAATGTGCGTGGAGTTTGGGGTAAGATTGTTGCTAGTGGAGACCGTTTGATTATTCACGGGTCGTCCTTTAATAGTTTGCTCCAAGCCCGGGTTGGAAACGGCAAAAGTATTAAGTTTTGGATTGATCCGTGGTTAAATGGGTCTCCTCTAAAAGTGCTATTTCCGTCTTTGTTTCGCCTTGATAAAAACAAGTGGTGTCTTGTGGCGGATAGAGTTTCTTTTAATGGGCGAATGGGTATTATGGCGTGGGAGTGGAAGAGGTATCCTGCCTCGGATCAAGAGATGCACGAGCTGATTCATTGTTCGCGATTGGTTTCTGGTACAACTTTGCAGGATAGGCCCGATGGGTGGGTGTGGAATGACCGATCTTTGCAAGATGTCACGGTTCAGGACACTAAACAGTGGGTCGAAGGGGCGCAAGGGATTGATTTTTCTGCGGAAACTTTTTGGGTTAAGTGGTTGCCGGCTAAATGCAATTTGTTCTTTTGGAGAGCTGTTTTGAATCGTATTCCAACGCTAGATGCTCTTCGGCGTAGGAATATAATGGTGGAAGATGTTGGTTGCATGTTATGCGAGGGGCCGGTTGAGTCCGTTGATCATATTGTAGCTGAGTGCTGGTTCACGAATGGAGTGTGGAGTGGCATTGCTAGATGGTGTAATATTGCGCCGATATATTTGTTTTCTATTCGTGATATCATGGCTATTGGGCAGAGTTCGGGTATGTCTCAGCCGAAGAAGGAGGTGCTTAATGGTATCTTGGTGATTACGTTATGGAGAATTTGGAAGGCTAGAAATGAGAAAGTATTTTCAAAGACTACTACAGTAATCTCGCAAGTTATTGCGGATGTGAAGGCCCTCAGTTTTCTTTGGTTTAATAGTCTATGTAAGGATAATGATGTTAGTTGGGAGGGTTGGCGTCGTTTTAATTTTGATGTTTTGTAAGTGATTTTTTTGTGGCTATCTCTGTCTTGGAGATAGGCCGGTGTGTTTTAATGAAAGTTGCCTTAAAAAACATATATTAAGCTAACATAAATGTACATGCACATGGAAGGCAACTTGTGTGGAGTTTTTTTTGTTTTTGTATCTTATAACCAAATTAGTTGAGTTTATTCAATAATTTAACATCTTAATCAAATACCACAGACTCATTGATCCATACGCCTAATTACATCATTATATCTCCCAATAAAAACAACATCAAACATGGATGTCAAACACCTAATTAATGAGATTAATTACATTCAAACCTTAATGCTAATTCCGTAATCATCTCCTAATAACCGGTCGTTTAATTTATGACATTAATTTCTGATTTTAAGCTAATATCATTATTAATGGAAAGTTACAATTCGAATTTAAAAGCGTGTAATCAATTCAGTAATAATCAATAATACTATTTCCTATATCACTTTGTGCTAATCAATTCGAATTTAAGTCGCTAATCAATTCAGTACCTCAAAATTAGGCGCTAATTTATGGCCACTTTACAAACATTCCTTATCAAAATTTTATATATAAATGGATGCAGTAAAATTTTATATATAAATTGAAGCAATCACCATTTATCTAAATCGGTCTAATTAAATACACAATCCCCTAAAAAATATCGCAATCAATATACCACTGTACCATCCGTTTAAAGTTTACAATATGAACAAATGAACAAGGCAAAATTTTACGGCCAATTGACCATTTATAAGATTCAACGAGAATGACGTGATAATATCATTGCCACCACATAAGGACTAATTTCAAAATAGTTGAACAAAATGGGATGTACATATATTAAGCATCCCTAATGATTCCTGTGTCTTCTGTAATGTGGAAGAGGAAAACTCTTTGCATCTTTACACCAGCTGCGGGTTTACGTTTGGTATTTGGGTGGCGATAGGATCCTGGTGCAAGTTAGGTCCTATCTTCGCCTTTGACATTAAAGATTTGTTACGGACCGATCCTGTTATTCGAAGTAAGGAGGCTACCAAAATTATTCAAGGGATCGTTATGGTTACAATGTGGGTTATTTGGAGCTCGAGAAACGACAAGATTTTTAGAGATACGGAGCCTAAAATTGTGAAAGTTTTAGCCAAAGTTAAGTCACTATCTTTACTTTGGTTAAAGGCTAGGTCTAAGTATAAGAATTTAGTTTGGAAGGATTGGGCTTTATATCCGTTGTACATGTTGTAGTCGTTTTGTTTTTGCTTCGGTCCTTGTTTTGAGGACCGTTAGCGGTTTTTAATGAAGTTCACCTTTCAAAAAAAAAAAAAAAAAACATATATTAAGCTAACATAAATGTACATGCACATGGAAGACAACTTGTGTGGAGTTTTTTTGTTTTTGTATCTTATAATCAAATTAGTATAGTTTATTCAATAATTTAACATCTTAATCAAATACCACAGACCCATTCATCCAAACGCCTAATTACATCATTATATATCCCAATAAAAACAACATCAAACATGGATGTCAAACGCCTAATTAATGAGATTAATTACATTAAAAAATTAATGCTAATTCCGTAATCATCTCCTAATAACCGGTCATTTAATTTATGACATTAATTTCTGATTTTAAGCTAATATCATTATTAATGGAAAGTTACAATTCGAATTTAAAAGCGTGTAATCAATTCAGTAATAATGCATAATAGTATTTCCTATATTACTTTGTGCTAATCAATTCGAATTTAAGTCGCTAATCAATTCAGTATCTCGAAATTAAGTGCTAATTTATGGCCACTTTACAAACATTCCTTATCAAAATTTTATATATAAATGGATGCAGTAAAATTTTATATATAAATTTAAGCAATCACCATTTATTTAAATCGGTCTTATTAAATACACAATCCCCTAACAAATATCGCAATCAATATACCACTGTACCATCCGTTTAAAGTTTACAATATGAACAAATGAACAAGGCAAAATTTTATGGCCAATTGACCATTTATAAGATTCAACGAGAATGACGTGATAATATCATTGCCACCACATAAGGACTAATTTCAAAATAGTTGAACAAAACGGGATGTCCATATATTAAGCATCCCTAATGATTCCTGTGTTTTCTGTAATGTGGAAGAGGAAAACTCTTTGCATCTTTACACCGGCTGCGGGTTTACGTTTGGTATTTGGGCGGCGATAGGATCCTGGTGTAAGTTAGGTCCTATATTCGCCTTTGACATTAAAGATTTGTTACGGACCGATCCTTTTGTTCGAAGTAAGGAGGCTACCAAGATTATTCAAGGGATCGTTATGGCTACAATGTGGGTTATTTGGAGCTCGAGAAACAACAAGATTTTTAGAGATACGGAGCCTAAAATTGTGAAAGTTTTAGCCAAAGTTAAGTCACTATCTTTCCTTTGGTTAAAGGCTAAGTCTAAGTATAAGAATTTAGTTTGGAAGGATTGGGCTTTATATCCGTTGTACATGTTGTAGTCGTTTTGTTTTTGCTTCGGTCCTTGTTTTGAGGACCGTTAGCGGTTTTTAATGAAGTTCACCTTTCAAAAAAAAAAAAACATATATTAAGCTAACATAAATGTACATGCACATGGAAGACAACTTGTGTGGAGTTTTTTTGTTTTTGTATCTTATAATCAAATTAGTATAGTTTATTCAATAATTTAACATCTTAATCAAATACCACAGACCCATTCATCCAAACGCCTAATTACATCATTATATATCCCAATAAAAACAACATCAAACATGGATGTCAAACGCCTAATTAATGAGATTAATTACATTAAAAAATTAATGCTAATTCCGTAATCATCTCCTAATAACCGGTCGTTTAATTTATGACATTAATTTCTTATTTTAAGCTAATATCATTATTAATGGAAAGTTACAATTCGAATTTAAAAGCGTGTAATCAATTCAGTAATAATGCATAATACTATTTCATATATTACTTTGTGCTAATCAATTCGAATTTAAGTCGCTAATCAATTCAGTATCTCGAAATTAGGCGCTAATTTATGGCCACTTTACAAACATTCCTTATCAAATTTTATATATAAATGGGTGCAGTAAAATTTTATATATAAATTCAAGCAATCACCATTTATCTAAATCGGTCTAATTAAATACACAATCCCCTGACAAATATCGCAATCAATATACCACTGTACCATCAGTTTAAAGTTTACAATATGAACAAATGAACAAGGCAAAATTTTACGGCCAATTGACCATTTATAAGATTCAAAGAGAATGACGGGATAATATCATTGCGACCACATAAGGACTAATTTCAAAATTGTTGAACAAAATGGGATGTACATATATTAAGCATCCCTAATGATTCCTGTGTTTTATGTAATGTGGAAGGGGAAAACTCTTTGCATCTTTACACCGGCTGCGGGTTTACGTTTGGTATTTGGGCGGTGATAGGATCCTGGTGCAAGTTAGGTCCTATCTTCGCCTTTGTCGTTAAAGATTTGTTACGGACCGATCCTGTTATTCGAAGTAAGGAGGCTACCAAGATTATTTAAGGGATCGTTGTGGTTACAATGTGGGTTATTTGGAGCTCGAGAAACGACAAGATTTTTAGAGATAATGAGCATAAATTGTGGAAGTTTTAGCCAAAGTTAAGTCACTATCTTTCCTTTGGTTAAAGGCTAGGTCTAAGTATAAGAATTTAGTTTGGAAGGATTGGGCTTTATATCCGTTGTACATGTTGTAGTCGTTTTGTTTTTGCTTCGGTCCTTGTTTTGAGGACCGTTAGCGGCTTTTAATGAAGTTCACCTTTCAAAAAAAAAAAAAAAACATATATTAAGCTAACATAAATGTACATGCACATGGAATGCAACTTGTGTGGAGTTTTTTTGTTTTTATATCTTATAACCAAATTAGTAGAGTTTATTCAATTATTTAACATCTTAATCAAATACCACAGACCCATTGATCCAAACGCCTAATTACATCATTAAATCTCCAAATAAAAACAACATCAAACATGGATGTCAAACGCTTAATTAATGAGATTAATTACATTCAAACCTTAATGCTAATTCCGTAATCATCTCCTAATAACCGGTCGTTTAATTTATGACATTAATTTCTGATTTTAAGCTAATATCATTATTAATGGAAAGTTACAATTCGAATTTAAAAGCGTGTAATCAATTCAGTAATAATGCATAATACTATTTCCTATATTACTTTGTGCTAATCAATTCGAATTTAAGTCGCTAATCAATTCAGTATCTCGAAATTAGGCGCTAATTTATGGCCACTTTACAAACATTCCTTATCAAATTTTATATATAAATGGGTGTAGTAAAATTTTATATATAAATTCAAGCAATCACCATTTATCTAAATCAGTCTAATTAAATACACAATCCCCTAACAAATATCGCAATCAATATACCACTGTACCATCCGTTTAAAGTTTACAATATGAACAATCGAACAAGGCAAAATTTTACGGCCAATTGACCATATATAAGATTCAACGAGAATGACGTGATAATATCATTGCCACCACATAAGGACTAATTTCAAAATAGTTGAACAAAATGGGATGTACATGTATTTAGCTATTAGAAATGTACATGCACATGGAAGGCAGCTTGTGTGGAGTTTTTTTTTTCTTTGTATCTTATAACCAAATTAGTAGAGTTTATTCAATAATTTAATATCTTAATCAAATACCACAAACTCATTGATCCAAACGCCTATTTACATCATTAGACTATCCGTTGTGGCTATAGGTGAGCAATGGCTCTATCCTCTCAATTTTAGCCACGTAAGCACCCACTTGGCAGGGTGATAAAACTCTGGTTCACTAGCATGATGGTGTTGTGGCTAGAGGTGAGCAGCAGCTTTATCCAATTTTAATTTATTTTCCATTTTTTTTAAACTTTGTTATTTTAAATTTATAATAATTAAATTTGTAACACAAATTAAATAATAAACGTAAATTTTTCATTAATTAAAAAATTAAAAACACATACAATAATAAAAAATACTTAATTAAAATAATTAAACTACTCTTCCTCGTCGATGGGGTGTTCTTGTTCCATCTCGTATTCCTTCACGAGACGTGCTTGTTCTAGTTCAAGTCATAGTTATCAAACGCGCTAGGCGCACTCAAGGCACATAGGCCTCGCCTAGGGCCTAGGCGCGTGGCGCAAAAAAGCGAGGGTCTAAGATAAAAAAAAGCGAACAAAGAAAATAAAGTAAAAAGATATTAAAAGAATACTATTTTTCATCTACTTAGTATCAAATGTTTTAAAATATTGATGTATTAGTGTATAGAAGTAGTTTTCCTTAGATAAAAGTAGAAATCTAGTAGGAATCTAGCCATAATTTAACGAATTTGGCTGGAAACTCTCCAGAATTTGGGAATCTAGCTGAAATCTGCACGTAAACCATCACCTAGAGAATTAAAGCGCGATTTACTCGACTCAAAGCGCAAGTGCATCGCTTCGCCTAAAAAATGGGCCTAGGCGTAAGAGGCGATGGCTTTTAAAAACTATGGTTCAAGTATCTTTCGATGAGGCATTGGTATGTTGCTAAAGTCTCTCGCTAAAAAGTCCATGTCCCTCATTCGAACTTTATGAACTTTAGCTTTGGCCGTCATCTCCATTGTCGTCCTTATTTTGGTTATTTCCCCCGAGAACTCCGCATCGGCTTCGTTGACAGGTTGTTTAGCCTTTGTTTTGTCCCTTCCAACGGGTCGACCAAGGGGAGACAGGGTAAGACCCTCATCATTGAGGTCAACCCCCACGTGAGCATCCGAGCTCGTAGAGGAGATGTACCCACCCAATAAAAAACAACATCAAACATGGATGTCAAACGCCTAATTAATGAGATTCATTACATTCAAACCTTAATGCTAATTCCGTAATCATCTCCTAATAACCGGTCGTTTAATTTATGACATTAATTTATGATTTTAAGCTATTATCATTATTAATGGAAAGTTACAATTCGAATTTAAAAGCGTGTAATCAATTCAGTAATAATGTATAATACTATTTCCTATATTATTTTGTGCTAATCAATTCGAATTTAAGTCATTAATAAATTCAGTATCTCGAAATTAAGCGCTAATTTATGGCCACTTTACAAACATTCCTTATCAAAATTTTATATATCAATGGATGCAGTAGAATGAGTTAGTTTGCGTACAGTCGAAGATATCCATGGCTGCTGTCAAAGCACAGGAGTTTACCATGGTTAACCAAGTTGATAATAGCTTAAATGATGTTTCTTTAAAGCTAAAGATTATTCGGGTTTGGCATCTACCCGATTGTCGGAATTCTAAAGACGTTTACTCAATTGAGATGATCATCATTGATGAAAATGTAATTCCCAAATCCAAATTTTTGTTAAAGGCTTCTATTTGCGTATTTCATTATTTACTATACACTATTATATATATATATATATATATATAGATACTAATAGTAAATAGTAATTTATATGTCACACCCTCAAATTACCACTTGCGGGGTTTTACCGCGAGGCGCATGACAAACCAGGATCCAAGTCAACGGTCACAATAAACAACACTATATGAAAATACATAACATTCAAAAGACATAGTTTTCATAAACCCATAAACTGTAGCGAAAGCATTCAACGAGTTACAATACAAAGTTTCAATGTTTCAAATGTTTAATGCAAAACGTGAACTAAACTCTAGACGCCAGTGCAGACCCGTGCACCTAGTTCCATTTGTTGCTACCTTAGCGACCTGAGAAAAACATGCCAAAAAGATGTCAACATATAATGCTGGTGAGTTCACAGGTTTGTTCAAAATGCTATCAAGATGTTACCAGAATGTTACCATGTCCATACTATATCCATGTTACCAAGTACGCTAGCTAGGCGTATGTTTTGTTACTACTACGATTGAAAAACCATTACTAGACTGTTACCATGTGTTCAGCCCGATGTGTTGTAGCCATGCTACGAGTGTTACCAGTTCGAGACAATATGCACCCGCCCGGCCCTCCAAGCCGTCGAATGGGGTTTGTCAAACCCAATAGATCTATCCACATTTCCCCCGTTGTGGATCCCCGCATGATGTGTCGTAAAACACATCTATTCTCTTATGTATTTTAAGTTATAATTGAGTCTTTTGTATATAGTTTTTAATAGTTTTAGGCGTGTATTCGTTTGTTTGTCTATTTTTATCATTTTATAGATTTTTATTAGTTTTTAGTACTTATTTATTTATTTTATTATTTTATAGGTGCTTGTGGAAAATGAGCTCAAAAAGAAAGAATTTTAATTGAGACACGAATACTTGAGAGCATGTGTTCATGGACGTTGGAGCGTAAACGAGCAACTTTGGTTAAATCAAGAACACCCGAGTCTAGACCATCGCGTTATAATACTACTACTAATAATAATAATAATTAATAAAAAAAAAAAATGGCTTGGGCTCGTGGCCCAAAGCCTAAAAGAACAACAAGTCGGTTATTGTATATAGATATGGATATACTATTTTTTTTCTTGGGCGGCAATTAAAGAGGAAGGAAAGATACATTCCAATCGCACAGAAGAAAAGGAACAATTCATTGGAATTCAAATTGCTTTAAAAAAAAAAGACAAAAAGGAACGGTCAACTACGTTGACGATCGAACGAGCACGGAAGGAGAAAAGGCCACGGGCACGTTAAAGATCAAGAGCCAACGAGCCTTGGGTTAGGTTTAGTTTTTATTTATTTTTTCTATAGACATGGTTAAAGCTATATTTATTTATATTGTGAACATGTTTTTAAATATTATGAACTAGACTTTTATGGTTGCTTAGGTTTATGAACTAGACACAGTATTTGCAGTTTTTAATGATTCTTGGTTTTTAATTTTGATGTGTAGGATTACATGATTTTTATTTCTATTGTTGGATTTGATATATGTGTGTTGGTGTTAATTTTATTTGAAGTTTGTTTATTGGTTTTGTGGAGCTAGGCATGTAGAGATACCCCCTAGGTCTATAAATCAATCTAGTTCGTCAACTTAGGTTAGCGTGCTAGTATTTGGAGTTGGAGTACGACACAAGTATAACAAACTAATATAATAAATTAACTAAGACGTGCAGTCCATTCTTGAGGGTGAGAAATCTAACTCGAGATTGCTAGGTGACTAACTAGGCATTGTTCGGTAGTTGGCAAGCGCTAGGGCGGGAGTCGCTACTTGTCCGTGTTTAGAGTTCTCCTAGGTTTTCTTCAGTAGAGTTTAAGTCTGCTTCATAGTTTGAGGGTTTTAATCCAGGAGAGGTTTTAATCTGATTTCTGTGGGATTTTGGTACGCTAGGGCGATCCAGATCCATCTTAGCATTTCTACACTTGTCCCGCCTTGAGTCTAGTGAGCTATCTTTGACAGGAGGTTTATTAGATAAGAATAGGGTCTCAAGTTAATTACCAGATTCAGGATTTATTGCTAGTGTCTAGGGATTTTACCTAAGTAACCAGCCTTCTTCCTATCCGATTTCTCCAAGTTCCTAGGTTCGTATAAGCAATTGAGGTTATTTTGTTTATATTTAGTTTATTCTAAGTTTGTAATTAGTAGTTGAAAATACCCCCAATTTAAGTATATATTTATTTAGGCTAGTATTCGGTATAGGTTGTGATCTAGAGTTGCATTCGCGTCTTTGGGTTCGATACTCGGTCTTACCTGTTTACTGCTTTGCGACCGGTACACTTGCCGTGCGTGTGTAGTTTTTAGGTGAGTCGTTTTAATTAAAGCTTGTGTTATTTTTATATATACATTTACACACATCATGTTTTTGGCGCCGTTGCCGGGGACGCAATTCGCACTCTTGAGAACTTCCCAAACCGTTTGTCTGGTCTTTTAATTTGTAAATAGTTTTTGTTTTTTTCCTGTACTTATTATTTTTTATTTTTTATTTGTTTTTATTCTTAATATATAATTTTTTTTTTTAATCATGTGCGAGATCTGCGGAGGACCCCATTTTACCATAAGATGCCCTCATTCATATTCATCGGGGTATTCCACGGATTATTATGCTAACGAGTATTTGCAGCCGCAGCCATATCAGTCATACCAGCCTTCATACCCACAGGCAAACCGGTGGTTTAACCCTGCAACATCTGAGTCACTAGATAGAAGAAAAAGTCGGCATGATTATCTACAAGCTGAGATGTATGAGGATAGGCATGGTGGTAGCTCGTCAGAGTATCCACCTAGCCAACATTTGTATCCACATCCCGATTATCGGGATGTCTCGTCTCACACTAGACCCGATTTTGCCGCCTTAGTTGCTAAACAACAGCTCATGCTCGAGGATATCGATTCTTTGCTATCCAAGCGCACCGACTCTTTGAGGGAACAAGATGCGGCACTTAAAAGGCTAGAGGCTCGGGTGGATGAACTGAAGACCATAATGGACGCCTTAGTCCCACCTTTGGTTCAGCAGGATGAGCAGCCTTGCCAGATCTCTAGTTCAGTAGTATACCCTTGGGAGGCAGATGTCTGGAGTGATGATGAGGAGATAGAAAGGATAGCTTGGGACGCGCATAGGAAAGCCATGATGGAGAAGATAGGGGAGACTGAGGAAGATATGGACTTTTCAGAATCCACAGGCTGGCTGTTTGAGGAAGAAGTGGTGGAAGAGGAAGACACCACTAACCTGCTTGAAGAACCAGCTGATGGGGAAGCAGAGTTTGGTGACGAGTTGGTTGATTTGTCAGCCCCAGAAGTGGACAAAAATTTTGAACAAGTGTCACCAAACAAGGAAGATGAGAAAGAAGCAGTGGTGGAAGAAGAAGAACACCACAGCCGGCCCGTGCAGGCATTGGATATTACACTGCTACTAGTGCCACCACCATGGCCACCACCACGGGAGAAGGCGAAGAGGCACCTGGACCGACACAGGGTGAGGGTCAGGAGTTGCAGAGACAACAAGTCCCCTCATTACATGCCAAGAATCAGGTTTGGTCCAGGTAAATTTAAATATTGGTGGCCCGACCCATTTAAATTCGATAAAATATTTTTCAATTCCACTAATGTAATTTTTCTAAATAATATGGACCGGGTGGAATTAAACGGGTTGGATCGGGTCCAGATAAAAGAGAAGCCTCCTGATTAAGTTTAAGTGTGGGGAGGCTTTGTAGAGTTTGTAAATTTATGTTTATACCTATTTATTTTTTTTTTCTAGCTTTTCATTTTTTTTGTGGTCCATTCTTCGGTAGTGGTTAGTAGGTTTTTATCTTTCTATTTTATCTTTGTTTTTTTTTTTGTGTCTTTGAGTCAGTTAGCAGGTTTGCGTGTTTGCTTAAGTAGAGGAAATTTCACAATGAGCGGATCCCATGTATTATCTTTATATATATTTTATGAGTGGGAGTTTTGGTAAAGGTTTGGGTAATAAAAGAGATTTTTTTTTTCTTAAAAAAAAAAAAAAAAAGTTAATTAACTTTCTGTGAAAAAAGATTTTTCACGTAATGTGAGGAGTCTGGGCTGACCTGTTCGCCTTATGCGACCAGCTATTACCCCGGAAAGTTATATTTTTTTTTCTCTTGCAACGCGTGTTGTGATCACCAGTGTCCTTCACGTTAAGCGAGACCCATATTTTTTTTTTCTTTCTTTCTACCCATTTGGTTCTACCACCATTCACCGCCATTTTGCCAAGCAGGTACGTTTTCTTGTTTGTTGTTAAATTATGAGTCTAAGTTAGTAGTTTGAGTCTTTTTATTTTTGTGTGGTTCGGTATTATGCTCGGGTTTTGTTTGTTTTGTTTTGCGCAGGTTTGGATTGTACCACCCGTACTCAATCTCCATTCGGGTGATTCTGGACCTGTACGTTATATTGAAGTAACCCGAGAGTTTACCATTGTTTCAGAGCCGATCGCGACCAAAATGCTATACGATCGAGCTGGATTGGACTAGAGTTTTTGAAGCTTACGCATTAATTAACCAGCTAAGTCTTTTTCAATTTGCCCTCGTCTTTTTATTTTTGTATTCGGATTTTTTTTTATTATTTTTTGTTTTGAGTCGTTTTCTATTCCTACATTGAGGGCAATGTAGAGTTTAAGTGTGGGGATGGGAAACTGTCGTTTAGTTTGTATATAAAGTCGTTTAGTCTGTATATAGAGTCGTTTTGAGTGAAAAAAAAATTAGAAAAAAAAAAAAAAACTGAAAAAAAAAAGTCCCTGGTTTTGAAGTTTGTATTATATAAAATATGGAAAATGATAGGTAAAGTTAGGTGTCCGGTTTTCAAATAGTATGTGTAATAAGAGATTAAAACTGATTGAAAACGTGTCTGATTTGGGATATGTGGGTAGGCTCGGCCGGTAGAAAGGTTTCCTTTGAAAAGTAATAAATTAATTATGTTAGGCTATTTTGTGGGTTCTCATCTAGGAGAAACGGGGAGACCGAAACCGCCAAAAATAGTATAAGAAGCACCGTTATAAGTAGAAAACCGTTAGAATTTCTAATCACTTAAAAAAAAATTAGAAATCAAAGCAAAAATGCTGAAGCTTAAGGTGCCTGGCCACTGGGATAGCGACTTGGATTGGTCACACCCTCTGAGTTAAGTATGCTGAGATGAAAAAAAAAAATGCTGAAGCTTAAGGTGCCTGGCCACTGGGATAGCGACTTGGATTGGTCACACCCTCTGAGTTAAGTATGCAAAAAAAAAAAAAAAAAAAAAAAAGTGATTTTAAATTCTCTTGGTTTTCTACATAAGACGTTTGGGAAATGGTCAATTGGTCGTTCCTTTAGCTTCATAAGCTTGAGGCGGGATTAGGAGGAACTGTGGCTCCTTCGAGTGAGACCCTAGATAGACTAATCAACATGAACTTAACATAAATAAAAAGGGGCTTGGAAACCGGTGTGAGTTTAAGAGGATCAATATACCTGCAATCGCAATCAATACGTTAGTAGATTATTAATTAAGTAACCTATGTTTTGAAACTGGATGTAAACCTAACTGTGATTCCATAGCATAATTCTTTTTCAGGGACGAAAAAGAGTCAAGTGTGGGGATGTTTGATGTGTCGTAAAACACATCTATTCTCTTATGTATTTTAAGTTATAATTGAGTCTTTTGTATATAGTTTTTAATAGTTTTAGGCGTGTATTCGTTTGTTTGTCTATTTTTATCATTTTATAGATTTTTATTAGTTTTTAGTACTTATTTATTTATTTTATTATTTTATAGGTGCTTGTGGAAAATGAGCTCAAAAAGAAAGAATTTTAATTGAGACACGAATACTTGAGAGCATGTGTTCATGGACGTTGGAGCGTAAACGAGCAACTTTGGTTAAATCAAGAACACCCGAGTCTAGACCATCGCGTTATAATACTACTAATAATAATAATAATAATTAATAAAAAAAAAAAAGAAAAAATGGCTTGGGCTCGTGGCCCAAGCCTAAAAGAACAACAAGTCGGTTATTGTATATAGATATGGATATACTATTTTTTTTCTTGGGCGGCAATTAAAGAGGATGGAAAGATACATTCCAATCGCACAGAAGAAAAGGAACAATTCATTGGAATTCAAATTGCGTTAAAAAAAAGACAAAAAGGAACGGTCAACTACGTTGACGATCGAACGAGCACGGAAGGAGAAAAGGCCACGGGCACGTTAAAGATCAAGAGCCAACGAGCCTTGGGTTAGGTTTAGTTTTTATTTATTTTTTCTATAGACATGGTTAAAGCTATATTTATTTATATTGTGAACATGTTTTTAAATATTATGAACTAGACTTTTATGGTTGCTTAGGTTTATGAACTAGACACAGTATTTGCAGTTTTTAATGATTCTTGGTTTTTAATTTTGATGTGTAGGATTACATGATTTTTATTTCTATTGTTGGATTTGATATATGTGTGTTGGTGTTAATTTTATTTGAAGTTTGTTTATTGGTTTTGTGGAGCTAGGCATGTAGAGATACCCCCTAGGTCTATAAATCAATCTAGTTCGTCAACTTAGGTTAGCGTGCTAGTATTTGGAGTTGGAGTACGACACAAGTATAACAAACTAATATAATAAATTAACTAAGACGTGCAGTCCATTCTTGAGGGTGAGAAATCTAACTCGAGATTGCTAGGTGACTAACTAGGCATTGTTCGGTAGTTGGCAAGCGCTAGGGCAGGAGTCGCTACTTGTCCGTGTTTAGAGTTCTCCTAGGTTTTCTTCAGTAGAGTTTAAGTCTGCTTCATAGTTTGAGGGTTTTAATCCAGGAGAGGTTTTAATCTGATTTCTGTGGGATTTTGGTACGCTAGGGCGATCCAGATCCATCTTAGCATTTCTACACTTGTCCCGCCTTGAGTCTAGTGAGCTATCTTTGACAGGAGGTTTATTAGATAAGAATAGGGTCTCAAGTTAATTACCAGATTCAGGATTTATTGCTAGTGTCTAGGGATTTTACCTAAGTAACCAGCCTTCTTCCTATCCGATTTCTCCAAGTTCCTAGGTTCGTATAAGCAATTGAGGTTATTTTGTTTATATTTAGTTTATTCTAAGTTTGTAATTAGTAGTTGAAAATACCCTCAATTTAAGTATATATTTATTTAGGCTAGTATTCGGTATAGGTTGTGATCTAGAGTTGCATTCGCGTCTTTGGGTTCGATACTCGGTCTTACCTGTTTACTGCTTTGCGACCGGTACACTTGCCGTGCGTGTGTAGTTTTTAGGTGAGTCGTTTTAATTAAAGCTTGTGTTATTTTTATATATACATTTACACACATCACCGCACATTCATGGTTTCCCCCGGGACTTTAAAAGATCGTATAGTACACAAGTTTAAAACCATAGTATGACATATTTTACCAAAATAGTTTAGTGCATGTTTTCTCCCCCAAAAGTTAAAGCAGTAAAAGTGGGGCCGTGAACTCACCTTAAGTAGCGTTCTTCAGATATAAGTAAAGATGTTTAGCCCTTGATAATCCCTCTACCGGAGATCTATCAAAATTTCACATAAGTGTTCCGACTAATAACCATAAGGTTATCTAGTCCCTGATTGTCCAGATCGTAACCAAGTATGTTTTAAAACGTGTTTAGGTGTTTAACCGACACACTAGACCGACCCGACATCCCGTTGGTGACCCATTACCCTAACTAATCAAGTACACATAGATTACACACAAGGTTCAAGCATAAAACACTTAGTTTGTATCAAAAATCTCATTTCTGCATCAGAACGGTCGAACCAGTCAGTTTTAAGTCTCCTTCGCACCTTTTTGTCTCCTTCGCACCCTTTTACATCTCGTTCGACCGTTTGATGTTTCCTTCGCCCGTTTTATCACATTCGTCCAATATAAACCCAGGTTCGACCCTGGATCCCTCCTTCGCACCATCGACTGGTCGAAGGAGGCCAGGTTCGCCCCTGTTGTATAATTTTTCCTAAAAACGCTTCAAACACATTCAAAACGACCTGAAACATCATCAAACACAGCAGTCAAGCATGGATAACTTATCCCTACAAAACCCCACCGATTTCCCCCGATAATACGTCCGTTTTAGCCCTTTCCCAAAATGGTAAAGATTATGGAAACATCACTTTCATGCATGAATTATTTACCCAATTTGGAAACTTTTGAAATCGATTCATGCTTAGCTTAAAATACTCAGTTTGTCGATTATCCGATCTTTCCTATTCATTCTATTGATCATAAATATTCATACATTAAGTTTTAATCCAATAAAACCCCCAAATATTATCATATCCAATCCAAACCCTAGACAACAATATACCATCATTAATAACAATCCTATATCATGTTTTTATCATAGATATAGCAGCAAATCATTGAACAACACATAACACCACATAATACACAATTTACATATGTTATTCATCATGAAAACCTAGGTTAAATGATCATGTTTTGATTTAGAAAGATGTTTAAAAGGTTTTTAATCATGAAAGTACCCTTAGAACAGATCCGGACAATTAGGGTTAAATGAAAACGAATTAAAATGCTTTTAAAAAGGTTTAGGATTATGAACACACCTTGGATTCTTGTTTAGATGTTGTAGATGGGTTAGATTATGAAAAAGAAGAGCAAAAACTCCTTCCTTAGTGTTTAAGATCGTTTGAGAGCGTTTTGGGACGGTTAGGGTTTGTGAAATGATGAAAAATGACAAAGGTTGGTATTTATACTAATCCTCCTTCGCCCCAATTCATTGGTCGAAGGTGGTCTCCTTCGACCCTTTCACAGGGTCGAATGAGCCCTGTTTGGTCGAAGGGAATTCCTCAAATTCCACTTCCCTGGTTCGCCCACTTGCATGGGTCGAACCAGGCACTTTTCTTCTCCTTCGACCACTCGAAGTGGTCGAACCAGGATCCCTTTTTAACCAGTTTTCCAGTTTGTCGTGTTTAACGCATTCTAACACATCTTAACACATAAGCATGCATCCTTAGTCTATATTTAACACATTTAAGCACAGATAATCATTTACACATCATTTAAACACATCTATGTATATAATCCACCACACGACCCATAATCTACACATATACTTAATTAGTTCATGTGATGTCACCAACAACGAAACCCGGTACTAGTGTATTACCAAAATGACTCCCAATGATCCTCCAGATCATTGTACCCTGGACAATCCTAACTTGACCCGACTCAACTAACCCTGTTAAGTTTGTTTATAAACGTTTCTCGCTAAGGTAGACTTAGATGTTACTAATATGTTTAAGCCGAACATGCCGGGTGTCACATTATAAGTATATAGTGTTATATTTTACTTGGATATATTATTTGCTCGTAACAGTAATCAACTAACAATATTGATATTTCTTTGTTTATTAATAATTTACAGGGTGACAGGATTCAAGCAAATGTTTTTAAGCGATTATTTATTAAATTTGAGAGGTTTTTGTTAGAAAATGCTTACCTTATTATAAGAAATCCCGGAATTGGACTAATTCATCTAAGTAGAAGTTTGCATCAAACCCAAACAAACTATGCTTGAATATGAACACTCATGTTTCCGATGATGTCGATTTTCAAGGTCCAGATTTTGGGTTCTCTTTTGTCCCCTATCAAAGAATTATGGACAAGGAGGTTGATGAAAACGTCACAATAGGTATGTATCGTCACTATCTCCTTTTTGTTGTAAGTTCTAAACCATAATTGTATGGTAAGTAATGAGGTTACATTAATGTTTGTTTATTATGCACTATATAGATGTCATCGGACATGTTAACAAGTTCTTCAACAATGATGATAAAGATAAAAACGATGTCGCTGGTAAGAAGAGGTTAACAATGGAATTGCAGGATAGCGAGTATGTATTGGTTTTATGCTTTGAATTTTATACAAACTACAAATAACGGAATATATAATTTGTTTTTTATACTAAAATAAAATTTTCTTTTTGAAGAGGTTTGAACATTTATGTAACATTGTGGGATACTTATGCCATGGAGATGTCTAAATATGTGGCGATTCATCAAACGGAGAAACAATTTATTATAATACTGCAGTTTGGCCGATTGAAGTTTTATAATGGTTGTTTACATTTATTAACTGTTTTGTAATTGTAATTGTGTTGTATTTGTCCTATAATTATATTTATACATGTTTAGTACTTTACGTATACTACTTTTTATTTTGAATTTTAATTTTAATATTGTTGTTATGCAGGAAAACCCTATGTTTCTAACTCTTTTGGAGATGGTGTTAGTCAACTGCTCATTAATGAAGATATTAAAGATATTAACAAGTACAAAACAAGGTAAACAATATTATGTTTTCAACGATTTACAATATCTTAACTGTAAGTATATTTGTGTGAAAGCATTTATGTGTAAATCAATTTTTTTTCTCCAGTTTGGGTAAGAAAATGGTTGATAATCCTTCCTCGTGTCATCGACCATATGGAACGTCTATGTTCTGTTCTGATGAAGATGAATTTCTGCACAACACTCCTTTTAGCAACATTGGGGACATTTGTGAGATACAGGAGGTAAGGATAATGTTCATGCTTTTATTTATAGTATAATTTATTGTAGTTAATTACGATTTATATCTTTAAATGTATTAGGTTAACATTATTGACATTGTGTTTTTTTAATAAAATTTTCCATTTCATACCCAATTCTTTCTACTTTCGGTAACTAATTCTAATATTCATACAGGAGCAACCTTTGGTGTTATTGGGGACTATTAAAGACCTATTTACCGAATTTGGCTGGCACTATATGGGTTGTCCCAAATGTACAAAAAAATGTGGTATTGATTATGTAATCAAACAAGTTGGTGAAAGAAGTTCTGAATTCGAGGAAGAAAAGGTTTTCCAATGTGTGAATGTTAATTGTAGTGCCAAACAAGTCGTGCCTACACTAAGGTCGAGTTTGTTTATTAAAGATACGTTAATATAAATGATTGATTATGATTTTGATGTTATTTATTAAGTCTTTTAATCTTATTTATTGATATTACTAATATTATGAATTTTGTTTTAATATTGTTGACCGACTTTAATTTTGATATTACGACTTTCCTTTAATCAATTGTCATGATACGGCAATTGATACATAATCAAACGACAATTTTGAACCTATGTTCTTTTCTTACAAATGACAATTTAGAACTTATTTTAACAATGAAATTAAATGATAATATAAATTTTCAAAATGTTACTTTTTGTTAAAGAATTATATTACTTCAATCACAATTAATAATGATTACTAAATATGTGTAAGCAATTCAAAACGCGAATGTTTTTAATGTCATTGATTTGAATGATTCATTATTGAGATTGTAGCAGTTTTAATATTATTTATTAAGAGTTTTAATGTTATTTGTTGACATTAATAACAAATTTTAAATTATGATTGGACTTTATTGCAATTAATAAAATTTTATTGAGATTGTAGCAGTTTTAATGTTATTTATTAAGAGTTTTAATGTTATTTATTGACATTAATAAGAATTTTTAAATTCTGATTGAACTTTATTGGCAGAGATGAATGTATATCATATAATTATTATGAAAACTGTAATTTATTAATTAGCATTTACTTGAAATTCATTTGTAAATAAATGATAAATTACTCAATCATTCAATTATATTAATAAATTAAATTTTGTCAGTAACTAACAGTTGCCTCAAATATATACTATATTCAAAATAATTTTCAATCATATTAATAATATTACGTCTTCATTATTTGTCTTTAAATCACGTCACATCAAACATTTGTTGATTCATATTTATGTTATTGGGTAACATTAAACTTTTTTATGATAATTTACAATCAACCAAAATTCATACGAACTGTATTACGTAACTTTCAATAAACAAAATTTGCATATTTTCTGCTTGAATAAATAAAATTTCAATAAATAAAAATTGAATACTACAATCTTTATAGATTTTTTTTTCATTTGATATGGACATGTACTGCGTGTACACGCGGGGCTCTAACCTAGTATAGTCTAAACAAAATCAGTACTAACACTCAGTATATGATTTTTTGTTTTGCTACGATATGTTACTTTATGTTTCGATGCATGTACAAAATTCTCAATACCATTTTATGGAAGGGAATTTTTAGTTGAGTATGAAAGTCGAAATCAACGATCCATTAGCACTATCCGTACTCACCTTGGTTTTAAAAAGCGATAGGCGCACAGAAACGACAAGGTTTAAGCGCGAGGCGTGAAGCGCCAAGTGCAAAAGCGGTGGGCTTTTGGTACCCGAGTCGCATACTAATTATATAATTTTTTTATATATCCTATAGGTATTTAGCTTATTTTACCCAAAATATAACTATAAATAAGGTCTTTATATCATTTTACCTACATTTACAAGCTTAAAAACCCAATGTACAACAATTTTATGCAGAAAATACCCCAGGTACGTGAGGCGCGCGCCTCAAGCTAGAAAATAAAAAAAAAAGACTGAAATAATGCGCCTTTTTGCGCTTTGGAGACAGTGTGTAAGCGCAGAGCTACGCATTATTACGTTTAGGCGCGCTTTTTAAAATCCAGGTACTGACATGTTTTTTTGTGCAAAATATTTATAACACTTCTATGACTAATCATTTACATTAGTGCAATTTTTCTTTAATCGAGTGATACCTTTGCTATGTATCATCAAACATTGATATTTTATTTATCTTTGCACAACATAGAATATTGGCACGAGATGAATGGATGAAACGACTTATAACCGTCACCGTGCATGGGTGTTTATCGGGTAGGTTTTGGTATATTCTTTATTCGAATATGATTTTTTGGAATGAAAATTTACATTAAAAAAAGAGTTAAATGTTAATTTTGTCCCTGAGGTTTGGTCCAGCTTTTCACTTCAGGACAAAAAAAGTTTTTATTTTTTGCAAATCAACACCTGAGGTTTGGATTTTTTTTTGCCAATTTCGTCATTTTCACTAACTTAGTTAAAAAAAATCTCGTTAAGGTCAGGGATAGGGTTGTCATTTTACCACTTTAATAAAGGGCAATTTGGACATTTGAAACCCTATAATTATTTTAATAAAAAAAAACCATCAGTCTTCCCCTACCCACCCCACCACCCTCTCTCTCTCTCTCTCTCTCACACACACACACACACATAACACTCTCTCTCTTCTTCTCCATTTTATTCAGAATATTATCATATCACTAAGGGTGTGTTGGATAGGTTCTGAATCATTCATTAAGAGGTGAGCCTCTGACCGAATAAGAGGCTATGTTGTTTGGTTGGAAAAGTTGTCACCTCTGAATGATACTATACAGCACTGACCCATTCAGTTCTTGACAATCTCTGAATAAAAGTAAGGGTGTGTTTGTGTAACACCCCAACCGATGGCGAAAACATCGGGGTGTCACGTAGTGACGATTGTTCAATAGCCCATGGACTAGAAATGTAAATTTTGATACATTGACTAAGTAATTTATTACATTGAAATGAAATTACAATAATACAACGTTTAGGAACGAACAATCTAAAATGAAATTTAGTAAATCTCAAGTCTAAGCCTAAGTTCCAAAAGCTTAACAGGGATCTCATAACAACCTGAAACATGTACGAAAATAATTTGTCAATACAAAAATGTATTGGTGAGCATACCCTGTTTGGATACATATAATAGAAAAGTGTTTCACAATTTATGTGCTATGATATTTGTAATATGTAAAAGGGTCAAAATCAAGCCTCACATCGTTCAATAATCGTTCACACATCGTTCAAGAAAAACCATAACAATGACCACAGACTTAACTCGTTCATGTAACACCCCAACCAATGGCGGAAACATCGGGATGTCACGTATTGACGATTGTTCAGTAGCTCATGGTAAAAAATAAATTTCATTAATTGATTACATAAATTACATACAAGTGTTCTAAAAGAATTTATACATCAAAATGAAAAATACTAGATACACATCTTCAAGCATTAACTCTAATCTTCATGCAAAGCTATAACCTGAAACATGTTAAGTTTGAAAATATTTGGGTCAACAAAAGTTGGTGAGAATTACATAGGTTTGAATATTGAATAAAATTTTGTACAATTCGAGTGTCATGGCAAGTATAGTCCCTATGTGAAAACAATACTACCCGGTAAATCGTGTGCGTAATCAAACCTTGTGACTAGAATATTGTGGTCCATCCCATACGCATATGGTTCACTCGTTTTTGTTGCAATAACAATCACCCACGCTACCCATACTGGAGGTAACGTATCCGGGTGGGGTTGTCAGTCCAATAGATCTATCATTGTGTATCGTTGGCTTGTACGGAGTTAATGAGTATGCTAGTCTATTGTGCTTACCATAGTAATGTTTAAGACATAATGCAACATAGAATAACACATAGACACTTATGTTGAATTGCAATTGAAAGTATAACATGTTTCACCCCAAAATAGTGAAAAAGGGCTATGTAAACTCACCTTAGCACAAGTCTTGAATCCTTTGAAATAGTCTAATTGTGGCACAAATGATTCCAAGTATTACCCTAAATTCAAGGCAATAAAATAAGTCTAAGTTTTCTAGTCTAAAGGTATTCTAGGGTTCCTAATTTGGGGATTGATGATTGTTTAAGGGTTTATTTTGATAAATTGTTAATGAATTAATAAATAAAGAAATT
The DNA here is from genome assembly GCA_030844895.1 of Ambrosia x helenae. Classification (NCBI taxonomy): domain Eukaryota; kingdom Viridiplantae; phylum Streptophyta; class Magnoliopsida; order Asterales; family Asteraceae; genus Ambrosia; species Ambrosia x helenae. The sequence continues at coordinate 79,199,972 of CM061223.1, forward strand.
TAGAAAAATAAATAATTAAAAGGACTTTTTGTAAAATCTTGATTAAAGGTGGTTGTATTTTAATGTTGTAAAATGTGAAAATAATTTTTATAAAATTATTTCCTTAATTATTGAATATATAGTATATTAATATTTATTTGTCAAAATATAGTATTAATGTCTAAAAATATTAAAATTCAAAATTTTCAAATCAACAATTTATATTTATGTTCTAAATGAAAAAAAATAATTTATGTAAAATTTTGATGTGAAAATACTGAAAAATGAATTTATTATGAATTATTTATGATTTAAAATAGCAAAAATTAATTAAAAATATTAAATAAATGTTTTTCTGAAAGTAAAATTTATTTCTGGAACATTTATTGATTTATAAATTTAGAATAATTTTTATGAAATTTTATAAAACTGTTTAGATATTTTTATAGAATTTTTAATTTATTAATGAATAAACTTATAATATATATATTATATATATATATATATTAAATAAACGATTTTTGTAAAACTAAAAATTGTATAATAATGTTTATTATTTGTTTGAGATAAAATAATTTTTTGTAGAATTTATAAGTTAGATTTGGTATTTTTAACATAAATTAAAAGATAATATAACCAACATATAGAGTTAATTGCCAATTTAGTCTCTGAGGTTTGTCAAAAATTGTCACTTTCATCCAAATCTTTTTTTTATTGTCAATTTTGTCCACGTGGTTTCATTTTTTGTCATTTTAGTCCCTGAGGTTTGTCTAAAATTGTCACTTTAATCCAAATCCTGTTAGTCCACAAGGACTAAAATGACAAAAAAAAAAATAAAACAACGGGGACTAAATTTACAAAAAAAAAAAGATTTGGATGAAAGTGGCAAGTTTTGACAAACCTCAGTGACTAAATTAGCATTTAACTCCAACATATATGTATTTATAAAGGATTTAAAGAAATGAAAATAAATTGTGGAAAAGGGGAGTTGAACCCTAGTATAAACCCGGTCTGATCCCCAAACAGGCATAAACATACCAGCAGCTCTACAGCAGTCTTGTTTCATTATTACATTTTAATCAATTTTTAAACACATGTCTGTTAGCTTCATCTTCCCAAACAAAAGCCCTAGACTAAAACATGCCCGCTTGAACTTAATTCAGGCATTGATATCACGATTAACTAGAGGGCTTTTGGCCCTCAGACAATCACGAATCTAATAAAATTAAAGACTTACGAATTTTAAAGGAAAACGAAGGTGGAATCAAACCGGTTAGATACCGAACCAAAAGCTTAGAATTCGGCGGATTTTGATTTTTTGAAGGAACTATGTATCAGGGATTCTCTTAATCGGCTATATGTGGGTCGTTTTGTGGATTTAATCGTAGTGATAACCACTCTATATACAAATTGAAAATTTTGGTTTATGGAAGGTTCATTAATGGCTACCAATCGCCATAATTGACTGAAATAACGCGTAAAATCATTTTAGGAAAGCAGAGTGGATCGAGGCGCACCATACGCGGGAGTTGATAGAAGCTTTGAACGCGTTTCTTCTTGGCTGGGTTGAAGGCGGGTCAGATCTAGGATCCAGCTGCAGAAAAGTGGGCAGGGAAGAAATGGACTGCCATGAACCCACAAATGAATGCGTTCAATGGACTTCATCAACAAGCGGTAACAATTATGATATTTTTAACTTAGCATTTTATTTAGTTATACAAAGTTCTCTAAATTATATTTAATATACGGTCATATTTAATTATATAGGAGCGCCTACGAGGGAGTCGATGTAGTGATCTAAACGTCATGCAAATGGCGTTGAACAATTACAGAAAAAGCCATCCTTCGGGTTTTAATCATCAAGCGGCATGGGAGATTGTAAAAGACCACGACAAGTGGAAGAAGAAAGTGTTGATGGGTGAAGACCCGTCCGATAGTCATTCCGACAAGAGAAGACAGTCTTCGGAAAGCGGCAACTATCAGCCGACTGCCTTTTCCACACCGGACAATACAACCCCCACTAGCCACATGCCGGACCTCAACAAAGATACCAACCCAACGCGGCCCAAACGAAAAACGAAGAAAGCCGCCGCCGCCGAGTCTTCTGGCAAATCATTGGTTGACGAACTCGGGTCATACCGAGCAATGAAAGAAGACAAACTCAACCAGTTGGTCACCCTACAATCTCAACAAGGCGAAAAAACAATGGTGTTTTTAGAGGAGCGCGAATTGCTGAGACAACGGCAGTATGACCACGACTTGAATATGTATTCAAAACCACACGAGCACCTCAAAGGTAAATCTTTGGAGTTGGTTTTGAAACGAAAAGCAGAAATCGCAGCGAAATACGAATGGGACCGTTATTGGGTTGAAGATGACGCGGACGATGAAGGCGACAAGTAGGATGAAGGCGTTTGTATTTTTTTTTATTTTAGTTGATGTTTTTGTAATTTTTTTATTTTAATGGGACAGTTTATTTTATTAAGTTTTACAAACGGTCATTTTTTAGTAAAAAACGGTAATTAGAAAAAAGAAAACTAAAAAATAAAGATTTTAGTGAAGTAAATCAGTTAAGTGCTGCCTACAAAAAAATAAATCAGTGAAGTGATGTGTCAGAACAGGATTGGTTAAAATTAGTGAAGGAAAAATAGTTTTCTAGTAGCACCCCTTTTCCCCTTATATTTTTTATCATTGAAACCAGTGACGGATTTAAGAATTTATTCCAATGTAGTCACAGATTTTAAATGCTCCAGTTTTATAAAACCGGACATAAATTTTCCTAGTTGGTTTGACGTTTTGGATCGAGTCATGTCATGTCAAATAATTAAAAAAGTGAAGGAACAAGAAGTTTATGACCCGTGAATCACATTATAATGTTTTTACATTCACTAATCCATAGCACTGTGCCATCTTTTTACCATTGTATAATTTTTATTTTGAAATGAATTTAAAAAGCAAGTGATAAAAATATAACAATGTATAGATTACTAAATCTCACACAAAAGAAAAATAAAGTAAACAAATAATCTAATGTCTTGTTGGAAACGAACGAAGGAGCATACTACTTTCTTGCTATCTAAACTATTGAAAAGACAGTCAATGTGACCTCAATATAATTTATACTTACATGGAGTTAGAGTAACTTTTTTCCTTTTTCTTATCTTATCTTTTTTTTTTTTTTTTGTGAGGTGAAAAGTCGGGTTGTAAATTAACACGTTCGTTTGTTAAGAAAATAACGTATTTACGAACTGTTCATGAATACTTAGCGAGCGAGGTTTTTGTTTGTCTTCGTTTATTAAGGAAATGAACTTGTTCATGTTCATTTATCTTTATTTGTTAAATTTAGGTACCAGACAAAAGCGAATATAAAGAAACACAAATGAACATAAAAAAAACACAAACATGCATTAATGAAAAAATCGAGCACGAACTAACACATTAAATTCCGAAAGTTTTATCACTAACATTGTCCGCCCAAAATATACAAATCCAGTTACCCAAATACACTTAACATAATCTTGACCACATAATGTATCATAAAACATAAAATTAGCATATTAAATTTGAAATCCGAATTGTATCCACGCAAAATAACTATTAATCGCAATAGTTAAAGTAATAGGAATATGTGATACACTAATACATTAAATAATATACTTGAATATTTGAAGTATTAAAATTAAAAAGAAAAAGTTAAAAACCCTAATGACTTAATTATTGTATTCTATCTTTTACTTTTCACGTACATCATTCAACTTTGTTATGTCTACTTTTATTCGATTCTATTTTTTTATACAAACTTTTTTGGTGTTGGGGGTTGGTGACGATAGTATGACGTCGATGGTAATCGGCACGGTTTTACGCCTCCTGCAAGAAGGAGGCTTAATACTATATCTTGAGTTAAAATAGACAATTCAAAGAATTGTCCTTAAATACCATCTTTCTTACTTTTCCATCTTCACTTGACGAGTTATTTCAGGTCCAACAAAAATAGAACCATCATCAGCTCTACCTGTTACGATCTCCAATCGATGGCGCCATGTAAAAATCATCATTTACTTTCTTTACTTCTCTGTCTCTGGTGAAGGAGATAAGGGTGAGGTACCGAACAACTCCTAACTCCTATAGGTGAGTTCGGTCTGTAACCGAGGCATTCTAGGCGTAGGGCTAATAGCACAATGGCGGTGCGGCTAGGCTTTGTGGGTTCGAATGCTGGTTTGAGAAAATCAACGAGGCAAGGGAAAGAAGAAAGTCTCCCTACGGGTTTTTTTTTTATAAATAATGGAGTAATCATCCAAAACATTGTTGTCACTCGGAAAATCCGTACATATATCTCTATACACGGGCTTCCCTGTAATCCCATGACCACGTACTCGTCAAACTAGGTCCGGCGCCCCTATTGGAAAAACAAGGGAAATAGCCATACGTGGAGCCAATCCATTTGTATTCTACTATTATGTTTAGTGTTGATTTATAATCATGCCTTCCTTGTCTAGAATTAGTGTTTATCAAGTGTATATTAATAAATTAAATTTTTAATTCCACCCATATTCTAAATTCCGAGACAATCTCTCTCTAAAATTCTAAATCAAGAAAATAAGCAGATTCCAATTTTATTTTTATCTTTTAACTTTCAACATAAACTTATATATAAATCAAACAAACAAATGTGTAACAAGAAGCAAGACATGAAAGTACACCAAAACACAAACACAAACAGCCCACATTGAAAACACCACAACAGAAACAACCACCTAAGCAGCTCCAATAGATCTATATATTGAACCCAAATCCCATGAATTGAAACCTACCATTTTACACTTTAGAGTTTCACATTTTTTGACTCTTCTACTATACATACATAAGTCACATAAACTAAACGGTAAATTGTTTACATAATTGACAAGTTGGTCCAAAAAGATAAGCCAATTTGGTTTCGTTCATATCATCATCGTTAAAAATCGTTTTTCATAGCCCTCTCAACAGCTTGAAGAACATCCTCACTTGTCACAAACTCTCCTCCTGAAAACACATTGCCAACATAAAACAAACATGTTACAAACTTATAGTGAGTAATGACTCAATGAGTGGAACACAAAAAAGGAATACTCCGTAGTAATTTGTGTTGAACCTCTGCGAGCAGCTAGTAGTACAGACATATCAGCTATGTGTTCAAGATCAGCCCCGACTAATCCCGGGGTACGTGAAGCAACGAGGCGGGAAATGGTCTCTTTGTCTTCCTCCATGGGGACATCTCTCAAGTACAAAGAGAATATCTTCTGCCTCCCATCTTCGTCGGGTTTACCCATGTGTATTTTTGTGAAAAACCAACTCCGCCCCATCAAAGCATGATCTAGCAGATCGGGTCGGTTTGTAGCAGCTATAACCACCACACTTCCATCCTTCTCGGCTAAAAGCTGGCACATAAAAATTAGTCAAATAAAATCTCTTAGACACCAAACAAGGGGTTTAGCCAATACACATGGTGTTTAAACAATCCAAACCTATGTTAATTAACCTGGCGTAATGTTTGGTGATCAATAACATCGATATCATCAATGAAAATGATGGATGGCGAGTGTTGTCTTGCCGCTCGGACGAGGTCTCTAACACGAACAGCATCTATGATGTTAACATCATAGATCACCAATTAACTAGCAGATAAAGGAAAAAACGCCATTCCAGTTTCCCCGGCTACAGCACGGGCCAACAATGTTTTTCCGACGCCAGGGGGACCAACAAGCAATACCCCCCTTGTTAATTTGGCACCAAGTTGCATGCATCTCTCATGTTCATTTATAAACATCACAATCTACATTCAAAAACAAGATCAAATAATTATTAAATACCAAAGTCACTAACAATTTTAATTTAACATCAAACAAAGACCAAATTACCTCAAGAAGCTCGGCTTGGGCGAAATCTACACCCTCAACATCATCAAATGTTACAGATTGTTCCTTCCTCGGTTTTATTTTACTCATTTTCGCACGCGGATAAATCTAAAACAAAAGAAGACATGCTTCTGGCAATAAGAAAAACCAAGCATTCCCTATCATTGATAAAGCAACATTGTCCTCCTTTGAGCATTGACATCGAAGCTTTAAGGATGAAGGACACAAACTCTTTTCCTGTGGTTAGTATACACACAAAAAATGCTCATCAATGACATGAAAATATAAACTTTGATTCCACAAATAAACAAACAGATCAGTTACATGAAAACAAAGTTACCTTAGCGCGAATAATCATACGGTTATGAGGCTGAGGTAGAGAAAGGGCTAAGGATGAAGGTGACGGAGTAGAAAATGTTATGTTTTTGAACCGATGAGAATAATCCGTGAACCTTGGGGGGTTTATCGGGGGCAAGAAAATGTTAGACATAACAACCATTGTTATTTCAGGTCCAACAAAAATAGAACCATCATCAGCTCTACCTGTTACGATCTCCAATCGATGGCGCCATGTAAAAATCATCATTTACTTTCTTTACTTCTCTGTCTCTGGTGAAGGAGATAAGGGTGAGGTACCGAACAACTCCTAACTCCTATAGGTGAGTTCGGTCTGTAACCGAGGCATTCTAGGCGTAGGGCTAATAGCACAATGGCGGTGCGGCTAGGCTTTGTGGGTTCGAATGCTGGTTTGAGAAAATCAACGAGGCAAGGGAAAGAAGAAAGTCTCCCTACGGGTTTTTTTTTTATAAATAATGGAGTAATCATCCAAAACATTGTTGTCACTCGGAAAATCCGTACATATATCTCTATACACGGGCTTCCCTGTAATCCCATGACCACGTACTCGTCAAACTAGGTCCGGCGCCCCTATTGGAAAAACAAGGGAAATAGCCATACGTGGAGCCAATCCATTTGTATTCTACTATTATGTTTAGTGTTGATTTATAATCATGCCTTCCTTGTCTAGAATTAGTGTTTATCAAGTGTATATTAATAAATTAAATTTTTAATTCCACCCATATTCTAAATTCCGAGACAATCTCTCTCTAAAATTCTAAATCAAGAAAATAAGCAGATTCCAATTTTATTTTTATCTTTTAACTTTCAACATAAACTTATATATAAATCAAACAAACAAATGTGTAACAAGAAGCAAGACATGAAAGTACACCAAAACACAAACACAAACAGCCCACATTGAAAACACCACAACAGAAACAACCACCTAAGCAGCTCCAATAGATCTATATATTGAACCCAAATCCCATGAATTGAAACCTACCATTTTACACTTTAGAGTTTCACATTTTTTGACTCTTCTACTATACATACATAAGTCACATAAACTAAACGGTAAATTGTTTACATAATTGACAAGTTGGTCCAAAAAGATAAGCCAATTTGGTTTCGTTCATATCATCATCGTTAAAAATCGTTTTTCATAGCCCTCTCAACAGCTTGAAGAACATCCTCACTTGTCACAAACTCTCCTCCTGAAAACACATTGCCAACATAAAACAAACATGTTACAAACTTATAGTGAGTAATGACTCAATGAGTGGAACACAAAAAAGGAATACTCCGTAGTAATTTGTGTTGAACCTCTGCGAGCAGCTAGTAGTACAGACATATCAGCTATGTGTTCAAGATCAGCCCCGACTAATCCCGGGGTACGTGAAGCAACGAGGCGGGAAATGGTCTCTTTGTCTTCCTCCATGGGGACATCTCTCAAGTACAAAGAGAATATCTTCTGCCTCCCATCTTCGTCGGGTTTACCCATGTGTATTTTTGTGAAAAACCAACTCCGCCCCATCAAAGCATGATCTAGCAGATCGGGTCGGTTTGTAGCAGCTATAACCACCACACTTCCATCCTTCTCGGCTAAAAGCTGGCACATAAAAATTAGTCAAATAAAATCTCTTAGACACCAAACAAGGGGTTTAGCCAATACACATGGTGTTTAAACAATCCAAACCTATGTTAATTAACCTGGCGTAATGTTTGGTGATCAATAACATCGATATCATCAATGAAAATGATGGATGGCGAGTGTTGTCTTGCCGCTCGGACGAGGTCTCTAACACGAACAGCATCTATGATGTTAACATCATAGATCACCAATTAACTAGCAGATAAAGGAAAAAACGCCATTCCAGTTTCCCCGGCTACAGCACGGGCCAACAATGTTTTTCCGACGCCAGGGGGACCAACAAGCAATACCCCCCTTGTTAATTTGGCACCAAGTTGCATGCATCTCTCATGTTCATTTATAAACATCACAATCTACATTCAAAAACAAGATCAAATAATTATTAAATACCAAAGTCACTAACAATTTTAATTTAACATCAAACAAAGACCAAATTACCTCAAGAAGCTCGGCTTGGGCGAAATCTACACCCTCAACATCATCAAATGTTACAGATTGTTCCTTCCTCGGTTTTATTTTACTCATTTTCGCACGCGGATAAATCTAAAACAAAAGAAGACATGCTTCTGGCAATAAGAAAAACCAAGCATTCCCTATCATTGATAAAGCAACATTGTCCTCCTTTGAGCATTGACATCGAAGCTTTAAGGATGAAGGACACAAACTCTTTTCCTGTGGTTAGTATACACACAAAAAATGCTCATCAATGACATGAAAATATAAACTTTGATTCCACAAATAAACAAACAGATCAGTTACATGAAAACAAAGTTACCTTAGCGCGAATAATCATACGGTTATGAGGCTGAGGTAGAGAAAGGGCTAAGGATGAAGGTGACGGAGTAGAAAATGTTATGTTTTTGAACCGATGAGAATAATCCGTGAACCTTGGGGGGTTTATCGGGGGCAAGAAAATGTTAGACATAACAACCATTGTTATTTCAGGTCCAACAAAAATAGAACCATCATCAGCTCTACCTGTTACGATCTCCAATCGATGGCGCCATGTAAAAATCATCATTTACTTTCTTTACTTCTCTGTCTCTGGTGAAGGAGATAAGGGTGAGGTACCGAACAACTCCTAACTCCTATAGGTGAGTTCGGTCTGTAACCGAGGCATTCTAGGCGTAGGGCTAATAGCACAATGGCGGTGCGGCTAGGCTTTGTGGGTTCGAATGCTGGTTTGAGAAAATCAACGAGGAAAGGGAAAGAAGAAAGTCTCCCTACGGGTTTTTTTTATAAATAATGGAGTAATCATCCAAAACATTGTTGTCACTCGGAAAATCCGTACATATATCTCTATACACGGGCTTCCCTGTAATCCCATGACCACGTACTCGTCAAACTAGGTCCGGCGCCCCTATTGGAAAAACAAGGGAAATAGCCATACGTGGAGCCAATCCATTTGTATTCTACTATTATGTTTAGTGTTGATTTATAATCATGCCTTCCTTGTCTAGAATTAGTGTTTATCAAGTGTATATTAATAAATTAAATTTTTAATTCCACCCATATTCTAAATTCCGAGACAATCTCTCTCTAAAATTCTAAATCAAGAAAATAAGCAGATTCCAATTTTATTTTTATCTTTTAACTTTCAACATAAACTTATATATAAATCAAACAAACAAATGTGTAACAAGAAGCAAGACATGAAAGTACACCAAAACACAAACACAAACAGCCCACATTGAAAACACCACAACAGAAACAACCACCTAAGCAGCTCCAATAGATCTATATATTGAACCCAAATCCCATGAATTGAAACCTACCATTTTACACTTTAGAGTTTCACATTTTTTGACTCTTCTACTATACATACATAAGTCACATAAACTAAACGGTAAATTGTTTACATAATTGACAAGTTGGTCCAAAAAGATAAGCCAATTTGGTTTCGTTCATATCATCATCGTTAAAAATCGTTTTTCATAGCCCTCTCAACAGCTTGAAGAACATCCTCACTTGTCACAAACTCTCCTCCTGAAAACACATTGCCAACATAAAACAAACATGTTACAAACTTATAGTGAGTAATGACTCAATGAGTGGAACACAAAAAAGGAATACTCCGTAGTAATTTGTGTTGAACCTCTGCGAGCAGCTAGTAGTACAGACATATCAGCTATGTGTTCAAGATCAGCCCCGACTAATCCCGGGGTACGTGAAGCAACGAGGCGGGAAATGGTCTCTTTGTCTTCCTCCATGGGGACATCTCTCAAGTACAAAGAGAATATCTTCTGCCTCCCATCTTCGTCGGGTTTACCCATGTGTATTTTTGTGAAAAACCAACTCCGCCCCATCAAAGCATGATCTAGCAGATCGGGTCGGTTTGTAGCAGCTATAACCACCACACTTCCATCCTTCTCGGCTAAAAGCTGGCACATAAAAATTAGTCAAATAAAATCTCTTAGACACCAAACAAGGGGTTTAGCCAATACACATGGTGTTTAAACAATCCAAACCTATGTTAATTAACCTGGCGTAATGTTTGGTGATCAATAACATCGATATCATCAATGAAAATGATGGATGGCGAGTGTTGTCTTGCCGCTCGGACGAGGTCTCTAACACGAACAGCATCTATGATGTTAACATCATAGATCACCAATTAACTAGCAGATAAAGGAAAAAACGCCATTCCAGTTTCCCCGGCTACAGCACGGGCCAACAATGTTTTTCCGACGCCAGGGGGACCAACAAGCAATACCCCCCTTGTTAATTTGGCACCAAGTTGCATGCATCTCTCATGTTCATTTATAAACATCACAATCTACATTCAAAAACAAGATCAAATAATTATTAAATACCAAAGTCACTAACAATTTTAATTTAACATCAAACAAAGACCAAATTACCTCAAGAAGCTCGGCTTGGGCGAAATCTACACCCTCAACATCATCAAATGTTACAGATTGTTCCTTCCTCGGTTTTATTTTACTCATTTTCGCACGCGGATAAATCTAAAACAAAAGAAGACATGCTTCTGGCAATAAGAAAAACCAAGCATTCCCTATCATTGATAAAGCAACATTGTCCTCCTTTGAGCATTGACATCGAAGCTTTAAGGATGAAGGACACAAACTCTTTTCCTGTGGTTAGTATACACACAAAAAATGCTCATCAATGACATGAAAATATAAACTTTGATTCCACAAATAAACAAACAGATCAGTTACATGAAAACAAAGTTACCTTAGCGCGAATAATCATACGGTTATGAGGCTGAGGTAGAGAAAGGGCTAAGGATGAAGGTGACGGAGTAGAAAATGTTATGTTTTTGAACCGATGAGAATAATCCGTGAACCTTGGGGGGTTTATCGGGGGCAAGAAAATGTTAGACATAACAACCATTGTTATTTCAGGTCCAACAAAAATAGAACCATCATCAGCTCTACCTGTTACGATCTCCAATCGATGGCGCCATGTAAAAATCATCATTTACTTTCTTTACTTCTCTGTCTCTGGTGAAGGAGATAAGGGTGAGGTACCGAACAACTCCTAACTCCTATAGGTGAGTTCGGTCTGTAACCGAGGCATTCTAGGCGTAGGGCTAATAGCACAATGGCGGTGCGGCTAGGCTTTGTGGGTTCGAATGCTGGTTTGAGAAAATCAACGAGGAAAGGGAAAGAAGAAAGTCTCCCTACGGGTTTTTTTTATAAATAATGGAGTAATCATCCAAAACATTGTTGTCACTCGGAAAATCCGTACATATATCTCTATACACGGGCTTCCCTGTAATCCCATGACCACGTACTCGTCAAACTAGGTCCGGCGCCCCTATTGGAAAAACAAGGGAAATAGCCATACGTGGAGCCAATCCATTTGTATTCTACTATTATGTTTAGTGTTGATTTATAATCATGCCTTCCTTGTCTAGAATTAGTGTTTATCAAGTGTATATTAATAAATTAAATTTTTAATTCCACCCATATTCTAAATTCCGAGACAATCTCTCTCTAAAATTCTAAATCAAGAAAATAAGCAGATTCCAATTTTATTTTTATCTTTTAACTTTCAACATAAACTTATATATAAATCAAACAAACAAATGTGTAACAAGAAGCAAGACATGAAAGTACACCAAAACACAAACACAAACAGCCCACATTGAAAACACCACAACAGAAACAACCACCTAAGCAGCTCCAATAGATCTATATATTGAACCCAAATCCCATGAATTGAAACCTACCATTTTACACTTTAGAGTTTCACATTTTTTGACTCTTCTACTATACATACATAAGTCACATAAACTAAACGGTAAATTGTTTACATAATTGACAAGTTGGTCCAAAAAGATAAGCCAATTTGGTTTCGTTCATATCATCATCGTTAAAAATCGTTTTTCATAGCCCTCTCAACAGCTTGAAGAACATCCTCACTTGTCACAAACTCTCCTCCTGAAAACACATTGCCAACATAAAACAAACATGTTACAAACTTATAGTGAGTAATGACTCAATGAGTGGAACACAAAAAAGGAATACTCCGTAGTAATTTGTGTTGAACCTCTGCGAGCAGCTAGTAGTACAGACATATCAGCTATGTGTTCAAGATCAGCCCCGACTAATCCCGGGGTACGTGAAGCAACGAGGCGGGAAATGGTCTCTTTGTCTTCCTCCATGGGGACATCTCTCAAGTACAAAGAGAATATCTTCTGCCTCCCATCTTCGTCGGGTTTACCCATGTGTATTTTTGTGAAAAACCAACTCCGCCCCATCAAAGCATGATCTAGCAGATCGGGTCGGTTTGTAGCAGCTATAACCACCACACTTCCATCCTTCTCGGCTAAAAGCTGGCACATAAAAATTAGTCAAATAAAATCTCTTAGACACCAAACAAGGGGTTTAGCCAATACACATGGTGTTTAAACAATCCAAACCTATGTTAATTAACCTGGCGTAATGTTTGGTGATCAATAACATCGATATCATCAATGAAAATGATGGATGGCGAGTGTTGTCTTGCCGCTCGGACGAGGTCTCTAACACGAACAGCATCTATGATGTTAACATCATAGATCACCAATTAACTAGCAGATAAAGGAAAAAACGCCATTCCAGTTTCCCCGGCTACAGCACGGGCCAACAATGTTTTTCCGACGCCAGGGGGACCAACAAGCAATACCCCCCTTGTTAATTTGGCACCAAGTTGCATGCATCTCTCATGTTCATTTATAAACATCACAATCTACATTCAAAAACAAGATCAAATAATTATTAAATACCAAAGTCACTAACAATTTTAATTTAACATCAAACAAAGACCAAATTACCTCAAGAAGCTCGGCTTGGGCGAAATCTACACCCTCAACATCATCAAATGTTACAGATTGTTCCTTCCTCGGTTTTATTTTACTCATTTTCGCACGCGGATAAATCTAAAACAAAAGAAGACATGCTTCTGGCAATAAGAAAAACCAAGCATTCCCTATCATTGATAAAGCAACATTGTCCTCCTTTGAGCATTGACATCGAAGCTTTAAGGATGAAGGACACAAACTCTTTTCCTGTGGTTAGTATACACACAAAAAATGCTCATCAATGACATGAAAATATAAACTTTGATTCCACAAATAAACAAACAGATCAGTTACATGAAAACAAAGTTACCTTAGCGCGAATAATCATACGGTTATGAGGCTGAGGTAGAGAAAGGGCTAAGGATGAAGGTGACGGAGTAGAAAATGTTATGTTTTTGAACCGATGAGAATAATCCGTGAACCTTGGGGGGTTTATCGGGGGCAAGAAAATGTTAGACATAACAACCATTGTTATTTCAGGTCCAACAAAAATAGAACCATCATCAGCTCTACCTGTTACGATCTCCAATCGATGGCGCCATGTAAAAATCATCATTTACTTTCTTTACTTCTCTGTCTCTGGTGAAGGAGATAAGGGTGAGGTACCGAACAACTCCTAACTCCTATAGGTGAGTTCGGTCTGTAACCGAGGCATTCTAGGCGTAGGGCTAATAGCACAATGGCGGTGCGGCTAGGCTTTGTGGGTTCGAATGCTGGTTTGAGAAAATCAACGAGGAAAGGGAAAGAAGAAAGTCTCCCTACGGGTTTTTTTTTATAAATAATGGAGTAATCATCCAAAACATTGTTGTCACTCGGAAAATCCGTACATATATCTCTATACACGGGCTTCCCTGTAATCCCATGACCACGTACTCGTCAAACTAGGTCCGGCGCCCCTATTGGAAAAACAAGGGAAATAGCCATACGTGGAGCCAATCCATTTGTATTCTACTATTATGTTTAGTGTTGATTTATAATCATGCCTTCCTTGTCTAGAATTAGTGTTTATCAAGTGTATATTAATAAATTAAATTTTTAATTCCACCCATATTCTAAATTCCGAGACAATCTCTCTCTAAAATTCTAAATCAAGAAAATAAGCAGATTCCAATTTTATTTTTATCTTTTAACTTTCAACATAAACTTATATATAAATCAAACAAACAAATGTGTAACAAGAAGCAAGACATGAAAGTACACCAAAACACAAACACAAACAGCCCACATTGAAAACACCACAACAGAAACAACCACCTAAGCAGCTCCAATAGATCTATATATTGAACCCAAATCCTATGAATTGAAACCTACCATTTTACACTTTAGAGTTTCACATTTTTTGACTCTTCTACTATACATACATAAGTCACATAAACTAAACGGTAAATTGTTTACATAATTGACAAGTTGGTCCAAAAAGATAAGCCAATTTGGTTTCGTTCATATCATCATCGTTAAAAATCGTTTTTCATAGCCCTCTCAACAGCTTGAAGAACATCCTCACTTGTCACAAACTCTCCTCCTGAAAACACATTGCCAACATAAAACAAACATGTTACAAACTTATAGTGAGTAATGACTCAATGAGTGGAACACAAAAAAGGAATACTCCGTAGTAATTTGTGTTGAACCTCTGCGAGCAGCTAGTAGTACAGACATATCAGCTATGTGTTCAAGATCAGCCCCGACTAATCCCGGGGTACGTGAAGCAACGAGGCGGGAAATGGTCTCTTTGTCTTCCTCCATGGGGACATCTCTCAAGTACAAAGAGAATATCTTCTGCCTCCCATCTTCGTCGGGTTTACCCATGTGTATTTTTGTGAAAAACCAACTCCGCCCCATCAAAGCATGATCTAGCAGATCGGGTCGGTTTGTAGCAGCTATAACCACCACACTTCCATCCTTCTCGGCTAAAAGCTGGCACATAAAAATTAGTCAAATAAAATCTCTTAGACACCAAACAAGGGGTTTAGCCAATACACATGGTGTTTAAACAATCCAAACCTATGTTAATTAACCTGGCGTAATGTTTGGTGATCAATAACATCGATATCATCAATGAAAATGATGGATGGCGAGTGTTGTCTTGCCGCTCGGACGAGGTCTCTAACACGAACAGCATCTATGATGTTAACATCATAGATCACCAATTAACTAGCAGATAAAGGAAAAAACGCCATTCCAGTTTCCCCGGCTACAGCACGGGCCAACAATGTTTTTCCGACGCCAGGGGGACCAACAAGCAATACCCCCCTTGTTAATTTGGCACCAAGTTGCATGCATCTCTCATGTTCATTTATAAACATCACAATCTACATTCAAAAACAAGATCAAATAATTATTAAATACCAAAGTCACTAACAATTTTAATTTAACATCAAACAAAGACCAAATTACCTCAAGAAGCTCGGCTTGGGCGAAATCTACACCCTCAACATCATCAAATGTTACAGATTGTTCCTTCCTCGGTTTTATTTTACTCATTTTCGCACGCGGATAAATCTAAAACAAAAGAAGACATGCTTCTGGCAATAAGAAAAACCAAGCATTCCCTATCATTGATAAAGCAACATTGTCCTCCTTTGAGCATTGACATCGAAGCTTTAAGGATGAAGGACACAAACTCTTTTCCTGTGGTTAGTATACACACAAAAAATGCTCATCAATGACATGAAAATATAAACTTTGATTCCACAAATAAACAAACAGATCAGTTACATGAAAACAAAGTTACCTTAGCGCGAATAATCATACGGTTATGAGGCTGAGGTAGAGAAAGGGCTAAGGATGAAGGTGACGGAGTAGAAAATGTTATGTTTTTGAACCGATGAGAATAATCCGTGAACCTTGGGGGGTTTATCGGGGGCAAGAAAATGTTAGACATAACAACCATTGTTAATGGTGCTAAAACAGAAGAACACAATATACCTGCCAAAAGATAAAACGACAATATAACCAACATCCACGTGTTTAGAATCACAGTATTTTGTATGATTAATAAACCTATACTATTTCATTATGTGTTCATGTTTGTGCAATTGTTTTAGAAAGTATAAGTGTTTATGACATAAAGAAACAATTTGCAACATTTAACAAATAAAAATTTGGACAAAACTAATTACAATCTGTATTGTTCTAGTGTTCAGCCAATAATGAATGAATCAACCAACAAGAGCTGTAATTAACAATTACTCACAATCACATTCATCATTACATCATATCATCATAATATATAGTATGAGTAGAAATGTAAGGTTGCACTATTCAACGATCATCTTCAATACAACATTAAGGATAATACAAAGCAGATTAAAACAAAACAAATCGAAATTAACAAAACGATAGTATGATGTCGATGGTAATCGGCACGGTTTTACGCCTCCTGCAAGAAGGAGGCTTAATACTATTTCTTGAGTTAAAATAGACAATTCAAAGAATTCTCCTTGAATACCATCTTTCTTACTTTTCCATCATCACTTGACGAGTTATTTCAGGTCCAACAAAAATAGAAACATCATCAGCTCTACCTGTTACTATCTCCAATCGATGGCGCCTTGTAAAAATCACCATTTACTTTCTTTACTTCTCTGACTCTATCTCTGGTGAAGGAGATAAGGGTGAGGGACCGAACAACTCCTAACTCATATAGGTAAGTTCGGTCTATAACCGAGGCATTCTAGGCGTAGGGCTAATAGCACAATGGCGGTGCGGCTAGGCTTTGTGGGTTCGAATGCTGGTTTGAGAAAATCAACGAGGCAAGGGAAAGAAGAAAGTCTTCCTACGGGTTTTTTTATAAATAATGGAGTCATCATCCAAAACATTGTTGTCACTCGGAAAATCCGTACATATATCTCTATACACGGGCTTCCCTGTAATCCCATGACCACGTACTCGTCTAACTAGGTCCGGCGCCCCTATTGGAAAAACAAGGGAAATAGCCATACGTGGAGCCAATCCATTTGTATTCTACTATTATGTTTAGTGTTGATTTATAATCATGTCTTCCTTGTCTAGAATTAGTGTTTATCAAGTGTATATTAATAAATTAAATTTTTAATTCCACCCATATTCTAAATTCCGAGACAATCTCTCTCTAAAATTCTAAATCAAGAAAATAAGCAGATTCCAATTTTATTTTTATCTTTTAACTTTCAACATAAACTTATATATAAATCAAACAAACAAATGTGTAACAAGAAGCAAGACATGAAAGTACACCAAAACACAAACACAAACAGCCCACATTGAAAACACCACAACAGAAACAACCACCTAAGCAGCTCCAATAGATCTATATATTGAACCCAAATCCCATGAATTGAAACCTACCATTTTACACTTTAGAGTTTCACATTTTTTGACTCTTCTACTATACATACATAAGTCACATAAACTAAACGGTAAATTATTTACATAATTGACAAGTTGGTCCAAAAAGATAAGCCGATTTGGTTTCGTTCATATCATCATCGTTAAAAATCGTTTTTCATAGCCCTCTCAACAGCTTGAAGAACATCCTCACTTGTCACAAACTCTCCTCCTGAAAACACATTGCCAACATAAAACAAACATGTTACAAACTTATAGTGAGTAATGACTCAATGAGTGGAACACAAAAAAAGAAATACTCCGTAGTAATTTGTGTTGAACCTCTGCGAGCAGCTAGTAGTACAGACATATCAGCTATGTGTTCAAGATCAGCCCCGACTAATCCCGGGGTACGTGAAGCAACGAGGCGGGAAATGGTCTCTTTGTCTTCCTCCATGGGGACATCTCTCAAGTACAAAGAGAATATGTGCCTCCCATCTTCGTCGGGTTTACCCATGTGTATTTTTGTGAAAAACCAACTCCGCCCCATCAAAGCATGATCTAGCAGATCGGGTCGGTTTGTAGCAGCTATAACCACCACACTTCCATCCTTCTCGGCTAAAAGCTGGTACACAAAAATTAGTCAAATAAAATCTCTTAGACACCAAACAAAGGGTTTAGCCAATACACATGGTGTTTAAACAATCCAAACCTATGTTAATTAACCTGGCGTAATGTTTGGTGATCAATAACATCGATATCATCAATGAAAATGATGGATGGCGAGTGTTGTCTTGCCGCTCGGACGAGGTCTCTAACACGAATAGCATCTACGATGTTAACATCATAGATCACCAATTGACTAGCGAATAAAGGAAAAAAACGCTATTCCAGTTTCCCCGGCCACAGTACGGGCCAACAATGTGTTTCCGACGCCAGGGGGACCAACAAGCAATACCCCCCTTGTTAATTTGGCACCAAGCTGCATGCATCTCTCATGTTCATTTATAAACATCAAAATCTACATTAAAAAACAAGATCAAATAATTATTAAATACCAAAGTCACTAACAACAATTTTAATTTAACATCAAACAAAGACCAAATTACCTCAAGAAGCTCGGCTTGGGCCGAATCTACACCCTCAACATCATCAAATGTTACAGATTGTTCCTTCCTCGGTTTTATTTTACTCATTTTCGATGGTAATCGGCACGGTTTTACGCCTCCTGCATGAAGGAGGCTTAATACTATTTCTTGAGTTAAAATAGACAACTCAAAGAATTGTCCTTGAATACCATCTTTCTTACTTTTCCATCTTCACTTGACGAGTTATTTCAGGTCCAACAAAAATAGAACCATCATCAGCTCTACCTGTTACTATCTCCAATCGATGGCGCCTTGTAAAAATCACCATTTACTTTCTTTACTTCTCTGTCTCTGTCTTTGGCGAAGGAGATAAGGGTGAGGGATTGAACAACTCCTAACTCCTATAGGTAAGTTCGGTCTGTAACCGAGGCATTCTAGGCGTAGGGTTAATAGCACAATGGCGGTGGGGCTAGGATTTGTGGGTTCGAATGCTGGTTTGAGAAAATCAACGAGGCAAGGGAAAGAAGAAAGTCTTCCTACGGGTTTTTTTATAAATAATGGAGTCATCATCCAAAACATTGTTGTCACTCGGAAAATCCGTACATATATCTCTATACACGGGCTTCCCTGTAATCCCATGACCACGTACTCGTCTAACTAGGTCCGGCGCCCCTATTGGAAAAACAAGGGAAATAGCCATACGTGGAGCCAATCCATTTATATTCTACTATTATGTTTAGTGTTGATTTATAATCATGCCTTCCTCGTCTAGAATTAGTATTTATCAAGTGTATATTAATAAATTAAAGTTTTAATTCCACCCATATTCTAAATTCCGAGACAATCTCTCTCTAAAATTATAAATCAAGAAAATAAGCAAATTCCAATTTTATTTTTATCTTTTAACTTTCAACATAAACTTATATATAAATCAAACAAACAAATGTGTAACAAGAAGCAAGACATGAAAGTACACCAAAACACAAACACAAACAGCCCACATTGAAAACACCACAACATAAACAACCACCTAAGCAGCTCCAATAGATCTATATATTGAACCCAAATCCCATGAATTGAAACCTACCATTTTACACTTTAGAGTTTCACATTTTTTGACTCTTCTACTATACATACATAAGTCACATAAACTAAACGGTAAATTATTTACATAATTGACAAGTTGGTCCAAAAAGATAAGCCGATTTGGTTTCGTTCATATCATCATCGTTAAAAATCGTTTTTCATAGCCCTCTCAACAGCTTGAAGAACATCCTCACTTGTCACAAACTCTCCTCCTGAAAACACATTGCCAACATAAAACAAACATGTTACAAACTTATAGTGAGTAATGACTCAATGAGTGGAACACAAAAAAAGGAATACTCCGTAGTAATTTGTGTTGAACCTCTGCGAGCAGCTAGTAGTACAGACATATCAGCTATGTGTTCAAGATCAGCCCCGACTAATCCCGGGGTACGTGAAGCAACGAGGCGGGAAATGGTCTCTTTGTCTTCCTCCATGGGGACATCTCTCAAGTACAAAGAGAATATGTGCCTCCCATCTTCGTCGGGTTTACCCATGTGTATTTTTGTGAAAAACCAACTCCGCCCCATCAAAGCATGATCTAGCAGATCGGGTCGGTTTGTAGCAGCTATAACCACCACACTTCCATCCTTCTCGGCTAAAAGCTGGTACACAAAAATTAGTCAAATAAAATCTCTTAGACACCAAACAAAGGGTTTAGCCAATACACATGGTGTTTAAACAATCCAAACCTATGTTAATTAACCTGGCGTAATGTTTGGTGATCAATAACATCGATATCATCAATGAAAATGATGGATGGCGAGTGTTGTCTTGCCGCTCGGACGAGGTCTCTAACACGAATAGCATCTACGATGTTAACATCATAGATCACCAATTGACTAGCGAATAAAGGAAAAAAACGCTATTCCAGTTTCCCCGGCCACAGTACGGGCCAACAATGTGTTTCCGATGCCAGGGGGACCAACAAGCAATACCCCCCTTGTTAATTTGGCACCAAGCTGCATGCATCTCTCATGTTCATTTATAAACATCAAAATCTACATTAAAAAACAAGATCAAATAATTATTAAATACCAAAGTCACTAACAACAATTTTAATTTAACATCAAACAAAGACCAAATTACCTCAAGAAGCTCGGCTTGGGCCGAATCTACACCCTCAACATCATCAAATGTTACAGATTGTTCCTTCCTCGGTTTTATTTTACTCATTTTCGATGGTAATCGGCACGGTTTTACGCCTCCTGCATGAAGGAGGCTTAATACTATTTCTTGAGTTAAAATAGACAACTCAAAGAATTGTCCTTGAATACCATCTTTCTTACTTTTCCATCTTCACTTGACGAGTTATTTCAGGTCCAACAAAAATAGAACCATCATCAGCTCTACCTGTTACTATCTCCAATCGATGGCGCCTTGTAAAAATCACCATTTACTTTCTTTACTTCTCTGTCTCTGTCTTTGGCGAAGGAGATAAGGGTGAGGGATTGAACAACTCCTAACTCCTATAGGTAAGTTCGGTCTGTAACCGAGGCATTCTAGGCGTAGGGTTAATAGCACAATGGCGGTGGGGCTAGGATTTGTGGGTTCGAATGCTGGTTTGAGAAAATCAACGAGGCAAGGGAAAGAAGAAAGTCTTCCTACGGGTTTTTTTTATAAATAATGGAGTCATCATCCAAAACATTGTTGTCACTCGGAAAATCCGTACATATATCTCTATACACGGGCTTCCCTGTAATCCCATGACCACGTACTCGTCTAACTAGGTCCGGCGCCCCTATTGGAAAAACAAGGGAAATAGCCATACGTGGAGCCAATCCATTTATATTCTACTATTATGTTTAGTGTTGATTTATAATCATGCCTTCCTCGTCTAGAATTAGTATTTATCAAGTGTATATTAATAAATTAAAGTTTTAATTCCACCCATATTCTAAATTCCGAGACAATCTCTCTCTAAAATTATAAATCAAGAAAATAAGCAAATTCCAATTTTATTTTTATCTTTTAACTTTCAACATAAACTTATATATAAATCAAACAAACAAATGTGTAACAAGAAGCAAGACATGAAAGTACACCAAAACACAAACACAAACAGCCCACATTGAAAACACCACAACATAAACAACCACCTAAGCGGCTCAAATAGATCTATATATTGAACCCAAATCCCATGAATTGAAACCTACCATTTTACACTTTAGAGTTTCACATTTTTTGACCCTTCTACTATACATACATAAGACACATAAACTAAACGGTAAATTATTTACATAATTGACAAGTTGGTCCAAAAAAGATAAGCCGATTTGGTTTCGTTCATATCATCATCGTTAAAAATCGCTTTTTATAGCCCTCTCAACAGTTTGAAGAACATCCTCACTTGTCACAAACTCTCCTCCTGAAAACACATTGCCAACATAAAACAAACATGTCAATGAGTGGAACACAAAAAAGAAATACTCCGTAGTAATTTGTGTTGAATCTCTGCGAGCAGCTAGTAGTACAGACATATAAGCTACGTGTTCAAGATCAGCCCCGACTAATCCCGGGGTACGTGAAGCAACGAGGCGGGAAATGGTCTATTTGTCTTCCTCCATGGGGACATCTCTCAAGTACAAAGAGAATATCTTCCGCCTCCCATTTTCGTCGGGTTTACCCATGAGTATTTTTGTGAAAAAACAACTCCGCCCCATCAAAGCATGATCTAGCAGATCGGGTCGGTTTGTAGCAGTTATAACCACCACACTTCCATCCTTCTCGGCTAAAAGCTGGTACATAAAAAAAGTCGGTTTATAGTGAAACCCCAGCTAATGTGGGAGTTTTAATAGATTATTAAAAAAGCAATAGAAAATAAATGAAAATCTTGAAAATAAGATACATAGTCTGATCATAGGTGATCATTGTTACTGATCTCTTCTGTCGGGTAAGTAAGACCTTTTTCTTTGGTTACGAGTCACATCCCAGTATCCTCCATATCCATGCTACTCGAGTAGATGCAGGTTCCCATGTGAGAAACGTCAACAGGGAGGCGTACGTGCCAGGTACGTAGTAATATTTTCTTTTTCCATGAAGGTACTAAGAAGTTGGGTCATGGAAATGGGCCAATGAAACTTGAGTGTGGTTTTGGGCTAAATTTGGACATAGTAAAAGAGGTGTTGTGCCCCATAAGGCTCAGGATAGAGACAAGTTGGAATGGCCCATTAATAAACCTGATTTTAAAGTTGGACTCCAAAAGAGCCGAGCCAGAGGTGCACAAAACCGGGTTTTTTTTTAATAACCGGGTTCGGGTTGGACCTAACACCTTCCGAGCATGTACCTGCACCACGAACAACTCGTTAGAAGGGGTCCAGAGACCGGGGTCTCTGGACCACCCTCCGACGCTCAACATTAGTGATTTATCCCAAGAAATGTACATAAAAGTAAATACAAAGGAGTAAATGAGGGATACAAAGTATGAGGGGAGGTGGTGGTTGAAACCCGGCGGTTAGCTAGCAGCCGAGGCGATTTCGGGCTGGTTAACTCGACGGCTGAAAGTTGGTTATTAGAACCATGGATATGTAGACTGCAGATATGGCAGCTCCAGGGCTCCGACAGGGGAGCTCGTGAGTTCAACAGGGAAGCTTAACAGCTTCATTGTGTGTGATTATGGAGAGTTCATGAGCTGCTGATGTGATACTTTAACAGCTCGTAGGCTCCTCTATGGGAGCTAGGCAGATTAGTTAGTGAGAGAATGTTTCTAGAGAGGGAGAGAGAAATTGAGTGAGATGTCTTGAGTGGAGACCAAGACAAATGGGATGGCCTTGAGTGAAGGTGTAACCCCTCTATTTATAGAGGGTGGAACCCTAAACCCTAATGGGCTTTGTATTAATGGGCTGGGCTGGCCCATAAGTGTTGGACCCACCTTTATTATTGACCTCCTGTAAGGCAGGTCCTGTGCTAGGGAGCTGAGGAGCTGATGCAGGTAGCTTCTCTACACTAGCTTCTGGCTTTTCGGCTTCTTGACCCGAGCCTGATAGCTTCTTAAATATGTTTAGACGTGGGGGTTTGGGTACCCACGTCATCAGCCCCCCAGTCATAAGTATTCATGACGTAGTCATGGGTGCTTGTGACTTTGTAATATTATCTCCTTTTTTCCTACCTCTAGAAATTCATAAACTTTGGTGTAAGGTGTTTGCGCCTTATTTGTTTATGAATTTCTTATTTCGGACTCCATAATTTCTGCCTTTTCTTGTAGCTTCTACGTTTCCGATGTTTCTTGAGAAGCTTAGAAGATGCAAAGCTTATTGGACGTCTTGGAAGTCCTTAGAGCTTCTAGTATCAAAGCTTATTTTGTAGCTTATGAGCTTTGAAACATTGTTTTTTGAAGCTTCCTAGCTTCCGGTTTTTGCTTAGCTTTCTTTTGCTTGAATTTGACTTGTCGTGATTGGACGATCGAGCAAGGGAGCTCCAAGAGACTAGGGACAACTTGTTGGGTGGTTACAATCTCACCCTTAGAGGAGACGACAAGCATTTCTTGCTCATTTATAGAAGAAGTTTCTATCTCATGGGGATCGTGCATGTTACATTGACATGTTGCAAAATTTCTTGGTGATAAGCTTGTGGGTGTGAAGAACTAGGAGATGTTCATCAAGGTGGTTGGGAGACTCTACCTTCCTTATTGGAGAGGGTCCAAAAGTCAATGAATGAATGGAATCATCTTGTTGATGGACTTATCATAGACAAGCAGTGGTTGTGAACATATGTGGTGGCATGCTAGTACACGCCTTTTTACCTTGTAGAGTTGTTAGCCTTGATGTTCATGGTAAGCTATATCACCGTAAACATCTTAGTCACGTGTCCCAAATGGGTAAGAGCTCATAGATATTTGTTTGTCAAATGGCGTAGCTTACTTTCCCAAAGTCTTTAGGTTTTTGAAGCATTTGATAAACTTTTTCTATGATAGGATTGATGAATTCAAGCAAGTAGAAGCCAACGATGTAAAAGAATGGGCTTATCTTGTGTGTATGGCACACCATGTTGGTGATCTTTCAATAGGCAAGTAGTGGCTTTGATCTTCGTATTTATCGTGTCACTACGTGTCTCTTTTTCTTATACATGTATACTAGGCTTATAATCACCTTGCCAAGGTTTGTGGTAAGTTATACCAACGCGAGCATCATATGTGCTCTCCTGGATATTCTTTGGTGCCTGATGGTAGCTAATAGCTTCATTCCATGAGCTCATCGCTTCCATCCATTAGATGTAGCAGCTTACCAGCTTGAGACTTTGAGCTTCTCTAAGTGTTGTGGTAAGCTCGTTTTATAATAGATGTGATGGAGCAAGGCAGATATGAGCAAATATGGCAAAAGAAGGAGCCTTTTGCGTACCTTATGTTGTATATTGGTAAACTTTTTCCGTAACAAAGTGGGCTTATTTGATGCGGAAGTGAGTTTCTCATACTTGTAGGTTATCCTATTACGTGATTTTTGGTATATGACTCTGAACTTTTTTGGTATGAACATGAACGCATATGTTGGTGAGTTTTTCATGCTAACAAGTGAGCTTCTTTCGTATAAAGGCGAGCTTATAGGTGTACGCTATTGAGCTTCCTTTGCATGGATGTGAGCTTGTAGCGCAATTTAGTGAACTTCCTTTACACAAAGATGAGCTTCTTGCGAAAGCTATTTTCTTCCTATATCCATGTAAGAGGCTTCTCTTTATCAAAATGTGAGACTTAGCCTCTTTTTATATTTCTTTTTCAACTGTATGGTACTTCTAAATGTGTAGACAGTCTTGTTGTCTTAGAAGCTTATTCCCAGTTGTAGTTGCGTATCATAAGAAGGTTGAACTTTGTTTGAGCAAGGTATTGCTCGTTGAACTTGTCCATGCCTTAATGACGCCGTTGTTGGCAAGGATGCTTCCCTACTATTATAGTTGAGAGCACTCCTAAGCCGATATAGCAGGCTAATTTTGATGATGAATTTGTTGCTCTTCTAGTGAGCTAATGCATTATGATTTCTAAAGACCTTGTCATGTAAGCTTATGTAAGCTATGCATGAGTCTTGCTATGCAAATGCCTTTATAATCTTGTTATGGTTTGATGCTTTGCTTTCCGACTATATGACCTAGGAACTTCCCTTCCCTTCCTCAATGGGAATGCTCCCCCTCTAGGGGTGATGCTTTATTTAAGTTTAATGTTTGGTTGTCTTAGATCTGTTACTTGTCGTTTATAGTGTTTGCAATGTCTTTAACCTTTTGCCATGAGGTGGATGCTACAGTCACCCATCCCAGGCTACTAAGCTAGAGAACCGATGCAATGCTTATCCTATCAGCTTGTTGGTAACCTTTCTCAATGGTTACCTATATGAAATGTTCATTTTGATCCCAGGCTACTAGGCTAGAGAACCGACGCAATGCTTATCATATCAGCTTGCTTGTAACCTGTTATGAACATGTATGAGCTGTCTTGGTGTGAGGAGCTCACCCTCTTTCATGGGTTTAGGTATTCCATCTAAAGGACTTGTCCCATGGAGTTGTGGATTGTATTAGGAACTCACCCTGTATACAGGAAGGTCATTATCCTTGTTACCTGTTGAGCAGTTGTGGCCTAGGAGCTCATCCCCGTTTCATGGGTAGGTATAGTGCCGGATCCCATGGAGCCTTGTTAGGAGGGGCTCACCCTTTGATAAGATAAGTGACAAGTGGTTGTGGTTGCACGAAAGAGTTTCCTTTGTTCCGTTAGCTTGCAGCTTAGAAACTACATTGTCTAGACAACGCTTTTGGATTTATTGATAGAATATCAAGATGTTATAGTAACCGAGGTTGCCTTAGGGTAGGCTATATCATGGATTTTGTATGCATGTTGTGGTATTTGACCAACTTTCATGGATCAATGTCTTGTGGAGTACGTCTTTGAAGAGCATATCCTTGTTAGTTTTTTCCATGAGTTGGGGTAATGCAATAATACATGCATATTAATACTATGCACTTAAAATAATGTGGATTTTTTATATGATAAGCTTCCCTCTAAAGTTCCTCT
The DNA here is from genome assembly GCA_030844895.1 of Ambrosia x helenae. Lineage (NCBI taxonomy): Eukaryota > Viridiplantae > Streptophyta > Magnoliopsida > Asterales > Asteraceae > Ambrosia > Ambrosia x helenae. The sequence continues at coordinate 79,226,616 of CM061223.1, forward strand.
CTTTGTGTTCACCATATGTCAAAGAGACGAAATGTCATGAGGAAATGTTAGGGAGATTCTTTTGTAGTTCCATAAGTCTTTTTATGTAAGAATAATAGCCTCTTGAGTAAGAAGGGCAACTTCTTTACGTAAGAATGGCAGCTTCTTGTGTAAGAAGGGCAGCTTCTTAGGTAAGAATAGCAGCTTCTTATGTAAAAATGTTAACTTCCTATGTAAGAATGGAAGCTACTTAGTTAAGAATGGACAGCTCCTTGTATGAGAAGGTTAGCTTCCTTATGGAAGCTTTTTATGTAAGGATATTAGCTTGTCATGTAAGAAGGTAGTCTTCTTTGTTGACGATAGTAAGCTTCGTATGTGCTAAGACAATTGCCTTCTAGGATATGATGGTTAGTTTTCTTGGTTTTAGATGATACTTGAAGAGCTTCATGCAATGTTAGGGAACTTTACACTTGAACCAGTGATCAACTTTTGAAGGAGACAAAGATATCTCATAACATTTTGGACGATGTTTATGTGTAAGTTTGGTGACATTCGAGATACTCTTACGCCTTCAACCACATTGTTTAGAATAGAGTATATGGTGATCTTTGATTGACCTTTCGTATGAGTTGATTCAATAGAGAAGGTAGTAAAAATAAGCTTTTCCATAATTTAGTAAAATTCTCTTAATCATTGGACACTTTAAAGCGCATGAGGTAGAGGTTGAGCTTGTTCAATGGCCTGGTGCATCAGCGTGGTGTTTGGTTGAAGGAGAGTTAGCAAGTAAAAGTTCAAGGATAGATGTTCACCTACCTCATAGGTGGTGAAGTCTCATGGCTTCGAGTGTTGAGGTTTTGGGACTCCTTGAACAATTCTTTAGCAAGGTGCTACCATGTGGCAAAAATATCTCCTAACCAATGCTTTTTGATGCTATGGCAGGCTACCTCTTTCATGTTTCTTCCTTGCTATAGTGAACAATTTTTTGGAAGGCTACCGTCATGCTTCCTATTGGCAACTTCTATATTCTTATGAGCAGCTTCTATGCTCCTGACAGCTGGTTGCTGCCGTAGGGCAGGTGCTAATAAGGATTCACCCAACTCTATTATTTTGTGGTAATTTGATACTAGAAGTTGTTTGTCACGATCCTTGGTGTCACCAAGTTGCATTGGCAATTTGCTTGCGTGCTTCTTAGGTAGGCACGAGTAGCAATGCTCCCTTGTTTGGTCATTTGTTGTGTTGCCCTAACCATTGCTTGAAGCTTCTTTGCTTGTTTTAGTAAGCCATTTGTTGTTCCAGAAGTAGCTTTAATATTTCTTGTGGGTTATTATGTTTCCAAGCCTCGTAGGCTTTGCGAGTATTAACCATCTATCGGAGATTGCACGCTTGATAGGATTAGTTTAGGCATATGGGCTTGTCTTTTATAGAACCTTCTTTTTATAAGGTTCCCTTAACGAGGTGTTTAAACTTTTCCATACATCGGCTAAGTGTTATTCTCTTGCAGTGTCGACAAAATGTATGGTGGTTTTGGCAGGTTGCTTCGATGATTGAGCAAGCTGCTTTAGTTAACCTTGATCTTGCCGATTTTGTTTATGCCTGGTTCTTTGTAGATAATCATGTGCAAGGTAAGTATTGTTATATCTTTTACATAAGCGGAGTCAACTGGACAAGATCAATTGAAAGGACGATGTGTTGTTCTTTAGCTTGCTTGATAGGTTCTTTGTTGCTTAGCTGCAATAAACAACGTTCCTCCAACAGAGAAGCATGTGCCTTATTCAGACCATGATTTTGTTCGATGCTTCTTTATTCCTACCGATGATGTCACATGTGTAGCAATGTGCTTGTGACCATTTTAGCTTTTAGGGCAGGAGCCTTGACATGTGTAGCTAATCGACATCTCTTACTTTTTAGTTCCTCACCTTTTCGGTTTCTAAACTTCTTAATTTGTTCAAAATTAGGTACCCGTACCATCAGCCCCCAGTCATGAGTAGTCATGACGTAGTCATGGGTGCTTATGACTTGGTATCTAACCTATCGATTTTGAACTTCTCACTTATGAGCTTCCTAAGCCTCTAGACATGTCAAGCATTCGGGATTCAAAGATTCATATATATGAAGCTTTAAACTAGGTATTTGAGGAAGTTTATTCTTATTTAAAGTAAGCTATTGCTTTGGAACCGAATAAATGTTTCTTTGAACAAGTAACATTTGTCTATTGTTCGACATTGGATGCTTTTGCGAACATGTTTAGGCGGTTAACTTCTTTATGTGCCATGTCATTTGCGAACATCTTTGTTTTTTGTGTGCAAGCTAAAGTTTTTTATCCTATGAGAGAGATAGGACAAAGGGCCAAGCTCGTGTAATTGAGATAGCTCGTTTAGATTATGATGGCTTTGGGCCGATGGTCCTCCTTGTGAGATATAATCTTTGTACGGTTGTCTTACTTATGCCACATGTTATCATGGGCACGGTACTTGATAAGGTTAGATAAGTTTGGATATTGTGAAGACCTCGGAACCGTGCTTCTTGGCTTTGCGAGTTGCCACATTTTCTAATTGGTGTGTTATGGAGGTCATAAAAACTTTTTAATGATGCATTTGTGAGCTTCTCTAGTCACCATAGTTGAGGTCATGCAAAGCTCATTTTGTTCCTATAGGGTGGCTTCCCTTTCTATCTAGGAGAGCAACTCATCTTTGCAAAGCATTGAATTGGTGTTAAGCGGAGCAAGTATGCGAGGTTATGTTTTATGCTTTCCATAGTGAGTGGGTCAAGCCTTCATAATATTTAGCGGCCTCTTTGATATGAGGAGGCGTCTTTCTTCTTTTCCAAGTTGTTAGTCTTTTTAAGGAAGGTGATGAGCCTGCCCTAAGCGATGTGCTCGTTTCCTTAAATGACTTTGGTGTATGGAAAAGATGTTAATTTTCTAGGGATGATTTGACCTAGCATTCGTCAATACTTATAAAACCTCGGATTGATTCATATGGTGAAGTATAGCTGAGCTGCCAAGCTATTAGCTTCTTTACCTCAGCCGGAGGCTATGTAGCGTATGACATATGAGTTAATTTTCGTAGCTTTTGACATGTTTGTTTTTTGTGTCTTCCAATATGTCATATATAACTGTTTAAAGACAAGTGTGGCCTTAGGAAGCAAATATCTTAGAGGTACTCACGGCACCCTATTTATATGTGTTCTCTTCCCAAGGGTTACTTGGGTGTATGTATTATGTTGTTTGCTTTAGGCTACCTACTTATAGCTTGTGTATATCTGACTTTTGTCTTTTCGATGTAAAAGCTAAAGTATATTATATGACATAGGTGCGAGTTTGTAGTTGCGAGCTTCTAGCTTGTGGCCATGAGCTTGTAGCTTCTAGCCTTGGGCTTCGAGCTTCAAATTTCTAACTTCGAGCTTTAGGCTTCCATCTATGGGATCCAAGCTTTAGGTTTGTAGCATGTGAGCTGCAGCTTATAAGCTTGTAGCTCTCGGGCTGTAGCTCATAAGTTTACTTATAGAGTTGTCTGCAGCTGCCGTATGGTATGAGTAGTGTACTTTTTCTTATAGCTATAAGGCTGAATAGGTGTCTATAGCTGTCATATAGCAGCTGACGCACTGACATGCGTAGTTGTCTACGGCTGTCCTGAGCAGCTGACATACTGACATGAATAGTTATCCACAGCTGTCCTGTAGCAGCTGATGTACTCTCTGACATGAATAGTTGTTTAGGCTGATAAAGCTGAATGGTGGTCTGTAGCTGCCCTACGGGAGCCAACCTGCTTTACCAGACCTGACTAGCTGATAAAGTGTGCGTTTATTGTTTTTATTTATTTATTATTATTTTATAAGTGAAGTTAATGGTTAGCTTACAAGTGCATGGGATTTTTACACGCCATGGTTACACTCGTAAGTCCCTTCACTTTTACGAAGAATTTTGGGTCAAATATAGGTTAGGCTAAAAGTTGAAACGAGATGTAATGTTAGTTTTATTCAAGACTTTGTTTAACAACATTTAGAAGCTCGTTTCAACGATATAAGAAATAAAATAATTCTACACTTTATCTTGTTTAGGCTAGTAGGAGTTTTTAGGAGCTTGTGCCTAATGTTAATATCAAGAGAGCGATCATGTGCTTGTATCGCATGTGCACATGAAGTGAAGTGAAGAGCCATAAATGAATGTTTAGTACACAAAGATGTAAAATGAGCTTACATAGAGGAAGATTTCTAGCCCAGGGAGCTTCCCTAGGGGAGCATGACCCCATTTCGGTATGAACGTTTAGTATATTAAGATGTAACAGAGGCTGCCATAAGGGAAGGCTTCCCGCTCATGGTGCTTCCTTATGGGAGCGAGTGCTGACCCCCTTTCTATATGGCAGCAACTGTTTTTGTCATTTTGGTGAAAGATACCACTTTTTATGCTTTCGAGGTCTGATTTGCTTTTGACTGAACACTTTTGTGGATTAGTGTGTAAGAAAGTATGACTTTTGACTTTTCTTACTTTTTTACTGTTCACCACTGTAGCAGGGGCTGCTATATGGCAGCCTGGAGCTTCCTGGCTGCCCTATTTATAGTTTAGATAGGCTACCCAGCTCCGATGTTTTGTGTATTTTTATAAATACCTATTTTCATCATTAAGGGACATATTTTAAGAGATCGTTTATGGGTCTGTAATATCTATTTGTGACCTTTAATTATTTTTTTTTTTTTTTTTTGTGATGATCTTGTGTGCTTATGATAGAAAGAAAAATGCTTTCACCCCACACTCTTTCAAACCCTTTCATTTTGCCGTTTTAGCTGAAGGGTATTTTATGAAAAGTGTGCATGGAGTTGGTGTTTAGATGTCTCACATTTCTCAATGATGTAATAGGTCAAAAAGTCATAAAAAGTAGAAATACTTTTACATAAACGTCTCCAGGTTTCTTTTTCTTTGTTAAATAATGAAAAAGTCTCATAGGGATAAGAGATTTGACCTTTTTACTTTGATTTGACCCATGTAAAAAGATAGATGTATTTATTACGTATATGGCCAATCTAGAAAAAATGCATAGACATGTGGGCCCCACAAAACTTTTTATCAAAACTCCCTTTTTTGAAAAAGTAAATTGATAGGCATTATAAACCATATGTATCAGGCAAAAGATTCTTTCATATGGTGTTGAGGCATTCTTTTTGTTTCACAATGTTCAAATATTGTTTAGTAAGAATGCATATTTTTATTTGTTTTTTAAGTGTAAATATTTGGATTTGACATTTTTTAACAAGGTCACGTTTTTTTACGTCACGTTTTGTTATGTTATGTCAAATTTCAAAGATCTTACATAGCAACCAAGTTATAAGTGTATGGAACCCGGTCACCGGCGTTGTGAACACGTATCATGTGGAGCGAAAAACATGTGGAAGTGTAGGAGTGATTTTTCCGGTAAGAACATCCTCTCCATCCTTAAAAATAAAGAACTTAGGAACATTTGGGGCTAAACCGCAAAGAGTTTCATGTTCTAAGCGCGATAACCCCACGCTGGGCGCCACTTGTTGAAACAACAAGAATAAGGCATGGAGATGGTATGGACGTCTCTTCGGGTTGGACCTAACACCTTCCGAGCATGTACCTGCACCACGAACAACTCGTGTAACACCCCAACCGATGGCGGAATCATCGAGGTGTCACGTAGTGACGATTGTTCAAAAGCTCATGGTACTAAAATGTAAATATATTATCATTGAATATTGTTTTACAACATGTGAAATTAAATACAAGACAACAAATAAGGATAATTGATTGATTTAATCTAAGTCCAAAGTCCTATGTGAAGCGTCAAGCAGCTCATCCTGAAACATGCACGAAAATAATTTTGTCAACATATGATGTTGGTGAGTACTACTTAGTTTTGTACATATAGTATAAGTTTTGAAAAGTAGTACAATTCATGTGTCTAGCATCACCAAGGCATTATGTAAACACGCAAGTAACCAAACAAGACAAAGATCACATGTAAAGTTGTACAATGTAATTGATAATGAGCACCTCAACACGTGTGAGTCTAAAAGAGCACCATAACACAAAGTTATGTCTAAATGAGCACCGTAACATAAGTTACGTCTGAGTGTAAAGAGCACCATAACATAAGTTATGTCTAAATGTATGATTTTGTATGTAAGCTACGTTCATGTTCAAGCATAAGCACAAAGATAAACAAGACACGTATATGAATTGTAAATGAATAAAAATGTATGTGTAAATGAATATGGAAGCTTTGTATAGTTGTGCATGAATCACCCCAAAAATTGTAAAAGCGAAAAAGGGGATAAGTAATACTCACTGTTCACGTAGTAACTTGAATTTGGACTGGACAACGAAATATGAACTTGAGATTTCTCCCAAATGATTAACCTAAAGTAATTGATAATGTGTGAGTGAAATAACTCTAGGCTACATGTATTCCTAGGGCTTTGAATTGGGGATAATGTTTATTTGTTTAATAAACAAATTGTCTATTAATTAAGAGAAATTTAATAAATAATTAAATAAAAGTCTTTTAATGAAATTTGAATTTAGAATATACACAATAAAGTGTTTGAAGTGTAGAAATAATTTTTATAAAATTATTTCATTTAAAATAGATTTTTAAATCTATTTATTTATAAATAGCCAACATTTAACTTTAATACTAAAATTAAAGAATTTTTATTTTAAAAATCATATTTCTGTTCTAAATGATTAAAAATAATTTGTATAAATTTTTGGTGCAAAAATGATGAAAATTGGATTTATTATGATTTAATTATGATTAAATCTAACAAAAATTGATTAAAAATATAAAATAAATGATTTTACTGAATTAAAAATTATTTCAGTAAAGTTTATCTTTATAAAAAGTCAGGATAATTTTTGGAGAATTTAATAAAGTTGTTTTGATATATAAATGGATTTTTATAATTCTAATAGTATAAAAATGATTTAATTATTATAAATATTAAATAAATGAATTTCTGAAAAATAAAAATTATAAATGAAACTTTTATAACAGATTTAACAAATGTAATTTTTTTAGAATTTATAAAATAGTTTTGGTATTTTTAAAAGAATTTAAAAGATTTAAAAGGATTTAATATATATATATATTTAATTGTTTGTATTCAAAAAGAAAAGAAAAGAAAAAGAAACAAAACCGGTCAGAGCCGGGACTCGAACCCGGGTGACCTCTGGGTTGGCACATGGTCACAACCACTTGGCCTAGGCCGGTGGTTGTGATCTTTCTGGGTTAAAAATAAATATAAGCGCGATGTGAAAACTAGTTTATCCCCAAAACACACGTATAAACCCTAGATTCTGCAATAATGCAATTCACTCATCACTAACCCAATTGATGTTAGGGCTTTTGATGAGTGAACGCCGGTGAATAAAAACCCATCAAGAATATTAAGCTTACAGTGTGTAATTGTGTATAATTGACTGGTCAAAGACCAAAGTCAAACGTCGTGCAAGAATGAAATCAACAGAGATGTTTAGAACAATTGGAGGTTGAGAGAGAGTTATGAGCGAATTGTTAAGCTATGCCAAGGTTCAATTTATACGGATGGGGCCTGGATTGCTCGATGGAAGGTTTGACCATGATTAATGTGACTACGTGTGATTAGCTTTCAAATTTGGAAAGATTTGGTTGATTACATGCGATGATGGTGCACTATATTGTCACGTATTTATTATTTGGTCAAGAGTAGTAAAAGAATTCCATGATTTCAGCTAGTTTGCTTCTTTTCTTTTTGTTAGAACTCGCGTAGCAGTAGCAGAGGAAAAGGGAAGAAAGGAATCAGCGATTAATAAGGGATAAATACAAATTGGTTTGGGTTAAAACCAAGAAAAAGGCTTAGCTCAAGTGGTGTGTGCGTTGGTGTTGCTTGGCTCGAGGTCCGGGTTCGATTCCCGTCTTCAGCATGTCTTTTCCTTTCTTTTTTTTTTTTTTACAGATAGGAGGTGCAAAAAGGGGGGGAATGGGCTTGGACATGGGCCTGCTTTCAGACTTGGGCTGCAAGCCTACAAGGGGTTTTGGGTTTGGGCTATGGTTTAGTCTAGGAGATAAATGGGATATTATTATCTATTATCATTATTATTATTTTTATTATTATTATTATTATTATTATTATTATTATTATTATTATTATTGTATATAAAATATATATATATATACATATTTATATATAATGAAAAAGTGACGGATGTCACAGCATCCCCTACTTTTAGAAACTTCGTCCCGAAGTTATTAGAAACATAGGGTTATGGATGCTTGGGTAAAAATTAAGATAACTGTGGTTTGGAAAATTTGGGTTAATGCACGACGTAAATTTATAGGTAACAAAGTAAACTGTTTCGAATGACTTGGATAAGACGTTTGATAGATGTGGGTTAAGGATTGGATTAGGTTCGTCTCGAGTAATAAGGAAGATAAAGATCTAGTAATTCACTAAGTTTCAAGTTTTAGGAATCCTAGGATAAATGTACGAGTTTGATTAACTACAGAGGGACTAAATGAATTACCAAGCAAACAGAGTTTGTTCCTGGTCCGACTTCCAGTCTCACTTTCATTGCATCATTAGTGTTTGTATACAGGGTGTACCGCAGCTAACCCACCACACCTTTGATACCTTGAAAACGTACTGGATGCCTACCAAAAACTCTAATAGAATTTCACACTACCCTAATGTACCTGTAAATTTATGATTACGTTCCGGACCGGAATCATCAATTTACCTTACATTAGGGTTTTATGTCCTTCTATGATCCCACCGATTGTTGAACAGGTTCGATAGCCTCCACCAGCCGTGGAGTAGGTTGTAGGGCCTCTCCCGACTGTTTGAAAAGGCATAGTGACCTCTACCAATCGTTGAGTATGTTCGATAGCCTCCACCAGTCGTGGAGCAGGTTGTAGGGCCTCTCCCGACTGTTGAAAAAGGTATGATGGCCTCTATTAAGTGCAACAATTATTATTCACATAGATTGCAAATTGATAGCAAGTTTATGCAAGCAAGTTTGTAAGTACTACAATCATTAAGTGTAAGTGTTATCATGAATAATTAAATGCTGTACGAGTATCATGAATAATTAGATGTTCAATGAATAGTCAAGTTAAAGTAAAAATCAAGTTTCATATAATAAGCAATGATGTTTCTTTAGAAAAGCTCTGTAAAATCAAGTATTAAGTCTAAACGTTTCAAATAAATGTAAGTGTACGATAACGTAACCAATATGATAGATTACCAATTTGTGTTCGTACATAATAGCATGTAAGGAAATCTCTAGATGTTATATGCCTATGAGTATGTCATAATTGGGTACAAAATGATAATAAGATCAAGAAAATGAAAACACGAGTATCATGAATAATTAAATGTACAGTGAATAGTCAAATTAAGGGAAAATCAAGTTTCATAAACAATGATGTTTTGGAAAAATCCTGTAGAATCAAGTATCAGGTTTTTAGTAGTTTGATTAGTATGGGTAACTAGCTCATGTGTGAAAAGGTGAAGGACATGAATTTAGTTCTTGAGAGGATGATGAAAAAATTTTTGAAGCAGAATCAAGGTTGTGAGAGATGGTGAATATGAAGGTAGTTGATAAAGAGTTTATTTTATAGTAAGGAGATTATATAGCAGTGTAAATTTTGGGGTTTGGATCAAAGGGTATAATCAAGTGTATAAGAAAACATGATTGTGGTATATGCAAAATATTGTAAAGATTTGGACAAGTTGAAAATGGGTGAGTGTTGATGGAAAATCTAAAGATTAGATATTATTCCAAATAAATATTTTCAAAATTTGGTTTTGTACATAAGGCAAAAGTTGTTAAATAGTACAAGCTAAGTAGGCTTTGTAATAGTTTAAAACATTACAAAATCGTTTGTTACGTCATTAAATAATCAATTGAATTTAAGTTCGAGGAAAATATGTACTTTGTAAAGTTGCTAGGTAATACAACTAGTTTTAAAAATCTTTAGTTTGTGCTAAAGTATGAGGTTATAGTTTTTTTTTTTTTTTTTTAAAATAAATAATATGTGGAGAAAAGAAATAATATGATTTGGGTAGGGTGTTGAATATTTAAAAAGTGGCTAAGAGGGTAAGGTGAAGTGTGATTGTGAAATCCATAGATGGTTATGAAAGTATGAACTTGTAAGCAATATATGAAAATCATGAAATACAAAATATTGTATATGAACCGAGAGAGTATTATTGGAAAAACTTGTACAAAATGCTTGGAGTGCCCTTGTCTAGCTGTAAAGCTTAACAAGAACGTTGACTTTTCAAAGGAATTGAACCCAATGGTGATCAAAGAAGACATGCTTTAGCCTATAAGTGGACACTCACCCCAGGAATCCCCAGGTAAGCATAACAGGTCCGTAAATGGATTTATGCGCTATGCTTGCCTATGCCAGAAAACCCAGTGTACAGGCGTCCACCCTTCCAGATTGCACGTGTCCTTATCAGACTCATTAAAGTTCAACAACTTTGAAGGAGCAAAAATACGAGTAGGCATTATGTCTAAGAGTGTCTTCATGAAAGGCACTGTTCCTGTTCCATAATGATGTAGACTTTCCACTTCTTGTAGGACACCATCTCTATGCACCATGAGAAGAATGGAGAGAGAAGAAGGGAAAGATAGAAGAAGGAAAGTAAAGGGAATTGAGGGGTAAGGTAATTCAGGAAATATTATGCATGAAGGTTAAAGTTTGGTTATAGTCTAGGCTTTTTATCTAATAACCTAGTTCCCTATAACCATGGCTCTGATACCAATCTGTAACACCCCAACCGATGGCGGAATCATCGAGGTGTCACGTAGTGACGATTGTTCAAAAGCTCATGGTACTAAAATGTAAATATATTATCATTGAATATTGTTTTACAACATGTGAAATTAAATACAAGACAACAAATAAGGATAATTGATTGATTTAATCTAAGTCCAAAGTCCTATGTGAAGCGTCAAGCAGCTCATCCTGAAACATGCACGAAAATAATTTTGTCAACATATGATGTTGGTGAGTACTACTTAGTTTTGTACATATAGTATAAGTTTTGAAAAGTAGTACAATTCATGTGTCTAGCATCACCAAGGCATTATGTAAACACGCAAGTAACCAAACAAGACAAAGATCACATGTAAAGTTGTACAATGTAATTGATAATGAGCACCTCAACACGTGTGAGTCTAAAAGAGCACCATAACACAAAGTTATGTCTAAATGAGCACCGTAACATAAGTTACGTCTGAGTGTAAAGAGCACCATAACATAAGTTATGTCTAAATGTATGATTTTGTATGTAAGCTACGTTCATGTTCAAGCATAAGCACAAAGATAAACAAGACACGTATATGAATTGTAAATGAATAAAAATGTATGTGTAAATGAATATGGAAGCTTTGTATAGTTGTGCATGAATCACCCCAAAAATTGTAAAAGCGAAAAAGGGGATAAGTAATACTCACTGTTCACGTAGTAACTTGAATTTGGACTGGACAACGAAATATGAACTTGAGATTTCTCCCAAATGATTAACCTAAAGTAATTGATAATGTGTGAGTGAAATAACTCTAGGCTACATGTATTCCTAGGGCTTTGAATTGGGGATAATGTTTATTTGTTTAATAAACAAATTGTCTATTAATTAAGAGAAATTTAATAAATAATTAAATAAAAGTCTTTTAATGAAATTTGAATTTAGAATATACACAATAAAGTGTTTGAAGTGTAGAAATAATTTTTATAAAATTATTTCATTTAAAATAGATTTTTAAATCTATTTATTTATAAATAGCCAACATTTAACTTTAATACTAAAATTAAAGAATTTTTATTTTAAAAATCATATTTCTGTTCTAAATGATTAAAAATAATTTGTATAAATTTTTGGTGCAAAAATGATGAAAATTGGATTTATTATGATTTAATTATGATTAAATCTAACAAAAATTGATTAAAAATATAAAATAAATGATTTTACTGAATTAAAAATTATTTCAGTAAAGTTTATCTTTATAAAAAGTCAGGATAATTTTTGGAGAATTTAATAAAGTTGTTTTGATATATAAATGGATTTTTATAATTCTAATAGTATAAAAATGATTTAATTATTATAAATATTAAATAAATGAATTTCTGAAAAATAAAAATTATAAATGAAACTTTTATAACAGATTTAACAAATGTAATTTTTTTAGAATTTATAAAATAGTTTTGGTATTTTTAAAAGAATTTAAAAGATTTAAAAGGATTTAATATATATATATATTTAATTGTTTGTATTCAAAAAGAAAAGAAAAGAAAAAGAAACAAAACCGGTCAGAGCCGGGACTCGAACCCGGGTGACCTCTGGGTTGGCACATGGTCACAACCACTTGGCCTAGGCCGGTGGTTGTGATCTTTCTGGGTTAAAAATAAATATAAGCGCGATGTGAAAACTAGTTTATCCCCAAAACACACGTATAAACCCTAGATTCTACAATAATGCAATTCACTCATCACTAACCCAATTGATGTTAGGGCTTTTGATGAGTGAACGCCGGTGAATAAAACCCATCAAGAATATTAAGCTTACAGTGTGTAATTGTGTATAATTGACTGGTCAAAGACCAAAGTCAAACGTCGTGCAAGAATGAAATCAACAGAGATGTTTAGAACAATTGGAGGTTGAGAGAGAGTTATGAGCGAATTGTTAAGCTATGCCAAGGTTCAATTTATACGGATGGGGCCTGGATTGCTCGATGGAAGGTTTGACCATGATTAATGTGACTACGTGTGATTAGCTTTCAAATTTGGAAAGATTTGGTTGATTACATGCGATGATGGTGCACTATATTGTCACGTATTTATTATTTGGTCAAGAGTAGTAAAAGAATTCCATGATTTCAGCTAGTTTGCTTCTTTTCTTTTTGTTAGAACTCGCGTAGCAGTAGCAGAGGAAAAGGGAAGAAAGGAATCAGCGATTAATAAGGGATAAATACAAATTGGTTTGGGTTAAAACCAAGAAAAAGGCTTAGCTCAAGTGGTGTGTGCGTTGGTGTTGCTTGGCTCGAGGTCCGGGTTCGATTCCCGTCTTCAGCATGTCTTTTCCTTTCTTTTTTTTTTTTTTACAGATAGGAGGTGCAAAAAGGGGGGGAATGGGCTTGGACATGGGCCTGCTTTCAGACTTGGGCTGCAAGCCTACAAGGGGTTTTGGGTTTGGGCTATGGTTTAGTCTAGGAGATAAATGGGATATTATTATCTATTATCATTATTTTTATTTTTATTATTATTATTATTATTATTATTATTATTATTATTATTATTATTATTGTATATAAAATATATATATATATACATATTTATATATAATGAAAAAGTGACGGATGTCACAACTCGTTAGAAGGGGTCCAGAGACCGGGGTCTCTGGACTACCCTCCGACGCTCAACATTAGTGATTTATCCCAAGAAATGTACATAAAAGTAAATATAAAGGAGTAAATGAGGGATACGAAGTATGAGGGGAGGTGGTGGTTGAAACCCGGCGGTTAGCTAGCAGCCGAGGCGATTTCGGGCTGCTTAACTCGACGGCTGAAAGTTGGTTATTAGAACCATGGATATGTAGACTGCAGATATGGCAGCTCCAGGGCTCCGACAGGGGAGCTCGTGAGTTCAACAGGGGAGCTTAACAGCTTCATTGTGTGTGATTATGGAGAGTTCATGAGCTGCTGATGTGATACTTTAACAGCTCGTAGGCTCCTCTATAGGAGCTAGGCAGATTAGTTAGTGAGAGAATGTTTCTAGAGAGGGAGAGAGAAAGTGAGTAAGATGTCTTGAGTGGAGACCAAGACAAATGGGATGGCCTTGAGTGAAGGTGTAACCCCTCTATTTATAGAGGGTGAAACCCCTCTATTTATAGAGGGTGAAACCCCAAACCCTAATGGGCTTTGTATTAATGGGCTGGGTTGGCCAATAAGTGTTGGACCCACCTTTATTATTGACCTCCTGTAAGGCAGGTCCTGTGCTAGGGAGCTGAGGAGCCGATGCAGGTAGCTTCTCTACACTAGCTTCTGGCTTTTCGGCTTCCTGACCCGAGCCTGATAGCTTCTTAAATATGTTTAGACGTGGGGGTTTGGGTACCCACGTCATCAAGTACGTATCATGTTTCGGGTATAATCGGGTATAATCGGGTAGGGTATAACCAGGTATTACGGATAACCAGTTCGGGTTCGGGTAGGGTATTTTCCTAAAAAACCATACCCTATATACCCGGGTTCAGGTCGGGTTTGGGTTTTCAATATCCAGTTTTTGAGTATTGAATACCCTGTTTTCGGGTACAAAAAATCCTATCCGTGTGATTTTTTTTTCTTTTCTTTTTTGTAGTTTTTTGTGTTTAATTCATTTTTTTTGTTCCTAAGCTATTTTTGGATACAAACTTCTTAAATATTAGTAAATAACATAAAAATACATACTTTAATATTAGATTCCTAGAAAACATTACAAGTTATATTAAATAGCACTGCTTACATCTTTTTTTTATGTAATATCTAAAAGTCTAGAACTAGTACTTAGGAAAACACAAACATGCATACAATATACATAAATAATTCTCATATATCTAGCCAATAATTTCTCATTAATGATATAAAATAAGTTAATTAAGCTAATACTAGTGTTATTCGACATGATGACAACTACGTTTAAAATTTAGATTAATTATAAAATTAACTATTTTAAATAATTGTTAAACTTCACAAATGAACCGGGTATTCTAAAGAACCGGGTACGGGTATTATAATAACCGGTTTTGGATTTAAATTGGGTTGAAAAAAAAACCCATGTTCGGGTTCACGTTTTAGGTGAGCTGGGTATACCATGACCATACCCTATGAGTAGGGTCATGTACGGGTTCGGGTATGAAATACCCGGGTTATAAAATACTCGGGTGTAACACCCCAACCGATGGCGGAAACATCGGGATGTCACGTATTGATGATTGTTCAGTAGCTCATGGTAAATAATAAATTTCATTATATCATTTAAGTAATTACATACAATTGTTCTACAAGAATTCGTACATCAAATAAAACTATGCACACATCTTCAAGCATTAATTCAAATCTTCAAGCAAGTAGAACCTGAAACATGTTAAGTTGAAAATATTTTGGGGTCAACAAAAGTTGGTGAGAATTACATAGGTTTTGATAATCGAATAAAATTGTTGTGCAATTCATGTGTCATGGCAAATCTAGTCCATATGTGAAAACATACTAGAAGTAAATCGAGTGCATAATCAACCCTTGTGACTGTTGTATTGTGGTACATCCCATACGCTCATGGTTCACTCGTTTATATTGCAGTAACAAACACCCACGCTACCTTTGTAGGAGGCACGTATCCGGGTGGGATTGTCAGTCCAATAGATCTATCAATGTATACCGTCGGCTTGTACGGAGTTAATGATTATGCTAGAATTGTGCTTACCCTAGTCATGTTCAAGACATAATGCAACATAGAAAAAACACATAGACACTTTGATGATTGAATTGCATATAGAATGTTGTAACATGTTTCACCCCAAAAATGATGATAAATAGAAAAGGGGCTATGTAAAACTCACCTTGATAAGCTAGCAAAAGGTGATGTTGATGTCATGAGGAGATTTGCAACAAATTATCCTAAATTGTTCAAATGATAAAGTTCAATAAGTTGGTAGACATAGACTAGGGTCTAGTACTATAGGGGGTAGGGATTATATATTTTATAACATAATATTTATATTGAAATTAGACTCATCCAACTTAGATTTTGATGTCGATCAAATTCTTTGATTGAAAATATTTAGGCGACGAAGAGTTCTATACCATAACATATTGATAGTCAAAATTAAGGTTTTCTTTAACAATACTTTTCTTTAAATATATAATTTTATAAAAATGAAACCAGTTTCTCATACTTAAAATCATATGAGTCTTATAAACCATAAAAAGAATAACATATTATCTTAGTAGAATTGAATGGATTTTTATTAGAGTAGCACTATTCTTTCATTGGAGTAAAACACGTTTGCCACCCAATATATTCAGACAAGAAAATGTTTAGATTATCCAATTCTTGCTCTAACTTTTAAATGGCTAAAACTTAAATATTTTCTTAAAAAAAAACTATCGCATCATACCAAAATAAGGTAAAAAAATAAATATTATATTTATTTTTGCTAAGAAAGTAATAAGCCTATAACTATGGTTTTTTTTTAATTTATAAACTTACGGAAACTAATTAATTTCTTTTTCTAAAATTAATAGACATTAAAAAAAACACATATGACAATAAATATGTTTATTTCAATTCGGTAACTAAATTATTTAATTAAAACTTATCATATAGAAAACAAGAGTTTAAATCTGATCATTCACATCTCTTCTTGTCCGGTAACATAGGTGGTTGTGAAATGTGTAAATAATGAACTGGTTTACTTCTATACGTTCAACTGTGATCAAGCAAAAACAGGTTCTTACCATGGTTTTCTTATTGAAGCGACTTGTGGCTGAAACTTTGAATATATGCTATTCTAGAATGGCTTGGTTCAGAAACATGTGGTTTGTGCGGCGATTTTGAACATCGACGGAGTTCCAATAGTAAACATGAGAGAATAGGGGAAGGGGTATGGATTCGGGATGGATGGTTGACGATGGCGGAGGTTGTGCTCGAGGTGGTTTTGTTTGCCCGAGACAAAGGAAAATAACGAAAATAGGGAGGCCGAGAGGGCTGGAAGTTGGACGTGTGGCTTGCTGGAAGTTGGTCGGAGTAATAAAGGTAGGGTCGAGAGGTGGTTTGGTAGATGTGTGACGGTGGCGGAAGGCGTAGGCTTTATAGGATCATCTACGTACTTTCAAAGTTTGAAAACTTCTTGATTTAGGCCATGAATAAATGCGAATTTATGTTTGTCGGGTAAACGAGGAAAAGTAGCCGGATTTGTTGATAAGTTTCTAAATTAGTTTTGCTATAATAGTGATTGCCTTGATTGAGATTATGTTGAAATAAAATTGGCTAAATTAGTGCTCTCATAGGTTATGTAGTAATGTCTCATATGGGGAAGGATAATTCATTTTTATTTTAAATAAAATGCTTGTCCGCGTCGCTACGAATTGATTGGTTATACGACGAATTAGAATTGTAAAAAAAAACAAAAAAAAAACCATTATATTAAGTATTACAATTCCACCCCAAATGTTCTGTTAAATTACGTTTTATGCGATTTAAAATTTTGGATTATCTAATTAACAAAATAATAAGAGATAACACGTAATATGTCACAACCTTAAAATAGACGAATAAATGGGGAAAATATTATTAATTAAATATTAGGGGAAATTACGTGATGTTACATCGGGTTCGGGTATTTTGTGCACCACTAAGCCGAGCTACTTAAATAATAGCCTAAAACGAGTCTAGCCTAATCGAGCTCGAGCCCAAACCTAAAACCACGCTCGATTAGCACATAAGCCTGTGCCCAAGCCAGCTCACTATCCTAAACGAGCCCACTATTTATATGATGTTTAATATATATATATATATATCTATACTATATTAATAAGCATATAGGAAGGGCACAAATGGTCATTTGCCACATTACAATACTTTAAAGCCTGTTTTACAAGCCTTTGATGCACAAAAAATTTAAAACTCTTAATTGGTGCAAGTCATGTTGCATGATGTACAATCCTAATATGCCACAACAAAACAAAAAAAAAAAAAACACGGGATACATGTATCTCATTAGGGTTTCTGATTCAATCTGATTTCACATCTCAAAACCCTATCCGCCCCTTCTCCCTCTCTAGAGATTCAGAACATCTAGCCAACTCACCATGATTTCACTAGATCTATGAAGATTGCGACATTCGCGAAGGGTAAGTGACACCGTATTTTGATTCTAAACACTACTTCGCCGTTAAATCACATGATTTCACTTACATTTGTTTGTTTTTGGAGGTGGATGTTGGTTTTTGTAGGTCATGGTTTTGAGAACAGGTCATGGTTTGAGAAAAGTTCAAGATCGAGATGTTGCTTTGTAGTTTGAAGGTATAGTCTTCCATTCTGTTCGAGCTCCCTTATTTTTTAGATTGTTTCTTTGATTAGCCGTGAGACTGTCATATTGCTTAAGGTTTGATAATGATAATATGTTCTTTTAATTAGCGTAGTTTTTTTAAAAGTAAGCCGAGCTACTTAAATAATAGCCTAAAACGATAATGATAATATTTTCTTCGGGTTCAGATATTTTGTGCACCACTAAGCCGAGCTACTTAAATAATAGCCTAAAACGAGTCTAGCCTAATCAAGCTCAAGCCCAAGCCTAAAAACAAGCTCGATTAGCACATAAGCCTGAGCCCGAGTCGGCTCACTATCCAAAACAAGCCCACTATTTATATGATGTTTAATTTTATATATATATATAGGGGGTGGGTATTTTGAAAACCCACTCGAGTTAAGAAAACTCTGAAAACCCGTCAAAAAACCATCTAAAAAAGTTTTTTTTTTTTTTTGAAAAAAATACACAAGGTAACATACATGTTTTTAAGCGTTTTGGGCCAAAAAAATAAAAAAAGCGCCGAACGAATATTTTTTAAAAAAATAAACAACGCAAACTTTGTTCCATCGAAGCTCACCTCCAAAATAATATCGAAGTTCTCAAAGATAATATCTAAGAAAAGCTCTCTGTTCTTAAAAATAATCCACCATACGCGTATGTTTAGCATGTTCGAACAAATATGTGAGAGTTTGTGAAGCTACAATCCACCATCGAAGCTCTCTGTTTGAACAGATCTATACATTGAAGCTGTATACATATCTGTAAGAGTTTTTGAAGGTATATCCAGATCTAAACTTGTTAATCGTTGAATTGAAGGTTTCGTTTATCAAAGACTCTAATATTCTGCAACTTCTTCAAATTTCGTTTTCCGTATGCTCAATTTTGAATTCGGTTATTGTTATTGGTGTGATTAAGTGGTTTGAGATTGGTTTTAGGGTTTTAGCTGTTGCAATTGTTTGATAGACCATAGAGTAGAATATGTATTAATGTGTTGTTATGATGAGATAATATGAGGAATTTTCTCTTAGATTAGTTGTTTATGTCAAGTTGTATTCGAAAATTATGTTACATACAAGATATTAAGCAATATAATGAGGGAAAACTACTATTTTAAGCTTCTGTAATCACTTAGTCTGCAAATATATATACGTTTGATACATGTTTGTTTTGAAGTGTACACAAGCTTTTGTTTGGTGTGGTTAGACTTGTAGTGGACAACAACCAACCTTAAGGGTTCTTTCTTGTGTGGGTAGTCTAATTCATAGTTAGCACAATTTAGAATTGGAAATCAAGTTTTATTACTATCATGTGAGTTGTGACTCCAAAAACCATGAGTTCTTTGTTTGTAATCTTGTATACGTGTAGTAACCTCTCGTTTAGGCTTGTTTATTTGTTAACTGTCTGCAAAATTGCGTCTGAATATAACAGTGACGAATATCGACCGGGGATTCAAGTTTTATTATAATCCCGAGACTGCTAAAACAGTGAGTAGTTTATTTGTTTAAGTTAGGAACTATATCGTTTTAAGCTTGTGTGTTTGTTAGTTGTCTACATAATTGCATCCGAATTCGACATTGAAAAATATCAAGCATGGGTAAGGTTTGCTGATGTTTAATGTCTTTTTACTATAATGAAACTTTGTCATCTTTCATTTGATTGATGTGATATATTACTTTTACCGATTATAATTGTTTGTTTTATAGTGATATGTAATTGTTGGAGTAACGGATGTAATTAGTGTTGAAAATTTTAGGTTAGTTTTATATTTATTTGCTTAATTCTTGCTTGTGTTTGATCACATAGGAGCATTGGACCTAGTTATATTAAATCAAGTTCTAGTAATCAACTTGTAACTATTATTACTTGTATGAAAATTTGTAAATCAATTTATATAAACTTTCATTTAGTACCATGAGCTATTGAACAATCATCACTACGTGGCACCTCAATGTTTCCGCCATCGGTTGGGGTGTTACAGATTGGTATCAGAGCCATGGTTATAGGGAATTAGGTTATTAGAAGAATAATCTAGTCTATAGCCCTAGGATTTTAACCAATACTTGCTCCTCTTACTTACAACTCTACTTGTTTCTATTCTCTATCTCCATCCTACTTCTTATCCCTACCTTAGCCCATACAAGATGATTACTCTCCATCACTAGATATACCTTTAGACTAATAGGACAAATATCTCAGGTCCTAACCTGAATTACCTTTATAATCTCGTCGAAGCTCTATATTCTAATAACGAACACAAGCAATCTGGAAGGGTGAATGCCAGCATTCTGAGTTTTCTGTCTAGGATTGGTGTCACACCCCAACCGATGGCGGAATACATCGGGGCGAGACTTGGGATAGATTGTTCAAAGACTTCATGACACTAGAATTCGTGACAATATGATTTAAAGATAAAATTTCATTAATAGCATAATCATCGTCTAAAAAGATAACAGAATACAAATTGTTTTCATGAAAAGAGAAATACGACATCAAAATATAGAACTTAAACTAGCGTGAGTTTCTAGTCCAATCCTAAGTAGATTTCTTGAATATCATGCATCAAACATTTCCTGCAACATGTATAAAATATCCGTCAACACGTAAAACATTGGTGAACATACTAGTTTTGTTATACATACGTAGTAATTAGAATGATTTACTCGAATCTCATACTATAGCATTGCACATACATACCATATAAAGAACATAACTAAAACCTGCCAGTCCACTGCATATACTTAACATATTCATGCTAGGTCCGTTTGATTCTTAAAAATGACCCATAAAGGGGGCGGGGTGCTACTCCTATAGCGCTATACATGTTAAGTGGGCTAATAATAGTTAATGACTTATGTTTAAGTATCAAGAATCATAAGCATGGCAAATAGCATATAAGTATGTTTAATAGATTGAGCATGATAGTTTAAGAGTATGAAATCGTTTAAGTTTTGATAGTGATACATGTTGAGCCCCAAAGAATAAAGAATAAAAGGGGAACAAGTATGAACTCACCTTTGGGTGCGTCTTGATATAGTTCCAAAGATAAGTATTGGAAGTTTAAGCTTTAGCTCCGATTAACTAGAATTAAGAATTAGAGTCTTAGGTTCGAGTTTAGATTATAGTTTCAAGAGAATCATGCAAGCCTTTTAGGCAAACCAACACACAAATCGCCTTTTGGGCAATCCGGATGGTTATGAGTATGAGTTAGACCAAGCACAAAATCATCATAGATGATTCGGATGGTACAAGGTTAGGAATGTGAATCCGATTGATAAGTTCATGTCATAACCACTTCGCTTATGAGGTAAACGTGGGTTTTGGACATGGGATTTCCCCTTTCTAATGTAGATAAATCCGTAGCACAAGAAGGGTCAAGAGAGTTGGTAAGGTAGGGTGTAACCACAAACCTTCCAAAGATTATTAATAAGATAGTAAGATAGAAACTTGAAAGTATATGTTTATATTATTACATAGTATAACCAAGAAGTTTAAGTAAAGTTTGAGGACTGATTTGGATGAGTCTTGACTCTCCTTTGTCACCCAATACCATAGCACAAATCTCTCTAACATTAGATTGTTAGTAGACTTGGTTGGTTTCTTTACAACAAACAATCTTAGGACATAAAAACAATTCAGAAAACAAACACCTTTGGAACCTCTTTTAGCTGCTCTACCCTTATCACACTTCCGTGGATAGATATGGGGAAGATCCTAGAGGTTTCTTCAAGTAGTTTTGGATAGAAAAGAGAAGGAAAAATTGAAGAGAAAGAAGGTTTGAGCTTGGAAAACTTACTGATGTGTTATCAGGAAGTTTGCTCAAAACTTTGAGGATTAGAGAGTGATTTTAGAGAGATTATGGATAAACAAGAGGTTAAAGGGTGGAGAGGAGTGGTATTTATAGGTGAGGTGGGTTGGTTGGGTGTTTAATGCAGTAATTATGGTGGTTGGGAGGTGTTTAGGTGAAAAAATGGGGTTAATTACGAATTGTTAAAGAGTTAACTGATCTGATGCCTCCCCGAGCAACATGAGGGACTGGGCTCTTCTCCCCGAGGTACGCGGGGGATAGGGGGTTCAGCCCAAAGTTGGTTTTCGTTGGGCTTGGACCAACAGAATCGGTTTTGGATGTGTTTTTGGGTTAAAACTTAAGGTTTAGGCCCATTTTGACATGTTTTTGGGTTGGGCTTGATTTCCAACTTGTATGGGTTCGTTTATGCTTCGGTTTCACATTAGAGTCTCGTTTTTATGTGTAAAGTATAAAGTTTGCGTAAATAGAATACATAGAATATTTGAAATAGATTAATAGTTAAATGCAATTGACAAAATATTCTTCCATTAATCATAAGCTCAGGATTACAAGGGTATAAAATGAAAAGATACAAGAATACAAGGACTAGAATTGAAAATGTGAAAAGTATAAATGTTACAACTGGCATTGCGCATAAATCCCAATCAAACGAGGGATCCGGATGCCTACCTGGGAATTCTCGGGATGACTGTTCACTTATAGGCTAAAGCATGTCTTCACTATGTTATTAGAATCTAGAAACTTTTATAAGTCAACGTTATCATTTATTCGTTTTAATTAATGAATACATGATTACACTCCTCAATACCCTAATCTATGCCTCATTGAAATCTCCATTGTATTTCTTTCAGAAAAAATGCCTCATCGTCGCAACACTCGCAACAACAACAATGACAATGATAACAACGACAATGACCACAACAACAACAATAACAATAACAACAACAACCAGGAAAATGGTAACCCTGGCAATGCTCAACTCACTGCGATCATCACCCAACAAATGGTGGCAGTACTCCCCAATTTAGTTGCTCAAATTGCTCAAGTAGCAAATGGTAATGGCAACGGAAATGGCAACCACAATGGAAATGCTCATCCTGTTTGCACCCTCAAGAATTTCAATACTTGCAATCCTCCTAAGTTCAGCGGAGATGAAGGAGCAACTGGTCTTCTACAGTGGTTCGAAGGTATGGAAAATACCTTCATCAATAGCGAGTGCCCTGACAACCTTAAAGTTCGCTATACTATGAGTGTCCTCCAAAAGCGGGAACTCACATGGTGGAACGAGAAAAATGAACTCGCGGAGCTGAAGTTACGCTGGATTTGACTTAGGAACAAGCTAAAGACATCATGAAGGCCGAATTTTGCCCTCGTAATGAAATTAAGAAATCGGAAGACGAGTTTCACGTTCTCGTCCAGGATAGTGGAGAAAACCTCGCCTATAACACCCGTTTCCATGAGCTTAGCCTATTACTACCTCATAAAGTCACTCCCTCACCTATTGCTATCAAAAAATATATTGGTGGCTTACCCATGCAGATTCAGGACACGGTGTGGGGAAGGAACCCTGCTACCCTCGAAGTGGCCAAGCGTCTAGCAATAACCTTAACTAACAACCACGTGAAGAATGGGACACTATTTCGAAAAGGGCAGAAAGCATGTATTGTAGCCGCAGTAACAGCAGAGAACCGAAAGCGTTAGAATGGGGATCGTGGTGCAAACCCCACTACCGTAAACCCAAGGAACCATACTACCCAAGCTTTCAACAAGAAACCCTATGCAGGAAATTTCCCTCTATGTAACATGTAACCATCACCACCCCACCGTTTCGCCATGTCGCTTATGCACAAATTGTGGCAAGTATGGTCATTTGATCAACTCATGTCGTGAAGCACCAAACCTCCATAACAACCAACCAACCACTCCTGCCCAGGCTGCTAATCCTAATCGTCCCGGCAGATACAATTATGGCCAGTGCTATGAATATGGAGATCCAAACCACTTCCGTAACCGATGTCCTAACTTAAACCGAGACCAAGACCCTCCAGCTACCAAATGACACGCTCCTACTATTAGAATGTTATTTACTTTTGAATTCTATGTAATGACTCATTTTGATTCAAGTAATAAAACTTAGTATCGAATATTGTTGCCTCTTACATGAGAATTTAATTATCTGGTATACTTGAACATATGAATATTCATGACCCTTGGAAACATGCCTAGTTTAATATGAACTAATTTCTATATCCACACCTAGACCCATAAATCTTGTCTAGGGAAATACAATTACAACTCACATACTATACTTGATACTTGTTGCATTTATAGACTTGCTTACATATACGTATGATCAATTTGCAACTTATATGTGAAACAATTGTTACATTAATCCACAACTGATAGAGGATGAAGTACCTGCTCAACATATGGTAAAGTTTGAGAATCCAGTTAAAAACCGAATTCACGGATCGATTATGCGAAAACAACTCGGTTTCAGACGGGAGATTCGAGACGAGACAGAAATATACGATAACAAAGTCATCACAGATTCGTATTACATCAGAAACGGTTACAGACACTGTCATCAGTAGGATAAGCATCTATCTCGGGGCCGGGGGAGGTCGGGCATGACCTCCCCTTTGAGAGCATTCAAAGCACAAACTCAAATTTACAAATGAAAACCAACACATGAGATTGCTATTTATAGTCCAAAATCATAAGCCACCTTCGCCCATTTAAGGAGGTCGAACCTAGACTTAGGTTTTGGTCTATGTTCACAAATGCATCAGATCCATAAAATGCCCCTATGGATCACCACAATCTCATGTAATACAATACAAGACTCAACCCTAGTCTATTCGACAGTGACGTCCACATAACAGTGCATCAACAAAGTTTTTCTAAAAACCTACTCAACGATTGGTAGAGGTCATCATGCCTGCTCAACAGTCGGTAGAGGTTTTAATAACCTGCTCAATGACTGGTAGAGGCCATTGTACCTGCTCAACAATCGGTAGAGGTTCATACTCACTGACTGGTAGAGGTCTTCTTGCCAGCTCAACAGTTGGACTTTTTCGTTAAACTTGCAATTTGATTCAACAATTCATTAAACTCATTGATACGAAAACTTAGTCGTGAAGTCGTTTTGCTTTTTATACAAAGTCATAGAAGGACACAAAACCCTAATGGAAGGTAAATTGGTGATTGCGGTCCGGAACGTAATCATGAATTTACAAGTACGTTAAGGTAGTGTAAAATTCTATTAGAGTTTTTGGTAGATGCGCAGTACGGTTTTGAAGCATCAAAGGTGTGGTGGGTTATCTGCGGTACACCCTATATATAAGCACTAATGATACACCGAAAGTGAGACTGGGGATCAGACCAATAACAAACCCTAGTTATTTGGTAGTTCATTTAGCCCTTCCATAGGCTATCATCTCATGCATCCCTTTTGTGTTCCGAAAACTTAGATTTGGTGTTCTATTAGACCCTTATTTCTCCTTGTTATTTAGAAAAACATAATCCAATAGTTAAAACTCGTATGTATCATTCCTCTTATCCAAGATCATTCGAAACGGTTTATTCTATTACCTATAAATTCATGCCATGCCTTAATCCAAAATTTCCAAACCACAGTTGCCCTAACATTTACCCGACCACCCTCAACCTTATGTTTATTTTAATTTCGGGACGAAGTTTCCAAAAGTAGGGGAGACTGCAACATTATGTAAATTTCCTATATTTTTATGATAATAATAATTTTATTAGTGAAAATAATATTAGTAATAAAATAGTAACATATTTTATTGTGTGGTTTATATAAGAATTTTAGATCTTATTTTATACAATGTCTAAAATGGGTGTACAATAATAATTTGACGTTTATATTTTCGCTGGTAAAGATTGTATTTGGTTTATAAACAAAACATATTAAAAAACTCAAATAAAAAAAATGGCCTGCAAAGTTTGAACCCGCGCCCATTACGGGTCAAACCCAATACAAACACACATCACCAACAAACCACAAGGCTTTGTTTGTATTATATTGGATTACAATACCATTTATACGTAGGCCGATTTTCGAACCAAGTCCACAACCACAACAAACATTCATATAATATTTTTTTATTAAGTTTGGAAAATATGATCAGATTTATTCATACAGAGTTGACCGACATATTAATCTTGGTCATAACCAGCCTGTAATCAACTCAATTATACGCGGAGATAGCTAATCTGATGGTTGATTGACTCGCTTTTGACCGAATCATGGTTGATATATGTTAAATTACACATATTAAAGTCCCCGTTTAACACCTGTTTTTATACGTTTTTGACCTTATACACGAGGAATTGGTATTTATTTGGGTATCTTTACGATTTCAGGTCATAAACGATGTCCTGAAAGCAAAACTGAAGGAAAACCAAGATTTCGGCGCGCAAACAGGACCCTGGGTCCTGTGAGCGGCTGCACACTCCTCCTAATATTTTTGGTGACCTTTTAGAAGGCCTACGTCAGCAAACGGACCACTTGTTGGACTTTTGGTAAAGTGAGCGACCGCTCACAGAGACCGTGCGGCCGCTCGGTCGTCCCTGATTCTATAAAACAGGACAGCAGCTTTCTGTTTAAAGGTTGGACCTTTTCTGGGCGATTCGGGGCGATTTCCAGGGCTAAAGAACTACTTCAAAGGCGAGGAACATGCTCGGGAATTCATCCGGATCATCTATCATCATCCAATCCATCACATTAGCATCTTCATGGTTTGATCTTATAATCTATTTTTGTATCAAATCTGATTTGTATGTTATTGTGATGTTTATGTTATAGATTGTACTCCTACGGGCAAAAACACTAGTATGTAGTACGTAGAAACAGTCGTTTGTATAGTTAATCATGTATTGTATGAATTTGGCTTTTTTCATGACTTAATCTTGATGATCATAATGCAACCGTGTTTCATTGTTATTGAATTTGTAGTTATGTTGGATTGACTTTGATGACTGTCGAATGTGTTAGGCAGATACATGTTGTAAAACCGCCCGTTTAATCATCCGGTAGTAGACTAATTAACTTGTTAATAAGTTTACACCATGAAACTGTAACCGGGTATTGGTTTGGTTAAAGTCAGTCGAATAATGATTAGAAATTCTTATCGGCACGTAAAAGGGTTTTAAAAGCTTAATGGTGCCGCCACTGATCTTTGACACGGTTAATGATCTTTGCTAGTTATTTTGGTAAAAATAGCGATCTTAGTAGATATGTGTTCCAAGTTGGTAAAATGGAATAGGTTGTGAAATGCTCTACTTTATGCTAGTCTAGGTGGTTGTATTGTGTATTCGGTATTGCTTTCCTGATTAGTGAGGTTAGAAAACTCTTAACAGATGACTAACTTATCTTTAGAAGATTTGCATGAGATCATATCAGCTGCTCGCTAATAAACGACTTGAAGTGGTTAACGTGTGTATTTGTGTTAGCTTTCTGTATTGTTGTCATCTTAGGATGCTCGAAAGGGTTACTAATTGTCGTAAAATGGGAATGTTGATCACACACCTTTATATCATATGACATGTAGATGACATGCTAGGATTGATATATTATACAGTCTATATAGTTATATTTTGTATTTGGAGTCTTACATATATTAGTTAGATATTTTAGAATTAATTTAGTTTAAACAAACTTCCACTATCTTTTTCTACTGGTAAATTGAGGATAGAGTTTTAGTACAATTGCCCCGCGCGCGTCCATGGATCGATATTTGGTTCTTATCTGTACTTACTACATATATGACAGGGTACACTTGCCCTGTTGTGTGTGTTTTATTATTAAGGTCTAAACCATTTTTATAAATATTAAAGCAGAAACGTGTGTAAATTCAGCGCTAAATTATGCGTACTCTCAGACGCGTCAAGTTTTTGGCGCCGTTGCCGGGGAGGCGACGAGCTTTTGGAATGAACCGAGTCAACTTTTCACTGGTGTACATGCTTGTGAATACTTGTTTATACTTCGTTGATTCTTTATTTGTTCATTTATTTGCATATATGATTATTTGAATATTTATTTGATTTATCTATCTGTTGATATTTTGGATTGATTTTAGATTGGTTCATATGTTTGCATATATATTTGTTCATTTTTATGCGTATAGGATTGATTAGATTGATTATTTGTTCATTAGGATGTTGATAGATTTAATTCATTGAATATTGGATTAATTGGTTTGTCTATGAATTTGATTGATTCATTATTTGATTTATTTAATTTATTTGTTCGTATTTGAACTAATTGTTGATTTTATTATTTGGGCTGTTTTATTCTTTGTCTGTTTATTTATGTTCATTTTATTGATTTTATTGGCATTTATTTGAATTTTACAAGTATATAGCTTTCCGGTATTTTTTTTATGTATTTATGGTTTTAATATTTATTTTTCTATCGTTTATTGTTTTTTTTCGGGTTAGTTATCTATTTCGCCTGCTGCAATTGTATCATTCTTTAATTGCAGGTTGATGTCCACGAATCCCGGGCCTTCTGGTGATCTATCCAAGGAAGAGAAGCGTAGATTGAGGAGGAGCAAAAGAATTAGACTTCATAAGTCGCGTCTTGTTTCTAGTATTCTTAATTCTACTTATGTTATTGAGATCCCAGAGAACGAGGCTCCGGTGGATCAGTCCGACCACGAAGGGTCGTAGGCCCATAGCGACATCATAATGGCGGGTGATGATATCCTGCTGAACGACAGCGGGCGTCCTGGAGGGGACGGTCTTGCATCGAGTATCTCCCGACCTACGGTGGCCGCGGAAAGCTTCGAAATCAAATCCAGTATCATTAATATGATACAGAATTCAGTGCAGTTTGGTGGACTGGAGCACGAGGATCCAGGCCGACACATTGTTGGTTTCTTAGAGGTGTTAGCTACCTTTAGGATGACGCATGTCTCAGATGATGCCATTCGTTTAAGACTCTTCCCATTTTATTTGCGGGACAAAGCCAGAAGTTGGCTTCAGTCGCTTCCTGCTGGTTCTATCACGACATGGGAGGAGCTGTCTGAGCAGTTCATGCAGCAATACTTCGCTCTTGAAAAGACCCAAAAACTTAGGAACCGCATCATGACTTTTCGTCAAGATGACGTGGAATCTTTGAACTCGGCATGGGAAAGATTCAAAGATCTACTCTTGAGTGTCCCGCACCACGATCTTCCAAAGAGACAGTTGGTGCTAACGTTTTATCAGCGGCTCGGGTTTGATTCACAGGAACGCCTTGACGTATATGCTGGGGGAGATCTGGGAAGAAAATCCCCTACTGAGGCATGGTGGATCATTGAAAAGGCGTCCCTGAAGTCTAAATCCAGGCAGAGTGACAGATCACGGACTTTGGCTGCCCGTTCCGGTGTTCATGCTGTGGACAACTACACAGCTATCTCTGCACAGATTGAGGCCTTGGCTACGAGATTCGACAAATCTCAGCATAGTGTAGCGCATGCTCAATGTTTGTGTGAACAGTGTGGAGTATCGCACGAAGCTGGTTCGTGTTCTTAAGGGGTGATGTATAGAGGCCACGAATAAGTGGACTACATGGGGGGTCAAACGAGACCCCAAAACAACCCTTACAGCAATACCTACAATCCAGGTTGGAGAAACCACCCAAACTTTGGGTGGAGATCTAGTTCATCTAACCAGAACCCGCTCGGAAACTAGCAGCGACCTCCCGAACTGCAGCAATCCCATTAGTCCCAAAACCAGCCATACCAGTCTAATAGCCATTCCTACCAGCCTCGGCCAAACCAGTACCAAATCCAGGGCGCTGGGAGCAGTTCCCAGCAGCACGCCCAGCAAGGTACGTCGAGGCTGGAAGAGATGATGTCTCAACTTCTTACTAACTCTACCAACACTAATCAAATTGCTGAACAGCGCTACCAACAGCACGAGGAGCGCTTTACCAATTATGAAGGAGAGATGAGGAGCCATAAGGCGTCTATGCAACCTATAGAAAATCAGGTTGGCCAAATGGCTAAAATGATGTCTGAAAGACAACAAGGTGGTCTTCCAGGCAACACAGAGCCGAATCCCAGGGGGCATGTAAATGCCATTATGACTAGGAGTGGTAAAACCACGGGTCCAGACACATCAGGCTCAACACCGATCACTGAGATGGTCCAGACTGAGTCTTCGGACTAGGTACACGCTAGGCGAGTCCCAGCAAGTACAACATAGTTGCTGAAGCCAGTCACTGACTACACTCCTCCGGTTCCATACCTAGGCAGATTGAGCGTGAGAAGAAGGAGAAGTCCAAACCATATGTGGAAGATCCACCATCTTTGGAGCTGAAAGAGCTTCTACCGCATCTTGAGTATGCATTTCTTGACGAGGAGGGTCGTCTACCGGTGATTATCTCATCTTCATTGTCTGCTGAGGAGAAGAGCGAGTTGCTCAAAATTTTGAAACTTCATAAAAAGGCAATCGCCTGGAAGATAATGGACATTAAGGGGATTAATCCCTCGTTCTGTACCCATAAAATTATGATGGAAGATGTCCATAAGCCTTGTGCGTAGCACCAAAGGCGTTTGAACCCTAACATGCAGGAAGTTGTTAAATCTGAGGTGATTAAGTTGCTTGATGCGGAATTGATTTATCCTATCTCAGATTCTGTATGGGTTAGTCCAGTACACGTCGTGCCCAATAAAGGTGGCATGACGGCTGTTACAAATGATAGGAATGAGCTTATTCCTACGAGAACCGTCACCGGATGGCGAGTTTGCATTGACTATCGCAAACTTAATAACGCCACCCGCAAGGATCACTTCCCGCTTCCATTCATCGATCAGATGTTGGAACGTCTGTTGGGGAAGTTGTATTATTGTTTCCTTGATGGTTTCTCTGGGTATTTTCAGATCCCTATCGATCCTGTGGACCAGGATAACCTTCACATGCCCTTTTGGCACATTCGCCTACAGGCGTATGCCATTTGGGCTGTGCAATGCGCCGGCGACCTTCCAGTGCTGTATGGTTGCCATTTTCCATTTTCAGTGTCTTGGGAACTTGGAGCGGATGCTGACGAGGTGTGAGGAGACCGGTCTTGTGCTCAAATGGGAAAAATGCCACTTCATGGTGAAGGAAAGAATAGTACTGGGGCACAAGGTCTCCCAAAGTGGGTTGGAGGTTGATCCAGCCAAGGTGGATATCATTTCTAGACTCCCACCACCCTCCTCTGTCAAAGCTATCCGCAGCTTCTTGGGTCATGCGGGTTTTTACAGGCTATTCATCAAAGACTTTTCTAAAATCGCCCGTCCCATGACCCGTTTGTTGGAGAAGGATGCACCATTCATCTTTGGTGCTGAGTGTTTGAAGGCATTTGGCCTTCTTAAGTGTTTGCTTGTAGAGGCCCCTATTTTGGTGGCGCTTGACTGGGCGCTGCCATTCGAGATCATGTGCGATACTAGTGATTTCGCAATAGGGGCAGTCTTGGGACAGTGGAAGGTCAAGCACTTCCACCCGATCTACTACGCCAGCAAGACTCTGCATGATGCTCAAGAGCATTATACAACCACGGAGAAAGAGCTTCTAGCCGTAGTATTTGCATTCGACAAGTTTAGATCATGCTTGG
This sequence comes from Ambrosia x helenae, assembly GCA_030844895.1. Lineage (NCBI taxonomy): Eukaryota > Viridiplantae > Streptophyta > Magnoliopsida > Asterales > Asteraceae > Ambrosia > Ambrosia x helenae. Next base: position 79,258,076 of record CM061223.1, read on the forward strand.
TGCTATCGAAGACCATTGTCTATACGGATCATGCAGCGATCAGATACCTATTTAGCAAACAGGACGCGAAACCGTGCTTGATTAGGTGGATTTTGTTGCTGCAAGAGTTCGATATAGAGATTCAGGACAAGAAGGGTGCTCTAAATGTTGCTGCTGATCATCTGTCTAGACTCGAGCATGATGATGCCGAGAACTCCGCGTGGGAGACCATAAATGACAACTTTCCCCATGAGTTCTTGATGAGTGTTGAGTCTGTAGAAGATGTGTCGCCTTGGTTTGCTGATTTCGCGAACTACCTTGCGTGCGGGATCCTTATCAAAGGATTGTCGCACCAACAAAAGAGGAAGTTCTTCGCAGACCTGAAGCATTACTTCTGGGATGACCCATTCTTGTTCCGGGTCGGGCGGATCAGTTGATTCGCCGGTGTGTATTTGGGGTTGAGGCGGCTCAAATATTGCGAGATTGTCACGAGGGGCCTACAGGAGGTCACTACGGAGCAAACTACACTGCTAAAAAAGTGTTTGACTCTGGGTTTTATTGGCCCACACTCTTTCGTGACGCTCAGGCCTTGGGTGGTGCGCGTGATTCGTGCCAAAGGGCGACGAACATATCGGTTCCTTTTAGATTATTGCATAAAGTTAGCTTTAATAACTAATTAACTTAACCCAATAACAACTCGGTTCCTTTTTTTGGTACTTTCCTCACTAAAACGTGTGTCATTCTCTTGAAAGGTGAATAGAAACCAGTGTCGGTTTACAAGAATATGTTAATCTTGAATTTACAAAAGAGGCTCCAATGCTCTAGTTGACCTACATATTTTTGTACATCTTTAGTCAATTGAAACTTGTGTACCTAATTGAATGGTCAAAAGATTTCCCACTTAAGACATTAAGATGTTTCTATATGTTAAAACTGTAGCTTGAAAAGTTGATTCAAATATTATAACTTAATTGGGCCTATTAATATTATTATTCATATTGTTGTTGGGCTATTAATTGTTTCAGGAAAAGAAGAATGGGCCATGGAATTAATGGGCTTAAATATATGGTTGGGCTGGAGGCCTGACAGATGGACGTTTTAATCTTGATCGTTGATTGTGTTACAATCCATGTGATATTGATCCAACGGTTGATGTTATGTCTGAGTGTGTTTGTTGCTTCCTCGAGGTGTATAAAAGGAGCTGTCCTCTCTCATTCTAGGTTTTAGCTCAGATTTATTGTATCGTCTCTTTGTATCCTCTGTATTGTCTAGGGTTTATGTATCTTTGATTTTGTAAGATTTCTTTGTATTTCCTTAGTTAGAAGATCAACTGATCTTAACAATCAGTAGATCACTAACGTTGTATTGTTTACAGATCTCTATGATTGTAGAGATCTAGGGTTTGGTTGGGTACTATTTTTAGGTTGGTAAATAATAAGATTTGTCACCTGTTTTGTCGCTATTTTGTTCTATTGTTCATTGATTCTTGTATGATTGTGATTGTGGTTGAATATTAGAATAGGTTCATAGTTTTTTACATGGTATCAAAGCAATAGGCTCTGTTATCATTGTCTTTTGTTGATTCTGGTGTCTTCCGCTGCAAATCTGAGCTGTATAGGTCTAGATGTCACTTAAAAAAGAGTTTGAGTTAAGGATCTGATCTGAATCATAGATCTGGTTCTTCTTGGGTCTAGTATTGTATAGATCTGATCTGTTTGATAGATCTAGTCTATTATCTTGTATTGTTGGTTGTTGTTGCTTGTGTTACATGTTGTTTGTGTTCAACCATTGTTGGGCTGGTTCTTGGCTTCTGGTATTGGATTGGAGAAATTTGCTTCAATTGCGCTCACAATTCTATACCCTAAGTGAAGGTATAGGTTGTGGGTTTGGCGAAACCCTAACTTGGGTTCCCCTCACTGTGAGATCGTTCTCTTTCTGCTTTCTTTTGTCTGTTGTGTCTAGAGGCATCTGACCAGGTTAGGGTGGACCGGTATTGTGCCGACTACTTGGTGTCTTGTTTGGTTTATCTTTTGATTATCTGTTTATTGATTGTATTCTTTTTTGTCTTGGTATTGTCTTATAAGTATTATATATATATAGTTAATAAAGGTCTCCTGTGTTAAGATCTGGGTGGGCACCAATGAGTGATGAACCCACTATCTGACCCCTGACACAGCTTTGACCTGTTAGGGTTTATACTTCTCTTGTTGTCTATTTGTTCTATTCTTGGTTAGCTTTCTGCTAATCTGTCTTGTCTCTTTGTGGATCTTTTGTCTATCTGTTCTTAAGTGATTGTTTGTCTGTGTCTTCATGGGTGATACTGGTGGAGGTGGAACACCAGGAGCTGGTCCAGCTACTGATGTTGGTACCTTGATCAGTAAATTGGATATATAAGTGATTCCTTGTACTTACATCCAAGTGATACTAGAAGTCTGTCCATAATAAGTATGAAGTTAAAAGGCACTGAAAATTACTCTGTCTGGTCTAGTTCAATGAAACTTGCCTTAGAGACTAAAAATAAAGCAGGATTTATAGATGGTACATGTGTTAAACCTGTTAATGATGGAGTGCTAAGTAAACAATGGGATAGTTGCAATTCAGTTGTCTTAAATTGGTTATTGAACTCTGTTAGTGAAGAATTGTATCTAGGACAAGTATTTTCCAAACTTGCTACTGAGGTATGGGTTGACTTAAAAGAGACCTATGACAAAATAGATGGGTCTGTTGTGTTTAATCTTTATCAAAAGATTAATTCACTAAGTCAAAATTGTAGCTCTGTTGCTGAAAACTACCATAATCTAAACACCATGTGGAAACAATTTGATGCTACTGTGCAATTGCCCTCTTGTACATGTCAAGCATCAAAGGACTTTAATGACTTCAATAGTCTGACAAAGTTAATGCAGTTCGTCATGGGTTTGGATGATGTCTATCGACCTATTAGGTCGAATCTGTTAACTAGGGACCCACTACCCACTATTAAAAATGCCTTTGCTATTGTATCTAGAGAAGAATCTCACAGAGGTTCAGGTACAACAGTCAAAGGGCAAAATGTTGCCTTTGTATCTAGGGGTAATTGGCCTTTTGACAATAGAAGGAAGATTACTAATAGAGGTCCTAATCCTCACTGTAATATAATTAGGCACACTGTTGATAGGTGTTATGAATTGGTTGGATATCCTCCTGGTTTCAAAAAGAAGCTAGGAGGATAGGTTTCTAGGTCTAATATGTCTAATGCTAAGCAAGGTAGTCCATCAACTACCTTACCTAGTAGTTCTTCTGTTTTGCCTTTTTCACTTGAACAGATATCAAAGATTATGAATCTGATCAGTGATAAGGGAGGAAATGAGGCACAAAACTCCAATTCAGGAGGTAAAGGTGTCTCTATAAATGGTTTTTCTTGTATGACTAAGATTTCAAACTTGGCAAAAATTTTAGAAAATTTTAGTAGTTGTTCCAGTTTTGTCAAGTATGCTCTTAGTCATGGATGGATAACAGACTCAGGAGCCAATCAACACATGACCAGTAATGACAAAGAAATGGTCTAGTGTGTTGAGGTTTCTGAGTACAATATTCAGGTTAAACATCCAAATGGGACAAGTGCCAAGGTGACTAAGATAGGAGATATCGAGTTAGCTGATGGTGTTGTCCTATATGATGTTTTTTTAGTCCCTGATTATTGTGTAAACTTGTTATCTGTTCATAAATTGTCTAGAGATAACAAACTAAGCGTTCTTTTTGATGAAACAAACTGTTATATTTAGGATTCCAAGTCCAAGAGGGTCCTGGTGACTGGTAAACAAAGTGATGGTCTATATTTTGTTGGCAAGAGTGTGAGTATTAACAACTCTTGTTTCAATAGTGTTAATGATGCCAACTTGTGGCATAATAGATTAGGGCATCCCTCTGATCAAGTCTTGTCTGTTCTTAGGAATAACTTAAACCTTGGACAAAGGGATTCACAGCCTTGTGATGTGTGTCACAAAGGTAAACAAATAAGGGTTCCTTTTCCAATTAGTGACCATAAGTCCAAACAAATAGGTGACCTTGTTCACCTTGATGTTTGGGGACCTTATAAGGTCACTAGTAAAAGAGGTTATAAGTACATTCTAACTGTTGTGGATGATTATTCAAGATCTGTTTGATGTTACTTATTGAAAAACAAAACTGAGCTCTTTGAAAATCTGATGGTCTTTTATGAACTTGTAAAAACACAGTTCAAAAGTGTTGTTAAGATGTTTAGAAGTGATAATGGAACAAAATTTGTTAATAAACTAATGGAAAGTTTTTTTTACTCAAAAGGTATTGTTCACCAAACATCTTGTGCCTATACCCCTCAGCAAAATGGCATTGCTGAGAGGAAACATAGGCACCTCTTGAATACTGCAAGAGCCCTGTTGTTTCAGAGTGGATTGCCACTTAAGTTTTGGAGTGATTGTATTCTAACTGCAACAGATTTGATTAACAGGATTCCATCATCAGTTCTGTTAGGTAAGAGTCTCTATGAGTTAGTATATGGGTTCCCCCCAACTCTTAACCATATTAAGAACTTTGGGTGTCTATGTTTCAACACTATATTAAATAATTCTGATAAACTTTCTGTTAGGTCAGAAAAATGTGTTTTAATAGGGTATTCTAATGTAAAAAAAGGTTACAAACTATGGTGTTTAGAATCTAAACAAAGTATTTTCTCAAGAGATGTTAGGTTTTATGAAGAAGTGTTTCCTTTTAAACAATCTTCTATTGTTGAACAAGGAACTAGTTTAGGTAATGATAGTCTTAATCACTTAAACTTATTTGATAGTGTTGAAACTAGTTACCTAAATTCTAAAAATGTTGAGAGTAATAATCCTCCCAATGATGAAGGGGCCCAAACAATACCTTAAACCAGTTCTGCTAGTTTGCAACAAGGGTCACCTCCCAGGACTGCTAGGGGGGTTGACATTAGTCAGCAGCCTAGTAGTTCAGGTTGCAGGGATCCTGGTTGGGCAAACCAGGATGTAGAATAGGTAAATGTGGAACAAACCTAGTTTGAGGGAAGTATTAGAAGGTCTGCTAGGGTGTCCAGTCTTCCAAGACACTTCAATGATTATGTCATTGAAGGAAAAGTCAAGTATGGTCTAGAGAAGGTAGTCAATTATTTTAAGTTGTTTACTGAAAATTATTCTTTTGTATTTGTTTTAAACAAAATAATTGAACCAAGTTCCTATAATGAGGCTGCCAAGGATCCCAAATGGGTTGAGGCAATGAACTCGGAAATGGAGGCCTTATATAGAAACAACACATGGGTTCTTTCTGATTTACCTATTGGCAGAAAACCAATAGGGTGTAAATGGATTTATAAAGTTATGTATAAATCAAATGGTGAGGAAGAGAGATACAAGGCTAGATTAGTTGCTAAGGGTTACAATCAAAGGGAAGGTCTTGATTTTGGGGAAACTTTTTCTCCTGTGGTTAAAATGGTGTTTGTTAGGTGTGTGATTAGTCTTGCTGTTCAAAATAGTTGGCCTTTATATCAACTTGATATAAATAATGCCTTCTTGTATGGGTCTATTTCTGAGGATGTCTATATGACATTACCAGAAGGTTACTACTTTAAAGATGAAACTAAAGTATGCAAACTAGTGAAATCTTTGTATGGGCTTAAACAAGCCCCTAGGAAGTGGAATGAGAAATTGGTAGATGTTTTGATTAAAATGGGGTTTGTCCAAAGTCTATATGATTATTCTCTATTTGTTAAGTCTAGTAATGACATGTTCACTGTTTTATTAGTCTATGTTGATGACATAGTCATAACTGGGAATAATGAAACATAAATTGATAATGTGAAACAAATTCTTAGATCTAATTTTCAAATTAAAGATCTAGGAAAACTAAAGTATTTTCTAGGAATAGAAGTACTCTATTCTAAACAAAATGTCTGTTTGTCTCAGAGAAAATACTGTCTTGAGTTGTTAAGTGAGTTTGGGTATTTAGGGTGTAAACCTGTGAACACTCCTATTGAACAAAGTTTCATAGTCACTGCTAAACATTCTAAGGAAACTAATTTATTAGAGAATGTAACTGGTTTTCAAAAACTCATTGGTAAGTTGATATACCTATCTTTAACAAGACCTGGTATAAGCTACACTGTTCAGTTTTTAAGTCAATTTATGCATAAGCCTTCAAAGTTTCACTTGAAGGTTGCTCTTAGGTTATTAAGGTACTTAAAGATGTCTCCTGGTAAAGGAATTGTCTTTAAACCATCTGATCAGTTTGAGCTTTGTGGGTTTGTGGATTCAGACTGGGCAAAGTGTCTAGTTACTAGGAAGTCATTCACTGAGTTTTGTAATTTTTAGGAGAGTCTTTAGTCTCCTGAAAATCTAAAAAACAGAGCACTATATGTGACATCCGGGAACCAAGCATATATTTTTTAGCTAGCTTTATTGTTTACTTGCTGAATTTCGAGACGAAATTCTTTTCAACTTGGGGATGATGTGATACCCCGCAATTTCAGGTTCCTGATCTAACTAAACTCTAGTTACTTGCATCTTACTTAGCTAAGGTTAGCTAGATAAGTCACACGGGCACACACTAGATGTATGTGTATCTATGGGATATCATAGATTGAGAAATACATGATTTAACTTATGAGAGTTATAAATATTAATCTATGTGTGTACATGAATCTCTTATGCTCCTAAATGTGCTTAATATATATATACATATACAATAGGCTTTATACATACACTAGACTTTGACAAGTAAATCTTATCTTTGTTAAACACTTTCTAGAGGCCTATATACATACATACATACACGTAAAAGCACACACATAACACATGCTTTTCTTAAAATCCTAGCTATTGATGTGTCACTATCCTAGACTATAAGAATGTCCTTGTTCTCTTGTGATGGGCCGAAATACCAGAACACATGGGACAAGAGAATGACAACTACACTAAAGACAAAGATTTGCCAACACATAATATCCATCAAACATCACTATCTTCTAGAAGCTAACACACATACATACATGTATATAAACACACGCACGCACACAACTCCCCCCCACATGTTTGGAAGCTTCCTTTTGTCCCTAGTAGCCACCCTAAGCTATCTAGAAGCTTGGTAAGGTCATGGAAGCTAGGAGCTATCATAGTGTGACAAGGCATGCCAATGAGAGGTCACAATCAAATTCCTATCATTTAAAACTTTTGGCCGAACCCACATGGAAGCTATACCATACCTAGACAAGCCTTGAAACTATGTAATGTCACTATCCATTCTAACTCCTAGGTAGGCACCATAACTAATCCAATGAAAACAAGGCACATTGGCTAGGAAACAAGTGAGGTAAGCCATCTAGAAGCTCATGAGGTTAGCATATTCACTAAATTGGAATCAAAACAAGAATTGTAGGAAACCCATGGAGTGGCGACTTGCCTTCTTACCACTCCTACATTAATCGGCCAACTCATATGTGATGGAGACTTGTCATGTGATCAAGAACTTTCACTAAATAAACATACTTACACATTTATGGACATAAGGAGACTAGGTGTTAAGACTACCTTACAATCCACTATAAAAGGGGGGTTAAGATCATTCATTATCCCTCACACCAACACAAGCAACACTCTTGCTTTCTCACTCTCTCTCCCTCTTACGGCTCCCTTGAAGCCGTACCACACACCCCCACAATCTCTCCCAATCTTCGGCTCATACACTCACCCTCCCTCTCCCAATCGCCGAACCAAGGGGAGGCCACCAAGAAGCTCCTAAGGTCACACCTAATCGCTTAGTATTAAGGTAAGTTCTAATCGCTTGTAATCTTAAGTATCATCGCCCCTATTGTGAACCCGAATCTAGACTTTTAATCATAGGGATCGACCCTCAACTAAGTGTTCATAAGTTGGTTATTATGCACTTAGTAATCAAGCTTCTATTATACACATATTGTTTCACTTATATGATCAATTATATTATCTAGTGTTAAAAATAATTGGTTACACATTTCACATAGATTCATGAAACATTTTTAGATCAAACTTCTTATACATGAAACATGATCTACACAAAGTGGGTGCCGAACTTGTGGGATAAACAAGAATATAGTTTAATATGTCTTAATACTCATAGGGAGATCTTTGTTGGAACGATAGTTACTTTCTCTGCTTTGCTAGATCTCTTGCACAAATACCAGGTGAGTTTCACTACTCTTTTTCTCAAAAGCATACGTCTCGGATGAGACAACTTTCTAAACTTTTTCATAGTCCGGTTGGGACTACTTTTACAAATCCTGGGTTTGGGGTGCTATGATTCACTAGGTGAATCTACTTTCACTAATTCATGCTTTATGTCCTTGATGAACTAAACCAACTCTATCATTGAAGTCCTTCTAAATACCGAATGAGTTGCCGGATGGCAAGCGGGTTACTAGTTGATAGCGCTATTAGGTCTCACAAACCTCACGTCGTGTGCTGGATAGCATGGGTGTGAACTATAACTCAACATATCATCATTGTTGATAGACAATGATGCAAGGCACTTTGCTCACTATTGTGGGATCTCGTTGTTTAGCAGTTCGGTATTACCGGTTTTAGTTATCATGAGTGGGCTAGCTACCCCTGGCATGTGAATTAGCATATACTCGTCAAAACATGGTCTGGAGGACCTACTTATTTACCAAACCTTGTGAACTCACCAACTTTATGGTGACCCACGATTATTATACCTTTTTGCATGACACTAGTTCGAAGCACGAGTAGGGCATGCATCATATGGCATCATGGGGATATGAATAATTATATATTTTCGAATGTTTAATCATCTATTATCATTTCAAGCACGTTGTTTACTCTGACTATCTGAATAACTATTATCTTTAAAATTCGCTTCCGCAACTATTCAAAATATTTGATTATCTATGAAACTTGTTTTACAATAACGAACTAAATGGTTTGGGCATTTAGAGTCGTTCATGTGACTTATGGCTATGGAGATCCTGGAACGTCACACGCCTCGCGGTATAAACCCTGTGGTGGAATTTGAGGGTGTGACACTATATCCACGTCAAGTGCTGAGGCTGAGTATAGAGCCATGTGCTCAGCTGCTTGTGAAATTATATGGCTCATAAACTTGTTAGCTGAACTTAAAGTTGAAGTAAAACTTCCAGTTAAGCTTTATAGTGATAGTAAAGCCGCCCTGTCTATAGCCTCAAATCCTGTCTTTCATGAAAAGACTAAACATTTTGAGGTAGATCTTCATTTCATTAGAGAAAAGATCTCTAATGGTGTGATACAAACCTTAAAAATAAGTTCTGAGAATCAGGTTGCTGATATATTTACAAAGGGGTTGAATGTTTCTTAACATAAATCTCTTTGTGATAAACTTGGGTTATTAGACATGTTTAATATTTGAATCATGGGGGCATGTTAAAGTTGCAGCCTGAAAAGTTGATTCAAATATTATAACTCAATTGGGCTTATTAATATTATTATTCGTATTGTGGTTGGGCTATTAATTGTTTCAGGAAAAGAAGAATGGGCCATGGACTTAATGGGCTTAAATATATGGTTGGGCTGGAGGCCTGACAGATGGACGTTTTAATCTTGATCGTTTATTGTGTTACGATCCGTGTGATACTGATCCAACGGTTGATGTTATGTCTGAGTGTGTTTGTTGCTTCCTCGAGGTGTATAAAAGGAGCTGTCCTCTCTCATTCTAGGTTTTAGCTCAGATTTTTTGCATCGTCTTCTTTGTATCCTCTGTATTGTCTAGGGTTTCTGTATCTTTGATTTTGTAAGATTTCTTTGTATTTCCTTAGTTAGATGATCAACTGATCTTAACAATCAGTAGATCACTAACGTTGTATTGTTTACAGATCTCTATGATTGTAGAGATCTAGGGTTTGGTTGGGTACTATTTTTGGGTTGGTAAATAATAAGATTTGACACCTGTTTTGTTGCTATTTTGTTCTATTGTTCATTGATTCTTGTATGATTGTGATTGTGGTTGAATATTAGAATAGGTTCATAGTTTTTTACACTATACAAGACACTAAAAAGTTTCTAGATAAGATTTTAAATGTATTTTGCATGCTGTTGTTGCAACCTACATACACCATGCTGTTGATGGAACCTATATACTGTATGTTTGAGAAGTGTATTTGGTTTGCATTTGTTTGGGTTTGGTTAGCTTGTTTCAATTTGAATATAATAAATTTGATCTTAACGCTTTGCATTGGTTTATTAGATTGAAAGGTTGAACGTGATCATCCAAGATGTAGTGAAAGAAAAAGAATAGAAAGGAAGGTTGAACGGAATTATTGCGGGGTTGGTGATGGAAAAAGAGAAAGATAAGGTGGAGAAAGAGGCTATGAACAAAAGAATGGTAAACATTGAAGAGATGTTAAAAGTTAGGCTTCAAAGAATCTAATCATGGACTTAGGATATAAATACTTTATTTTGAATATGTATCTTGTTATGATAACTCGGGTATTGGATATTTTAAGTTGAATGTTTTACATATTGTGAAAATTTGATAAATCCTTAAATTTAAAAAAAATATGGCATTATAAGCTAGTTAAAATAGAATATGGCTAAAAAAATAAAAATAAAAAAAATACTAAAAACATTTTGCGACCGCAAAGACGGTCGCAATTTTGTAAAATGCAAGCAGTCACAAAGCAGTTGCAATTTATGCGATCGCAAAAACGTCGCAACACGATCGTCTCAAAACAAAGTGGAGCGGTCGCAATATGTGCGATCACTCTAACAGTCGCAAAATCCGAGTCGCAAAAAGTAGCAGCGGTCGCAACTTAGTCACAATAGAGCATTTGCGTCGAGTGTTTTTCCGATAACATGTTCGGTCGCAAAACAGTCGCAACATGGAAATTGCAACTCTTTTGCGACCAAAAATGCGGTCGGAAATACCTAGTTTTCTAGTAGTGTGCTAGTTTCATTTACAAGGTGATAGGGGGCCATTTTTTACCCGCCTCAGGCTCATAACTCTTTGAGAATTCTTGAAGACGACCCTGATTACAGGCTATGATCAAGAATAAAGTCTGCAACAGAATGCTTCGACAAAATAAAGATTATGATTAGAAATAAGCTGCAAAACATGTTCAAAAGGTCATGCTGCCATGCAATTACATCTACATTAAAGGCAGAAAAACGCATTGACACAAATTTGAATAAAAAATCTAAAATTCAATTTTGTAGACAATTTATTGCGATGTAAGTTGAAAAAACCAGACTACACTCAACCTTGGTTGTAGGGTTAATTATCAACACTTAGAATTACATGTCACGTAATGTAATTTGTACAATCAAACTTGTAATATTGAATGGTGATATGCCTTTTTGCCTAGTAGATCGAGAACAACCGAAAAATGCTAATTAATCACGGCAATTACATATAATAATATTAAAGATGCCACATTGTAACAATGCTGCATCGCTAACATGCACCGTCACTCAGTGGCGGATTCAGGAATTTTTTTCACTGGATTCTTTTTTTTAGGTGTTTCAATTTCATATGACTAAACATAAAAATTTCGGCTCGGTTCAAGGGTTCGGGTCGGTTTTCCGGTTCGGGTCGAATAAGGTTCATCACATAAAAAAATACGATGTAATAATGAAAAAAACATTGGCATTAGAAATTTAAAGCACATAATATAAATACGATTGTCTTTAAGGATAAAAAACATACCTATAGTTGTTCCCTGCGAGTTTTCATCTTTTGAAAACGTTGCATTACATTCTCGATCATAACTTGTTGTAGTAACTCCCTTTCAATGTAACAAATGCAAGTGTCGTTCAAGTATCCATCACCCATCTTATTAAGCAATTCCGTCTTCACATACTTCATTGAAGAAAAACATCTTTCAACACTAGCCGTTGCAACCGGTAAAACTAGTGACAATTTTATTAAACGATAGACCAACTGATAATCAATGTGTTTTCTTGTTTCCACCATCCTTTTGGCAAGATCACTTACCTCGTCCAGGTTGTCAAACCGGCTATCTTCTTTCACATTAGTAATGTAATGGCTAAGTTCATATATAAGCTTGTCTTTTTCATCCAAAGTAAAATCAGACGGATACATCTCAGCCAACTTTAGCAAGTTCAGTTTATTGAAAGCACTAAAATTATGACACGGGCTCAAAGAACTCATACACGTTAGCAATTAAGTGGTTACCTCATTAAAATGATCTCCAAACTCTTGAATTTGCATGTCTAGAACCGTGTTGAAATTGTTGACCAACCCAACTGCATTAATAATATCTTGATTCTTTCTTTGAAGAGCGACACAAAGTGCGTTAGTAACTCCCAAGATATGCTTCATCAAATGTAAATAAAATACAAACTTAAAACTTCTCATGTATAATTGAGATCCATTTGCTTGACTTATGTGAACATTATCGGATCCCTCATTTTCTATATATTCAAGCACGTCAATAACACAAGGATATAAAGAAACCAAACGAATAAGTGTTTTTTCATGAGAACTCCACCGTGTATCCCTGGCTCTTGCAAGTGACATTTCTTGATTTTTTTCCACGTCCGGTTTCAACCTCCGGATCTTATCCCAACATCTCTCTTTGACTTTCTTTTAGAAAATCTATTCGTTTGCAAGATGCACCAACAACATTTGTTAATTCTGATATTTCTTTAAAAAAAATACAAATTTCAAGATGTTTCTTTGCAACAGCCACAACAACAAGTTGAAGTTGGTGAGCAAAACAATGAAAAAGGATGCCGATTAATTTTCTTTCAAAATCAAAGCTTTCAAACCATTAAACTCACCTGACATGTTGCTTGCACCATCATATCCTTGGCCTCTAACCCTACCCAAACTCAAACTGTGGCGAGCAAATAATTCATCAATTGTAGACTTAAGAGATAAAGCGGTTGTTTCCATAACATGAACAAGACCAATAAATCGCTCCTTCACAAATCCTAATTTATCAACATATCTCAAAACCACGGCCATTTGTTCATTTTTAGAACCATCCCTTGATTCATCAACTAATATAGAAAAGACATCATCACCAACTTCATCAAATATCTTCTTTAACACTTCTTCTGCAAAACAATTACAAATTTCTTTTTGTATTGATGGAGATGTCATTTGGCTATTACCTGGAGCATTACTTAATATAACCTTACCAATTTCCATGACTTCCTGTGTACCATTTCGGATTAAAACGTCTCAACTTATCACCATTACTAATAAGTGTTCGTGGAAAATCTTCCTTTTTACCTTTAGGTTGACATGGACCTCTAAGTAAATACGCTCGCCTAATCTCATCTTTTTGACTAGGGTGATAACATGAAATTGGTTTCTTTTCGGCGGGATCCCATGGAAGATTATCCAAATCAATTTTCAAGGGTTTACTAGTTGAAGATGATGTTTCAATGTTTGACGATGGTTGTCTTTGAAAAAAACTTGAAATATTCGTCTGTATAGTACCTATACACAGGGCGATTCAGTGTTAGTACGCCATATAACATCAATAACATCAAATTAATCGCCTAATAACATCAATGTTTCTGTAAAAACATCAACTTAATCGCCTAATTAATTTCAATAACATCAAATTTCATCACCTAATTTCTGTAATAAACATAAAATTAATCGCCTAATTAATAAACTTACAAAGCCAAGGAGTCTTAACTGGGTCAGTCGAGTCGTTACGATGATTCTGGGAATCATCCGGAGTTGTTACAACGATCCGCGGGATCATCCGGGGTCGTTACAATGATCCGCGGGATCATCGGGAGTCTGTCCATAACCATGTGTACAAGGATTAGTGATTCGTGGAATCGCCGGGTTTAACGCACACACGCAAGCCTCGAGTCCCGGGAATTGGTGAATGGATGTAAACGTGTTAGTTATCATGCATTATGTGTTTGTAATCATTATGTGACTTGTCGGTATGTGAATACCATTTCCATGCTTACACACCTTTCTTTGATAAAATCCAAGGTGTGTTCTTCATCCCAAACCTTTGTAATGTTATTGTTTTGGTTCCCCAAAAGCCCAGACCTTGTTTTGCTAAGAATGTGTCTTTAAAAACCTTGGAAATGAGTTCTAAAAAAGTCTACACCATAATACTTGCTATATGTGAAGTATTGATGCATATGATGATTTTTGGTGATTATAACATGAATGTTTCCATGAATTTGATGTACTTCTGATGTGTAGGAGTTGTTAGGATGATTATCTATGAGTTTAAGCTATTATTATAGTGTTTTGATGAAAGTATGCATTTTGACCCATTTGGGTGATTCTTGAAGAATTAGGGTGTTATGATATGATTCATTGCTTGTTTATTGTTAGAAATCATGCTAGAATGATGTTATAACATAGGGATAGTGATTTGCAAGGTTGTAGGTTGTGTAATATGATTATTGCCATTTAAGGAAAGATTTCATAGTTAATGAAACCTAGTACTTTGCCATTTTATGAAATATTCGCACCGAGGCCGTTAGAGCAGAGATAAATTGGGGGTTTTTGCTTGGAAAGCGTTGGTTAATGGTTTAGGTTTGATATTGGGTGTTTTTACATGTTTCGGATCTGATTTGGAGGGTTTAACGCGCGAAAACGCGCGATAACATTGTTAGGGGCGAATAGGGCTCTAATCGCCTGATGTATCAGGCGATTACAGTCTAATCGCCTGATACATCAGGCGATTAGCCCCTATTCGCCAGTTGACCACCCCCTACTCACTAGTTGACTTTTCCTAATTGCATGTTAGTTTCGTAATCGCGTGTACTGCTGTCGTAAGCATATTTTGACATCCCGGAACATGATTTGACACCTAGGAACATGATAGGAACCCCGGGATACACCCAATGACTTAGTAACACGTGTTCGGACTTGTTTATGCGTTAATTGAACATTATGCTAGACTAGGTGAACTCTTGCGCGTATTAAGTGTTTAATTGCATATGTTGCATGATGTCTTGTATTTGTCTAACATGTGGGATGTCGGGTCACCAATGGGATGTCGGGTCTTGTCTGGTACGGCCGGTTTAATAGTCAAAGGTGTTTTCAAACGTTTATGGTTATGGTCTGGACATTCGGGGACTAGTTAACCTACGGGTATTAGTCTGGATACTTATACACATCTTATGATAGTTCGCCGCTATTTGGGGCTATCATAGCATAATTACTTAACTGTTTTCAAGTAACGCAATCTAAGGTGAGTTCATGGCCCCACACTTTACTGGTTTTGTTTTTCGGGGTGAGAAACATGCTTATACATTTTGATCACACATTTACATGTTATACATTATAAACACACGTTTTCATGTTATACTATGGCTCACACTTTATTACTATACGGTTCATCTAAGTCCCTTAGAAACCACTAATACGGGGATGTAGCGGGGAAATGTGGACAGCGCTATTGGGCCTGACAAATCCCACTCGACGGCTGGAGGCCGGGCGGGTGCATATTGTCTCAATCACACTAGGCTTACCGAAGATGATGTAGTCTGTAAACAAGGGTATCACACAGTCAGCAATGGTTTCGCCCGTATGAGTAACACACTTGACGCCTAGCTAGCGTACGAACAAGCATAGTATGAACAGTAACAATAACAGTAACGGTAACAGTTTTTAAAGGATTAACGAAACGCTTATTGAAAAAGAAAAACCTGTGAACTCACCAGCATTATATGTTGACATTTTTGGCATGTTTTCTCAGGTCGCTAAGGTAGCGGTTAATGGACTAGGCGCACGGAGTCTGGCACGGCGTCTAGAAGTCTTGTTGCATATTAAACAATGTTTTGTAA
Source organism: Ambrosia x helenae (assembly GCA_030844895.1). Lineage (NCBI taxonomy): Eukaryota > Viridiplantae > Streptophyta > Magnoliopsida > Asterales > Asteraceae > Ambrosia > Ambrosia x helenae. The sequence continues at coordinate 79,273,843 of CM061223.1, forward strand.
ACTGTAATATGTCTTTTGGTTGTAAACAAGAAATGCTTCTGTTGTTGGTTTATGGCTCAAAGCATAATGTTTTTGGTTGTTGCATGGAATGTCTTACGTATTTTCTTACATTTAGTTGTCGTTTATTGTGACCGTTGACTTGGATCCTGGTGTGTCACGCGCCTCGCGGTAAAACCCCGCATGTGGAAATTTGAGGGTGTGACAGATTGGTATCAGAGCCAATGGTTATAGTGAACTAGGACTACATGTAGAGTCTAGTCTATAACCGAGTCTCACACACACTAGACGGTCACATGCGTACTAGTCGTGTCTTTGGGTAAACATATTAACTTTGTCGGGGTGTCGGTATCCTTATCACACAGTATTATATTATCTTCATTGTCCTTGTTATTTTTATCTCTACCCTGTCTTTCTTTCGGGTTAAAGTCGGAGGGACTTGTTCGTTGAACCTTGCACGGCGGTGGTGTACATTGGAGCAGCTTCGACTCAACCTCGAGATCTGTCCAGGATTCGGACATCTCCCTTCTATGCTCCAATGGACACATCTGTTTACACACACTATCTTGCACATGTACTCGTTGAAATCTATCTCTAAGTGATTAGTCACTTGGAAATTCCTTGAGTTGGTCGTTTCTTCTAAGTTGTGGGTATCGGGTGGCTTGAGGTTCAAGCTCGTGGCACGCCTAGAGGACAATGTAGAGCAATTTATCATTTCGGGTGCACACGAAATGATAAGTTTAAATGCATGGAAGACCTGGTGGACCTCGTGTTGGGATCAATGGTCACGTTTGGACCCAATTCTTTGCTCCTTTTGATTTCTATTGGTTTAAGCGTTGGTGATAGGCTGAGTGTTTTGTTCTTGTTCTGGCAGAAGATGTTGGGAGCTCGTGGCGGTCGTAGGGGTGGCCGTGCTGGCGGTCGCGGTGGTGGCGGTCGTGGCAACATTAACATGACCCAGGAGGAGTTGAACAACCTACTGCAACAGCATGTGAATGTGGCTTTGGCTGCATTCCAAGATGCCCACAACGCTATGGGTGGTAAGTCAATTGCTACCTACTCTACCTTATTTCTGGGTACTGTATTTCCTCCCTTGTTGTTTATCTGTGTGTTCTATCCCAAGTGGCGCTGTTAATCCCCCTCCACCTCAGTGCTCTTACAAAAAGTTCATGGATTGCAAGCCCCACAACTTTAATGGGACTGAAGGGTCAGTGGGGCTGCTCCGGTGGTTGGAAAAAGTCGAATCCGTGTTCTCTATGTGCAGTTGCCCAGCGGGCGACCGCGTGAAGTATGCTTCGGCGACCCTTGAGGATCAAGCTCTGACTTGGTGGAACTCCACCACCCAGACCTTGGGTATTGGGGAAGCCCACGCTATGCCCTGGACAGAATTTCTCCAACTCCTGAAGAGCAAGTACTGTCCGAGGGACGAGGTTCAGAAGCTCGAGCACGAGGTCTGGAATCACAAAATGGTGGGGTCTGAGATTGAGATGTATTCGGCTAGACATAACGAGCTAGCGGTGTTGTGCCCGGATCTGCACACGCCAGAGTATAGGAGGATTGAGCATTATGTATCTGGGTTGGTATCGGAGGTTAGGGGGTTAGTGGCTGCGGGTAATCTTGCTGTGTATTCTGAGGTTGTTCGGTCGGCTCATAGGCTGACAAATATGAAGGTTGCTGAGGGTGTTTTACCTCCTAGGGGTACTGCTGTGAAAGCACCAGTGGATAACAAGAAGAAGTGGGATAGTTCTGGTAGGAGCTCGGGTTCGGGTCAACTACAGTAGCAGGTGAAGAGGGTTGAAGCTTTGGGATCGTCATCCGACCAGAAGCAGGGTGGGTATACCGGGAAGAAGCCGAGGTGCGATCTGTGTGGGTTTCATCACTATGGGAATTGTGACAGGTTTCGTTGTGAGCGCTGTGATAAGACGGGCCATTTTGCAAAGGATTGTCGAGCCAGTCTCCCAACTAAGTCGGCTCAGGCTACAGGTGCTACTCCCACTTCTTGGGGAAATCAGGGCTGCTACAACTGTGGGGAAACGAGGCATTTCAAGCGCGACTGTCCTATGATGAAACAGGACAATGATGGAAACAAAGGGGAACCTGATACTGCTACCGGTACGTCCTTTATTTGTCACTATGCTTCACTTTTATTTTGGCTTCCGTACTGTCAAGGGCCTCATATCCGTTAAGCCTTATCTATTACTATACTCTGTGTCTACAGCTGGGGAGGGTATGTCCTTGGTTATCGTGTGTCGTGTTACATCTTATTCGGGTCTCGGGTGTGTAAGTTCTATGTGAGGAGATAATCTGGAGGCACTGCTTGGACGGTACCTAATACTTCGTTTATACCGATCTCAAGGGTCTTCAGCATATCTCCGGTCGGGTCGGGCTGGTTATGTGACAGTTTACAACAGCCGTCTCATATTCGTCTTGAGGAATTAGTTTCTCGGGTCGAAGTACTCGTTCTTAACATCTCTAGTCGTGATCCTCGTATCTTTCCGTACTTTCGGGGAGCGTTGCTTTGGGCACTGGATGCTCAGTTGCGTGCTTGGTGGGTCATCTATTGTATTGTCTGGATTCATTACGGTTCACGTGGTGGACCGAGGCTCTAATGGGTCAGGGTTCTCGTGTACTTGGGTTGACACTCGTTACTGTCGAAGCTGAGTGAATCTCGGGACGAGATTCCTTTCAACGAGGGGATGATGTGACAACCGGAAAATCTCCGAGAAATTTTTCTTTCTTTTAATCGCTTCCTTTTTGGTTTCGGGCAATTTTCGGGCCGAAAATTCTTTCAACGGGGGGATGATGTGACACCCGGCAAACTCCGGTTAATAACTTTCGTTAAACTAGTAAGTCTACCTTAGCGAGTCATGCATATTACGTACTTAACTGGGTCAGTCGAGTCGTTACGATGATTTTGGGAATCATCGGGAGTCGTTACAACAATCCGCGGGATCATCCGGAGTCGTTACAATGATCCGCGGGATCATCGGGAGTCGGTCCATAACCATGTGTACAAGGATTGGTGATTCGTGGAATCGCCGGGTTTAACGCACACACGCAAGCCTTGAGTCCCGGGAATTGGTGAACGGATGTAAACGTGTTAGTTATCGTGCATTATGTGTTTGTAATCATTATGTGACTTGTCGGTATGTGAATATGTGTTTATATGTGTTAAAATAGTGTTTAACGCGCCAAAAACCCAACCTAGAACCCTACAGGCGATTAGGAACCAGGAAGGCTCCTAATCGCCACTTCTATAGGCGAATAGGGAAGCTTGGCGATTAGAGCTTCTAATCGCCAGTAAATTGGTGATTAGAAGCTCTAATCGCCTGTACTAATCTCCTACTCGCCTGATCTGATATGCACGAGTCAAAACACCTATAAATACAACCCCTGACTCCCCAAACACCATTTGTGCAACCCTAACTGATCCTAAGCCTCCCTCACACCATAAAACACCTCTGGAACTTGTTTTGCTTCAAAACTCACCATTTCTAAGCTTACACACCTTTTTTTGATAAAATCCAAGGTGTGTTCTTCATCCCAAACCTTTGTAATGTTATTGTTTTGGTTCCCCAAAAGTCCAGACCTTGTTTTGCTAAGAATGTGTCTTTAAAAACCTTGGAAATGAGTTCTGAAACAAGTCTACACCATAATACTTGCTATATGTGAAGTATTGATGCATATGATGATTTTTGGTGATTATAACATGAATGTTTCCATGAATTTGATGTACTTCTGATGTGTAGGAGTTGTTAGGATGATTATCTATGAGTTTAAGCTATTATTATAGTGTTTTGATGAAAGTATGCATTTTGACCCATTTGGGTGATTCTTAAAGAATTAGGGTGTTATGATATGATTCATTGCTTGTTTATTGTTAGGAATCATGCTAGAATGATGTTATAACATAGGGATAGTGATTTGCAAGGTTGTAGGTTGTGTAATATAATTATTGCCATTTAAGGAAAGATTTCATAGTTAATGAAACCTAGTACTTTGCCATTTTAGGAAATATTCGCACCGAGGCCGTTAGAGGAGAGATAAATTGGGGGTTTTTGCTTGTAATGGGTTGGTTAATGGTTTAGGTTTGATATTGGGTGTTTGTACATGTTTCAGATCTGATTTGGAGAGTTTAACGCGCGAAAACGCGCGACATCATTGCTAGGGGCGAATAGGACTCTAATCGCCTGATGTATCAGGCGATTACAGTCTAATCGCCTGATACATCAGGCGATTAGCCCCTACTCGCCAGTTTACTACCCCCTACTCACTAGTTGACTTTTCCTAATTGCATGTTAGTTTCCTAATCGCGTGTACTGCTGTCGTAAGCATATTTTGACATCCCGGAACATGATTTGACACCTAGGAACATGATAGGAACCCCGGGATACACCCAATGAATTAGTAACACGTGTTCGGACTTGTTTATGCGTTAATTGAACATTATGCTAGACTAGGTGAACTCTTGCGCGTAGTAAGTGTTTAATTGCATATGTTGCATGATGTCTTGTATTTGTCTAACACGTGGGATGTCGGGTCACCAATGGGATATCGGGTCTTGTCTGGTAAGGCCGGTTTAACAGTCAAAGGTGTTTTCAAACGTTTATGGTTATGGTCTAGACATTCGGGGACTAGTTAACCTACGGGTTATTAGTCTGGATACTTATACACATCTTATGATAGGTCGCCGCTATTTGGGGCTATCATAGCATAATTACTTAACTGTTTTCAAGTAACGCAATCTAAGGTGAGTTCATGGCCCCACACTTTACTGGTTTTGTTTTTGGGGTGAGAAACATGCTTATACATTTTGATCACACATTTACATGTTATACATTATAAACACACGTTTTCATATTATACTATGGCTCACACTTTATTACTATACGGTTCATCTAAGTCCCTTAGAAACCACTAATACGGGGATGTAGCGGGGAAATGTGGATAGCGCTATTGGGCCTGACAAACCCCACTCGACGGCTGGAGGCCGGGCGGGTGCATATTGTCTCAATCACACTAGGCTTACCGAAGATGAGGTAGTCTGTAAACAAGGGTATCACACAGTCAGCAATGGTTTCGCCCGTATGAGTAACACACTTGACGCCTAGCTAGCGTACGAACAAGCATAGTATGAACAGTAACAATAACAGTAACGGTAACAGTTTTTAAAAGATAAACGAAACACTTATTGAAAAAGAAAAACCTGTGAACTCACCAGCATTATATGTTGACATTTTTGGCCTGTTTTCTCAGGTCGCTAAGGTAGCGGTTAATGGACTAGGCGCACGGAGTCTGGCACGGCGTCAAGAAGTCTTGTTGCATATTAAACAATGTTTTGTAAACGATAGATGTCTTTTGGTTGTAAACAAGAAATGTTTCCGCTGCTGGTTTATGGCTCAAAGCATAATGTTTTTGGTTGTTGCATGGAATGTCTTACGTATTTTCTTACATTTAGTTGTCGTTTATTGTGACCGTTGACTTGGATCCTGGTGTGTCACGCGCTTCGCAGTAAAACCCCGCATGTGGAAATTTGAGGGTGTGATAGGGGCGGCGGTCCGGTGGATGTCAGCGGCGGTCAAGGAGGAGGAGGCGAAGGTCTGAGAGGTGCTGTGATTTTGTTTTTGTTTGGAATATGGAAAGAGGTTTGAGATGAGGTTAGCTCTGTGCCTCTGTATTGTTTGTTTGAAAGGAGGAGGTCAAGTTTGACTAGGGTTTACTTTTGTACTTTTGTTAGTTTTAAAATGAAAAAAAAAAGAAAAAAGCTAGAAATAAAAAATTAAAGACATGGGAGTGGGACAGGAATCGAACCTGGATTCTAAGGAATGAAAATGGCGGGTGTTACCACTAAGCCACCTATAATATATTGTAATGAGTTCCTTTGATAATATTCTTATGGGTTCCTTTATATATATATATATATATATATACATACATTTACACAAAAAATTAGAAACCGAGTGGGTTCCTGGAAACCCGCCGAGATGGCTGTAAATCCGCCCCTGCCGTCGCTAATATTGTCGTTCACTAACGAGCATTGGCCATATTTAGTGTAGCATTGCTAAACGTACATCGACCATATGTTGCTAACATGCACGGATATATTTTTTTTAAAGGAGGAGCATTGTCTTTTTTCTCTTTAGAGATAAGCATTTGGTATCCAACGAGCATTGGCCATATTTAGTGTAGCATCGCTAAACGTACATCGACCATATGTTGCTAACATGCACTGATATATTTTTTTTAAAGGAGGAGCATTGTCTTTTTTTCTCTTTAGAGATACGCGTTTGGTATCCGGTATTTATACCAAACAAGTATTTTCAGTACCGTTTCAGTACCTGTATAGTTGTATTATCTTAATATCGATACCGATACCGTAATCATTTTCATAGGTTTCTTAACGTGAAGTATACCTAATGTTATCTCTAATGCCCACCAAAACTCTCAACGAAACTAGCGTCACCCGCAACGAAACGCGGGAAACTAAAAACACTATTTATTATAAAACAAGTGATCACTATTTCAGGGTTATGACCAAATACAAAAGACACTTTTTTCTAGAAAGGGTTATAATGATTTTAGTCTATTGATTTTAGATTTAAAGAGTTAAGATTAGTTTGAGAGAAAAAAAAAATCAAATATTAAATTAGGGCAAGGGTATAAAATGGAAAAATTAGGGAAAGTGTATAAAAGAAAAAAACCACGTTTGTTAACTGTCTCTCTCTACATGCATGACACATGCCAATTCTCCCATCATTTTAAAACATCTATAACTTTTTCGTACGATACTTTTTTTTATAAAAGTTTCACCATATTAACAAGCGTTTTTTTATCTTTAATATGAGTATTATATTTCTATATAAAAATTAAAAAAAAACGAAAATGTGTTAACCGGGTGTTTTTACTTCATTGGGTCTTCTACTCATCCATTGTGTTATCACTGTCACATGCATGTTATAGATATGTTCATTATGTTTTTAGTCTACAAATTATTTAACTTTGTCCATAGTGTTTTAGCTAAAATTTTCATTGTGTTTTACGTTGATTATTGTGTTTTACACAACTAGGTTTTGCGTTTGTGGATTACATTGTGTTTTACTTTGTTTTTTATTGTGTTTTAGTCTACTGTCCATTCTGTTTTAATATGTTATTTATTTTGTTTATAATATGATGTCTATTGTGTTTTAATTTGCTGTTCCTTGTGTTTTATATCCCGTTATTCATTGCATTTTTAGTTTGATACTCATTGTGTTTTACGTTTTCAGTATTGTGTCTTACACAATAGGGTACTCGTATTAAGAATAAAAAGACGCTCGATTTTATGGTATATATATATATATATATATATATAAGATGATGCATAAAAAAGTTACAGACGTTTCAAAAATTGGGGGGGGGGGGGGGAGCATGTGACTTGCATATACATATTCTTTTATCCTCTTTTGAACTAAACTACCATTCCTACTTGTTTTTTTTCATAAACACATGTCACTTTATAATGACTTATTACCTTTCTCATTTTTCTTAGCTTTTGTAGGATAATTCAACCCCTCTATTTAAAAGCATGTAACTTGCATATGCATATTCTTTTATCCTGTTTGGGACTAAACTACCATTCCTACTTGTTTTTTTTCTTAAACCCATATCACTTTTAGTGGCTTATTACCTTTCTTATTTTTCTTACCCTTTATAGGATAATTCAACTCCTCTTTTTCAAAACATCGTAAATAGCTAATGCTTGTTAACACTATGAACTTAGAATTATTAATTGCTAAATTTTTGAAGTACCTCATTCATTGTTGTTTGAAATGAAAATTGAAGTAGGCCATAAGGGTCTGTTAAGTGTTTTTTTGGCTTCGGATATTTGCACAAGTAGCAAATTTATTCACACAACCCTATACGGGTCGTAGAGGGCTCTACGGCCCATAGGACTCATTTTTTGAACATTCTACGAGTCGTAGAGGGCTCTACGGCCCGTAGGTAATCATTGCCAATGATTATATGATTGACAATCATTGTAATGATTACCTACGGGCCGTAGAGCCCTCTACGGCCCGTAGAACAACTTTGATTAATTTTGGCAATGAATAAGGGTGGGATGGATGTATAGTTTTTGCCTACGGCCCGTAGAGACCTTTACGGGCCGTAGACTAAAAAAAACACAAAAAACGTTTGGGACAAGGTTCGATCTTAGGCAAATTATCACACAAACACACACAAGTCTTATTTCAAATATGGGGATCATCTGGGCTACCAGTTCGTTGATTTCTATATTGAAAAAAATAAATAAAACATATGCAAGTATTAGACAACTTCTACAGCCCGTAGAGAGCTCTACGACCCGTAGAGACCTCTACGACCCGTAGAGGTTTTTTATTAACACATTTTAATTGTTTAATAAATAAACACGAGCGTAGTGGATCATGAGAATAGTTACAAAAAAAAATTAATTGTTTAATTTTTTTAATTTTTTAATTTTTTAATTTTTAATTTTTTAATGTCGTCTCGATAAGCGTGTAAAACGTTAACACAAGCGTTTATAAAAACAAAAAGATAAACTAAATGTTAACACAAACGTTCAAAATAAACATTGTTTAAAACGTTTACAAAATATGATCAGAAATAGAACATCGAATCATTAGGCGGCGGCGGCTGCTGCGAGGACGTCCCGGGCTGCTGCGAGAACCTCCCGGCCTCATGCGGGGTCGGCTGCATGATGGGCCCTATAGTCGGTGGGACACGAGTCTGCATGCCCAGCTGGCGAAACATATCCTGCTAGCCAGCAATCATCCGAAACATTACTGAAGTGGCTCGAAGACATCGCGGTAGCTTGGAATCGATCGGATTTTTCGTGCTACCGTTTTTTTTTTTGAAATGTTTCGTATACTGAAGAAAGAAGACAAGGAAGAAGAATATATCTGGACCTCTACGGGCCGTAGAGGCCTCTACGGCCCGTAGAGGGTTTAATGCTCCCAACAACCAGGTTTTCTACGGGCTGCAGAGGCCTATACGGCCCGTAGAAGAAATGTTTTTTCAGACTGACACACTGAGAGTCAGTCTGTTCATTGAATGTCCTCGTACCTCGTATTCCCTACGGGCTGTAGAGCCCCCTACGAGCCGTCTAGGGTTTAAATGCACTCCACCAACTCACCTCTACGGCCCGTAGAGGCCTCTACGGGTCGTAGAGGTGTCCTCATTTATTACACTGACACCCTCTACGGCCCTTAGAGACCTCTACAGCCCGTAGAGGATTGTGCAAACCTAAAATTTGTTCTTATGTAAATAAGACACCTCTTTTTTTTTTTCAAATAGGTTGAGGTGCCCAAGAAATTTTTTAGCTTAATTAACATTGCAACAATAAATTGAGCCGGCCGTGCCTATGCACCTTTATATATTGGTTGAATAACCAATCGGGCCAAACCGAAAAAAATACGAAAACACACAAATTTGAAGCTATGACATACTTTTTGATACATGTTATAATTCTTTAAAAATATTATCATCGCAATAAGAACTATACATAATATATACGTGCATGACAAAGATGAATTAACAAGTAGTTACGACTTACGTGCATTAAATGTTATTATTCTATATGACTATATATCTCTGAAACCTGTAAAATTGTGGTTAAAAAGAATAAAAAAGGTCATGCTTGGCTAGGTTGAAGTAAAAACCGATGAAGCTGCATGTGTTCAGTATTCACTACTAGCACGTTTGCATTAAGTGAAATCTGTTGCCCCTTATATCTTGCAAGTAATAAATACATTTATTATAACCATGTGCAATGTCAATTACTGCTAATTTCTTACTAAAATCCAAACATTCAACTCAAAAGAAGGAATGAAAAATAAGCGATCATGTATGTAGATCAAGTTATACCATAAAACGTTAGCAAAGTAAAAAACATAGGTCCTGAATCTTTGAGCCCAAGATTACTCTAAAGGCAATTATAAAAAAAAGCCATTCGCGCATAAAGCCCATCATTTTCTTTTTGGAATTATGGATTATATATAAACCGTTTAATTAGACGTTGTGTATAGGGTTTCATGGCGCTTCATTTACCAAAGAAAGAGAAAATGTAGTAGCTTTTAGTATAATTATACGGATGAGGACGAGATACCTATTGCAACCAATCCACTGTAGGAGTTGACCAGGGTTGACAGTAGAGCCATGTGTTCTTGGGCTAACTCTACCGTCACCTTCTCAAAACCTGTTGTGTTAAGCTGCTCTGTGACTGGATTGGTCCGATAGCCACCATGACTTGAAGTCGACGCACCTCCATATCCACCATAACCTGTAGATGGGACACCACCAAACCCTGATGAAGAAGGTCCACCAAAGTTTGAAGTTGCCTGAGCTGGTGCTGCAAGATGAGAAAAAGGGTTAACTCCAAATTGGTTAGTATTGTAATTTAAAGGATACTGGTTTCCTTGTCCGAAGGGATAGACTGGAGGAGGAACATCAGTTGGGGGACCATAGTTTTCAAAGGCATAAACTGGATCCGGGTTAACCACAAAAGCAGTCTGTAGTTTGGATCCACCCACACTGACGTCCTGATGAGGGTTCCCGTAGTAGATACTGGGATTCTGTGGAATGAGCGCCTTGTTTGCCCTCCTGATCTCTTCTTTCTCCTTGTTCTCCAGCTCGGTTATGAACTCATTGATGGAGAGTGTCTGATATACATTGTTCAACTTCAGGATGTCCAGCCACTGATGCCAGTGAGGTCTGCAGATGTGTACACGACCCCGTACTGGTACATTTCGGACATCAAGTGGTAGTATCTTGCAGTCATATCTCTCAGCGATTCGTTCCCAATAGCATTGAAGTTCTTGAACTCCTTCTTTAGTTGATCCATTTTGACCTTTCAAGTCTTTAGATTTCTCTCGTTCCGTTCAGCAAGCGCTAACCAAAGCATCTGTGACGTAGTGCACCGAGCAAACTGATGGAGTATGTCTTTGGGAAGAGCTTGTTTCAACGCTGCCATCGCCTTCTTTTCGTAGTTGTACTTCTTCCTCTGATCCTCCGTCATATCTTCCAGGGAGATCGGAGTATTTGAATTCTCAACCATAGGCCTGCTATACCCTGTCTCAATTGCTGACCATGCGAGACCATCGATGCCCTCAACGTATGTCTGAAATCTGCCCTTCCATCCGTGGTAGTCGGACATGTATTGCAGTTTCGGTGCCCTATTTGAACTACCAGTCTCTAAGTCACTTAAGAGAACGGATGACAGATGATTTGTCTGTTGATTTGCAGCAGCTGTGAGTGCCCACGGATTCGTATTCATTGCCTGCTGTTGAGCCGCTAGCGCCCACAGATTGGTTCCGGCAACATTCGCTTGCATTTGCGCTTGTTGCATCCGTTGCGCGTTGCGCTCGGCTGAGAATTGCCAAGGGTTCGTGGGTACGTTTGTTTCAGTGTTCATTTGTTGGCTAAATTGTTGCCTTAGTTGATTTAAATGTCCCACGGGTTTGCCATATGTTAATGTTCGTTAAAAGTCCGATACTTAGTCAAATTTTCACTTTCAGCAGGTTTCAGGCGATTGGGAATGTAATTGTGTGTTTATCAGGCGATTATAGATAATTAGAGGCGATTAGATAGCTAATCACTAGTTTTTACACGTGATTGGTGTAATTGCTAGTGAACAGTTGAGCGATTAGAGTTTTAGGGGCGATTGGGTCACACCACGTGATTAGCAGCCAATCACATGCACTATTCACGCGATTGGGCTAATCACCTGTACTATTCAGGCGATTACGAGGCTAATCACTAGTACTATTCATGCGATTGAGCTAATCGCTAGCACTATATACGCGATTGGGCTAATCACCAGAACTATTCACGCGATTGGGCTAATCACCAGAACTATTCACGCGATTGGGCTAATCACCAGAACTACTCACGTGATTGGGTATCCTACTCGCCTGATCTGATCTGTAAGTTCACTTTTGCTCAAAACTACCATTTTTGCCTCAAAATCTTATCCCAAACGATGTGTTTAATCCCCAAATGATTAGAAAAGTTTCCAAAACAGTTTTAGAACAAAACCTAATAAAAAACACACGTTTTTATCCATAAAAACACACTAAGAATTTGAAAATAAGGGTTTTTTTTTATGAAAAACTCAAAGTTTCAAAGTTCAAACAGGTATTTGAATAAAAATCACAACTTTCACAAAAAACCCACCTGTTTTCACTCGTTTTTGTTATCAAAACGCTCGTGATAAGAGCCTCGGCTCAGATACCACTTATAGGATCGACGAACGGGTCAACCGACAATCACAAGGGTTATATTCAGAGTGCGGAATCCTCTAAATATGTTCAAATAACAAAAACAACCAAGAAACAATGATATACGAGTATTTAACACACACAAATGGGTCAAAAGATTAAAGATTTTATCATTAAACAGAGCTCGAGTGTTTACAATGATCAAACCAGACCTTTCAGACCAGGGGAGGGTGTTTGGAGAGTGTGTGTCGCAAGAACTAATGATTAGGGCAATGATTGGGCCTATTTATAACTCCTGTACACGTACAGACCAGTATTGGCGATTGGATGGCTATACACCATGCAGATCAGGCGATTGGCCTAATCGCCTGAACATTTCATGCGATTAGCGATCTAATCGTGTATGGTATTGGCGATTGAACATGTAATCGCCTGTTTGTATCACCTAATCGCCTGACAGTCCCAAATACCCTAAAAACGCGTATAAACATCTCCAAACACCCCGAAACACGTCCAAACAACATATATACTAGCCTAGGGACATCATGCACTAGCAGACTCCCCCTTGGACCAGGCTAGTATACGTATAGAGACATCAAAAGACAAAGTTTATAACACAGCAAACACAACTTTACAGACTCAAAAGCAGAAACAAACATAAATGATTAGCATCAATCTTCAGTCTTCTCATCACTTAGAAATCGTCCTGATCCTTGTAAGTCTCGACCAGTCGCATCCAGCATGAACTTTGTTGGCGTGGCAAAAGCGAATCACCCTCTGAAACTTTAAGGCTTGATCAGCTTCGGCTTTCAAGTGCTGAATGGGATACAGGAACAGCGTCTCTACATCTTTAGCTGAGAAGTTAATAAGCCACATCGGGTCCCATATTCTGATTTTCCTGCACGGGTTTGGTGAGTTGCTCAAGACTATCACTGCTTCTGTTGTAGCTGCATCATAATGCCAGTAGTAGAACTTTGGAGCGAAGTCTTGTTCAACCGGGACCAATGGTATCTTCGAAACGGTTTCAGGTGGCTTGACTTTGTGCTTCCAGATAGGACTTTTAGTGACGGGATGGAGCTTGTTAGTCTTGATGGATTTAGGATACTGTGGTCTAAGCATTTCCCATTCTCCAGCACTTTCTCTTTTCAAAATATTGAAGAAGCCTCTAAGATCACCAACAGACTCATGATACAATGGATAATGTAATCTAACTAAATCACTAACATGCCAGAAAGGTAGGCTGAGGACCTTCTTGTACGGCTGAAAGTAAAGCAAACCGTCCTGCCATTTCACTCCCAACATCCTAGCATGCTTGATGTAGGCCCAGCTGATTACATTTCCCGACATCTTCAACAAATGCTTCTTGAAAATAGATTCTTGTATCGGATCTTTCTTCTTCTCAGACTCACCTCCAGATGGAAACCAATTGGGATACTTCTGCCTGATCTTGTCATGTCTTTCTTTCACTTTATCAGGAACAGGAGTAGGACCAGACTTGAGCTTTTCTTCAGCCTCATTAAGCATCTCCTCAGAAATATTAGGTATCTCAGTGCCAGAATCATCAACTACATACTCGGGAGTAGGCACTCTGGTTCCATCTTCCATCTCTACCTCATGGTTGTCTGGATTCAGTTCTGGAGGAGTGTGACTAGCACCGGAAGATTCTCCGGGTGCTAAGCCAAAGATCTTTTCTAAATCATCAGGTGTAACCTCGGGAGGTATTTCACCTTCTTCTAAATCATAATCAGAGGACTCAGGAGGTACGTACAAGTTGCCATCATCATCATAAGCAAAATAGCTGTTTAGCGGCTCGACTATCTCTACCGCAACCATTGCTTGCTTTAGCGAATCCCGCAACTTTTGAATCTGATCTTTGAGAAGCTCCCCCTTAACAGAAGAACCTTCTTCGGGATCCTTGCCTTGTGTATCCCGTCCTTTCTTTTGTCGCCTCTCTCCAGACCCGGCTGATGATCCGCCACCACCTGTGGCTCCAGGATCACCACCACCATCTTTATCATCCTTTCCTCCATCATCATCACTATCATCACTATCATCATCATCATCTTCTTCATCATCCGAATCAGTATCATCTTTCGAACTTGTAGCACCTTTGAGTCTTTGAAGGTCTACCAATATCTGTTTCACCTTCACCTTCAGCTTCTTGTTTCGTGCTCTATACTTAATGATCTGTTGTTCATTGTTCACATTTATGATTTGCAGTTCCTTGTACTGAGCTTCAAGCTGGTTGCACTGTGATTCGACACTTGCCAGTCTAGCTGCAGTGCTTTGATTAGACTCGAGTAGCATTCTGTTTGCAGCTTGAGGCTCTTTGTTCGACTGGATAGTTTCACCGATCAACTCCAGTATGGCCCTTAACTCAGCAATATCACACGCTTGAGCAGCAACTATAGCAGTTAGCTCATTAATCTGGCGTTGTAGATGATCATTAGAGGCCAGTGCTGAGGAAGAGGAGGGCGGATCGGTTGACTTAGAAGCCGGAGGTCGAACTTCTTGTCGCATCTTCTTTATCAGGTCACCAATAGGATTACAAATAATCTGTGAGCTTGTCGCTGCTCTAGTAACTGAGACTGGCTCAGTGAAGATTACTGAAGCAGGCATCGACATGGTGACACTTGCAGGCATGGATGCACCTGATGATGTGGTAGTGGAAGCTGTTGCTGCTGTTGTTGTTGTTGTTGCTGTTGTTGTTGTCGTTGCTGCTGCCTGGGAAGACTGAGTGTCAAGAACCCCAAATGCTTCAGGAAGATTAAATCGTCTTTTCCTTGAAGTTTTCTCCGTTTGTGGTTTGTGCGACATTCTCTTCTTTCCACGAACTTTATCTTTCTTTGCTGTAGTCTTTTGTCTCTTAAGAGGAGGAGAAGTGTCGAGCTCTGCGTCTATATCAGCAATGTCATCATCTGGATCCACAATAAACGTAGGATCCTCAGCAAGAGCTTTCTCCTCAACCAACTTTCTCGTTCTCTATGCCTCTTTTCTAGCAATCGCACCTGGGGAATCAATCTCTGTATCATCTGAGTCATCTTCTTCATCTGTTATGTTAACTGGGGCGTCTTCATCAATTGGCGCTTTTCCTCTAGCGGATTGTGAAGATTCTTGTTCTATTGCTGTGCTGGAGGGTTCAGTAAAGTCTAGAACGTCCGGTTAAAATGCATCATCATGAGCGGCAGCAGTATCAGTAGTCCTGCCCGGAGCGTTTTCGCCTAATTCGGCTGTCACTCTCCCAATGTTATCCCCCTCTTTGAATACCAGTTTGTGAATCCGTGCGTCATCTTCAGAATCACTATCATCGTGTCTCCACCAATTGTCCGGTGGTGAGTCATAGTCATCTCTGCTCTTGTGCCCGTATAAACGCCTGCTTGGTGGATACTCAGACTTCTTTCTGTTTTTGTAACCTCTCATTCTGCTCATTTCAGTCTCATCTATGTCCTCAATCCAAATGAACTCCAAAGGATGTTTTAACAAGTTTGGAATTTGGCGATCGATTATCATTTGCAGAAAGCGAGGATAAACAATGAATGAGGTCTTTGTCGCCTTTTGCAATATGATCTCTTTCAGGTGATGCAAGATCATTCTAGAAAAATTGAACGGCTTATTGAGCGTCAAAGCGACTATTGCTGAAGCCAATATGTCTCTGATAGCATTAAACGTCCCTTTCCTTGGACCAATGCATTTCAAGACCACGTGAGTGAGGTACTTGAGTTCGGGCGGTAACAAACCTTTCTGTAGCATCTTTTGTTCTTTGACTATTCCCAGGTACTTCATTCTCAAGAAACCGCCTCGAATCAAGATGGCGTCGAACACAATCGGATCAGTAACTGCATCCCGAAACTGCAACTCTTCTCATATTGTTTCTTCAATTATAATCACCTCTTTGCCTTGAATCATACTCATTATCACAATCGGCACCGCCTTGTAGTCCACTTTAGCGTTCTTGTAAAACTCTTGCAAGATGTCTTTATACGCCGCATGTTGCTTAGATATCGCATAATTGATTCTTTAACGCTTCAGGAAATCAATGACACCTTTAAACGTTTTGCACTTTTCCTTCATAACTGGTCAGAGGAAGGCAAAACAGTTGTGCTTAGGAGAAGTTTTCCAATTAATGATCCTGAACATAGAGACAAGTCATAAGAACCACAAACAGGTTAAAAATCGACAAAACAGACCAAATTTGACAAATTTTGGTGAATCAACAGCTACTGGCGATTACAACATGTAATCGCCCATGATTAAAAACGAGTAGCAGTCTTATACGCGATTAGACATCAAATAAGTATTGTTCATGCGATTATACTGCAAAAATGGCCTAAACGCCTACTGTTCACGCGATTAGGGTAACAAAACAGCCTAATCTCTTACTGTTCATGCGATTAGACAATCCGATCGCATGACTAGTAACCTTCTTCACCAATTTCATCAAGCTTTGCAATTTTGTTGTTTTGGGTCCGAATTTTTATCACCTTGAAGCCTAGAACAACCAACTAACATTACCCCTAAATAATATTTCATTATCAGTTCAGAATCAAGGGTTTATTAACCAGTTGAAAAACTTAGGGTTCTTAAGCTTCAAATTTGGGGATTTTAATTTTAGAAAGATTTTGTTTAAAGTTTTGGTAGAAACAGGTCCTACAAGCCCCGATTAACAAATCCTAAGCAACATTTGTCATCAACAAACCCATTAAAGATGGAAATGAATCAAAACTTTGGCCTTAGGGTTTCGGCCCTATAATCACTGGTTTTGACAATCAAGACATGATATTAGGATCTAAAGATTTGAGAATGTGTTACCTTGAAGATGAAGAACAGTTATCTAAGATCAAAAATCACGGGCAAAATGGCAAGGTATCAGTCGGGTTAGAGGGAAAGTAAGAACACTGTGGACTCGTTTGAAAATAAATGAAGAGAAAAGACTAAGTGTTGCTTTTATCGGGTCTCCCAATCGCTAGTCCTTACTAGCGAGTAGGTGTTGAAACGCTAGAACAGGAACACGAGTGGTACAATCGCTTGTTATCAACTAGCAATTGCACGTCTAATCACCATTACCCTTCTTGACTTAAGGCAATCTATCATATATGCCTAATCGCATGAGACTAAACGCGATTAGGCAGTACTCGCCCATACAAACACACGATTACAAATGTAATCATTCATACTCATGCGATTAGGAATCTAATGGTGTCTAACTTTCACAAAAATTACCAAAATGCCCCTACAGCACCAATTCTCACATATTTGACCCGTTAAGGTTCAAAACATGCGTTTTTCACCCCGTTTTCACCGACGACTCAGATGTTGACTCAGATTTTGAAATATTTTCATTTTTCACCCCTGTACTTAAGAGAAAGTACGGTTTTGACCCAGCAAAAACACAATTTTCAACTAGTTGATTATCGGCGTTTTTATTTTTGAAGAAGTAAGATTACAATGGATTAGGATTCCATCATCGGCGATCAAGAATGATTAAACAGATAAAATTAAACAGAAATTAAACAAAAACTGGAGATCAACTAACTATATACTATCATATTTTTGCGAGTTTCATCAGTTAGGGAATCATATCAGTGTACGGACCATACTAGAACCCTTATATATTCAGTTTTAGTTTAAATTACCAATAAACATCCTACAACAACTGCCGATATTGTTGTCCACCTAAACTCAAAATCAAGTTTTATCGCTAGGCACTTTAGATACGTTAAGGTAATATTAAGACTGATGTACAAGGTGTTCCCCGCCACGCGACACATTCCCGTATCAAGTAATGCACAAAGCTTCCTTGTAACCGGCGAGTAAGCTGTTGTCATCCGTATTTTACAAGGAATGGACTCAGTGGTGATCAGGTCTGCAAGAACGCTGCAACAGAGAGACCAGTGAGATCCAGACCAGAGTTCAAGTCAAATACCGTATTTTTTATTTTTCACGGTACGATGCTTTAGGTATATGAGTTGATACCTTTGAGCGAATTCTCTTTGAGAATAGGGTTTTGGCATTTATGAATCTTTTTGCTCTTTTAGGATTCCCGGACGTCTCCTTATTAGAATTTATTCTATTTTTTTTGTTTGTTTTTTTTTCAGGAAACGACATAGAGGTGTCTCGGTTGTAGGCTCCGAACCCAACGTACGACACATGTGCCACTCCTTTTTATTCTGAGAGACGTCCAGTTCACCCCGGATGAACCAACCTCTTAAAGACCATGAAACCTCGGATTTTGGCATGCTATCAAACGAGATTTCGGTACCAAGACCATATGCCAACGCACGTTGATCCACACCTATTTCAGTTGATTTAGGTTTATATCACCGTGCCGAACTTGGAAATAATTTTGAGCCTACCGACACATCATTGTAGAGGCTACTTATCAGTTCCAATATTTTTAAGATGATAAGAGTCCAGACAGTCCAACTGATGGGTTAATATCATCTTCCCTATTTCACCAAAGAAACTCATTTTTGCAATTTTTTTTTGATTTTGGGATTTTCTCATTTTTTTTGAATTTTTGCATTTTCTGATGTTTTTGTATTTTTCTGAATTTTCTCCCCCTAAAAATCTAAAAATTTGCGAAAAGACAATATTTTTGGATTTTTCTGATTTTTGAAGAAAAATATTTACAAAAACGATTACCGATGAGGATCTAATCCTGCTTTTCTTTAATGTCATTTAAGATTAACAGGTACTCAAAACGAGGACCGTCAAAAGCTTTGGTGAATAAATCGGCACGTTGGTAATCCGTGTGGATTTTGAAAATATCGGTAAGTTTCTTTTCATAGCAGTCGCGTATGAAATGATACTTAACCAAGATATGTTTCACCTTGGAATGGTTAACTGAGACTTTAGCAATAGCTATAGCGGACTCATTGTCACAGTGAATGTGAGTATTAAGAAATTACAAATTGTAGTCTCTCATTTGTTGCTGTATCCAAAGAACCTGGGAGCAGCAGCTCGATGCCGCTACATATTCTGACTCACAGGTGGATAAGGCTACTGAGGCTTGCTTCTTGCACTGCCACGAGACTAGTCTTGGTCCCAAAAACTGGCATCCAGCCGATGTGGATTTTAAGTCTTTTCTTGCATCCGCCATAGTCAGCATCACTAAAAGCGATGAGGTCAAACTTATCGTCATTAGGGTACCATAGACCTTTGGTTGGACAACCCTTTAGATAACGTAAGATCCTCTTCACAGCAACCAGGTGGGACTGTTTCGGTCTTGATGCCGTGAGGTACATTAATGAGCCAATCATCGCTCGATAAAGAAAAGGATCAACGGCTTGTCCTTTCTCGTCAGGTCCAATCCCGTGATTGGTCTGAATTGGGGTGCTTACTGAAGTAGAGTCTTCCATCTGGAACCGGCTCAAGATGTCAGCAACGTATTTGGTCTGGTGGATGAAGATCCCCGGCTCTTGTTGTTCTACTTGTAGACCCAAGAAGAATTGCATCTCCCCCATCGAGCTCATCTCGAATTTGTCCTTCATATGCTTTTCAAATTCCCTGCACATTTCATCATTAGTAGACCCAAAAATAATATCATCAACATAAACTTGTACCAGAAGACGGTCACCACCCTTTTCCTTGGTGAATAAGGTGCAATCCACGAGGCCACGTTTGAACCTGTTGGATATAAGATAGTTGCTAAGCATTTGATACCATTCACGCGGAGCTAGATGGAGTCCGTACAACGCTTTGTTCAATTTGTAGACTTTTTCGCGATGAAGCGGATCCTCAAAACCCGGTGGCTGAGCAACATACACCTCTTCCTTCACGATACCATACAGAAAAGCACTTTTCACGTCCATTTCATACACCTTGAACCGTTCGTACGAAGCGTAAGCTAAGAACATCCGGATAGCTTCAAGGCGCGCAACTGGAGCGTATAATTCGTTGTAATATATTCCTTCAATTTGACGAAAGCTGAGGACAACTAATCGATCCTTATTTCTGATAATTACCCCACGGTCATCCCGCTTACACTTATAGACCCACTTTGTTCCAATCTTCTTTGAGCCTGGAGGTAAGTCAACTAAGTCCCACACTCCTAGCTTTTGGAACTGCTGAAGCTCGGCTTGCATTGCTTCAATCCATGGTTCTTCTCTCAATGCCTCTTGCACTGTTCTTGGTTCTGTTTGAGATACATAAAGAGCGAAGGACCAGTCGTTCTGATGACATGCTTTCCTGATCTCCGAGTAGAGTGCTAAGGTACCTGCATTGTCACTTGGACTAGCATTCCTGAGTTGACTGCGAGTCATAACTCTGCTAGCCGGATCACCAATCACATTATGCATTAGATGAGAGTCGTGAATCCGACATTCCGGATGTGCCGGCACTGGATCATCCGAATGCAGATTAAGATTTTCCAATCCTTGAGATAGATTTGTCTCTGCGACGCTTGAACTGGAGGGAGCAGCGGGTTGCATATTAAAACCTGAGAGATCGATCCTAAGACCTATCCCTGGAGCTATTGAAGAGGAGGGACCAGCTTGATTGTTTCCTGTCGGAATAACTGGAGCTGTAGTGGTAGATTCACCATTTCCAATTTGTTCTTCAGTAAGGGTTTCATGAGACTCTGCTGACGCTTCCTGAAAGACTTCCTCAACTTCTGCTGCGGCGGTTTTATCAGGGGACCCGTGGATGCCGACGCATCAGATGTTTCCGGCTCTGGTGCGTTAACGACGATCGGACGCATTAGCGGTGAGCTAGCTGCATTTTAACACTTGTAATACATCTGTGCAACAGCATCATCTACCAAATTATCCACGTTGAAAGAATCAAATAAACTCTTATAGTCGAACAACCAATCAGGTCCAACACAAGGTGCATTGGCAGTATAGCGTTGAACATCGACATTAAGCCACTCTTCAACGCAATTGGTTCTTTTTTTGTACACTCTTTTATTGGGAGTGTTGTAACCAACAAAGAAACCTTCTTCTGCCTTTGCACCAAACTTCCCATCAGGATGTATCATGGTGGATGGAGCTCCAAAAGGTTCCAGAAACTCTAAGTTCGGTTTCCTCCGGTTCAGAAGCTCTTAAGAAGTCTTACCAAGCTTCTTTACCGTTAGAACCCTATTTAGAGTATAACACGCATAGCGAACTGCCTCGTTCCAAAATATCACAGGCAAGTTCGAGTCTGCGAGCATTGTTCTGGCTACCTCAATAAGAGTCCGATTCTTTCTTTCTGCAACCCCATTTTGCTGAGGAGTGTACGGTGCTATAAACTCATGATGAATACCCTTTTCTGCACAAAACGACTCCATAGCGTGATTCTTGAATTCTGTCCCGTTATCGCTTCTAATCCTGTGGATCTTTAGCTGATATAGATTTTCCAATTTTGTGAACAGATTCTTCAAGTATTCAAAAGTTTCACTCTTGTGCTTCATACACACAACCCAAGAAAACCTTGAATAGTCATCCGTAACTACCAAGCAGTATAAGTCACCGTTCTTGCTCTTCCGATTGACTGAGCCAAAAAGGTCCATGTGCAGACGTTCGAGAGGTAGACTAACTGAATTTGTCTTCTTAGGTTTGTGAGACTTCTTTTTATGCTTCCCTTTCTTGCATGAGACACAGACGTCATTTAGATGAAATTTTTAACAGAAACACCTTCCACCAGTTGATTCTGAACCAGGTGGTTCATTTTTCTCAGATGGATGTGCCCGATACGTTTGTGCCACATGATCGATTCCTTTTTTGTCACTTTCGATAGAAAACAAGTGACTTGACCTTCTGTTGTCATGGCTCGGCTCATATCCAGGACATATAGGTTGTTGACCCTAGGAGCCGAGATCATAACCCACTCTTTTGGTATCTTGAATCCAGGTTTCAGAATGAAGCAAGCATTATCATCAAAGAACATAGTGAACTTTTTATCACATATCTGCGAGACACTCAGCAAGTTGTGGTCTATTTGTTTTACAAAGCTTATCTTCTCAAAGCTTACTATTCCATTACTCATACTGCCTTCTTTCGTAATATAACCCCCTTTATTACCAGCAAAAGCAACATACCCCCCGTTGATATTCTTTATGTCAAAAAGCAGGGATAAGTCGCCTGTCATGTGCCCAGAAGCTCCACTATCAACAATCCATAGGCTGCTGATAAGGCCCTGTGGAACTCCCTACACAAACATTCAAAGGTTCAGTGGTTAAGGGGGACCCAAGCCTTCACGGTCTTGGGTCTACCATCTTCATTTAAAGTCGGAAAATCAACCCACCTTCCGTTTGGAGTTGGTGTTGTTCCCGATGGTCTGGCAGTGTTATCACTAGCAGATGATTCTCCAATTTTGGTCGGTGACTTGGGTCTCCAAACCTGTTCCGGTTTCTTTGGCTTGGGCTTCTTCTTTGCTTTGGGGCTAGAAGATCCAGCCTTAGATTCCTTAGGAGGAACAGATTTTGGATCCACTTCAGATTTAACTGTACGTGGAGCAGTTTTAGGGTTGCCCTGTGATTTAGCTGCAGCCTTTGCTGGTGGCTTAGGCGTTGCTTGCACCTTTGAGGGAACAGTGCTCCCCCTCAACTGTGGACCCTTGCCATCGACTGGCTTTTGGTTCATAGCAATTTTGTTTCGGTTGTCATAAACAACCTGCTTTCCCTTTTGTTTTTTAGAAAGTTTAGGGGAAACTGGTTGTTTAGTTTTGCTAGAACTAGGAGCTTCATCCACTTTGATCCTTTCTCGCCTAAATTCAGGGCACACAGCAACTAAATGCCCACGTTCCCCGCATTTATGACATGATCTATATTCTTCAAATCATGGAGATTCGGACTTGTTCTCCCTTTTGTTCTTTCTATTAGATGTACTGGCAAATGAGTTTTTGTGTTTCAGATCCTCAAGGCATTTTCTTTGCACATTGACATGAAGATCGTCGTTAATCTCATTTCCAGTAGATCTAACAAATTCAGTGACATGCATCTTCGGACTTTTCTTCTGAGCATGACTTTGAGGATTAACAGTGGTTTTCTTTTGATTTTTCTTGTTGTATTCATTTGACTGATTACCCTGGTCCTTTCTACCCTTACCCTTACCCTTCTTCTTATTCTAGGTTTCCTTTTCAATGGTAATGACAGATTCTTGCCAGACTTTAGCAATTAGACCAGGGGCGATACATCTGAGAGGGACTTCCTCATCAGCATATACCTTTTCAGACCCTTTAAGTTTATAAACACCTTAATCCTTCTGCATCCTCGGTTTGCACTTTCAGTTCAAGTTCACTCAAGGTTTCAGTAGTAATGATATGGTTTTCAACAGGAACATTTTGAACTTTGACCGGTGCATACCTAGGAGGCTCATCAAGCTCATCATTCGACGAGTTTGTGTCGTACACACTTAAATCATCAGCTTTCTCACCAAGTTTGACAGCTTCAGCAGGTGTTGCAGCCTTAGTAACTTCAGCAGGTTTAGCTGCTTTAGTTGCTTTGGCCGCCTCTGCAGCTTTGCTGCTGCTGCTGCTGCCACGTCCACAAGCTCCTCTTTTGGCAAGACATCAAAATTGTGATTTTCGAATCTCACCGGAGGTGGACACTGAGAATATTTAGGACTGGTGGAAGTGCTTTCTTTCTCTGAGTGTTCAATGATGTGATCAAGAACATACTTGCAGTTTATGTAACTTTCAAGTTTCTTCTTGATCTTCTCATAGTCACAGTTTACAATGGCCAGGTGTTTCTTCGTGTCTTCTACCTCATTTATGTAATTATTTATAGCAATTTGTTTGTTTGCTAGAGTTTTCGACAATTCAGAAGCATCCTTTTTATAGTTTTCAACCGTACTAAGAAAACTTTTCTCCTTTTGCCTTAAGGAATCAATTGACCTTTGTAAAGGACCTACATCAGCTTTAAGTATCAGATTCTCTTCAGTCAGTTCTTTGATTCTGAGTTTTAGCTGATCACACTCAGGAGTATCTTTCTTCAGAGTTTCAATGGTGATTTTGAGTGCCTTTTCATTTGCTCTCAAAACATCATTGCTCTGTTGGCATTGACTTAAGTCAGCTTTGAAGTTCAGAATCTCGTCTGTTAGGACATCAATTCTGTACTTCAGCTTGCCACATTCTACACACTCTACTTTAGAATTGGAGGAAGAACTTACCTTGTTTAACGATTCTGTAATAGCCATCAAAGCATAATGAGCTGCAGTCTTCTTAGCTCCAAAGAATTCGCCAAAGTTGTTCTTTGTACAGTCAGCATCCACAAGAAACGATCTTTTGCTGATCAGCGCGTCGGCTTCAGCTAACAAATCTTCCAAGTCTTCCCCCATATCAGAATCACACTCAGAGTCACAGTCGGACGCTTCAGCTTCAGGAATAATAACGCCAGACTGACTTGAGCATTCTTCAACTTCAACTAGTGCATCAGAAGTTTGTTGGGCAAAACATGCTACACCACCCTGGGGAGCTTCTTCTCCAGTGATTAGATGGTTCCAGTTGAAACCTTCATCAGCTTGAATTACTAGGGCTTGTCCTTAATCGTTGTTTGCAGGAGGCCTCTGGTTCTGGTTCTGGTTGTTTACTGGGACAAGAGCTCACTCAGTATTTGGGTTAGGTTGTGTCTGAGCTTGCTGCCTCTGATTCTGATTGCCTCTGTTGTTGAAGGGATTCTGATGCCCTTGCTGCTTCGGTCGGTCACATTCTCTTGCAAAATGTCCTTTGGTGCCACAGTTGTAGCACGTGACCTTAGTTTTATCAAACCCAAACTTAATGTTGTTGTTTATCAGAACATCTCTCCTCTCGGTCCTGTCCATGTACTCCTTTGCCCTTCTCACCACACTTGTGAAGTGCCACTGGATGTCTATCATATCCATGTCATCTTTATCGATCTGCGCGTAATCCTCTTATGTGAGATGAGGATTCCCGATCTGTCCTGCAACCAATCCACTGTAGGAGTTGACCAGGGTTGACAGCAGAGCCACATGTTCTTGGGCTAACTCTACCGTCACCTTCTCAAAACCTGTTGTGTTAAGCTGCTCTGTGACTGGATTGGTCCGATAGCCACCATGACTTGAAGTCGACGCACCTCCATATCCACCATAACCTGTAGATGGGACACCACCAAACCCTGATGAAGAAGGTCCACCAAAGTTTGAAGTTGCCTAAGCTGGTGCTGCAAGATGAGAAAAAGGGTTAACACCAAATTTGTTAGTATTATAATTTAAAGGATACTGGTTTCCTTGTCCAAAGGGATAGACTGGAGGAGGAACATCAGTTGGGGGACCATAGTTGTCAAAGGCATAAACTGGATCCGGGTTAACCACAAAAGCAGTCTGTGGTTTGGATCCACCCACACTGGCGTCCTGATGAGGGTTCTCGTAGTAGATAGTGGGATTATGTGGAATGAGCGCCTTGTTTGCCCTCCTGATCTCTTCTATCTCCTTGTTCTCCAGCTCGGTTATGAACTCATTGATGGAGAGTGTCTGATATGCATTGTTCGACTTCAGGATGTCCAGCCACTGATACCAGTGAGGAGGTAGCGCCTCTGCAAATCTTTCCACAAGGTCTGCAGATGTGTACACGACCCCGTACTGGTACATTTCGGACATCAAGTGGTAGTATCTTGCAGTCATATCTCTCAGCGATTCGTTCCCAATAGCATTGAAGTTCTCGAACTCCTTCTTTAGTTGATCCATTTTGACCTTTCGAGTCTTCAGATTTCCCTCGTTCCGTTCAGCAAGCGCTAACCAAAGCATCTGTGACGTAGTGCACTGAGCAAACTGATGGAGTATGTCTTTGGGAAGAGCTTGTTTCAACGTTGCCATCGCCTTCTTTTCGTAGTTATACTTCTTCCTCTAATCCTCAGTCATATCTTCCAGTGAGATTGGAGTATTTGAATTCTCAACCATAGGCCTGCTGTACCCTGTCTCAATTGCTGACCATACGAGACCATCGATGCCCTCAACGTATGTCTGAAATCTGCCCTTCCATCCGTGGTAGTCGGACATGTATTGCAGTTTCGGTGCCCTATTCGAACTACCAGTCTCTAAGTCACTTAAGAGAATGGATGACAGATGATTTGTCTGTTGATTTGCAGCAGCTGTGAGTGCCCACGGATTCGTATTCATTGCCTGCTGTTGAGCCGTAGCGCCCACGGATTGGTTCCGGCAACATTCGCTTGAATTTGCACTTGTTGCATCCGTTGCGCGTTGCGCTCGGCTGAGAATTGCCAAGGGTTCGTGGGTACGTTTGTTTGAGTGTTCATTTGTTGGTTAAATTGTTGCCTTGGTTGATTTAAATGTCCCCATGGGTTTGCCATATGTTAATGTTCGTTAAAATTCCGATACTTAGTCAAATTTTCACTTTCAGCAGGTTTTAGGTGATTGGGAATGTAATTGTGTGTTTATCAGGCGATTACAGATAATTAGAGGCGATTAGATGGCTAATCACTACTTTTTACACGTGATTGGTGTAATTGCTATTGAACAGTTGAGCGATTAGAGTTTTAGGGGGGATTGGGTCACACCACGTGATTAGCAGCCAATCACATGCACTATTCACACGATTGGGCTAATCACCAGTACTATTCAGGCGATTACGAGGCTAATCACTAGTACTATTCACGCGATTGGGCTAATCGCTAGCACTATTCACACGATTGGGCTAATCACCAGAATATTCACGCGATTGGGCTAATCACCAGAACTATTCACGCGATTGGGCTAATCACCAAAACTATTCACGTGATTGGGTATCCTACTCGCCTGATCTGATCTGTAAGTTCACTTTTGCTCAAAACTACCATTTTTGCCTCAAAATCTTATCCAAAACGATGTGTTTAATCCCCAAATGATTAGAAAAGTTTCCAAAACAGTTTTAGAACAAAACCTAATAAAAAACACACTTTTTCATCCATAAAAACACACTAAGAATTTGAAAATAAGGGTTTTTTTATGAAAAACTCAAAGTTTCAAAGTTCAAACAGGTATTTGAATAAAAATCACAACTTTCACACAAAAACTCACCTGTTTTCACTCGTTTTTGTTATCAAAACGCTCGTGATAAGATCCTCGGCTCTGATACCACTTGTAGGATCGACGAACGGGTCAACCGACAATCACGAGGGTTATATTCAGAGTGCGGAATCCTCTAAATATGTTCTAATAACAAAAACAACCAAGAAACAATGATATACGAGTAATTAACACACATAAATGGGTCAAAAGATTAAAGATTTTATCATTAAACAGAGCTCGAGTGTTTACAATGATCAAACCAGACCTTTCAGACCAGGGGAGGGTGTTTGGAGAGTGTGTGTGGCAAGAACTAATGATTAGGGCAATGATTGGGCCTATTTATACCTCCTGTACACGTACAGATCAGGTGATTGGCCTAATCGCCTGAACATTTCATGCGATTAGCCATCTAATCGTGTATGGTATTGGCGATTGAACATGTAATCGCCTGTTTGTATCACCTAATCGCCTGACAGTCCCAAATACCCTAAAAGCACGTATAAACATCTCCAAACACCCCGAAAGACGTCCAAACAACATATATACTAGCCTAGGGACATCATGCACTAACAGGTTAGTCTTCTTATCCCACATTGGTAGGAGAAGTAAAAATGGATTCATTCACTACTTAATGATTCAGCAACATCACAAGTCTTAATGGTTCAGTCTTAACCATTACATTAAGATGCTAAAACAAACACACTGAATGAGCTTAATGCTGAATGATTCAGAGGCTCATTAAGGGCCTTACCAAACAACCCCTAACACGAGGACGAGAAACCTATTATAATGACCCATCTTCATATGGTTTCTTAGACATTGAGGCTAAGTAATCTATTTAAGCTAATTCATCACAAAGGTTTGGATATCTAGGTTCCTATATCATTAAAGGATGACAAGAACACTATTTCAAACTTAACTGCCATCAAGATGTTACGGATTCCATGTAGACGACTCGAAACATGCATGGTTTGTCATTCAATTGTTATGTTCATACTATATTCATGTAGTAAATACAAGAGAAGTATAATGAAAAAAAAAAAAAAAAAAAAAACTAGATAATGGACTGATTATCAAAGGGTCTTTGGCTTAGTGATATCTAAGTGTTAGATAAGACATTGTGTTTCCAAATGGTATATGGGGGTGATAAAAATTTAGCCTTTCAAAAATGGAAAAGATAATGTATTGATTATCCAAAAAGAATCCTAATATAGTTGTACTAAAAATACAAAATTTTATTAAATATATTTTAAGTAAGAACATTTTTGTAAATACCTTTGCCAATGGACCACCACTCCATTGGTTGAGACCAGGGATAGGTGCCACACAGAAAACATCTACATACGGCGGTTTCCATACAAAGCAATTTTAACTTAAAAGTGTGTTAATATAATAGCAGTTTTAAACTTGGATAAAAGTTATAGTCATCTATTGAGAGGTTTTTGCATTAGAAAATGTGGAATTAAATCCATAAAAACATAAAACAACTATAGAGTATCAGTAGGGCGAAAATCAAGAAGGTTTCATTAAAAAATAAAATAAAACAATTGTCTCATTCATGATATCCTATTCCACATTACCATATAAAGACTAAAAGAAAGAGCCATTTTTTTCAAAAGTGTGTTGGTGTAAACTAAAAGCCTTTAAACACCTAGGTTAGGGAAGGTCTTGGGTTCAAATCCCACAGACCACAGGATTTAAAAAGAAATTAACCTTTAAAAAAAAAACCTATCCCTGGTCCCAAACCTCACTACATCTACTCAATGATCATTGATGCCTTATTGGTATTAATCTTAGCTCACAAAGATATGTTTCAACTTTTCAAATATGCTTGCACAAAAATTGTAACAGAATCTTAGTCTTTTTATAAATGTAACTTTTTACATCTAAATACCATCGTATTAATTTTTCATTTGCAAATTAGATTTGAACCCAAACCACTTTACACTAAGTTATGTTATGGGTTTTATAATATGTGGTTGTACGTGGGGTGGGGGGGGGGGGCAGTGGCAACGCTTGACCCGAGACTTTGGGAGGTCGGAAGTCACCGGGGGTTGGAAATCACTTGTTTCGGGGGTCGAAACCGTATATACCAAAAAATTTCTATACAGATACTATATAATCGGAACTTCTGAGCGAAAATTCAGGGGGGTCGGCCGCCCCTCCCCGCCTCCTAAAAGCTACGCCAGTGGTGTGTGGGGGGGGGGGGACACAATGGCAAGAGGGAGCACGGTTAGATTGCCGCACGATAATACTGCCGCCACCCCCTCGAGTACCCTAAAAAAATTCACCGATTGTCAACCACACATTTTGATGATTTTGGGTGTGATTTTAACATGCCGATGACGCCCCGGCCACCCTTGGTAAGTCATAGAGTGAGGATGCAATTTTTAAAAACTAATTAACGAAGTCTAATCAGTTTTTACCACTCATACCATTGTAATTAACTCCAAACATATATAAACATAGCCAAAATAAATAGTTGGGTAAAGAATCAATAAAGTGCTGCTTACAAAAAAAGTGTTTCAGGGAAGGAAATCAATGAATTGATGTGGCAGTGCAGGATTGGTAGAAATTAGTGAAGTAAAAACAAATTCAGTTGAGCGCCCCTTATACCCTTAGAGCTAGGAAGAGAAGTGGGACAAAAGTTCATTAATATCATTAAATATCCATAATAAATTCACAGATAAATATTGTTGTTTGTGTCTCCAAAGACTAACGTAACTCATTCCAATATGTCCTACACATTTTTTAAATGAACACAAAGGAAAGGTATTAATGCATCAAACACGTGAGGTTGTTAATCTAGTTGGACATGTCATGGACCAGTTATACTATATTTCCAACCAATATATATAGTGTATATATGCGATTTACGTTGGCTTTAAGTTTTGTAAGGCGTACACCTGACAAAATCACTGGACTATGAAAATTTTCAACCGAAATACCAACTAACTGGCTATGGGATTGCATATACTCCAAACCTCATGTCTAATCTATTTTCTTCTCAGAAATTCATTGACTTTATAGCCTGGCTTTAAAAAGGGCGTCTCAGACACGAGTTAAATAAAAGAAGCCTACAAAAGGCACATATTTAATATTTTAGGTTTTTTTTTTTATTTTTTTTTTTTTTTTGAGACGCATACCTCATGTACTAGGGTGTTTTATGCAGAACAATGTTGTACCTTTGGTTTCTTGACTTGTACATGCATTATGTAAAATCATATAAAAACCTTATTTATAACTATATTTTAGGTAAAAGAAGTTAAAAACCTATGATATATATAAAGAAAATTATTTAATAACCTTGTGCCTCGGGTATGAAAGTTCACAACTTTAACGCTTTGTTTCTCAGTTTTAAGTCTCGTCGCTTTTGTGTGTCTTGGTCTTTTTAAAACCAAGCTTGTAACAAGGGGCAGAACCCGGGGGCCATGATGGTCTGTTGACCCATCGGTCAAGTGAATTTGTTAAAATTTTATATTGGAAATTTGAGAGTTTACTAGAAAAATACATTATAGGGACTCTTTTGTAGCCGGTAGAGAAGATATATTATATATAATTACGCCCATTCCCCCTTAAAGAACAGGGAGAGGCTAACGTAAAAAACATGTTAGTGTACATAATGTAAGAAGTAATGCGGACCATTGGATTAGGCAGAGTATGAGGGGCACGATGGTAATAAACCATGTGTCATTAAATTCCACGAAAGTTTTGTCAAAGGGCAAATAAGACTACTCGGAGTGGTGGAAGGGGGGGAAAGAGGGGGATGAAGCGCTATGTGGCATTTGTGGGACCCATGTCGGGCGGGGGGGGGGGGAATTGTGGGGAGTAGAAGGGGGGAAGAGGGGGAGGGAAGGAAATAATATTATACTGTGTTAAAGTTAAAAAAAATATGGCCAATCAAATGGTGCCACATCACCATCACCCCAAGCCCCACGCCAAGGACTCTTCCCACGTCCCCCTCCTTCCTGCCCTCTCCATGCCAGGGTGGCGGTGGTGTTCCCCCCCTTCCCGCCCCCACTCCGTCCAGTCTAAGGAATTGTGAATAAAAGTGGATTCAAAAAATAATAAAAAAAAGGGTGGCATTCCAAATTACAATTACGTAAAACACGCTGAAAATTAGGGTTAATCGATAGACGACCAACTCACAACACAAAACCAGAAAAGAAGGTCGACAAAGAAGATGAAGAAAGGTAACGTAATTTTTTACAATTATATTAGGTATTATCGAAAAATTCTGAAATTAACTAAATAATACTAATTGATTATGATGAACAGTTGAAAGAGAATCAAATGAACGAGCATACAAAAAACTGAATGACAAAATGACGACAAATGTTAATGAAGGTACGTTGTATATCAATTTTTTTAAATGTAGTTAAAGATCTGCATGGATAATTTACTGTTTCATATACAACTATGATTTTCAGTTGCATGAAGTTGGTCAGTACTAGCGTATAAATTTTAAGTTTTTGCGTTTAAATAAATTTGTTGTTGCGTATAAAAATTTATGTGATTGCGTTTAATTAATTATAGTATAATTGTTGTGTTGTAGATCCAGATGATGACTTCCAAACCCCTTTGGATAGTTTACAAAAAAAATAGTCGTGTAAAATGAATTGAAAACAATACACTTGACTCAGACAATGATTTTGAAACACCAAAAAAGAAGTTAAAGAATGAAAGAAAGGTTAATTCAAAAGAGTTCGTGCAGTACAGTCACAAGAGACTTAAAATGAGATATTCTCCCGCTGATTTTATGGCGACTATAAATTACTTAACAGAAGCACAAAAGACTGATGTTAGAGGGATGGGATTTGGCAGCATACTATCAATGGAATACGAGTCAACTGCTACGGCATTGGGATACTGGTTGTTGATAAACTATGATGATGAAACAAGCATATTAAATTTGGGCGATCATAATATCAAAATAACATCATCATCAGTACATGAGGTTTTCAGAATTCCTAATGGAAAGATACCTATTCTGGAAAAAAATATGCCAAGGAAGGGTGCTGATACTACAATAGATAAATTTAAAAACCAGTTTGATAATACACGAATAAGTGTTGGAAGGGTTCTGACACTAATTGGAGATAATGTAGATGGTGGAAGACTATTTAAGTTGAACTTTCTGGTTGCATGAAATACAATATTCGGAGAAATCACAAAAACATCAGCAGTGAACCAGAAATTTTTATTGGGTATTGATAATGAATCTGAAATTCCAATGATGAACTGGTGTGGGTATATGCTTGAATGTTTGAGGAGAACTAAAGCTGGATGGCTTGGGGATAAAGACCATTATAATGGGCCAATTGCATTATTGAATGTGAGTACAAATTTCAAACTATTTTAATATATAACGCAAATGTTATTTGTTTTTAGACGCAAGTTGTTTTAAAATGTTAACTGTATTTTTTAAACTACTAGATATTGTACCTGCACGATTACAATAAAAGACATCGTGGAGGACTAGAGATCAAAATACCGACAATCTCTTACATCACAAACAACTCATTAGACGATATGCAATCGTACCTGCGTAACAATGTTCCATTGAGTCGGCGTAGAATAAAGGGCAGTGGTGATGAAAATAAAAGAAAAAAAAAATCATTACCAACACATGTAGCTATGAAAGCGCAGATGACGATTTTAGAGCTATAATGTATATACCTTCACAGCTTCTGACGGATGATGATGAAGCTAAAGACGCATGTGAATTGGCAAAAGAGCAACCTTCAATAGAACAAATGAATGATTATGATGTGTTTATTGAAGAATATTTAAATAAAGTGAATGAAGAAATAGAAAAGGCAAAGGGGAAACACATTGAAGTTGAAGACATAACGGTAGATAATGAGTTGAATAAAGAAACAACTGTTGTGAATGACGGGGAAGAGTGCAACTTACAAACAGTTCATAATAAAAAAGGTAATGAGACTGAAATAATGAAGGAAGAAGATATTGATAATCTGGAAAACTACACTGATGAAGACTACATGTTACCCGAGGTGTGCACACCATTGACTAAAAAAAGTGTTGATATTGAAGAAAACATTGAAAGTGATGAACTGTATAACATGTGTTGGGAAGATGTCGATGAGTTAGATATTGAAGAAAACATTGAAAGTAATGAACAGTATAACATCTATTGGGAAGATGTCGATGAGCTAGAAAATTTGGGAACACAAACGCAAGAAATGTTTGAATACTACGTAACTCAATATCCGGTGACCGTTGTTGAATACGACAAAGAAGAGTATGAAAAAAGACAGAAAACAAGAAAGGTAATATTTACATATGAAGATGTTATTTTTTTTTTATAAATAAATACAAGTTTACTTTTATAAAACGCAAGTTATTAGTTATATAAAAAGCAAATACTTTTATTTAAACGCAAACTGTATTTTTTTAATTATTATTTTATTAAATTCTATTAATTAGGTATGGATGGATGAAATGGATAACAAGATGAGATCGTACAAGGAAATTGAGGAAGATATGGATGAAATGGTAGAAGACATAAAAACAAAGTACCTTAGGTGTACTGAGTTGATGGAAAGATGTGGAAAGTGGGAATCATTTTAAAGTAAAAAGGTACGTGTAGGAGAAGCAAGTAATGATGACAAGACTGAGGAGTATGATGACACAAAGGAGATTGTTGTTTGTTTAAACAAAGGGAGAGAAAATGAACAAGGTTTAAGAATTGAATAGGTATATGAGGATATGGTTACTACAAACAATATACCTTCAAATGCTAATGAAGGAATTGTAGAACCAATTACTGATAGTGATGAAATAACTGACTCAGCAATAAATCAACTATATACAGTTGATCACTGTCTTTATGCAATGAAAAAAAATCAAGCAAGAAAAATATGGCATGCCTGAAAGGCAGGATCACAATTCTCTAGCAATGAAAACACCATTTGTTGGCAGAGTTGTCGACATGACTGAAAGAGTTACGAACCATGAACTCAAAATATACTAGTACATTATGGCTCCAATACCAGAGAAGTAGTAAGAAACTGTCTTTGTATATTTACTTATGCAAATATTACCCAAAAAAAAGTAAAAAAACAAAATGATAACATTGTTTGAAAATGTGTGCAGCAAAATAGTATTCCGTTCAGAGTTGGGAACATATACTCTAAAAATAATGTTTGAAAGTATGAATCCTTGTATATGGTTAAACACACATGTCATTGACGCGTGGACTGAAGTCCTGAACATCGAAGAAAAAAAGAAAAACAAAGGTTTGTTGAAGAGATTGTTTTTCCCAACAAACATGATGGTAAGTTGTATTAAAAAATATAAATTAAGCAAATAATTAATGTGTCTTACATATAGGTTTTTACTTTTAAATGCAAATGTATCAAATTAACATGTAAGTGTACTTTGAGTATGTCCCCAGCTGGTGATGGGTTAATATAGGTCGTTAGTTAGGTTAAACAATTGTTTAATAGGAAAACAAAAGACATTTTTATCATTCTAGGTTTTAAAGAATGGACATGATAAAATAATCCATTCATGATATTGGACGGTGCTATAAATACATGTTCTTCATTTCACCAACGAACCTTTTTTTCCTTTTGCCCTTTCTTCAAACCTAAACTTTTGCAATCAAATCTTAATCTGTCAATCAAAACGCGCTAGAATCATTTGTGTGTTATTGCTCTTTGATTTCCAAATGTTTCTAATCGTCTATCAAACACGTGTGCCTTGTTTTTGCCTCTGTACACGTGAAAACCCAAGATTCAATTTCTTGTGTTGAGAGAAAAAGGTCCTACAAATGATATCAGAGCTTTTGACTCGACTCACGAGTTGTTTGATTGTGTTGTTTAGTTCAATCTGATTTTGATTAAAACTTTGGGGATTTTTTTCTTGAAAAATATTTAAAATGTTTTCTTCTAAGTTATTGATTTTTAGATGATATTTCATGGTTAGATAATGTTTTATGACATAATCGTGTTCAAAACGTGTTTTCCGGCAAACTCCAATTTCACAAAAAACATCACAATGTTGAAAAAGTCTTGATAACCCACATTTTCGTAAAAAACAAAGAAGATTAACAGTTCAGTCGTATGTTAGACAAACACCTATTACAACCAAGCGTAGGTGAGACATAAACTTGGTTACATGTGACAACCTACACCCTTATCTTTTAGCAAATTGTCAATTTTAGCCCCTCGTCCATTTTGAAGTTTCAACTCTAGTCCTCGTCAATTATTATTTATTTTATTTTAACTTTTCTTTTAAAATAGTGTATGTATACATTTTGTATACGCACGTTTTAACATATAAAACGTACCATATTCATATAATCATGTTATCTTATGAAAGTCCCATTTATTTTATTTAAGTTTAAAAAGTTTAAAGTTTTAAAAGGTTAAATACAGTTAGTTTGGTTAAGTTTTCTAAAGGAAAAACTAACTAAATTGTAAAGAAACTAACTTATTTAAGTTTGAGGGACCAAAATTGCCAAACAAACAAAACTTTTAAAATCTGCTATTCCTTCCCTGTCCCCCTCGATTTTTTTTCCGGCAGCCCATGTCGCCGCCGGCGACATTTCCGGCGAGCACCAAAATCATACAAACCGAGTTATTATTCAATAATATAAATCAAGTTCGGTTTCTCCATCATTTTACAACAGTTACATGGGTTTTTTAATGTCTTTTAACATGTTTAAATTCGTGCTTTAATTCGTGTTCAAGGTGAAACCGCCTGTTATTAAAGAACGGGTACAAACAGTATAATTTCCCATTAAACTTTATAAATTGACCATATAATTTCATTCCTTAGCCTTTAATCACTGTAAACCCACGAAAAATCGTTGCCTAAACGCGTCTAAAGCATTAGAAATCGGCTATTATAGGTTCGGACCTGGACCATCGTTTTCAAGCATCAAATCATTGTTGTAAGTGCGATATTATCATGCCATTTCATTTGTTTTATACCCGTCTTTGAAAGCCCCATGAAATCGTGGCTCAAGTCTGTTGAATCGGGTTGATTATTTTTAAGGTTAGGGTTAGGGTTCTTGTCTAATTGGGGAAGAAGAAGATGAAGTGAATAATATGTTAAATACATTTTCGGGTTATAAATTTCAACAAGTTCATGGATGGACCAGTGGTTGGTTTGCATCTCCTAAGTATGTAGGGGCTGGTAGACCCAGGTTCGACCCCAGGCTCCAACCAGTTTTGTTTCTTTTTATTTTTATGTTTTATTTTAATTATATATATATATATGTATATATCATAAAACTAAATAATTCATAGTAAATTCATTTTTGATACAAAAATTATGAAAATTTAGGAGTAGCTTCTTGACACCTCATAGAAAATTCTCACACTTTTATTTTCTGGAAAATGTATTATTTTTATATTTTTATTGATTTAATTTGTTTTAAACATATTTAATTGATTAAAAATTCATTTTTAATGATTTTAATCTCAAACTTTTAGGATAATTATTTCTAAGCATTTTAATCTGAAATAAAAATTATTGGTTCAGAAAACACTTATTTTTATTAAATTTCCTATTTTTAGTCATTTAAACATGATTTAATCTCATTAAATATAAATAAGTTTATAAAAATTATGGGAAAAATATTTTCATTAATTTACATCAGAAAGCATCCATTTTCTATAAAAATAGCATTTTTGGGTCATGTCTTGTATTATTAGCAATATTTATGTTTAATTAGACATAATTAATCATTTATTTATTATAGAATAAAAATATTCTTATGTTTTAAAGTATTTATTATTATTTGTTGGATTATAGTGTAACTCATAATTATTTATTTAAACACTTATGATTATTGTAATTATTTCAATAATTAGTTAAAGTAATTAACTAAATTATTTTGTTTTAATTATTCAAACATATTTTTATCTAAGTATTCAATTGGCAATAATTATATTACCTAAACCATATTTACAAACTTTGGTATATTGTTTTTAATATATAAATTCTATAATAATTCGATTTAACATAAAAACTCTAATTCCCCAAATCGACTTAGCAAACCCTAATGCCTTAGACCCTAGATACCTTAGACTCTTAGACATTTCCTTATTAGTTTTCTTATACATTATAGGTTGAATTCCTCGGAATTCCCATTACTTAGCTCACGACCGCTTAAGTTGGATTTCGATCGCTTTCGTAAACGGTGAGTATATCTTTCCCCTTTTTCATGTTTTACACTTTTGGGGTGACTCATGTACGCTTATTACTTCACTCACTTAATCATGTTTTATCATATATTCACAATCGCAATTCTTGTATGCGTTTTACTTGTTGATTCGTTGATAGTGTGTACTTATGACCTTAATCATTAACCGCTAGGCGGCGTAGCATAGTACTTGATTATTGTTATGTGTGAACGATTATTCATCGCCTACTATGAGCGAATACTATATATATGTGACTCTTGATTCATTAAACAAAGGTTTGATTTTGGGTAGCATTTGTACATAGCTTGAACACTAAATTGTAGACAGTATAACACGTGAAGTGCGAAACTCTTTTTCTACTATATGTATTCAAACAGGGTATGCTCACCAATACATTTTTTTGTATTGACATATACTATTTTCGTACATGTTTCAGGTTATTTATGAGATGACTTTTAAGCTTTTGGAATTTTTACTTAGATTTTGGATTCATTGTATTTCAGTTTTAGTTGTCACTTTAGAATCATTGTATCTTGTATTTTTCTGTCAATGTAATAAACCATGTAATCAATATATCAATATTTACACTTTTAGTCCATGAGCTATTGAACAATCGTCACTACGTGACACCTCGATGTTTCCGCCATCGGTTGGGGTGTTACAGATTGGTATCAGAGCCATGGTTATAGGGAATTAGGTTATTAGAATGCCTTTTAGCCTAGTCTATAACTAAGCTTACTTTCACGAGTCCTCTCGTTTATATTTCTCTTATTTCCTATTATTTTCTTTCAAGGTGTTTTCGTTATGGTTATTTCTCGTTATTCTTTCGATATTTGCTTGGCAAAGAAGACACTCATATTTCACAAACGAAAATATCATCAAGTTAGGTGTGGTATCCATACCTTGGTGATTAGTTTCACTCCTCTATATGTTAATTATCTTAGGAATATATCTTTGAGATAGGAGTGACATCCACACCTCAAAGAGTATTTCCTTCAAAAAGAAACTTAACCACTAAGCTGGGAGTGATATCCTTAACTTAGTGATTGGTTTCACTACACAATCGTTTTCAATTTTGAAATACATCTTTGAGTTAGGAGTGAAATCCACATCTCAAAGATCTGTTTCTACATCTCGTTTTTAGTCCCGCTAAAGTTTTGGAATTTACTAGTGATGGGGCACGTGCAATCCGGAAGGGTGAGCGCCTGTATCCTGAGTTTTCTGTCTAGGCCTGGCATTTTGCATAAATCCCAATCAGACGAGGGACCCGTATGCCGACCTGGGAACACTTAGGATGAGCATTCACTTATAGGCTAAAGTACGCCCCCACAAGTCACTAATAACATTTCAATTAGTTTAGTTAGTCAAAATTTCCTATGGAAACAATCTTAATGTTTTATGATATTGATATTTATGTTTTGTTTATCATTTGAAGACTCAAATGATAAATTATGAATTTTCTTAAATATTGGGAATCTATTCGTATTACATACATTGATTTTTATCATTCACGTCATTTTAAATCTTGGTCTTTTGAAACACATTAGAATTACACATACTTCATGAAATGGTTTCATCTTGCATTTTATAAACTTGTATTGCATATTTTACAAATCAAATGTAAATCTTTTGTTTTCATATGACGTATCCAATATATGTTTCTGGGAGAAATTTGCAACTAATGATAAGTCTTATAACATTTTTCAAACTCGACTTCTCGTAAACATATGAAAATGTGTACCTACGAAACCTTTTCAAGTGAACCTGTTTTGAACTTAAAACATTCTTCGATTTCTAAAAAGTTATCCTCATGCATTACTGCTATCCTTTCAACTATATCACAAAGTTTGAGCAAACTACGCTTTTGATAAACGAAAATTTATCCTATTACACCCACACACTTTCAGTCACAAAACTTTTGGTTTAAACAATTGACATACCCTCTTAACCGGCATATATGTAAATTACTAGATTTTAACTCGCATGTCAGTATGCTACAAACCTGTTCCGTGCACATTCATTTGCCGTAAACTTAATTATTTTATTCTTGCACCATTTTTATTCATAGTTATTTCTAACATGTTATTTGTGATTATTTTCACATTGCTTATTTGCATTAATTCAACTCGATTACTTTCATTTTGTGCAATTGTGCGATTTACTCGATTTATGTTATACTATTCTTTCAGTCGAAATTTTATACCATACTTATATACTTACGGGAACACATATTTGGTATGCATATGTTTTTTCTGTTGTGAGCAAAACCCTGTTATACTTTACATTATTTTGTTCATCATCATGGCCAATTTACATACTAGTTGATAACTCGTATGAGATCTAAGCCAGTGCCTACGTATGACTCGGATTAGAGTATTTCTTCTATCCGAGGGGAACGGTGTAATCCTCAGAGTTTATCAATAAGAGTGTTTAGAGCCAACGATGGGAACAGAAGTTACCGGTTAAGGGTGAACCCGAAAGGGGAGAACCTCTAACCATGTCTATTACTTACACGTTACTCTCATTACGGTTAAAGGGTAAACCTGAAAGGGAAGGACCTCTAACCATGTCATGATTGAACATTATTTCATTATAGTGGCTATTACATATTGGTTGCACGCATTTGTTTCTAGCATTACTTAGGATAGGGTTATGGAAAAGCATAATACCCTAGTGTAAGGTAAATCGATGATTACGGTCCGGAACGCAATCATGGGTTTACAGGTACATGAGGGTGGTGTGTAATTCTAATAAGGCTATTGGTAGACAATCAGTACGAATCCAAAGTATCGGAATGTGGTGGGTCAGCTACGGTACACCCTATACATAAGCATAAACGATACTGCGGGAACGGACTAGGAGTCTAACCAAGAACCTACCCATTACGACCTCTTCATTAGATCGTTGAATAGTAGCTAGCATTGTCGATAAGAACGTTCTTACACGAGCTTTAATTCGACTTCCTAGAGTTTTTCTCTTGACCACCCGCACAGAAAACACGAACCTTGTATACTCATACACACTTGATTATTTGGATACTTGCTGCATACTCTAATAGTATTTAGTCAGAAACTTTTCTAAAGTAGGGGAGACTGCTTCATTAATACCTCTGCCCCTCACCAGTCACACATTCCCAAAGCCTTTCATATTTAAACCCTCAATTTCTTAACCTCGGGTCAACTGTCAAACATTTTGAAACTTTTACTTTGGATATTAGACAACTACTTTAAATTTTGTCAAAACATGGTTGATTTTTTTTTTAAATATACTTGACTTTTACAACGCCTTTTATTTCATAAAAACCTCCACTTGAAAGAAATTTCAAGACGAAATTTTCTAAAGTAGGGGAGACTGTGACAACCTACACCCTTATCTTTTACAAATTGTCAATTTTAGCCCCTCGTCCATTTTGAAGTTTCACCTCTAGTCCTCGTCAATTATTATTTATTTTATTGTAACTTTTCTTTTAAAATGGTGTATGTATACATTTTGTATACGCACGTTTTAACATATAAAACGTACCATATTCGTATAATCATGTTATCTTATGAAAGTCCCATTTATTTTATTTAAGTTTAAAAAGTTTAAAGTTTTAAAAGGTTAAATACAGTTAGTTTGCTTAAGTTTTCTAAAGGAAAAACTAACTAAATTGTAAAGAAACTAACTTAGTTAAGTTTGAGGGACCAAAATTGCCAAACAAACAAAACTATTAAAATCTGCTATTCCTTCCCTGTCCCCCTCGATTTTTTTCCGGCAGCCCATGTCGCCGCCGGCGACATTTCCGGCGAGCACCAAAATCATACAAACCGAGTTATTATTCAATAATATAAATCAAGTTCGGTTTCTCCATCATTTTACAACAGTTACATGGGTTTTTTAATGTCTTTTAACATGTTTAAATTCGTGCTTTAATTCGTGTTCAAGGTGAAACCGCCGGTTATTAAAGAACGGGTACAAATGGTATAATTTCCCATTAAACCTTATAAATTGACCATATAATTTCATTCCTTAGCCTTTAATCACTGTAAACCCACGAAAAATCGTTGCCTAAACGCGTCTGAAGCATTAGAAATCGGCTATTATAGGTTCGGACCTGGACCATCATTTTCAAGCATCAAATCATTGTTGTAAGTGCGATATTATCATGCCATTTCATTTGTTTTATACCCGTCTTTGAAAGCCCCATGAAATCGTGGCTCAAGTCTGTTGAATCGGGTTGATTAATTTTAAGGTTAGGGTTAGGGTTCTTGTCTAATTGGGGAAGAAGAAGATGAAGTGAATAATATGTTAAATACATTTTCGGGTTATAAATTTCAACAAGTTCATGGATGGACCAGTGGTTGGTTTGCATCTCCTAAGTATGTAGGGGCTGGTAGACCCGGGTTCGACCCCAGGCTCCAACCAGTTTTGTTTCTTTTTATTTTTATGTTTTATTTTAATTATATATATATATATATATCATAAAACTAAATAATTCATAGTAAATTCATTTTTGATACAAAAATTTTGAAAATTT
The DNA here is from genome assembly GCA_030844895.1 of Ambrosia x helenae. Taxonomy (NCBI): domain Eukaryota; kingdom Viridiplantae; phylum Streptophyta; class Magnoliopsida; order Asterales; family Asteraceae; genus Ambrosia; species Ambrosia x helenae. The sequence continues at coordinate 79,315,712 of CM061223.1, forward strand.
AGGAGTAGCTTCTTGACACCTCATAGAAAATTCTCACACTTTTATTTTCTGGAAAATGTATTATTTTTATATTTTTATTGATTTAATTTGTTTTAAACATATTTAATTGATTAAAAATTCATTTTTAATGATTTTAATCTCAAACATTTAGGATAATTATTTCTAAGCATTTTAATCTGAAATAAAAATTATTGGTTCAGAAAACACTTATTTTTATTAAATTTCCTATTTTTAGTCATTTAAACATGATTTAATCTCATTAAATATAAATAAGTTTATAAAAATTATGGGAAAATTATTTTCATTAATTTACATCAGAAAGCATCCATTTTCTATAAAAATAGCATTTTTGGGTCATGTCTTGTATTATTAGCAATATTTATGTTTAATTAGACATAATTAATCATTTATTTATTATAGAATAAAAATATTCTTATGTTTTAAAGTATTTATTATTATTTGTTGGATTATAGTGTAACTCATAATTATTTATTTAAACACTTATGATTATTGTAATTATTTCAATAATTAGTTAAAGTAATTTACTAAATTATTTTGTTTTAATTATTCAAACATATTTTTATCTAAGTATTCAATTGGCAATAATTATATTACCTAAACCATATTTACAAACTTTGGTATATTGTTTTTAATATATAAATTCTATAATAATTCGATTTAACATAAAAACTCTAATTCCCCAAATCGACTTAGCAAACCCTAATGCCTTAGAACCTAGATACCTTAGACACTTAGACATTTCCTTATTAGTTTTCTTATACATTATAGGTTGAATTCCTCGGAATTCCCATTACTTAGCTCACGATCGCTTAAGTTGGATTTCGATCGCTTTCGCAAACGGTGAGTATATCTTTCCCCTTTTTCATGTTTTACACTTTTGGGGTGACTCATCTACGCTTATTACTTCACTCACTTAATCATGTTTTATCATATATTCACAATCGCAATTCTTGTATGTGTTTTACTTGTTGATTCGTTGATAGTGTGTACTTATGACCTTAATGATTAACCGCTAGGCAGCCTAGCATAGTACTTGATTATTGTTATGTGTGAACGATTATTCATCGCCTACTATGAGCGAATACTATATATATGTGACTCTTGATTCATTAAACAAAGGTTTGATTTTCGGTAGCATTTGTACATAGCTTGAACACTAAATTGTAGACAGTATAACACGTGAAGTGCGAAACTCTTTTTCTACTAAATGTATTCAAACAGGGTATGCTCACCAATACATTTTTTTGTATTGACATATACTATTTTCGTACATGTTTCAGGTTATTTATGAGATGACTTTTAAGCTTTTGGAATTTTTACTTAGATTTTGGATTCATTGTATTTCAGTTTTAGTTGTCACTTTAGAATCATTGTATCTTGTATTTTTCTGTCATTGTAATAAACCATCTAATCAATATATCAATTAGGGATGGCAAAAAAACCCGAGCCCGATGGGTATACCCGAAACCCGAAGCATTTGGGACGGGTATACCCGATACCCGACGGGTATGGGACGAGTTTGGTATTGGAAAAAAAATATTTCGCGGGTATGGGACGGGTATGGTATTAGGTGATACCCGACCCGATTACCCGAAACTAAATACCCGTCTACCCGAAATATATACCCAAAGACTTTTAAGTTTTATATATATTTTTTCTTAACTATTTTTAGTTATGTTTTGTTCTAATAGATTAATTATTTAAAGAATAAACTTTTCGTCTAAAATATATATATTCTAATAACATTATTATTTATATTTATATGTTATGAAATATATAAATAGTTTTCAAAATTCATACTACAATATATATTTACATATTAAATGTTTCAAAGCCTATTATGGTGATGATATTGTATATGTTACTTATTACAATTTCATATATTCTAGATTTTTTAAAACATAAGATTATAAAAGGAAATAATATATATATATATATATATATATACATGCAAATACCAACGGGTATACCCGATACCCGTGGGTATGCTCTATACCTGACGGGTAAAACCCGACAAAAACCAGACGGGTAATGGGACGGGTATGGTATGAGATTTTATAACCGGGTATGGGTATGGTATTAGCCAAACCCGACCCATACCCTACCCGTTGCCATCCCTAATATCAATATTTACACTTTTAGTCCATGAGCTATTGAACAATCGTCACTACGTGACACCTCGATGTTTCCGCCATCGGTTGGGGTGTTACATTACATACACCTGAAGTTTCACACACCTTAATTTTTGTGAAAATTTTACCTAGTTGACTTTCTTTGACCAAGGATGTCTTCGATTGACCAAGTTGACTTTTTTACTCTCTTTGACCAAGTTGACGTTATTTGACCAAATTTGACTTTCTTTGACCAAGTTTGAGTTTTGTTGACCTAGTTTGACTTTCTTTGTCAAGTTTAACTTTTGTTGACCAAATTTGAAAGTCATGGACTAAGGTTGACTTTTCAGTTACATTCAAAATCCGAGTTTATTGAAGTTCGACTTTCGTTAACTAGAGCTGACTTTTTAATTTGACTACTGAAATGACGAACCTGTGAACTTATGCTAATTAACCGCAACCGAAACCCTACTGCAACAACCGTTTGTATTGGGAATGACTCCATGGGCATTGACAAGTCATCGGATGCCAACCACAATCACTGGTTATGTCGGTAACTAACCCGTGGGCTCACTTTCTCAACCGCATCCAGCCAGTTAACAACAAGCATATCAATCGGATGTTATAGGATATAATCCATGGGCATCGGTTACTTAACAAAAAGCAAGTCAACAACAAGCACAATAACCGGTTATTTCCTAAACTAATCCATAAGCGCGTATTGTTTCAAAGTCAACTACAACTAAAAGTCAACTGAATCATACCCAACATCAAAACAAGAACAATGCAATTCAAGAAAAGGAAACAATTTATGGTGTTTTAGCAAATCAAGCTACTCTCGCAAATACATGTTGGAATGGTGTCCAATTATCGCTTATTTAATGTGACTATCGAAGTACGATCCAAGGAGCTACGCCTTGGAGTGCGAACAAATAATAATATTTATTAATTACATATTATATCACAAAAGGCAGATAAATAGAGGTGATCAATATTTAGAGAAATATATATTTATTGATTATTTGAAATAATCATAGTTTTTTTTAACATTAAACTTCATTAACACAAGCGCGCCCTCAAATCAAGGACCGCAAAAGAGCCATTACAAAACGTACAAAGGGTACCTCGCCCAATTTTTCCAATCAATAGACCTATGCTTAGACCTATTCCGAATATAAAGAAAAGAAAGCGACTTAAAAGGCGCTACAACCTCACAAACCTTAGGAGACCCCCTTCAAAAAACTTGTTCCTGGATCTCCATATCACCCAACATGTGGTGTATACAATGGCCTTTATAATCGTCCTACCCTGTTTCGAACCAGCAGAAGTATTGTGAAGCTTTATAACATCATTGAAATCGAAAGCATAAACTGGCGGTAATTTGCACCAGCCGGCAATCATGATTAATGGTAATTTGAAATAATCATAGTTAATTGTTTGGGGTAAATGATTAAGGAATTGTGAATTAGTTATTTGGAATAATTAATAATAATTCTTTTAAAGCATTAAACAAATTAGGAGGATATAATGGACGATAAATATGGTTGACTTTATCGTATAAAGAGTTAAATGATATTGGGTTTTTATTATAAGATAATAAAAAAAATATAATCAACTTAATATTTATTTAGTTAAACTATAATTATAAAAGTCAAATGTGGTGGAAATCTAATTAAGAGTAATTAAAGTGCATAGCTTAATGGGTAAACTAAAACTTGAGGGACTAGATCTGAAAATAGTATTTTATTTAAATAATATTGAATTGTCATTATAAGGATGATTAAGTCTTGATTTTTCATTAAAAATGTGTTTTAATGAAAATCCTCTCAGAATAAAACACCAACACCACCGCCGCCACCTTAAGAGGTGGCAGGCATCCTCCCTCCCTCATGGCCACCTATGGTGGCCGTAGCCACCATGCCTTGGCTGTTACCCTACGCCGCTGCCTAGGTTCACCGTTGCCGCCACCCTATGTCTTCATGAAGTTCCAATATTCCATATTACGTTGTTTTTTACTTCGTTGATTTTGGTGGTCGTATTACGCCATGAAGTTCCAATATTCCATATTATGGTGGTTGTAGCCACCATACGTTGGCCGTTACCCTACGCCGCCGCCTAGGTTCACCGTCGCCGCCACCCTATGTCGCTATGAAGTTCCAACATTCCATATTACGTTGTTTTGTACTTCACTGATTTGTTGATTCGGTTCGTCCATTTCAAGGAATTGATTCGGTTGGTTCGTTTCTGTGACACCCGTCACCCTCGTCTTTCAGCAAATTGTCAATAATAGTTCCTTCGTGAATTTAAATGTTTCTATTTTATTTCTGGTAAGTTTCATCGTTATCAAATTTAATACTAGAGCAAACTCAATGTTTGTCATTTGCACTTATTATGGACCGTGTCTACGTTTTAATCAGATGCGTATATTGAAACGTTATTCGGAATGAATTTATAAAAATTTCTGCATTTACCGATCAAAGGCTCTCGCCGGAGAGTTTTTCGGCCACGATCCAAACCAAACCGTTTGGCTCCATTAACGCATTTAAAGGCAATTAACTCGCGAATTGACTCGCCATATCATAAACGCTCTTTACCAGTCATAAACGGATGTTTTTAATCATCGAATCAAGGTTTTTAAATGTAACCGTTGTGTAACACCCCAACCGATGGCGGAATCATCGAGGTGTCACGTAGTGACGATTGTTCAAAAGCTCATGGTACTAAAATGTAAATATTTGATTATTGAATATTGTTTTACAACATGTGAAAATAAATACACAACAAAATTTGTGATAGTTGATTTATTTAGTCTAAGTCCAAAGTCCTATGTGAAGCGTCAAGCAGCTTATCCTGAAACATGCACGAAAATAAATTTTGTCAACATATGATGTTGGTGAGTACTACCTAGCTTTGTACATATAGTATAAGTTGTGAGAAGTGGTACAATTCATGTGTCTAGCATCACCAAGGCATTATGTAAACACGCAAGTAACCAAACAAGACAAAGATCAAATGTAAAGTTGATAAGATGAAATTGATAATGAGCACCCTAACACGTGTCAAGTCTAAAAGAGCACCATAACATACGTTATGTCTAAATGAGCACCGTAACATAAGTTACGTCTATATGTAAAGGGCACCATAACATAAGTTATGTCTAGATGTACGATTTTGTATGTAAGCTACGTTCATGTTCAAACATCAAGCACAAAGATAAACAAGACACGTATATGAATTGTAAATGAAGAAAAATGTATGTGTAAATGGATGTGCAAGTTTTGTATACTTGTGCATGAATCACCCCAAAAGTGTAAAACGAAAAAAGGGGATAAGTAATACTCACCTTAGCAAGGTGGTAAGTCTTGTGGAATTGAACAAGTGTAATCCAACGTTGCCAAGTATCACCCTATGTATAAGGTAACAAATAAGTCTATGTCTATCTAGTCTATAAGTATTTTCTAGGGTTTCGAATTGGGGATAAGTATTCGTTTGATTAATTAAACGTTTAATAAATTAGAGAAATTTGATAAATAAATAAACAAAAGTCTTTTTGTAAATTTTAAATTAAAGATGGTCACAATATAAAGTTTTAAGTGTGAAAATAATTTTTATAAAATTATTTTCTTATAAATAGAATACTAAATCTATTTATTTCAAATTGTCAAAATATAACTTTAATATTTAAAAATATTAAAATTAAAGAATTTTTAAATTAAAAATTGTATTTCTGTTCTGAATGGATAGAAATAATTTATATAAAATTTTGGTGCAAAATATTGAAAAATGAATTTATTATGATTTATTTATGATTAAAAATAACAAAAATTGATTAAAAATATTAAATAAATGATTTTTCAGAAATAAAAATCATTTCAGAAAAGTTTAATGTTATATAAACTTAGAATAATTTTTGTGGAAATTTATATAATCGTTTTGATATTTTTATAAAATTTTAAAATTAAAAATAGAATAAACTTGAAATATTTATTATATATATTAAATAAATAATTTTTGGAAAACTAAAAATTGTATGTTAAACTTTTCAATCAGAATAACATATAGTAATTTTGTAGAATTTATAAAGAAGTTTTAGTATTTTAAAACCATTTTTAAAAATGATAGATATTATATAGAAACTTACAAAGCTTAATTCGTGATTTTTTTTGAATGGTCAACAGGAAAGTCAAACGTACGAACAAAAGCCTTGAAAGGGTGATTTTTATAGAAATTGGAGATAAGGAGAGTATTATCGGCGAGTTGAGCTTGCGTAGAAGGTATCAATTTATACTAACAACTCGTAATCATATATTTAGAAGTTTTGACCCACATGAATGCGTATACACGTGATTGTATGATAATTGGAAGGTTTTAATGGTAATTACGTGTATTACTCCGTTGATTACCTATCACTAAGCTACTAATCAGTTGTTTCCATATTTTGGTTGAATCAAAAGCAAAGAAAGGAGGTGCTGCATTGGTGTTCAGCAGCGAGCAGCAGATAGGAAGTTGTAGGAGGCCTTTTATACAAATCGAGTTGGAATTATATCAGATATGAGCCGTAGCTCAGTTGGTTGTGCTATGTGATGTTAGTCGTTGAACCGGTTAGGGACCCGGGTTCGAACCCCAGCCCAACCATATATATATATATATATATATATATATATATATTATTTTTTTTTAAAACAGATTTGAGGGGAGAAGGGGAAGTGGGCCTGTTTCTTGGGCCATTTGCTGGGCTTCAGTTGTGGTTCAGTTTGGGCTAAGGGTGTTGGGTTGGATTGTGTTAATAGGTTAGGGTAGTGGGTTTAGAGATTTAGTTTTTAGTGTTTGATTATTATTATTATTATTATTATTATTATTATTATTATAGATAAGGATAAAATGCGACGTACAAGATACGAGGTACGAAATAAATATATATATATATATATGTATATATATATATATAATAATAATAATGATAAAAGTGACGGATGTCACACGTTGGTATTAACCCCTAATAACACTTTGATCAATTGACATAAGTGGTCTCCCTACTTAGTACACATAAGTTTGATTTGGTTAGTAAACCGAAAATTATTCGATCAAATAAAGATCTGAGTAATTATGAAATTTGGGGTGTTACACAAATAGAGTTACAGACCATAGCAAATGAGTTCAACGACTGCATTAAATGCTTAAAATGCATCAACTAAAAGTTGGTGAGTCTATAGGTTTCAATGACTCGGTAAAATAGTTTGTTTTCCACAAAGTTTGTTGTCCGTGTCCGTGCAGAATATAGTTACCATGAGCCCCATAACCAAACCCCGACTTCATTGTACGCCCCAACCAATGCCTTATCACAGAACATTGAAAAACATGGATAATATGCAATCATTTGACACGATAGTAGTGGTTAGCGCGACTAACCATGAAAGGGGGTGTCAAACCAAATATATAGTACTATTCATATGATCTACGGCTTATTGCTAAGTTAATGGTTATAGTTGTCCGAGGAATTCGTTGTGATAATGTTGTCTAACTCATGTAACAGATATTGTTGTCATGTACAAATGTGGGTATCAAGCATGTTTCTCCACCAAAGTTGTAAAACAGTAAAACAGTAAAAGGGGCCACGAAACTCACCTTGTACTCGTACGAGTAGACTAGCAATTGAAAAGCCCAAATGAACTAGAGTCCGAACTATAGTACCCTGTTTAGAAGGACAACTTAAGTCTTGATATTAGATTGTATACCATGCATGTTGTTCACCCGATTTGTATGTCTTTAGAATACATGTACATAGTAACTTTACTTGTTCCTTCAAAAAGTTTTATGGTTTTAACTTTTAGTTCTTGTAAATTCTTCATTTGTTTACATTTGAAATAGTAACTAGTCGTGTCCAAGACGTTCTCAAGTTACCATAGGTCATCATATATTATCTCATGTTGACACACTTTAAAGTTCTTATGTTAAAATATTGGTTAACACATGTTTTAGAATCCTTATGTTAAAATATTAGTTAACAGATGTTGTGACTCATGAACATATGTTTTCTTAATCTCAAAGGCTTGTAAATACGATTATTTATAAATTCAAGTGTTACTTCTAGGCCTCATACACGATCATGTACAAGCACGCATGCACATTAGTGGCTAGGTGCGGGTTCGTGGGTGTGTATACACACATACATGTGTATGTATACACCACATACATACATTTACGATTATGTGTGTATGTTTATAAGTTCATATTTTGTAAGTTTACCATCTATAACTTGTTCATTAGTGTTTTAGTGTGTGTTTAGTTCGGGTGAACACATATCGACTAGGAAAAGAATGAAAAAAATGAATATACGTTAAGTTAGTTTTCAACATACCAAAAGGATGGACCAAAAAAAAGTGAATAAGGGCGGATTATTGAAGCTTGCCTCCACACTAGAGCTCTTAAACACTTGAAACTTTATGGTTGAGGATGGTAGTTGTGGTTTGCGATTATAATGAGGTTTCGGGTGGGGGTGTTGATGGACTGAAACCAGGGAAACAAGAGGAGGAGTGTATGTTTTTAGAGAGTTAGAAAGATTATGGGGTTATAGTGTGATAGCAAGAGGACCATTGGCCCTATTTATAAGACAAAGGAATGTGGAAGAGATCATTTAACTTAGGTTAGTCAACTCCATGGGGGTTTGTGGTGCAAAAAGATGATTTCCTTTTTACTATAAGAAGTTGACTAATGAAAGCATGTTTCTTGAAAGTTGTTGCTGGCTGAATTTTGGGGCATGGAATTGTTAGTTTTTGAAGTGAAACATGTATAGGATGAGGTGGTGCAAAAGTAAGTTACAATGTTAGTATAATTCTTTGGCCTAGTAAGTTAGCCTATGCATGCTCATACCTTGGGACTAGTGGGTCGATTTTGGGACTATAAATCCAACAAAAGTGAAAGTCAAATGTGTGTTGGAAGGAGGTGGTGGATGGATAAGAAGCTATGTTGGTGTATGTTATCAACTAGGGTGCCTTGTTTGTTTGTGTAGTGTGTGCATGCATGAGAAATTCAAATGGGCACTAACACTCCTATATGTTGAGTATATATGTATGTATGTTATATAGGTTTTGTTTGATTATACATATACAAATATGATCGATTCGTTTAGATATTAAATTGTGTGTGTGTGGGGCGGGGGTGTTGAAAGATATAACATATCTAGTTGTCAATTTAATATCTTGATTAATTTTTCGGTTTCACTTGTACATTTTGCATAAGAATTGTGTGCAGGTTAAAACGTCTTGCTTGGGTCTAGTCAACCTTGAATCGTGTGATTTTGTATAAGTCAAAGGATTGTTGTTGAGCCTGTTGCTGATCCCAAGTGTTGCTGAGTTGAAGATTGATGCAAGAAGGTTAAAGCCCAGTTATTGAATCTAGTTTGCAAAGCCTTATGATGGCGGCCCATGATCCATTTTATTGCCGCTTATTTATGATCGTTGGATGACTTATATCTGGACTGTTGATCTGAGGCAGTGCCAGGAAGCTTCGAGATGTTCTATAAAGTTTCTCAGCTTCTCTCTCTTCACACTTTCAGTTAGATATTTTCTCATCATCTTCACATAGTTGTCTCATCTATTTTTACTCTCAGTTTATCGTCTACATTAGGGTTAGAACCAGATAACGTCTTGTTCTGGTTTTGTATTATTGTTAATCCTATTATGTTCAGATGTTTGTGGTCTTTTGATCAGAGAGTTGTGAGACTCAGTTCTTTGTAGTGTTGATTTGTTTTTGGTTGTAATCGGTTTAGATATGAGTTTATTCCTTTCAGAAGTCTTTCATATCATGTTATTTTAGCAAGACCCTTCCAAGTAGTTTACTGAAAATAGATAAAAATTAGAATAAAATCGGGTCCGGTTATTTGCACAACTAGGGTTTTTATTTGCACAACCCCTCCACGGGTCGTCGAGGCCTGGACAGCCCGTGGAGGGCCAAAAAGGCAAAAGGACGGGCTGTCGAGGCCCAGACGGCCCGTCTAAAGGCAAAAGGACGGGCTGTCCAGGCCCAGACGGCCCGTCTAATGGTTTAAATCCAATCCAATCATTGGTAATCATTGGCAATGATTAGGTGATGATTATTTTGTTTTTTTATAAGTGTAAGTGTAGTGTGGATGTTTAAAATGGGTTTGAATGTTTGGTTTTTATAGATGTTTGGTTTTTTATAAATGTTTTTTTTTTATTTGTATAATATGATCTTTTTAATATAATTGTGTATATGAATATGAACGAATGTCGTTTATGTTGCCGAACTAAACGAAACCAAAATACGAACAATAAACCATAAATAAGCATAAATATTCCAAAAATTTACATAAACTATGAGTTCAATAAACATTCAAAACGAACAATAAAGCATAAATAAACATAAATATTCCAAAAATTTACATAAACTATGAGTTCAAAATGTACGATTCCCAAGAAATATAACCCACCCGTCTAACCCGACCCACCCGGCTGATCCGACCCACCCGGCTGATCCGACCCACCCGGCTGACTGGTGGACGCCCCACCATGCTGACTGCTAGACGCCCAATCTGGAAGTGGACGCGGCTCCAAACCAGCTGCTCGTCGTCTCTCATTCTCGCTCTCTAACAGCCACCGCATGTCACCCCGCATCGACGCCATGTCACCCCGCATCGACCCCAACTGATCCAGGATCTGCTGAAGTACCTGGGTCGTGCTATCATGCAACTGACAGCATTTCTTCTTTTGGAATACTGCAAAAATATTTCCCATTCTTCTTTTGGAAATCCTGCTTTATGATATTTTGCAATATTTCGTTGAATATGATACCTGCAAAACAACAACAACAATAATAATAATAATAATAATAATAATAATAATAATAATAATAATAATAATAATAATATTTCGTTGAATATGACACCTGCAAAGCAATTTCGTAGCATCCGGGAAAACTGAAGCACATGCACTCATCAGAGCCAGATCTCTATCTGTAACAATTACACGTGGCTCCATACTCCCCTCCAGCAAATCTCTGAGCCTCTCAAGCACCCATGTGTAGTTACTCGTTTTCTCTTTAACGATAAATGCATGGGCGATACAAAACGACTGGTTTGTCGACGTCATACCCACAATTTGAACAAACGGGATTCTGTACTCGTTCGTTTTGTAGGTGGCGTCGATCAGCATCACATGTGGAAAGGCACGCCAGAGATTGTACGAGACCCGGTGTGAAAAGAAAATATTCTCAACAGCATCTGTCTCTGGATTCTGCTTGGTGAAATAAGTAAATTTCTTTTCAACCAGGATACTCTCGAGTATCTGCATAACAATAATAATAACAATATTTAATATTTAACAACAACAAAATTAATAATAGTCTATGACAATAATAGTAATTAATAATAATACCTGCATTGGGGTTTTATCGCCGTAAATTCTATGTTTAATCTTGCTCACTGTATTGTGTATGTCTCTTAGAATACATTTATTATTCGGGTTTTGTGCTCTGATGGCCAAATGTATGTTTGCCGGTTCCAGGCCTTGAAAATAAAGTGTTTCCACCATTTCTTCTTCCTGTGGTGTCAGCCGCCTAGCAAAAGCGTGACCCTCAACATGTACAAAAGGGTCGTGGTTATGATTCGCGTGTTTAACCTCCAACTTCCAACCCTCTTTGCGTAGCCTCCCTATTAACATAAATGGACAGTTAATCTTTTTGCTACCCGTAGACCTTACTGTGGCTGTAGTATGGTATTCGCCAGCACGGTCGCATCTCAGGTCTATCCTAATTTTTCTTGCATTATTTCCACTGCCTTTTGAAACAGAACGTCCTGTCACTAGGACGTAACCGCTAGCAAGGGCTCTATCGTAAGCCCATTGTTTCATCTCTTCAACAGACCCGAATACCTGAAAATTTACACAACAGTCTAGTCTAAATTCATACTACTCTAAATACCTGAAAATATATACTACTGTAAAGATATACTAGTCTAAATTCATACTAGTCTAAATACCTGAAAATATATACTACTGTAAAGATATACTAGTGTAAATAAATAAACGCACCTGCTCGGTTTCATACGAAACATCCGGGTTAGGTTCAACTTTTATGTTAGCATCTTCCTGGTTGTCATCATTAGCACGATTCCCGCGCGAATGGTAACTCCCGTACGTGTACTGCGGGTAGCTTGGTGGCACGAAAAAAGACTCCTGTTCCTCTACATATTCCTCGTTGAGATCGGGCAGCATGTTCCCGTCATTACCACGAACCCCGGATTTAACCTCATCTTCACCAACTTGAACCTCGGGTTCATACCCTACGCTTTCAGAGACGTAAGACTCGTTCTCAGACAGGTCAACGGTTGAAAAGCTGTGTAAATATGTCATCGTGAGACCGGGAAGTCGAAATGGGTCGAGGGTTTTGGTGGTGGTGATGTTTTAAAGTTTGGTTCAAATGGGGAAGAAGCTGATCGTGTAATGGTTATATCAGGAAATGTCGACGGGCCGTCGGGGCCTCTATGGGCCGTCTAGGGATTAAATGCCCTAACCTAACACGTTTCAACGGGCCGTCGGGGCCTGGACGGCCCGTCCTTAAGCACCTTTTTCAGACTTTTCAGTCTGAACTGCCTGCTTTTGCAGGAGTTCAGACTGATCACCTCGTACCTCGTACTTTTACGGGCCGTCTGGGCCTCGACGGCCCGTCAGTTTTGTCTTTTCTGTAAACAAACGGCCCGTCAAGGCCTGGACGCCCCGTCCTGAAACCCTAATTTTTCTTAACGGCCTATCTAGGCCTCGACGACCCGTCCTAAGGTTGTTTAGGGTTTTTTGTTGGTTGTGTAGATAGTATCACCCATAAAATCTCCCGTTATAGGAATGATAGTCATCATATACATACCCTACTTCACAACTTAATAGATAATACCTTACTGCTAAAATAAAACACGTCGATAAGCTTCTTATATAAAATTCATCCATAAACAAAAAGATATCAAATTATTATTATTATTGTTATTATTATTATTATTTATTTATTTATTTATTTATTTATTTATTTATTTATGTTTTGACACTGGAATATGATTTAAATGATTTTCCAAAAGAGTTAATTTACCCTACTTTAAATCCATGTGAATTAGTTTTTATCTTTCATCGAAAGATGGAAAGGGAAATAAATTGCCCTCGAGTCAATCCAAGAAGATCCCATATTATAACTTTGCCTGAAATAACCCAAACTTGCAATAAATCCACCACCACCACTTTCCCACTCTAACTCCAACATGCCTTCTTCCTGGCTTTCAACTGCCCCTTATTTATTCTTGCCTGCAACACCAACCTTTTTGCCTTACAGTGAGGGGATTGAGGGCTTGGGTTAACGGCATGAATTGTCATGTGACATAGTGACGTTTACAAATAAAGTCTTCAAAAGATAGGGGAAGTGGAAAGGCTTAGGTTTTGAAAAGTTTGTGTGTATGATTAAAAAAAAGAAAAAAGCCAATCAAGTGCAGCCACCTCACACCCCTCCCCCGCCCCACGTTCGGGCAAAAAGCCAAGCCCCTTGGGCCACAATCAACTAACGCCACCATGGAGTGGTATTTGAGACGTGGGTGAGCAACTCACGCTCAAACCCACACTCCACTCCTGATAGTCTTATTATATGTCCTAAATAAACTAAGGATTGCACTTTAATCCCTCTCTAGTTTTGTTTTTTCATCCTTTTTGTATTTAGTGTCAATTATAAGTTTTTTTTTTTTGAAAGTTTACTTCATTAAAAAACAACACAACGCCGAACCGGCAATCTCCAAGGAGGAGAAAAACCGCGGCCAACAAAATTACATCACCTCCATGTTAAAAGAGTTCCATCCTAACCAATCAATACTAACATCCTTACCCCTACTTCTATACCATAGAAAACTCAAAGATTTTACATCTGAAATAACCTGACTCACACTACAAACAGCATTAGAAAACACCTTATCATTTCTAGCCTTCCAAATCCTCCAACATGTGACAATAAAGATCCCATACACAATCTTTCTCTTCAACTCGCTACCGGCTCCAATGCTTTGGTTATGCAAAATATCCTCTACCGAGAACAACATTAAAGGAGGAACCTTGCACCAAGACGCAATACCTTGCCACACTGCATCCGCAAACGAGCAACCTGTGAGAATGTGAAGAGAAGTCTCCAACGGGGCCTCGCAAAAAATGCAACCATAATCTTCGATCTGTATATTCCTCCTCTGAAGAGCATACCTAGTCGGAATTCTATCCAGAAGAACACGCCACATAAAAATATTACACTTACTCGGGATCCACTTACACCACTCGAACTGAGAACCCCCTTCAACCGGATCAAAACTATCTAAAGACTTCTGAACCTCGCTAACCAAATACTCCTTTAAGTCACTACCCCCCAAACCCAACCATCTTCCGCGTGAGACAACCGCACCACGTTAACCAACCGGCAACACTCAATCAGCTCCGTCGATTCCTCCTCACCATCCGGATATCTCTTCCACCTCCAGGAAATCACATCCCTATCATTCACTGCAACGAACCTATCTGCTACCGTAATGTGTAGATGATTGGATTGATACTATAGATTTGGTTACAATGAACTCTATATTTTATTTATTTATTAAAAGTTAGATAAATTTATTGTGTAATTGAGTTAAAGGCATCATGTAAATACAACTCTTTTTAAAAAAAAAAATATATCATGTTTTAAATATATCTATGTATATATATAAAAGAAAATGTATATGCTGACGTGGCGTGTAATGGAGGCCTCAGCCTCCCATTGAGAGTGCCACGTGGCATTATAATTGAAAGATTTTAGTGTTTTTGAACTATTTCCTTTTTAATTAAAAAAAAAGATAAACATAAAACCTTAAATTAAATTGAGTTATTTTAAGAAAAAAAGAATTTAAAAATAAATTTAAAATTTTCTCTCTCATGTTTCCTCCCATAATTTTTAAACGTTTATATCTTTTATATACAGGATTTTTTAAAGAAAAAAATTACACCAAATTAACGAGCGTTTTATATAACTTTCCAACGAGTACCATAGTCCTATATAAAAAACGGAGAAAAATCGACTATTTTTTGTGGGGTTTCGTTCATACAGAAAAAAACACACAAAGTGTTCATGTTATTCAATAATCATGTTTTTTTTTAAACCAGGTTCTTATCTACGATGTTGAAAATCAGCCCAATCGCCATGTTATCATTGGAATTTTACTAGGTATACTTCATCAAGAGAAGTTAGGAGAAAGAATCGCGCAACACTGCAACACATGGTGTCACCTTATAGCAAGGTTATTTTTTTATTTATTTAATTACAAGAGTAATAATTTTTACTATTAGTATTAGTATTATTATAATGGTTATATTTTTCAACCCCGGGACGCTCCTGGGAAGAATTGATAGTTGCTGGCGTGGCGTTTAATGGTGGTCTCAACCATCTCTTGATTATGTCAAGTGGCATAATGAGATGCAATGGTTACAACTTCCAACTTAAGTGTTTGTTTAGTTGATTAGGTTAGGAATTATAAGAGCCATTAGAATGTGAGAAATTAGAGAGATGTGATGAGTTTTTGAATAGTTGCAGCTTACATAAGTGATTCTTTAGATGATTACTGATTAGGTTTTAGATTAGGGAATATGAGTTATTACTGATTAGAATACTATGAACATGTAATAATTGAGAGATTTTGTGGTTAGTTAACTTGAGCCATTTGCAATAGGTTATCACGTCTCAGGACCCTCCCGGGGTAATCAGCTAGTACAATATATATACACACACCATTTATCACGTATGATCATTACAACGTTAAAAATCATCTCGCATACATATAGGTTTTTGTAATTATAAACATAAGTTGAGCAATGGTTTTTTATAAGTTACGTAATTAGTTATACATATAATTATTTACATTCATGCATAACTACATATATAGGTTGCATAATTAGTAACATAAGTTGCATACTTATAATCTTTGTAACTAATGTATTTTTTTGTTGCGTAAATAGTTATACATGTGTAATTAGTTACTCCATGCTTATTTATGCCATGAAAAGCCTCACTATGCTTTGTATGTTAAGAATCATTTGTACATTAATTGTGACAAATTGGTTAAAAACCAATCAATATAAAAAAACTCTAGTACCATTATTATTGAAATATTCAATATAAAAAAAATACATATTTAAATTAACATGTATTTACACGGTCACCGGCTCCCTTTCATCAGGTCACAAACTTCCTTGACCTTGCGGTACCCCATACACGGTCTTACGGCTTTGTGAAACTTGTGTCTTTTGTAAACAATCACCCGGCCTTGGTCAATGCAACTCCCTTAGTGAGGAGGTACCCATTCTCTCGAAGTTACGGAGCTATTTTGCCGAGTTCCTTAAAGAGAGTTGTCTTGCGCCTTTAGGTATTCTCTACCTAGTCACATGTATCAGTTCCGGGTACATGTACCCTTTTGTTTATGGTTGTTCGAGCTTTTCCTGGGAGTATTGCATGGGTTACTTTAGCGCCATAGCCCCTGGTACCTGAACATTGGCTCGTGGCATTTTCTCCTCTGTCCCTCGGGACCAACAATGGGTAGTGCAAGAAAATTCACTTGTTGTTCATTGATTACGCCTTTCGGCCTGATCTTAGGCCCTAACTCACCCTTCGTGGACAATCCTTGCAAAGGAAACCTTAGGTTTCACGGCACTGGGTTCTCACCAATGTTTGCGTTAATCAAGCCGACATTTTGGCTTCCACTTCGGCCACTAGCACTCGCCCGGATGCTTCAACCTAAGGCGGAACGCTCCCCTACCGATGTATTTTTACATCCCACAGCTTTAAAATATCGCTTAGCCCTGTTCATATTCGGTGCAAGAGCGCTTGATTAGTGAGCTATTACACACTCTTTCAAGGGGGGGGGGGGGGTTTCTTCTAGGCAAACCTCCTAATTGTCTTTGCACTCTTACGTCCTTTATCACACAGCGGTCATTTAGAGGCCCTAGCTAGTGATCCGGGCTGTTTCCCTCTCGATGACAAAATTAGCGTTTATCATCTCACTTACTGATCTTGACCGATTAAAAACAAAGCTTATCCTCCATCGTCTCACTGATAGTTTGAGGTTAAAAACATGTTAAAGATAACTAATAAAAAAAGTTAATAAAAGGGTGGATCACCTTTTAATTTAATGCTCTCATATATTAGTAATTTTCACTATTTTTTGAAAGGCCAATAAAGTCGTCACGGGATTTCGTGAAAATTCTCTTATGACGAATTCGGGTTATTTACAGGGCACCTGGTCCTCCAGGTCCACCAATTCAGGGAAAACCTGATCACTCACCCGTCTGAAAGCATGACAGTGAATAATCAGTACAACCTGGTATCCTTAAAGGTTCGAACTTGTGATCATTAGGCTCTAAGTCACCTATCATTAGACATTAATACCACTTTTCCAGAAGGTTGTTGGTATTAGTAATTTTAACTTAATTATGATATTTTAATCGTGGCAATATTAGCCATTAAAATGATTTAATCAAATTATCTAGAATCCTTTCTAAATTTCTTTTAAGAAAAACAAACATACAAGAAATCTGTATTTAATATATTACCGTATATATCATTTTTCTCTTTATATTATATGTAATTAACTTAAATGCAGGAGTAGTTGACGAGTCCATGGACTATGGCTATAAAAAGGGAAGTCATATCTGTCTAGACTTTTCATTGTTCTTAAGTAAAAAAAAAAAAGCCAAAACACCAAGAGAGTATATAGAAGGAGATAACTTTTTTGTCTCTGACTTGAACTGTGAGAAAAAAGAAGTTCATTTCATCATCAGTCATCTCACATAGCATTAATTTAAGATGGCTTCATCAAATAGGCACTGGCCAAGTATGTTTAAATCCAAACCCACTTACACCACTAGTCCTCAAGATCAACAATGGCAATCACATGGTTCCAACCACAGATCATGTCCTAACACCTCGGGTAATTGTTATTATTAACTTAAAAGATTTTGAGACTTGATTATAACAATATATAATCATGAGGTAGTGATCATCATCATTTTATTCATCTACTTGTTACATGTTTGATGTTACTTTTATTAATGTTTTTAAGTTTTTATCTTTGTGTTTTGGTGTCAAATTGTGTCTTTGCTTTTTTGGGAATGTTTACGGACTAATTCCTGATAATCTTGAAATGCTGATGAAATATGTAAGTTACTGTTTCCTATTTGTTATGCACATATCCGGAAAAGAGTTAGTAATGTTGCATACGTTACATGTTTAAATCTTTTTTAACATATAATTAATCCCGAACACTAATTAGGTGTTGAAATCATGGCAGGATGTGATGAAAGAAACCCCGAACCGAAGCCGAGATGGAACCCGAAACCCGAGCAAATCAGGATTCTGGAATCAATTTTCAACTCAGGATTAGTGAATCCTCCAAGGGATGAAATCAGAAGAATCCGTGCTCGGCTACAAGAGTATGGACAAGTCGGTGATGCCAACGTCTTCTATTGGTTCCAAAACCGGAAATCAAGGAGCAAACACAAGAATCGCCAACTTCAAAAATCACAAAACTACCAATCTCCGCCGCCCTATGGGGCTGCCATGGCGGCGCCAACCACCTCCACTTCGTCCTCCTCTGGAAAGACGTCGTCCAAGTCCATTGAGTTCTTTTTGAACTCCCCTACAGCTTCGGTTAACCAACAACCGCAAGCCTGTTTAAGTGATGGTGGGGGTAGTTCCCTCCACCAGTACCACGGGGAGTTCTTTCAAGATTCTTTCTTTTTCCCCGTGGTGCAACAAAAGCCTTTGGCACACACTTCCGCAAGTTTCACACAAGGATTTTGCTTTCCTGAGCTTGGTACTATGATTGATCAAGTAAATCATCATATGAGTGATAACAATAGTGTTGTGAGTAGCTGTGGGATGCCGCCAACTGATTTGATGATGAATCATCAATATGGAATCCAATCTATGAATCCTAGAGGCAAGGATGTTGAAGAAGAGAGTATTATAAATATGTTGAGTCACAGTACAACAATTACAATACCACCGCCGCTGACGCCGCCAACAGCTCCTACTATAATTGTCCCTCCTGCTCCTAGAACTATCGTTCCATCAACTCGCAATGATCAACAGGGTGCGCGCCTTTACATCTTTGTTCTTTTTCTTTTTTAAATCTTTTGCATACAAATATCAAAAACATTGTTGGGATTCTTAGTGCTAGCAACCCTTTTGGTCTCCGGAGATAGAGGAAAGGTTTGCCATCATTCCGCCTATTAAAGCATTGGGATTTTTACCGAGTATTTATTACGCGTCTATGTATTCTTTTTTAAAACTTTGTGTACAAATGCAGGTGTGGAACAAGCTGGAAGGCGGAAATCAATAGTGTTTGTCAATGATGTCCCATATGAGGTTTTTGTCGGACCCTTTAATATCAAGGAAGCCTTTGGTGACGATGTTGTGCTCATAGATTCATCTGGGCAGACTGTGGTGACCGACGAGAGGGGGGTCACACTCCAATCTCTCCAGCACGGGGCACTTTATTACATGGTGCGCTCATCCACATATGATCATATTGGCACCGTCGATATGGTACATGCCATCCCTTAGACGTAGTTAATTTGACAAGCATATTATGGAAAACTATATTATTCTTGCACAACTAATTTTAACCTATGAATGTATTAAACTGTTAAATGCTAGTCAAATTAAACACGTTTTTAGTACAATTAATGTATTAACCAATCTTTTTGTGTTATCTTGTAGTTCTAGAAGCTAAATGATGCACCAGATTTGGACAAGCTACATGTTAATCCTTCTACATATTTGGATAATTCCTTTTTTTTTTTATTATTTTTTTTTTTTTTATAAGTTGAAGTAGCAATGTGGTATGAGTTTATGGAACTTTTGGTAAGAACAATGTAAGGACTTGTTATATATATATTTTCTGCATTTAGGGATCAAACATGTGATTTTTGCTCATGTAAGACTATCCGTTGTGGCTAGAGCTTAGTGATAGCTTTATCGAATGATATTTAACCACGTCAACGCCTACTTGGCACTGGTTAGCGCCCGACGACCGCTCGCGGCAGGGTGTTGTGGCTAAGGGTTACCGATTGTTTTTTCTACCAAATATATTATTTAGCATATTTTTTTTATAAGAAAACCATTCCATTAAAAAACATAAAAATAAAATTCCATTGAATTTTTTTTTTGTAAATCCTTAGATAAGGATTCAGAAAATACCGGATCTCCCCAGTTTTTCGCTAGGTATTTGACCAAATAAGATCGTCCAGTTCCTATAGAACCTATTGCATAATAAAAACATAAACTAAAAAACATGAAAACATGAAAACATAAAAAACAAGAAGACTACATAAGAAAATATCCCTTCATAAGTCGCCACACTCGTTCATGTGGGTAGTTGTCATTGTGGGTGTCTCGATATTGATTACGAGCCATTTCGACCCAGTCTTCATCTTTCAAATCTGGGTTGGCTCTCATCGCAGCCATGAAGAACCCCTAAAAAACGGTGCACTTCGCTTTGATGGAACAGTATTTTTCATAAACCATATCTTGAGAACGAACGTTCTCACCCCTTTGTCGCCTAAAACGAGTGACCACCCCTTTTTAAAAGGTTTTGGTTCGGTAGTATTCTCCTCCGATCTCGTGTTGGCAGATATAACACTCCACCAAACAAACTTCTTCCTCTAAACTCCATGGTAGTGTTACACAGTTCATTGAAGGAGGGATTGGATTTGCCATTTGTTAAGTGAATGATTAAAAAAATTTAACCTAAACCTCTATATATACAAGTAAAATTTTATAAAAATCAAGCAAAATTTAATTACCATACTTAAATTCTGACCGTTAGCTAGCTGCCAACGGCCAACAACCTTTGACTCGCACCCGTTAGCTCACGCGACCTTCGTCGCTTGGGTTAGCTCGCGGGACCTTTCGCTGACCACCGTTATGGGCCAGGCTATCCACCTAGATCACATTGTGGCTCGCGACAGGCTGTTCGCGGGCCACAACGGATAGTCCAATGGTATGCCGCGAGGTAATCCACATGAGAAATTCAAATATATGTGTGTGTATTGTAGACAATAATCCAATATCATGCGAAGATATATACACTGGATGATGTCATTTTTCTCCTAATTTCTGCCAATTTTTAGGGTTTATAATGTATATATGTGTGACTCTCGGGGCAAAAGTAAAGTTGCACTAGTTTTAACGTTATTTTACTAATTTCGTGAAAATAACGTTAAAAACAACGGACGGTTAATCATGCATCATCTGGTGGCGTTGATAGCCAAAAGACAAAGGGGTACATGCACCGATCAGGCTTGTCCCGATTGCTAAGTGTTCTGTCCCTTATGTCCAAGGCTTGATACCAAACCATATCGAGCCGGGGGTCTCACTGGAAGCAGCCTCTCTATTCTTAGGGGTAGAGGTAAGGCTGTCTACATCTTACCCTCCTCAGACCCTACCTTAGCTTTGCTATAGGTGGGATTAACTGAGTATGATGATGATGATGATGATGATGATGATGAATCATGAAGAATTACATCAAGATAGCAGGTAGGCGGGCAACAAGCTGCGCCGCCACCCCTTTCTGGATGGCAAACCCTAACCTACTAAAAACGAACCTCTGTCCACCGGAGTCGAGACACTGCTATGAATGACCCGTTGGACTCTGGTCAGGAAACGAATGGCTTCCGGCGCCAAGGAGCCAAAGGTATCAAATGCCAGGGGTACGAAAACGTGCTGGTTCTCCTCACAAGCTTTAGCATGCTTCGCAACTTTCTTCGTCTTTGCTTTCCGCACCGCTTGCTCTGCTACAAAACCACTATCCCTCAAACCAACCATGGGAGATACACCTGTTAGGTTGACACAAGCTTGTTTTCCCCCATCCCACCCAAAGACAAGCAAGTCTGCTGGGCGTAGGGTGGATCTTCCTTCTACGGGGTCCGAGAGGAAATTCACAGAAGACCTCTTCTTGGCTAAGATCCCAGCCTTTCTTAAAATTTCCCAAAGAACGTCCCGGACACAGTTATGTCTATAATTGAAACTAGGAAACTCCTTACAGTGAACTGCGTGTTCCCCGTATTTGTTCAAGCATGCCTTACGACAAATCGGACAGACTTCATCTTCATGGTACATAGGGATCACCAAACGATATTTAAGAATTGGTTTGGCCCAAACCTTTGATTGGGAAAACATTCAGGAAATCATGGGCATGGGAGCATTGCAAGCGTTCAATAACTGCCTTTTGACGGGGGGCAAATCAAAAGCTTCACCTAGGTTTTGTGCAATTTCGCCAAAAAAGGGCATTCACCAAAGTTTTCTGAGGCTTTGGGGGGGGGGGGAGGGGTGTCCTTGTTAGAAAAACCGCCAATATCAAAACCTGGGAGATAGTCATTTATCCTTTTGAGGGCCTGTACGTAGTCCAAGTCCATGTCGACAACCCCGCTATTCCTTAAGATATGGTCTTGGAAATTCCAAGACTAAGCTCCCGATGCCACAAAAGCATACACCCCAACATCCTTTGCTAAGAGGAGCCCTAATCTTCCCAAACGCATTGGCAAGGATGCCAGTCGCCGATGTAGGTCACCAAAGAACGGACCCCCACTTACCACTATGTCTTCGATGGCTTCCCGCAGACCCCTGTCAAAACATGATACCGCTTCATCTATCATGGCGGGTTGTCAGGTCCACAAACCAAAAAGCAACTTAGCAACCCCCATACAAGATCTGAGCAAGAGGAGTTCACTCTGGAGATCCCTAAGGCAGGGCAAAAGTTTCATAAGATCAACCACGCGCGAGGCTCTCCGCCCTGCCAATTCCCGTATAAAGTAAGAGTCCCGACTAACAGCCCCTCCGAGGAGCTTCACCCCTTTTTCTGGCATGCCAATTGTTGTGGGTGAAAATCCTCAGGATGATTTTACCTCACATCTCTAATATGCCATCCCCAGGATGCTGAAGGACTTGACTAACTCCAGGATGTGACAGTATATCAGCATGTGCACATCCTAAGAATAAGCTAACGAGTTAATTCTCCTATGTATTATTGCAGGTACAAATAAGTTATAATATGGATTTATATGCTTGGTAACATCTATATTATCACCCTCAATTAAAGAAGTCAAGGATAGAGATACAACTCGTGGTCAAGATAGAAGATATCGTCAAAATGGAGTCAAAACTGTAACCGATATACATTTAATATCGGCGATAAACAAGGAAACAGTTGGATCATTGACTAACTGAGGAGAAACCGTTAACCAACAGCTACTTTCTATTGAAGAACTCCAACGTTCACCTGAAGAAGCTGTTACGCAACATTGAAGACTTTAACTACTTAGCATATTTCGTGGGGTTGTTTTGTTAACTTCATGTACTATATAAAGGGGGGGGGGGTACTAGACGAATATAGGACACCTACTTACACACTGCTTACACTATAGACTACACAGATACATTTAGCTGATCACAAACACTTGCACAATCATTGTAATCAAAGCATACTCGTCCACATACTCAGCCAAAGTTGTATCTTTTTACCATATTAATATTAATATTAATATTAATATTAACAAGCAAGGCAGGGGCCTAGACTGCTCCCGAGGTTTTATGCCAGCGATCTATAATTGATCAAGGGCTTTCCTCGTAGATCATGTGTTGTTCTTCTTGTTTATTGCTTTATTTGTTCATTTCTAGCAGTTCCATCCTGAGGATATAACTGTCCATCCTAAGGATACAACTGCCCATCCCGGAACTAACCTAAGCCATCCCGGTCATAGTTGCCATATTTTTACTTGTTAAACATCCTGATACACCATCTCATGAATATTATTGATTTACAAACATATTTCCACACATTTAGAACTCTACCTCACATTAACTAATTTGGAATACAAAGTTGTTTTTATTAGACAATTTTTGACCAAAACAATTTGGCGCCCACCGTGGGGCTAGTGGTGCTATTTTAACAGAAAACTTTGTTAAAACTCTCTTTTATTAAATTTCTATTTACGAAATTTGACAACTATGGCTTCTTCACAAAAATCTGTTTCAACATCCATGCCATCTACAACTTCTACCAGAAACACTACCTTACCACATCCACCTGCACTTCCAAGAAGTTCCATTTCCCAAATCCCATCTAGACCATCTGGATCTACTCCTCCTGTTCTTATATCAAATGATGAATTACTTTCTAAGTTTGTACTTATGAAGGATTCGATACATCAACAACAAGACACAAACCAGATGCTGATAAGAGAAATACAAGCTCTTAAATCATCCTCAAGGAGGCCAAGTGAAGACATGGGGACACCATTACAGCCCAGGGTGTTAGATTTTAATTCTGGCATCTCTGGAGGAGTACATCAAGGAGATTTCATCCCCATGAGTTCTGGATTCTCTGCCCCAGAAACGATTACTGCTCCCAGGATGGCAACCACCAGGGATATAGGATACGCACTTGTGTCATCCCAAGGATATAACACTAAAGGTAACAATTTAAGTTCTAGTACTTTTACTACTAATGAGGTTGTTTCTTTGCAGGATACGGGAATAAGCCCTCAGCTAGAAAGGGAACTTTAGAAGATCAAGGATATGGTATCGAGTGTTCCAGAGATAGTACAGCCCATCCCTGAAGTATCCTCGGCATGCCATAGAGTGTCAAGATTTGCACCTCCCATATGTGATGTAGAGATTCCAAAATGATTTCAAACTCCAAGCATGAAGCTTTATGATGGATCTACAGATCCTAAAGAGCATGTGGCTCAATATAGGGAGATGATGGAAATAAATCCAATCCCTGCCAATCTGAAAGAAGCATGTTTATGTAAGGGATTCGGCTCAACTCTCACCGGTCCAGCCTTGAAATGGCTCCTAAGTGTTCCACCCTATTCAATTACTTCTTTTGCACATTTGATTAATATGTTTAATAACCAGTTTTCTTGTAGTGAACGTTCAAACATTTGACAAGTGATCTGTACAGAGTAACCCAACCACAGGGAGAGTCACTAAGAGAATATATTACTAGGTTTGGAAAGGAGGCACTTGACATCCCGAACCTGGATGTCACTACAGCAGTCCAGGCATTCAAGATGGGGCTGCAGAGAAATTCACCATTTTATCAGGAATTGGTGATGAACCCGTGCAAGAACTTAGATGAAGTCAGGAACAAAGCTTTGAGATTCATCCGACTTGAAGATGATAAGAAGATACAAGAGAGGATAGAATCATCCTCAAAATATAACCATCCCAATCGAAAATCCACTCCCACATACGAGCCATATAAACATAAACCATATGCTAGGCCTGATAATAAGAAGGTCAATGTGGTAGAGGATGACGATGAGGATGACTGCCCTAAATTATCAGACTATTGTTTTTCTATCGATGTAACAGGTTTGATGTATTCCATGAAGCATCTAGGGGACAAAGCAAGATGGCCAAGGAAGGAAAACAAGGCAGGATGGAAAGACAAATCCAAATGGTGTGCCTTTCACGAAGATTTTGGCCATATCACTGAAGATTGCATTACACTAAGAAAGGAGATAGCATATCTCTTAAGAAAGGGTTACCTCAAGGATCTCCTGAGCAAGAAGAAATCAAGATCTGATCAGGATGACATTAACATCCCAGAAAGAGCAGCATCCCCACCTAAGGATGCTGGCATTATCAACTTCATTTCAGGAGGGTCGGATATTTAAGGAACCTCATACTCAGCTACTAAAAGACATGTGAGAGAAGCAAAATCTGAAAAAGGAGAAAGACCAATGAAGACGACCATCCTAACAACCTCAAAAATGATAAGTTTTGAGGAAGAAGACAGAGAAAACATCCTTGATCCTTATCATGACGGTTTGGTTATTACTTTATATATTGCTAACCACTTTGTTCGCAGGATTCTTGTAGATGGAGGAAGTTCAGTAAACATCATCCAGCTTGAGGCCCTCAAGAGGATGAACATCCTGGAATCGGAGATAGTTTCCAGGTCATCAGTTTTGGTGGGTTTCAGTGGAGAAACCAAGAGCACAGTGGGTGACATCAAACTACCAATATATGTAGAAGGGGTGAACACTATCTAGAGATTTTATGTGATAGATTTCCTTTCCTGCTACAATGTCATCCTGGGACGACCCTGGATACATGATATGAAGGCCATGCCTTCAACATTTCACCAATGTGTGAAACAACCCACACCTTGGGGAATTGTGAAGGTCAACAGTGACCAACAAGAAGCCAAGGATTGTTACACGACATCAATGAAGGCCTCATCCCGACAAGCATAGCAATTACGGCAGAATGCACAGTGCCATCCTCAGAATGTTAAAGCACATCCTGATCAGGATGTAAAAGCCATCTGCCTTGACGACAACAACAAGGATATCACTGTGCAAATCGGTAAGAATATCCCACATGATATTGAACAATCACTAATATCTTTTCTTAAATGTAGGATGTCTACTTTTTCTTGGAAACATGAAGATATGACCGACATATCAAAGGATGTCATCACTCACAAACTTGGGATTGATAAGAGTTTCAAGCCCATTCAGCAAAAAAGAAGGAAGTTTGCTCCAGAAAGAAATGTCATCATCCAAGAAGAAGTAGACAGGCTGCTGAAGTCTAAAATGATAAGGGAAGTAAAATTCCCAAGATGGCTGGCGAATGTTGTGGTAGTCCAAAAGAAAAATGAGAAATGGAGAGTGTGTGTGGACTACACAGACCTTAACAAGGCCTGTCCTAAAGATCCATTCCCACTACCACACATAGATTCAATGGTGGATGCTACAGCAGGCCACGAGATGCTGACATTCATGGATGCATCCTCAGGATTTCAACAGATACAAATGGAACCAGATGATCAGGAGGACACAACATTCATGACACCGTCAGGTATATATTGTTATATAGCAATGCCATTTGGATTAAAAAATGCAGGTGCCACTTATCAGAGGCTAGTGAACCTAATGTTCAAAGAAAAGATTGGGGACACGATGCAGGTCTACATTGATGACATGGTAGTAAAATCCAAGAAAGCAGAAGATCATCTTCGGGATCTCAAAGAAGCTTTTGACATCCTGGACGCTTACAACATGAAGTTAAACCCAACAAAATGCCATTTTGGGGTTGGAGTTGGGAAGTTTCTTGGATATTTGGTAACAAAAAGAGGGATAGAAGCCAGCCCTGAACAAATAAAAGCCATCCTTGATCTAAAATTCCCAAGAAATATTAAGGATGTGCAAAGGCTGACTGGCAGGATAGCAGCCCTGAATAGATTCATCTCGAAATCCTCAGAGAAATGTAAAGAATTCTATGACATCCTGAAAAAGAATAACAAGTTCGACTGGGGACAGAGACATGAAGAAGCATTAAAGAAGCTCAAAGATTATCTTGCAGCAACTCCATTGTTGATGAAGCCTGAGGATGGAGAACCTCTCAAGCTATATCTTGCAGTTTCTGGGAATGCAATAAGTTCCGTATTTGTAAAGGACTTTGAAAGGCAACAACATCCTGTCTATTATGTAAGTAAAACCCTCCTAGATGCTGAAACCAGGTATTCACATCTCGAAAAATTTATTTTAGCTTTAGTAATGGCGTCTACTAAGTTAAGGCATTATTTTGAAACACATAAAATATATGTTCAAACTAACTATCCCATTAAAAATGTATTAAGAAAACCTGAAATGTCTGGAAGAATGGCAAAATGGTCAGTTAAATTAAGTGCCTTTGACTTAGAGTATAAGCCTAGAAATGCAATCAAGTCACAGGCCCTAGGAGACTTTGTGGCTGATTTCAGTAGTGACATCCTGAGTGAAGTAGAGTCTGAAGTTCAACAACTAAACGAAAATTTAGGAAAATGGACTCTATACACTGATGGTGCTTCGAATCCAAGAGGCACAGGTCTGGGAATACTACTAAAATCGCCACAAGGGGACAATATACCCCATGCCATTAGATGTGTATTTCAAACAACCAATAATGAAGCTGAGTATGAAGCTCTCATTGCTGGTTTACAACTTGCTAGAGATTTTCATATTGCTAAAATTGAAGTCTTTTTTGATTCTTTGTTGATTACTAACCATTTTAATGGGTCATATGCAGTAAAAGGACAAAAGTTAGCCATTTACCTTGAAATCGTTAAAAATTTAGCTACCTTTTTTGTAGAATTTTCACTAAAATAGGTACCTAGGGAAGAAAATGCTGAAGCTGACGCCTTAGCAAATCTGGGATCCTCCCTTAATTTACCAGAAGGATCCAAGATTCCTTTCTTTCACATCTTGAAACCGGCAATCGAAGAGTGGCATCATGAGGATGTCCAGGCACATCCTGAGGAAAAAACAGACCATCCTGAGGATATCACTGTTCTTGCCACTCAGAAACAAGATGACTCATCTTGGATGACTCACATAATCAAATATTTACAAGAAAATGCATTCCTGGTGAAGAAAATCCAAAGGCTTTCAGGATAAAGGTATCTAAATTTACAATTATAGACAATATTTTGTATAGAAAGTCTCTTGCAGGTTCAAATTTGAGATGTCTCAACAAGGATGAAGCAAACTAAGTACTCAGAGACATCCACGAAGGAGATTGTGGAAATCATACAGGAGGAAGATCTCTCTACTCGAAGACTCTGAGGATGGGATACTATTGGCCTACTATGAAGAAGGATGTCATGCTGTATTCCCAAAAGTGTGATGCATGCCAAAGACATAGCAACATACTTCACCAGCCTGCTGAACCACTACATCCTATTGTTTCACCATGGCCCTTCATGAAATGAGGAATGGACATAGTAGGAAAGCTACCCAAAGCTCCTGGAGGAAAGGTATTCTTGCTAGTAATGACAGATTAGTTCTCGAAATGGATTGAAGCTGAAGCATGTGTGCAAGTTAGAGATAAAGAGGTGGTCTCATTCATCAAAAGAAACATCCTGACACGATTTGGAGTACCATCTGAAATCATTTGTGACAATGGTTCTCAATTCAGTAGCAAAAGAACAACTAACTTTTGTGAGAGTTGGGGAATCAAGATGGTAACTTCAACACCAGTCCATCCTCAAGCTAATGGACAAGCAGAATCCTCAAACAAAATCATCGTCAACAACATGAAGAAGAAGCTTGGGGAAAAGAAAGGAAAATGGCAGAAGAACTTCCATTTGCACTTTGGGCTGATAGGACTACTTCAAAGAATGCAACTAGTTAGACACCTTTCTCTTTGGTCTTTGGAACGGAAGCAATGCTTCCAATAGAGATGGTCATGCCAACAGCTAGGAAGCATCTTCAGGATGCAACTACTAATTATGAAGCATTACTGCAAGACTTGGAAACTGTGGATGAACTCAGGGATGCTGCTAGAATAAGGATGGCAGCATATCAACAAAGGATTGCTAAAGCATACAACAAAAACATCAGGATAAGGAGATTTCAAGTAGGAGACTTGGTATTGAGAAAAGCCTTCCAAAATACAACAAAACCAAGTGATGGTAAGCTGGCTTCCAAGTGGGAAGTTCTATATTTAATCGACTCTGAAGCAGGGAAAGGAGCATATTGGTTGTCAACAATGGAAGGACAGATTCTACCAAGAGCTTGGAATGCTATACACTTGAAATACTACCATGCTTAAGGATGCGTATGAGAAACCATGATCGGAATCACAGATGGGATGAAGATGAAGGCTGATAGAGATGAATCATCTCCATATGTAAGTACTTATCCTTGATTTATTTCAATCGATTATATTTTTTACTAAACATGGTCTAGAAATAGTCCATCTTGAGAATTTTGCAGTACCATCCTGAAGATGGAATGCTTAGAAGACTAGGGGGCTGGCCACCCTCTCCTCCGTTAAGGTGTCCGACACCATCCTAAGGTTTAAAGGTTTTCACCTTTCATATTGGGTTAGCAACCCTCGCTTGGAGCACACGATGCCCATGTATATTTTCAGGATGGTGGGACCAGTCCATGTAAAAGTGGCTGACAATTTGATCATCTTTGATGTATACGATGGAGCTCTTAAGGTTTAGACATTTTTCAATGTCTCAAATGGTTAGACGTTTTCGACGTCGTTTTGGGCCTTGTTGCCAGTTATTCCTAAGGGCCTTGTCGCCAGTTATTACTAAAGGCCTTGTCGCCAGTTATTCTCAAGATGTTACATATTGGTCTTGCCACCAGGATTATTTCAAAAAGGGTTTTGATCCCAATTAAACCAAAGGCCTTGTCGCCAGGATAATAACGAAGTCTTCCTTTGCAGGATATTATCAAAACAGAAGTCTTTCTTATGAAAGGTTACGAGATCTATTCTGAAGATATCACACTGGGGACATCCTCAGAACGTGAGATCATCCCATAAATGAAGAAGAAACTGGGGACATCATCAGGACAATGAAGACCATCCTGATGATGAGAAGAACTTATATGGAATATGACAAGATCGGGTATTATTTTTCATTCTTTTATAACACTAAGTGTTTGCTAATGTTTGCAGAATATTGGAGAACACATAGCTGATAGCGTCAAAAAGTTGTCATATTATTTATGCATTATAGTCAAAATGTGATGTCAACCCCTGGCTTCATCCAAAACCAGGACCCATCCACCAGGGGTCAACATCTATGGTCTAGGGTCAACAAAAAAGATTTGGGGCTTCGTCTTGAAACCAAGATCCCTCCACCCCAAACCTTATAATATCCTAGATTATTACATGCCAAAATAAATTGTTAGAAATTGTTCAACCAACCGCTACCACAAAAGAGCTGCCTTTGCCTTTGCATCCTCGGGATCCTCGGCCACATCTTCGGGATGAATGACAGGAACAGGCTCATAAACCACTTCTTTTCCGCCCAGGCTCTTAATCTTCTCCTTCCAGGCTTCGACATCCCAGGTGCCTTGATCAAAACCTGGATCCTTGGCCTGGAGAGCCATCTTCACTCTAGCCTGGAATACGGCAACAGAAGCAGATTTGAAAAGCCCGTTCCTGTGATCCTCAGCTTCCTTCTGATAAACCACCAAGGCCTTAACATGCTCAGCTTTCACTTTCATCAGCTCACTCTCAGTCTCTGCCAGTTTGGCCTCAAGAAATTTGCCCTTCTGCACAGAAATATTCTGAACATCTTCAAGCTTGATTTGGGCTTCATGAAGTTCTTGAGGAACTGCATCCAGAGACTTTGAGAGATATTCATGGCCCTAACAAGAAAAAGGAGAAGGTAAGTACTCTTAACCATTTTTCATTAACGTAAATAATGTTATCCTCAGGAAGGGACCATACCTGGAGAGTGAATTCAGAGATCTTGTTGAGAATCTCACTACAATTTAAACCCTCAAAAGGGTTGATATCCTGAGCAACGACAAAAGTAGTACTCCCCTTCCTTTTCTTTGAAGCAGCAGCAGCCCTGGACTTGGCAGGATTAGTAGGGGGAGTAACCATCTTGGAGCTTGAAGGAGAAGGAGAAGTGACTTTGATTGCTTTGACATCCATGTTGTCGATATCATCCAGGTCAAAAGAAGCAGCTTTCTTGGCTGAGGCTAATATAAAAACAGAATTAGTAAATAAAATAATAATCATTCTCGGGATGCAGCATGACATACTCACCAGACATCTTGGAAACTTGGCTGGTGGTATGACTATCTTCAACTCTAAAAGTTCTTTCTGATTCAGGTAACTTGTAAATAACTTCACACCAGAGAGTAGCGTCGTTCACAGGAGTAGCAAACTGAGCAAGGGAAGCACCTGTTAAACAAAAAAATTTTCAGGATATTAACATCTTCGGGATGTAACCAGAAAAGAAAAGTTTTTCATAAAAACATTAAGAATAATTTTACCACTCTTTAACCAATAAAGAGGGATATCATCCCCTTGGGGAATAGAACTCCTCTTAACAAAGAAAAACTTAGTCTTCCAGTTTTTCTCTGATTTTATCATATTAAAGAGAAAAGGTGGATCCTTCTCTATAACTTGAAGGATAGAACGGTGGGAACCGTGTGTCCTCAATTTATAGATATGAGCCAGGTCTCTCACCTCCAGATGGACACCATGATCCTCAACAAGCTTGCTGCAAACCATCGGAATCTTCCAAAATTCAGGCATGGCTTGGGAAAAGGATACCTCAATCCTAGAAGGAATGGTAAGTATAGGAAGCAGACCCAACTAGAAGATGCAAAATATGATCTTGCATGAGGATCGTAAGGACGAAACTCTGCAGAACTTGGGAAGATTTTCAAGTCTTTTAGGACTCGAATCTCTTTGTCATCAAAAGAACAGATATCCTGTTCAGGATGACTCAAGAGGTTTTGGGGAATGAACTCACTGGAAATTCCCACATTCCCAGAAGTTCTTGAGGATCTTTTTGCCATCTTCGAAATATTGCTAATTTTTTTGCAGGTATGAAGAGAAAAGTAGAAGAAAGAAGAGAAAAATTACCTTCTTAAAAAATCAGATGTGATTATAAAGGAAGGAATAAGCTCTAGATATAGAGTGATGCTTGTAACGGTCATCACAAAATTACCGCCGAGAAAATAGCCGTTGTCATCTTGACAAGACATCCCATCAGTCATCAGAAGATATATTTAGATCAAAAAATATTTTTACCTCAAAAGATATTAACGGTAACATATTTTTGGGGACAATTGTTGTGGGTGAAAATCCTCAGGATGATTTTACCTCACATCCCTAATATGCCATCTCCAGGATGCTGAAGGACTTGACTAACTCCAGGATGTGACAGTATCTCAGCATGTGCACATCCTAAGAATATGTTAACGAATTGATTCTCCTATGTATGATTGCAGGTACAAATAAGTTATAATATGAATTTATATGCTTGGTAACATCTATATTATCACCCTCAATTAAAGAAGTCAAGGATAGAGATACAACTCGTGGTCAAGATAGAAGATATCGTCAAGATGGAGTCAAAACTGTAACCGATATACATTTAATATCAACGATAAACAAGGAAACAGTTGGATCATTTACTAACTGAGAATAAACCGTTAACCAACGGCTACTTTCTGTTGAAGAACTCCAACGTTCACCTGAAGAAGCTGTTACGCAACATTGAAGACTTTAACTACTTAGCATATTTCGTGGGGTTGTTTTGTTAACTTCATGTACTATATAAAGGGGGTACTGGACGAGTATAGGACACCTACTTGCACACTGCTTACATTATAGACTACTCAGATACATTTAGCTAATCACAAACACTTGCACAATCATTGTAATCATAGCATACTCGTCCACATACTCATCCAAAGTTGTATCTTTTTACCATATTAATATTAACAAGCAAGGCAGGGGCCTAGACTCCTCCCGAGGTTTTATGCCGGCGATCTACAATTGATCAAGGGCTTTCCTCATAGATCGTGTGTTGTTCTTCTTGTTTATTGCTTTATTTGTTCATTTCTAGCAGTTCCATCCTGAGGATATAACTGTCCATCCTAAGGATACAACTGCCCATCCCGAAACTAACCTAAGCCATCCCGGTCATAGTTGCCATATTTTTACTTGTTAAGCATCATGATACACCATTTCAAGAATATTATTGATTTACAAACATATTTCCACACATTTAGCACTCTACCTCACATTAACTAATTTGGAATACAAAGTTGTTTTTATTAGACAATTTTTGACCAAAACACCAATCCCACTGGGGAAACGCCTGTCCCTAAGTTTCACCCCATTACAAGACAGCCAAAAAATATCAGTTTTCTTAATATTCAGTTGAAGCCCCAGCTGCAGGGATGGGCCCTCCTTTCGGATGATGTTTAAGGCATTCGCAACATCGGTGGCATCACCAATAATCGTCCCATCATCAAGGTACCATGCATGAAATGCGAGGTTACAATTTTCTTGCACCTGGAGAACCATAGGGTGTAATGCCAAGGCGAAAAGGAGGGGACTTAAAGGGTCCCCCTGCTGAACCCCCGTAGTGGCCTGTATACACTCATTACCAACGTACAACCTAGCTGGCTGGGCATATAAGAACTGGACCCACAAATAGATAGACGGGTAATGCTGAAGAACTTCTCGAAGAAGGGCAGTGCGGTCGATCATGTTGAACGCGTTTGAAAAATCCACAGTGAGCATAGCTAAAGAACCGTCTTCATAGAAGGAGTTAAGGAACCTGTTCACACTGTGGAGCACCGCCTCTGCTCCATTAGGAGTCCGCACCCCAAATTGGAAGTCCCCCGGATATTTAGCCATTTCCTTACCAACCTTCCTCATAGCCACTTTAGATACCAATCTGCGCCAAATGGCCCCTATTGCAATGGGTCGGATCCCGTTATCAGGTTTCAGAAGAGGGGTAAAGGGGCTGAAGCAATAAATTCAACAAGTACCCTGGGACACAACCCCCTAGCCATAAGTTGATGACTTCAGTAATACCTGAGAGCAAACCCGTGGAAGCCACGGACTCCTCTCCGCTAAGAGCGTCCAAAAGATGTTGGGCCCTCAAACCGTTCCTTCTGCAGGAAGTCCCTTTAGGGAAAAATCGGAGGGATCGAAGCACACAGTCCTCATCCACAACAAGAGCGGGCATGATGTCAGAATTAGAAGGCAAGGACGGAGGAGGCAACACCAGATGTTTATCAATGAGGGCTTTCATGGTAGAATCCCCAAAAGGGTCAACCCACTAGAACACAACACCTGGACATCAGTTGTGAAATGACCGTCCCTTACTTTCCAGAGGCACTGTTTGACATTGAGACTCTTTTCAGTAGCCTCACCCCCTACTTCCTGCTTGATAAAAGAAACACCCCCAGGCAATCGAAGAGAGAAGGAACCAAATCTACAAACCCAAAACCGTGTTTCCACAAAGAAAGCGATTGCTGGATGCTGCTACAATGCAATGATTTCCTATTCCTAGACCTTCGTTCCTTCCTAGTGGACGGTTTGACCACCCGCAGGGTACACCGCGACAATAAAAGCAGTTTGACCCAACTTTCTACGGTGCCAGGTAAAGCCACCACTTTGCGTAAGGCCCCTATCAAGGCCTGGACAAAGGCTAATCGACAGCTTAGGGTTTATGTTCCTATTTAAAGGTAAATCTATTTATCAACACAATATTTATCACTGATGGTTTATTTAGTCGCAAATGCATCCATGAATGTGTTGTAAATAAACAGTTGTAAGCAATAGCGGACCCATGACTTTATTCACAAGGCGATTAGGAGATAATCAATTTTTTTATGGGGTCCGATTGAGATTTTAACGTATAAAAAACACTAATAAATTTTTTTATCAAAGGCGGCTTCCCCACATGGTTTATACATGAGTCCGCCAAATTAATGGCATTACCGCATAATCACGGACAGATACTTTAACAACCAACTCTTTTGAAGTTTCATCCCAAACGTTTTTCCAATAAATTATTAGCGATAAATTACCAACAGATACCTGTGAATATTATCAATGGGAATTCACTGTATAATCTATCAATAATTCTACTTTTAAATAATAATCTATATGCATAATAAACGAAAGTACGGTGTAACACATGACAATAGATTAGGACTTCGCACCCCTTGAGTGACACATGACACAAAGCGAGACTTTCTTCTCCCTTATTTACCTCTAAAAGTCTTTTCATCTCTTATGTTTCCCCCTCACAATTTTTAAATGTTAATAACTTTTATGCACCACATTTAAAAAAAATTACATCAAGTTAACAAATGTTTTATTATCTTTCCAACGAGTAACATAATGCTATACTAGAAAAAGAAAAAAAATTAGTGGGTTTTTGCTCATACACTAAAGAATAACCCAAATTAAACCAATATTTATTAACTTATAATTTTAATCTTTATCTCTATCTTTATTAGTATTTCTTTAAAAAAACCTAAACCTTTAAAACTTTCGCCTCAATCAGGCTCTACAATGGTTGCTTCTGGCTTTGTTGCTCATCTAAACATACATTCTCTTTTTAATATATATTTTTATGAGTTAATAGCCATTTTCGTCCCTGTGGTTTGGTCCAGTTTGCCACTCTAGTACAAAAGTTTTTTTTTTTTTTTTGCAATTCCTTACCTGTGGTTTGGATTTTTTTGCCAAATTCGTCCTTTTCACTAACCCAGTTAAAAAATCTCGTTAGTGTCAGGGGTAGGGTTGTCTTTTTACAAGTCAGGGACGAATTTGGCATTTCAAACTTGCTCTTCCCTCCCCTGAAATTTCCGGTAGGTTCTTGCCAGAATCCGACCACCGGATTTTATTCC
Organism: Ambrosia x helenae; assembly: GCA_030844895.1. Classification (NCBI taxonomy): domain Eukaryota; kingdom Viridiplantae; phylum Streptophyta; class Magnoliopsida; order Asterales; family Asteraceae; genus Ambrosia; species Ambrosia x helenae. The sequence continues at coordinate 79,352,088 of CM061223.1, forward strand.
GGCCAACCCAAAACCCGGTTATAAAAATGTTTTAATTCGTTTAAATGTTCCCAAAACGTTTCTCCTTGCCATAATCGGACCACCATCTGAGTCACAATAATCGGGCCAATACCTGACCCATCGTGCCATCCAAACTGAACCCGGTCACCACCATGGCCAACCAAACCACCAGGTTCAGTTTGGATGGCACGATGGGTCAGGTATTGGCCCGATTATTGTGACTCGGATGGTGGTCCGATTATGGCGAGGAGAAACGTTTTGGGAACATTTAAACGAATTAAAACATTCTTATAACCGGGTTTTGGGTTGGCCGGAATAAAATTCGGTGGTCGGATTCTGGCAAGAACCTACCGGAAATTTCAGGGGAGGGAAGAGCAAGTTTGAAATGCCAAATTCGTCCCTGACTTGTAAAAAGACAACCCTACCCCTGACAATAACGAGATTTTTTAACTGGGTTAGTGAAAACGACGAATTTGGCAAAAAAAATCCAAACAACAGGTAAGGAATTGCAAAAAAAAAAAAAAAAAAACCTTTTGTACTGGAGTGGCAAACTGGACCAAACCACAGGGACGAAAATGGCTATTAACTCTATTTTTATTCTTATTCACATTTTCAAAATTGTAGTTTTCTCATATTATAATACATTAATTCCTATGCTACATCGTAACACAAATTTTGTCACTTCATATTAAATTTTTCTATCTCGGGAATCTACTGAGATATAATCCAATATCCTATATATTAAATTTCTGAGAAAATAAAAATAAATTATATAACTTAATATTATACAACCAAATTGCTAAATTTATAAACTAAACTTTAGATTATTATTTGTAAATATATGTTTAATTGTACTTGTATCTAGAACAATATTGTTGTTTGTAAGTATTTAGGATTGTAGTATGTAAAGTTAATAAGGAAGAATGATCAAATCAAAGCTGCAAATGGGTTAGATGATCAAAACAGAAGGTTGCAGCTTGATACAAGACAAGAGGTGTGACTCTGATGTAAAAGGACCAATATACCCCTGACAATTAAACGGTTTTTTTGGCGGGAAACTGGCACCTGTTCGAACATAACTGTTTTTGGGACATGCCTCTTCAATTTGTATATATTAAACATTATTGTACATTTGTTAGTTACCAAGATTGTAAACCATAATACGATCCTTTGTTTCGAAAGTTTTCTGTCCCTATCTTTCTGTTTCTGTCCAACCGAGAACACACACAAACATACCTACATTATCATATATGGGTCCTTGTTCTTGTTATAATATGTTATTATAATACTTCTATTTTTTATTCGAATACTGCACATCAGACTTGTTGTCCAATAAATCTGGTATCAGAGCCATCATTCGTTCAATTACTCACTTGTCAAACCAAATCACTTCTGAACCGTATTCCAAAGAAAGAAAGAAAACATTATATGAATTAAGAAGAAGAAGAAGAAACATAAGAAGAATGGATAGGTGAAAATGTTTTTATTGCAAAAAACCGGGACATCTAATTGGGTTGTGTAGCATTCGTGAGAGGGATGAGACTTCATAACTTATCAAAGATGCTATTGAAACAGGAATTTCATATTATCCGGAAAATAACCAAGAAGAAGGCGAAAATTACATTGTTATAGGATCCGAACTTAGTTGTTGGAACAATGTTTGGTATGTAAGTACTAAGTTCCAAAATTATATTTGTGGAAACTTAGATTATTTTCTGAAAATTAAAAGATCATTTTAGGTAGAAACAAGATATAAGAAAGATTTTTTTTATATGGGGAGTGGGAGTAATCAGATGTAACATTGATGGTCACCAATTGTTGACTCATAATGTTTTTTATTTGTAAAATAAAAATAAATTATATAACTTAATATTATACAACCTAATTGCTAAATTTATAAACTAAACTTTAGATTATTATTTGTAAATATATGTTTAATCGTAGTTGTATCTAGAACAATATAGTTGTTTGTAAGTATTTAGGATTGTAGTATGTAAAGCTAATAGGGAAGAATGATCAAATCAAAGCTGCAAATAGGTTGGATGATCAAAACAGAAGGCTACAGCATGATACAAGACAAGAGGCGCGACTCTGATGTAAAAGGACCAATATACCACTGACAATTAAATGACTTTTTGGAGGGAAACTGACACCTATTCGAAGATAACTGTTTTTGGGACATGCCTCTTCAATTTGTATAAATTAAACATTATTGTATATTTGTTAGTTACCAAGATTTTAAACCATAATACAATCCTTTGTTTCGAAAGTTTTCTGTCCCTATGTTTCGGTTTCTGTACAACAGAGAACACACACAAACAAACTGTGTTATCATATCTGGTTCTTTGTTCTTTTTATAATATGTTGTTATAATACTTCTGTTTTTCATTCGAATACTGCACATCAGACTTGTTGTCCAAGAAATCTCGTATCAGAGCCATCATTCGATCAATTACTCACTTGTCAAACCAAATCACTTCTGAATAGTATGCCACAGAAAGAAAGAAAACACTACATGAATTAAGAAGAAGAAGAAACATAAGAAGAATACATAGGCGAAAATGTTTTTATTGCAAGAAACCGGGACATCTAATTGGGGTGTGTATCATTCATGAGAGGGATGAGACTTCGTAACTTATCAAAGATTCAATTGAAAAAAGAATTTCATATTATCTGGAAAATAATCAAGAAGAAGGCGAAAATTATATTGTTATAGGAATCAAACTTGGTTCTTGGAAAATGTTTGGTATGTAAGTACTAAAATCCATAATCATATGTGTGGAAACATAGATTATTTTCTGAAAAATAAAAGATCATTTGGGGTAGAATCAATATATAAGAAAGATTTTTTTGTTTATAGGGGAGTGGGAGTAATCGAGTGTAACATTGATGGTCACCAAATGTTGACTCATAATGTTTTTTACTTCTCGGATATTGATGCTAACATACTAAGTTTACATCAATTGAAGTTGCAAGGAGATGTGGTTAAATTAGATGGACATTGTTGTACTATACAAAACATGTTCAAAATGGATGGGATGATGAATAAGAATTTGAAGGAAGGTTGTGATATTAAGAAAGAATTGTTAAATGAATTGGGTAGTGACACTTTATTTTAAAAAAAAGGAAAGAAGAATATCTAAATTAATATTTTGAAAGTATATCACTTGATAGTGATATGAAAGGAAAAGAAATCAAAGAAAGAATGGAAAATATAGAGTTTCACTATCTTGAAGATTGTATGGAATTTATGAAAATGATTGATGAGATGGATTATCCTTGGGCGTATGGAAATGAAATGAATGATCCTTTTCTTAAGATGGTCTCTTGGTTTGTGAATTTCTTTTTACAATTACCAAATATGCCAATTCCCCCTAAGAAGATAAGAGGGATTCAAGTGGAATTATATGATCTTTATTTGATTGTTAAGAAAGAGGGTGGAGATAGGAGGGTGACGGATTATAATTTGTGGACTTTAATTGCCAAAGAACTTGGTTTAGAGTATGAAGATAAAGATCACATAAGAATACTTTATGATTTATACCTTGATGTTCTTAAATGGAAATATAGGTCACTAAAGTGGCAAAGATGGCTGCCAAAATTGGGATGGAAAATCAAGAAGGATGCAGCCAAGTTGGATGGGAATGAAATGCAAGATCAATGGAAGATATCAAGACTAAAGACATACCAATACTCTACAAAGATGCACACTCATTTGAAAATGATTATGCACTCTTTATGGGTGGAGATTGGAATACGGCAAAACAACTAATCAAGAAAAGGCAGTATGACTTTAGCAAGGTGGTCGAAGCACTCGATGAAGCACACAAGACTATACCGAAGTACAAAACGCCAAGTTTAGTTTAAGGGAGGGTGTTAAATTTATAAACTAAACTTTAGATTATTGTTTGTAAGTATTTAGGATTGTAGTATGTAAAGTTATTAAGGAAGAATGTTCAAATCAATGCTGCAAATGGGTCGGATGATCAAAATAGAAGGCTGTAGTATGATACAAGACAAGAGGCGTGACTCTGATGTAAAAGGACCAATATACCCCTGACAGTTAAATGGTTTTTTGGCGGGAAACTGGCACCTGTTCGAACATAACTGTTTTTGGGACATGCCTCTTCAAATTATATATATTGAACATTATTGTACATTTGTTAGTTACCAAGTTTGTAAACCGTAATACATTCCTTTGTTGCGAACGTTTTCTGTCCCTATCTTTCTGTTTATGTCCAACCGAGAACACACACAAACAAAACTACATTATCATATCTTGTTCCTTGTTCTTCACGCCCCGCTTACGGTTGTGCACATATAATGTATATATGTGTGTCCCTCGGGGGCAAAAGTAAAGTTGCACTAATTTTAATGTTATTTTACTAATTTCGTGAAAATAACGTTAATCATGCATCAGGTGGTGACGTTGATAGCCAAACGGCAAGGGGGTACATGCACTAATCAGGTTTGTCCCGATTGCTAAGTCTTATGTGCCTTATTTTGTAAGGTTTGATACAAAACCACTATGGAGCCGGGGGTCTCACTGGAAGCAGCCTCTCTATTCTTAGGGGTAGAGGTAAGGCTGTCTACATCTTACCCTTCTCAGACCCTATCTTAGCTTTTGCTATTGGTGGGATTAACTGAGTATGATGATGATGATGATGATGATGATGATGATGTTCCTTGTTCTTCTTATTTCAAATCCTGTTATTATAATACTTCTGTTTCTGATTTGAATACTGCACATCAGACTTGTTATCCAACACAAATGATATAACTAAAATCAAATTTGCACGATGAAGTTGCACCAGTCTTGGTTTTAGCATATGTTTCATGACGTGACAAACTAATTTAATCAAACGGTTTGAAAAATTGAAAACATATTAAAATAATTCATAGAATATTTATACTCTAAATAAAACATTTACATTATATGATTTAATATATATATATATATATATATATATATATATATATATATATAATCTTATTATGGAGGAGACATGTGCAACATAGTAATTTGCAGTTGCGTACAACTTAAGAAGCAATATGAACAATATATATAAGAAAGAAAATTATAGGTATTATAGGGATAGTTGTGACAATTAATACACTTAGGAGGATAATATAGACATTTTATCATGATATTTTAGTTCAAACCTAAAATCCTATTCCTTCCTTAACCTTTTCTTTAGACAAATCGACCCCCTTCAGTTACTCTATTTAATTTCTCTAATTGTAATTGTAGACATTTACTTCCTCTCTCTTCTTCGACTTCCACCGCTACCAAACCAATCCATATACCCTCCTTTTGTGACAATCACCTATTCTATTGGCACCTGTTCAAATCGTCTTCAACTGTAAGCTCCGTGGTATGTTTCCATCTTCCCTGCTATTGGTTCTTAGGTTATTGGTTTCCCAATCTTTTGATCTAGATTTCATGAAACTGATCTGCGTTCTTGTTATTGATACTTGATCCATACGGATTTAGTAGTTTCTTTCTTTATTTGTTGAATTTGGAATTCTTTACTTTATGACATGTTTCTTACCGTTTGATTTGTATTGTTATTTCTATGCATGTAGGTGCTCTTGTATGGGGCTCAGGTTATTTCTTGAAGAATGAATGTAGAGAAGAAATACTTTTAATGAGTAACAACGTAAAACTGTGCACCTTTTGTTGTAATTGTTTGAAAAATACAGTTCCAAAAAGCTTATCGTTCTGCTGTTTTAATTCTCTTAATCACTTAATTGTATGCAATTAAATGTTTAATTTATATTTGATGTGACGAGTTTAAGTAAAAAATCTGTTTTTTTTTTCTAAATAAAATGGCCCAGGATGTTTGACATATAAAAAATTCACCTTATACAAACTTTTATTAGGTTTTTTTTTAATTAGCTAATCATCCCCTTTATGTTAGATGCATCAAAAAAATTTTATAGCTACAATTATGATTTTAGAAATGCACATCCATATGATTCTAATATGTAGGTTGGTAACGAGAAATGGAAAAAAGTAGCAAGAACACCTTGGAAAGTTGAATCGTGGGGAATTAATTGTCTCATCTTTTCTCTTGTTTTTTGCGTAACATGCAAGTTTTAATAACATGCAGTATCCATAAGAGAACAAGAATTGCAACATTTAGATAATTATAAGTCCCTGCAGGCTGCAACTACTATATCCATGCTATTATAGTCAAGTATGACTACGCCGTTATTGAGTAAAGTTAAATTTAGTTAAATAGAAACATGTCAAATGCGTTGAAGGTCCCTTAGTGGGTTGAAGGCAAGTATGACTACGCCGTTATTTTGTGTTATCTTTCTTGATTTTTGGTTTTCTTAAATAATATTTGCATGCAAATTTAAAAATAGAAAACTTATCAATTTGTATATTCTTTGTAGGTGGACCATATTTTGGGAGATATGCAGCTTCTTATAGCTTTTATGCTCTTGCAAATCATTTCAGAATCATTGCAATCAATTTGGGTGAGTGTCGTATGTTTTAATGTTTCTTCTTTCATATGATGCTGGAGTAACTTGTGGTGCCTCATTTGGTTGAGATATGTAATGGTCATGTGTATGTTGGGCCTCCTTCAATGGACGTACATTAAAACATAAGTAGCTGTTTTTCACAACGTAATGGTATATCGTTCATTTCCTATGGGCTTATTCATAATACTCATTATTTTTATGTTGGTGGTTAGTTGGGGTGGTGCAAGCAGACCCGACTTTCTTGTTTTGACTGTTGAGCAACTCGTTTTGCTGCATTTTACATTTTCCTATTTCAAAAATCAGTCCATAATTTTTATATTTGCAGTAAGGCAGGCTTAGAATCCTTCATAGTGCTCATACTACAAAACCTGATCACTTGTATGATTCATAAGCAGTTGAAGTACAACCATGATACAGGTTGGCTAAAACACTAAACTTATAGTTAGTTATATGTTTATGTACACAGAAAATCTTTAATATTTTTTGTTAATTACAGAGTTACCCTCAACTTAAACTAATTTATTCTATATAACAAGGGTACAATTTTCTTGCCTTTTTTAACTGAATAAAACCTCACACCCTCACAGCATAAACACTTTGATTATGTTGGTTCATGCCTATACTTTAGAATGTTAAAACACCTACAGTGGTAGTTTACCTCTTAAGCTAAGAAGATCCTTATGTTGATATAATCATGTATTTGATTATATTGCAGGCTTAGGTTCATGCATTACATGTTAAAACACCCACAATGGTATTTCACGTCTAGGTGCCTATCGTAGTAGATTGTCTTGGTGTTGTATACTACGCGAGTATGACTCTTTCGGAAGCACAATTAAATTACAACACTACCGAAAAAGAGCTACTTGCGCTGCTATATGCTTTGGACAAATTTAGGTCCTATGTATGGGGTAGCAAAGTTATTATCTATACTGATCATAGTGCTGTCAGGTTCTTGATGAATAAGAAGGATGCTATGCCCCGATTGATAAGGTGGATACTCTTGTTACAAGAGTTTGATTTGGAGACCCGTGATAAGAAGGGCACAGAGAACGTGGTTGCGGTCCACTTGTCTAGATTGATGGTTGAGGAGGAAGACTCAATGAACAAAATTAATGAGTCATTCCCAAATGAGCATTTGTTAGCCATTTCGGCATTACCTTGGTTTGCTCATATTGTGAATTTTTTGGTCACGAGTACAATGCTGAAACATTGGGTTAGGAAAAAGAGGCTCCATTTTTTGTCCCAAGTGAAACATTATATTTGGGATGAGCCGGATTTATTTAAAGTGGGAGCGGATCAAATCATTCGAAGATGCATTCCAGACGAGGATATCATGAGTGTATTGAAGCATGTGCATTCGTATGCATGTGGAGGGCATTTTAGTGGCCAAAAGACGAGTCACAAGGTTTTGTCGAGTGAGTTTATTGGCCAACAATTTTTAAGGATTCGTTTGAGTATGCTAAAAATGTCTTCATTGCTAACAATTAGGAAGCAACTCAAAACGAGATGAAATTACAATGCGATCCAACATGGTTGTTGATGTTTTTGAAGTTTGGGGAATAGATTTAGGGGGCCATTTCCCAACTCTTTTGGTAATCTATATATTTTGGTGGCGGTAGATTATGTTTCTAAATGGGTCGAAGCTATTGCCACCAAAACCAATGACCACACCGTTGTTTGCAAGTTTATACAAACAAATATTTTTACAAGGTTTTGGATACCCCGGATAATCATAAGCGATGGGGAATCCCACTTTAAAAACTTTAAATTCGGAAAATTGCTTAAACGGTATGTTGTTGATCATAGAATTGCCACCCCATATCATCTACAAACAAGTGGACAAGTTGAGGTTTTAAATAGGAAAATTAAAGAAATTTTGCAAAAGACGGTTCGTGCGGACCGAAAGGATTGGTCAACAAAGCTAAATGATGCGTTGCGGGACTATCGCACGGCATACAAAACACCTATTGGGACCACTCCTTATCGACTAGTTTTTAGTAGAGATTGTCATCTCCTGGTTGAATTAGTTCACCAGGCATTGTGGGCTATTAAAGAGGTTAACTTGAGATATGATGATGCAGGGCGAGAAAGTAAACTCAAGATTTGAGAATTGGAAGAGCTAAGGGACGAGGCATACGAGATTGCGTCAAAATATAGAAATCAAATGAAACAGGTTCATGACGCGAAAATTTGTAAGAAAGAGTTTGAAGTGAGTCAAAAAGTTGGCTCTACAACTCTAAATTGAAGCTCTTCCTAGGAAAATTCATGAGTAAGTGGAATGGCCTGTGCATAATCACATGGGTTGGAAAACTTGGAGACATGAAGATAGTGAACCCGAAAGATGGGTCAAAGCAAACCGTGAATGGACACCCTTTAAAACCTTACATAGAACATGTCACGGAACACAGTAAGATTGTGGAGTTGGTAAGCTTTTTGGAAGGCATACCAACTTATGAGGTCAATTAAGGTTGAAGTGTTAGCTCACACCCCAGGTACGTTCAATTTTAGTCAAGTGTATTGGGGACAATACACAAATTTTTTCGGGGTGGGGTTTTGGTAATTGTAAATTTTGTAAATTACCATTTTTTTAATTTTTTGTTCTTTTTTTCTTCTTCTCCATGTTTTTCTCTAAAAAAAATTTGGCGTAGGCTACGCCAAAAATGGCGTACCCTACGCCAACACCAGTGTGCCTATGCCATCGGTTTCGTAAATACACCAAAAGCTGAGACCAACCTACACCATTGGCGTAGCCGATGCCAAAACTGGCGTAGGATACGCCAGTCACTGGGCAATTCACCTTGTGTTCGTTTTTACCACCATTGACCGCATCCAAACACCACCAAACTCAATTTTAACCACTCAAAACTTATCCCAAGCCAATTAAAACATCACCGAATACCCATTTAACCACGTATCATAACTCCTTCCATCTCTTTCATCTTCATCTTTTCTAAACCTATAATCCTTCTATCCACGGTATCTTTTTCAATACACCACCAAATATTACAAATTTTATATCAAAATCATATAGTTTTTTTCAAGGACTACAAAACCCCTAACTTGGATTTGGGTAATTTCTTTTGGTTTAGGACGATCCAAGGGCTGTAAGAAATCGTGACATATGGGTTCTTTTAGTTGTGTTTCTTATTTCTAGTATGTGGTCATTTTTCTAACCAATATCCATCATGAAGGTATGAATCCTATCATTTTACTCTTTAATTTTGATATTCAAACTAGAATATGCAAGCTATGTGTTCTTATATGTTCTAGATATTTGATGCTTTTGGTATTTGTTGATAAGGAAGTGAATATTGTGTGGTTTAAGAATTAAGATCATGTTGAACTTGTTAAAAAAAATTTCATGAGGACAAGTTCAATGTTGGCAAGAAATAAGTGTGGGGAAAGAATTAAAGCGATGAGTAATACATGACATTTGATATAGACACTTGGTACAAATTTGAACTGTTTAGTATATGGTAATAGCCAGAGGTCGAATTAATTGGATGGGTCACAATTGGTACAAGTTATAGTCTTGGTGAGTTGTGTTCTAGTGATATTTTTTGATGTCTTTGCAGAATATCTTCATAGGCAAAAAGGGCAAAGATCAAGGTGAATCTTCTTCCAACCCCAAAAGGGGGAAGGGGATTAGGACCAATTTGAGGGACGGATCAGATGATGAATGGGATGAAATACAACATGAGTTAGACCGTGATGCTCGAATGAAAGAAGACAATCCCGAGTGGAAGGAAAGGTCTAAGCGACTATCATTCTTTGACCCGCGCTATAGTATCAAAAAATGGTGACACTCGCACATGGTACTGACGGAGTTCTTGTTTGTGAGAGAGTGTTTAATGCGGAACAGTTTAGGTTGATTGGATAGGCTCAGAAATTTGAAAGGACTGGTTGGGAAGCAACTCTGAATTTTGCAAAAACAGGGGAACAAAAGTCTACATCAAGGCGATTGAGCAATGGACGTCTACACTTAAACAAGATTTTGGCAATACTCTGCCTCATACACTGAAGTTTATTGGGACGGTTGGAAAGAAGAAGATGATCATGTCATTCGAAACGATGACCCAAATTGCCAACTTTGATTCTCGCCTGGAAAATGAATACTACTACATTCACGAATAGCAGTTTTGGTAAAAACAACAGCTGAGAACCGATTCGGAGAATATGTTTGATAATGTTATCACAAGGGCCAGAGGAACTCAGTATTGCAGGGAAGATATGGAATGTGAGGCGAGGTTTGTATTGAATATTTCTTATGAAAATTTGTTGGCAAGGTTGGGAGACAGATCAAAGGTGAGAGGTTGGGATCTTTGAGTGGTGCATGCGAGGATGTTTGATACACCACGTTTATCATTTAGGCATGTGGATATGATTAATGTGTGGGATAGTAGGGAGGGACAAGAAAGAAAAATGGTCCCTCATGTTAGATTGTTATCTTATCTAATGGAAGCTCAAGGGGTAGTGAACAGAAGCACACATTTTATTGACGTCCCCATTTTTTAGATGAACTGGGAAGATTGCCATCATGCAAAATTTAAGTATGAAAAGACTCCACAATATCACATCTTCTTTGACAAAAACAATGATACCAAAATGATGGCATTAAGGGAGGATGTGCAACATGAAGATGCAGAAGAAGTAGAGACGGATGAAGAAGAAGAGAGACATGAGGAGAATGAGAATGTAAACGAGCACCCAGTAAGACATATGAATGATGATGAATTGGAGATGGTTGCAGCTGTTAATAGGGCGAGGCCAGCGGGCTATATCGGTTGGACATCATTCAAGCAAGCCAGATGGGATCGAGAGACACGTACTATGGAGCTTACTAGACAAAGAGAGGCTGCAGCAGTGAGGAGAGAACAAGAAAGGATAGCCAGGAAGAAAAAAGAGAAGTAGCAAGGAGAGAGAGAAAGAGAGAGGATAAGCACTGGTGGGCGTTCCATTATGCACAGGAGATGGGCACAGTCAATAAGTTTATGGAGGCTGAGCAGATCTGACACCATCAAGATCTAATAGCAGGACGTCCTTACATTCCAGTTGTTCCACATGCTTACTATTCCACCATTAGAGATCAGCAACAAGAAGTGATTGACCAAGTTCGGTGGCCTCAAGGAGTATCTTCTAGTTACATCCCTACTCCACCTCCTCAGCCGCCTAGTGAAGAGTCGTCATCATCTGCTGATCCACTTAGTGACTATCATGGATGGATGGAAGCTATCTTCAGAACTCCAAGCAACCCATATTCACCACCGGGTCCGAATGACCCGTACTACCGCTGAGCAGAGGTCGAGTAGTTTGGTTTATGTGTAGTTTGTATTTTGGTATGGTTTATTTTTATTCTCTCTTATTTTGGTATGTTTGATGTGGTAGGTAGTTTATGCCTTTAAGCTTTATTTTATGTTTCCTATTTTGTGGTATTTTGATGTTTTTGTTGGAGCCCAAGTCATACCTGGCTAGTGATGTTATAGTGTTTTGTTGTGTTGGTGAAAAGAGAAGGAGAATGAGGATTGTGAAAGGAAAAACCACTTTTGGAGAGGAAACAATATGTGCATATCAGGTGCATCAAAAACCCTTATTAACTTGCTATTTATTTGATTAGGAGTTGAAGTTGAATCTTGTTTTTGCCTTGATTGGATGTAAATTGGGATGGAATGATAGGCATCTTCACACTTATAATCTTGTTAATAGATCACATTTTACACATGATAAATACACATTGAGGATAATGTTTGTTGGATCAGTATTGCTCTTTTGTATGAACTTGCTAGTGAACACTTAGGTGTTTAGCCAGTTCTTGATCAGTGATAGCACAGCGGAATGTTATGAATTTAAAGCTACACTTATCAACAGGAGTTATTACTCCCCCTGGATGTTTGAGAAACTAATAAATGATAAGTATTTATTGAAAATCTAAGTATTGAATGAGAATGAAACACTTAGACAGATTCTCAATAAATATGAAATGGAAATAACAATAATATGCTTTGAAGGATTTCTGTATTAAAATCAATGTCTAAAACAAAAGGATGAACCCTTCTATTTATAGACTTTACAAATACATGAACCTTGCCAAAAAGCAAGTTCAGAGACAAGTTGCAACAAGTTGCAATCTTGGAACTTGTACATAAAGTAAAATTAATACTAAACTAATAAACTACTGATACAAAAGGCGGTGGAAAAGATCTTCTCATAAGTACTGATGAATGACAAACTACTGATGAGTAGTTTGTCTTCAGTAGTTCTTCAGTAGAAATGTCTGGTTTGGACTTCAGAACTTCTTATGACCTTTCTTCTTCAGTAATTGTGTAATCTCTTCTTCAGCAGTTTGATCTTCCTTCTTCAGCAGTTCTATACATAGAATATTTTGACAGAAGTGAATTAGACTAAGGTTTGCAAAAGTGGTTTCACCAATCCTCTTTGTCCTAACAATCTCCCCCTGGATTGATGAAGCCAAAACCTTTCTAATTCCTAATTGTTTTCTTCTGTCATTCATGATCTTCCATATGCCTTTGAACATGGAATTCTTTAGCTGGTTCAGCTGTTCATCAGTGAGAGATCCTTTTTGTGGTTCTAGATGTTGGATTGTAAGTAGGTCTTGAGTTGATAGCTTCTTCAGATCATTCATTAACTTATAGGCTCTGCTTGTTTGATCTCTTCTTGTCACTAGTACTGAGTTGTTATCAGTAAAGGACCATCTGATGATTGGTACTTTAGACTTGTCAAAGTCTAAAGTGTAGGAACCATAGTGGTACCCTGGGATTCTCCTGAGTGTTGGATGTTTTCAACTTCAGTGACTCTCGGGTGGGATTCACCTCCTTGTTCTTGTTGCATCACATTAGGTATTTGAAAAGTTGGCAAATGATGCTCAGTAACTACCTTAGTGTGCAGTTTGTCTTTGATGGTTTTCTAGATTTGATAGGCAAAGGTGGAAGGATCCCTGAATTGTGTGATCAGAGGTTTTTCTTCAATGTCAAAGTCAGAATGGACTACTGTACTTCCTTCTAGTAGTACCATTCTGAAATCAGTCTTCACATTCTCCTCTGACTTCTTCTTTTGAGTAGCTGGTCTTCTTTGAACACCAGAAGTTCTAACTACTGAAGTTGATACTTCAGCAGTTTCAAACATCTCTGGATTTGCAGCCCTTGCAGCCTTGTATTTTCTGTAAGTGTCCATTAATCTTTCTTCTTTCCATTTGGACACAGAGGCTTTTGAACCATAACCATTAGCTACTAGTTCTTCTATCATCTGGGCTCTCTTGGCTTTTGTATCTTTACTTGTTGCAAGTTTGTCTGCAATAAGTTGAGCTCTTCTTGTCAGCTCTTCCATGGAGAGTCTCTTTAATGTATTGGCTTTGATCTTGCTGTTCTTAGTAATATAAGACATTAGTTGATGTCTTTTGTCTTCCTCAGCAATTCTGTCTAGGCTAGCCTGCCTTTGAAGTTCAGCTTCATAAGCCTGTAGCTTTTCATCCAGGCTTAAGTCCAAGTCATCCCTTTCTTTCAGAAGTTTCCAAATCTGATCTTCCTTGGCTTTCTTCTGAACTGCCACTAAACTCTTCTCAAGAAGTTCTGCTGATTGAGAGATTGGAGAAGGGTTTAGTACAGTCATAGTGGTAACTGTTGTAATAGGCCTAGGAGGAACAGGAGTTGGTTGAGTAGGTACAGTTGATCTGGAAGGCTCTTGTTCAGCAGTTTGAGTGTTGGAAGTGTTAACATATGATGGGTTGACAACTACTGAAGGTTTGTCAACTACTGAAGGATTGTCTTCAGTACTTTCTGAGTCTTCATCAGAATTTTTCCATCAGAGGTTTCTTCATTGTGCCCTTGGGATTCATCAGACTTTTCAGCATCTTCTATTTCTTGAATAGAGACACCAAATTGTTGGGCCAGATTTTCTTTTCTGGCTTGGTTTCTTTGTTCTCTCTCTTGGATAGCCACTCTTGCCTTTTTCCTGGCTTCAAGTGACTCCATAGGTTCCTTAGATTTCTCCCCTTTTTTGGCTTCATCAGGCTTTGATGTTGAAGGTTGGGAGAACTGACCTGTAAGAGTAGCAATCTGTCTGCTGTTGAATTCAATCTTGTTGGACGGATCGTTCATCTTTGTCTGTATCACTCCAAATTGGTTCTTGATTGACAGCTGCAAGTTAGTTGTGTATGTTTGGAAGTGATTTTTGATGAGGGTGTTCATCATATGATATAAGGGACCATCTGGGCTGCATAGCTGGTTCATGTCGATGCTGGATTGCCCAGGGAATTGGGTAGGCATTTGTAGTGAGGGGTGTGTTTTTGGTTGATCTTTTTGTTGTACAGAAGATGCCACTATAGGGGAATCAGGGATTAAGTGGACTTTAACCTGATCTGGTGTGACTAGCTTCTTGTGCATAGATACACCAGGTGCAGGACCTTCACTTGTAGCCGTCAATTCACTAGTTTGGTGTTTTGAAACATCATCCAAGTCAATGGAATCATCTGAATCCCTGATTACATCCTCAATGAGGACTGTATCAGTTACATCATGAGCTGAGCCCAACTCAGTTGTCTCATGTACCTCTTTTTCTTGGTTCAGAGGATTTCCTACCTCAGGCATTAAGCCTTCATCAGTAGTTGCCACAGTTGAGGTCTTAGCTATGTTGCTTCTTTCCTCAGATCCACCACTGGGTGGTAAATGAGTAGTAGCAGCCTCAAAAGTACCAAGAGTTTCTAAGTTTGGGCTTAGAGACCCTGGTTTATCCTCATCTCTTTGGTTAGGGCTTTGTGTCCACATCCATGTCAAATTCTGACGCTATGTCCCCTGTTTGATGTGGTTGTTGGGGACTGACATGTTGAGATGGGACTTTCTCTTTTAGCCCAGAGAGAAGTTTGGCTATTTCAAAATCAGGTTCAGAAAGTTGGGGTGCTGGTTCAGTAGTTTGGGCAGTGGGTTCAGCAGTTTCAAAAGAAGCATCAATAGGAATGGTTTTCTTAAGTCTTTTTCTTTTGAAAAGAATTGTGATTGGTGCTCTTGGTGGGGTTTGAGATGGATGAGACTGAGAGGATGTTTAAGTCACATCTTTAGGAAGTGCAGATTGCACAATAGGTTGTTTAGGCATCTCAACCTCCTGAACAGCTTTTCTTTTTTGTTTGGTGGGTTTTTGTTTTTGTTCCTTGGGTTTCTTGGCCTTTAGGGGTGTAGGTTTGGAAGATGATGGTTCCATGGGGACTGGTTCTTGTTCCCCTTGGTCATCTTCTGGCCAGGCGGCCTGTTTGTTGTGCCTAGAGTATGCTTGTGAGGTTAAGGGTTTCAAAATTGCAGTGTTACCCACAAGCACCTCATCTCCCAGTTCTTTGATTATGCATTGCATAATGAACCTTGGGTATAACAAAAACTTCTTTTTAGTGTTATTATGATGTAACACCAACTCATTAAAGAAAAGTTTTGATGCCCTGTATTTTGTTTCATTCACTATGGAATGAAAAATTGGTTGAAATGTTGAGGGCATCTGGTCATAAGACCCTGTTTTAGGACTCAGACACATAATTATATAATGAAAAAAATTTTTGTATTTTGGTTCAAAATACTTTTTAAAGATTGTAGCTTGTGAGAGAGTACCTTGATAACCACATTCTGTCATGGTTAGGTGGATTGCAGAGTTTTCAAACTTTTCAGGGGCATTCACATCATTCAACCCCAGTCTGATTGCAAGTGTGGCCGGTGTGATGGCCATTCTTCTCCCTTTGATTGTTGAGTTGAGGGAGATAACCTCATTATCCACCATCACTGTCTCAGCGTTAGCCCAGAACTCATTGAGAGTTTCAGGATGTATTGGTAGGTCTATTGTGAGAGCGGTGATATATTGGGATTTGATGACGAGATCAATGATCTCATCGTATTGGGACCAGCCTTCTTGTTTTTCTAAGTAGGCTCTAAGATTGTGTCCCTGTTTTAGAACTAAAGCCATGTGGTTTGTGTGTGTTTGAATCGAACAGTGTTTTGCAGGTTCAGGGTTTGAGAGTTTTTTTTTAGAGAGAAGGAGGGAATTTTTGCTTTTTGAGTGGATAAGTGTTGGAAAAGATATTTATCAGAAATTTTAAACCGCCTAGGTCAAACTTCTGATGTGGGAAAAGTCTTATTTGCCATTTTTGACTAAACTGCTGATGAAGAATTATTTTCATCAGTAGTTCCCACTTTCTCTTCAGTAGTTTTGAACAAGTGATGAGAATACTTTATAAATACTTTTATTCATAACTTCTGAAGGTTGTTTTATCAGAAGTTAATCACTTTTCAGAAAATATTCCCATACTGATGTTTTGTTCATCAGTAGTTTTCTCTCTTGTTTGTTTTTCAGAAGTTTTCAATTTTGAAAAACAGATGTAACTGAAAAATGAAAAATATGTGCAGAAAGGTAAAGAGAAACACTTACAAATTTAGCATCCCAAGAATGGATACTAACTTCTAAAATGTTAATGTGTCAAGGGGTTTAGTGAATATGTCAGCTATTTGATTAGCTGTTGCTACATGTTTCACTTCAATCTTGCCTTTTTCATAGCAATCTCTTATGAAATGATACCTGATTTCAATGTGTTTAGTCTTTGAAAACTGAACAGGATTTTGAATGATGCTAATGGCAGATTTGCTATCTACAAGCAATGGTGTCTTGGTTTCTTTGATTCCATAATCAAGGAGTTGATACTGGAGCCATTGTATCTGTGATGTACAACTTGCAGCTGCAATGTATTCAGCTTCAGCAGTTGAAGTTGCAACAGATGTTTGTTTCTTTGATTGCCAGGACACTAGACAGTTTCTAAGAATTGACAACCACCAGATGTTGATTTTCTTGACATTTTACACCCTGCATAGTCACTATCTGAAAAAGCTGATAACTTGGTATTGCTTGAAGCAGGATACCAAATTCCAAGTGTTGGAGTCCTTTCAGATATCTGAAGATTCTTTTGACTGCAATGAGGTGTGATTCCCTAGGAGCTGATTGATATCTAGCACAGACACATGTTGAAAACATAATATCTGGTCTAGAAGCAGTTAAATATAAAAGGGAACCTATCATACATCTATACATGGTTTGATCAACTTGTTTTCCTTGATCATCTGGTTCAACCTGTGTGGTTGGTGTCATGGGAGTGGAACATGATTTACAGTCTTGTAAAGAAAATTTGTTTAATAATTCTTTAACATATTTTGATTGATGTATAAAAGTTCCATTTGTTTGTTGTTTAATCTGCAGTCCCAGAAAGTACTGCAGTTCTCCCATTGTACTCATCTCAAATTTTGATTGCATGAGTTTCTTAAATTCATCACACAGTTTTGTGTTTGTTGAACCAAATATGATATCATCAACATATATTTGAACAAGTAAGATATGATTTCCAACATGTTTTATAAAAAGAGTTTTATCAATGGCACCTCTTGTGAAGTTATTTTTTAGTAAAAAGGTTGAAAGTGTTTCATACTAGGCTCTTGGAGCCTGTTTGAGCCCATAAAGAGCTTTGTCTAGTTTGTACACCCACTCAGGATGAGAAGGATCCTCAAACCCAGGTGGCTGACAAACATACACTTCCTCTTTTATTTTTCCATACAAAAATGCACTCTTAACATCCATTTGATAAACTTTTATTTTGTTGGAAATGGCATAGGCCAGAAATAACCTGATGGCTTCAAGCCTTGCAACTGGAGCAAAGGTTTCATCTTAGTCAATTCCTTCTTCTTGAGAGTAACCTTGTACTACCAGTCTTGCCTTGTTCTTTATTATCATACCAGCTTCATCTTTTTTGTTCCTGAAAACCCATCTTGTGCCAATTGGTTGCTTGTTTAGTGGTAAGGGACAAATTTCCAGAACATGTTGCTTGTTGAATTGAAGCAATTCATCTTGCATTGCTTGCACCCAATTGTTGTCTTTGAGGGCTTCCTGGTACTTCTTTGGTTCCAACTGTGAAATAAATGCTGAGAAGAGACAAAAGTTGGAAAGCTGGCTTCTTGTAAGAACACCTGATGCAATATCACCCATGATTTGATCATGTGGATGATCTTTGTGTTCTATCAGTTGTTGTAAACCACTGACAGGTGTTGGTGGCTCATGTTCTTCAAACAAACTACTGAGGTCTATTATATCTGGTTCAGCAGTTTCAGTGTCTTCAGTAGTTGCAGGTGCTGAAGCAGATGTTTGAGTTTGTTCCTCAGTATTTGTTGAATCAGAAGTTTGTGAAACTTCTGATGGTTTTGAAGTTGACTTAATGACTGTTTGAGGGTCCATGGTGTGGGATCCTCATCATCAAACCTTTGATCACCATAATAAGTAGGTTTGGATGAAGTGACAGTCTTTTCAAGTCCAAAATGGAAGCTGTCAAGGTCAAAAAGTTCAGCAGGATGTGCTGGAATGAGAGTGTGTTTTGACTCATTGAACTTGACATTCAGTGTTTCTTCTACTATCCTGGTTCTTGAGGTAAAAACCTTGTAGGCTTTTCTAGTTGAAGAATAACCAAGAAAGTAACCTGAATCAACTTTGGCAGCAAACTTTGAAATAGATTCCTTAATGTTCAAGATGAAACATTGACACCCAAAAGCCCTGAAAAAGGAGATAAGGGGCTTCATGCCATGAAGAACTTCACATGCAGTCTTAGAATGTCTCTTGACAATAAGGACTCTATTTTGAACATAACATGATGTGTTAACTGCTTCTGCCCAAAAGTATAATGGTAGGCCAGAATCAGCTAACATTGTTCTTGCTCCTTCAATTAAAGTTCTGTTCTTCCTTTCTACAACACCATTTTGTTCAGGAGTTCTGGGAACACTGAATTGTCTAATAATCCCTTTAGACAAACAGAATTCATCCAGAGTTTTGTTCCTAAACTCTGTCCCATTATCACTTCTAATGGTTTTGACAGGTAGAGAATATTGCTTCTCTACTTGTAGAATGAAGAACTTGATGATTTCAGCAGCCTCATCCTTGGAAAATAAGAAGAATACCCATGTAAATCTTGAGTAGTCATCAATGATGACTAAGCAGTACTTCTTCTTACCAAGGCTCATAATCTTTACAGGTCCAAATAAGTCCATATGGAGTAGTTGAAGACATGCAGTTGTTTTTGATTCTTCAATAGACTTATAGGAGGACTTATGCTGTTTTCCCTTTAAACAGGATACACAGTGTTCTTGACACTGGTATACTTTTAAGGGTAGACCTCTGACCAAGCCCATTTTTGTGACTTTATTTATGGTTTTAAAGTTCACATGGCCAAGTCTCCTGTGCCAGAGATCAGTCTCTGAAGTTGATGCCTTTGAGAAGAAACAGGCAGTGTTGTTCAGTACTTTGTCTTTTTCAATGTCCACTGCATAGACATTGCTACATCTTTTGGCTATCAACAAAGTGTGATCTTCAATGATCTTCTCTATCAACTTCTAGCCTTCTGGTAATATGATCTTACATGCTGTCTTTGTGAAAAGGAAGAATATCCTTTATCACACATTTGTGACACACTCAGCAAGTTGAACTCAAGGTTTTCAACCAGATTGACCTTTTCAAACTGTATTTTGCCAGAGGAGACATTGCCATGTCCTAGCACATATCCCTTAGCATTGTTCCCAAAGGATACAGATCCTTCTCTTTGACTGATAAAATTGTTTATCAGGTATCTGCATCCTGTCATGTGCATTGAGCCTCCACTGTCTACATACCAAATGCTATTTAAGCCTCTGGAAACTCTCTGCACAAGATAGCAAATTAGTTAGATTTAGGGACCCAAGCCAGTTTGGCTTTGGGTTTGCTCTTGAGAACATTTACAGTTTGTTCTTGACCAAGTTGAGAAATCCATGTCTTTTTGGCAATGGATTTTTCATTAAGAGCAATGGTGGTATCCTTTTGAGGACCACCATCAACTTTGGTCATCAGTAGTTGTACAATGTTCATGAGATCTTTAATCTCAGCAGTTTGTGAAACTGCTGATGATGTAGGTCTAACACTGAAAGAGAATTTTGAGAAAAAGATCTTTGTTGAGATTTTGTCTTTTTCTGAGAAAAGGTGTTTACTGGTTGTTGTTTCCTGGTTGAAAAAGTTTTTACAAAATCATTTTTGATTTGCTTTCCCACAACCAGTTGTTGATTTTTCTTGTTGTACTGAATACCTTTTCTGTATCTGCAAAATTCTGTCTTGTGATTGAACAGACCACAGATTTCACATTCTTTTGTCTTTCTTTCAAAGACAAGTTTCTGATTGTATTGATTGGTTTTAGGTCATCAGTAGTTTTCAGGTTCTCAACTCCTGATGTAGTTGAAACTACTGATGGCTTAAAGTCAGAATTAATCAGTACTTCTGAAGAACTTTCTTTGTGAGTTTTTAGAAAGTTCTCATGGAAAGATGTGCATTCTTTCTCTTCAGAAGTTTCACCTGAAACAATTTTTCTCCCATCTTCAGTAGTTTTGGGGGAAAATATGTTGGTGTTTCAGTGTGATTGTACCCTATGCCAAACCTAACATTTGAAGCACTTTGTTTGTTTAGCAATAGTTGGTACCCCTTACAAGATTCAACCCATTTTTCACATGTGACCTTGGTGTCAGCAAGCTCTTGTCTGACATTTCCTAGGTCATTTATCATGATTTTAATTTGTGCTTGGGTTTCAATAGCAGTGTTAGATAATTTAGAAACTTCTTTTGTTTTTGCAGAAAGTTTTCTTTCTAAATCACATTTCATCTGAGTGAATTTTCTCTCAGAGTCACTTGCTTTTCCTTGTAAGTGCACATTGGTCTCTCTTATGAGAGCAAAAGATTCTTTGCAAGAATTTGAACAAAGTTTTGTCAAAGATTCTTTTGATACCTGTGACAAGGCAGATTTTGAGGTGCATCCCTCAAATGCCATTAAGGCAAAGTTCTTTCTGCCATTGTCAGGCTCTCCCCAGTTGATGTCAAACATCTTGTTGTCTGCATCAGGATTACACTCTGTGGTGTCAAAAGGAAGACTGCTCCAGTCAACATACCCTGAAGTAAATAAACTTTGTTGAGGGGGTTGCTGAGGCTGTGGAGGTTGTTGAGCAGCTGGAATGGGAGGGATTGATTGTTGGCTCTGCATCTGTTGAGCAGGCATCTGTACATATTGTACTTGTGGCACATATTGGTGTTGTGGAGCTTGTGCCTGTATAAAATGTGCACTCCCTTGTGTTCCATTATTCCTGTTATAATTGGGGTTAAAATTATTTCCAGACTAAGATTGGTTAAAGCTAGAGCTTCTACACTCTCTAGCAAAGTGTCCCAACTTTTGACACTTGTGACATCTAAGTTAGACTTGTCAAAACCAATTTTTGTTGAACTGTTGAGTCCTGGAAATTTCCTTCCTGACCTTTTGTAAAATTTATTTGTTTTTAAACTTAACATGGCTAGTTGGTGCAATATATCCATTTCTTCTAAGTCATCACTGCTGAAATTTTTTGAATCATCCATGATAAAACACATGTTATCAGCAGTTTGACTAAAATCATTATTGTCATAACCTGGGAATGATCTTTCAGATGAGATCCCAGCAGTTATGTCAATATGGTCAAAAGATCCAAAACTATTTGAACAAGTTGGTGACTCTTGTCCCAATAGTGCTGTACTATCTGGTAGATAGTCATCAGCAGTTTTGCCAGAACTTTGTAACTTTTTCTTTTGATCAATTTCTCTCTCAAAAGTAAGTAATCTCCCATGAAGTTTTGTAAGAGTGAGGGAGCTAAAGTCTGGTGAAGATCTTAAGACTATAGAGTATGTTTCCCATTTTTCAGGTAAAGACCTTAAAAATCTATGAAGCATAGATACAGTTGTGTAGGTCTGACCATTTAATTTTAGCTCAGATATTAATGAGGAGAATCTTTCAAATTGTTGTGTTAAAGTTTCCCCATTAATGTGAGCAAAAGTTTCATATTGTTGAGCCAGGATTTCTCTAGTGTTGGCAATCACCTCTTCAGTTCCTCCAAACTCTTCTTTGAGGCAGTCCCAAAGCTCTTTGGCACTATCACAATGTAATAGGCCAGAGTAGATTTCATTTGGGAGTGCCATTGCCAACATAGAGAAAGCTTTAGCATCAAGCTCAAGTTTTAGGAAATCATCATCTGTATAGTCTTTTGGGTCTTTTGGAATTTCTTCTTTAGTTTCAAGATTAATGTTTACTGGTTTATGAGGACCATATATCACAGATTTCCAGCAACCTGTGTTGGTCTGTGATAAGGTATGTGCCATTCTCCTTTGCCAGATGTTATATTCATTTCTTACTAGCATAGCAGGTTTATTGGCAGAACCAGTATTATGAGGATCCATTTTAAAGAGCATTGATTTGTCAAATATCTCTTAAAGTGATGGATGTTGATAAAAGTGAGCTTATAATCCTTTATTGAATATCAATAAGAGCCTGTGTCTGATTCTCAATGTGTTAGATTGATATGTGATCAGATAAACCAGCGCTCTGATACCAATTGTTGTATCAGTATTGCTCTTTTGTATGAACTTGCTATTGAACACTTAGGTGTTTAGCAAGTTCTTGATCAGTGATAGCACAACGGAATGTTATGAGTTTAAAGCTACACTTATCAACAGGAGTTATTACTCCCCCTGGATGTTTGAGAAACTAATAAATGATAAGTATTTATTGAGAATCTAAGTATTGAATGAGAATGAAACACTTAGACAGATTCTCAATAAATATGGAATGGAAATAACAATAATATGCTTTGAAGGATTTCTGTATTAAAATCAATGTCTAAAACAGAAGGATGAACCCTTCTATTTATAGACTTTACAAATTCATGAACCTTGCCAAAAAGCAAGTTCAGAGACAAGTTGCAACAAGTTGCAATCTTGGAACTTGTACATAAAGTAAAAGTAATACTAAACTAATAAACTACTGATACAAAAGGCGGTGGAAAAGATCTTCTCATAAGTACTGATGAATGACAAACTACTGATGAGTAGTTTGCCTTCAGTAGTTTTTCAGTAGAAATGTCTGGTTTGGACTTCAGAACTTCTGATGACTTTTCTTCTTCAGTACTTGTGTATTCTCTTCTTCAGCGGTTTGATCTTCCTTCTTCAGCAGTTCTATACTTAGAATATTTTAACAGAAGTGAATTAGACTAAGTTTTGCAAAAGTGGTTTCACCAATCCTCTTTTTCCTAACAATGTTAATCTCAAGTGTGGGGATGAGGGGATAGCTATATTAAAAAAATATAAAAAATTTCAAGACCCTCAGAAATTTAAACAAGTGTGCAGCCCGATCTAAAAATGCCTTGTCCACCGGTTTATTGGATCATGGAATTCGATCTCTACTCATGGTCATAAACTCTTTAAGTTCCTTGATGTGTTTTTCCAAGGATTGTTTTTTAGGAGAGTATGAGTTTCCTAGTTAGAAAAGACAAGTAAAGGGTATAACATTTTTTGCATATCGGTAACCCATTCTCCTTTCATTTGCTAGTGAGATCTTGAGCCTTACTCCCGAAAAGAAATTATATACTGAATTGATCATTTGATTGAGAGTAGGCCCATACATTACTTGTTTGAGAATTTGGCAGATTTGATACGCGTTACCATCACGAGAGTAATAGGTGCATGGATGATAAAGGCATTTAGGATTTCATTGTGTGTTCCCCTATCATTGTGTGTTTGCATCCATCCATAGTTATTCCCTGGTCACCGATGTTGAGCCTAATTGTGTTTTCGATTGTGAAACCCATAGTGTATGTTTAAGCAAACCAATTGTCAAGTGTGATATAAAAAAAAAACTTTGGAAAAGCTAGCCACGATACAAAGAGCTAGAAGAGTGCATGGTCTCGAATCAAGAATATACCGATATCTTAGAATCATCAAAAACATGAAGAAAGGCATGAAAAACCCGTAATTTTGTTGTTTCTTAGTATGTAAAAACAATCAATTGGTTTGTCTATGTTAGTGTTTGAGCCACTTGTTAACCTAAAAATTCCCCACCTTTACCTAAGCCCAAAACCATAAGTCCTTTGGATGTGTGCCTACTTTTGTGTGAAATATGATTGTCTGTCAAACATATTAAAACAAGCATGTATCTCGGTCATTGAGCGACTATTTATGACTTTGAAATCGAGAGGAGTGATCCATTGTGAGGGGTGTGCAAAATGGTGAACTTGGATGTTAGTTGGATTTGGCTAGGCAATTTCTTGTTTTATGGGGTAACATCTAAACCCTAGGAATGTAAATCTACTAAGAGGCGTAAGTCTTGTGAGTTAGGGTATGACTATGGACCATTTTTTTAGAATCGATAAAAGGGTTGGAAATTGTTTGATTTATTGATCTGGTGAAACTAAGTGATTTGCTTGAGGGCAAGCAAATAATAAGTGTGGGGATGTGATGTGTTGGTTAAGAAATGCGCATTAAGATGTTTTAAAGAGAATTTTAAGAGATGAAAAGTTGTCGAACGGTAGTACTTTGACATTAGTTTGTTATTTCAGGTTTTGATAACTTAGGAGTGCAAATATGGAGTTTTTGGAGCAGCCCAGAAGAGACGCAGGAGCCGAAACAAGCTAGGAAAACCAAATTCAAGAAAAAGGCTGATGTTGGCGTATCCTACGCCATTAGCGTAGGAAGGGAGTAACTGGTCGCGTAGGGAAGCAGAAAACAGCTAAGAAAAAATGAGGCTAGCGTAGCCGACGCCAAAACTGGCGTAGGCTACGCCAAATCCAGCTCTTAATTGCACGAATTATGATGGGGGTTACGCTTGGAATCAATAAAAATCAATTCTTTTGACTAGAAAGGATCATCTTCATCATTGCTAATCATCTGTAATAATTCCAACCCATCAATTAATCATTTTTCATCATCTTCTTGATGATTGAAGACCAACGAACACAACATTGGATGATTTCTATGTCCATGATTGGCTAAAACTTCTATTCATATCCGGGTGTAAATTTTGATTCTAGGGTTCTAAACATTGGGTATTTTCTATCTTGTATTTGCTTTTGAATGTCAAACAATTGTGTTGAATTGCGATTAATCTTATGTTGAAGTCATTTTAGTTAATTAATCTTGTGCCAATTTCTAGTGTCATGAACATGATTTCTTGCTTTAACGCAAATCTAGGGTTGTATGTTCTAGAGTTATAAAGTATATTATTGTCCATCATAGATGTTGATGATTCTTGATACCTAAACCTAATGAGACAACCAACCCGCGAACATCATTTGCAATAGTTGTAATTGACCCATTTGATAGAACCTTAGTAATCAATTGTTGCAACCCAGATGTGAGTCTTTATTTATCATTGTTACAACCATTTATCTAATAAATTACTTTGATTTATACTTACAATCAATTTGAATCCATTGTGGTTCACAACTTTTAATCAAACAATTCTTGAATGAACAAAAATCTACAAACTTCATAAGTGATTAAACTTCATAAGTTACCTAGTTCTTATCATGTAAAATCTATTTCACCAACTACAGACTCTCCGTGGTTCGATACCCTTGTTACCACTACTACGTAGTTGAAGTAATATAGGACTTATAAATACTATATTTGACCGGACCGCGACATCCAATCATTTAGTACTCGATCAGGATGATTAAACTCAAGTTTCCATCTTAGCATAAGACACGCTTTAGGAATATGGGGTGTTACACCCAATAACTTGCTGTAGTGGGTTGTTGAGGCGGGGAAGAAAATGGACAATATGGCACAACAGCGTTCGTTTGTTATGGGTGGTTCATTTCATTCGCAACAACATACAAATGTTGTACTTGCGAGGTTGGTTGTTGTTGTAAATGCTCGTAACGGATGACTTGGTTGAAATAATTCCAACTCATGATGGTTAGAATGTATTCAGATAAAGGAACTCAGATCGGGAATTAAAACGGACACGGTCAAACTTAAAAATGTTCAAAATTTGACTAACACTGCAGGTAACACGTATGCAGACCTTGTACACGTATGGTGGGACCCGTATGAAAACTGACAAGTGTAAAGGAACAAGTATAGACAGACACACATATGGTATCAGTGGACACGTATGGTGTGATAAGTGTTGGATGATACACGTATGATGAACAAGGTACACATATCAGGTGAACTAAGGTGTATGACAAAACAGATGACACGTATGGGGTTACAAGTATGAAGACAGACGTATGAGAGGGTGACCGTATGAATTAGAAAAGGCGTATGGTGGCTGATATGTGTTAGATGGCATACGTATAGACTGATATGCGTGTGTTCATACGCGTATGACAGCAGGGGAACAAGTATGAGTGCTCTTCATGGTGCAATTGAAATTTTTGAGTGATATTGGGTATTTTGATAATCTGATGATTAGGTTTTGTGCAGGGAATGATTCCTAACAAGTTTGCATAGCCCAAATCAACCCAAAAAACCCGAATTAAAATAAAAAATTCATAAGAACAAGATGAACACCAAAACTCATGGGTTTTTATAAAAAAATTCAGATCTAGATCAATCCAACGTTGTTTATCACATGGAATTGATTCAGTTAGTTTATAAAACACTTTTGAATGCTGATTGAATAATCAGATCTCAAAACCATTCCATGATCATGATTTTAGTCCAAAATTCATAATATTCCTAAACACGAAATTTTTATCAAAAACTCTAGATCTGACCGCTTTGCTTGAAATTTAATTTGGTTTTGTATAAAAAAGTTTCTAAACATGAATCCACAATCAAATCTCAGATCCAACATCAAAAACACATCAAAATCAAGGAGAATCATGTTTTATCCAATAAATGGGTCAAAATCGGTTTCCTATAACATTTTCCTTCAAATTTTCATATCTAATGCAAAATCCCTATAACAACACGCGTGATATGAGCCTTGGCTCTGATACCACTTTTAGGATCGTGTTCCGGACAAGAAACGATGTATCACGAACGTATTGGATTAAATGCGGAATCAATAACCCGGTTAGTTGTTATAGGTGAGTGTTTAAGGAAAGGATATAATATGGAGAGCACACACACAAGAACACACACTTAAGGGCTGCAACTTGTTAGTATGGCAAAATTTCTAAGTATTACACAAGTCATAGGGTATATATACTAAGTTGTTGTCGTATGCGTGTTTCCTTGACCCGTATGACTCCATACGTGTACAGTATGTACACGTATGGGCCCATCTATACGCTTATGGCAGAGACACTTGACCATAATACCCCTATAAGTTATATAATCAATAAAACGGGCCCTGAACAACCTAAACATGATCCAAACACGATATCCAAGCTAGGGACATATCTGAAGGGTGTATTTACATTTTCTTTGAAAACAGGGTGATATATGTATATGCTTTGATGATACATCTAACTGGGGTGTCCATTTTGACTCGTTCACGAAGAATTTGATCTTTCATGGTCAGCTAGGTCAAACTAATAGAAGTTACGTAAAATGAAAAAGGATGGGTCAAGCAGGTCATAAGTGACCACACATGTATTAACAATGCATAAAAATTCCTCGATTGATTTATAGTTTTATTCAAGTCTTAGATTATCATTTAATCGTATAGTTTTTTTCAGGGAATAATGTAAATAAATAATCCCAACTATTGACTATTGGTCAATAACAGTCCCAACTACGAAAATTACCAATAGTGGTCCCAACTTTCGACATATTGGAATATAATGGCCCCAAACTAATGAAGGTCTAACTCCGTTAGTGTGATGCTAACGTGGATGCCTGGGTGTCAAAAATGATCAACGTGGCATGCTTAGGTGGCAACTTCTATTTTAATATAATATATATATAATCTCATTAAAAAAAAAACCTGCATAAGTTCTTTTTTCCTCATTCATCATAACCACCATCATTCCAGTTCTTTCTTCCTCATTCACCATAACCACCATCATTCCATAACCATAACCAACCCACCATCGTTCCATCACCATAACCAACCCACCATTAACGTCATCTTCTTCCTCCAAAACAAGCAAATTGAAACCCCCACCATTAACATCATTATCTTCTTCCTCCAAAACCTTCAAATCGAAACCCTCACCATTAACATCATTATCTTCTTCCTCCAAAAGCTTCAAATTGAAACCCTCACCATTAACATCATCATCTTGTTCCTCCAAAACCTAGAACCTGCAAACCCCTAAAACCTGCAAAATGAAGACGATGATGGTTAGTGTTGAAGACATGATGGTGATTGGTCTGGTGTTTGAATCTCATCTAGATATATAGATTATTATTATTCTTATTATTGTTATCATTTTGTCATTGGAGAGAAAGGAGAGAGTTGCAGATCTAAGAGAGAAAGAGAGAGAAGAGAGAGAGAGAGAGTGTCAGTCTTTTTTAAAGGAGATTATATATATATTATATTAAAATAGAAGTTGCCACCTAAGCATGCCACGTTGATCATTTTTGACACCCAGGCATCCACATCAGCATCACACTAACGGAGTAAGACCTCCGTTAGTTTGGGTCCATTATATTCCAATATGTCAAAATGTGGGATCACTATTGGTAATTTTCATAGTTTGTTATTGGCCAATAGTCAATAGTTGAGATTATTTATTTCCATTATTCCTTTTTGAATCAGCTTTATGATTATGCGGTTTCAAGAAAGGAATGTAACTTCTAATTGGTGTGCATAATAAGTTGGGTAAAAAATGTAGAAGGCGTTAGGTAAGCACGAGGCGGAATGTGAAAGAGATGCTATTTGATCAACTTCCTTAAGAACAAGTTTGATGGTTTTGATTCTGTACTAGTGGAGGAAATTGGTTGAGCAACTTAAGAGACTGTAATGATGAAGTTCAAACTGTCCGGGTGACTTAGAGCAAAATTGATGGTGGGTAAATCTTAAATCTTGCCTTTTCGACGCTTCAATTGAAGTTTGCTTTCATGCTTTTTAATGTAATTTCCAAGGGATGCTATTTTCATATGCCTTTTCAGATATTCAGAATGTATTGTTATATTAGTATTAACTTGAAATATACCGTGTTTAATAATAATAGTAATGGTTTGGGTGCTAACGACAACGTTTTCGGTTTTTTCTTCCGGTTGCTAAATCAAGTTCTGGTACCAAACAAACTAAATGCTACCGACTAAACTATCCTCACGTAATGAACCCGCAACAACGTGTGGGCATTTCCACTAGTTTGTTATAAATACAAAGTCATTGAAAATGTGTACCAATCTATTTAAGGAAAAAATACCGATTTCATTATAATGTTTACATTGATTTGTAGTGGATACTAATTAACTTTAAATCTGACGAGATTCATTATTTTAGTTTCAAAACCTTGCGTCTTTTTTCTTTTGCCCAAACATGGTTATTATTTTTCTTTTACATTAAAAGGGTCATGTGCGCGGAGAGCAAATCTATCATTTTAAATAAATCGTATATGATAGTACGATACGGCCAAAAAGAGGGATATATCTTGAAATAGTTGCTAATGTAGGTAATAAAATTTACATAGAAACATTCATAATCTTAAAAAGTTATAGATATCTTGACCGAAAATACATGGATGGGAGAAATTAGTAGGGAAAATGGCCAAAATAGCCGTTGACCGGGCGTTTTGCACAAATAGCCCTCTCCACCCTCTTTGGAGAGAGGGGTCACGGTTCCCAAAGAGCCTGAACCGTCTCCCGAGAGGCTTCCCATTTCAGCCAACAGAGGACCGCCACGTGTCGTTGTTGATCCCGAGACAGACTGAGACGTCTCCGGTGACGTCAGAGACGCCTCCGGTGACGTCTTAGAGACGCCTCCGGTGACGTCTTAGAGACGCCTCCGGTGACGTCTCCGAAGACGTCTCCGGTGAAGACAAAGAACAAGAACTCACCGGAGAAGACGAAGAACTCACCGGTGCTTTCCATCATCCATTCAAAACGTAAAACGAACGAGACTGTTGCAGCACGACAACGACGAGAAAAAAACACAGAGGATAATGGAGAAGACAAAGAACTCACCGGAGAAGACGACCGGAGAAGACGACCGGAGAAGACGAAGAACTCACCGGTGCTTTCCATCCCAAATATGAGAATGCTACTGTCAAAGCGTTATATCCATGCCACAGGTCTGATTTCAAGATATTTAAGTGTTATTTATCTAAGGGTGATTAATACATGTCTGTGATGGGTATGGTTTATTGGTTATATAACTACAAAATTTTAAACTCTCCAGGATCTTATAACTCGAGAGAAGGAGATCACTACCAAGTTCTAGGGGTTCCTCAAAATGCTAGCAGAGACGAGATCACTACTTTTTGGTTTTTTAGAAAGGAGAGAGAGAGACGGTTGGAATGGAGAGAGAGAGAGAGAGTGAGGAGACGGTTCAAAGAGAGAGAGGAAAGAGAAATGGAGAGAGAGAGAGTGAGGAGAGAGGAAAGAGAAAGAGAGTGATGAGGTGTTGGTTTTTTATTGGTCCATACGGGAGACCTCTCGGGAGACGGTTCAGGCTCTTTGGGAACCGTGACCCCTCTCTCCAAAGAGGGTGGAGAGGGCTATTTGTGCAAAACGCCCGGTCAACGGGCCATTTTGGTCATTTTCCCAAATTAGTAACCAATAACATTCACCATTTAGTTGTCTTCTATCCGGGTTAAATCAAACATTCAATTAAAAGACATGACACCATTTACCCTCTATATTCCTACATCTCATCTCAATCTCTAATATACACAAATACAAGTTTCTAACTATCTTTTAAATTCGTGAACAAAATATAATTCATTTTTCATGTCCTTCATCTTCTTCTTTTATCATATCTATGAACCGAGTTGTAATCCATTTGAAATTCACCAAGAGAGAAAGATATGGGGAGCCATCTCTATGACGATTGCTATGATTACTTGTTCAAGGTCGTTTTGACCGGGGACTCAGGTGTTGGTAAAACAAATCTTTTGTCCCAATTAACGGAAAACGTGTTCAACCTCAAATCTAATCCCACCGTCGGGGTTGAATTCTCCACACATAACATCAAAGTTGATGGCAACATCATCAAAGCACAAATCTGGGATACCGCGGGTAAAGATAGGTATAATTTTTTTCAATATTTAATAAATTGTAATGTATATCGTTGATGAATACGATCCTTGGTGATACTCATTTATTTTGTTGTGTCTGCCACCAACCTTTTAACAATGTGAATATGATAGGTATCGCGCTTTAAATAGCGCATACTATCGTGGAGCTGTAGGTGCATTGATCGTATACGATATCACACGTAAGGTAACGTTTGAAAACGTTGAAACATGGCTTAAAGAGATTCGAAATCACATAAATGAAGACATCGTGATCATGCTCCTGGGGAACAAAGCCGATCTACGCCACTTACGAGAAGTTAAAACTGTGGATGCAAAGAGATTTTCGGAGCAACACAACATTATTTTCATGGAAACATCGGCTTGCGAACCCTTAAACGTTGAGAACGCTTTCACAGAACTATTGACTCGGATTTATGATCATGCCGTGACCAAGAAAGCCCTCGATATCAGTCATGATCGGATGGTTACACCTAGAGGACAAACCATCAATGTTGGAGGTAAAGATGAAGTATGGGATGTTAAGATATTAGAATCTTTCTCACTTTGATATATATTTTTATGAATACTATCATTCCATGAAACAAAAAAGTTACATTTAGATGGTGAGTAAGCAGGCAACAAGCTGTGTCACTATCTCTTTTTAAGTCACACTATTCTGCTAAACACAGACTCTTGGATATATGTTTTGTGTTAACAATTTATTGGTGAATAATATGTATGGTATTCAAGGCTTAATTCCTTTTGTGTTTTTTTTATCATACATGCTTTCTCTTATTCATGTATACATCTTCATGAGAAAGGAAGGTTCTTGTATAAATGGTTTTGTATAAATGGTTCTTATTCTATAAATAGCTCTGAAAAGTGAAAGAAGATGTTTTTTTATTTTTTTCCATATTTTAAACAAGTGTTTTAGTACTGAATCAAAAAAAAATAGTGTAGAGTAATTACACTATAATTACGTAATTACTCTACTAACGTAGTTACGCTATTTTTTTTTATTATTAATCTAGCATGCTAAAACATATGGGAAAAAATTTGAAAAAAAAAAAAATTCACTCCTTTACGGCTTTACTTCTTATGTTTAGTAGGTTAACTCACATCTTCATATCTCATCATAAGTCCTAAACATGTCTACTAAAGATATGCGTATTTTAAATGATCAAACACGTATATATAGGCTTGTGCTACAATGGATCTTCCGGGCTAGGATGTTCCACAGCTCTACATTTAAAGATGAGAATTATGTGTTGCTATGAGAACACCCTTAAATCTTGCTAGAGAGGGGTTCCCTCTATGACCAAGCTCGGGTGTGAGAGTCAGACATTTTTTTTTTGTGACTAATGGCCCGTGAGTGGATAGTGTGTTCGTGTGTGTATAATGTGAAGTAGCTGCGTTTGATAATAACATCAGAATGGTTATTAACCGTAACACATGGTGCTATAGTAGAATATAGCTGTGATGTTTATATGTACCAACTTATATGGCTTGTTTTTAATTATGCAGATACGGATACTCACGATGCCTTGCAAGACAAAGACCATGCTAACTCGACGTCTGAAATATCCGTAGCCGCTCCTCCTCCAACACACGAGACGAGTCCCAAAAAGGTAAAAACGAGTCCCAAAAACATGGATAAACATGTTCCTAGCCTTCCTACTGATGGCTTCCATGATGCTGATCCATTTACCAAGGCTATTGCTGACTCGTCCCCTAATATATCCGGCAATGTATCTACCAACATTGATTTTGCAAATTTCGACTCTCTGATTCAAGGAGAGTCGAACTCTTCCAAGTCGCAACCTCCTGGTAAGGAAGGTTTGTCAACTCCACCTTCTACAAAGCGTGTTAGCGATATAAGTTCTAACTCTGGACAAGAGTGTGCAAAGATAACCGACGATCAAGTACAGAAATCTCAGGACAACAGGTCTAATGAATTTGGCTCTACTGTCCAGTCTGATCCTGATTCGGAACATGCGGCCCAAAACTTTGTGCCCAACTGGGCATTAAAGAATGGTACATTGCTTAAAACTGGGATAGTTTGCCAGGAGTTTTTGTATCAATCTATTCCAGCAGCGGAGATGTCTGCCAACCGCCGCTTGTCTGGAACAGAATTCTCTGAATCCTACACCACTTCCTTGGTTGGAGCTTTGTGTAAAGGGGCTGAGATGCATCAA
Source organism: Ambrosia x helenae (assembly GCA_030844895.1). Taxonomy (NCBI): domain Eukaryota; kingdom Viridiplantae; phylum Streptophyta; class Magnoliopsida; order Asterales; family Asteraceae; genus Ambrosia; species Ambrosia x helenae. The sequence goes on from CM061223.1 coordinate 79,385,742, forward strand.
CGTTGGGTTCACACGCGTGCCAGGAAAGATTATTATAAACACCGCCTGCGCGATCTAGAGTCATCCATCGCGTCAATAGCTTCAGCGAAACTTAGCATGGAGCGTGAACTTAGTGAGCTCCGTGAAAAGGTACATGTTGATCCGTGTGAGGAACTTGTTGCAAAGGTGAAACTATTGGAGACAGAGCTCGAAAAGTCCAGGATTGCCCATAAGAAAGTCGTTACTGCGCTTGATGAACAGGATCAAGGGAAGAAAAATGAAATTTGATGACCTGTCGTTAGGGTCATACAAAAACCTAAATAACCTAGGTAGCTAGGGTAAGTCAGGTATCGAATCCACGAGGAGCATGTGGTTAGTATTACACTTTTTGTTTGATTAGTTAAACTAAAATAACTAAACTAGATTAAACTGATTTTGGATGTGACTGATTTACTAAATCAATATACGAGAACGATGATCAATCTCCAGGTTTCAGGTTTAAGATTCCACGCAAACTTGTTTAATTAGTTGGAAACCACATAGACATGGTCTTGTAGATAGTTTAATCAAAGTGATAATTAAACACAAGTTTTTAATACTAACTTGTACAATCTAATTACCAAATCATAAATGCCAAATACCCCCTAATTACCAAACTGCTCACGATGCAAGAAAACCGAATGCAAATAGCAATAGACAAATATTTAAAACATAAACGACTCGTTTAAATCAAATAAACCACAAGTGTTCTCAAAGCGTCAATAAGAAAACAATCCAAAAAACTAAATCAAACAAAGTTTTGTATTTAACTTAAGCAAACCATACACCTGTAGATGATCACACAATTAGCCGCGCTGCATTTTAATGTTGATTCTCTTCTTGACGTGAGTGCAGCTCCAAGGCTGCTGCTGTGCGTCCCCTAGCAGCCGTCACCAAAACAATCCCCCTTGACCTACGACTTTTTTATTCCTTTTAACAACCATTGACTACCTTCCTTGATTCTTGTGGGCCCATTAATTTAATTCATTAAGTTGACCCGTGTGAGATTCGATCCAATATTACGTCATAGCCCAAGTAATCAATAACCCACCAAAATTCACATTGTTGACAAATGAAGCCCAACTAATGTTTAAATTGGTTCCATACTTCCACGTGAGTACATAGATGACTCAACACATTTGCGTTTAGTTTGCTCATTTGCAATTAATCTGTTAAAACAAAAGATAATGAATCGGATAAAAACAACCATAAAGTTCATTTGATTATAACTCATTGTAATCCGTTTAGCTATAGTTTGACCATTTTTCAATTAGCTTACTTTTATTTATATTTAGTTATATCTTTCTAACTCATTTTATATAAGACCCACAAAATATAAAAATAGATTATTATAATATATTATGTACTAAAACTAATCCATTTTTACTCCAGTTAATAAAAGATTACAAATACCTAAATTACACCGATCAAACACTAAAATATATACAAAACTAGTATATAAACATGATGCGTTCAACCGCGCATCAAAATTAAGTTTATGGATAACCAATTAACACGCATGCGGGTTGAGGCAAAAGCGTTAAGCCATCGCGTGGAGGTTCTTGAGATAAAGAAGCATTGGCTGATAACTAACGGTTTTCATTTGATGTTCGACAAAGTGAAGAAGAGCGAAGAGTTTCTTTCTTTTGTTTCAAAAGTGAGTCGGGCTTCATCTCGTCTTGGTTTCCAGGAGGGGCTAGAAGCCGGGTATGTGCAAGCAGTTGTAGGGGCCAAGATTGAGGATGTTCCAGGCTATGACAGCGATGCGTCCACACACATGAAGCGAGCTGCTCACGAGCTCCAAGCTGCACAATATTCCCTGATTACCGAAATCTCTTAATTTGAATAAGTGAATATGTTGGTATGTAACCTTAAGGTGAGTACTGTTTTTCAGTTCGCGGATTTTGAATAACCCGGGATCATAATTTTAATGTTGGGGTTCAATTAGTTCATATAATCAAACATCTTGATTTAAAAAATACTTTCATTCACAGCTAAAACGTTTTGACAACAAAAAAAGTTACACTTTTTACTCTTTTTAAAAGACTACTTGGAACCCGTGCTACGTTGGAGAGTATACAATTTCACTACATAAAGTTTCTTTCTTGAATGATGGTTAATATGCAATCAACTATATAATACTATGCCAAAACAATATAAAATATCATGTTTAAATTTTAAAAAACAATGTCTATATAGAGTTCTCCCACTTTGTACGAAAAATGCATTTTGTACTGGAATTCCATCCTATATGTGTGTGTGTTATAAGAACTAATGATGATGAAAGTCAAAATTCCATTGACTCCATCTATCTATATACTTCAAGAATAAAGGATTTCTAGTGCAATATTGCTCATTTCCTCATTGAAGGTTACATCAATAGAACTTTTGCAAACTATTGGTCTACAAAATTGTGGGTTCGAAGACTGAAGATCTGAAAGACAAAAGAGCTGAATTGACTACGTGATTCGGTGGAATAGTTAACAGCATTCAAGAAGACCACAACTACTGAAAACATAAAAAGCTGGTCCACAACAGTCAACAACTCAAGTGTTGTAAAGTTGTGTTACAAACTGTTGGTTTACACTAGCTGTTTGTCTAAACCAGTTGTTCTTAAATAGATAACATAGTTAAGTAGTTTGTAACAAACTATCTAGCTATGATTTAAAAACAGCTGGTGGTTACATTTATAAAAGTTCTTAGATATCACTTTCACGATGACGTTACCATCCGTTCTCTTCTCTTTCTCTCTATAAATAAAATAGTGATACAGTACTTGTTCCCTATCTCCACATACATAATCAGAATGCCTGATTGAGAACATTGTATCCAATAGGGATAAAACGTGCTCTGTGGTGAAAGAGAGAGGGGAGAGAGAGAGAGAGAGAGAGAGAGAGAGAGAGAGAGAGAGACACCCGGCATATTCAACTTAACATTTTACAAACTTATAAGTCTACCTTACCGAAAAACATTTTATTAACGTACTTAACTGGGTCAGTTGAGTCGGGTTACTTTACGTATTGTCCAAGGTTCAATGATCTGGAGGATCACTGATGTTATTTTGTGTACACACGAGTCTTGAGTCCCGTTTTTGGTAAATTACATGAATTGAATTAAGTGTTATACATAGATTGATCCATATATGTTATATAATGTGCAAATACGTGTTTTAACGGTGTTTACATCATTATACATGATTCTATTTGTATAACATATGTTAGGATTGCATGTTCATATGTTAGGATATGTTAAAATGCTTTAAAATGACAAAACTGGAAGATCTGGAAAAGACACATATTGGTTCGACCTTAAGGGGGTCGAATCAAGACAATGATTTCTTGGAAACCCTCATTCGACCACAATGAAACCCCATTCGACCCCTGCAAGGGTCTAATGAACACTCACTATAAATACCATACTTTGCAATTTTTCATTATTTCACAAACCCTAAACGCCTCTAAGCACTCTCTCTCTCGACCTTAAACACTGAGGAAGGAGTTTTTGACCTTGTTTTTCACAATCTAACCTACAAACACCTTCTATATCATAAACAAGTGAAGATCTAAGGTGTGTTCTTGATCCAAAATCCTTTTTAAGCATTTTTTATTCGTTTTTATTAAACCCCAAGGGTCCAGATCTGTTCTAAGGTAGTTTTCATGATTAAAAACCTTTCTAACACCTTTCTATACAAAACCTCATCAATAAACATAAGTTTCCATAGAAATTAACATGTGTTAATGGTGTTTTATGTTGTGTTATGTGTTTCTTGATGATTGAATGTTGTATAGATGTTATAGGAACGATCTAGGACTGTTTTGATGATGGGTTTTGATTATCTTAGGTTACAAGTTATTGTATGATGATGTTTTGTCTATTTTGGGGACTTTTGTTAGATCTAGGGTTTGATTCATCATGTTAATGATAATGAAATGATTAGGGGTTTTCATATACTTACTAATCTGAGCATTTTGACCTGATTATTAAGGGATTTCAACAAGTTTCCAAATTGGGTATGGTTTACATGCATTGATGTGACATTTCCATAATTTTGCCGTTTTGGGTAAGTTATAAATGGACTGATTTTGGAGTCAAAGTAGTATGGTTTTGTAGGGATATGTTATTCATTCTTGACTGCTGTGATTCATGATGTTTTCGCACTATTTTGATGCGATTTGGTGCGTTTTAGGATGTTTGGATGAACTGGGTCGAACCAACCAAACTCATTCGACCCTTCGTGGGGTCAAATGGAGTTCAGGGAGGTCGAACCAACATTCTCTCAGTCGAATGAATCTTGTTTTGGTCGAATTAACATGTGTTAAGGTCGAATAAACATGTGTTAGGTCGAATGAACATGTGTTTAAGTCGAATTAACATATGTTAGGTCAAATGAACTTGTGTATGGATCGAATCAACAACATATGGGTCGAATGAAAACCCATATGGGTCGAATGGACTTTCAGAAACCCTGATCCTACCTTACAACTTGCTATGTGCGATACTTGACCGGACTAAAGGTTTTATGCTTGAACCTTATGCGTAATCTATGTGTACTTGATTAGTTTATGTAATGGGTCACCAATGGGATGTCGGGTCGGCCTGGTGTGTCGGTTTAACAGTCAAACACGTTTTCAAACAAACTTAGTCATGATCTGGACAATCGGGGACTAGTTAACCTACCAGTTGTTAGTCAAAACACTTATGCAAACTTTTATGATAGATCCCCGGTATTTGGGACTATCAAGACTGTGTCCTTATTTAAGAAAGCAAAGTAAGGTGAGTGTCACAACCCCATTCTTTACTGTTTCAATACTTTTGGGGGAGAAACATGCGGTACGAACTTACCAACTTTTAGACCAACATATTACATTATATCACATAGATACTTAGTGACTTTTATTCATAGGTAAAGACCTCTCAAACTTAGTGAACCATTAATATGTGGATACATAGCGGGGAAAGTGTGAATAGATCTATTGGGCCTGGCAAGCCCCACTCGGGCCGACTGGAGGTTTAACTACATACATTTGAATCTATGGTTTTGTAAACTTTAAGCTTCCGCTGTCGTTGTCTGTTTCACTTTTGAAACTTTTAACTGCGTGGTTGGTTATTTCTACGTTATTTTCATATCATATAGTTGTCGTTTATTGTGACCGTTGACTTGGATCCTGGTATGTCACGCGCCTCGCGGTAAAACCCCGCAAGTGGAATTTGAGGGTGTGACAAAGAGAGGGAGAGAGGGAGAGAGAGAGAGAGAGAAAGAAAGAAAGAGAGAGAGAGTGTGTGTGTGAGAGAAATTGGTGAGGCGAAGTGATAAAATTGTTTTTACTTTGAAATCCAAATGAATTAAATCTGTGTTGTCATCACTTACTTATCCATGCTCATTATAATTGATGTGTGTTGATGATTATTGAATATATCTATTTGTTCATTTGCTATAATTAGAAATCAATTTTTAATCACAATAACACACGCTCACAAGATCTACAATTGGTATCATATCCAATGATCTTTGTTTTGATTTAACCATCAATTCAGAAGAAACCAGAGCTCCATTGATAATATGTTGATTGAGACCAAACAAAGAGAATTAGACAAATTATGTTTTCTAAATTAATAATAGAATTCAGAAATATGCCAATTCCATGTGATCCTCACATTACTAGATCATCAACAAAGCCACCATTCCTTGTTCGCCATGAATTTAAAATATGGAAACAAAGGATGGCGCATCACTTATCCCAACTGATAGGTTGTTGGAGGTCAATGTTATTTGGACCATATCGTCCCACAAGATCCTGCACTAAAAGACCAAATGTTCTATTGCCAAAAACCAATCAAATTACCCCGAGCAAGATTTTCAAAAGTTCAAACTAGATGCAAAGGCATTTAGTATCTTGGCTATGGCCTTACCGAACAAAATATATACTGGATTACTCCAATGTAAGAATGCCAAGGAACTATAGGATGCATTTAATAAACAGTTTGGGGTACTAACTAAGTGCTTGAATATAATAAAGAAATTTTGAATCAACAATATGAAACATTCACCCATGTTAATGGACAGACACTTAAACAATAGTTTGAGAGATTCAACTGTTGAATTAATTATGTTAGGACAATCCTAATGACATATATTAATGAGTCATAGGTTCGTGAGATCTCTTCCTGACAAATGGGATACCATTGTTGTTGTTATTCAAAATTCGGTAGGCTTCAAGGACTGAGAATACCCTTTTGTAAGCTTTCATTAATTTAAAAAATTAATAAAAATCAGCTCCACAACGAGACCAAAAATATCCTATATGGATTTTTATCCGTGGGATCATATGTGATCAATGGTTGTCACTAATTCATATGGTTCCTTCAACTCATGTGAGTTCTCATTTTATCCTAACCATATATATACACACACACATACACATACATATAGGGTATGGATATTTTGAAAACCCACTCTTATAGTGAAAACACTAACTTCGAGAGCTTTCCTTTAAAAAAAATAGGGCATGTAATATACATGAATTTATGCATTTTGAGCCAAAAAAACGCCGAACAGTATTTTTTAAATAAATAGGTTTTCGCATAACACATATTACACGAAAATAACATGTGTTACATATGTGTTGCACGAAGACTTATTTAAAAAAAAAAAAAAAACGCCCGGCACTTTTTTGATTTTTTGCCTCAAAATGCTTAAAATCATGTATATTAGATGCCCTAAAATTTTTATAAAAAAAAACTCGGGAAGTCAATTTCTAGAGTTTTTATTATAACAAGGGTTTTCATTGTATACTTCCATTATATATATATATATATATATATATATATATATATATATATATATATATATATATATATATATATATATATATATGGAAAGGATGAAATGGAAACCCACTCTTATAGTGGAAACAATGAAAACTCTCTCCTAGCCCTTGACCAACCTGCCTCAATGGTTGTGATTAAATGTGTTTTTTCTCATTTTATTTAATTGATTTTTTTTTTCAAATAAAAAGACAAACAAAAGGGTAGTATCGGTAGATGGATTCCTGACTATTCTCCCTTCTCTCTCCCCTTTGTTTTCAGCTTTATCATAATCACACATTCTCTCTCATCTCTCATCTTTCTTCTCAAAACACCATTCTTTCACCTCTAATCTCTTTCTTCTCTAGATATCTCTCACCTCTCACCCTTTTCTTCTCAAACACCAATTATATCTAGTGTGTGGTGGTTATGGGTGAGGGAAGGAAGTGATGGGTGGTAGTGGTGCATCATGATTCCAAATATCTCTCACCTCTCACACATTTCTTCTTAAACACCATTATCTTTTACCTTTCACCCCTTTCTTCTCTAGATATCTCACACCTCTCACCCATTTCTTCTCAAACAACAATGAGATGACAAGGTTGCAGGAAAAAAGATTTGTTTGGTGCCTTTGATCTATACCTCTCGTACCATCACTATCATGGCATCTTTGGATCTATGAAGATCGGTTGGATCGATTCTTGCAAAGTCTGACATCCGCCTTTGTTGGGGCTTCAATGTAAATGTAAGTGTAAAAAGAAAGTAGGGAAAGTGTATACAAACAATCATTTTTTAATATGTTAAATTTTTTTAACAACCAGTAAAATGTTGTTTAATTTTTTTAAATGTTGTTATGTTAATGAAGGTCTTTTGTGGGTTTATTTATTTATTTTATAAACATAGTAAATTAAATGAGCTATGTTAAAAGAAAAGAATTTTGTTAGTTTCTTGTGTATATGTATTTGACAGTTTTGTTGGTTAGTGTGTATGTGTTTAAATATTGTTTTTTTTTTGTTTAATTGGAAACCCACTCTTAAAGTGGTTGGTTTTTCGGGTGTTTAGAGGTGTGGCCGAAGAAGATAGATCCGCCGGATGTGATGATGATTATGAAGCTACTGATATAGCAACAAAATAGAGTTCTTTGCATGCCCACTTGCTGATGTTTGGATTCTGGTTTTGCTGATATTACAGTCCGTATAATGGTACCCTATGTTACCATTTCGGTTGCAACATGTGTTATTTTCTTTGACATAGGAGTTTTTTGCTACATTTTTATATGTTACTTCTTTTATTTCATTACATATGTTAGACTTATTAGTGTGTAACACATGTGTGTTGTATTATTAAACTTTCCAATACCATGTATCAATTAAACAGTTTCACATGTTACAAATGGAAGGATTCTAAGCTATATAATATAACCCCTTGAATGAGTTAGCAACCTGTGTTATTTTGGTGTTGTTACATTTTTATAACCTTTAGTTGTACTCTAAGTAATGGTGATGTGGTGTAACTTGTATTAACACTGCATGGAAGGGTAACAAGTGTTAATGTTGCATAAGAGCGTAAAATGTGTTATTTGTGTAGATCAACGTGCCTAGTAGGACGGTAAAAATGAAAAACAAAAGTATATACCTACAGTCAAATAAAACTAAGCTTAAAAAGCTTTAAAAAGGACCAAACAAAGGTCACTTTTTTGTGACACATGTTTCAAAAAGAATGTCAAACACTTGCAAAATAAGATAGGTAACATGTGTTAGTCAGGAATAAAAGGGTAACATGCGTTATCTGATCTGATAAAGTTGACTAAGTAGCACAGTAAAAATGAAAAAAAAAAAAGATACACCTACACATAACATTCAAATAATAGTAAGCAAAAAAAGCTTCAATGGGGACCCCTTAAAGGTTACATAGTTAGTTGTCATGCATATTACCCTTTGCATACCTACACAGAACATTCAAATAATAGTAAGCAAAAAAACCCTTCAATGGGGACCCCTTAAAGGTTACATAGTTAGTTTTCATGTATATTACCTTGCATAAATAGGGTGACATGTGTTATCTGACTAAGTATGCGTGCTTGATAGCAAAGGCAAGATGAACAAGAGAAAAACCTACCCAAGACATTCAAATGAATATAAAACAAAAAAAAGGCTTCGAAAGGGGCTAAATAAATTTTGTGATGCATATTAAAAAAATAGACTGTCATAAAAGGATTCTAAAAGGAACCTATAAAGGTCACTTGTTTTTTTGTGACACATGTTTTATAAAGAATGTCAACACTAGCAAAAAAAAAAAAAAAAAAAAAAAAAAAAAAAAAAAAGAAAGGTAACATGTGTAAGTTGAGCATAAAAGGATAACATGTGTTATCTGATCTGATAAAGTTGAACTGTTGGAAACTTTTCATCGTTAACATAAGTTACATCAGTGAATGACTATTTTGTGAAACTGTTGGAAGTTTTAAAACTAAAAAACTTGAATAATCATACACTTCTGCATTTGATTAACAGGTGTTATAACCTATGCACATAAAATTGTTTGAAAATAACAGCACATATAGATACCCATAGGTGTCAGGGTAACATGTGTTAAACTAGTTTTTAACATATGTAAACATGGTTGATTTCGCAACATATGTTAAGGTAGTATTTATTGTCAGCATTTTTTTCTTGCTTACCACTATTGTATTCACTGCATAAGTTTAGAGAGAATTAAGTAAACGTAGCATACAAACTATTAACACACGTTATCACACCCCAAAAAATAATCATAATAACAAAAATTAACCGTAAGACCCCAAAATTGGTAATATGTGTTAAAACTGTTGGCAAAATGTTAATATGCAATTGGGTTTAGACATACATTTCCGTTCAAGTCAAACAAGTAATGAGGAAACAAACTCTTTAATGAAAGAAATATTTAGTTACAAAAACACACAGGGTGCGTGTTAAAAAACAGAACCAGTGACAAAAAATCTAATCAACAACAAGTTAAACACAACATTACATTCTGCACTTAAACTAACACACACAAAAAAAAACAATATTATCCAGTCAGGCATTTCATCAAACACATAGAGTTCATAAACTTTAATCGACAAATTTACATGCACAACACGATGATCTTTGTGGTGGGTCAAACTATAAGAACAAAGAGCATCACCACAGCAATCCAAATAAAAAAATGTTGCATTCAGTTTTATTAGCAACACCATGGAAACGACAATTAATAAAGTAATTAGCTTTTAGCATTGGAATCAACCATGGAGGACCAAAGTAACAAAGTAATCAGCTTTCTTGATTCTCCATTTTCCCAATAGGACTCACCTAATTAGATACAGTTTATGTTAGCATTCATCAAATAAAAAGTGGGTTTAATATAATAAACAAAAATACTTTCAATAAACTAATAAAGATTCAAATCTTTATGTAGTTTAAGAAAACATATATTACCGTAAGTTTGTTGAGGTTTAACTTGCAAGCTTCAATCTTTAACATGTTTTAAAGAAACCCAAATTAGATTAAAGGGAATAAGGGACCGACCTTTACTATTGTAGGCAAGAAGATCTTCTTTCATTATTTATTATTAAATCTGGGTTTTATGAATATGATGAATTCAAAATTGAAATTGAGTTTAAAAAATGAAAATGAGAGATTCTTAGAAAGGAAATAAAGAGAAAGGTAGAGAGAGATTACGGTACTTTGTGTCGGATGAAAGGAGGTTGAAGTGATAGGGGGAGGGCAATTACTTGAATGCCCTTGGATACAATATAATATCATTTTTTATTTAGGTGAACTGGCACAATAACAAACACATGTTAAGTTTGCATAGTTTTCACAATAAGGTAGGTTGTGATCATATACTTCCATTATATATATATATATATATATATATATAGAGAGAGAGAGAGAGAGACACACACACACACAAAGATAGAGAGGCTAGAAGCTTAGGTGTGAGAGCAAGACAATATTTTTTTACTAATAACTCATGAGTGGATTGTGTATTTGTGTTTGTGTTTAATGTGAAGTAGTTGCGTTTAATCATAACATCAGTAGGATTATTAACCGTGTGCTCCCCCTTCTCCCTTCTTCCCCCTTGTTCACATCAGCGTCATGTAACCCTTCCACCAAATCAAGGGTGTGCTCCCACTTCTCCTTCCATTTTTTTATTTTTATTTAATCTATTTAATTATATTTTTTATATTAAAAAAACATTAACATCTTACCCGCCCCTCCCACTCACCCATCTTCTCCAAATCTCATCCTGCAACTCATCTTCTTCATTACTTATCAACCCCTGATCATCATCTTCCACCCATACCAACCCCACCACCGTCCCCCTCCACAACCATTTTCTACGCTCCCACCAACCCCACCACTGTCCGCATCCACCCACCTCTCTCTCTCTCTCTCTAAAACCAGACACACACACATACCAAAATTTGAAGGGGGCGGGGCAGTGTTCCCCGACGGGAACTGGTGCTACCTCATCTCTCAGACCCCTTCTCCCTTCCCACACCCCTCATCCTTATTATGCATATAAGGGTACTCACGATGCCTTGCATGACAAAGACCATGCTGACTCGATGTCTGAATTGACTGCATCTGCTCCTGTTCCAATAATATACTAAGAGTAGAGGAAGGTTTTTGTACAAATGGTTCTTATCTTACAAATAGCACTTAACATGTGAAGTGAAGAAGGGTATTTTTTTATTATTTTTTTGAATTTTTTTTCAATATTGTTTAACATGTATTATAGTACTCAAATCTAGAAAAAATAAAATAAAAAAAATTAGTATAGTGTAACTACCTCTAATGATGTAATTATACTAAAAATATTTCTTTTTAATTTTTTTATATTATTTATCTAGAAAGCCTGTTTAAACACATGGGAAAAAAAATCAAAAAAAAAAAAAAATTCCCCCTTTACATCTTATGTTTAGTAGGTTAAACCATTTGTATTTGATCATTACTCTACTAGTAGGAATGCCCGCGCATTGCCGCGGGTACTTATGGTTTCTAGCGCCGTTGCGTGGCAAGTTTCACGTAATCTATTTTTAATACCAATTTGCTAAGACAATGAATATTGATAGTCATAAAGGCGGCTCTAGTAAGATGATCACGTGATGAAATGAGATACACAAGCAGTCAATAAATCTAAACTGACAATGTATGGGTTTTAACGAAACGTGCGAGATGTAACATGTCATTAGGATCAATTCATATTAGTGCGTATAATCTATCATTGCACCTTCCTGTACAACCAATTTTAAAGTTGAAAATAATATACAATGTATACTTTGATAGCATAACCTTCTACCGAGTCATTTATCTTTATTTTGTCACTGCAAAATCCACAATATTACAAACTTACCGCATCTTTGAATCAAAAGAATGCAGGAGGTTTCATGCATTTACAGAGGACTTAGAGCAACTTCCATCCATTTAACTTGTTCCTTTGTTAGACTCTAGCCAAATATATTTAACATTTTGAACCACTTGAACAGTTTGAGTAACAACACATTCCACAACATCAGCCATATTCTAATAAATCATTAATATGCGCTCATGTGACTTCCATGGACAGTAAGTAACAACTTTACTTGACTACATGTTAGAAGCATTCGACAACCCATCTTGTTTAACCTCATGGAAGATTAAGAATACTTGTTCTTGCAAAAAAGAATGCAAATTGAAATTTAAACCACATCTCAACACCAACCAATGAACCCATACAATTGTAACACCTAACACCAAAAATAAATTGAAATACAAAAATTTAAACAACATCTAGTCATTAACCTGCAGCAAGACTCAAAGTCTCTAGTGTTTTACTTCGAGCCCTAAGGAAAATCAAACAGCAAACCTAATTCATGTTATGCATTAAACAATAAAGGGTGAGTAATAAAAGATTGAGTAAGAAAATTAATATCAAATATGAAACCAATAAAACTTATAAAACAGATACCAAAAGAGGAACACATAATTTGCAAATGTTGCCTCCTGAATGAAAAATGCCGAGTATATAGAGGGTGGGACCGGAAACGTAGGGGCACATTCAATTCGTATATTCAATTTGCTCCAACCATTCAATTCACCAACGATTATGTATATAAAGTCTTCAATTATTATGATATTCAATTGCTAATGTATGTATAAAATTTAAGAACCAATATTTGCATATACAATATACGTACATATGCACTGAAACATTCATAATCTTAACAAAATTATAGGTATGTTGACCAAATTAAATCCATAGATGGGAAGAATTAGTAAACAACAATCACCATTATTTTAGTTTAATTCGTACTAGGTTAGAGTCCTGTGGGAACTCCCGGTTCACCCAAAAGTAAAATAAAAAAAAAGTAGGAAAATAAGAATTGTATTATGCAATTTGTTTTGGTTACTAAATGTTTGATGATGCAATATGTATGAATTTTGATGTTAAATGCAAAATGTCATCTAACAGTTTAATGTAACGAAATGATGGATATATCGAGTAAATAAAGTTTAATTTGACAACTGCAAACTACATAGCATACTATCACAATATCACACATTACATCATTTGGGTAATATCTATATTCTAATCATAACTAAGCTTAAGCATAGAACACTTATCATTTAGTTGGGGCTTAACGAACTTCAACCAATATCACACATTACATCATTTGGGTAATATCTATATTCTAATCATAAGTAAGCTTATGCATAAAACACTAATCATTTAGTTGGGGCTTAACGAACTTCAACCAATGGTCCATTTTCATTACTTCAATCAAAATCTTCCAAGTCTTGCTCATTGATAGCTGATTTTTCACATTCGAAGTTGTTATCATTGTCATCACGATCATCGGAGTGCAGCTCATTTTCAATAATTTATGAAAACCTCCACAATTGTATTCCATATTTGTGTTCTACGTAAAATATAGTTGTTGTAAAGATATGGATACGGTGATAAGTAAATCAAGAAACAATCCATAACCCACTTACTTGAATGGGTAGCTTAAATTTTACATGTTATCTCTCCAATGGTTCAAAGTTCAAACCGATTACATTGCTAAAACACAACTAATAAGAAAATGGGTCCAATGTCACATGCTGTAATATAAATTTTCTATATTTTATTAAAAAAATAGACACCAAAAGAATCAACCCCAGACCCATTTCAACATGTAGCCAAAATGACCCATTATACACACACTTTAAGCAGATCTTGACATGTTACAAAATGCCACCAAAAAACGTCATTATTTAAACTGTGTAAATATAGTACCTAACAATTAAAAATCTTAATAAATAACATCAAAATCATAATCAATCATTCAAATCAATGACATTAAAATAATCCAGGTCTGAAATTGCCTTACCCATTATATACAAATTATTATTGCCATCTTAAAATTAGCACACTTATTGAAACAAAGATGATGATTAACATTTAGTGACAATTGATTAAAGGAAAGTCGTAATATCAAAATGAAAGTCGGTGAACAATGTTAAATGAAATTCGTAATATCAGTAACTTCAATAAATAAGATTAAAAATCTTAATAAATAACATCAAAATCATAATCAATCATTCAAATTAATGACATTAAAATCATCTGCGTCTCAAATTGCCTAACCCATTATATACAAATTATTATTGACATCCTAAGTAATCATTGTTATTGAAGTAATATAATTCTTTAACAGAAAGTAACATTTTGAAAATTTATATTATCATTTAATTTCGTTGTTAAAATTGGTATGGCGATTAAATGATTTTATTATTTGTTAAGGTTTATATAGTATTGTTGTGTCTCAAACAATTCTGCAAAATCGGAAATACTCTGCCTCGATTGACGTGATCAAATAGGAATATTTATTTATATATTTGAATTATAAAAAATGGAAGGATTGGTAATTGACGTGAATTTGTCAACGGTTAAAATTAGCACAATCAAACTCAAAGACATAAAGTCAAAGAATTGGCCTCCATCAAATTAACAAAAACGTAAACAGTTTTTACTCAGATTGGGTCAACAATATTAAAATTAAGGTCGTAATATTCGTAATAGTATTGAAAATTATCTTGAATACATTATATATTTTAGGAAACTGTTAAAATAGATTTAAATTATATTTATTATTAAAAGAATAATAAAAGTGTAGGAAAATAAATGCACACTCCTATCTTTGGATTATATTTAAATTATAAACTGTTAAATAGATTTAATATTGTTAAATAGATTTAAATAAATATTTAAAAGAAAGTCGTATATGTTTAAATGAATATCGTTTCATGACAATTGATTAAAAGAAAGTATTTGAATTATAAAAAATGGAAGGATTGGTAATTGACGTGAATTGGTCAAAAACGCTTAAAATTAGCACAATCAAACTGAAAGACATATAGTCAAAGAATTGAACTCCATCAATTTAACAAAAACGTAAAAAGTTTTTACTTAGATTCGGTCAACGATATTAAAATTAAGGTCGTAATATTAGTAATAGCATTGAAAATTATTTTGAATACATTATATATTTTTGGAAACTGTTATATATATTTAAATTATATTTATTATTAAAAGAATAATAAAAGTTTAGGAAAATAAATGTACATTGTTATCTTCGGATTGTATTTAAATTATAAATGTTAAATATATTTAACGTTGTTAAATAGATTTAAATAAATGTTCAAAATCAATGACATCTTGTTGTGCAGCCTTAGTAACAAACATTTTGTGTTGGATTGAACACCATTTGAAGACACAATATTTGCCAATGGAAGTATCTTCTGATTAAAGCAAATCAGGTCATCCAATCACAGTAAACCTTTACAAAAGCATTATGTATAGAAATTTTAGAATGTGTAACTAATTATAAAATAAGAATATTGTAAACATAAATGTTGAATATGCAAATAACAAACCTAGCGACTTGAGAAACAATAATTATAAAATAAGAATATTGTAAACATAAATGTTGAATATGCAAATAACAAACCTAGCGACTTGAGAATATTGTAAACATAAATGTTGAATATGCAAATAACAAACCTATGCGACTTGAGAAACAGTAATCAAGACGATGAAATGGAGGAGGGTGAGATCAGGGACCATCCACCGGTTGTTCCCGTCGATGAGCAGTCCTCCGGTAACGAGTCAAACAGCTATGCGACCAATCAGCCCGATAATTCGCGCATCAATCATGGTGGAGTTGACCTTCCATCTAGGGATTTTAATAACGTTGGTGGTTCTTTTTTGAATTCAGTGGGTCAACACATGGGCCCAATGGCTGATGAGACTCCAACCTGTTTCACACCTACTGGGCCTAATAATAATTTTAATGGGCCGATGGACTTTTGTATTGGAAAATCTACCTCTATGGTTAGTAGGAAAAGGCCCAGGGCCTAATAATAATTTTAATGAGGAATCATTCTTTCCTCTAGCAGCTGAAGTTACTGGTGATAGGACTAATGTCCTTAGGTGTCCGAACCTTAATTCACAACAGATAGATAGAGGGGAAGGTGTTTCGGAAGGTCCTACCTCCAGGAGCGAACCGTTACAGGAGCCTCCGTTTGATACTTCACACGTTCCGGTTGAAGCTCCACATGATCCGATTGATACTTCACCAGGGGTTAACTTGAATGAACTGGCTAAAGAGGCTTCTATTATTAATTCGGAAATTGACGCAACTGTTAATGTATGTGCTTTCGTGGGTGTTGATTTGAAGCAATTTACAAGTGATGTGCAGAGGAGGTTGTCTCGAAGATTGGAGCTTCCGTTCATCATTGAACTTTCTCTCACTGAATGTCCGTGGGATTAGAAGGCAAGGGAAAGCGGATTGGGTGCGGAGCTTGAAACATGCTCAGGGTGTGGATTTTATAGCTATTCAAGAATCGAAGTTGCTGGATCCTCCGCAGCATCTTCTTTCTAAATGTTGGGGTAACTCTCAGTTTCATTACGATTTTGTTAATTCGGATGGGGTAGCGGGTGGTTTAATATCGTGGTGGGATCCTTTATGTTTCAAACAGTCACGCGCTATTAGATCGAAACATGTGCTGATTGTTTCTGGGTTTTAGTGCATTCGGGTGTTCATTTGAACATCGCGAACGTACACGCCCCTAACGAACCAAGTGAAAGACGGATTTTTTGGAAAGAGCTTTTATTTTTTAGGAGATCCCTTTGCGGTTTTTGGATGTTTTGGGGGGACTTTAATGATGTTACATGTCCAGAGGAAAGGGTGAACTCAGAATTTATTCCTCAAAACACTGCTGCGTTTAATGATTTTATTAGAGAAGCAGAGTTATTTGAGTACAATATGTGTGGCCATAGCTTCACCTATATGTCGAGCACAGGTGACAAGTTGAGTAAGCTAGACAGATACTTGGTTTGCAGCGATTTCTTGTCATCATGGCCGGTTGCGTCAGTGAAGGCTCTTTCTCGGTTCCTCTCCGATCACTGTCCAATTGTGCTGTTGTTGAACAATACGGATTTCGGGCATTCTCCATTCTGGTTTTTTAATTCATGGTTGGAGCTCCCCGGTTTTGAGAATTTTGTGAAGTCCATTTTGGACAGGTTCACGTTCTCGGGGCCTTCAGCCATGGCTTTAGCCACTAAGCTCAAATAGTTAAAAGGTCGGATTCGCCTATGGGTAAATGCGGAACGAAAACGGGACCTGAAATTTATTGAGGCTAAGAAGTCACAGGCGAATTTGGAGTTGTTAACTAAAACTCGAGCTTTGACTGTGAATGAATTAGAAAGTAGAGCCGAAGCAAAAAAAGTTATTTTTGATGAAGAGAGGATCAAAGCTATTGATGCAAAACAAAAGTCGCGGGTCAAATGGGCGATAGACGGTGACGAAAACTCGAAATATTTTCATGGCATCGTTCGTATGAATTCGGTTAGTAATCGCATTCTTGGGTTAAGCACTGAAGGGGGTTGGGTCTCTGATCCGATTATTGTGAAACACAAGATTGGAGTTTTTTTTAAAGACAAATTAAGCCTTAAAAGACTTTCTAGACCACCTTTTATTGTTCCTGATATTGGCCAATTGTCTGTTGAAGATTCAGAAGCTTTGGATATGGAATTCTCTATGGAAGAAATTAAGAGTGCAGTGTGGAGTTGTGATGGCGATAAGGCGCGCCTGGCCCGGATGGCTTAAATTTTATGTTCATCAAAAAAATTTGGGCGTCCCTCAAGGAGGATTTTTTGAAGATGTTCTCGGATTTCTATAATAACGGGTCAGTTTCTGAAGGTTCTTTCTCAGCCTTTATCGCCCTTATCCCTAAGGGTCTTGACCAACCGACTTTATCAGACTATCGGCCTATTAGTTTAGTCGGGGTTTTGAATAAAGTTCTCTCAAAGGTTTTAGTTATGCGCCTATCAAAGGTTATGCCTCGGATTATTTCGGAAGAGCAGACGACTTTCCTAAGCGACCGTTATATACTTGATGGGCCCCTAATTTTAAACGAGACCTTTTCTTGGTTAAAAAAGACGAAGAGGAAGGGATTATTCCTAAAGGTTGACATTGCCAAAGCTTTTGACTCGTTGCGGTGGGATTACTTGGACGACATTATGAGTCAATTGAATTTTTCTTCTAAGTGGCGAGGGTGGGTAATGTCTATCGTCTGCAATTCTCGTGCCTCCGTGTTGGTTAATGGTTCCCCCACGCATGAGTTTTCCTGTGAATGCGGTCTTCGTCAAGGAGACCCATTGTCTCCATTCCTTTTTATTATTGCAATGGAGGGTCTATCTAGAATCATGAGAAGGGCGACTTTCATAGGCGCCTGATGTGCTATGTATGGTATAAAAATAACTACCTAACATAGACACCTAGTAATATAAAACAGACTCAATTATACTAGACCACACGACAGACAAGTGTACCTATCAATGCAGTACAGACTAAGTAAGTCCGAGTATCGAACCCACAGGACACTACTAGAAAACAAAACTAGACTCGACTAAGACTTAAAATAAATAGTTTAAAAGTTTATTTTTGTTTTTTTAAATAATTAAATAAAATAAATAAAGCAATTAAATAAGGATAAATAAGCAGCAAGGGTAACTAAGGAAAGTATCAGGATAGGAAGGCTACTACCTAGGTCAAGAATCCTACATGCAAACTCACAACTCTCGGTAATGGAAAACTGAATGGCTTACCAGATTCTAAAGATAACTTAAGAAACCCTAAGACGTGCTAGATCTCCTCCCGGTCTCACCAATACACCCCAAAGAATCCTAAAGAATAAAACACTAGCTATCTAGCTCGGATCACCTCCCGGTCTCACCTCACTAAGAACGTAAAGGTACTCTAATGACTCGATCACCTCCCGGTCTCTCTAATCACAATACACCCGAAGATGTAAAGAAGTAATTTAATTGGGCTAACTATGACTTGGAATTGCAAGAAACTAAAGACAACTAGGATAGGATCACCTCCTAGTCTCACCCAAAACCTAACACCTAAAGCTCTAGACAACCCAACATTCCATCACCTCCCGGTCTCAAGAATGAAAGAATACCTAAGTCCTCTAAATTCTCTTATCAAGTTCCTATGGCTTTCGGATCCAAAACCACAAACTAAGCTACAAGCACCAAGCATGTAACCCTAATAATCATCCAAACATGAAAGAAATTCACTAAGACGATTATGGAACTCTAAAAAATAATAAATTAGACTTAAGTACGCACACACATCATAATAAACACCAACTAAATCGTTACCAAAACATTAACCATTCAAAATAATCCATAAACCGAAAGCTATAAATTAACACGCAGTCATCATACAACCTAGGTAGCCATAATATATTTAGCTAATAATAGTCATGGAGAACGAGAAAAACATAGGTTCAAAATAATAATAACACATAGTAGCGAGTATTTGAAAACACAAAGTAATCATAAATCGAAACTAATGTTTGAGGTAAACGAACCCAAGCCTTCACCAATCGTTCCAAGCCTTCCCCCTTTAATTCCTCTCTATTTGTTTAGACCTGCTGTCGTGATCTTCCTCTCTGGCGGTTGTTATGCTTCTGCTCGATGATCGTATATTCCTCTGCCTCTCCAAATTAATTTTTTCTTCTAACTAGAAGTGACCCCGCGCTACGCAGCGGGACAAACCAATTTTAAATGAAAGTTAAATAGAAATGTAGATGAAATAGAAATAATAACACCAATAAAAAACATAAAACTAAAATATTGTAAAAATAAAACAAAATCTTTAGTTTTCCCTAACGCCAATCGGTTCTAGGAGGCTTGGTTTAGTTTTGGCTCATCGTGGTTTCTAGCCCGTGTGGATTTGGCCAAATAACTTAAAAGAATCCAAACTTGTTTTAAACCCAAACTGGTTTGACAAAAAATGGGTTATCTCTACCTTATTTTTTATTTATAAGTACAAAAATTATTGTTGAGAAAATTCATTTAGTTCATTTAATTAGAATTATAAGTTTATTAAATAAAGTATTAATTAGTTAGAAGTTTATATTAAATAATGTATTAATTATTTGATGTAAATTACAATGATGTCCTTCTATAATGAAGTTAAATTACTTTGTTGCCCATCTAGAATGCACTATATAGTAAAGTATAGATATAGATATAGATATGTGTCCACCCCTTTATAATATTCCCGTAGGTTTTTTGACTCCTCCCATTAATGTTGGACTTTGACTTTAGGCCCAAGGCCTTTTCCTTTTCTTGGATTCCACGAGACAATTTTGTCTTTTTTTTCTTTATTATTATTACTAGCTTATACCCCGGGAGCATCCCGGGTTGAGAAATCTAAGTAAAGTGAATAAAATTAAAAATATCTAAACTATAAAAATGACATCTATGTATCAACTTACATTAGATACTTTAAAAAAAATACCAAAAGATCCATTTCACCTTACAACATCAACACCTAAAACAGAACATTAAGATCCTAAACACTTCAAAGGGACATAGATTGTTTAGCACCAATACATTCAGTCAAAGGTCTTTAACTGCATACAATAAGATTTGAGCTATTTCAGAATATGGTAGAAAAAGAAAACATATCAATTACGTGTTGGAGAGCGTCCCGGGTTGAAATATCTAATATAACATAATAAAATATATAATATGACAACATAATTAATGACTTGCCAATATATGATTAATGAATATTATTATTATTATTATTTTAAACAAATCTTTGTCATAACTTATCATATTTTAATATAAAAAAAGGGTAATTGGGTCGGGTATCACCTAATCCCAGGCCCGACCCGAACCCACATTTTTTTTAAACTAATTCCAAACCTGACACAATACCTGTCGGGTTACAAAAAATAGTCGTTTTTTCACCGTTTTTTATATAGCACTATGGTACTCGTTGGAAAGATAATAAAACGCTCGTTAATTTGGTGTAATTTTTTTCTTTAAAAAATCTTGTGTATAAAAGATATTAACGTTTAAAAGTTATGGGAGGAAACATTAGAGATAAAAATCTAATTTTGTTTTTAAATTTAAATTATTATTTTTCTAAAATAAAGGCCTTGCCACATGGGATGACACATGGCACACTCAATAAAGAGAATACCCTCTTTAAATGCCATGTCATTAAAATGGCTTTGGTTTATTATATGTATAGATTATTATTATTATTATTATTATTATTATTATTATTATTATTATTATTATTATTATTATTATTATTATTATAGATAGTATTATACTCGGTGCTCTAGACTTCGGTGTTCTTGACTTGACCAACGTTCCTCGTTTACGCTCCAACGTCTATGAACCCCTACTCTCTAATGTTCGTGTCCCGATTAGAAATCATTCGTTTTGAGCTCATTTTCCACGAACACCTATAAAATAATAAAATAAATAAATAATAAAACTGACACGAAACAAATACAAACTTGACCAAATAATATACAAAATACATAGGAAATTAGATGTGTTTTGTAACATATCAGCGCCTTTCACGGCATTCGTGTGGCTGGCTCGGGACCTCTTCTGTCCCATTTCATGTACGTAGACGATGTCGTTGTTTGCGGTGAGTGGTCTGAAATAAACGCTCTGAACTTGAGACGCCTTTTACGAGGTTTCTATCTAGTTTCGGGCTTAAAAATAAGTTCAAAAAAAGTTGTCTCTATGGGGTTGGGGTTGAAGAAAGTGAGGTCTCTCAACTTGCCGAGGTGATTAAATGTTCAACTGGTGTTTTTCCTTTTACTTATCTTGGGGTTCCGGTTGGTTCGAACATGAACCTGGTCCGAAGTTGGGAAGTTGTGATTGCGAAATTTCAAAGGCGTCTGTCATTGTGGAAGGCCAAAAACCTTTCGTACGGTTGTCGAATCACACTTTTGAAATCAGTTTTAAGTTCCTTTCCACTTTATTATTTTTCAATCTTTCGGGCTCCGGCTCAAGTAGTTACTACGTTGGAAAGATTAAGGAGGAATTTTTTTTGGGTGGCACCGAAGATGTGAACAAGATGAATTGGTTAGCATGTGTAACATTTCGCATTTAACTATTTATACGTTACGGATTAAAACGACAAGCCCTATTATTTTTGGTGATATTTTGAACCCCTATACAATGATAATTATATATCTATATGTGTATATATATATATAATAATAATAATAATAATAATAATATGTCAAAAAAAAAAAAAAAAAAAACCTTCAACTTCATTTGCCATATAGGCCCACTGAACAACCCAAACAACCGGCCCAAGTCTGAGCCCAAAGAAACCATCGGCCCACCAGATCCCTCCCTCCCCTTTCTGATTTAATCCAAAAAAACATTGTCTTTGCCGGGTTTCGAACCCGAGTCACAACACCCACACACACGCGTGTTACCCATCTGCTCCACACACCCTTGTTGATTTTTACCCAGCATTAATTGTATTTAAGCCCACTTTCAATTCTTCCTTTTTCTTCCCTGTTATCGTGCAGCAACAGATATGTTAATAGTTTTATAAGTTGACCAATCAATTACCATTTTAACACGGAATTTATCATAGTTGACTTAGGAAACGTGATTTTCGGTCATCTTCAAGCTCTATGATTGTCTATTACCATTCAATTATTCCCAATTATGTTCCAAAACGCGTCAACACTTATAACGAAGTCAAACATACCAAATTCAAGGACTCAATCGATGTAACTATAAATTGAACCTCTGCGAACATTCACAACTCGCTCATTCATCTTCCTCAACCATCAATTCCTCTGAATCACCCTCTAATCTTGATTTGCAATCGTGCTTTTGACTTTCAAGTTTGACTGATCAAAACGTCATCATAACAGCTTTGTAAGTTCAATTAAATTAGTGGGTTTTGATCATCGGCCTCTACAAAGTATTTACCCTATGTTTAATCAGATTAACATTGGGTAAATCGCTTGATTGCAGAAGCTAGGGCTCGTGGCTTTTGAATTGGGGATGAATTTGATTTCGCGTAATGTATTTAATTTATTTCAAACAAAACTTATCACAACCACAGGCCTAGGCCAAGTGGTTGTGACTGTTGCTTGTAACCAGGACCACCCGGGTTCGAGTCCCGGCTTGAACGACCATTTTTCTTTTATTTTCATCTTTTTAAACAAACTATAAATATATATATATTACATTAAATCTTGAAAATTCATTTTTAATTATTAAAACCTTTTTATAAATTCTAAAAAAAATTATTTTTAACAAATCTGATGTATAAGTTTCACCTACAATTTTTAGTTTTCTGAAATTTATTTATTTAATATTTATAATAATTAAATCAATTTTATGCTATTATATTTACAAAAATCCATTAAAATATCAAAACAATCTTATTAATTTCTACAAAAATTATCCTAAGTTTTTATAACATTAAGCTTTTCAGAAATGATTTTTATTTCTGAAAAATCATTTATTTAATATTTTTAATCAATTTTTGTTAGTTTTAATCATAATTAAATCATAATAAATCCAATTTTTAACATTTTTGCACCAAAATTTTATACAAATTATTTCTGATCATTTAGAACAGAAATATAATTTTTAAAATGTTAATTCTTTAATTTTAGTATTTTTAAGATATTAAAATTTAAGTTTGAGAATTTGTAATAAATAGATTTAAAAATCTATTTTAAAGAAAATAATTTTATAAAAATTATTTTTATACTTTAAGCACATTATTGGGCCATTTAGAATTTAAAATTTATAAAAAGGGATTTTTGGTTATTATTTACTAAATTTCTCTCTCTTGTCGAATATTTTTAATAATAATCAAACGAGCAATTATCCCCAAATTCGAAGCCCTAGAAACTTATACATTTATAGACTTGGCAGACTTAGACATATATATTACCTCATTATAGGGTGATACTTGATACATTGGGCAACACACTACTTTTCAAGAGATAACGTTTTGCTAAGGTGAGTTTACATAGCCCCTTTACTCTATTTTCACTATTTTCGGGGTGAAACATGTTTAAACATTTTATACTATCATTTACTCATATTTACTTGTGATTCAATTACATCATCATTCTATCATTTGACTGTAACAAAAAGACATAGTACAATCATTAACAATGATCAAGCCGCCTGTTTAGATTATAGCGCTATAGGTCTGACAAACCCATCCCCCGCATAGACTCAGGGATGATCGATAACAGTAATAACATTTAACTAACTTGCGAGTTAGTCATCAGTCGACACAAGGTTTGGTTGTACAAAGACGCATTGTTGCATGTCGGTATCATACTCTATCATCATACAACTTTGAATGTTGTACAAACTATTGTTATCATTTATTTTCAAAAACCTATGTATTCTCACCAACAATTGTTAACCCAAAATATTTTCAACTTAACATGTTTCAGGTTCTACTTACTTGAAGATTTGCTTGAAGATATGTGCATAGTTTTATTCAATTTGATGTACGAATCATTGTATGTAAATTATTTAAATCATTTAATGAAATTATTATTCACCATGAGCTACTGAACAATCATCACTACGTGACATCCCGATGTTTCCGCCATCGGTTGGGGTGTTACAGATTGGTATCAGAGCCATGGTTATAGGGAATTAGGTTATTAGAAAAATAATCTAGTCTATAACCATAGGACTTAATCAGTACTTGCTTCTTTACTTGCTAATCTCTATCTCCCTCCTACTTCTTACCCCTACTATCATCCTTACAAGAAGATGCTCTACATCACCAGACCTACTCTTAGACTAATAGGACAAAATCCTCAGGTTTAACCTGAACCACCTTGAGATCTCGTCGAAGTTCTAGATTTTAATAACGAACACGTGCAATCTGGAAGGGTGAACGCCTGTATTCTGAGTCTTCTGTCTAGGCTGGCATTGCGCATATATCCCAATCAGACGAGGGACCCGGATGCCTACCTGGGAATTCTCGGGATGAGTGTTCACTTATAGGCTAAAGCATGTCTTCATATGTTATTAGAATTTAGAATCTTTGATAAGTCCACGTTTTCGTTTATTCGTTTTAATTAATGAATAAATGATTACATTCCTTATATAATCTCATTCATTTCATTGTGTCTATTACAGATCATGCCTCCACGTCGCAGCACTCGCAACAGCAATGGTGAAAACCACGAAGAAGGTGGTGACAACCATAACCATGACCAAGTTCCTAACCA
Source organism: Ambrosia x helenae (assembly GCA_030844895.1). Classification (NCBI taxonomy): domain Eukaryota; kingdom Viridiplantae; phylum Streptophyta; class Magnoliopsida; order Asterales; family Asteraceae; genus Ambrosia; species Ambrosia x helenae. The sequence goes on from CM061223.1 coordinate 79,411,187, forward strand.
CAACAACAATGGTATCGATGCTCAACTGGCTGGAATCATTTCTCAACAAATGGCGCAGCAAATCGCAACTCTGGTTCCCAACTTACTAGCTCAAGTCATCCAGTTGAACGGCAACGGGAACGGCAACGGCAACGGGAATGGAAATGGACACCACAACGGAAATGGTCTCCCAGCCTGCACCCTTAAGCATTTCAATTCTTGTAACCCCCCAAAGTTTAGCGGTGAAGAAGGAGCTACAGGACTCCTCCAATGGTTTAAGGGTATTGAGAATACCTTCATCAACAGTGAGTGCCCCGACAACTTTAAGGTCCGTTATGCCATGAGTGTTCTTCACAAACGAGCACTCACTTGGTGGAATGAAGAAAAGCGTACCCGAGGAGCTGAAGTTGCACTTACTATGACGTGGGATCAAGTCAAGGAGATAATGAAAGATGAATTTTGCCCACGAAACGAGGTCAAGAAATTAGAAGACGAGTTCCACACCCTTGCTCAGGATAGTGGGGAAAACCTTGCCTACAATACCCGCTTTCACGAGCTTAGCTTATTGTTACCCCACAAAGTCACTCCCCTGCCGGTAGCCATCGAGAAGTACATCGGTGGTCTGCCCATGCAAATCCAGGATATGGTGTGGGGAAGGAATCCTACCACCTTGGAGGAAGCCAAACGTTTAGCAGCTACCTTAACTGATAATCACGTAAAGAACGGGACCTTAGTTCGGAAAGGCAATAAAACAAGTATTGTAGCCGCGGTAACCACTGAGAACCAGAAACGTAAGACCAGGGATCCTAATGCAAGCCTCACTCCACAAGCTTCTAAGAAGAAACCTTATACAGGAAACCACCCATTATGTAATACCTGCAACCGACATCATCCCACTGCTTCAGCATGTCGCTTATGCACCAATTGTGGAAGGTATGGCCATCTGGTCAACACGTGTCGTGAGACCCCAAATCCAAATGCCAACCAACCCACCAACCCTGCTCAAGCTGCTAACCCTAATCAATACAACTATGGTCAATGCTATGAATGTGGAGACCCAAATCACTTCCGTAACCGATGCCCTAAACTGAACAGAGATCAAGACCCTCCAGCTACTTAAAGCCCTACCATTTGAATAATGTCTACTTTCTCTTTAATTCCATGTATTGCACTTTTGATTCAAATAATAAATCCAAGTATTATCATAACATTTGTGTGCATGCTTGTTTGTGAACTAATTGCTATATCTATAATCATACTTGCTTGTACAACAATTAGTTAACTACCAAACAACCAGCTTAACGATTGGTAGAGGTCATCATGTTTTTCCAACAGTCGGGAGAGGCCCTACCACCTACTCAACGACTGGCGGAGACTATCAGACCTGCTTAACAATCGGTAAAGTCATAAAAGGGCGCAAAACCCTAATGTAAGGTAAATTGGTAATTACGGTCCGGAACGTAATCATGAATTTACAGGTACGTTAAGGTAGTGTGAAATTTTATCAAGGTTTTCGGTAGTTGGCCAATTGTAACCTTGGTTTTCCCTTAACTTCGGGACGAAGTTCCTAAAAGTAGGGGAGACTGTAACATTTCGCATTTAACTATTTATACGTTACGGATTAAAACGACAAGCCCTATTATTTTTGGTGATATTTTGAACCCCTATACAATGATAATTATATATCTATATGTGTATATATATATATAATAATAATAATAATATGTCAAAAAAAAAATAAATAAAACCTTCAACTTCATTTGCCATATAGGCCCACTGAACAACCCAAACAACCGGCCCAAGTCTGAGCCCAAAGAAACCATCGGCCCACCAGATCCCTCCCCCCCCCCTTCTGATTTAATCCAAAAAAACATTGTCTTTGCCGGGTTTCGAACCCGAGTCACAACACCCACACACACGCGTGTTACCCATCTGCTCCACACACCCTTGTTGATTTTTACCCAGCATTAATTGTATTTAAGCCCACTTTCAATTCTTCCTTTTTCTTCCCTGTTATCGTGCAGCAACAGATATGTTAATAGTTTTATAAGTTGACCAATCAATTACCATTTTAACACGGAATTTATCATAGTTGACTTAGGAAACGTGATTTTCGGTCATCTTCAAGCTCTATGATTGTCTATTACCATTCAATTATTCCCAATTATGTTCCAAAACGCGTCAACACTTATAACGAAGTCAAACATACCAAATTCAAGGACTCAATCGATGTAACTATAAATTGAACCTCTGCGAACATTCACAACTCGCTCATTCATCTTCCTCAACCATCAATTCCTCTGAATCACCCTCTAATCTTGATTTGCAATCGTGCTTTTGACTTTCAAGTTTGACTGATCAAAACGTCATCATAACAGCTTTGTAAGTTCAATTAAATTAGTGGGTTTTGATCATCGGCCTCTACAAAGTATTTACCCTATGTTTAATCAGATTAACATTGGGTAAATCGCTTGATTGCAGAAGCTAGGGCTCGTGGCTTTTGAATTGGGGATGAATTTGATTTCGCGTAATGTATTTAATTTATTTAAAACAGAACTTATCACAACCACGGGCCTAGGCCAAGTGGTTGTGACTGTTGCTTGTAACCAGGACCACCCGGGTTCGAGTCCCGGCTTGAACGACCATTTTTCTTTTATTTTCATCTTTTTAAACAAATTATAAATATATATATATATATATTACATTAAATCTTGAAAATTCATTTTTAATTATTAAAACCTTTTTATAAATTCTAAAAAAAAATTATTTTTAACAAATCTGATGTATAAGTTTCACCTACAATTTTTAGTTTTCTGAAATTTATTTATTTAATATTTATAATAATTAAATCAATTTTATGCTATTATATTTACAAAAATCCATTAAAATATCAAAAAAATCTTATTAATTTCTACAAAAATTATCCTAAGTTTTTATAACATTAAGCTTTTCAGAAATGATTTTTATTTCTGAAAAATCATTTATTTAATATTTTTAATCAATTTTTGTTAGTTTTAATCATAATTAAATCATAATAAATCCAATTTTTAACATTTTTGCACCAAAATTTTATACAAATTATTTCTGATCATTTAGAACAGAAATATAATTTTTAAAATGTTAATTCTTTAATTTTAGTATTTTTAAGATATTAAAATTTAAGTTTGACAATTTGTAATAAATAGATTTAAAAATCTATTTTAAAGAAAATAATTTTATAAAAATTATTTTTATACTTTAAGCACATTATTGGGCCATTTAGAATTTAAAATTTATAAAAAGGGATTTTTGATTATTATTTACTAAATTTCTCTCTCTTGTCGAATATTTTTAATAATAATCAAACGAGCAATTATCCCCAAATTCGAAGCCCTAGAAACTTATACATTTATAGACTTGGTAGACTTAGACATATATATTACCTCATTATAGGGTGATACTTGATACATTGGGCAACACACTACTTTTCAAGAGATAACGTTTTGCTAAGGTGAGTTTACATAGCCCCTTTACTCTATTTTCACTATTTTCGGGGTGAAACATGTTTAAACATTTTATACTATCATTTACTCATATTTACTTGTGATTCAATTACATCATCATTCTATCATTTGACTGTAACAAAAAGACACAGTACAATCATTAACAATGATCAAGCCGCCTGTTTAGATTATAGCGCTATAGGTCTGACAAACCCATCCCCCGCATAGACTCAGGGATGATCGATAACAGTAATAACATTTAACTAACTTGCGAGTTAGTCATCAGTCGACACAAGGTTTGGTTGTACAAAGACGCATTGTTGCATGTCGGTATCATACTCTATCATCATACAACTTTGAATGTTGTACAAACTATTGTTATCATTTATTTTCAAAAACCTATGTATTCTCACCAACAATTGTTGACCCAAAATATTTTCAACTTAACATGTTTCAGGTTCTACTTACTTGAAGATTTGCTTGAAGATAGGTGCATAGTTTTATTAAATTTGATGTACGAATCATTGTATGTAAATTATTTAAATCATTTAATGAAATTATTATTCACTATGAGCTACTGAACAATCATCACTACGTGACATCCCGATGTTTCCGCCATCGGTTGGGGTGTTACAGCATGGGAGAAAGTAGTGGCTCCAATTGAATACGGGGGTTTGGGGTTGGGTTCTCTTAGAGACGCGAACTTGGGTTTGCTATCTAAATGGTGGTGGCGTTTAAAAGATAATCAAAATGCTGTATGGAGAAAAGTTGTTTGGTCCATTCATGCGTCAGGGAGGAGCTGGAACTATATCCCAATGAAGTTATCAATCGGTGGTATTTGGAAACAAATCGTGGGTATTCCAAGTGTGTTGAGTCGGTCGAATATTGGTTTGCAACATCTTGTGAAAGCGAATTTGAAGTGTGGCGACTCCATCTTATTTTGGCATGATTGGTGGGCCTCGGATAACAGCTTTGTAAACAAGTACCCGGCTCTATATGCACTCGAAAAGAACCGGCTCTGTTATGTTGAGGATCGCTGCACAGGTGACCATGCTTCTCCACATTGGTTGTGGGATTGGAAGCGCACCAACCTTGATAATTCTGAACAGGTAGAGTTCAATAATCTCATGGCTGATTTGGAGGATATTAGATTGCAAGATGGTAAGGATTCATGGACATGGACTAGTGGGTCAGAAGTGGGCTTTTTTGTTAAGGGTATGAAGCGTTGCCTTTTCGATGCTACAAATCAATTACAAAGGTCCGATTTTGTGTGGTGTAATTGGGTGCCAAAGAAAGTGAGTATTGTTGTGTGGCGGGCATTCCTTGACAGATTACCAACCGCGGAGGCTCTGGCTCTGCGTCACATACCAGTGGACTCACAGGTATGTAGGAAGTGCGGCGTGTCGGTGGAAACGGTAGAACATTTATTTACTGGTTGTCCGGCTCTATCGGATGTATGGCAGACCATCTTCGACTGGTGTAAGGTCCCGCGGGGCTTTGCATTTCATGTCAAGGACTTGATTCTTTTGCATCTATCGGCCATGACTGGGAAGCGGCAACGAAAGACGTTTCACAGGATAATTCTCATTGCCTTTTGGAGTATATGGTGAGCCAGAAACGAGCTCTTTTTCAATGATAAACAAGTGTCGGTAACGAGACTCCTAGACGAGATTGAAGTTATGTCATTCTTATGGATTACAAATAGAGGTAGAATGTCAAACATGTCGTGGGATTCTTGGGGTATGTTTGATACTCATCGGATGGGCTAGGATAGCGTTTATATTGTTTGGGCATTCTCTTGTATTCTGCGAATTGTTGTATTGTCGGGTTTTTCCCCGGGTTTTGCCCGCTAGTTTCTTGCTAGCCTATTAATAAAGTTGTTGGGCGTTCAAAAAAAAAAACGTAATATTAGTATTAGTATTATGTATATAAAGTCTTCAATTATTATGATATTCAAGTGCCATTGATATTCAAGTTAACTAACTTATCAGCTCCCACATCATTAAGAATTTCATTTGACACCATTCAATATATGATTCAATGCTGGAATGGTTTAAAAAACTTTTGGGATCAAAGGTTGTGCAGCATTAGTCATTTTTATAATATCTATCAAATGTTGTACATTAAAGGCAAAATTGGAAGAAATTGGTAAAAATGATAAGAATGACTTGAGACTCGTTACATACCATCTTAAAAGGATGGTAAAATTACTACTTTGTACATCGAATTTCTTTAATATAGTAATATAGATATAGATTAATAATTGCTAATGTATGTATAAAATTTAAGAACCAACATTTGCATATACAATATACGTACATATGCACTGAAACATTCATAATCTAAACAAAATTACAGGTATGTTGACCAAATTAAATCAATAGATGGGAAGAATTAGTAAACAGCAATCATCATTATTTTAGTTTAATTCTTATAAGCGTTGGGTAGGGTTACACTGTTACAGCAAACATTCAGTTAAAATGCGTAATCAAAATACGTAATAAAAATCGAATTGATTTCTCATATCCTCCATCTTCTTCTTTATCATCTCTATGAACCGATTTGTAATTCATCTATAACACCACGAGAGAAGTATATGGGGAGCTTTAACGATTACGTGGTCAAGGCAGATTATGCGTTCAAGGTCGTTTTGACAGGGGACTTAGACGTCGGTAAAACAAATCTTTTGTCGCGATTCTTGAAAAACAAGTTCAGCTTCGATTCTAGAACCACCATCGGGGTCGAACTTACCACATATTGCATCAAAGTTGATGGCAAGATCATCAAAGCCCAACTCTGGGACACTGGGGATAATATGTAAAAAAATGCAATAATTTATAAAATTATAAATGAATATGACCCTCGTTGATGCTCATTTATTTTGTAGTGCGATCTATTAACAACCTTTTAACAATGTGAATATGACAGGTATCGCGCCGCAGCAAACACATACTATCGTGGAGCTTTAGGTGTATTGATCGTATACGATATCACACGTAAGGTAACGTTTGGAAACGTTGAAACATGGCTTAAAGAGGTTCGAGATCACACGGATCAAGACGTCGTGATCATGCTCGTGGGGAACAAAGCCGATCTAAGAGACTTACGAGCAGTTCAAACTGTGGATGCAAAGAGATTTTCGGAGCAACACAACACCTTTTTCATGGAAACATCGGCTTGCGAACCCTTAAACGTTGAGAACGCTTTCACACAAGTATTGACTCGGATTTATCATGTCGTGACCAAGAAGGCCCTCCACTACTAGAAAACTGAGCAATTGCGACCGCATTTCTGGTTGCAAAACGGTTGCAATTGCCCTTTTGCAACCGTTTTACGACTAGAAATGTAGTCGGAAAAACACTCGACGCAAATGCCCTATTGCGACTAAGTTGCGACCGCTTCTACTTTTTGCGACTCGGATTTCGCGACTGTTAGAATGATCGCAAATATTGCGACCGCCACTTTGTTTTGAGACGATCATGTTGCGATGTTTTTGCGATCGCATGAATTGCGACTGTTTTGCGACTGCTTGCATTTTACAAAATTGCGACCGTCTTTGCAGTCGCAAAATGTATTTTGTATTATTTTTTTATTATTTTTTAGCCGTATGCTATTTTGACCTGCTTAATGTCATATTTTTTAAATTTCAGCATTTATCAAATTTTCACAATTATATAAAACATTCAACTTAAAATATCCAATACCCGAGTTATTATAACAAGATACATATTCAAAATAAAGTATTTATATCCCAAGTCTATGATTAGATTCCTTGAAACCTAACTTTTAAAAATTCTTCAACGTTTGCCATTCTTTCGTTCATAGCCTCTTTCTCCGCCTTATCTTTCTCTTTTTCCATCACCAACTCCGCAATAATTCCGTTCAGCCTTTCTTTCTCTTCTTCTTTTTCTTTCACTATATCTTGGATGATCACGTTCAACTTTTCAATCTAATAAACCAATGCAAAGTGTTAAGATCAAATTTATTAAATCAGCATACACATTAATAATATTTACTACAACTCAGACATTCACAACCTTCTCTCCAAACCATCAAATCCATGTAAGTCTCAAATTCATCTTATTACATAATGTGAAAAATGCTATTGAAAACTATCCTTCATAACATATATTTGGGATCCAAAAGTTATTATCTTTGGTAATATTCATCTTATATTTAGTACTGTGATATACAAATAGATTATAACTTTTTTGTAATTTGACATTTCTCTAGTGCATTCTGCTAAAAACACATAAAAAATCATATAAACACACAAACGTTCCGACAATTAGACTGGAGTTCTACTAATATGTTTTTATTTGCGATCATACCCACCCCAGCTGAACTGTACAGAACACTAGAAACTAATCTGAACAATTAGCTGAACAAGTAATTTCATTTAGAACAAGTGTAACTATACAGAACACTAGAAACTAATCTGAACAATTTGCTAGTTTTATGGTTCACAAATAACTTTCATCTGCTAGTTTTGAATTGTATCTGAAATTTCATTTAGAATCATAATTAATGCATCAACCTTTTATTAAAAAACGGTAACTGTTTAAAGGCCAACATAATTCACTTTAACACTGTTTAAATAACTCCAATATCCATGTAAATCTAAATAGGAGCTTGACTAGAGGCAACTACCTGGTAACTACCATTCATCCAGGGTAATGAGATAGGTGTATTGGTATGTTACCAGGTATGAGATTAATTATAAAATGGTTCACGGCTACGAGATAGGCATGGTATAGCTGCAATAGAAAAACAACATATAATGCAAATAATGCAGAAATTCAGATTCAAATAATTTTCCCCAAATCACTTGTTCAAACTACATTGTTTTTTATCTAGCAATCTAGGTTAGCTTTCAACCAAAAGGGCAAATATCACTCGCTGAAACAACAATCCACAGTTACAAACGGAGCAGAGAGATTCTCGAACGCACAGGCATATTCACATCTTAAAAGAATAAACATACCTCGTGGTCTTGTCTACCATGTAGATATTGGTGACTAATATTGCTTAATCCATACACTTTGCCTCTATTCTTTCCCCCGACAGCTCGGTACCACAAGTCTTGGTCAAATTTTGGGTGTTGGCTATCTTTTTTCCCATACTTCTCCACAAGATATCCCTCATTTTTCGCCTATTGGTATGAAAATATAAATATGAAATAAATGTAATTTTATTTTTGTAAAACTTACCAAACCCTACATGAAGTGAAGAAACTTACCAAAGTTTCATGTGCCCTATCATCAACCCACACCGATCTTTTTTCTTGAGCAGTCCCTTGTAATTCAAAGTCCTCTAAATCAACATCCTCCAAATCAATGTCCTCAACTACTGAACTACTACTACCGAGGTCTTTATCAAACGGCCTGCTTCCTTTTCTGAATGGATCCTGACACATCAGCAGCATTTTCGGATTCGCTGTGCACAGAATCAGGATCACTGAACCTGTTCTCTGCATCTTTATCGCGCCCTCTGTCACTTGACTCATCTTCATCTACAAAAGTAAATAAAAACTAAAAAACTAGGCAAAATAGAAATCGAAAGGTAAATATATTGTCGAGATATTAATCTGAGTCCAAATTATCAACTTTGAGAAAGTCAAATCCTCATGCTCGTGTTCAGAGTCTGTCATATTATCAAGATCTTCTGTTTTTTTTTTTACTTCCAAATATTTACCTTATATACTATGGAACGAATACATATGTAAACTACTTTATAGCTGGAAATCAAGAAGGGTCGTAGTAGGGAGCGTATGGTTTACATCTTTTCAAGGACGATGCCTTTAGCATGAGAAGAACCAGCAAATGACTTCTTCCATTCGTTACCAAGGTGAGATTTCTTGTATGATTTGTCAGCCCACCTTTGCCTTGCGGTGGGACTTCAACTTACGACCCGCTCCCATTCCATGTGTCTTCCTGCAAGTCGTGTAAAAGTTAATACAAGTTAAAAATAGACCAATTATCTACATATTTAAAAAGGCTTCATCTTTTTCCACCTGCGTTTAGGGGTGTACAAAAAACTCGCGGCTCGAGGCTCGCTCGAAACTCGCTCGAAAAAAGCTTGAAAAAAGCTCGGCTCGAAGAGGCTCGTTTTGTTTTCGAGCCGAGCCGAGCTGGCTCGTTTTGTAATCGAGCCGAGCTCGAGCCAGGGGTGTTCAGCTCGTGGCTCGGCTCGATGGCTCGACTCGTGGCTCGACTCAATGGCTCGGCATATGGCTCGACTCAGGCTTGTGTATGTGTAATTAATATATAGATGAAACTAATATATTTTGGCTTCAAACCTAATTCTAAAATTCAAAATTTGAAAATTCCGCTCATACTACCTATCTACCCCATCTTTTCATAATAAATAAACCATAACTTAGAAAAAGAAAAAAAAATATACATGATTATGTGTAATTTTATTGTTTTTTATTTAATAAATATTTGTAAAAATAATAAAAAAATATAACGAGCTGGCTCGAGCCAGCTCGAGCTCGGCTCGAACATTTACGAGCCGAGCTCGAGCTCGACTTTTCAGCTCGACCAAAAAAAACAAGCCGAGCCGAGCTGGCTCGGTTTAACTTCGAGCTCGAGCTCGAGCTGGGCCTGGCTCGGCTCGACTCGGCTCGTGTACAGCCCTACCTGCGTTCTCGTTGCTGATGCGTCTGGTGTCAAATTTATTGATAAATAAAGTCTTAAACCATCATATACTCATAAACTCAAACAGAAGAAAACGACATAACTTAAACAAAACAGTATAATTTACAAGTTCGGGTTTAAAACTATGCTTGCCCAAAAGGAAATAAATTTTAGAAAAACACTTATTCATGAAAGCTTTACAAAAAAAAAAAAAAAAAAAAAAAAAAAAAAAAAAGTTAAAAGGCCTTAAACAATTATGTTCAGGTATTAATAGTACTTTAATTTAATTTAATACATGTAGTTATGTAGACATCAAATTGGACATAGAATGATTGAATTTCCAAATAAGTGGACCGTATCAAGATTAAATTATTATTATTATTATTATTATTTTTGACCGGCCAAACACCCACTGAGCGCCCCCCAGTGGCCATACACAAGGGCTCAACTGGCCCACTTCAGACCCAGAGGGCATTTAGAAAATCCCAGTGCGGGAAACCCCAAGACTCGAACCCGAGACCTTGGGGGGAAAACCCTCACACCTCCACCACTCCGCTGTGGCTTCATTGGCAAGATTAAATTATTTAGTGAGGAGAATGAGGTCCATTTATTCATACCAAAAAGTGAAAAAACCATACTTCATTAGTTTTATAACTTGTCATGTATTGTGTATACTATAGACAACTACTTGATGCTGCATCAGCGCTAGAGTGCCAACCATTAACGTTTATTTGTCAATCTAGTAAATTATGTACACAACGAACATAAATTCTTCAAGTAATGGAATAAAAAGAGTAATCTGAGTCGTACAGTTTGACAAGCTAACTCAGTAGTTTGTACTTCCGTCCAAACATCACTCGCCTTTTAGTAACTCAAATAGGATAAAAGTGACCTAAGCAAAAGATTTAAACAAGTATAAATTACTATTTTTGAATCCTAATTATGAACAGATTTATAGCCAAACAAGTTTCAAGTCATTACTCATTACTATATATAATGTTCAATAAAGTAACATATTATCTAATACTCCTAATAAAATCAAATCATAACCAATAATAGTTAAACCAATACCTCTTCATTCTATTTAAAGCTTGAGGACTAACCTCAGCCTTAACCCCAGGCTTCCTCCTCTTCTTCAAAACCTCATTCCCACACCACATTATCGTGACATCCCCACACCACATTATCCCCTTTATCAACTGCCCTGAACCTACCGCAATCGCCCGCTAATCACAATATGTTAGTATAGTTTTGGAATTAGAGTCATAAATGTAATAATTGTAAAGTCAGGGACTAATTCTGTCAAGTCTGTAAAGTTCAAAAGGTTGTTAGAAGTTAGTTACTACTAGCCGTTGTATAAATACCAAGTGATAATAATGAATGAGGTAGCTTGGTTTTGGTGAATTCTCTCTTCTGTTATTCTTTTATCATTTCTGAGCTATCAAGTGGTATCAGAGCCACAAATCCTCTCGACCTGACCACCACAACCGCCTATTTCCGACCACCAACCGCCGTTGTAACTAACTCCGGCCACCGTCAACCACCGTTATTCGTTTTTTCCGCTCCATTTTCTTTTCTTCTTCGATCTATAATCATTTCATTTTCATTTCGCCGGTGTGATCAATCGTGATTACATCATTCCATTGATTGATCAATTTGTGATCAATTGATTCCTGAAAACATCAAAATTTTTCTAATTCTTTCTGCAACTTTTCTTCAATCATCATGACAACCCGTAATCAAACCGTTGAACAGAAAATCCAAGAACATGATAACACTTTGAATCGGTTGGAAGCAACAGCTGGTAAGAATTTAACTGAAATTGAAGGTCTCAAGAGTTTTACAATCAAGAACGCCGAGAATCTTGCATCAATGAAGACACAGCTTGAGAACCAAATGAATGAGATATTGAAAACCATCCAATCCTTGAATAATAATAATAAGCATAATGATAATAATAATAATATGGTTCAATCCAATTCTGGACTGAATCATAACTCACATCACAATCGTTTGACTAAAATTGACTTTCCTAAGTTCAATGGAGTCAATGTTGAAGGATGGATTTGTAGAGTTGAACATTTCTTTGTAATCGATTCAACTCCTGAGAATTTGAAGGTTCGACATGCAATTGTGCATATGGAGGATATAGCCTTATTATGGCACCAATCCTTTGTCCAGTCTAGAGGAGGAAGTATTGAAGGAGTCAGTTGGAATGAATATAAGAATGTTGTGTCTGCAAGATTTGGGTTGATTTTGAATCAAGATGCAATGGGTGCATCAGCAGCCATTAGACAGACTGGTACTTTAGATGAATTGAATCAGCAGTTTGATATGGCTTTGACAAAGGTAACCATTTGTGATGAATATGCTGTAAGTCTGTATTTGAGAGCCTTAAAGCCTGAAATTGGATTTCAAGTCAGAATGCTGAGGCCAAGAAACCTACCTGAGGCTTATCTCCTTGCAAGAATGCAAGATGAAGCATTAGCAGCCATCAATCCTCCTCAAACTAAAAGTAACAGGACCACTTCTTGGAATAACCATAATAATAATACTAATAAGCCATTTCCTGTGGCAAACACTAATAAAATACCCCTATTACCGAGCCCAAAACCCCTTAATTCCAGAAGATGGACTTTAACTCATAAAGAAATTGAAGAGAAAAAAGCTAAGGGTGAGTGTTTTGGATGTTCTGAGAAATATTCTTAGGGACATGTTTGTAAGAACAAACAACTCTTCTCAATTGAGTTGGTTGAAATGGACATGGAAGAGGAAGAAGTTGAACAACTGAACTACAATCAAATCATGGCTCAAAACATTCAAGAACCCAAGATTTCTTTGAATGCAATGATGGGATTGCCTTCTTACTCTACCATGAGGGTAAAAGGGTCAATTGGCACCAAGATTCTGCAAATTTTGACTGATTCTGGTTCTAGTCACAATTTCTTGAATGAACAACTGGCCAGAAAAATGCAGTGTCCCACTGTGACTATTGCTGAAGTGAGTGTAGTGGTAGCAGATGGTAACAAGATTGTCTGCACTCAGATGTGTCCAAACTTTCAGTGGAAGATGCAAGGTAATTGGTTTAAAGCTGATGTAATTTTGATTCCTTTGACTAATTATGATATGGTCTTAGGAGTCCAATGGTTGCAAACCTTGGATGATATTATTTGGAATTTTAAGGAATTAACAATGAAATTCAAAGTGGGAGAGAAATGGATAGAATTGAAGGGCATTGAGAATAATGAGGTGTCAATGTGTAGTGTGGAAACAATGGACACTATGCTGAAACATACTGAGTTTGTGTCCTCAGTACAGCTGTTTAGTTTGCAGACTGTTGAGGATAGTTTTCAACATGACACAAAAATAACTGATACTATTGCCAATGAAGCCTTAGATGAACTCTTAAAGAAATATGATGATGTGTTTGTTGTCCCAAATGTACTCCCACCCAAAAGAGAGTGTGATCATAGGATTTGCCTTAAAGATGAGAATATAACCATTAATCAGAAGGCCTATAGGTACCCTGCAGGTCAGAAAGATGTCTTAGAAAACCTAACTAAGGAGTTGGTAGAAACTGGGGTTGTAAGAAACAGTAAGAGCTCTTTTGCTTCTCCTGTGGTCTTAGTGAAAAAGAAAGATGGATCATGGAGGTTTTGTGTTGATTATAGGCAACTCAATGAGGCAACTATTAAAAACAGATTTCCCATTCCTTAATAGAAGAGTTATTAGATGAGTTAGGGGGAGCAATTGTTTTTTCTAAGTTGGATTTAAGAGCAGGGTATCATCAAATCAGAATGGATGAGAGGGACATCCATAAAACAGCCTTCAAGACTCACCAAGGGCTGTTTGAATTTGTGGTAATGCCATTTGGTCTTACAAATGCACCTGCCACATTTCAAGCTTTAATGAATGAGACCTTTAAGCCATTGATGAGGAAAACAACTTTGGTATTCTTTGATGACATTTTGGTCTATAGTCCATCTATGGGTCAACATGTGCAAGACTTAGAACAGGTGCTGATGCTGTTAAGAAAGAATACTTTGTATGCAAAAAAATCAAAATGTTCATTTGGAGGGCAATCTGTGGAATATTTGGGTCATCTTATTTCTGGCCAGGGAGTCCAAACAGATCCAAACAAGATAAATGCAGTCAAAGAATGGCCAATTCCACAGAATATTAAACAACTCAGAGGTTTCCTTGGGTTAGCTGGCTATTACAGGAGATTTGTTAAAGGATATGGCATTGTTGCTAAGCCATTGACTGAACTTTTGAAGAAGGATGCTTTTCTTTGGTCCTCTGCAGCTCAAGCTGCCTTTGAACAGTTAAAAGAGGTATTGATTTCTGCCCTGTGTTAGCTTTACCAAACTTTGAAAAAGATTTTGTAGTGGAAACTGATGCATCCTCAAAGGGATTGGGGGCTGTGCTTATGCAAGAGGGTCACCCTTTAGCATTTATAAGCAAAGCCTTATCATTAAGACAGCAGTCTTTGTCAGTTTATGAGAAAGAGCTTTTAGCAATTCTCATGGCTGTCAAACAATGGCATCACTATTTGATAGTTAAAAAGTTCCTTATTAAGACTGATCACAAAAGTCTTAAGTACCTTTTAACTCAAAAGATCACCACTCCCTTACAACAAACATGGCTAGCCAAACTGATGGGTTACCATTATGAGATTGTTTATAAACAAGGATCTGAGAATGTAGTTGCTGATGGGTTATCAAGAGTACCTGATATGGCCTTGTTTGAGATGGGCATCAGTACTATTGATCCCTTGTTATTGGAGAAAATAAAGAATTCTTGGGCTAATGATGAGAAGGCACAGTTGGTAATTGAGAAGTTGTCTAATGGAGAAAATGTGAAAAATATGTCTTGGGATGGACAATTGTTAAAAAAGAAAGGGAAGCTGTGGGTTGGACAAGATACCAGCCTAAAACAGGAGCTTTTCAAGTTATTTCATGCTTCACCAGTAGGGGGTCATTCAGGATTTGTGCCCACTCTAAAAAGAATTCAAAGTTTTTTCTATTGGAAGGGGTGTTCTAAGGAGGTGTTCTTATTTGTTAAAGCCTGTCCTGAATGTCAACAGGCTAAGTATGAGCCCATTGCCAATCCAGGTTTGTTGCAACCTTTACCTACTCCTTCCCATGTCTTTACTGATCTTTCTATGGACTTTATTTGTAGGCTACCAAAGTCACAAGGTAAGGATACTATACTGGTCATTGTGGACAGACTGACCAAGTATGCCCATTTTATTCCTCTAGCCCGTCCCTATTTAGCCCCACAGGTGGCACAAGCCTTCCTGGATACTATCTTTAAACTGCATGGTTGTCCTATGACCATAGTTTCAGATAGAGATCCCTTGTTTTTAAGTCAGTTCTGGAAGGAATTCATGAAATTGCAGGGGGTACAATTGTCTTTTTCCACTGCATACCATCCACAAAGCGATGGACAGACTGAAGTATTGAATAGGTGCTTAGAAACCTATCTCAGATGCATGTGTATGCATAATCCTGCTCAGTGGATGAAGTGGTTGAGCCTAGCAGAATGGTGGTATAATACCACCTTTCATTCTTCTATAAAGACAACTCCTTTTGAAGCCTTGTATGGGTTTCCTGCTCCCTTACACATTCCCTACATTCCAAATGATACCAATGTGGCTGCTGTTGAAGATTTACACAAGGAAAGAGAGATTATGATTGTGAAATTGAAAGAGGCTTTGTTAATGGCAAGAAACAGAATGAAACAGTGTGCTGATCAAAAGAGAACAGATAGAAGCTTTAATGTGGGAGATTGGGTGTATTTGAAGATCAGACCATTTGTACAATCTACTCTCAGGATGCAAAAATATTCTAAATTGGGACCTAAGTACTTTGGACCCTTTTTAATTACTGAAAGGATTGGGAGTGTGGCTTATAAGTTGGATTTGCCTGAGGAAGTGCAGATTCATAATGTGTTTCATGTGTCCCTGTTAAAGAAGGCACATGGTGCTCATTCACCTGTGTTTCCTATTCTAGTAGGGTCGAGATTTTTGTTGCAGCCTAGAGCTATCTTAGACAGACGAGTGGTTAAGCATAAGGGCAAAATGGTCCAACAGTTTTTGGTTCATTGGATAGATCTTCCCATTTCTGAAGCTACATGGGAGTTTGCTGCAGATTTTCAATTGAGATTTCCAGAGTTTGTTTGATATCTTGATTCTTGAGGACAAGAATCTTATTTGGCAGGGGAGTTATGTTAGTATAGTTTTGGAATTAGAGTCATAAATGTAATAATTGTAAAGTCAGGGACTAATTCTGTAAAGTTCAAAAGGTTGTTAGAAGTTAGTTACTACTAGCCGTTGTATAAATACCAAGTGATAATAATGAATGAGGTAGCTTGGTTTTGGTGAATTCTCTCTTCTGTTATTCTTTTATCATTTCTGAGCTATCACAATATGATACATATGATAAACATGAATATACATAATCGTTACATTTATGTATATAAAAAATTACAAGTTTACTTGATGTAGTGCGTGCTATGATATCTAAAAATATGATTAATAGTTAGACAAACGAGTACATAAAACGAGCCCTAACACGATCCATACAGAAACAACCAGCATTTCAGACTAATTTATACGAATCACTCAATTCTAAACAAACCTAAAGTCGGATAAACAACGAACAATCGAATCATTCAGATCTACTAACGAGCCCTAAAATCATTCAGATCAATTCAACAAAACAATCATAAAATCATTCAATCGAATTAGGTTTACCTTCACAAATTGTAGGTTGATGTAGTGATTCGATGATTCAGGTAGATAGATTGGTGATGGTGAGCTTCGATGTTGACGACAATGGAGATAATATGAGATGAGTATAGGTCGAATGCTGATGGTGAGCTTCGATGTTGTGAACGGAGTAGCAATGGTGATGGTAAGCTTCAATGCACAGAGCTTCGTTCAGAGAACGAATGGGGATGGTGCGTGCAGAGAACGAAGGGTGATATATTGAATGGGGGTAAAGAACATTAATAAGAGCCGTTCGATAAAAATATGAAATGCGATAAAGGATATTGATGAGCCATAACATGTAAATGGGGCGTGAAGTGGCGCAAAATGTGAGCCCATATTTCACCCATTATTGCGACCGCTAAGACAGTCGCAAACCGAGCAGTCGGAACGCGATCGCAAATCCCAATATTGTGACCATATTTTCTGATTTAGCGACTGTTTTGCGACCAAAAATAATTGGTCACAATATTTCCAACCGTTTTATGGTCAATCGCAAATGTTGATACTGATAAGAGATCGGTCGGAAAACGATTGCTAATTTTGCAACTTTTTTTACGGTCGCAAATTCTGGTCACAATTGCTCCTTTTTCTAGTAGTGCTCGATATCGATCATGATCGGATGGTTCCTGCTAGAGGGCAAACCATCAATGTTGGAGGTAAAGATGAAGTTTGATACGTTAAGAAATCAGAGTGTTGCTCTAGCTAACGTTTTAAGTTTTTCAATATATATTGTTGGGTAGACATGTACAAACCGGTTTTTTTGCCAAACCGGCCCGGTTTATAAACCGGATCAGTTTTTTTTTTTATTTTTTTTATTTTTTTTTCTTTTTTTTTATGAAGATAAAAACCGGTTTTTAGCACCAAACACTACCATTTATTGGAATCGATTAGGACCGGGTTTAAAACCGGTGTTTTTGCCAAACCGGTCATCCAATATCCAAAATACCTTGCTTATACCGGGTTTTTTTTTCTCAAAAACAGTTTTTTTTTTTCATCTCAAAAACCGGGTTTTTTCCCAAACCGGTTCTTCTCTCAAACCGGTTTTCAAAACAAACCGATCCACGAATTCACAAACCGTTCATAGGACCGATGTATAGGGCCGGGTTCGGACTGGTTTCTCTCCAAACCGGTTTACCGGTTTTTTTTTTGGGCCGGTTTTAAAAACCGGTATTTTTGTACACCTCTATTGTTGGGTGTCAAGACCTTTGGGCCAGTTTTATTTAGGGTCTAGTTAGGTTGCTATGTTGTTTTCTAATCTCATTATTATATGTATCCTATGTCATGTAATTGTAAACTTGGCCTTTAGCTTAATGAGATAATCTAGTTGCAGCCTCTGGACGTAGGTCTCCCACTAAGATTGAACCACGTAAAATTCTTTTTGTCTTGTGTATTATTTTCTTTCTCTTATTTTTATATCGTGTGTGCATGTGTGTTGTTTCCGCCGCACCATTTTTATATCTATAGGCTAGAAGCTTGGGTGTGAGCATAACAATATATTTTTTTAATAATAACCCGTGAGTGGATTGTGTATTCATGTTTGTGTTTAATGTGAAGAAGTTGTGTTTCATCATTACATCGGTGGGGTTATTAACTGACCTTAACTGTCCAATAGTAGGATGGTTGTGATATTTTTTTTGTTTATAAGTACTAACTTTTACGTGGCTTGTTCTTATTATGCAGATACGGATACTCACGATGCCTTGCAAGACAAAGACCATGCTGACTCTACGTCTGAATTGACTACAGCCGTTCCTGCTCCAACATACCAGACGAGTCTCAAACAGGATAAAACGAGTGCCAAAAACATGGACAAACCTGTTCCTAGCCCTCCTGCTGATGACTTCTTTGATACTGATCCATTTACCAAGGCTATTGCTCAATCGTCCACCAATATATCGAGCAATGTATCTACCAACATTGATTTTGCAAATTTCGACTTTCTGATTCAAGGAGAGTCGAACTCTCCTAATTCGCGACTTCCTGGGAAAGAAGCTGTGTCAACTCCACCTTCTACCAAGCGTGTTAGCGTCATAGATTCTGACTCAGGACAAGAGTCTGTAAAGAAAACTGATGATCTGGATTCCGAACAAGCAGCCCAAAACTTTGTGCCCAAATGGGCGTTAAAGAATGGTACAATGCTAAAAACCGGGACAGTTTGCCAAGAGTTTCTGCATCAATCTGTTCCAGCCGCGGATATGTTTGCCAATCGCCGCTTGTCTGCAACAGAATTCTCTGAATGCTACACCACTTCCTTGGTTGGAGCTTTGTCTAAAGGGGCTGAGATGCATCACCGCTGGGTACGCACGCGTGCCAGGAAAGATTATTATAAGCATCGCCTTTGTGAACAGGAGTCATCTTTTGTGTCAATAGCTTCAGCGAAACATAACATAGAGCGTGAACTTTGCGAGGTCCGCAAAAAGGCGCAAGTCGATCCGGAACTTGTTGCAAAGGTTAAACTGTTGGAGACCGAGCTTGAAAAGTCTAGAACTGCCCATAAGAAAGCCGTTACCGCCCTCGATGAACATGATCAAGAGAGGAAAACAGATATTAAGTTTATGGTATGACCAGTTAGCACGCTTGCAGGCTGAGGTTAAAGCGTTAAATCATCATGTGGAGGTTCTTGAGATTGAGAAGCATTGGTTGATAACTAACGGTTTTCGTTTGGTGTTCGACAAAGTGAAGAGCAGCGAGGAGTTTCTTTCTTTTGTTTCCAATGTGAGTTGGGCTTCATCTCGTCTTGGATTCCAAAAAGGACTTGAATCCGGGTATGTGCAAGCGGTGCAGGGGCCAAGATTGAAGGTGTACCAGGCTATGACAACGATGCGGCCACACACATGAAGCGAGCTGCTCACAAGCTTCGAGCTGCACAACATTCCCTGAACTATGCTCCTTCCCACCATGTGGGAAACGTCTGGTGCTCCATCTACTCTTTAAATTTGCTTTAATTAGTTTGAATAAGTTGGTATGTAATCTTAAGGTGACTAGGATTTCTAGTAATCCGTCATCATAATCTCTAGTAACACACACTCACGTATTAATAAACACAAGATTTATATGTAACTTTTGCAGAATACTTTTCGATAGTATTTATTCAACAACAAAAGCTTGTTTATATCTAAAATACAAAGGTAACTAACAACAACTTAGATAAACCATGTTCTCTTGCTTTTCAGTTAACACCTAACAACCCCAACGTTCATTTTCATCAAACTCGGTCAACCCAAGACTCAGTCTTGCTTTTCAGTTAACCCAACATTAAAAAATGCGGTATGTCCCTGAAGCAATATACAAGTTATCAAGACAGTAGCTCTTAACTATTGAACGTTAATCCTACTTAGTATATGTTTATCTAGTTGAGTTTGAGTCATAGTATGCTTACGAAGTTATTTGATATAAATAGATGGTTATTTATTAATGGGAATGTAGTTACTAATTACGGTGCAAGTTTATTGAGTAAAAGAAAGAGTCGTGACCTGGTGTTTAACCACAAAAACGGATAGATTTCCAACAGTAACCACTACAAATAAATTGTCATACGCATACAAAAAAGTGTCACTACAAACAGTGCCACTAAAACTTTTAGTGGCACTTTTTTTGTATGCCACACATTTACTACAAGGGTCTTTAGTGGCATTTTTTGTGTGCCACATTATTAACTACAAAATATAAACACTACTTTTAGTGGCACTTTTTTATGTGTCATTATAAAAAAACTATTTCTACCCGTAAATCATTATATTAAATAAAACTAAAATAAAAACATGTCAAATTATAATATTATAACTTAATTATAATTTCAATCCAAAATATATCCCAAATGTTCACACATAAAAAGTTTCAAAAATATCAAGTGTTCACAGAAAAGAAGCCAAAACGATCATTCGGTTTGTTAACTCCCTCCCAAAATCTTCTTGATTCTTCTCATTTCTATTAAACCAAAGATTCAACTTTTGTCAACTCTTTCACCGGTGTCACTTGAAGATAATCCGTTACTAGAACCAAGACGAGGGACCTAAAAAAATGGCCAACAAAAATAACACAATTAATAAAAAGAAATTGTACTAACAACAAGCACATGAAACACTATTGATTAACTTGTACCTCTATGTTCATATTGCTAAGAAACGTAGACAAGTTTGCATTGGGCATGTGCTCTTGGATAATGCTCGCCATGACATTAAAACCACTTTGTAGTTGACATATAGTTTGTGTAGCAGTCTCTAGTTGTTGTTTAGCACTCTCTAGCTCATTGAGAATTTGTAAATCACCATTACTTCTCGCGGTTGGCATCCTTCCAATTAAACGAACGTACCTTCTTTTCTCCAGGCTTTTGACTTTCGAATAGTCGTCATTTTCAAAATCACCTTGGTCTCCGGGTGTGCTTGTAGAATCACTTGCGATAGCTTTTAGTGAATTCTAAATACATAATAATATACGTAAGTTAAACATGTACATGATAACTAGGAACACTTTAATATGTAAAATGCATTACCACAACGCCGGCAGCTTCATCATCTACAATACTTCCATCTTTACGAGTCCTTGTTTTTATATAAATTTCCCCTTTTGTTGGGTACACACCATCATTCTTCATTGCCTACCATTTATATTTGATGGTTAACAAGGAATTGAAAACCAAATATTACAATTATAAGTTAAAACTTGAATAATACCATTTCATGAGCAAGTCTAGCAAACGACTTTGTCCCAGTTACATGAGGCTCCTTCATCTTCGAACGACTCAATCATCCTTTAGCACATGTATTCTATAGTAAATGGTAATTTAAAACATGATTATCTAGTTTCGAAATTATATGTATTGTATAAAAAATGAAATTTACATATCTTTTTTACCTGAAATTTCGGAGTGAACCAACGAGTAACAAGTTCTTTAAATTGATCCGGATTAACTCTTCCGTCATTATCACATTGTCGTGTCACAATTTCATCAATAGTAAGGCTTGGATCATAACCTTGTGACTTCAAGTCTCCTATCCACGTTCTCCATTTTTTCCCCATGCTAAAGAATATCCATTTCTTAATCCGCCTTGTTTCAACCGGATGAAAAGTAAACTTGGACTACATAAAAAAATTACTTATATATTAGCGTATATTCATTTTACCTTAATGAGTTGATACATATAAAGTAAACTAAAAGATATATATACCTTAACAAGTGAATACATGTCCTCTTTATTTTTCTTGAGGACTTTTCTCCAATCAGAATATTTAATTGAAACATTCTCACCCATCCTTACAAGTGTCCCAAGGTACTGAACGAGTTCGTTACCTTCATCCCCCACTGGATGTCCAAGCTTGTCAAATGTGACGCATATTCTTTCATTATTATCCAATTTCCATATTCCATCCTTTCTGGTATGACCTCTACCCTTCTTGGGATCAACTAATTTATAAGATTGTTTAATCCTTATGTTTAATCCTTCTTGGGATCACCTAAGTTGTAAGATTGTTTAATCCTTATTTTTTTTTAAGAAACATCATCTTTACGAACATCTAAATTCTAAATACTTTTCACATAAACATTTTTGCATATGTGGTAGTCGTGGCTGATGGCATATTTGCATGACATCAAATAGTTCACATCTGCTGTAACATCGCAAAATTTTCCCCCAAATATTTTTTTTATAAACAACTTTTTTTTTTTTTTTTTTTTTTTTCATTTTATACAAATGTGGCAACGTCTTTATTTTTTTTTTTCCTCATTTACAACTCATATACATATATACATATATATATATATATATAGATTTATAATAATAATAATAATAATAATAATAATAATAATAATAAATCTTAGTAATTTACTTGATAGAGAAAGTATACTTGGCTTTTAAAACACATCTAACCCAAATAATAATAACACAACCTACCCATCTTTGGCCCAAACAGAAGCCCACTCCCTGAGCCCACTTCGCAGTCAGCCCAACAAGCCTTGGCCACTTGTCTGTTTTT
Source organism: Ambrosia x helenae (assembly GCA_030844895.1). NCBI lineage: Eukaryota > Viridiplantae > Streptophyta > Magnoliopsida > Asterales > Asteraceae > Ambrosia > Ambrosia x helenae. Next base: position 79,434,034 of record CM061223.1, read on the forward strand.
TTTCAAAAAAAATAAAAAGTTGTTCCAGCCGGGTCTCGAACCCGGGCCACTCTCACACAAAGCACGCATCTTAACCACTGAGCCACAACCCTTTAATTGGTTTAGTCCTAACCTAATTTATATTTAACACCATTTAGTTTTTATGCTGTCTGTTACTCTGCTCGCTGCTGCGAAGGAAATGCCACACCAAATCCCTTATTTTGGCTAATTGACACACAATTATGGTATGTAATACCTGATTATAATTTTGGTTGACTTACCCTCGGTCCATACACATCAAACACACGCTTAATTCTCATAAAATCATACCAATTATAATTAAAAAAACGCGTCAAGATTGATTCAAGGTCAACGTTGCCAAATCGAGCCTCCAAACCATTACACTATAAATTGATCAACTGAGAACCTTGATTACTCGCTCACAACTCTCTCTCAACCTCCCATTCTCTCTGTAACACTCTAATTGTTATAATCAATCACGTTTTTGACTTTACAAGTTGACTGGCCGTTTGTGCTCGTAACAATGTTGTAAGTATAATTATCTTTGTGGGTTTTGATCTTCGGCATTCACACATCAATAGCCCTAAGGTTAATTGGGCTATTGATGTGTGAATCAAACAATTGAAATTTCTAGGGTTCTATGGATAATGTGGGGAAGATGACTCGCAGACATATTACTTAAATAATTTTCGAATTAACACAAATCAACAAAAACTGATATAGATCAGATGGTTGGCAAGGCATTTGTTAAGTCATGGGGCCGAGTCTGATGCGGGTTCGAGTCCCAGCATGGACACCCCTTTTTCCATTTATTTTACATTTTAAAACAAACCATTTTATATATATATATTATACATTAAATCTTGTAAATCCATTTTTAAATATTAAAACCTTTTTATAAATTCTAAAAAAATTATTTTTAACAAATCTGATGTCAAAGTTTCATCTACCATTTTTAGTTTTCTGAAACTTATTTATTTAATATTTATAATAATTAAATCAAGTTTATTCTATTTTATTTATAAAAATCTATAAAAATATCAAAACGATCTTATTAATTTCCACAAAAATTATCCTAAGTTTTTATAACATTAATCTTTTCAGAAATGATTTTTATTTATGAAAAATCATTTATTTAATATTTTTAATCAATTTTTGTTAGATTTAATCATATTTAATTCATAATAAATCCAATTTTCATCATTTTTGCACCAAAATTTTATACAAATTATTTTTAATCATTTAGAACAGAAATATGATTTTTAAAATAGAAAATCTTTAATTTTAGTATTTTTGAATATTAAAGTTAAATATTGGCTATTTATAATAAATAGATTTAATAATCTATTTTAAAGAAAATAATTTTGTAAAAATTATTTTTACACTTTAAACACATTCTTGTAACCATCTTAAGTTTAAATTTCATAAAAAGATTTTTAGTTATTTATTTACTAAATTTCTCTCAATTGACGAATATTTTTATATTAATCAAACGAGCAATTGTCCCCAATTCGAAGCCCTAGAACTTATACATTTGTAGACTTGATAGACTTAGACATATTTATTACCTCATTTTAGGGTGATACTTGATACATTTGGTCAACACATTTCTCAACAGATATAACATTTTACCAAGGTGAGTTTTACATAGCCCCTTTTCTATTTATCACCATTTTTGGGGTGAAACATGTTTATAACATCATCATTGCAATTCAATCATCAATGTGTCTATGTGTTTTCTATGTTGCATTATGTCTTGAGCATGATTAGAGTAAGCACAATTCTAGCATAATCATTAACATTGATCAGCCGGCGGTATACATTGATAGATCTATTGGACTGACAATCCCACCCGGATACGTGCCTCCTACAAAGGTTACGTGGGTGTTTGTTATCGTATAACATTATTGGACCATGAGCGTATGGTATGTATCATATTATAACAGTCATCAGGGTTGATTATGCACTCGATTTATTTCTAGTATGTTCTCACATATGGACTAGATTGACATGACACATGAATTGCACAACATTTTTATTCAATCATCAAAAACCTATGTAATTCTCACCAACTTTTGTTGACCCAAAACCTTTTCAACTTAACATGTTTCAGGTTCTATTTGCTTGAAGATTTGTATTGATGCTTGAAGATATGTGTATAGTTTCAATCAATTTGATGTACAAATTCTAGAACATTTGTATGTAAGTTATTTAAATCATTTATGGAATCTATTATTCACCATGAGCTACTGAACAATCATCATTACGTGACATCCCGATGTTTCCGCCATCGGTTGGGGTGTTACATCTGCCATTTATAAGTAAATAGTACAAACAAGGTTTGTAGCTAGATCGGTAAATAGGTTGGTTTAGATTTTGTGCCTACTATTTATTTTGTCGCTAGAATCAGGAAAAAGGTCTAAAGTTCTGTTTCTATTTTGTGCAGTTCGCCAATTGCAAAATCCATGCTCATGTTTTAACCAAAACGAGTAGTTTGACACAAGTAGATCAGTTAACATTAGTGTAGCAAATTTACTGGTTCAGTTGGTTTTAACTATCAAAACAATGCATTAAAAAATGTAAGTAACTACTAGAACTACACAACAAAGTACAATTACCAAATACCAAAATGGATTACTATACAGATGACCCCTAGGTTGTCAAAAGCACAGTAGGCGCAAAGGCACTGCACAGCTTATGCGCCTCGCCTGAATAGGCGCATTTTCAGGCACTCCTAAAGATTTTCAAGCCAAAAAATTCACTAAACATGTTTGAACAGGTCGAAGACAATAACACTAGCCTTAAAGAAGCCTGGAATCAACCTAAAAAAACCTAAACTAACCTTAAACAAACCTAAAACATGTCCAAAACCCCTAAAATAGTATTTTTAACCGCTAATGGAAGCTGAGATAAGTTACTTATTTACCATCCACAGCAGGACCATTTATACAAAATATTAGTATCATCAATGCCTTTCTTTTAGCAAGTTAAAATGGTAGCAAAAGTTTTGTGGTCAACAACTCTTAACTATATCTAAAACTTTTACTTTTGTAGTCAAAACAAATTTGGAATAGCGTCTACAAACACACTAACTCTATCTAAAGATTTCCTAAGAATAATCCGTACTCTACTAAAGCTATTAATCCTTCATCCTTGTTTAATAATATTATCTAGCAAATAATATGTTAGTGCAACTGACTATAAATTTTTCATGCAGCAGAAGCGATCCAAGCTAGGGCTGCAAACGAACTGAACTTTCAGCGAACAGTTCATGAACCGTTCGGGGGAAGTTCATTTGTGTTTGTTCGTTTAATAAATGAATGAACACGAACAAAAAATTTTGTTCGTTTAGTTAAACGAACGAATATGAACAGAGGTTGCGTTCGCTCGTTTATGTTCGTGAACGTACGGTAACGTGTTCGTTTGTGTTGATATTTTATTAGGGTTTATGTTCGTGAACGTTCGAACAGGTCTAAGCGGGAGTCAAAGATTCTAAGGGGTGTTATTAAGATAACTTGTTGTTTAATATGCAATGAGCGCAATTACTAGCTAGCCAAAGCTGCTATAGCAGTCAGCCTGAACACTGCCAAGTTATCGGCTGCATACGATTCCAAAATGGCTGGAACAACCTCGAATATAAAACCTAGGGAGTCCCAAGCCCTGAAAGACTATGTCAACAACATGACCATGTGTGTGGCTAGTCTAACCCAGTCGATTCAGGTGCTCGGGAAAATGTCTTAGTTTAAGGGACAGACTTTTGTTCGGCACATGAACAATGTCCAAACATGGGTCAGTTCCGCCCTTACAAAGCAAAATTAAAGGATGCTGTTAATAATAAGCTGAATTCTGTTTCACAAGTTACCAGTAATGCATTTGCTTTGGTGAACAATTTTTCTATGAGACATACAGATGTTCATACTTCATAGCTATTGTTTTTTTACTTGGTACTCATAAAACAAAGGTAATAGTCTGCCGTAAGTTTTTGTATCCTTAAGGATTGTTTTTTGACTGGTCTATTGTACTGGTAGGGCCATAAATCGATTGTTGAACAAAAACAAACAAAATCAGAAAAAAGGAATCATCATCAAGAACTCAAATTGTAAAACACCCTACCCCTGGCTCCCTAAAAACAGATTAACAAACAACAAAAAAACCTACAAATTCTGAATCAATTTCACCAAGTGAGATATATATATATATATATATATATATATATATATATATAGAGAGAGAGAGAGAGAGAGAGAGAGAGAAAGGGATAGATACTTGTTGATATTGGGAGTCAGCAATTAGAATCTTTGGAAGGATGTCGAATACAATAAATGGTGGATTGTCAGCCACCTGCGGTTTTGTTTGGGGGACGAAAATGAAGGGATTAAGAGATTTTAGGTGATTTAGGGTTAGAAAGGAGGGAAAGGAAAGCGGGAAACCAAAATGAAAATGTATTTTGGGTTTTCCAACATTAAAACCGCCCAAAAATTGAAATTTTTTATGTCAAAATTTTAAAATATATGTTTTTTAGGTTAAATTTTTGGGTATATATTTTGGAAATGAAAAGTTGGTGGGAAATAAGGATATATGAATTCCATCTAGCGGGTAATGAAATTTTGGGTATAAAGTTTGGACAAAAAATTTTCAAGTTATTATGTTAAATTTTTTCTTATATATAGTGGTGTGAAGGGATAGGGAGCCTAATCCGGGCGGACGCGGCCTCCCTATCCCCGCTTAACAGAAGATCCGCGGAAACGGGCGCGCAACACACTTTCGGCGGAAAGGACTTGGTCACAACACTACACATCTGTGTGAAGCACGCACGCGTCTACCGACGTACAGGCTGCTTCATATCACAAACATTCTTAGGTACGAGGTACGGAAGATCAAGAGTCAGGAAGATCTACCTGCAGGGGATCACTGACACCAACAATCGGATAAGGACACGTGTCCGCGGTTTCCCAACAACCACTGAGGTTCACCAGTGACGTGACTGGTTCCATGCTTCCACCATGCTGCCACTACTGTTCTGACCAACCATGCTGCCACTACTGTTCTGACCAACCATGCTTACCTTCTGTCAGAGGTCACGTCAGACGCCGGCAGATAAGTCAACCACGCTGGTTCAGAACAACATGCCGCCAAGGGCCAGTCACAAACCGCCACGTGTCCATCAGTAAGCTCTCTGCCGACGTCATCTACAGTGGACGTCCTTTTCCCGCCTTTTTCAGATACCAAAGACAGTTGGGCTGAGCCAAGGCCCAAAGATCACAAGACTTGTCGTGGGCTTCACCACAAGCCCACGACCTCCATTATAAATAGAAGACATCAACTCCTTCTAAAGGTATCGAAAATCAATCACTTGTAACATAGAGCTAGGATTACTACATGCTTTGTACTCTCTCAAGCAATAATATCCTCGGCTCTTTACAGTGGATGTAGGTCAAACTCGACCGAACCACTTACATCTTTGTGTTCTTACTTCACTCACTCACCACACACTCACTTATATTTGCTTCCTGGGTTAATCCAAAGGTTTGGGTAAAGGAACGTACGAGTAGTTATGTAAGTATAATCACTCGGTGATTAGCGATAATCCCTGAGATACTTATTGTTTCTTCATTGGCGCCATCCGTTCGGTTACAACATTTTCTTCTTTTAACCCACCCATGGTTGTACCCAATCCCAACACAACCGCCATCAACCAGACTGAGGACGTCGACATCCAACTCACTGGAAATGACGGTACCCCAGCCACTGTCATAAAACAGTCCACCTCACGCATCCAGAAGCCTGTTCTCGAGGTGCGTGACGAGGAAACGGACGAAAACAGTGGCGATGACTAAGAGGAGGACCCAGACCAGTGGCTCCTCGGTCAAAGCACCAAAAGCGCCGCTATCTATCAGCGGAAGCTCAAGAAACAAGCAAAAAAGAAGGGCAATACCCTAACTTACGGCTCCTCACCAAAAAGGAGCCACAAAAGCAAAGCAACCACTAGCCGTCGTGGCGGACGCGGCGGGGAGCTCGGCGGAAACGCTGGAGCTTGGGGCCACGCCAACACACACGATGAAACGGACGGTTACGAGTCATCCAGTACGGACTCCGACAAAAACGGAAAGGTCCACACCCGCCGTTCACACCGCAAGGACGTGGACGACAACTTGATCAAGCCTTTCCGTCCAAAATCATTTGCAGAAAAGTCAAAGTTTGTTGCCCGTATAGCAATGGCGGCAATTCCTAGAACAGCCAAACTTCCCAGCAGCATCGGTAAATACGATGGCCTGCGTGACCCAGATGAGCACATTCATGATTTTACATGTGCGGGAAGCTCGGTTAACTGGCCGGTCCAGGTTTGGTGCCATCTCTTTGCCCAAACATTGACTGGCGCAGCTAGGGTTTGGTTCGACAATCTTCCCGCAGGGAGCATTACTGACTTTGACGATCTCACCGATATGTTCGGTAATCATTTCTCGCATCTTAGAAAACACAAAGGAGACAAGGCGCGCATTCTTTTGTGACGCCAATACGACCACGAGTCCATTGAAGATTTCATTGTCTGTTTCAACAAGGAGGCTCTTCAGATAGGCTGCGGTGAAGAACTCACCCGTGCTGTGTTCATCCACAATGTGCGTAGCCCGGAACTCATGAAGTGCCTCACAGGCAAAGACGGCATCCCAGAGTCTTGGGACGAAATCATTCACTCCGCCAAGATATATGCCTCATCTGAGAAGTCCTTCAATCGGATGCATGGCTTCCAGCAACAACATCACAACAACAACAAAAACAAGGGAAAATCTGTTTGGAACCGCATCTCCGGCTCAACAGACGAGGGAAAGTACTCCCCCGCAAATGATGCCCACCACATCATTAGCGGCAAACAATCACGAGAACAACGGGGCCACTCCAAGAAAAACAACGACTGGACCCCGCTAGTGAAAACCCTGTCTCAGGTCCTAAAGACGGAGCAAGTCACTCTCAAGGAGCCTAAACCCCTTGGGAGAAGACGTAACGTCGACACGTCCAAATTCTGCGAATACCACAACGACTTTGGTCACCTCACAGATAACTGTTATAGCCTCAAGATGGAGATCGAGACCGTGCTAAAGTCCGGTCAGCTCGGTCATCTGGTAAAAAACGCCCACCGTCCTGCTAAGGGCCAAGCTGGCAACGACGCACGGGCGGAAGGATCGCGGAAAAAGATCCGTGATCTGAACACACACACCGTCACCATCATCCCGCGCCACCAATGCAACATGACAAGGCCGGGAAAGAAGAAGCAGCAAGGAAAAAGAGCCCGGGTACCAATCAGCAATGACTCCTGGAAGGAGGCGGAAATCCTCCTACCCAAAGTCCGGGGCAGGGCGTCTTGCACCGCCCCTCTAGTCATCACAGCCGTTTTTAGTCACTATCGAACAAGGTACATGTTCATGGATGGCGGTAGCAGCACAGACATCATGTACGACCAATGTTTCCAGCAATTGGATGAGGAGGACAAGGCAAAGCTTGTCCCGGTCAACGAACCGATCTCGGGGTTCATTCATGAAACCATCATGCCCCGCGGTATGATTTCGATGCCAGTAACAATGTCTGATGGCACACATGAGCGCACCAAAATTTGCGACTTCATGGTCCTGCCAACAAACTTCAACCATGACATTTTATTAGGCCGCGAGGGCATCGCGCGTTTCAACGCCAACGCCTCTACCGCTCATGCAATGGTAGGATTCCCGACCAAGACCGGCGTAGCAATCGTCCGAGGTAACAAAGACTGTCATTCGGCTGAAGCCGCCAAGCCACCGAAAATGGTCAAAACAGACGCCCGCACAGAGCCGAAAAAATGGGTTCTTAACCCTAAACTTCCAGAGCAAACGGTGGTCATAGGCCATGTAATCTCCGACTACATCCGGAACCACCTGAAATAGCTACTGATCCACAACACGGACGTGTTCGCATGGCAACCAGCGAACATGGTCGGTGTCCCGCGAGAAATAGCGGAACACAAGCTCAACGTATACCGATCAGTCGAGCCAGTGGTTCAAAAGAAGAGAAGCATGGGGCCGGAGAAAACAAAGGCCATGAACGAACAAGTCACCGAGCTGCTCAACGTGGGCATATTACGACCCATCCGATACCAATTTTGGCTCGCAAATCCAGTCATGGTCGCGAAATCTAATGGCAGCTGGCGCATGTGCGTCGATTACAAAGATCTCAACAAGGCGTGCCCCAAGGATTGTTACCCACTGCCGGAAATCGATCTAAAGGCGGATTCCTTGGCCCCTTACTGCTTCAAATGTTTTTCTTGACGCATATAAGGGGTACCACCAGATACAGATGGCAAAGGAAGACGAGGATAAAACCGCCTTCCACACTGACATGGGCACGTTCTGCTACACAAAAATGCCATTCGGTTTAAAGAACGCGGGCGCCACATACCAACGCCTCATGGACACAGCCTTTGTTGATGAAATAGGCATGCGCCTAGAGGTGTATGTGGATGACCTGGTCATCAAGAATAAAGAGGAAAGCGACATGCTGCGGGACATCCAACAAACTTTCAACCAGTTGCGTAAAGTGCGCATGAAGTTAAACCCCAGTAAGTGTTCCTTTGGAATGGAGGAGGGCAAATTCTTGGGCGTCATTGTTACTCGGGACGGGTTCCGTGCCAACCCGAAGAAAGTCCAAGCAATCGAACGAATGCCCTCCCCCGCTTCAATCAAAGAAGTCCAAACATTGATGGGTCGCCTCGTAGCGCTCAACAGGTTCTTGTCCAACTACGCTTCAAAATCATTCCCATTCGTGGATACCCTGAAAAATTGCTTAAAAAAGAGCAACTTCCGTTGGACAACGGACGCAGAAGCCGCATTTCAAGCAATGAAGCAATGCCTCATGAACCTACCAACCCTAACGGCACCCACACCAAAAGAAACGCTTACACTCTACCTCTCCGTAACAGAGCGGGCGGTAGGAGCAGTCCTTCTGGTAGACCGCAAGGGGGTACAAACACCGATCTACTACATCAGCCGCACCTTGCTTGATGCGGAGACAAAGTACACCATCATGGAAAAACTGGTTCTAGCTCTTGTACACGCGTCTCGAAGGTTGCAGAGGTATTTCCAAGGACACCCAATTAACATCCTCACAGATTACAAGATCAGTGATGTCTTATGCGAGCCAGAACTTTCAGGTCGACTGGCGAAATGGGCCATTGAGCTCGGAGAGCATACCATATATTATAAGCCCCGGCCCGTTATTAAGGGACAGGTTTTGGCCGACTTCGCCACTGAAATACCAACCGAAAAGGTAGAGGAATGCAAGGCAGAGCAATCCCCCGCGCCAACCCAAAACCCATCGTAGATCTGGTCTCCCTTTACGGATAGGGCCTCCAACGATGACGGTTCAAGCGCGGGTTTATGCCTTATCAGCCCAGATAAACATGAGTTCACATACGCCATCCGCCTCGACTTTAAAAGCACGAACAACGAGGCGGAATACGAAGCGTTGCTGGCAGGCCTCCGTATCGCGGAAAAAATGGGGGCCAGGCACGCGGAGGCACACGTGGACTCATTACTTATCGCTCAACAGATAAACGGGGTCTACGACGCAAAGGACGAAACCATGGCTTTATACTTGGAACAAGCCAAACAACTCATGCACAAATTTGATTCCTGCTCCGTAGAACACATCAGGCGCAGTGAAAACAAACCAGCAGATGCATTGAGTAAAATGGCCTCCACAGTTTTCGAACACATGGCTAAATAGGTCCGCGTCGAAGTCCTCAGCACCCCGTCCGTCCCGCTGAGACAAGTTAACGTCATCCAAACAGGCAACGCGTCCTGGATGACTCCCATCAAAGCTTACCTTTCCTCCGGAACCCTGCCTAACGATAAGTAAGACGCCCGGAAGATACAGCACAAGGCCTTACATTATCAGCTCATGGATGGCATATTATATCGCCGATCCTACATAGGACCACTCCTCCGCTGCGTAGACTCCGCAGACGCATTGTTCCTCATAAAAGATATTCATGAAGGCACATGCGGACTACACGCAGGGCACGGATGGTGGTCGCCAAGATCATTAATGCGGGGTACTACTGTGTTGGATCAGTAATGCTCTTGATGTATTGCTTGCTAGTGAACACTTATGTGTTTAGCATGTTCAATCAGATTTGCACAGCGGAATGAGTAAGTAAAGTTACACTATCAACAGGAGTTATTACTCCCCCTTGATGTTTGAAAACTAAAGACAAGTTTAATGAGAATCTAAGTATTGAATGTGAATGGTAATAAATACTCAAACAGATTCTCAATAAATGAAATGGAAATAACAATAATAAGGTTTGAAGGATTTCAGTTTCAATTAAAATCAATGTCTAAAACAGAGGGATGAACCCATCTATTTATAGACTTACAAAGTACATGAACCTTTCCAAAAAGCAAGTCTTGGTCTCTTTGATTCCATAATCAAGAAGTTGATATTGGAGCCATTGTATCTGTGATGTACAACTTGCAGCTGCAATGTATTCAGCTTCAGCAGTTGAAGTTGCAACAGATGTTTGCTTCTTTGATTGCCAGGACACTAGACATATTCCCAAAAATTGACAACCACCAGATGTTGATTTTCTTGACATTTTGCACCCTGCATAGTCACTATCTGAAAAAGCTGATAACTTGGTATTGCTAGAAGCAGGATACCAAATTCCAAGTGTAGGAGTTCCTTTCAGATATCTGAAGATTCTTTTGACTGCAATTAGGTGTGATTCCCTAGGAGCTGATTGATATCTAGCACAGACACATGTTGAAAACATAATATCTGGTCTAGAAGCAATTAGATACAAATGGGAACCTATCATACATCTATACATGGTTTGATCAACCTGTTTTCCTTGATCATATGGTTCAACTTGTGTGGTAGGTGTCATGGGAGTGGAACATGATTTACAGTCTTGTAAAGAAAATTTGTTCAATAATTCTTTAACATATTTAGATTGATGTATAAAAGTTCCATTAGTTTGTTGTTTAATCTGCAGTCCTTAAAAGTACTGCAGTTCTCCCTTTGTACTCATCTCAAATTTTGATTGCATGAGTTTCTTAAATTCATCACACAATTTTGTGTTTGTTGAACCAAATATGATATCATCAACATAAATTTGAACAAGTAAGACATGATTTTAAGTTGTGCTTGGGTTTCAATAGCATTATTAGTTAATTTAGAATTTTCGTTTGCCTTTGCAGCAAGTTTTCTTTCAAAATCACATTTCATCTGAGTGAATTTTCTCTCAGAGTCATTTGCTTTACCTTGTAAGTGCACATTAGTCTTTCTTATGAGAGCAAAAGATTCTTTACATGAAGTGGAACAAAGTTTTGTTAAAGATTCTTTTGATACCTGAGACAGGGCAGATTTTGAGGTGCAGCCCTCAAATGCCATTAAGGCAAAATTCTTTCTGCCATTGTCAGGTTCTCCCCAGTTGATGTCAAACATTTTGTTGTCTGCATCAGGATTACACTCAGTAGTGTCAAAAGGAAGACTGCTCCAGTCAACATACCCTGAGGTGAACAAGCTTTGTTGTGAGGGTTGCTGAGTCTGTGGAGGTTGTTGAGCAGCTTGAATGGGAGGGATTGATTGTCGGCTCTGCATCTGTTGAGCAAGCATCTGTACATATTGTACTTGTGGCACATATTGGATTAGTGGAGCTTGTGCCTATACAAAATGTGCACTCCCCTGTGTTCCATTATTCCTATTATAACTAGGGTTAAACTGATTTCCAGACTGAGATTGGTTGTAGCTAGAGCTTCTACACTCTCTAGCAAAGTGTCCCAACTTCTGACACTTGTGACATCTAAGTTTAGACTTGTCAAAACCAATTTTTGTAGAACTGTTTAATCCTGGAAATTTCCTTCCTGACCTTTTATAAAATTTGTTTGTTTTAATACTTAACATGGCCAGTTGGTGTAAGATGTCCATTTCTTCTAAGTCATCATTGCTGAAATTTTTTAAATCATCCATGATAAAACACATGTTATCAGCAGTTTAACTATATTCATCATTGTCATAACCTGGGAATGATCTTTCTGATGAGATCCCAGCAGTTATGTCAATGTGGTCAAAAGATCCAAAACTATTTGAACAAGTAGGTGAATCTTGTCCCAATAGTGTTGTACTACCTGGTAGATAGTCATCAGCAGTTTTACCAGAACTTTGCAGTTTCTTCTTTTGATCGATTTCTGTTTCAAAAGTTAGCAATCTTCCATGCAATTTTGTAAGAGTGAGGGAGCTAAAGTCTGGTGAGGATCTGAGGACTATAGAATATGTTTCCCATTTTTCAGGTAAAGACCTTAAAAATCTATGAAGCATATATACAGTTGTGTAGGTCTGACCATTTAATTTTAGCTCAGATATCAATGAGGAGAATCTTTCAAATTGTTGAGTTAAAGTTTCCCCATTTATATGAGCAAAAGTTTCATATTGTTGAGCTAGGATTTCTCTGGTGTTGGCAATCACCTCTTCAGTTCCTCCAAACTGTTCTTTTAGGCAGTCCCAAAGCTCTTTGGCAGTATCACAATGTAATAGTCCATAGTAGATTTCATTTGGGAGTGCCATTGCCAACATAGAGAAATCTTTAGCATCAAGCTCAAGTTTTAGGAAATCATCATCTGTATAGTCCTTTGGGTCTTTTGGTATTTCTACTTTAGTTTCAAGATTAATATTTACTGGTTTGTGAGGACCATATATCACAGATTTCCAGCAACCAGTGTTGGTCTGTGATAATGTATGTGCCATTCTCCTTTGCCAGATATTGTATTAATTTCTAACTAGCATAGCAGGTTTATTGGCAGATACAGTATTATGTGGATCCATTTTAAGAGCATTGATTTGTAAAAATATCTCTTAAAGTGATGGATGTTGATAAAAGTGAACTTTTAATCCTTTATTGAATATCAATAAGAGCTTGTGTCTGATTCTCAATGTGTTAGATTGGTATGTGATCAGATAAACCAGCGCTCTGATACCAATTGTTGGATCAGTAATGCTCTTGATGTATTGCTTGCTAGTGAACACTTATGTGTTTAGCAAGTTCAATCAGATTTGCACAGCGGAATGAGTAAGTAAAGTTACACTATCAACAGGAGTTATTACTCCCCCTTAATGTTTGAAAACTAAAGACAAGTTTAATGAGAATCTAAGTATTGAATGTGAATGGTAATAAATACTCAAACAGATTCTCAATAAATGAAATGGAAATAACAATAATAAGGTTTGAAGGATTTCAGTTTCAATTAAAATCAATGTCTAAAACAGAGGGATGAACCCATCTATTTATAGACTTACAAAGTACATGAACCTTGCCAAAAAGCAAGTCTATAACAAGTTGCATTCTTGGAACTTGCACAAAAAGATAAAGTAATACTAAACAAATAAACTACTGAAACATAAGGCAGTGGAAAGATTCTGGTACAAGTGCTGATGAATGACAAACTACTGATGAGTAGTTTGTCTTCAGTAGTTTTTTAGTGAACTTGTCTGGTTAGACTTCAGAACTTCTGATACTTCTTCTTCAGTACTTGTTGAATCCTTCTTCAGTACTTTAGTCTTCATTCTTCAGTAGTTCTATACTTAGAATATTTGCAGAAGTATGAATTAGACTAAGGTTTACAAAAGTGGTTTTCTCAATCCTTTTTGTCCTAACATACTGGCCAGGCATGCACACTGACACGGTCAAAGAACTGCGCAAGTGTGACAGCTGCCAACGCTAAGCACCAAATACCCTGCGCCCAAAGAATGACCTAGTGCCGGTCACGACCGCATGGCCTTTTCAAAAATGGGCGATTGATCTAGTTGGACCGTTCCCCACGGCCCCGGGGAACGTCAGATTCCTCATCGTGGCCATCGACTACTTCACTAAATGGGTAGATGCGAAACCTCTAGCCAAAATCGATGGGGCCACGTAAAGAAATTCATCTGGGAGTTCATAATCTGCAGATTCGGCTTGCCGATGCAACTAGTCAGCGACAACGGAACGCAGTTCATTGACAGGATGTTACAGTCCTGGTTAGCGCAAATGGGCGTTCAACAAATATTCACATTCGTCGCGCATCCACAGGGAAACGGCCAAGTTGAAAGAGCTAATAGAAGCATAGTGGAAGGAATCAAGGCCCGGTTAGGCACCAGGCGTACTGGATGGGTGGACGAACTGCCCCACGTCCTATGGGCCTACCGCACTCTCACAAAAACAAGTAACGGCGAAACCCCGTTCAGCCTAACCTACGGATCCGAAGCGGTAATCCCAGCCGAAATCTGTTGCCCTTCCGCAAGGGTCCTACTGGCCGATCAAAACAACAACGATGAGGAACTCTGCCTAAACCCGGACTTACTTGATGAGCGGCGAGAACTAGACGCCATCAAAGAAGCCAAGTACAAAACCTAACTGGGGCGATATTACAACAAGCGTGTCAAAAGGTGCGCCTTCAAGATTGGTGACTATGTCTTCCGCAACAACGAAGCTTCCAACACGGAAAAGCCAGGGAAATTGGCACCAACTTGGGAAGGGCCGTACAAAATCCAAGAAATACTTGGCAAAGGGGCATACGCGCTGGAAAGGCTGGACGGCACGCCCGTCCCACGATCTTGGAACGCGGCCCAATTACGCTTATGCTATTTGTAATCTTGCTATCACACCTGGCTACACATGCCACGGCAATCATCAATAAAAAGAATGTTTGTCTCCTATACTTGTTACTCTACTTGTTTTTCCGCGCCCAGTTCTTCAAGACAACGCTACAAGCTATGTCGGACTAACGCAGCCTCGTGCTACGGCTAGGATGTATAAACACCTAACCCGCGCTGTAGTCTTCAAGACATAGCCTACTTGTTGGACTGAAACATTCGCGCCAAAGCGTCATGCTAAACCTCAGTCTTCTAGACTCGCTTATAAAGCGAGTCAGACTTTACGAGCAGCATGACGCTCCGCCGCGCGGATACAAGTCTTCAAGGCAAGGCCTATTCAGTACGCTTGTCAGACTCAAGGTACAAGTTGTGTCAGGCAATGGTCTTCAAGGCAAAAGTCTTCAACACTTAAACGCCGGACCACTTACCAGACACACGCGCTAACTCTTACTTACACACTAGGTGACGACTTGGTTAAATAAGTACAACACGAGTTAACGCGAGAAAACACAAGATATAACAAACAAAATTTTCCTTTCATTAATATTGGGAATTAAAAACCCAAAAAGTATTTACAGGAAAACAAGGCAAAAACCCTAACTATCGGAGCCGCTAAAGTCTAACAGCTGCTCCTCGTTCTCCGGCGGCTCCTCGTCATCCGGCCGCGTCCCGGAGAACCCTTCACCAGAGGCCTTGCGCCTCTCTTCTTCCAACCGCAGTCTCTCAGCCTCAGCGGCCCGCTCCTTGGCCTTCTCACCCAGCTCGTCAGATTTCTCGATGAAGTAGCGAAGGGAAGCGGCGGGGTCAACATGGCGATTACAGTCTGCCACAACCTGAAGGACGGGGAACTCAAGTTTGTCAAACTTGGCGCGTTCCGCCAAATACTCGTCCTTCAAGGGATTTCCATAATGCTTCGCGTCAATAATGTGTCCATCATTCTGCACATGGAGAAAGCCATCTTCAAACCCCTCGATGTACCCATAAGCGTTGGCGGTGGCGGCTATGCTAGCGACCTGGTCACCAAGCTTCGGCTCCTGCCAGAATCGCTTGAAAATCTGCAATAACGAAGATAAAGTTAGTCGCATTTTATAAGGAAAACAAAAATTAGAAGGAAGGCGGATAAGAGTAAGGCTTACCCCCTCAATCCCGCTGGTCATCAACCAGCGGAGGGATTCCCGCATCTGCTCCTACTCCACCACCGAGGCATCCAACAGAGATTTGGTCGCCTCAGCTTCTGACACTGCGGCCTCGCGGTCCTTTAGGGCCGCATCCCTTTGCAACTGGAGCGTCTCTTTCGCCTCCAACATAGTGAACCGCTCTTCCTCAAGAGCGGTGAGGTGGGAATTGGCCTTATCAAGGTCGGCGGTCTTGGACTCCAGTTGCTTGCGTATGTCCACAAATTTGATAGTGCGCTCGGCGAGAGCCTTGCATTTCTTTTCGAGCTCCTCAAGGTCCGCCTTACTAGTTTCCTTCAACTGTTGGATCCTCTCCTTCAGTTGCCACCTCTCCTCGTTTGTGAGGTTGCAGGCCTCTGTCCACTGCTTCTTATCTGCCGCCGACTCAGATAAAAGCTTCTTCGCATCCTCTTCAGCGCGATGAGCACGGCGACGGTATTCATCAACCCGGGACTTCATGGCCGCTTCTCTTTCAGCAAGGGCGGCCTTCTCGGATTTCAAACGGGCCAGATCCCGCTGCATGGCAGCGTCGCGCCGACGAAGAGAATCCATCATGGCCAGCTGACTCGCCTGACCGATGCACATATTCGTGATCAAGTCAGGACGACTCAAGCTGTCTTGGTAGGCTTGCTCATAGGGGGGCACCGCCCCACTGACAAATTCCTCGGCGGCCAGGGAGTTGGAGAATAAACTATTCTCCCAAACCGCCCAACGGGGGCGCCAAATGGTGTCACCCCCAACCCAGCTGGAGCCATCATACTCCCCAGCGGGTTCCCTGCCCCCCGCGCCGGGCGACGCACTCCCCGCCCGGCGATCAACCAAAGAACCCCCGACGCCTCCCGCCGGAGGATTCATCCTGGAGCTCAAAGCGTCATTGGCCTTTTTCCTGGCCTTAGCCTCAGCTTTCTTGGCGGCATCCTCGGCCGCCACTTTCCTCGCCGCCTCAGCCTTAGCAGCCTCATCGGCATTCGCCCTCAAAAGAGCCTCAGCCTTAGCGACTTCATCGGCCCTAGTCTTCTGAGCCAACTCCGCCTCCTTATGGAGACGCTCCTCCTCTCTCTTCCTCTCGGCCCCCGCTATCTCTTCAGGGGTACGGATAGGCGGAGGGGAAGGACTGGGCGTTACTTTCGGCGCCACGACTGCAGGATGGAAAGTACTTAGCAAAAACAAGAGTAAATGATAATAAATTGAAGATTGACCGTACGTAACGGGGATCTTCTTTGCCATCTTTTGAAGAAGAGGCTGGCGCACAGGCGGGGCGCCTATATCAAACGAAAACACAGGAGCACCAGGCTCCTGTGGCTGAATAACCTTGACAGGGGACTTGCCCTTATCCCCTACACCACCAACTTCTTTGGAGCCTCCAGCGCTCCCGCTTGCCCCGCCGGCCCCACCAGCACCCGCCTCGCGGCGACCTCTCTTCCGAGTCTTTAACTTAGACTCATCGCCACCATCATCATCATCATCCGAGGGCGGCCCATCCTTCCGCTTATGGCGGCTCTTGACATATTCCCCGCCTGTATCCGAAGACCCTGTGTCAGAAAGGGAGGTCACTCGCTTGACCATATAGCAGTGCCTACGTGGGGCATGCTTCATGCGCCCCTGAGAATGCCGCACCAAGCGCGACACCTCACCAAAGGGGCCAAAGGAGCCAGAAACAGGTGGCTCACTTACAAAAGGGAGTATAAATGAGTATATCATAATAGTACTAAATAAAGTGTCTTCTTTTTTTTTGTTGCGTTTTGAAGACAAATTTCGCAATTACTTCATGAGTATTAGATATTGTGATGGTTGTGACGTTTGTTAGTTTGCTCTAATTATTGAAACTTAAGAATGTAACAAGATCAGTGAAGACATGAAACATAAACCAAATGTTTCTTCCATTCATTAACACAAATAGAAAAATCAACATAATACTAAATACCATTTTCAATCTAACTACAATCACATCACATAAGAACAACTTATCTAACATAATCTAAGCAACAACTTTCTTCAAAGACTTGGTAGCTTTAGCCGATGATTTCGACTCTTTAGCAGCTGTCTTCTATGGCAATAAAAGCATGTTTATGTTCGGAAGACCACCACTATGAGCAATTGTCACACCTGAAAACATGTTTCCAAGCTCATCATCATTCCTAATTACCAAAAGCACATGCCTTGGGATTATTATATACTTCTTATTGGCCCTTGCTACATTTCCAGCCATCTCCAACACCATAATCCAAAATAAATAAACAAATAAATAAATAGGGCAAACATTCATACCCTATTTCTATATATTTTATGCCTAATCAAAACTCCAACACAATAATTGTTAAATTCATAAAATACCCATTATAATTCCATAACAAACATATTAATAATGAATATAAACTGTAATTGTAGATTTGTAATATCTAACGTAGGGAACTTACTTTAGCACCAAGGAATTCAAGATCAGCAACAAGATAAACTGGAGCAACGATTCTGGCTCGCTTAGCATAACGATTGTGATTCAAATAACGGCTAATTCTTCTGATTGGAAACAAGAGACCGATGGACCGGATAACCGCCTTCTTCCCTAGACCGCCTCTTTTGCGTCCTCTGACACCCTTCTTTTCTTTTCTGGTGGCTTCAATTGAATTGTTTATTTGTATGTGAATGAATCTATACGTGGATAAGTGGTTGTTAATGGTGGAGGCTTTTAGATTATTGAATTGGGTTGTTTTTCGCTGGTGAATTTTGGGTTGAAGGAAAAGGAATTAGTGTAATTACCAATTTAACCTTTTCATTAAAACTTAATGGAAATAAATGAGTGGTTGAGATTTGTTCTCATTGTTCTCACAAAAGATGGGTGTTCTCATTTAAACCTTCCCCTATATATATATATATATATGGGGGCGGTAATTGTGAAAAGTAATCAAAAGGTGCAAAGTGTGCGAAGGAATTTCCCTCATTCATTTGAAGATTTTGACTAAAAAACACGTGATCAATTTTGCTTATATAATTAGTTATATACAAAGAAACAAAAGGGTATTTTTGTCAATTGCCTCTAAACCCACTTCCCCCATGATTTTTAAACGCCTATAACTTTTTCATACGATAATATTTTTAAAAAAGATTACACCCTATTAACGAGCGTTTCGTTCTCTTTAATTTGGGTAGCCTAATGCTATTGTTTTCTTAATTTTAAAAAACAGGTACGTAATTTCACATTTAAGTATCTGGTACGTGATTTTAGGTGTAAGCCAAACTGTGAAATCTGGTACGTGATTTTAGCTGTAGGGTATCTCATACATGATTTTATGTGTATGGCTAAATGTGAGCATTTGATACATAATTATATCTCTATGTGTATGACTAATGTGGGGCTGGTTATCGTAAAAAGTGACAAAAATGTGCGAAGTGTGCAAAGTCACGTAACATACAAAATTACGTACCATAGACAGAATAATTACTACTTCATTACCAAAATCACGTACCATATACATAATCATTATGGTTCCATTATATACATAATCATTATAGTTTTATTACCAAAATCAAATACCATAAGCATAATCATTCAAAACTTTACATAACAAATATCCATACCCGTAAAAAACGTAACATACAAAATTACGTACCATAGACAGAATCACTACTAGTTCCATAACTAAAATCACGTACCAAAATTACATACCATAGACAAAATCACTACTAGTACATGATAATTATATAATGTTTTTGTATGTTCATGAAAGCATTACGTAATAATCATGTACTTCGCACACTTCGAACGTTTTCATTACTTTGTATTTGAACTGGCCCCAAGATACTTTAATGTGAAGATACGTATCATATTATGTAATGACCATAATCACGTATCAGATGTCCATATCTGACCATCCACTTTAAATCATGTATCAGATACCCATATTTTAGGTGTAAGCCAAACTGTGGAATTTGGTACGTGATTTTAGCTGTAGGGTATCTCATACGTTATTTTATGTGTATGGCTAAATGTGAGCATTTGATACTTAATTCTATCTCTATGTGTATGACTAATGTGGGGCTAGTTATCGTAAAAAGTGACAAAAATGTGTGAAGTGTGCGAAGTCACATAATATACAAAATTACGTACCACAGACAGAATCATTACTACTTCATTACCAAAATCACGTACCATATACATAATCATTATAGTTTCATTAACAAAATCACGTACCATAAATATAATCATTAAAAACTTTACACAACAATTTTCCATACCCCTAAAAAACGTACAAATACAAAATAACGTACCATAGACAAAATCACAACTATTTCCATAACTAAAATCACGTACCAAAATTACGTACCATAGACAGAATCACTACTAGTACATGATAATTACGTAATGTTTTTGTATGTTCATGAAAGCATTACATAATTATCATGTACTCCACACACTTCGAACGTTTTCATTACTTTGTATTTGAACCGGCCCCTAAGATACTTTAATGTGAAGATACGTACCATATTATGTAATGACCATAATCACGTATCAGATGTCCATATTTGACCATCCACTTTAAATCATGTATCAGATACCCATATTTTAGGTGTAAGCCAAACTGTGGAATTTGGTACGTGATTTTAGCTGTAGGGTATCTCATACGTGATTTTATGTGTATGGCTAAATGTGAGAATTTAATACTTAATTCTATCTCTATGTGTATGACTAATGTGGGGCTAGTTATCGTAAAAAGTGACAAAAATGTGTGAAGTGTGCGAAGTCACATAATATACAAAATTACGTACCACAGACAGAATCATTACTACTTCATTACCAAAATCACGTACCATATACATAATCATTATAGTTTCATTACCAAAATCACGTACCATAAATATAATCATTAAAAACTTTACACAACAATTTTCCATACCCCTAAAAAACGTACAAATACAAAATAACGTACCATAGACAAAATCACTACTATTTCCATAACTAAAATCACGTACCAAAATTACGTACCATAGACAGAATCACTACTAGTACATGATAATTACGTAATGTTTTTTGTATGTTCACGAAAGCATTACATAATTATCATGTACTCCGCACACTTCGAACGTTTTCATTACTTTGTATTTGAACCGACCCCTAAGATACTTTAATGTGAAGATACGTACCATATTATGTATGACCATAATCATGTATTAGATGCCCACATTTGACCATACACTTTAAATCATGCATCAGATACCCTATAGCTAAAATCACGTACCAGATTCACATAGTTGGGCTACACCTAAGATCACATACCATATACTTGAATGTGAAATTACGTACCAGTTTATAAAAATTAAGAAAACTATAGCACTAGGCTACTCAAATTAAAGAGAACGAAACACTTGTTAATACGGTGTACTTTTTAAAAAAAATATTATCGTATGAAAAAGTTATAGCCGTTTAAAAATCATGGGGAAGTGAGTTTATGAGTCAAGAAGTAAAAACGACAAAAATGTCCTCCCTTGTAATAATTAACAATGTCAAAATAGAAGGTGGAGATTTCTTCGCACACTTCGCCCCTTTTCATTACTTTGTATTTGAAGCTTCCTATATATATATATATATATATATATATATATATATATATATATATATATATATAGGGGATGGTTAGAATAAAAACCCACTCAAATTGAAGAAACCCAGTAAACTAAATCTAGACCATTGATATAAAGTGATCAATGGCCTAGATTCATTCTACATTATTTTAATACATTTATTTGGGTAGATGACAAAAAAAGGGCACAATGGTCAAATGACATTTTTCTGAAAAAGCATCTATGACAAGTTGACCCTACACATGTCACATCATCTCTCTCATACTTTTGTGACCATTGTCTTAAATCTGTCAGGAGGTCGTGTTACATATGTAACATATGTAGTGTTGCATACGTTAAAATTGCACAGACTCTGGTCTCATATGTGATTCTTGTTGTATACGTTAAAACACATGGATTGTATAAAATTAATTAAAAACTCACAGATCAAAAACCATTCAAATGTACACAAGAATTGTTTCTTACAAAGTACTAAAAACAAACAAAACGGTCATTACAAATCAACAAATGCTAAAAAAACTATCACAATAAAAAAAATTGTCTACACTTCATTCTTGATAATCATCTTCATCTTTTATGCAAAAAATATGTTCACCTGCAAAAAGAAAACAAAATCATTAGTTTACATGGTACCCCCCCCCCCTAACCCCTCGTCTTAACGTATGTTAACCATCTGGATTAAAAAAAACATACGAAACAGATACAAACATACATCCCAAATACTCCCTCTATAATATGCATTACATTCGTGATAAGTGACTTTTGTATTGATTAACATATGCAACTAGTGTTGAAAGTAAACATTGTTTTATCCATTTAGTTATCAAACATTATCAAACTTAACTTATGAGGAATGTTATAAAAACTGCATAGATGTGTAACATACACAACTTAGTTCTATTGTTACATACGAAACAGACGCAACATAGATTTGATCCCATGTGTAACTCAAGAAAGTCAAAAAATCAAACCTTTGTATCTGGTAAAAAAAAACAGAAACTAATTTATACCAACTTAGTTCTGCTATTACATACGAAACAGACGCAACATAGATTTGATCCCATGTGTAACTCATGAAAGTCAAAAAATCAAACCTTTGTATCTGATAAAAAAACAGAAACTAATTTATACCAACTTAGTTCTGTTGTTACATATGAAACAGACGCAACATAGATTTGATTCCATGTGTAACTCATGAAAGTCAAAAAATCAAACTCTTGTATCTAGTAAAAAAAATCAGAAACTAATTTATACGAACTTAGTTTTGCTGTTACATACGAAACAGACCATAGATTTCATCCCATGATTAGTGACATTTGTTTAATTAATATATAAAAAAGGGTAATTAATATGTAAACCTACGTGTTAACGTATGCTACCTACGTGCAATCCAACACCAATAATATCACACTTTTTCTGGTAGATAACATATGTTAAGACGTGACCCACATCTTAACAAAATGTGTACCATTGCACATACTCCATATGAATTTACTTTTTGAAATTCACTACTTTTTTATTCAAAAAAAAAACTCATAATAATAATGCTATTCACATATTGACCGATCTCGCCGTTCATAAAAAACATACTAACCGATCCATCTCCAAACCAATATTATTATTATTAATCAATATTACACATGAAAAACATACTAACCGATCCATCTCCAAACCAATATTATTATTATTAATCAATATCATACATAAAAAAACACACTATCCAATCCATCTTCTAACTAATATGATTATTATTATTACTACTAAGACAATATATATATATATATATATATGAATTGTCATCACCGTTACGACGTAAACCAATAATGTTAATCTTATGAATGAATGAATATAAACAAAAACCCACCGCGAATAACTCTCCTGGTTCTAGTTTTTCAACCCCTTTCCCGGACCCTAATAATAAATAAAACCCAATTAATAATAATAATAATAATAATAATAATAATAATAAAACGTAGCTAATTTTTTTAGTAGAATCATGATCGAGCCACCCATAGCCTTAGCCAATGACAACTCCTTACAATTAATTAATTATTTTTTCAAGATGATTGAATAACCACTTCAACAGTATAAATCTTTCAAAAGTTAGTTAATGATAATAATAATACCTTAATGTTGGTGAGGATGATGGGTAAATCGAGGAAAGAGGTGGGCTAAGATCGGAAGGGAAGGACGAGGACCTTGAGGCGGTGCGTCAGAGAAGAGACGTGTGGCGATGCGACGGGGAAGAGACATGCGGCGGTGGTGGTCGCCAGGTATGGGTGGTGGCAAATAGAAAGTGGGGAGCCTGGAAAGTGGTGTTGAATATTTGTAGAGAAAGAAGGACTTCCAATTTTTATAGGGGAAAAGAATTCAAAAATTAAAAAAAGAGGGGGAATGAGAAAATGTCCATTATACTCTTTTAGGTTTAAAAGTAATGAGGCTATGTGGAGCTTTGTGGTCCACTAGATGCGTTTGTGGGGGTTTCTTCAAAATTTTGGGTTTTTTTCTAGATACTTAGCCTATATTATATATATATATATATATATATATATATATAGTATAAGGTTATATTGAAAACCCTTGTTATATGGTAAACTCTGGAAACTCTAACTTCCCGACTTTTTTTTTATTTGAAAATTTTAGGGTATGTAATATACATGATTTTAAGCATTTTGGGTAAAAAAAAATCAAAAAAGCGCCGAGCCGATTTTTTTTTTTTAAATAAAAAACCGTCTTCGGGTAACAAATGGTTAACACGTGTTAGTTTCGCTTAACATATGTTAGTCGAAAGTTTAGTTATTTTTTTTAAAAAAAAGTACTTGGCGCTTTTTTGATTTTTTTGGCTTAAAATGCTTAAAATCATGTATATTACTTGCCCAATTTTTTTCAAAAAAAAAAAAAAAAAATTGGAAAGTCAGAGTTTCTAGAGTTTACCATCTAAGGATGAGTTTGCACATTCTCTTTACCCTATATATATATATATATATATGAAGGCTATCTTGAGAACGCTAGATATCGTGAGAACAAGTAAAAAAATTAATCAAAATCAAATTTTTTTAATACAAACTTCATTATAATCAAAATACAACATTAATAAATAATTTTCTTTCTAAATAATTCATCTTTTGTTGCAAAAACACTTTCAAATTAGCTTTTTACACATGTGTAAATGAAACAGTTTACACATGTATAAACAGTAAATTTACACATGTGTAAAAATAATTTATTTTCGTATACATTTGAATTTTTACGCGTAAATTGTGTTTTTAAGATTGTTTTTTAGTAATAAAGATAAGTGTAAAGAAATTTTGAATGGATTTAGATGGCGTTCTCGCGGTTCGCACGAAATATATGTGTTCTCAAATTAACTTTCACATATATATATATATATATATGGGGGGATCAAATGAGAAGAAACTTCATATGAGAACAAAAAGAAAAGTTACATAATGGTTAAACATTAATAGTTTAACTCTTCTTACATTAATTATCATCTATCTAATTCAATAGTTATTAACACCTTATCCTACACATATAAAAATTCATCCTACATATAACGAAATTTTCATATGTTTATCCTACACAATATCGAGATTATCATACATGTATCCTACACATATAAAAATTCATTCTACACATATAAAAATTCACCCTACACATATCGAAATTATCCTTCACTCCAAATAACGGTTGCTTTGGAAGAATATATTTTAAAAATGAATTATAAGTGTAATTTATTTAACTAGTTTAAAGGGGGCTACAAAAAAAATAATAATTAATTTAATATTCAATACAATTATTAAATGAAAGCTTCCTATTGGTTAGAATTTGTTCTTTTTCTTCTTACAAAACATTTTCTTCTCATTTGAACTCTCTACTATATATATATATATATATATATATACTAGTAAGAAACCCGCGCGATGCTGCGGCGACGACAATTTGCAAAGCGATAGTCGTTTATATTAGGTTATCAATTATTTCGTGATATGTTGTATGGTACTTTTCTTAGTTTAAAGTATCTAAAAAAAGTCTATTTAGTTGGTTTTTTTCCTACCAAGATGATCATCCTTTTGATGAGACAGTCAAATATAGCAAAGCTCTAATAACCATTTAACTAAGGATTTAGTTATATACGTTGGTGTAGTCCACATGGTAGAGGCATATGCTTCTTAGATGAGAGGTATAAGGTTCAATCCCTGATAACGGTATATATAATTTAGAAATATTGATGAGTAATAGAATAGGTGTAACATTTGATATTAAAAAAAATAGTGAGGGATTTTATTTATAACCAATTTTTCCTTTAAATCTTTTCTTGTAGTATCAATGTGGGACAAAATGTTGAGATAAGAGAGCGACTTTCAAAAATTTTTTATTTTTTTATTTTTACATTTAAGTTAGGTTACTTATTGGTGTAATATGTTACTGCTCAAATAAGTTAACTTATCAATCCTCACGTGTAACATTCGAAGTATGTATGAAATAAACATATAAATAGACCTACACTTTTATCATGTAATATAAGGAATAGTCTCTTCTTACCGGTCAATGACCACATGAAATTTACCCAAACAAAATACCAAACTTTATGTTGCGTGAGACCCAAGAAATCTTCAAGAATGTCACCATCTTTCATTATTATTATCGGTTCCATAAAATGTGTGAAAATATAAGACACAACAAATAATATGTGCAAAAATACAAGTACAAAACTTTTGAAAAAAAATGTATAGTCAATCAATTATCAAGTCCAAACTTTTATATCCCTAAGCTCCAATGGATGAAGAAGACGATCTAAGAAATATAGCTATTAGTTTACACACTACTTTAGTATAGTTATTAATTTATTTTATAAAGGTTTCATTTTCTTATGTAATATATATATGCGTTATATAATTTATTTTTATTATCATACAAACCACTACAATGGAAACAAATGTTTGTTGACAACCAGGGACTACATTTTGAGATGAACCATGACCTTTAAATAGGCTAACAATACAAAATAAAAAGGCTTGCTAGCAAATGACCTTAAAAATCCAACTTCTTTTTTTTTAGCCATTTGTCTGACCCAAACTTGAACTTAATGTCGGGGTTGAAGATTAGTCCCAACAAAAGTAGTTTGTATGGGGTGGGGGTGGAAGAAAATGAAATTGCAAATATGGCTCTCGCTTTAAAATGCATACCGGGTCGTTTTCCTTTCACGCATTTGGGAGTTCCGATTGCATGTAATATGAACTTGATTCGTAGTTGGGAGCCGGTGTAATAGCAATTATAATTCTAGTCAATAATTCTAGTCAAACAACATTTACTTGTAGCTATGTCTTAGGCTAGTCAATTGTAATCCCTTAGATCATGCCTATGGATGTATTATAAATAGGACAATGTACATGGTGATTATTCATTCAGTAAATTCATATACTCTTATATGGTATCAAGAGAGTTCCTGGCTCCTTGACCAATTCCGCCACCACCACAATTCCTCCACCACAATTCCGCCACCTTCCTCTTCTTTCTTCGAACCCACCTCCTCTTCTTTCTTCATGGATATCACTCAACAGGCTCTCTATGCCTTGTCCCTCTCTCAACAGGACCCGCAAGGATTCATGGATACCGGGGCTTCTGGCCACATGAAAAACCCCGAAGGTAATAACTTCCCGTCTTCTTTTAATACTTGCACTAACAAGTTTATTGTCGTGGGTAACGGTATAACTATTCCCGTGATTGGTCAAGGCAACATAACCCTTCCACCGCCCTTCCCGCCTTTTAAACTAAACAATGTCCTTTATGCCCCACAACTTGTTAAAAACCTTATTTCAGTCCGAAAACTTACCACTGATAACTTATTATCCATTGAATTCGACCCCTTCGGTTTTACTGTGAAGGATCTCAAGACCAAGGAGCACCTCCTTCGATGCAATAGCTCGGGTGATCTCTACCCATTGACAGCACCACTTCCCACTAAATCAACCTCCACTGCTTTTGTCGCTGTCACTCAAGACCGTTGGCATCAACGCCTTTGGCACCCGAGCTCATCTACATTGCATTCTTTACCTTTATCTGTGTCTAGTACACGTAATAAACATGACAAAACTTTGTGTCAAGCGTGTGTTTTTGGCAAAAGTGTCCGCATGCCATTTTTTGATTCATGTAATCGTACTCATTTACCTTTTGATATAATTCACAGTGACCTTTGGACATCCCCTGTGCCTAGCACCGGGGGTCACCGTTATTATGTATTGTTTTTGGATGACTTTACCAATTTTCTTTGGACTTTTCCCTTAACAAACAAATCCAGTGTATTTTCCATTTTCACTATTTTTAACAATTACATCACCACCCAGTTTGGTGGCAAAATAAAACAATTTCAATGTGATAACGGCAAGGAATATGACAATAAGTTGTTTCACAATTTCTGTCATCTCCAGGGAATGCATTTTCGCTTCTCCTGCCCATACACGTCTTCCCAAAATGGTAAAGCGGAGCGTAAAATTAGAACAATAAATAATATGATATGCTCTCTGCTTGCCCAATCCTCCTTGCCACCATCCTTTTGGCATCACGCCCTTGAAACCGCCACGTACCTCCTCAACATCATTCCCAACAAACACACCAAATTTCTATCTCCCACCTCCCATCTCTACAAGTGTGATCCCACCTATGAACACCTTCGTGTGTTCGGGTGCCTATGCTACCCTCTCATACCCTCCACCACCATTCACAAACTTGCCAATCGCTCCAAACCTTGTGTCTTCCTTGGTTACCCACCCAACCACCGTGGCTACCGATGCCTAGACCTCACCACAAATTCCACATTTGTCTCTCGACATGTTCAATTCGAAGAGACAATATTCCCTTTTTCCACTACTCTCCCCACGCAACCCACATCCTATGACTTCCTTGATAGCGGTCCTCATCCGCTACTTTGGGATCACCTACGACCCACACCAGACTCACCACCCATGACCCAGCCAACCCAACACACTCCTTCGGCTCCCCCACAGCCCAACTCCCCACCACCTATTACCTACTCGAGACGTCCCAGGCCCACACCTGGCCCATCTACCAGCTACCCTCCTACCGTGCCTCCCCTGGCCCAATCCTCTTCTCCCATCCAGCCCACATCTCCAGCCCATACTCAATCCCATCAACCTAGCTCATCCCCTCCTTCCCAACCGTCAAACCCACAACCCACTACCACCTCTTAACCAGCAACCCAGCACACAACCACCTCTGACCCACAACCATCGGCTCGTACTATGCGCACTCGCGCCATGGATGGTATATCTAAACCAAAACACCACTTTAACCTCCACACCACTACCATTGTACCTATTCCCAAGTCCCCTTAGGTTGCCCTGACCACGCCAGAATGGCTTACTGCCATGACAAATGAATTTAGTGCACTTATTAAAAATGAGACTTGGGAGTTAGTACCAAGGCAACCAGACATGAATATTATACGGTGTATGTGGTTATTTTAACACAAGTTTCGTTCTGATGGCAGCTTGGAACGATACAAAGCTCGGTTAGTTTGTGATGGTCGTAGTCAACAGGTGGGTATTGACTGTGGAGACACCTTCAGCCCGGTTGTCAAACCGGCAACGATTCGGCTCATACTTACATTGGCGCTCTCTCGTTCTTGGGCCATCAACCAGCTTGATGTCACAAATGCCTTCCTTCACGGAAACTTGGAGGAAACAGTCTTTATGCATCAACCCATGGGGTTTCGGGACTCCCGTTTCCCTGGTCACGTGTGCAAATTAAAGAAGTCCCTCTATGGTCTGAAACAGGCTCCACGAGCCTGGTACCAACGTTTTACTGACTTTGTCTTATTGCAGGGGTTCACACAAAGCAAGTCTGACACTTCATTATTTATTTATCATCATGGTCAAGACACTGCTTATCTTCTTATTTATGTGGATGACATTATTCTTACTACATCATCGGATACCCTTTGCCGCCGTATTATGACATCATTGTCCAGTGAGTTTGCTATGAAAGATTTGGGCTCGCTATCTCATTTTTTGGGCATCTCCGTCAAGCGTACAGGTGACACCATGTTCTTATCTCAGCAGGCGTATACCAATGACATCATCCACCGAGCATCCATGGATTCCTGCAAACCAGTGGCTACTCCAGTTAACACCGGTTCAAAGCTTGGTGCAACCTCCTCCGCACCATTTCATGATCCCACTAATTACCGCAGTTTGGCAGGTGCATTACAGTACCTTACATTCACGCGGCCCGATATATCATATGCAGTGCAACAAATCTGCATGCATATGCACTCACCCACCGACGATCATTGGAATGCTCTCAAGAGGATCATTCGCTATTTGCAGGGCACGTCCGACCACGGGCTTCATCTTACCCCTGCCCCGAATATTTCTCTGCGTGCCTATACAAACGCGGACTGGGCCGGCTGTCCTGACACCCGTCGGTCCACCTCCGGTTACTGTGTCTACCTTGGTGACAACCTTCTTTCCTGGTCATCCAAACGACAACCGACAGTCTCACGCTCCAGTGCGGAAGCCGAATACCGAGGAGTTGCCAATGTTATCTCTGAAATATGTTGGCTTCGTAACCTGATGCTAGAATTAAATCAGCCTCTTCTCAAAGCTACCCTCGTGTACTGTGACAATGTCAGCGCCATTTATCTTTCGGGTAACCCAGTTCAACACCAGCGGACGAAACA
The DNA here is from genome assembly GCA_030844895.1 of Ambrosia x helenae. NCBI lineage: Eukaryota > Viridiplantae > Streptophyta > Magnoliopsida > Asterales > Asteraceae > Ambrosia > Ambrosia x helenae. The sequence continues at coordinate 79,464,142 of CM061223.1, forward strand.
CATTGAACTGGATATTCACTTTGTCAGGGAGCAAGTACAACGGGGTGTGTTTGAGTCCTACATGTGCCTTCTCGCTACCAGGTTGCCGATATCTTCACCAAAGGCTTACCACGCATACTGTTCGATGACTTTCGCTCCAGTCTCAACGTTCGACAGCCTCCCAATTCAACTGCGGGGGTGTAATAGCAATTATAATTCTAGTCAATAATTTTAGTCAAACAACATTTACTTGTAGCTATGTCTTAGGCTAGTCAATTGTAATCCCTTAGATCATGCCTATGGATGTATTATAAATAGGACAATGTACATGGTGATTATTCATTCAGTAAATTCATATACTCTTATACGGTGATTGAAAAGGTACAAAATCGCTTGTCGAGTTGGAAGGCGAAAAGCTTATCTTATGGTGGTCGTATTACTTTATTGAAATCAGTTTTGAGCTCGCTTCCTCTATATTTTTTCTCTCTTTTTCGTGCTCCTATGCAAGTGATTAACATGTTGGAGAAAATAAGGCGCAATTTTTTTTGGGGAGGTACCGGTGACGTTGATAAGATGAGTTGGGTTGCCTGGGAAAAAGTTGTTCAAGAAAAATACGGTGGCCTTGGTTTAGGGTCTCTTAGAGATGCTAACTTAGGTTTATTGTCCAAGTGGTGGTGTCGGTTTAAGTCCAACCAGTCATCTCTTTGGCGTAAAGTAATTTGGTCGATACATTGTAGTGGGCGCGGATGGAATGTCATTCCTTTGAAGATTACAATTGGAGGCTCATGGAAGCAAATTGATTCTGTTCCTAATATTCTCCATAGGATGAATATTGATCCTTATAATCTGTTGAAAGGAAACTTGCGTAATGGTACGAGTATTTTTTTCTGGTACGATTGGTGGATTGATACTAAACCTTTGATGATGAAGTTCCCATTGCTATTTGATCTTGATAAGAATCGGACGTGTTCCATAGCCGATCGGATGAAGTTTGAAGCTCGTATTGTGCACTTTAACTGGGACTGGAAGCGACTTATTTTTTCAACGGCTGAGCAGCAGCAGTTTGATGCTTTGAATTTCTTGCTGTTTGATGTCGAGATGTTTATTGGGGCTGATACTTGGACCTGGTCGGCTGGGGGTTCGGTTGGCTTTTCGGTTAAAGCCATGAGGCAATGCTTGTTTGAAGCCCATAATAATCTACCGGTAATAACATATGAATGGTGCAATTGGGTTCCAAGGAAGGTCGGCATCATCGCATGGCGTGCTTTCTTAGACAGACTTCCGACAGCGGCAGCTCTGGCAAGGCGAAACGTGCAGATCGAGACACAAACTTGTAAGCTTTGTGAGTTATATGTGGAGTCGGTTGATCACCTATTTACCGGATGCCGGGTTATTTTTCATGTCTGGCAGGAAGTTTTTGGGTGGTGTAATGTGCCAAATACTTTTGTCTTTCATGTTACTGTTTTATTGAAACTACACCATACGGCAAAAAACGGGGAGCGTCCGAGGAAGGCTTTCTACGGGGTCATTCTCACGGCTTTTTGGAGTATTTGGCGGGCGAGGAATGATTTTATCTTTAATCAAAAGCAGGTTCCGGTACAGAAACTTGTGGACGAGATTAAAGTGATGAGCTACTTGTGGATAACTAATCGTGGGAAGATGACGGACATGTCTTGAGATGCTTGGTGTTTGTTTGACACGCGGAAAATGGGTTAAATGTCCCGGTGGTTTGTTTTTTCGGTTTGGTTTGTTGGGTTTCTGTTTTGTTTCGGTTTGTATTGTTGGATTTTTCTTGCTAATTCCTTGCTAGCTTTTTAATAAAACCGTTGGTTGGCCGTTCAAAAAAAAAAAAACTGTTAGACATAAACCCCAAATACAACAAACTGTTAAAAGAGCATCAATCCTCCCCAGTCAACCTACCTACATTTGCCCTATTTTTGACTCACAAGAAGCTATAACGACCTAAACTTGAACTACCACAACTGAACCCAATAGTAGCATGAGATGACCTATGTAACACATTCTGAAGTTGTGTGTGTAGACCAATTTTGAGGCTTTAACCATTTAAGGAAATCAGTGCGTGCAGACAAATTCTGAAGCTGCACTCTTTCACCATTTTGTAATCTCTGCCCTTTTTCACCATTTTAACCATTTTGAAACAAACCAAAGAATTGTCTGATTTCCAGGTAACCCATATGCAAGTACCTTTTTCACCTTTTCTGTTGATTTATATTTGATTCCTTCAAATGTTGAGGCTTTCCAGGCCTCATGATAACCTACGTCAAAGATAATTCGCAAATAATAAAGTTAAACAATGATAAAAGATAAAAACTACCACAAGCTTTAAAATCACTTCCATTTCTAGAGGTGGTAATGCAACCAATTAGTTATGAATAGGTTGATTTGTTTAGCTTAAATGAATAGGTTTAAATGGGCAACTAGCGACCTCGTAGTTCGTGTTATTTAAGTTAACTTTGTTTATAATATAATTGTAATCATATTAACACTCAACTACATCTTTGCCATGAAACATTAGCACAATTCGTTTTTTTTGCCCAAAAAGGAACCCATTTCCTAATAACTCTTGCCTTGATGAGGTTATCGGCATTGTGTGCTTCCTTTATAAAAAATTACTGCTCATTTAAAATAACTTTATTTATTCACAAATAACCATATAAGCCGTTAAGGTTTAAAAAACTAAAACTTTAGTTTTTTTTGAAAGGCGGATTTCATTAAAAGACAAACAACCACAGGAAATCTCCAAGGCGGAGACTCCCAAACCAAAATTACATCACATCAAAGTAAAACAACTGCCAATCCTTCCAACCTACCGAAACCTGTTTACAACGAGTAGAAAACCAAAAAAACTTAATGCTTTTATATCCGCAATGATCTCTACCACGTTCCGCCTTTCATTCTTGAAAATCTTTTCATTCCTCGCCTTCCATAGCCTCCAGCATGTGATAATCATAATACCATGCATCTTTATCCTCTTGGTCTGCGTCCATGTCTGACTAGAAAACTCATGCAATATGTCGGCCACCGAAAAAATAGAAAGGAGGATGTTTAACCCACCTAGCAATACCATTCCAGACAGCGTCCGCCACAATACAAGCAGTGAACAGGTGATCCACACTCTCCTCTTGATCCTCGCAGAATGTACACATACCATTTCCACAGTTTATATTCCTTCGAGTTAACGCCTGCTTAGTAGGAATATGGTCCATCAATATTCTCCACATGAAAACATTACATTTTATCGGAACCCATTTGCACCAAGAAAAAACGGTACTACTCGAGCTATGGTACCCACTTTCAATCCAATTTTTTACCTCCTTGACCGAGAAACCATCCTCTGAATTTGAGTCCCAAAACCAACGGTCATTACCCTCACCCAAAACCTGGCCCTCAATCATTTGAGAACACTCTATAAGTTGTTGCAACTCTATAGCTGTATTCGGCATTCTTCTCCAATTCCATTGAGACCCATTGAGCCGGTCGCTGACCATACAACTCTTATCATGTTCAAGACGAAATAAATCAGGAAACAAAACTTTTAAAGGTGTTGAAGCCACCCAAGGATCAATCCAGAACCTTATGTCCCTACCATTCCCGACCCGGCCCCGGATCATACTTACACTGTTCACGCCTGCCACCTTTAACCGAGTCCCACTATTAATCAGTTTCGTCCACGTACCATTACACCTCGAGCTCTTAGGATAGACCTCCCATTTTCTAGAAGACCCATGAATAGCAATAACCACCCTTCTCCAAAGAGCATCACCTTCTTGCCGAAATCTCCAAAGCCACTTGACCAAGAAAGCATTATTGCACTCATCAAGTTTCCGGACTCCTAAACCTCCTTTTTTTAATAGGTTTTGTGACTATATCCCAACCCACCCAATGAACTTTCTTCACATCTTCACTACCACCCCACAAAAACTTTCTTATCAAGACTTCCAAAGTATTAACTACTCCCGCCGGAGCCTTGAACAAGGAAAAATAATACGATGGTAAACTCTGTAAAACGGATTTAATAATAGTAAGTCTCCCACCAATCGATAAAGTGTTCGCTTTCCACCTCGAAAGTCTAGTCTTAAACACCTTAATCACTGGCTCCCAATTATTTATTCTAGACATATTAGCTCCCACCTGTATCCCCAAGTAGGTGAACGGCAACTCACCTGAACGACATCCCAAACCATGGGCCATAGCCCCAACCGCATCACTAGCCACTTCCACCCCGTATAGAGTATATTTTTTAATATTAATTCTTAGGCCTGAACACATATGAAATATACGAAGCATACGCCTCAAACAAACGAAATTATCCTCCGACCATTCCCCCATCACCATAGCATCGTCAGCGTATAATAAATGGGATAGCATAGGACCGTTCCTAGGCAAGCAAATCGCACGAAAAGCACCAATACTACACGCTTTGTTGATAATACCGGAGAGCGCTTCCATGACCATAATAAATAAATAAGGAGACATAGGATCTCCTTGTCGAATACCCTTCCCGCAATTAAACTCGAAAGTCGGAGACCCATTAACCAAGACAGAAGACCGAGCCGACTTTAGAACACCTTCAATCCACATACACCACTCCTCAGGAAAATTCATTTGCCTCATGACTGATATCAAAAAATCCCAATTAACATTGTCATAGGCCTTTTCGAAATCTATTTTAAACATAAACATCTTCTTTCCACTCCTCTTTGCCCAAGTTAAGACCTCACTAATCACCAGCGGACTATCCAGGATAAACCTACCCGCCACAAAAGCAGATTGAGTCTCATTAATTATGCTGTCCATCACCGCCTTCAATCTATTAGCCAACACCTTAGAAATAACTTTAATAACCACCCTAATTAAATTAATAGGCCGATATTCTCCTAAACTTACGGGGTCCTTAACTTTAGGAACCAAAGTAATAAAAGAAGAAGCAACACCACGATTAATCTTACCAGTGACAGCAAACTAACGAAAGATTTCAACAAAGTCACCAGAGAATTCATCCCAGTATCTCTTAATAAACCTGAAATTAAAACCATCCGGGCCCGGAGCTTTATCGCTACCACAATTAAATACCGCCTCTTTAATTTCTTTTTCTTGGAAAGGAGATATCAATGAAACCGCCTGATCCGCGTTTACCTTCTTCAAACCAAAGCATGTCAACTTCGGCCTATCGGGCATATCCTCAACAAAACGACTACTAAAGAACCTCAACACTTCTTTTTTGATCTCCTTAGGATTAGTAACCCACTTGCCACCCACCGATAAACCCATAATATTATTAGAAACTCTCCTAGCATTAATCTACCCATGAAAAAACTTGGAGTTCTCGTCACCCTCCTTCGCCCACAACATTCTCGACCTTTGTTTCACATCCTTCTGCTTGAGATAATCTAACCGTTTAAGACGACATTTCGCTTCCCGGAGAATCCATGTTTCTTCTTCGGTCAAATCTCTTTCCTCCAAAACACTTTCTAAATCAGCGATCTCGGCATGTAAACAATTCACCTCCTCTAGCTCGCTTCGTTTAACCTCAGCAAACCAAGTTCTAATTTTTTCACGCAGAATTTTAAATTTCTGCATGATCTTAACATCCAGATCTCCTGTGACAATCACGTCCCGCAACGTGCTAGTAACAACATCATCAAACCCGTCCCGCATAAGCCACGAGTTAAAAAACTTGAATGGCTTGGCCCCAAAATTCCTAGACACCACTTTCAACAATAATGGAAAATGATCCGAGCCCTCCCGATTGAGGACACGATATTCAGCGTTTGGCCACTCATTAAGAAACGACCAATCGACGAAAATACGATCGATCCTGCTCATTTTATCCCCCACTAAGTACGTTAAATTTCCGACCTTTCAACGAAAATTCATGTAATCCGGCGTCTTCTACAAAATCATTAAATTCACTCGTCTCAACAACATTGAAATAAGAATTTCGCCGTTCCACGCTGTCCCTCACACTGTTAAAATCACCCCCCTACTATACGGAACCCATCATCATCCGAGACAACCGATTTAATCTTGTCCCAAACCTGCCTTTTATCACTTAAACGCTGAGGACAATACACATTGACGCACGTAACCTTCCTACCGTCATTCTTCAAGAAACCGGACACTACCAGGAGATGTCTATCTTTGATCACCGAAGACCGTGAAAAGATCCTAGGATTCCAAAATGATATTAACCCCCCAGATCTACCCGTCACATCAACATGATCAAACTCGAAATCGTCCGACCCCCAGAACTTACCAATATTTATATTCTCCAACGACTCAAATTGAGTCTCTTGTAACATAAGAAAACCAACCTCGTTAGCTACCTTTAAGTTTTTACACCACACACCCTTACCATCCGAACCCAAGCCCCTAACATTCCATGACATAATATTCATCGATCCACTGATTGAAAACCTTCTTCCTGGATAACCTTTGCGATCGATTCGGTATATTTATCATACTCTTCTACACCCAATTCTTTACCAAAATTCACGGTTTCCCTCACTTCCACATCTACATTACAGTTACCACCCCTCTCACTAAAATAACAAGAATCAACATCCTCGACATTCACATTTGGATTTAACTCATTACCCAACTGAACTTGTTCCGCATTACCATGCATGTAACCTCCTCGCCTCCTCCCCGTTTACCGTATATATAAACCTATCAATATCGAAAATATCCTCTCCACTCCTCGCCCTTTTCTTTGGTCTTTCACAGCCCATTGGAGACAATGACTTCTATGATCTACCTTTCTTCCTGTACGATTTCCTCTTACTATACTTTATATCCGCTCCCTCCTTTCGATTAACACCCGCGTCCCCTGACTTCTCATTCGCATCAGCACAGACTCCATCCACATTGTCTTCATCCGGTCCCATACCCTCTTTTGATCCCGTATTACTATTATCCAACATATCCACATTAAATGAGCCCTCCATATCAGTACGAGCATCGTCTGTGTTACCAACGATATCATTATCTTCTTCTATATAGTCTTCCAAACATTCCGGAACCCAATCCTCCAACTCTTCTTCCACAGAAACCAAGAACTCCTTCTCCTTCCACATAACCTTCACTTTCTCGTTAATTCTCAAGGCCGAGGCACGTAACACTCCCATCATTATATACGATAAATCATTCACCAACGGACTCAACTCAGCCGATTGAACTACCGATCCAAATAAACTACCAATACCATCTAGGATCCCTTTATCATAAAGACAAAGAGGTAACCCATAAACTTTCACCCAAGTTAATCGTTCATAAGGATTATCCTGGCCTTCCCGTCTCTCCAAATTGTCAAAACACACCTTCCATACATCTTTAGAACATACAAATCCTTCCATGCATACCTTAGACTCAAAAGTCAACATCACCCACAACCCACCAATATACTTTATCCCAACCCTATTCTGACCCAAGAGATTTAACCACACCCGAAGTTTAGACATTTTCTTGAGATCAGTAACCCTGTCAACAGCCACACAACCCACCCAGGATAATTTTTCCTTGTAATCAGCCTGCACTACAAATTCCAAAGGCTTCTTTGCATTCACCGGGTCCCTATTAAGCAAGGTATCCCTGAAAGTCCTACCTTCTTCCGTCCCCTTCCCAACATTCTGTACCTCCTCCACATGATCCATCGCCACATCATTACTCCTACCTTCCGAAGGAACCCTATCAGTTTTCACCCGTGTCCAACGCTTGTCACCCTTCCAGTTCAACCGTTCCCCATCCACAAAACGAGCCAAAGTAATAAATAGCTTATAGGAACCGATCCACACATCCCTCATTTCATTCTCTAAAACCACCGGATCCCTCACATTCCCAAACGATACAAAACCAAAACGCTTACCAAGTTTGTCGAACTTTCTGGCTATGTAAGTATTCTGGATCTCTCCAAAGCCTTTCAACACCGAGACCAAATCCGATGAAGCACACCCGCCTGGTAAGTTAGAGACAAAAAACTTCGTGACCGTAACATCCCTCTTATTTGACGCTTCTCCTTGATTCTGACGCGATCCTTTTCTACTCGGAGCATCATACCACGTCCCCACCTTGTAGTTCTCCTTGCCTGCCATGCATGAAAGTGAAAAAAGCCTTTTCGCCGCCTTCTATTTTTTCGAAGGAATTAGGGTTTTAATTTATTTATAACTAAACTAAAACTTTTGTGATTCCATTATAATGCATTCATGCACATTCCATTTGTCATTCTATTCCTATAAATGGTATTTATTGATAATTTGGAGTAACTTGCGATAAAGGCAACACCATTAATATAGGCAAAACACCATTAACATAGCCATATAGGCAAAACAACCATTGGGGTTGGTGGCCCAATGGTAGAAGCAAAGCTTCTAGGAACACCTAAGGGGGTCATGGGTTCAAGTCTCACAAGGAGTAGAAATTTGCTGTTCGAAAAAAATATAGGCAAAACAACCATAAATTATTGTTTACTTTTGTAAAATCATTCAGATTGTTTGTGTAAAATAATTTAAATCAACTACATATATTTAAAGTTACTGAGATCATGTATGTTGATACACTAATGTAGAGGTCTATAAGATCCATAAACTCCATTGTCAAGCACAAGTGCTTTCTAAGATGTACCATAAAATTGGAACGCACATCAAAACCTGTAAAGGATATAAACATACAACAACGAAAGAGCGTTGGCCATGGTGCATGGCATCGATTCCATCCTCCATCGCTCAGTTCCGACCACCCTACCAAGTGTTACACTCACACCTCATTTAAACCAAGAGCTAGAGATACAACTTTGTATAAGCATAGGAGAAACAATGGATATCAAAAATACATATTGGAATAAAAGAACAATGAAAAAACTCACTTGCGGCAAATGGTCTTGACTTGATTATTTCCTTGCCAAAGCCATCAAAGAAGGTTCAATGATTCCTTCCCTCAACCTCAAAAACATGTGAAGAGTAGATTCTGAATAGACAACCCTAATTATAACAGATTATAACAATCGAAAACGGAAATTACATTCTAGATTCAAGAAATGAACCAAGAACATAAAACTTGTCATCAACATCAGACTTTTCTGGCGTTGGCATTGGCGCCACCTTGGTTTGTGACAAAACCTAAGCAACCCAAAATCGCTGAAATCTAGTCTTTATTCCGATTGAAAAATTAGCACAAAACTAATTTATTAGGCTTGAATAAAACATTTTCTTCCCTTAAAAAAGGAAGAATGTTTGACCTCAGCAAGAATGACATGAATGTTATTATTAGCACCTAGCATTGGGACATTGAGACATTCTTCAGGATGGCATGGAAGGTGGACATAAAGGTTTCTTCACTTGAAACAAGTCGAAAAACTTTAATAAAAGTGGGCATTTCCCCTCAGAAGTTCTCATCAAGTATATCTGCAAACATGATAATTAGTTCATCTGTTTTAATATGAGCAGGTTGGGTTATAGGTAAAAATGTGTGGAGTTAATATGAGCAGGTTGGGTTACAGGTCACAACAGGTCGGGTTGTATAAAAAGGTTCTGTATGTGAGAAAAATGGACGACAATTCTTGGTTTTAAAAAGCACGCTTGAGGCGCGCTTAAGCGCAAAGCGCACCTAGGCGCAAATCCATGCGCCTTAGGTAATCCTAGGCGAGCAGTGTACGAAAAGCGCAAAAAGCGCAAGTAAAGTGATCCTTTTGTACACATAATGTTTTTGTGCTTAAAATTGTTATACATGTAGCTAAAAAGGTTGTACATTTTAGTTAAATCATATATATATATATATACCTTATTTGTATCTGTATTTTGAGTAAATAATGCTAAAAACCTATAGCAGATATAAAAAAAATGTATAATTGTCTTGCACCTCGCGTACGAAAATCCCACCGTTTTGGTGCTTTGCGCCTCGTTTTAGACCTCGTCGCTTGAAAAAAGTCTAACAAACACATGAACATAACACTAAACAATGATCAACAAATTCACATATGCAATAGGATAATTGTTCCATTTATACGCTTGAAAAAAAAACATTCAGCAATGGAAAATAAATACAGAGAGTACCTTTCTTTGTGATGAATATAGTCAACAGCATACATAACATCTTTAGTTATTTTCCAAACACTACCTCCCAAGAGATGAGCAGCAACAAGAGGTGCAATTACAATGCCCTCGCTTTTTCCTGGCACAAGTTCATTATAAATATAAAAAAAAATTGTTAACGGACTTTAAAAAACGAATTGAAGGACGCATATCAACTCATCGATTCACATAGCCAAACATAGTAGAGACCAGAATTTACTACTTTACCAATAAACCCAAAAATTTTGTAGTGGGCTAAAAGATGAGATTATATGGAGAGGAAAAAGCTATATACATGTGTAATAAAAATAACAAATTAATATCATAGATTAATGATATAACTCTCGTCGCAAAAAGAATGTTAGAATTTCACCTCAGATTTATAATGAACCATATTCTGAGACTAAATTAACGAACTTGCGAGCTATTATGGCCAATTCTAGTTGTATACAATACTGGTAATAACAAAAACACGGCAATCACCTGAAAAGGTAAACCTTCTTAAACATCAATTCTTGATTGACGGTTCTGAGATTTTCAGCATTCAAAACAAGCCTGAAAAAATTAATCCAACTAAAACTAAAAGCTGAAACATCTAATTTAGGTTAAAATAAAGGAATAAAGTTTACCAATGTTAAACAAAATGGGAGTGATGCAACGGGCCATAACATGATTTGGGTTATCGTGGATCGTTTAATCAAATCGGCACACTTTCTGGCAATAAAGGAAACTGACTCGCTGGAGAAACTAGCGAATCTCTACGTCAAGGAGGTAGTCTCTAGGCATGGGGTGCCTACTTCTATTATATCTGATCGCGATGCGCGATTAACTTCTCATTTTTGGACTACTCTCCAAAACGCTTTGGGAACTCGCTTAGATATGAGCACAGCCTATTACCCACAGACGGATGGACAGAGTGAACGAACCATCCAAACATTGGAAGATCTGCTACGAGCGTGCGTGGCGGATTTTGGCAACAGTTGCTATTCTGACAAAAAAACCAAGTGAATAGCTTTTAGAAAACAATAAATGTAGTCATAATTTTTTTTCGGAACTTTCTTTTTTCCAACCTACATTAGAAACTTTATGGTTACAGTTTTATTATCTATGTTTGTAACAGTTTCTGGTAGCACCTAGCCACGTATGTACCAACTTCAAGTTACATATGTAACTAGAGTTACCGACTACCGACATAAAGTACAGTGTAGTGCTATTAGTATTTACAAACACCATGAATATGTAACATTTACTAGCCACGTAATGTACCATTTTCCAGTTACATATGTAGTTAGAATTACCGTCTACCGACATAACTTACACTGTATTGCTACTAGTATTTACGTTTGTAACATATGTACCTTTTATTATCTACGTTTGTAACAGTTTTTGGTAGCACCTAGCCACGTATGTACCAACTTCAAGTTACATATGTAACTAGAGTTACCGACTACCGACATAAAGTACAGTGTAGTGCTATTAGTATTTACAAACACCATGAATATGTAACATTTACTAGCCACGTAATGTACCATTTTTCAGTTACATATGTAGTTAGATTTTCCGTCTACCGACATAACTTACACTGTATTGCTACTAGTATTTACAACAGCATGACTATGTCCTTTTCTTTTTCATCTAATTATTAACTTATAAAAATGTATTATTTATGCAAGCTTTTGAATAACTATAAATAATATAAACTTATAAAACATGACGTCTTGTCCAAGTCCGGCTCGACGTTTAAGGGGGCCTAAAGCAAGTTCTAAAATTGAGATCCTTGTCACAAATCCATCGCTTAACTTTAGATTACCCATAAATTGGTAGACATCATTAAAAATTTATATTAACCCTTAAAAATCTTGTACTATTAGCGGGTGGCAACCAATTTAAACAAACCTAATGGTACAGTTTATAGTCTACTCAATATGAGCTAATTTTTTTCTAACTACTTTGAACAAATGAATGATAATAGTGATTCAAAGAATAATCGGAAAAAATAAATATCCATTTATTTTAGCAAAAAAAAAAAAGAAAACTGTCGAATATAAAAGAAAAAAACTTTACTCCAGGATCAGCAAAGAATCTATGGAAAGAAAAAAGGTGTTACCAATATTATTTGCATTGACTCATCTTTAAATAAACAAATCTTTGTGCAAAGAAAGAAAAAAGGTGTTACCTTTAACACTTCTTAACCCAATATTATTTGCATTGGACCCAAATAAATGAATTAACAAGATCATCAAAGAATCTATGGAAAATAGGCAAAGAACAACCATGAACAAAAGCACCATCTGTTCCAATTCCCATCAATACATAATCCAACCCATCAACAAATCTAAACAACTCTCCAAACCCAACTGCTGGACCACTGCTCTCTTTCTTCTTCTCTTTATCTCCTCCTCCATTTTTATTATTATTATTACCATTTTGCCCCTCACCTTTCATTGACAATCTTTTCTGCTGAGCTTCTTCTCCACTTATTGGGTCAAAGTTTTGATTATTATTATTATTATTATTATTATTATTATTATTATTATTATTATTATTATTATTATTATTATTATTATTATTAGAAAGTGGAATTCGGTTTTCAGATACAAGTTCAAGGCCTTCCATTTCGGACAATATTATGGGTGACTTTGAACCAACTTTACTCATTTAACCCACTCTTTACTTCTTAAAAAAACAAGTTAAAAGGTCATTGCAGTAAGAAAGACAATATTATGGGTGACTTTGAACCAACTTTACTCATTTAACCTACTCCCATTTCACCTAAAACTCTTTATTTGACCCATTTGAGATTAACAAAACCCAAACCGGTACATTTATAATAATGGGTCGGTATTGACGAATACGGGTGAATAATAATGACAAATATTTTCCTACTAAAATGTCTAAGAGTTTCAAATTATCTTGACAAATATCTTGACAAATATTTTCCTACTAAACTATTTGACAAATATTTTCGTAATAAAATGCCTCTAAATAACAAAAAATATTTTCCTACTAAAATGTCTCTAAATAACAAAAAATATTTCTCAATTATATAAGGCGATTGAAAAATATATTTCTCGAAAAAATATTTCTCAAAAATATTTCTCCTAAACGTAGTCTGACTCTAGTCCTATTTGCTTTTTGAAAAAAAAAAGTAATAGTTTTTATAGGTATTAAAGTGAGTTGTAGGCCAACATCTGTAGAGAGAGTAAATATAAAATTAATAGAATGTATGTACTTTGTTCATCTTGACCATAAGCACATGCCCTTTAAAACTGTGAACTCCGAGCTTCGTTTCACCGGAAAAAATGATACAAGTATGTATTTTCACGTGGATCTTCAATTCACCGGAAAACTGTGAACTCCGAGCTTCGATTCACCGACGAAGTGGATCTCTCTCTCTCTCTCTCTCTCTCTCTCTCTCTCTCTCTCTCTCTCTCTCTCTCTCTCGTGGCTTGATTCATCTTTGTCTAAAACCTAGGAAACAACGATGCGATTGTGGTTCACCAGATCTGGGATATTATGATGGTTACCCAGATCTAGAAGTACAAGCCAATTCATGCCACCTCCGAACGCCGGGGAAATCATCTTCGTCAGCAGATCATGAAAACCTACAGATCTGTCGTGAGAGACCAAGCTTTTCTTACCGAAGGGGGTGATGGTGGTTTGTGATTCGGGTGGATGTGAAAGGATTTGGGTGGATTTGAAAAAAATCACGGTGAGATGATTTTTGTATTGTTTGAAAATAAAATAGAAAATAAATATATAAATATATATATATATATATATATATATATATATAGAGAGAGAGAGAGAGAGAGTAAAATAAGATGGTATAAAAGTTTAGAAAAGATGGTGTCAGATCTGCACATGTCATAAATTCAGAAAATATTGAGTTGCCTAAAATACCCTTTTAGTTCACTAAAAAAGTGGAAACGTGGCAACATGATACCCATTGGATGGGTTTCTAGAGTTTCCACAACTCACTATGGTTTCTACTAGATACATAGCCTATATATATATATATAGGTGTAGGTTCCTGTACAAAGTGTATTTTTTGTACAAAGTGTGAGAAGTTTATGTAGTCATTATGTTTTAAAATTTGGCTATGATGCTTTCGATTCCTTACGCATTGTTTTATATAGAAAAACACCAAACACAACAATTTAAAACACAATCAAGTGTATTTAGGCATGAAATTTATAACACACTAATTACTTTCTTTGTATGGTGTTTTAGATTGCATGTCGAGAATAGATTAAATAGTGTTTTAAAACTTTTATGTTTTGTGTTTTTCTATGTAACACTATGCCAAAAGAATATAAAACATCATGCCTAAAATTTAAAACATAATGGCTATATAAACTTCTCACACTTTGTACGAAAAATGTCCTTTGTACAGGAACTCTAATATATATATATATATATATATATATATAGGTTTAGGATCCTGTACAAATGACATATTTCGTGAGAAATGTGAGAAGGACTAAGAATTGACATGTAGACATCATGTTTTGGATTTAGGAATGATGTTTTAGGTTGTTTTAACTTGAAAAACACCAAACACAACAATCTAAAACACAATACAATGTAATATAGTCATTAAATTTAAAAAACAGCTAAAACACACTACTTAACGCTTAAAACACACTGCTAATGTTCTTAGCATGGTGTTTTAAGTTTTAAGCCTAAAATACATTTGTTTTCGGTTTTAAATTGTTGTGTTTGGTGTTTTTATAGGCAAAACAATCCAAAACATCACGACTAAGTTCAAAAAATGATGCCTAAGTATCAACTTTTAATCCTTCTCACACTTCTAAAAAAAACACTTTGTACACGATCTTGACCATATATATATATATATAAACTGCTATATAATGGATTCTAGAGGGATGAAATTGGAATTTCACATCAGCTTAACAAACTTCATTTAATAAACTCTATTTAATACATTCATTTAATAAACTCCACTTAATTAATTCTATTTAATAAAGTCCAAATGTAATATGGACTTCATTTTTTTATATTGTTAACTATTTTTATTTATAAGTTGTGATATATATATATATATATATATATATTAGGCCAATGATTAGAACATTGCCTTTTGCTCATGTTGGGGACTGAATCTCCTTAGCATGTCTATTGGTTCGCATAACAAGTAGAGGTTCGTTTGACCATTGATTAAACCAGTGAGTCAATTAAATGATTGGCGACTCTAATGAGAAGGTAAACACCTTCTTTGGGAACCAACATACATAGAACATGCAACAATCTGCATAGCAACAAGTGTCATGTTGCTAATTTTACCTACATATGTAGCTATGCATATTTTTAAATAAACATAATAGAATGCTATAAATTATTTCTGAATATATATTGTAAACATAACAACGTTAGTTTGTATAACGTTACACCAAACGCGTAAATAGGGCTGTAAACGAACCAAACGAACACGAACAAGGCTTTGTTCGTGTTTATTTGTTAAGGTTTCTTGGACAAACGAACCGTTCACGAACACACTAACGAACATAATTCAATGTTTGTGTTTGTTTGTTAAGAAATTCAGTTGTTTGCGAACTGTTCGTGAACATGGGTCTTGAACACAAACAAACAAAATCAAAAGTCAAATTGTACTAACTTAGACATAATTAACTAAAATTACTTAGGCATGAATACATGATATTCCTAATTCAAAAGTTCATAATTATCCTAAAAATTGTCAATATCCAATTTTCCTAAACTCTACACATTCTTCGATTCTTGTGACCATATAAAAACAAATATTAACTAGACAATGATACATAAACATGCATTATAACTATGCGGTCAAAAGTAGTAGCATATTCAATTATCTAATAAGGAATCATGACAAAAGGTTGAGATTTTTTTCATTAGTATAGTAAGACCAACAACTAAAAAGATTGATGATTTTTTAATGCGAGAATGATCAAAACATTACTGAAATATTTAATGTATAAGGGGGAAAAGTTTAGGAGGGAAATAAAAGTTAGGAAAAAAACTGAAAGACTATAAACTTTTAAGTTTTAACTAGTGATTGAACATAAACAAACATACATGAACGGATATAAACAAACGCATGTAAACAAACACATTGCCGAACGTTCACGAAGGCAATCGAACGAACGAGACATTTGTTCGTGTTTGTTTGTTTAGTTAATCAAACGGATTTTTTTGTTCGTGTTCGTTCATTTATTAAACAAACGGACACAAACGAACTTCCCGCCAAACAGTTTACGAACTATTCACCAAACGGTTGGTTTGTTTACAGCCCTACGCGTAAAGGACAAATTTTTATTTAGATACAAATTTGAAGATGTAACACTGTAGCGTTGTATTTAGCACATTCACCATTCTATGAAATTAACCATTGTTGTTGTATTGTGTCCCCGCCGCAACGTGCGGGAACGCTATAGTATATATTGAAACCTTCGTAATGTTAACATGGTTATAGATGTGTTGACCGAAAATCCATGGATGGGAAGAAATAGTAACCAACATTCACCATTATTTTAGCTTTGCATCAAACATTCAATTAAAAGACATGACACCATCTACCTCTATTACCTACAATCTCAATCTCACCAATAAACACACAAATACGAGGTTGTAATAAACTATCATCCAAATTTGTCATCAAAATAGAATTTATTTCTTACGTCCTATGAACCGAGCTGTAATCAATCTCCAACACCACGAGAGAAAGATATGGGGGAGTATGTCGACGATGGCTATGATTACATGTTCAAGGTTGTATTGACCGGAGAGTCAGGCGTCGGTAAAACCAATCTTTTATCACGGTTCTCAAAAAATCAATTCCACATCCAAACGAAAAGCACCATCGGGGTTGAATTCGCCACCGCTACCATTAAAGTTGATGACAATATCATCAAAGCCCAAATCTGGGACACCGCGGGTCAATCAAGGTATATATATATATATATATTTTAATATTTAATAAAATTGTAATATGAGAAATATATCATTGACGGAAATTTATCAATGAATATTACCCTTCGTGACACTCAACATTTTAAGTTTTTAACGATGTGAATATGACAGGTATCGCGCTATAACAAACTCATACTATCGTGGAGCTGTAGGTGCATTGATCGTATACGATATCACACGTAAGGTAACGTTTGAAAACGTTGAAACATGGCTTAAAGAGCTTCGAGATCACACGGATCAAAACATTGTGATCATGCTCGTGGGGAACAAAGCCGATCTACGCCACTTACGAGAAGTTTCAACTGTGGATGCAAAGAGATTTTCGGAGCAACACAACACCTTTTTCATGGAAACATCGGCTCTTGAATCCTTAAACGTCGAGAACGCTTTCACAGAACTATTGACTCGGATTTATCATGTCGTGACCAAGAAGGCGCCCAATATCGGTCATGATCCAACGCAGGAAAAAACAAGTGCCAAAAACATGGACAAACCTGTTCCTAGCCCTCCTGCTCATGACTTGTTTGACACTGATCCATTTACTATGGCTATTGCTGACTTATCCCCCAACTTGGATTTTGCGAATTTCGACTTTCTAATTCAAGGAGAGTCGAACTCTCCCAATTCGCAACGTCTTGGACAAGAGTCTGCAAAGAAATCTCAGGAAAACAGGTCTAATGAAGTTGATTCTACTGTCCAGTCAGATCCTGATTCCGAACACGCGGCACAAAACTTTGTGCCCAACTGGGCGTTAAAGAATGGTACATTGCTTAAAACCGGGACAGTTTGCCAGGAGTTTTTGTATCAATCTGTTCCAGCCGCGGAGATGACTGCCAACCGCCGCTTGTCTGGAACTGAATTCTCTGAATCCTACACCACTTCCTTGGTTGGAGCTTTATCTAAAGGGGCTGAGATGCATCACCGTTGGGTTCACACGCGTGCCAGGAAAGATTATTATAAACACCGCCTGCGCGATTTAGAGTCATCCTTCGTGTCAATAGCTTCGGCGAAACATAACATGGAGCGTGAACTTAGTGAGCTCCGCGAAAAGGTGCAAGTCGAGCTCCGCGAAAAGGTGCAAGTCGATCCGTGTGAAGAACTTGCTGCAAAGGTGAAACTATTGGAGACGGAGCTTGAAAAATCCAGGAGTGCCCATAAGAAAGCCGTTACCGCCCTTGATGAACATGATCAAAGTAAGAAAAATGAAATTAAGTTTATGGATAACCAGTTAACACGCATGCGGGTTGAGGCGAAAGCGTTAAGCCATCACGTGGAGGTTCTTGAGATGGAGAAGCATTGGTTGATGACTAACGCTTTTCATTTGGTGTTCGACAAAGTGAAGAAGAGCGAAGAGTTTCTTTCTTTTGTTTCAAATGTGAGTCGGGCTTCATCTCGTCTTGGTTTCCAGAAGGGGCTAGAAGCTGGATATGTGCAAGCAGCTGCAGGGGCCAAGATTGAGGGTGTTCCAGGCTATGACAGCGATGCGGCCAAACACATGAAGCGAGCTGCTCACGAGCTTCGAGCTGCAAAACATTCCCTGATTACTGATATCTCTAATAACCCGAATCGCAGTCTTGATGAATTGAAAACTATGCTCCTTCCCACCATGGGTGAAACATCTGGAGTTAGCCGTGCTCCATCAACTCTTTGAAATTGCATTAATTTGAATTTGCTGGTATGTGACAATAATATTGTGTTCCATGTTTTGGTTTTCTAGTGACAATAATATTGTGCATGGTTAACTTCATTCCTTTTTATGTCGATTGTCCTTGTTATGTTGTAAATACAGTCGATATTGGAGCGAAGTTGCTACCGACTCTTTTGTGTTACTATTGAACTCGACAAATAAAACTGAATACATAACCTTGTATTTATACTAATCCTAGCTACTCTATCACGTATTAATGATACTAATAAACAATTAAATAGATCCAACAAACCATATAAATAAGAAACTTTTAAACAATTAATACTATTTACCCATTATATTCTCCTTTCGAAATTCCCTTTGATTATCAGCTCATACTTTGCAGGAGTGTTGGTAATTTACGGACTTTAAGTCACAAGTCGGTGAACTTGGGGATCAATATTGACAAATTGGTCATAGTTGGTTAAGTTTTCTAATTATGTTATAATTACATTTGGTAATGTCTTGGCTAGCAAGTTTGGCTTAGTCTATATAAACCAAGTTGGGTTAGACATTATGAATAAGAGTTTAGAGAAACCGAGTTATGGTTTAAGAGTCTGTAATCAGTTTTTATTGGAGAGTTATTCCATTCGTATTCGTGTTCTTATTATCGATTCTTGGACTTGAATTGGTATCAGAGCCAAGTTCAAGAACCTTAATCGAATAAGCTGCCACTGTCGGAAAAAGCCATCATTGCCGGAAGAAGACCTCGTCAATCGCTACTGGTTGAACAACAAGACTGTAAGTTTGTTTTTGTCCTACGTTTTGCGACTAAACAGAGGTGAAAAAAAGGCTTGATTGTTATGGCCTTCTCAACTGATTGAACGAAGAGGATAAATAAGTTTTGTTGACTTTTAATGTCTCGAAAGGCAAGAATGGTTGTTTTATGACTAAACAAAGTTGCTTCCTTTTCTCACAGTAAGTGTTTTTTTTCTTTGTCGGTGCCTACTCCGAACAATAAGGAAAAAATACAAGTTTTATTTATGGTGCATGTTTAAGATTACAAAGAAAACAAAACTAAACTTGGTGCTTTTGGTCGAACAAGTTTAGGCTCACCATTGACTTCGTTTTAATACTTTGGGTTGAAAGAGCGGCTTCAATTCTGGTTTTATTTTTATTTTGGGTTTGCAAGAGGGGTTCGCAATCAGATTATACAAGCAAACGACTTCGGTTCCGAAATGCTGTTCAGGATTGATCTGTTTGTATTTGTTCCAACTGACTTGAGTAAAGAGTTTTATAACCGTTAAATTACAAGAGACAACGTAAGATGACGGACGGTGATAAACCGATTGTTACGGTAAAAGAAAACAATTCGGCTATTATCGTATGTCCCATGTTGTCAAAGACAAATTATACAACATGGAGTATGAGAATTAAGGCGATTTTTAACGTGTATGGTGCCTGGAATCAAGTTGAACCGGGAACAACTTTAGACGTGAAGAAAAACAACATGGCGATAGCATTGTTGTTTCTGGCTATACCCGAAGATCAGATTTTACAAGTCAGTAATCTGACTATGGCAAAGGAGATGTGGGATGCGCTAAAGACCCGTAATCTCGGGCTGATCGGGTTAGAGAAGCATGGTTACAGACACTGATGTCAGATTTTGAAAACTTGAAGATGAAAGAACAAAGTTCAGTTGATGAGTTTGCAAGTGTGTTACTGGGTTGGAATCAAAATCGGCTTCTTTGGATTCTACGATTGATGAATCCAAACTCGTGAAAAAGTTTCTAAACGGGCTACCAAGGAAGTTCATTCACATGGTTGCTTCAATTGAACAAGTTGTTGATTTGAAGACGATCACTTTTGATGATGTGGTAGGACGATTAAAAGCATATGAAGAATGGATAAAAGATGAGGATACTCAAGAGAACAACCAAGGTAATCTGATGTTTACTAAAATCGAGTCCTCACGAAATAGTTGGAACCGTAAATTGTATAAATGGAAAGGAAGGGACCAAGGTAGAGCTGAAGATCAGGATGATGAGGACCGAGATGCAATTCAAAGCCGAGATGGTCGAGATCACAAGCCAAAATAGACTTGTCAAATGAGAACTAATGATCGCCAAAGGGTATAGAAGGATAGATCACATTTTCAATGTTACCGTTGTGACGAATTCGGCCACTTTGCATCAGGGTGTCCAGATCGTTTGAAGTAAAAGGAAGAAGCTAACTTTGATGAAACCGATGATTTGGATCCCTCTTTATTTATGATGAAGTGTGATCAAGAGACGGTTTTTCTTAATGAAGAATGGGTGATTCCTAAGCGTTTTGAGACCGAACCAACGGAGAAAGGCACTTGGCATCTCGACAACGGATCATCGAATCACATGACAGTCAATAAAGCTTACTTCTTTAAACTAAATCAACGTGTCATGGGAAAGGTGAAATTCGGAGATGGATCTTGTATAGATATACGGGGAAAGGGATCGGTATTACTTGTAGGGATAACGGGGGAGAAGCGCCTGTTGACCGATGTTTACTACATACTGGGTCTACAAAGCAATATCATAAGTCTTGGTTAAGAAACGGAAGGTGGATGTGATGTTCACATGAAACGTGATTTGCTAACCATTCATGATTATACTGGTGAGCTTATGATGAAGGTGACAAGGACCAAGAACCATTTATACAAGATCAACCTCAATATAGCAAGTCCTGATACATAAGTTAGCCTGATTGTATTGAAGAATTTTGCAAGTGGTGATCTAGAAAGAGTTGAACTGAAAGATGAGACACCAAGTATGAGTCAGAATCTTCTCAAATATCCAAGTTCAATGATGAAACCCAAAATTCAAAGTCCAAAGAAGAATGTTCAAGAACTCAAAGGATTTGTCAAGCAAGGGATTCAAGCCCAAGGAATGACAAGTATTGATCAAACAAAGCATGTGTTTGAACAAGCTAAGTGGAGCCCAAAGAACATTGCAAGAGATCATGAAGAGCCTCGGGAAAATCAAGTTGAAGACATGTTTGGAGTTAAAACCCCACAAATTTTGAGTCTGAAATTACTGGGGTGATTGTTGGTAATTTACGGACTTCAAGTTACAAGTCGGTGAACTTGGGGGAACAATATTGACAAGTTGGTCATAGTTGGTTAAGTTTCCTAATTATGTTATAATTATATTTGGTAATGTCTTGGCTAGCAAGTTTGGCTTAGTCTATATAAACCAAGTTGGGTTAGACATTATGAATAAGAGTTTAAAGAAACCGAGTTATGGTTTAAGAGTCTGTAATCAGTTTTAAGCGGTAGGACTCGGCCTTGATGGCTGATAAGGTGTAGGAAACACCATGCTAGGCCCAGCTCCAAAGTTGTGAGGAGTGGGTTCGGAGCTCGAAGAAGTAACATGAAGGAGACGAGGTGGTCCGGGTGAAAGTGATGGATCTTCTTCATTATAGTCTAGCCGGAGCCTGGCCCCCTTTTTCTCTTTCCTTGATTACATGCTGGTTAAGGAGAGATCTGAGTTGTAGAAAGTGACCTTCAACTCCTTCAGGGGTGAGATCTATACGTTCAGGTGTATGTACAGTGTTAGGGAAAGGAGATGACACCCCTGAGCGAGTGGGAGTTGGAGTTTGAAAGAGTGTGAACTCCTGGGATGAAGCACCAGTGGGAGTACTTCAAGGAGTCGAGAATGGCACAGATCTGTTAGGAGAGGTCTGATTCGTGTTCGGAGAGACCTTATTCACTTCTTCCAGAGACTCGTGGTCAGACATATCGAAGAGTTGGAGCTACACAATGGATTTTTGAAAGGAAACAATGGTGCAGCCCCACGGTGGGCGCCAACTTGTTGCTACAACAAATATAGGTCTAATGTTAGTTTAGAGTCCAAGGAAGGGTAAAAGGGTTAAAGGGTTTCGTTCTGCCTAACGCAGGTCGTGGTGTCCCCCTACGTTGCAAAACGTAGAAGGAGGTTCAAGATTATTATGTTTTAAGTATTATGATTCTGGTTTGAGTGAGACTCAAAGCCAGAAATGTTGTAATAAACTCAAGTGAAGTGTTAGTGTGGTGGAGAGAATCTCCACACGTGTATTGTCAAAGAGAATGGAAGATATGTGTAAGTGAGAATGATTAGAAAGGTGTCTTCAGATCTGAATTGGTGATCTGATTTATAGAATAAGCATCTTCCTCTTTGAGTAGAGATAATATCTTGGTCCATGATTAAACTTGGGGACATACCACTTTTAGCCGAGGATGGCTTTGGACCTGCGGTCTGTGCATTGCAGCATCTCCATGTGCCAGATATGAACAACTGCTTGTTTTGACCAAGGAGTGTGATGCCAAGACAGGTCATCTTTTGATCAGTGCTTTACAAGCCTTTGAATCTTTGTATCCTTCAACCTTTCAAGCGTAGTTATGTAATGTTATTAACTTATTTTGCTTTAGGCTACCCACGTTATCAGTAATCATGTTACATGATTTTTTTGCTAATAATTTTAATAATTTTTCTTTGGTTTTCAAATTATTTTCAAATTGTTTTCGTTTATGCAGATTCCAGATTTGATACAAATTAAATTATGCATATACTTTACGTTGAAAGTTTATCTTAGTTAAAGATATAGGTGTTGCAACCGTCTAAATTTCGTGTGCGTTTTACATCAAGTAACTCACTTAGGCGCTGTTTGGTAGCCTCTTAATCAGCCTCTTAACCATGAGTTCTGAATCATTCAGCATTCAGACTGTTTGTTTTAGCATCTGAATGGAATGATTAAGTGCTGAACCATTAAGCTAATAAGGGATGTTGAATGATTCAACTCTTAACCATTCAGAGCCTCTTAACCATTCAGACCATCTTAATGATTCAGCACTTAATCAACCAAACAGCCCCTTAGTGTTATAAATTTGTGTTTTTGGTTTACGCTTTCTATGGTGGTCGTTGAAATGTTACTTAGATGTTTTCACGCATCAACCTCTGCGCACACGGTTTTACGCCCCCTCCCCACAACGTGGAGGCTCAATTCTACTCCTAATGCATTTGAAGTCATCGTCTATATTGGTTTCACATATTTTATTAATAATGAGTTTATAATGTTGTCGTTTGAGGTCAATTATATGTACTTACCGACATGGATTTAAAAATCACACCTAGCCTCTGATTAATCATCAATTAATCGGTAGTCAGAGGTTCACCGACAAATCACTAATTAATCGCTAGTCGTTGGCTGTCTAGTTATTCTAGTCAAATTCTGACCAAATCTGTAAATTTCGTCCAGGTTCCAACCAAAACCTATAAATTCTAGCAATGAATCTTATGTACTTAAAAATATGAGTCGAGAAATGGGTTAAAACATGTCTCCATAAAAAATACATATAAAATATGTGTATATATGTATAAAACTGAAAATTACATATAAAATCTCAATCCAATTAATCACGATTAATCCCTATTAATTCCAAATTATCGCTAGTCGGTACCTCACCGACCAACTAGCACCTAGTGATTATTACAACACTGCTTTTTGATGAAGTGGCTTATGTATTTACTTTCTTTTTCCACGTAATCATCGTTTACTTCGTGCATAAATTAAAGTTAGATACATGTGATATGTGCCAATGAGGTAGTGCTGGAGTGGTTGGGGAAAGATTTGGTGTTCCTTGTGACCCGGGTTTGATTCTCATTCTCCCCATTATGTTCTGCAGCATCTAGGTGAAGAGTGAATATGGGTGGCGTCGGTTCGACTTGGATGAGAGGCAAGGTTTTACCGATTAATTCACTGGCGTGCCTTCGGGCGAATGGAGGTCAGGTTTTCGCACGTCTGGAAGAGCCAAGGGGCTAACAACAATCGAGTAATTAACATTGACCACAGCGCTCGGTGTCACGATGATTGACACGTCGGTCATTGACGTTAAGAAAAAAGATACATGTGATATGTTTCTTTTATTAAAATATCTATACTATATTATAATGCATGAAGAAGATGTAGTTTAAGATATCCAAAAGTTAAGAACTTTATTTTCATTAACAACCTTAAAATGAGGGTAAAATAGACATTCAAACACTTTTACACTTTCGTACCTCATTTTAGTTACTTTACTTCCCTCATTTTTAGTTAGTAGTTACACTTTTCTCCCCTACACTATAAAGTTCAATTCTTTTTTTAATCTTATCATAACTTTTAAACTATTATGTTTTAAAAACATTCAAAAATACCGTGATGATATGCTCGTTTTTGTCGACGTTTTGATGTTTGTCTTAGTCAATATCGACGTATAGATTGAAATGTACAAGAAAGAAATGTGTTATGTACAAGTATCGCATTGCATGTTTAACTGAAAGAATCTAAAAGAAATGCATAGTTATTTAACTGAAAGAATCCAATTTCACCTACAACGAAATGCTTTATAGCTAAAACTTTAAAAGATGTAACTAATATTGTTATAAGATACATTCCATTAATGTAGAAGTAAACATAAAGCAACTTACGCGTTATTTGAGGAGACAATATTATAAAGCTTGAATAGGCATTCAATTAAAAACTAAAATGTAGGTGAAATTTGGATTACAGATCAACATAATTTGGACGTAATTAAAGAACTTAGACATGTTTATTGTTAATATGAATGTTGAATAATAACACCATTTCATGACCAAATAAAACTCAAAATCGTAAAATTGAATTTGGTTTTAAATACTGTTCCGCCTAATAATGAAATATTCACATCAATTAAATGCAACGATTCAAAAAACTAAACAGGGCACTCAAAATCTAAATATCAGCTTTGGTGATTCTTAAATATGATAATGTTGTTAAACATTATGGTTCATCCTTGCTTTGGCAGACAAATAATTTGTCACACAGTAACAATACTGCACACATGCCTAGGCTCTAATAATCCTTTATCACATTTGTTTCTGATAGCTTCAATTGTAGTACCTTGTTTAAATATTCAACATTAGCAATGTGTGCATATGTATATGGGTATGCATGCATATATATTTTTTTAACGATCAACAAATTAAACCCGAGCACTCTTGGGGCACCCTTTCAACAAATTCAAATACTGCGAGAGTACCCGAGTTGTCAAACACCAATTCCGGGGAAAACCTGGTAACTCACTTGCCCGTAAGCACGACGATGAAATTACCGGTAAAACCGTCTGGCTTAAGAATCGAACCCAGGATCCCTCGGGTCTTCTATCATTGCCTACCAGTGTCTCTACCACTACACTGTAATGGTATTGATTATATATTAATAGGTATACACGTAAATATAATTAACTAAAAAAAATCTCATTAAACTTTTAAATATACATAATGTGACAACCGTCACCTTCATCTTTTAGCAAGATGTCAATTACAGTTCTTCAAATATTTCCATTATAATCCCTAAAAGTTTCGTCGTTTTCAAATTTAATTTTAAAGCGAATTAAAAATTTATCATTTATATTTGTTATGGATCGGGTATACATTTTAATCAAATACGTTGTAAGTGAAAGAATTTGACTAAAACAGGATTATATGATCATACAAGTTACAAAACCAGGTGCGGAAACCCTAGTTCTGAACAAACTGATAAAACTCTAATCAAAACACAATCAATATCATTTTCAAAGCTTTTTCATAGATTAACTTTCTCAAATATTCAATTACAATCACACACACGTTAATCTAGATCAATTACAGACTTTCACAAAATAACCTGGAACCTGACCTGAACACACACACACAACTAACAACTCTCTTACATTCACAGAAACACAAAATCTATATATAGACTCTGCAAGTTCGCCCAGTTAATATGGTCGAATGTGGAGTTCTTCCACATTCGCCCACTTCCAAGGTACGAATGTGTTCTTGATAAGCTTCCATTCTTCCTTCGCCCATTAGTAATCTACCTTCGCCCACTTTATGTTTACCTTCGCCCACATTTAACTACATTCGCCCAGTCAACACAACTTAACATATGTTAGTATCCAATCACTAGTCGCAAAACGCATCTACAAACTCCCCCTCGACTATTGATTGGATTGTCTTCTCTTTTCGTCCATAGCTTTGTTCATCAGCTTGATTCTGAGCTGTTTCTTCTGCTCATTAGTCATTGCAGGCTCAAACGTTCTCTTCACTGGTTTCGACACATTTGCCATCTTCACCGTCTTGCCAAGTTTATTCTCCAAATTACTTCCCGCATTAATATCATAAGCAAAACAAACTCCAACCACTTGAGTATACTTTCTTTCTTGAGCAGCGTCTTTCGGTTCAAAGTAAATCGGATTATAGAAAAGCATGATGATGTCTTCAAAAGTACAATTAATCAACCACATCGGATCAAATACATGAACATGCTTGTATTTATCCTTCCTATCTCTCAGCACAATCACCGCTTCAGCTTTCCTCCAATCATAATACCAGAAAATAAAATCAGCACTGAAATGTTGTGGCATAGGCATCAAAGGTATTTTTCTCATCACTTCAGGTGCTTTGTATATCAAAGTAACTCGTTTCATATTGGTTTGAGGATCAATATCCCTATGAACTTTCCTTCGGGGATATTGAGGCTTAAATCTATTCCATCTTGTTCTACTCTCCCAAACCAACTTGTCTGCACACCAACCAACATGTGTACCGCTCACTGAAGCACCAGACATAGGGAATCTGCATAGATCTCTGACCGCCCAGTACGGTAAAGTTAGCAAGTCAATGAATCTGTTAAAATACAAGATCCCTGTTTCCCATTTAGCAGCTATGCACTTCAGCCTGCCCAAATATGTCCACCCGAGAGCTCTGCCTTTGAACTTGGCATTATGAAATCTATAAAAGTTTCCTTGAGCTTCAGGCTTCGGTCGGTTCTCATCCATTTCTCTCAACTTCTTCAAATAACTCTTCAATTCATCAGATTGATTTGAAGATTCTTGCTTATCAGCACCAAACACCTTCTCTACAAACTCTACACTTCTTTCCTGTGCCTTCTTCTTTGCCGAATTATTTGGTGTCTCAGTGAAATCAGGAAATATTTCATCTTCATCTGTTTCTCTGAAGTACTGAGGAAACTCTTCATGAGTTATATCTTCAACCTCCACTTCATCAAGCTCAGGAGTATTCTTATCATCTGAGTGACTTCCAACATCCTTTTCAGAAATGTCTGGAATCGACTCATCTACAATAAACTCCTCAAATGTTTTCCCTACTCTCTGTGCAAGTCCATCCAAAATTTCCTTTGCCACAGAAGCAGGTACTTCTCCTTCTTCAAGATCAGGATCTTCGTATTCCAATTCATATCTCAAGTCATCAGTTTGGAATATCTCAGCGAAACATCCTGTAAACTCAATGGTCCATTCTCTTCTTTCCAACATGTCTTTATACACTTGTTTAGCATCATCTGATAAAGACCTCACCTTCTCATTCCAGAAGATACTTTCATCTGAATCAACGTTCTCACCTTTCTTCTTCTTTGAACTTGATTCTCCAGTACTCTTCTTTTTGGATGTTCTTTCTTCAAATGTAAACTTTGAAGTATCATCACCTCCATCATCATCATCATCACTCTCACTATCATCCTCTTTCTGTCTCCCAGACCCTTCAGCATCATCATCATCATCATTTTTATCTGACTCATCATCATCCTCATCATCATCTTTTTCTTCATCCGATTCAGAATCTTCATAGTCAACTTTCTCTTCTTCTTCTTCTTTATCTTCTTCACCCTCCTTCAACTTGGGTGCAGTATTATATAAATCATCAATCAAATCACTAAGGCGTTTATTCTCAGCCCTTAGTTCTTTGTTGTCTGCTTTAATCAACTTAATCCTGTTCTTGTTTCTTGCACACTTTCCTTCAAGCTTTTCATTCTTTGCTTCAAGCTTCTTAACCTTCTCATTAATCTCATCTTGATTAGATTTAGAAGCAACCACAATCTGAAGTATTTTCTCTTCATTCTGCTTAAATTTGGCTATTTCAGCTTGTTGAGCCACAATCATTTTCATCATATCATCCATTTTCCTGTTCACCTGCTTCATCACATCATCATCCATAGTGACTTTCTTCGATTTGGATCTGGATGGCTCAACTTCCTTTTCTTTCTGAGGCTTTCTGAACATGTCAAGTACATTGTCCAGTGCAACATTAAGTTGATCAGCTGATATTGTTTCTGCCTCTTTAGACTTCTTTTGCTTTTTGGAGACTGGTGAAGATAGCTTTGATGATGTACCAGCATCGGGCACTCTTTTTCCTTTCAACAGTTGTGCTAGTTCTTTCTCTCTCAACTGTTTAGTGCTTGTCTTCTTAGACATGGTCTTGTGCTTGGCTTTGGGCAAGTTTACAACCACAGTCTCTCCAATATTCAACTCTTCCAAGTCAACACCTAAACCTTCATCTTCAACATTCACTGACTTCTTTCTTTTCTCAGCTTCCTCAATCGATTTGTTTAAAGATTCAGACTCACCAACCATAGTGGCCTTACGTTTGGTGGTCCTAACATTCTCAGTATCAGAATCCCATCGTTCTTCTTCCTCAATTTCCTCTGAATCCACTGATTCTTCATCAATCAAACCCGTACCTTTCTTTGCAGTTGATTTCTTCCTCACCACCTGTTGCTTAGAACTTCCTTGATCAGTCTTTCCCTTACCCTTCCCTTTGGCTCCGGGATTGACTACCTGTCTCTTCCTCTTAGTGCTTGCATCAACATACACCAAGGGATCATCATTATCAGAATCACTGTCATCATGTCTTGCTCTGTTCTTGCCAGGATCAGTGTAATCCTGACTAGCCAAAGCTCCAAAAAGTCTCCTGTGAGGTGGCTTTTCATTGTCTGGCACACCTTTGTATCCTTTCATTCTCACCAAAGTACGAATGTTCATGTGATCTTGACCTAGGATCATAGTTGGATCCTTCTTCAATTCTGGATACTTGTGGTCAAAGATCATCATGAGAAATCTCGGATATAGCATGAATTGCTTCTTCTTCACACCCTTTAACATCTCAAGCATATGATCCAATATCATCCCAGATACATTGAATGGTTTGTTGAGAGTCAACGCAACCATCATCGAACTCAAACTTTTCCTCATAACATCATAACCTCCACTCACACATCCAAATACATGGATAATGACATGTGCAAAGTACTTGAACTGCACACTCAGCTTCCCTTTATACATAGATCCATCAGTGATCGGTCCTTTGTACTTCATTCTTAAGAAACAAGCCTTCTGTTCAGTCCACGACAATTCTCTGGGATCCTCACTCACCTCGAACTTTATCTGGAGTGCTTCTCTAATGTCAGACTCTGTAATAAACATCTCCAAGTCTTGTATCTTGCTTCTAATGATTGTCTGATTGTCCCAGAAGTCATACTTTGCATTTTTGTAGAAGTCTTCAATGATATCTTTGTAAATGATAGTCGGAGTAGCTAAAGCATAGACAACTCTGCTCCTCCTCAAGAATTCAATGATTCTAGTAAACTCGACATTCTTTTCTACATCGCCCAGATAAGCACAACAGTTATACGTTTTCTCAAACAACCAACTGCTTGTACTTGACGATTCTCCTTCCTGAACGTTCTCAGGAACTGGTTCTGAAACTATATTCTCCACTGGAGTTTCAACATTCTCAGTCTGATCAGCCATCTGCACATCAAAAACAGAAACAAACGTCAAAAATACAAAAACGACAAAAAGTTAAAAAATTTCAAGGTGTTAAAGTTCCACATTCGCCCCTTTTGATCTGGACGAATGTGAAATCTTCTGGTCGAATGTAGAACATTTTTGGTCGAATGTGAAAAAGTATTGAGTTAAAAACACATTCGTCCATTATAAACTACATTCGTCCACAAAATTCACCTTCGCCCGTTTTAAAAAACCCGAAGGTAAACCTGTTCATCCCCAAAAATTTAAAATTTTGCCAAAATTGTTTTTAACCCTTGATTTTGATTAGGATATATTCTAATATGGCCGATCAACACTCGTCCATGACCAATTGTTCCTAAATTTCAATTTTCATCAGTTTTTCATAGGAATTAGGTCACGTCTATATTAAACAATCAATTATCCCTTTGTTGTTGTTATTAAACTAATTCCTGAAGTATTCTCCCCCTAAAACTGATGGGGATTGAAATGCAATCAAAAACAATTAACAACAAACACCCTAAGACCCCCAATAATGAAACCCTAAGTCCAGTTATAAAAACGACGATTCTGATCTCGTTAAGGCTCCATTACCTGTGATATTAGTATAGAAATGATCAGTAGTTGATAGGGAATCAATTATGCAAGAACAAGGAATCAAAGCAACAAGGTTTGGTATTGAAGAAAAAATTCTGAAAAATTATGAATGAGGGTTCGAACGTGGAACAGGTATATATAGAGAATGCACCTTCGCCCGTTTATAGTGGGCGAATGTAAGGATATTCCACCTTCGCCCCAAATTAATGACCCGAAGGTGAAATTGTGTTATAAAAAGCCCACATTCGTCCATTTTGAAACGGCCGAAGGAAAGATTTTTCCACATTCGACCCAATTAAGGGGCGAATGTGAAATGGAAAAATCTGAAAATTTACCAAATCACGAATTCGAATCCCGTTCAACATTTTTCAAGCTGTTAAAGTTCCAAAACTCAAATTTTCACTTTTTGAATGATACAAAGCCCAGATGGTGTTATCAAATCTCAGAAATTGACCATCAAACATCCCCGGTTATCAAAAATAAAGCAGAAATGCAAAAATTTTGGATTTTCTGAAATTTTATCAAAACACACCTAAAATCTTTTTGGATTTTGTATCTTTTTGACAATAAAAGTAAAATGCAACAAAGTAAAATGCATCAAAGCAAATGAAAGCAGTAAACATTTTGTGATATCCGGTAAGAGGATCATATCAGTTTACTGAGAAATCTGAACACAGCGTTGATCTGAATGTTTTAATATTATCATTAGAAACAATATGTGACAAGGCAATTGCTGATATTGTGGTCCACGTAAGCTCACATGCAGACAATTACGCAATGCTTTAAAATGATACGAATTAGGTGTATTAGACTAACACATTGTGGTGCCCACACACACGACATACTCCCGTATCAAGTAATTGCACAAAGCTTCATCGTAACGCGTGATTATGCCAAAGTTATCCGTAAAATTTACAAAGTATATAGCACAGAGGTGTACAGGTCAGCAAATGAATGCAGCAAAGTAACATGTGCGTATACACTAGGTTGAGGCTGATATTAACCACTGATTTGCATCAGAAAGTCAATACGATGTAATAGTGATCTTTGATCAATAAAACATAAAGTTCCCCAATTCGGTAACTTTCGGTTTTGGCAATAAGCTCTTTTTGCAAATATTCTGATGAAACTAGGTCCGTAAATCTATACGACAGAAGTTTAATCAGAATATCCCGGATAACCATAGCATAACGACCCGAAACCTCAGATTTTGGCAATCCTATCAAACGAAATTACGGTACTAAGACCATATGCCCATGAGGTGTTCAGCCACAAACGCGTAGTTTGTTATGTTTGTATCACTAAGGCACGCAATATTTAGTCTACGAAGCCTATCAGCATATCACACGTAATCAACATATGTCTCATTATACTATACAATTCTTTAGTCTGTGTCAGATCCCCACTGATGTACTATCATTTCCTCTTTTTATCTAGGAAATCATTTTGGTTTTTCTAATTTTTAGGTCTTTTGAAATTTTTCAATGTTTTTGGTTTTTCTGATAAAATGACTCCCCCTAAAATAAAGAACATATTTTTGGGTTTTTAATTTTTCTGAAAAACAAAACAAAAATTTGAAAGAAACAATCCACTTGAAAGCATCAACTTCTTTGAGGATTAAACAATCCTCTTGAAAGCATCAACTTCTTTGAGGATTATGATAGAAAAGAGAAATTCCCAATTAGCAAAGAGAAATTCCCAATTAGCAAAATATTAAAACTAAAAACTAAAACTAAAAAACGATAAACCGAGGTGCCGATTAGTCCTGTTTTTCTTTTATATTGTTTACTTTTAAAAGATATTCAAAGCGGGATCTGTCAAAAGCTTTTGTAAACAAATCTGCACGTTGGTAGTCAGTATGGATTTTGACCATATCTATCAATTCCTTAGCGTAACAATCACGGATAAAATGATATTTAATCCGGATATGTTTCGCTTTAGAATGATTTTCAGTATTTTTAGTTAATGCAATTGCGGCTTCGTTGTCACAGTGTATAGGGGTTTTAAGAAACTGCAAACCGTAATCCACCATCTGTTGTTGGATCCAGAGTACTTGTGAACAGCAACTTGAGGCTGCAATGTACTCAGCTTCACAGGTAGACAGCGCCACGGAAGTCTGTTTCTTGCATTGCCAGGTAATTAACCTGCTCCCTAAAAACTGGCAACCAGCTGTAGTAGATTTGCTATCTTTGTCACAGCCGCCCCAATCTGCATCACTAAAAGCAATAAAATCAAAATCATCATCATTAGGGTACCAAAGTCCTTATGAGGGACAACCCTTCAGATATCGAAGGATACGCTTGACGCCGTCAGATGACTTTGTTTCGGCTTCAATTGATAGCGAGCACAGAGATACGTTGCATACATAATATCTGGTCGAGACGCTGTCAAATACATCAGAGATCCGATGATTGCTCTGTATGTGAATGGGTCCGTCAGCTCCCCCTTAGCGTCCACTCCAATCCCGTGATTGGGTTGAATCGGGGTATCCATCGGCTTAGAGTCCTTCATCTGGAATCGGCTCAAGATGTCGGATACATATTTTGTCTGGTGAATGAAGATCTCGTCGGGTCTTTGGTCCACCTGCAAGCCGAGGAAAAACTGCATCTCCCCCATTGCGCTCATCTCGAACTTTTCTTGCATGACAGTTTCGAATTCCCTGCATAAAAGTTCGTTAGTTGAACCAAATATAATATCATCAACGTAAATCTGTACTAGAAGCAAATCATCTCCCGTCTTCTTCGTGAAGAGGGTGCAATCGACGAGGCCGCGCTTGAATCCTTTGGAGATGAGGTATGTACTTAGCTCCTCGTACCACTGTCTTGGAGCCTAATGCAAACCATATAAAGCTTTGTTCAGCACATAGACCTTATCCCGGTGGATTGGGTCCTCAAAGCCTGGTGGCTGCCCGACATAAACCTCTTCCTTGACTTTTCCGTACAAAAATGCGCTCTGGACGTCCATTTGATAAACTTTGAATTTCTTGTATGAAGCAAACGCAAGGAACATCCGAATAGCTTCAATCCGTGCTACTGGTGCATAGATTTCGTTGTAATTAATCCCTTCGATTTGATGAAAACCCTGCACGACCAATCTGGCTTTGTTACGAACAATAACCCCACGATCATCCTTTTTGCACTTAAACACCCATTTAGTGCCTATTTTCTTTCTTCCCGGCGGCAAATCCGTGAGCGTCCAAACTCCCAATTTCTGGAATTGCAATAACTCCTCCTGCATTGCCTCAACCCAGGCATCTTCATTCAAAGCGTCCTTGTATGTCCTTGGCTCTACCTGCGACACATAACACGCAAACGACCAATCATTTTGACTACCAGATTTTTGAATTTTGGCATATAATGCTAAAGCACCAAAACTCTCTGGCGAGTTAACACTTTTCAGCTGCCCTCTGGTCATAACACCACTTCCAGGATCACCGATAACTTGCTCCAGCGGGTGAATACGATGAATCCGAGATTCCGGATAAACAGGTACAATAACTCCCGTCTGAGCAGTCAAGTTTTCTACAGCATCCAGATCATGACCCATGTTTGATGATGAAGCAACATCTGGAGTTGGAGTTGGGTTCACTGGCATTGCCTCTGGTTCTTCAGCATGTTCAAGAATGACTTCTTCAAATTGTTCAACTTCAGATTCTGAAGAGTCTAATGAAGTTGAAGCCTCTTGAAACACATCTTCCTCTTGTATAGGAGCATTGGTATCATTAGAAGCTGGTAGGGGGTTCACGGTGATTGGACGCACCAACGATGAAGTCGACGCGTTTTCACACTCGTAAAGTAATCTGATAACAGCTTCTTCAACCAAGCTATCTAGGTTGAATGATTCAAAGAAGTCTTTGTAATCAAACATCCAATCAGGACCCGTGCCTTGCAAATTTTGAGTATATCGTTGAACTTCCACATTAGCCCAATCCTCCACTTGACGAGTTCGCTTGTTGAATACCCGTTTGAGCGGGGTTGCATATCCAACAAAATATCCCTCCTCAGCTTTAGGACTAAACTTCTCACCTGGATTCAACATCGTGCATGGCGCCCCAAAAGGTTCTAGATACTCTAAGTTGGGCTTTCGTCGGTGTAACAGTTCATAAGATGTTTTTCCAAACTTCTTTACTGTTAGAACCCGATTTAGTGTATAATTTGCTGCATAAATCGCCTCATTCCAGAACATTACCGGAAGATTTGAATCAGCGAGCATTGTTCTAGCCGCTTCAATTAGAGTCCTATTCTTTCGTTCAGCAACACCGTTCTGCTGTGGGGTGTACGGAGCCGAATATTCATGATGTATCCCTTTGCTTTCACAAAGTTCAACCATCTTGGCATTTTTGAACTCCGTCCCATTGTCACTCCGAATTCTCTTTATCTTCACATTGTAGAGATTCTCCAATCGAGTGAACAGAACTTTTAAGTTGTTAAAGGTGTCACTTTTATTTTGCAAACACATCACCCATGAAAATCGTGAATAGTCATCAGTGACAACTAAACAATAAAGCTCTCCAAGATGACTTTTGCGCTTGACCGGTCCAAATAGATCCATGTGCAATCGCTCAAGTGGCATCTCAACAGAGTTGACTTTCTTCACTTTGTGGGCCTGTTTGTGTTGCTTCCCTTTCTTACAGCTTACACACTTGTCATTCAGATGGAAATGTTTCACATTTACTCCATCGACAAGCCCATTTTTCACAAGTTGATTCATTTTTCTCAGATGAATATGCCCCATTCTTCGGTGCCACATTATCGATTCTTTCTCAGTCGCTTTGGATAGAAAACATGTTATTTGCCCCTGTGATGTCATCGCCTTGGACATATCAAGAATATAGAGATTGTTGACGCGAGGTGCCATCAACATTATCCACTCCTTTGGAATTTTGAAGCCCGGTTTGAGAATATAGCAGGATTTGTCATCAAAATGCACAGAAAATTGTTTATCACATATTTGACTGACACTCAGCAGATTATAATCTATCTGCTTCACATAAGATATCCGCTCAAAGCTCACTATCCCATTACTCACGCTCCCCTCCATTGTGATATATCCACCTTTATTACCAGCGAATGCGACATACCCTCCATTGATGTTTTTCACATCGAACAGCAATGCGAGATCCCCTGTCATGTGGCCTGAAGCTCCACTATCAACAATCCATAGACTGCTAATAGGGCCAGCTGAAGCTCCCTGCACACAAAAAGTAAATCATTTAGTTCTTTCGGGGGACCCAAGCCTGAGTCTTGGGCCTTTGAACATCAGCTTTCAAAGAAACATTTTCATTCACATTTTCAACAACTTTTTGTTTTGGATCAATCTTTTTCTGATTGTTCAAAACATTTTCCTTTTTCTCATTGACCTTAGAAGTAGAAGCTCCTGGAGTACCATTGGGTGACCAAGATTGTTCAGATCTTTTAAGAATGCGAATCTGAGATTTTGATTTCTCAGTTGGTTTCTGAACATTGTTAACAAACGTAACTTTCTTGGTTACCTTATCTGAGTTAACAGACTTAGGTCCAACATTTGATTTGACAATCGGTTTTTGTGGAACCTTTTGCCTATCAATTGTTGCGTTCACCACAGGCTTCCTCCATGATTGTTCCATAGCAATCCGATTTCTTTGATCATATTGAATTGGACGATTGTTCCTCATTTGATGAAAATTGTTTTGATTATAAAACTGTTGTTGTTGAGGAACAACTCGTCTATGTGGTGGAACATAATGATCAATCGGTTTTCTCATGGAATTTCTCACTTCAACCTCATGTCTTTTATGCCTTACATATGGACACTGAGCAAGTAAATGCCCATGTTCCCCACATTTAAAACATTTTCGATACTCTTCAAAAACATATTGAGCATTTGGTTGAGCAAATGATCTAACAGGATATTGATCATTATACTGTTGATTCCTCAAACTCTCAGGAAGTGGTCCTTTTGAATAAGTGGGCTCATGAAAACCATAAGCTCTGATACCAATTGAGAATCCGATTAAGAACCGAATTCAAGGAACGAATAAGCGAAAACAACTCGATTTCAGACGGGAGATTCGAGACGAGACAGAAACATACGATAACAACGTCATCACAGATAATTGAGAATCCGATTAAGAACCGAATTCAAGGAACGAATAAGCGAAAACAACTCGATTTCAGACGGGAGATTCGAGACGAGACAGAAACATACGATAACAACGTCATCACAGATTCGTATTACTACAGAAACGGTTACAGACACTGTCATCAGTAGGATAAACGTATATCTCGTGGCCGGGGGAGGTCGGGCATGACCTCCCCCTTGAGAGCATTCAAAGTACAAACTCAAATCACCAAATGAACAATAACACATGAGATTGCTATTTATAGTACAACACCCAAGAGCCACCTTCGCCCCTTTGGAATGGTCGAATGTGGAGCATTTCCACATTCGCCCATTTGTAATGGTCGAATGTGGAAAACTTCCACATTCGCCCAGTGTATATAGGTCGAACTTGGCTTTGGTATTATCCTATATTTTACAAATGCGTCAGATCCATAAAATGCCCTTATGGATCACCACAATCTCATGTAACACTATACAAAGACTCAACCCTAGTCTATTCGACAGTGACGTCCACAGAAAGTGCATCAACAATCTCCCCCTTGGACGTTGCTGGCGAATCCACAAATCTCTTGCACATCAACACATTCTCCTCTTTGAAAATTCCTAGCATCTTCAGTCAATAATTGTTGAAGTATCAGACACATTATTACATCAACAATCTCCCCCTTGACTGATGCTTCACCAAGTTTCTCTGAGATCCCGTATGATAAATCAATCATGTTCTTGAGTAACTTCATCTGTTCGACGAAATACAAGCCGTAGACGAGTGGAACAAGCAATCAGAAGCTTTCATCAGGAACTACCAGTACTAATTGAAGGACTTGAAACGCTTCAGAAACTGAAGTTTTTGGCGGGGCCAACAATATCTACCAATAGCTCTTGAAATTCTTCAGGACTGTGATCTTGAAACTTTCGTTGAACCTACGTGCCACATGACTCCTACTAGGATACCTCATTACTTTCAGAACATTGAAATCTCAAACTTGACTTCCTTCTTCATAACAACTCTTTAGAACAAGTTCCTTCAAACACACAGGAACTGGGTTGACTGTTCTCATCATGCGGAATAAAATCTGTCCATTTTCTGGCCCATAATAGTCATTTGAATCTGATTATCATATTGTTGATTCTCATGACTACCCCACAATAAAACGTTTCATCATCATTTCTTCAACAATTTGTGAAGACATCATCACCATTCTCCCAAAAATCTTCAAAAATTGCCTTACCCAAATTTTCGATAGAAAATTTTCGAAATTTTTTTAGGCCTTAAATTCTACATTCGCCCCTGGTACTTCTACATTCGCCCACTTTTGTTGACCCGAAGGTAGAATAGTAACCAGAATGTAAAATAACACTTGACCCTTTCCACGTTCGCCCAAAAACAGCTACTTTCGCCCGCGCGATCAATCGAATGTGAACATAGTCACCCGAATGTGGAAAATATTATCACAAAATTCCAGGTTCGCCCAAAATCTCTCCACGTTCGACCAAAAAGTGCTACCTTCGCCCAGTACCATTCCACATTCGCCCACCCAACTTTCTAAAAGGGGCGAATGTGCAGACTGAACGTGTTCTTGATCAATATTTTCTTCAAATCAGTCCACAATCACTCTAATCCTTTGAATTTGATGATGAAACTTGTTCAGAAAGATGCGGAAATGAAAACCTAACCCTCGAATTCACAAAAACATGGAGAAATCACATGATTTCGGGTTCAATTAAGAATCTAGGGTTTCTAGGGTTTCAACCTTTCAATCAAAATCTGAATTTTACGTCTGAAAACATGAAAAACGAGCTGTGATTGATTCAAACGACTGTTAGATCGTTCAAATCGGTACCACGGCTCTGATACCAATTTGTAAGTGAAAGAGTTTGACTAAAACAGGATTATATGATCATACAAGTTACAAAACCAGGTGCGGAAACCCTAGTTCTGAACAAACTGATAAAACTCTAATCAAAACACAATCAATATCATTTTCAAAGCTTTTTCATAGATTAGCTTTCTCAAATATTCAATTACAATCACACACACGTTAATCTAGATCAATTACAGACTTTCACAAAATAACCTGGAACCTGACCTGAACACGCACACAACTAACAACTCTCTTACATTCACAGAAACACAAAATCTATATATAGACTCTGCACGTTCGCCCAGTTAATATGGTCGAATGTGGAGTTCTTCCACATTCGCCCACTTCCAAGGTACGAATGTGTTCTTGATAAGCTTCCATTCTTCCTTCGCCCATTAGTAATCTACCTTCGCCCACTTTATGTTTACCTTCGCCCACATTTAACTACATTCGCCCAGTCAACATAACTTAACATATGTTAGTATCCAATCACTAGTCGCAAAACGCATCTACATACGTATGTTGAAACGTCATCCGGAATGGATATTATAAAAAAATTCTAGTTTTATAAAAGTTTTAAGTTAAACTTAGTTAATATTGTTAAGTTTTATAAAGGAAATACTAACCTAGTTGCATAATAATCTAACTTAGTTAAAGTCAAGGGACCATTCCTGCCAAAGTATGAAAGTTTTAAAAGTTTTCTCCCTCTTTTTCCTGGTCACGCATTTCCGGCTAGAAGTCCGGCGAAGGGTCCGGCCAACTCCGGCGACCCATAAAACGACCATTACAACGCTATTAGACACTTAAATTCGATCCCTGTACGTTACTTATCAAGTTTCCAACGTTTTATCATCATAAAATCGGTCATAAACTTGTGTTTTAATGAGCTTTAATCGGGTTTATTGAAGGAAACGGTTAGATAATTAATCTCCTTAAAGCTTGTTTGTTTAATCGTCGGGTATATAAATTAATATTGCCGTCTGTTTTCTGCACCTCTAAGCCTCGAAAAACCACGAAAAATAACTCCTAAAAACGCTCAGAAAGCTTCATCATCGGCTTTAGAGATGCGGACCTGCACACCTTATTTTCGAACCTATAAACACGTTGTAAGTCGTTTTCTTGATGTCGTTTTGTTAGTTGGTTGTCGTAGGTCAAAAGCCCCATGAATTCGATGTCCAATCGTGTGTTAATCGGGCTATTAGAATTGAGGTTTAGGGTTAGGGTTCTTAGGTTGAATTGGGGAAGAAGATGATGAATACATGTAATAGATTAAATATATTTTGCTTTGAACTAAATCAACAATCAGAGGTGCAGCCTAGTGGTTGTGTGTGTATGTTAGCTAACCAAACAACCCAGGTTCGATTCCCACATGAAGCCCCTCCTTTCTGATTTTTTTTATACTTGTTATTATATATTAATTTTCTTTTATTTTAATCACTTAAATTCCATTTTAAAATTAGAATATTCATAATAAATTCATTTTTGCTCCAAAAATTATAAAAATTTAGGTGTAGCATCTTGACACCATAAAGAAAAATATCACACTTTTACTTTCTGAAAATTATTAAATTTTTATTATTTTATTAATTTAAATTGTTTTAAACATATTTAATTCATTAAAAATTCATGTTTTATGATTTTAATCTCAAACTTTTTGAGAAATTATTTTTCACCATCATGAACTGAAATAAAAATATTGGGTTCAGAAAACATTAAATTTTATTAATTTTCCTATTTTTAATCATTTAAACATAATTTAATCTCGTTAAATCAATTTTAAATATAAATAAGTTTATATAAATTATGAGAAAATTATTCTAATTTGTTTACATCAAAAATCATTCATTTTCTATAAAACTAGTATTTTTGGATCATGTATGGTATTATTAGTCTTATTTACGTTTAATTAGACATAATAAAACATTTATTTATTTATACAATTTAAACATCTATTTTATAAATATTTTTTAGAAATACTCATATGGTTTAATGTCTTTATTATCTTTTGTTGGATCATTGTATAACTCAAAATTATTTATTTAATTATTTATGATTATTGTGTTTATTTTAATTTAGTTAAAGTAACTAACTAAATTATTTTGTCTTAATTATTTCCAACATATTTTTTTATCTAAATATTCAATAGGTAATAATTATATTATTCAAACCACATATACAACCTTTCATATATTATTTGTGATATACAACTTTTACGTTAACGCGACTTATCATAAAAACTCTAATTCCCCAAATCGACTTAGCAAACCCTAATGCCTTAGACCCTAGACACCTTAGACTCTTAGACATTTCCTTATTAGTATTCTTACATATTATAGGTTGAATTCCTCGGAATTCCCATTACTTAGCTCACGACCGTTTAAGTGGATTTTGATCGCTTTCGCAAACTGTGAGTATATCTTTCCCCTTTTTACTGTCTTACTATTTTGGGGTGACTCATGTACTTACTATCAAGTTTATAAGTCCTTTTACTAAAATAGCAATTCTTATGTGTGTTTGCTTGTGTCATTTTGTGTATCTATGACCTGTCAAATCATTAACCGTTGCGGCCTGGCATTTCAATGAATAGTACTATGGTTTATACCCTTGTGACTCTGTTGAGAGTCCTCGTCATTGCTATGTATTACATTACTACTAGCGCATACTATATATATCTGCTTTCTTCTCTTAGGGTTGATTTGACCCGGATACCACTTATTACATAATTGCAAACAGTATACGACACATGAATTGCTAAACACTTTTCTACTATATTTATTTAAACAGGGTATGCTCACCAATACAATTTTTGTATTGACCAAATGATTTTGTACATGTTTCAGGTTGTTTTGAGATGCATCCTTTAAGCTTTCGGATTTATATTTAGATTTTGATTCATTGTATTGCAATTTAGTTGATGCTTTAGAATCATTGTATCGTTGTAATTCACTTCAATGTAATAAACTATTTAATCAATGTATTCAATTTACACTTTAGTCCATGAGCTGTTAAACAATCGTCACTACGTGACACCTCGATGTTTCCGCCATCGGTTGGGGTGTTACACATAATTAGTTAAATATATAAAAGTTTAAAATAATTAAGTTTAGAAAATTTACCGGAATGGGCGATTTCCGGCACGGAGGCGAAGACCAAGGTTACCCAAAGGAGGAGATTCACCAAGGTTATGTCAAGTTTTACGTCACAAACCTACCGGAAAAATGTAGCGGAAAGTATGTGAGAGAGGTTTTTCAAGCTTTTGGCGAGATTGTGGGGATTTATATAGCTAGAAAACGAGATCGTGAAGGATTAAAGTTTGGTTTCATCTCTTTCAAGAACGTGAGGGACTACAAAGTTTTGGAAAATCTTTTGATTAATATCAAGATGGGTGATAACAAGCTTCGTATTAATATTGCGAGATTCATAAAAGAAGGGAATGTACAAGCGTCTAACACAAAGGTTAATCGTCAACCGGTTAACTTCGGTGTGGATGATTTCCCCAAGATGACCAAAGGGAAGGAAAAAGAGGTGGAGGTCGGTGGTACCGGACCTTCAGGGCTGTCGTTCTTGGACACACTGGTGGGGAGAACTTCCGAACAGAAGATCATATCTATTCCTGACAACGTTGCTGCGTATGTGGAGTTGCATGGTAGAGTGGTGGTTGTCAGATTGGGGAACTTTGAAGCTTTAAGGAAAGTGGGTGATATCATCTCTGAGTTATGTCCGGAGGGCACTATGTTACAATATATAGGGGGTATGTATATTCTTCTAACATTCCTGGAAGTTGTAGATGCCGGTGAATTTCAAAAAATAGCGAGGACAATGCGAGACGTGTTTTCCACGGCGGATGCTTGGGTCGGCCAAATGCTACCGTTCGAAAGGGTAGCTTGGCTGAGAATTCAAGGTGTACCTTTGCACCTTTTAAATAACTCGGTCCTCGATCTTATTGTGGACAATTTCGGTAAGATTTTAAAAGAGGCTCAGCATGGCATTGAAGACTCGGATCTCTCATATGATTATATTGGGGTACTTGTGGCTGAAGGCAAACGAATCCACGAAGAGGTTACTATAGTTTGGAAAGGAAGGAAATATCGAGTTTGGGTGGCGGAGGAATCCGGTGACTGGGAACCCGATTGTTTAACCAGGAATAAAAAAGCACAGCCGCAAAAAGAAGACGGTGAAATTCCAGCGGTAGATGACGGCTCTTCTCCGGCCGGTTCAAATTTGGGTCCAAATTTGGAAAATTCTAATCATGGGGTTGACAGTTTTAATGCAATTAATGATGAGGGAGGTTGTTGCTTGAAT
Organism: Ambrosia x helenae; assembly: GCA_030844895.1. Lineage (NCBI taxonomy): Eukaryota > Viridiplantae > Streptophyta > Magnoliopsida > Asterales > Asteraceae > Ambrosia > Ambrosia x helenae. The sequence continues at coordinate 79,507,279 of CM061223.1, forward strand.
CAAGGAGACATTCCTTTTAAGAATGGTCAGTTACCCAATAATTTGGAAGGTAGGAATAATGGTGTTAATGAGCCTATGATTGGAAATAAGTCAAGTACGAAGTCAACTTGCCAGACTGCTAAGAAGGTTACTAAAGCTAAGAAAAAGATTAACCAGGCCCAATCTTTTGTTCAGCCCAAAATTTTAAGTATTGATGAAAGGCCCAAAGCCTGTAAGAGGCCTAGGCTGGATATTGACCATAATAGGTTAGATTTATTTGGCCTAGATGCCTTATTGGGCCTTAATAATTATTCCATGGACTTTAATTCGGATGAGGTTTCTAAGAGACAGGTAAACACAACCGAAGGTTCTGAAAAGGTGATTCTAGAGGAAGAGCTTCAGAACTCCCTTTCACAGGAGATGAACTGTGATAAGGAGATGGTGGCTGAGCCTATTTTGGTCGAGAATACGGATACAGATGATTCAGCGGATGACACTGAACCCAGTGATGTGGGTAAGTCATCGTCAAATGCAAATTTTCCGGAAAAGATTGAGACAGAAGCTCTGGCTGCTGTTCAACTGGGAGTGAAAGTGGGCGCCAGCTAGATGGTTATCACGAGATGATTCGGGATGCTGTTGAAAAAGAAGGACTTCATTCAGGTGTTCAAATGGGTAATCAATGAATTTTCTCTCTTTAAATGTTAGGGGGTTAAGGAGTTTGGGGAAGGTGTCTTGGGTTAAAGGTATGATAGACAGATTCGGTGTTGGCTTTGTGTCTATTCAGGAGACGATGTTGTCTATTGATCATAGATTTGATTTCGGGTCTTTGTGGGGTAATGGGTGTTGGGATTTTTCTGAAGTTAATGCGGAAGGAAAATCGGGGGGGTTTGGTTGTTGGCTGGAAACCTAAGGTGTTTAAAGTGGAAAAGTCAGTGTTGGATAATAACTTCATCTTATTGTCTGGGACTTTGGTGGAAGATGGGTCTTGGGTCAATATTTTAAATGTTTACGCCCCACAAAAGATTCAAGCTAAACGAAGATTGTGGTCCCAGCTATTGAGTTTGATGAGTAGTAGCCAAGTGCTCTGGGTTTTGATGGGCGATTTTAACGCTGTTAGAACTCCTGAGGAACGGCTTTATTCTAAGTTTAACCAGGCTTGTGCAGATGATTTTAATCATTTCCTGGATGAAGCTGGCCTGAAAGAATACATTATGAGGGGAAGCAGATTCACGTATCTTGCAGGGAAGGGAAGGGGCTTTAAACTTAGCAAAATTGACCGTTTTTTTGTTTGTGATAGCTTTTTTAATAGGTGGCCGCTTGCTTGTCTAAGGGCACTTCCCAAAAATCGCTCTGATCATTGCCCGCTTTTGTTATCATTGGTCGATTCCAACTTTGGAGCTAAGCCTTTCAAATGGTTTAACTCTTGGTTGGATAGGCCGAACTGCAAGGACGTGGTGACTAGTGTTTTATCCAGTTGTCCTCCTATTGAAGCTCCTGATCTGCGTTTATCTAAGAAATTCAAGCTATTGCGTGAGGCTCTTAAAAAATGGTGGAGAGATGTGGCGAACAAAGAGGGGGAGGAGTTGAATGAGATGCAAGAAGAGATTTCTAGACTAGAGAAAATTTTGGAGGTTCGTGTCCTTGAAGATGACGAGGTGTGGATCTGGGAACAGTGCAAGGTGGGGATTGAGAACATAAATTTGAACAAGAGGAAAGATTTGAAACAAAAATCCAGAATCAAATGGGCCTCTCAAGGTGATGAAAATTCGGCGTATTATCATAAGGTGATAAATGGGAGGAAAGCTACTAATCCAATTCTGGGGCTGCTGATTGATAATGTTCGGATATCAAAGCCGAATGCTGTGAAAAGAGAAATATTGAGCCACTTTAGGAAGCAGTTCGCTGAAGTGCATAACAATCGGCCTTTACTATGTTGTCCGAATTTAAAGAAGGTCCCAGACGATCTTATTGCTGATTTGGAGAGACCGTTTTCTAAGGAGGAGGTGAAAGCCGCGGTTTGGGATTGTGGTTCGGATAGAGCCCCGGGACCGGATGGCTTTAATTTTCAGTTTGTGAAGTTTTTTTGGGAGTTACTCGAAGATGATTTTGCGGATATGCTTTCCGTTTTTTATGAGACGGGCCGGATTCATAAGGGGTGTTCCTCTTCTTTTATAACTTTGATACCAAAGAACAAGGTTCCTGTCGGTTTAGGAGACTATAGACCTATTACTCTTGTGGGTATTATTAGTAAAGTGATCTCCAAGGTGATAGCTTTGCGACTGAAAAAAGTTATGGGTTTTATTATCTCTGAATCTCAATCGGTTTTTCTAAGTGATAGGTATATCTTAGACGGTCCCTTAATTATTAATGAGCTTATCGCATCTGTAAAAAAGTCTAAGAAGAAGGCGTTTTTCTTTAAAATCGATTTTGCTAAAGCGTATGATAATGTGAACTGGTCTTTTCTGCTGAGCTTGCTGGAGCAATTGGGTTTTCCTCTTAGATGGATAAATTGGGTCAAAGGTATTCTAGAGTCGGCCAGATCATCGGTTCTAGTGAATGGAGCTCCGACATTTGAATTTCAATGCCAAAAAGGCCTTCGCCAAGGTAACCCCCTTTCTCCCTTTCTTTCTCTTATTGTGATGGAAGCTTTGGCTTGCATTTTTCAAAAAGCGACTGAAGAAGGTGATTTCCGGGGGATTAAATTTCAAAAAGAGGATGTGCATATTTCCCACCTTTTGTATGCGGACGACGCCATTATAGTCGGAGAGTGGTCATACGAAAACATTGAAGTTACGGCTCGCCTTCTCCGCATTTTCCATCTATGCTTGGGTTTACAAATAAACCTGTACAAGTCTCAGCTCTTTGGCATTGGTGTTGACGAGGGGGAAGTTGAAGAGATGGCTAAAATATTGGGCTGTAAAATGGGGTCTATTCCATTTGGTTATCTTGGGGTTAAAGTGGGCGCAAATATGAATAAGGCTTCTAATTGGACTCCGGTGATTAATACGGTTCAAGATAGACTTGCTACTTGGAAGGCGAAAAAACCTTTCCATGGCTGGCTGGTTAGTTCTTATCAAATCCGTCCTCATGAGCCTTCCCATTTACTACCTTTCTATATACAAGGCTCCGATGCTGATTATTAATAAGCTGGAAGGTTTGATGAAGAACTTTCTTTGGGTCGGGGTTACTAATGAGAAGAAGGTCCATTGGGTGTCGTGGGAGGTCGTTACGACATCTAAAGCGGATGGCGGCTTGGGAGTTTCCAAACTCATAGATGTGAACACGGCCCTTTTAATTAAATGGGCTTGGCGTTTTTATAATATGAGAAACTCCTTTTGGCGCCGTTTGGTCGAAGCGATTCATGGGGGTCGTCGAAGATGGCTATCTTTATCGGTAAATAAAACTGTTAGCGGTTGTTGGCAGTCAATTGTCTCTATGATTAATAGAACTCAGCTGCAAAATAAGAGTATTCAGAACTGTTTGAGGGCGTCTGTTGGCAATGGGCGGAGTGTCAGATTCTGGTTGGACTATTGGTTCGGAGACACTTTGTTGAAAGACAGGTGGCCATGCTTGTTTAAGTTATAGGGTGCCAAAGGCTGCTGTGTTGGAGACCGTTTTGTGTCAACAGCTGCAGGGGTCAAATTCAAGGATCAGTGGATAAGAGGCCTGTATACGTTTACTGAAATATCCGAGATGCAGGAGCTGACTGAAGTCATGTCCAGGTTTGTTGTTACTGACAAAGAGGATTCTTGGTCTTGGGCTGTTCAAGATGTGGAGGATTTTTCGGTCGCTTCAGTTAAGAAATGGATTCGAAAGGGCATGGATGTTAAACGAAATCATGTTATGAAGTGGGACACATGGATCCCAGCCAAGGTTAATCTATGTGTTTGGCGAGCGGAGATGAAACGTCTTCCTACGAGAGATGCACTCATGAGAAGAGGGATAAACATTCCCGACCCGTGCTGCCCTTTATGCGATGCTGATTCAGAATCTGTAAACCATATTTTCACAGCGTGCAGATTCACGATGGGGGTTTGGGCTGGAATTGGTACTTGGTGTAAAATTGGTCCCATTTTCGCTTTTGAGTTTAGTGATTTGCTGAAGTTCCTAGACTCTATTCCTGGTAGTAAAGCTGCGAAAAGGATTCTATATGGTATCATTGTGGTTTCTGTATGGTTCATTTGGCAAATACGGAACAAACGTTTATTTGAAGATAAAGAGCCGAAGGTGCAAGAGGCGATAGCGTTGATTAAGTCTTTTTCTTTTTTATGGTTAAAGTCTCGATCTTTGTTTTCGTCTATTGTATGGAAGGATTGGGCTAGATTCCCATTATATATGTTGTAATTGTTGTGGTATATAAATATTTTTAATTTATTCTAAGGATCGGATGCATGAAACTAATAGGAAGAGATCTAAAAGGCTCTCTGAATGAAAATGGAGTCAAGTTATTGATCTAGACAGTTTTGATGAAAAATGACAAAGAAGACGTATTTGATGACATTTCGGCTAGAAGAAGATAAAGGAAACTCATCATCACCAAAAGATGTGATAATCAAGCATGAAGATATAAAAGAAATTCCAGTGATCGCTCTTGATAACGAATTGTGTGTAGACAATATAGATGAGATCATGCAGATTTGAAAGGCGTATGACTAAATTGATCTCATGATTCAAGTAGTTCACACTTAAGCTTTTCTTTTTCAACTTTTATGTTTATTAATACTTATTTTTTTCCTTTCGTATGTTACTTTATTTTATTAAATGTAAATTGAAATACATTACGATTTAAATGTTAAATCTTTTAAGTTACTAGACATGTGTAACACTTATGATGTATATCCACCACAATAATGCTACAACTAATACTATACCAATTTGAAATAAGTACCACAATGAAAAGTGTCATTTCCGCCGTATCGCGCGAGTTTTCTACTAGACTTGAATCGTATATATACTTTGTCCTCTTGTTTTTTTCGTTACCATCAAATATCGCGTTTCTAGGGCAAAATCGTTCGTCCCTCTCAACTTGCTAGTTTATTCGATCAGGTTAATTTGTGTTTTTAATTATTGAAATTGCTTTTTTTTCCTTGCAGATTGTAGATACGTTCGATTGGATTCGTTGATCTGTCTTAGTAAGTGCAGTTGTTCGATTTATTGATTTATGTGCTTCCTAAAAATCTTTTTATTTGATTGTTAAAAGATGATTGTTGTTCATATGTTCTTGATGTTCAGTACGGATAGTTGATTCGACAGTTGGTTTCACAATTTATCTTTTGATATGATTTTCTGTAACGATTGGTTATGTTTTTTGTATTGAAACATATTAAAAGAATCAGTTTGGTAACAATCAATAGCCGCTAGTCGGTCGGTGAGGTACCAACTAGCGATTAATCGGGATTGGTAGGTGTGATTAATCGGATTGGGATTTTATATGTAATTTTCAATTTTATACATATATACACACATTTTATATGTATTTTTTTAAGTAGGAATGTTTAACCTCTTCCTCGACTCATATCTTTAAGTATATAGGATTCACTGCCATAATTTATAGGTTTTGGTTGGAGTCTGGCCAAAGTTTAAAGATTTTGGTCGGAATTTGGCTAGAATTGCTAAGACAGCCAACGACTAGCGATTATTCGGTGATTAATCAGAGGGTAGGCATGATTTTTACAACCATGAAAAGATTTAATTAACAAGAAGTTTGATTTTAGGCAATGAAAGTGTTTTCTCTTATCACACTAGTTTAAGTCATTATTGATGAAAATATTACTTCTGATAAGCCAGTAGAAGTTGTATAGTTAAATGAGTGAATTGTCGTGATTATTTTCGTGATCATCTCATTATTGAATGTGTGTTAGGCTGTTTAGCCTCAACTTACCAAGTGTATAGAGTTATGGATAATCAATTGTACATAGTTGCATTCAAGCACAAATTGTATTTTCCCTAAACATATGTTTCATCAAACAGCTGCAATTCTTATTTGGTGACATGGTTTTGGGTTCAGGGAAGTTACTTGCACTATGGGTAAGAGGAAGTCAAGAGCAAAGCCGCCTCCTAAGAAGCGGATGGACAAACTCGACACTGTGTTTAGCTGCCCCTTTTGTAACCATGGAACCAGTGTTGAATGTCGCATGTAAGTATCTGTTCAGCGTCCGATTCCTTTTGGGTGCTGATTTTTAATGATTAGCCAAGTCTAATACAGTGTTTGGATGTACCTTTCGGAAGTTTAATTCGTTTATTAAAACTACTAGTCACAAGGATCAAATAAACAGTCACAAGGACTAAAAAATTAAAACAAACTATTTCTTAATGTGGATATGAACCATATATAATGGAATGAGCTTTTATGTGTAGTGCTTGTCTGATTTCAGTGATATGAAGAACTTGATTGGTGAGGCATCTTGCAGAATTTGTCAGGAAAACTTCAGCACTACTGTCACAGGTACGTTGGTACATAAAAGTTTGTTGTTAAGATCTGTGATAGCCATGACTAGAAGTGTTCATAAACCGTTGAATCGTCAGAATTGTCCAAACAAAAGCAAGTATGCAATTTTGACTGGTTTGAGATTTATGCGGTTTGGTTTTGATGTTTTGGCTGTTTAACAATCAACAGTCTAACAAACTTTTTGGAATCTATGTAGTCATGTATACTTATTATATTCATAAGTTATAACCATCTTTATCATTTTAAAATATAAACACAAACTAAAGATCTTAGAAAAAAAAAAAAAAGATTGGTTTAAACCGCCAAAACTGAATCGTCAAGCTGGTATAACCAAGCAGACCCATCAAACCTGGACCATTTGGTTTGTCGTCATACCTAGCCGGACCAGACCGTGTATAATACAAGTCGTAACTTCAATTGTTAAGTGAAGAATGAAGGGAAGTTACGAATGTACATTTATAGTCAGCATTCCGACTTGTTACAGTTAGAATAAAGAAAACCAGTGACACTGTTGCTAATTGTTTTTTCTTATTTCCGCTTGCAGCTTTGACTGAGCCAATAGACATGTAAGTGGAGTGCAATTTATACACCCTTTGATTCTCTATCTATCTATATATCACACACAGACACTCATAGTGGAATGTTAATAACATGCAGATACAGTGAATGGATCGATGAATGTGAACGTGTTAACACCGTTGATGATGATGGGGTCCCTGTTGAAGATGATGATGTGGATTACAGACCACGTTAAAGCCGTCGTGAATGCTTTTGGAGGAATCTGCTTCAATTAGTTGTGTGTCATGAACTTGTGTAGAAACGTAATAACTAGATGCAAGTCCATCTTATATTGGGAGCTTGTTAATGTCCTAGTATTATAAATATGGAAAGTGTAACTTTGTGAACGTTCAGTGTTTTTCAAGTATTGTGTTTGGAAGAAGATTTGGTTTTTATGTTTCTGCACTCATATGAGACAGGTACTGGTACTATCACTTATACCTGATTGGTTGATTGTGAATGTTGTATCATATACCTTGTATTGTCACTTATACCGATTGTCTTTGTTGGAACCAATTGGAGCGATCACTCAAAAAAGAAGAAAAACGAGAATAAGAAAGACACAAAGTCATCATTATACTCAGTTAATCCTACCAATAAGTAAAAGCTAAGGCAGGGTCTGATGGGGCTAAGATGTAGATAGTCTTAATTCTATTTCGTGGGAATAGAGAGGCTGCTTCCAGTAAGACCCCGGGCAATGTTTTGTATCAAGCTTTAGACATAAGACACATAAAACTTAGCAATCGGGACAAACCCGATTGGTGCATGTGCCCCTTATCTTTTGGCTATCAACGTCACCACCTCCCTAAACAAATAACCCTACTAGTAAACAATCCATCTTAAAGCAATGAAGAATTTTAATTCATTAAACTAACGTTTATCTCTAATTTAATTTACTATCATAAACGACCTTTTCAACTTCTGTTGCCTTTCACTTTTAACCAAACTTAGAATATTAATTGCATGAGTCTTTTCATTTTAATTTATTAAAAAAAAAAACAGAAAGGAAAGTTAGGATTGAGTTGTGCTAAATTAGATTCGGCTTAAGTTCTAAGTGGATTGGTTTTAAACGGTTTTGGTTTGGTTTTCTCTGCGGTAGGGGCATAATCGTGTATGATCTTATGATATAACAGAAAAAAAATATGCGTTGAGATCCTCATTATAAGAAACGCGACTGTGAACTCACCTAAAATCTGACCTGAAATATCAAACTGTCAAGTTACAGTTTTTAAAGTTCAAATTATAGTTTCAGAAACTCTATAATTTCAATAAATTCCGGTTTACTTTTAAGATCAAATTATATGGATTGTCTATGATAACATTTCATATTTGTGTAATCACAACTTACAATATCGTTTACATTTTTCACTTACTTGCGACCGCTTTTCATCCCTATAATAGACGTCCCTTCCCCAACCCTTTCAAACTTTCTCCGTTGGCAAACTGAAACAATATAGAATTGCTAGCGACCATCCTCACCAAGAACCGTCTGCTGCCATCCTCACCTAAACCGTCGGTATCCTTCCATCTAGACCTACACATCGTTCTTTCGTCCTCACATTCCCCCTCCAAATCTCCCTCAAATCTCTCAATCCATTCCCTCGTTTTCCATGTTTCTTTAAGCTCGACGACTATGATGTAGGTTCCATCTCCTATCTCCTCTTTCTAATCCTCTTTAATGTTGATGCAATTGTGAACATCCACTTCGCCTGGACCTACTTTTTCGTTGCGACTCAACACTGAAGTTCTCTACCATTATGGATGCTTTGGTGACATCAAAATGATGTGATTAACAAAAAGACAGCCAAAAAACATTCTTCCGTTAAAAAGCAGGAGTGAAATAGATAATTTAAACACTCGTTAGGTTCCATTCTCTACCATCCCTAGGTAGAACTATTTTTTAGTCTTCGGCCATCCACAAAAACGGCAAGTAAACTTAAACTCGGGTTTGGTTTAAAACATGGACCGAACCTTATGTGGTTCTTTAGCCATTCATATTCGGTTAATGAACCACAACTGAATCATGTGAATATGAGTTGTTCCTAAAAGGAATGAAGAAAGAGGTAAGGAACTTTGGAAGTACCATCTATCAACAACATCAACAAAATTTACCAGAAAACCAGTAATTCATATATACCAGCTGACCACAAGTTACATAGGAGCTGCTAATTCGGGCATGAAGACCATGCTTTATAGTCGATTAGCATCAAAATCAAATATTTATAACTTGCTATAATCATATAACCTAAATATGGCAACAACCGACACGATATTAATGTTGTTTACCATCATAAGAAATGATGGTCCAAGAAAACAAAAGTTAAGCGCCACCACCAGCGTGGCGGTTTTCTTCACTTTTCATAACCATCTCCAACAGTTAGATTCGTGCTCCGCCTAAAAACCAAGCACATTTCAACCCCGAGTAAAGGTTTGACTTTAACTTTGACCTTTAAGTAACGAAACATGAGACTAGAATAACTTGGTCTACCTCTCAGATTTTGTTCGGTTAGGTCAAGTAGTAGCCGCCAAGATCTTCTACAAGATAGTCAAACGGTGCGTTTGACCCATAATCAAGACCGCCATCTGGTGCACTCGGGTTTGAACCAGGATATACGGTTGCACCTACATTGTTGTCTTTCAAGTTGGCTTTTCCCCTTCCTTTAGCATACCTTTTATTATTGTTGCTGTTTTCCAATTGAAACTCAGCAGTAAGTCTTCCCATTTGCTTTTGAAGAGCCGCAACTGAATCGTTTGCAATCTTTCCTTTTGGAGTTTTCTTACCATCAACAAGCTTAAGTTCAAGTCTATACAAAGCACAAGCGTCATATTTGCTGATTTCATACTCATAAAGGTGCCATTCGAGGAACTTCATGGGCTGTGGGTCCATATAATAGGACCGTTTTAGCCACCCAGATTCATTAATTACTTGCTTTCTTGATTCATGCCATCCGCGCCCATTGTAATCAGGGAGAGATCTCTGTTTTCGGTTTCCACTCTCGAATGCCCTTCGTGGCTTATCGAAAAATAACCATTCTCGTAGTGTTTCACCTTCAAAAACTGACAGATCAAAGAGCTCTGGAGAAAAAAACAAAAAAACAAACAGAGCGTGTGAGTCATACAGCATGGTAAAGCTTGCAATTTCGACGTTTTTCTTTATAAATGGGTCGACTTGGGTTGTATTTTTCTCAAACGGAAATTGGAAAGAGCAGTTAAAGGAGGTAGAGGTCAAATGGACCAACAGTAGTCCACCTGACTTTATTATTATAATGCATACGACCTTTTAAACCGTTTTATTCAAAGAAATTCAACTATTACTGTAACAATATCGTTCACATAACCATACCTTGCGCATAAGTAGAATTATGGAAATAGACAATAGATGTTTCATTTTGACCCGTTACCCAACCCGCCCATCTTCCCACTAGACCAAGCAAAAGGAAAAGAGAAGAAGCAAACTAACCAGGTGCATTCCACGGGGATTTAGCAGTAGCAGCCCCCTCACATTCTGGAACACCGACATCCTTCCCCTGTGATTTGGCACTAAGAGCATCAAAAAGCAAAGAATCCTTCAGCTCAATACCTTTAGGCCGTAAGACCGGCGCCATCCCAAATTGACCTTCATTTTGAGCAGTTACGGCATGCAAACCACTGCAATAGTCAGGATACCACCCTTGAATGGGCCTATCACTACACCACCCTTGTGCGGGCCTAGGACAGTCCCAAAGAGCACATTTTGGGCCCAAGAAAGCGGAAGGCGGTGGGCTGATGGTGGGCAAAAACCCAGTCATCTGCTGAGGTAAACCATTTTCTCGACCCATGCCATCCAACCCACTACTAAATAAGCTGTGCTCAAACTCTTGAGCTAAATCAAATGAAAAATAATCCAATTGATTAGCAACCATTCCCATGTTGTTGTTATTGTTGACACCTGAAGCGGAACCTTTGCATTGATCAACCAATTGAAAAACTTGTTCGTGAGACGTTTGAGTAACAGCAAAACCCTACAACCCCACATCAACCCAATTTATAATCAAAATATGTAAAATAATTTAAAGTAAAAAATAGTACATTACAACTAAATTTCAAAAGCATAGAGGCGTTCCGAGACATTTAGGTCCCAAAAGCCAAGGTGCGTCTCCTAAGGTAAAAGCTTCACATACGTGAGGAATTGCTCTAAGTACAACTAAATAAGCTTTACGTAAAACCAAAACTCACTCGTCTCATCTCTTTTAATTATCACCCTCCTAAACAGGGGCGATGTTTAGTTGGGGCGGGAGGGGGCGGCCGACCCCCCCGAATTTTCGCGCAGAAGTTCCGATTATATAGTATTCGTATAGAAAATTTTGGAAATATAGGGTTTCGACCCCCGAAACTGATTTTCGACCCCCCGAAACTAGTGACTTCCAACCCCCGGTGATTTCCGACCCCCGAACCTTCGGGTCAAGCTTCGCCACTGCTCCTAAAACCCAAATTTTGACCAATTTTGGCCCAGACTTGCACGAGGCATTCTCCTGATCGCCTCATACGCACTTTTTAAAACCAAGCAGTCAAAACATATACTCGATTACTCACCTCATGAAAAGCGGCACTCTCACCAGCTTTCTGGCCATCGGGATCCGGTTTGGGCGCCGCTAATCCACTAGTTGCATCATCTTCCTCATCGCAAAGCTGCAAAAGCCTACTTATATCCTGAGAAAAAGGATCCATACTTCCGCCCTACTCAAAAGTAACCAAACATATCAATACCAAATAAGCGAATATTCTAATCAATTCATCATCATCATCATCACCTGCTGCAAAGAAGAAGCCGGAGACGGCTGATTAAGCTCATTCTTCCACTCTTTAAGCATCTGATTAAGCTGCTCCTCATAAACCGCCACATCCGCGCTGCGGCTCTCCTTCCTCGCACACTGCAGATCCATAAACAGCACCTGCAGGTCCTCGACACGGCTCTTCGCCCTATCTTTAAATATCTGGTGTGACCCAGACTTACATTTTGTACCTTTCCCCATCCAAAACAGCACAACACAATAATATCCTGCCAGAAATGAACACAACAAACCCAAAATTCCCAAAATTTATAACATATGAACCATGATCGTAAACAACTGATAATAATAATAATAATAATAATAATAATAATAATAATAATAATAATAATAATAATTATCACCAAAAGCAGACCCATATACAGAATCAATCAATTCATATTAATATAATAACAAAATTACCTTAAAAGGAAGCAAAAGTGGAGACGAGAGTATAGCAGAAATTGAAGAGAGGATTTGGTGCGTCTGTCTCTCACTGAAATTAAGGGGCAGAAAAGTATGGGGTTTCTAGATTTGCTTTAACCTTCACAGAGGGCATAAAAGTGCCTCTTAAAAACAGTAAAATGTTTTTTTGTGAATTTTTAGGTAGCCGGGTGTCTTGTTTGTGACAAAATGTTACGAGTGTGGGGTTTATGAACAATGGGCTTTTGGACAAAGGGTTTTTTCATGGAATTGGTGATGGGTTGGGTCACCAGATCACACGAGCGTAAATGGCAATTTACATATGGGTGTACATATACTAAGTGGTCAGGATTTATTGGATGTTAAAAAAAACATGAAAATGTTTTCATATAGCAAAAAGTTGCATAACTGTAAGATATGATAGTTCAAACCCTTGAATATTATTTCAATAAACATTACAATATATACAAGTCACATTCCCATATTTTAGGGAAGTGGTTAAATACAATATTAATGATAATAACTATGATAACTATTACTATATTTACAAGTCAAATATGTGATCTATTACACCCCCGCAGTCGAAGCAAGAGGAGGGCGAATGTTGAGACTGGAGCGGAAGTCATCAAAAAGTATGCGTGGTAGACCCTTGGTGAAGATGTCCGTAATCTGAAGACGAGTAGGAGTATATAGGACGCGAACTGTACCACGTTGCACGTGTTCTCGAACGAAATGAATATCCAGTTCAATATGCTTCGTTCGCTGGTGCTGCACTGGATTCTGTGAGAGATAGATGGCACTGATATTGTCACAGTATATTAAAGTAGCCTTAGATAGAGGGCGACGTAATTCTAACAAGAGATTGCGTAGCCAGCAAACTTCAGCAACCACATTTGCAACAGCACGGTATTCAGCTTCGGCACTTGACCGAGAAATGGTGCTCTGCCGTTTAGACGACCATGATAAGACATTAGGACCCATGTAAACACAATAACCTGACGTAGAGCAACGTGTATCGGGGCAGCCAGCCCAATCAGCATCAGTGTAGGCACGAAGAGAGACATCCGGGCAGGCAGAAAGAGTAAGGCCGAAAGCTGATGTGCCTTGAATATACCTGATTATGCGCTTCAGAGCGTTCCAGTGATCAATCTTAGGACTGTGCATATGTATACAAATTTGTTGCACCGCATAGGTAATGTCAGGCCTAGTAAAAGTCAAGTATTGTAGAGCACCAGCTAGACTGCGATACAGAGATGGATTTTCAAAAGGTGCGCCTGAGTCGGTACTTAACTTGGGTTTGGTGTCAACTGGTGTCGCAACCGGGTTACATGAGTCCATACCTGCACGACTCACGATATCCAATGCGTATGATTTCTGTGAGAGAAACATCTGGTTACCTGTGCGAGAGACAGATATACCCAAAAAATGACTGAGAGGTCCAAGATCTTTCATGGCGAATTCAGCCGCAAGGCTGCCCATGAGCTTCTTCCTTAGAGAATCTGTAGAAGTGGTCAGTATGATATCATCAACATAAATCAATAAGTATGCGATATCACCCCCGTAGTGATAGGTGAAGAGAGAGTTGTCACATTTACTCTGTACGAACCCAATAGATGTGACAAAATCAGTAAGCCGTTGGTACCATGCCCGTGGTGCCTGTTTGAGACCATAAAGAGATTTCGTTAAACGACAAACATGATCGGGGTAGTCCCGATGTCTAAACCCCATGGGTTGATACATATAAACTATCTCAATGAGATGCCCATGTAGGAATGCATTAGTAACATCCAATTGATGAATTGGCCAAGACTGAGAAAGGGCCAAAGTCAACACAGTCCGTATGGTAGCCGGTTTGACAACCGGACTAAAAGTTTCCCCACAATCAACCCCAATCTCCTGGTTACTGCCATCACAAACAAGACGAGCCTTGTACCGCTCAAGAGTGCCATCAGACCTGTATTTGTGGCGAAATAGCCACATGCTACGAATAATATGCATACCGGGATGTCTCGGGACAAGTTCCCAAGTCTTGTTTTTAAGTAAAGCATTAAATTCGTTTTTCATGGCGTTATGCCACTCCGGTTTAGACAAGGCGTCTTTGGGGTTCTTTGGTAGAGGTGCTATGGTGATGGTGGATAGGCTGAATATTTGTTTGGGTTTGGAGATGCCCGACATAGCCCGTGTATGAATAGTACGAGCGGCGGGTGGAGGTGGCGGGTGTGGTATAGGGGACGGATGTGGTGTGGGCTGTGGCGGGCTAAGAGAAGGGGAAGAGTGGTTATGGGCCGAAGGGGTGGGTATGGTAGATGGGCCGTGGAGAGGGTAGAGGTATTTGGGTGTGTGTTACTGGGAGGATGGTTAGGCAAGGTATTGGGTTGCGGATTTGGACTTTGGGTTTGGGCTGGAGGAGAGGCCGATGTGTGGGACTGTTGGGTAGTGGGAGATGTATGTTGGGGTGTTGATGGCGTTTGTTGGTCAGGAGAGGGAACAAATGGATGCATATAGACAGACGGGTGAGGAGTGTCGTCAAGGAATTTATAGGTATGTGGGGTGGTTTTGTGGGTTTTGGCAAACGGGAAGATGGTTTCATCAAATAAGACGTGACGATTTATGGTGATTTTTCGGGTGGTAAGGTCAAGGCACTTGTACCCTCGATGATTTGAAGGGTAACCCAAAAAGACACATGGGAAAGAGCGATAGGCAAGTTTGTAGATGGTGGTGTGTGGTATGAGAGGGTAGCATATGCACCCGAACACACGAAGGTGGTCATAGGTGGGCATGCAATTGTAAAGGCGTTGGGTGGGTGTTTGGAAATTATGTACTTTGCTTGGGATGATGTTAAGGAGGTAGGTGGCGGTTTCGAGGGCATGTGACCAATAGGTGGTGGGCATGGAGGAATGGGCTAAAATGGTGCGCATGAGATTGTTAATGGTTCTAATTTTACGTTCGGCTTTACCATTTTGGGATGAGGTGTGAGGGCAAGAGAAACGGAAGTGCATGCCGTGTGAGTTACAAAAATTAAAAAATTGGTTATTGGCATATTCACGACCGTTGTCACATTGTAGTTGTTTAATTTTTGTGTTGAATTGGGTGTGGACAAAAGTGTGAAATTTGGTGAACATGGCATAGACATCAGATTTATGGGCAATGGGGTATGCCCATAAAAAATTAGTGAAGTCATCTAGGAACAACACATAATATCGATGACCCCGTTAGACATAATAGGGGAGGTCCAAACATCACTATGAACAAGATCAAATGGCATACGAGTACTTGTATTAGAAGTAACAAAAGGAAGTCTAGTATGTTTACCAAAAATGCAAGCACTACAAGTTTTATTATTCAATGAACTACAAGAAATAGAACTTGAAGTTTTTAATTTATTTAAAATAGCCGGGCCTGGATGACCGAGCCGTTGATGCCAAATGTCTTGAGAGATAGCTGCATAGGTTGAAGCAGTAGTAAGGTTGGTGATGTTGGACGGGCTGGGAGTGTAGAGGTCCCCAGAGCTATTGCACCGTAGGATAGGTTTCTTGGTCTGGAGGTCCTTCACAGTAAAACCATAAGGGTCAAATTCAACAGACAATTGGTTATCAGTTGTAAAACGATGCACAGAGATAAGGTTTTTGACTAGGTTAGGGGCAAAAAGGACATTATTAAGTTTAAATGGTGGGAATGATGGTGGTAAGGTAATGTTGCCTTGTCCTAAAACCGGAATGGTTTTACCATTCCCAACAATAATGTTGCGAATAATGCTAGAATTAAAAATAGAGGGGAACTTATCAGATTGAGGAGACATTGTACCTGTTGCCCCGGTGTCCATTGTCCAAGAGGAGTCATTGTTTTGAATCGCCAAATTGTATAGAGCTTGAGCGATGTCCGTAGGGGAATAAGAGGCCGCGTATGACTGGGCTGCCTGAGAGGATTGTGGTTTCGGGCCTAAGATACCTGCTGGATTGCCTGAAGTGGGCTGCTGGGCCGGATTAGGGGAGGGGTTGGGCTGGGAGTTAGGCGCTGGTTTGGAGGAGTTAGATTGGGCCGGGTATGAAGGTGGGTAGTAAGGTAGTGGGCTGGAAGGAAATGGGCAGGGTGGGTATGACCAGTTGGGCCAAGGGGAGTAAGGCAGTGGGCTTGAGGGGTTGTAGGGTGAGGATTGTTGGTGATTGCCGGCCCAGGGAGAGGGCTGCCAAGGATTCGACGGTTGCTGCCAAACATGTTGTTGGTAGCGACCGCGTCCGTAGGCTCCACGTCCGCGACCGCGACCACGACCACGGCCACGGCCACGGGAGCTCCCGCGAGAATCAGACGGGTTAGAGGTTTGGGATTCTGTGGTATTTTGAGATGAGTTGGAAGTGGCAGTATGGAGGGCCGTTCCCGCGGATTGAGCCACGTGGGACGTTTGTGTGATTTTCTGATCCTCGACTTGACACAGTTGTGATCGGGTGTTATAAAAATCAGGGAGAGGTTTGGTTTGTTGAAGGATAAGTTTAATGGTTTCATATTGTTCGGTTAGGCCGGTGAGGATTTGCATGACAAGTTGGTTTTCGGTGACGTTGGCTCCTAGACTAATGAGTTGGTCGTAGAGTAGTTTCATATGTTGGCAATAGGAGGACATGTCAGAGAAACGGTCAAGGCGGGTGTTGAAGAATTTGTTTTGTAGGGCAATGGTTCTAGAGGCTTGGTTGTCTAGGAAGAGATTTTTCAGGCGAATCCAGGCATCATAGGCAGTGGTATTGGAAACCATGATAGTATGAACAAGGTCCTGGGTGATAGTGCCATAAATCCATTGAAGTACAATGGCATCTATGCGCTCCCAAGATTCTTGAAAAGTAGGTTTAGTGGGTGTTTCGGGTTGTTTTTCAGCCGCGGCAGTGGTGGGGTTTACACGGGGTAGAAGATGCTCGTAGACATCATAAGCTTTGCAGTGTATGATAAAGAGTTCAGCCCAGGTGTTGTAGTGTTCGGTTTGGCGATCAAGAATAAGGGGAATAAAGTTTTTGATGTTAGTAACGGTAACAGCGGGGTGAATGGAGGACATGATGTGGAAGAATGGTGATTATTGGTGAGGAAGATGGCCGAAAAAAAAATTGAATTGATGTATGTTGTACGGCCGCAGGTAGGTTAAGGAAGAAGATGTAGGGTTTTGGCTTGATACCATGTAAGATATGATGGTTCAAACCCTTGAATATTATTTCAATAAACATTACAATATATACAAGTCACATTCCCATATTTTAGGGAAGTGGTTAAATACAATATTAATGATAATAACTATGATAACTATTACTATATTTACAAGTCAACTATGTGATCTATTAATAACTATAAGGCTATGGGGTGTGGCCACCCTTCCTCCTTCCCTCCCCCTTGTCCACATCAGCGCCACGTCATTTTCCCTTTTCCCTCCCTCTTCTAGGGGAAATGGTTCCCCCTTCTTCCCCTTCCCCTTCCATTATTTAATTATTATTTTTTAATATTATTTAGTCTTTTTTTATTTAAATGAAAAAAAAAAACACAAAATCATGTTCAGACTTCACACACACCACACACATAGGGCTGCAAACGAACTGAACTTTCAGCGAACAGTTCATGAACCGTTCGGCGGGAAGTTCGTTTGTTTAATAAATGAACGAACACGAACAAAAAATTCTGTTCGTTTAGTTAAACGAACGAACATGAACAAAGGCCTCGTTCGTTCGTTTATGTTCGTGAACGTTCGGTAACGTGTTCGTTTGTGTTCGATAGTTTAATAGAGTTTTTAATTTTTATATTTTTCTATATTCTTTATTTTTATTTTTTTACCCAAATAAATACTTTATGTAAGGTAAATATATGGGTATATATGAGATGAATAAACCTGCTGTTAGTATAATCATTAAATAAATAAATCATTAATGAAGAGTTCAAGTTTAAATAAATAAATAATGAAGACTTCAAGTTAAAGATGCGAGTTTAGTTTATTTAAGACACTACTTAATTATGTTTACCAATATTATGTTATATACTATTTATGTTTGTATAATTAGTTATATTTGGTGGATCTAGTTAATTTCTTAATGTATGTGAATTCGATCTTATTTGAAAGTTAGTATGTGTCTCTTTGTGTTTGTTTCCGCTCATGAACACTTGTTTGCGTTCATTAATGTCCGTTTGTGTTCGTGTGCGTTCATGAACAAAACTAACAAACAGACACAAACGAACACGAACACGAGTGTTTTCTTAACAAACGAACACGAACAAAAAATCTCGTTCGGTAAGTGTTCATGAACTGTTCGTGAACACATAATTTCCTTAACGAACGAACACGAACAAGGCCTTGTTCATGTTCGTTCGGTTCGTTTGCAGCCCTACACACACACACATCTTCCTCAACCATCTTCTCCAAATCACCCCACTCTCTCTCTAGAACCTCTCTCTCTACCTCTCTCTCTCTCTCTCTCTCTAAAACCACACACCTCTGAAACCATCTTCTCCAAAGCACCCTCACATCTTCCTCAAGCCTCTCTGAAACCATCTGTCTCCGTCGCCGGTCACCGGTCACCTCCGGCTTCTCTTTCTCTCTTAAACCTCCCCCCCCCCCTCTCTCTCTCTCTTAAACCCCCCCCCCCTCTCTCTCTCTCTCTCTCTCCACAACATTTAAAAAATCAGAAAGAAAAAAAGAAAAAAGAAGAAAAAAGGAGGACGGGGAGGATCTCACGTTGGCACCGAACAAGGGACGGGGGGTGTACACCGACGGGGACGGTGGCCACATCACCTTACCGATCCCCTCACCGATCCCACACTCCATAGTCTAAATATAATAGTAACAATAATACGAATATTGGTAACTATGTTTGTCAACCTTGTTTGTTCATTGGTCGTTATGTAATTAGTTAGTGGTGAAAAAGCAAATCGAGATTCAATAGAATTAGGCGAAGCGTTTGTTCATAAACGACAGAAATGGAAAGACAATAAAGGAGAGGGATATACTCCTTTATTTTTGTAATCGGCGAAATTGTATGACGAACCTTCTTGTTCAAGGGATGACTCCTTTATTTTTGCATGCACCGGAACATGCATGCATGTTACTTTCTGTTTGTTTAAAAGATGATTGATGTCATGTCGTTCCGCCACCACGACCAGACGGCTATTTTGACACCCTTCATCTTTACGAGTCGAATAGATTAATACGAGTCTTATAGATGGATTCTATTTTTTTTAGTTGTGAGATTGAGATGTTTATGTGGTGGGGTTTTTTTTTGTGTTAAGATTTTTGTTTAAATAATAAGTTTATAAAATGAGAGTTTTAATAGCTCGAATATGTTTATCCAAACAACATATCTACCACCTCAATGTAGTGTTAATAAATTTTAAAATAATTTAAGAAAAACGTAATATTAATTGTTAAATACATACGAGTTTGATAGTAATGGAAAAATGAAGATAAGAGTTTGAGGTCATGTGGTCTCAAGTTCGAAATTGATCCACGTGGTTTTACCGCAGTGGGCCTTCAGGTGGCGGGTTTTTCCCGAATTGGTAGCTTGGTGGACTTGGGCCGCCCAATAGGCAGACACTTGTCAATGTTAATCCACTGGCAGCTCATGCGGTATTTACAAACCACCGTCTCAATCTCGTTCTGCAATGGTTGCTTCTGGCTCTATTGCTCATCCAAACATACATTCTGCCTTTAATATATATTTGTATTATTATTATTCATATGATTAAAATTGTTGTTTTATTATATTATAGTACATTAATTCTATGCTACATTATAACACTCATTTTATCACTTTATATTAGATTTTTCTATCCCATAATATAATCTAGTTTTACAATATTCACAAAGAAAATCAAATGAAAAAAAAAATAGATGTATAGATAAGAAGTTGAATGTCATTTGTATTGTTTTCTACCCCATCAATGTGGATGACCACACTTGCATTGCGACAATACTAGAAAGTGTGTTTATTGCGCAATTATTGCTTCAACACGAAAGTGTTTGGTATATATTCTTCTTTTTATATTTATTTTATTTCACACTTAAGTTTAGGTAGGTAGGAGTAAACTTGATTATGATAAACACCGTGTTTCACCCATCTTATACCCTTTTTCTATGATGATGTGACCCATTTATATTAGACATTTAACCACATGTGATTCACAAAACATATTACACATGATGACTTGATGTTATATATATATATATATATATATATATATATTATATATATATATATATATATATCACATTGAAGGAATGAAGCATTGTTTAACAAATGTAGATAAAAAGATGTTTCTCCAATACGAAGAATCTTGGTAATTGGCAATGATGAGATGTCACGTTTTGATTGGTAACTTTTCCATTGAGCAATCAAGTTCATCCAAGTAAACTTTATTCTTGTTGCATCAAACCAACCAATCAAATGTTTTTTTTTAAATAAACTTTCAATCAAAACTGAGCAAAACCTCAAAATCAAAGCCGCTCCAAACCACTAATTACAACATATACAACGGGTATTTAACCCAATCCTTCCACTCAATCCTATTACATTTCGATCTATGTCTTAACCAAAAAAAGGACATGGACTTAACAGAAGCCACGACCTCGACAACCTTAGGAGCTTTTTTATTAAACACCACATTATTACGTTCCTTCCATATAGCCCAACACGAAACCATGATAATACCTCGAACAATACTTTTGCCTCTAACTGAACCCGGAAACTCATCTTGCCAAGACAACATATCTTCGATTAACCCATGCATATTGGGCCTCAAGTAACACCAACTCCACACTTTATTCCAGACTTCGATCGAAAATTCACATGTAACGAAGACGTGGTTTACCGTCTCCTCTTCAGTGTTGCATAAAGAACAAATAACCGACGGCAAAACAATCCTTCTTTTTACCAACTCTGAACATGTAGGGACTCTTTCTAGTTCGATCCTCCAGCTGTGTATGTTGACTTTTAACGGAATCCAATTAACCCACCTCATCCGAAGACCTGGTTGCCCGGACAAAAACTGTCTAAGAGACTTCTTTACTGCTGCAACAGAGAAGCCCACCGAAGGATTATTATCCCATAACCAGCTGTCTGCATTTCCACTGATCTGAACATTCGCCTGCATATGAAAAAGATCTTGAATTTCTGATATTCCTTTCACTGTATTCGCACCCAGGTACCAATTAGCAACCAAACAAGTCTGGCTTCCTTCCATAAAAATGCGGTTGTTCACAGAAGCATTCTTATCCTTTTCGATAGAGAATAGATTCGGCCAACGGATCCACAGAGGAGTAGAACCGTACCAAACGTCCTTCCAGAAGTTAATACACCTCCCATCTCCTAGCTGACAAGATATTAACTTATCAATGGTCCTCCCTTCAAACCGAATGCTACAATAACATTAACAATCGACTTCCATACTCCTGGTAAAGCCTTATTCGCCGGTAAAAAGACCCATTTGTTCCTACCTCCATAGATACTAAGAATAGTCTTCCTCCACAGCCCCTTGTAATCTGTTTTGAACCTCCACACATTTTACTAGTAACGCCGAGTTAACATCCGATAACTTGGTGATTCCCAGCCCCCCAAACCGTTTAGGCCTCGTCACTGTATCCCACGAAACCCAATGGATACCTTTACCGTCTTTATTACCCATCCATAAAAATTTTCGCATAATTCTCTCTATGTTTTCGAGCACCTGGGAAGGGGCTTTAAACAAAGAAAGGTAGTACACCGGGAGACTCGCTAAAACAGACTTGATCAATGTTAGACGCCCTCCGATTGATAACACTTTGGCCTTCCATGATTGAAGCCTGTTACGAATAGTTTCTATGACTGGCTCCCAATGAGCCACCCGGTTCATGTTCGCACCGACCTTAATACCCAAATATTGAAAAGGAAGTTCACCCTCTTTACATCCCAACAGATCTGCCAAGCTGCTGACTTCCAAAGGAGGAATCCCCAACCCGAACAACGAAGGTTTCTGGATGTTTATTTTCATACCCGAGCACACCTTAAAAATACGTAAAAGTCTAGTGACCATAACTATGTTCCTTTCTAGACCAAGTACCCAATAATAAAGCGTCGTCTGCATAAAACATGTGCGACAAAGTACCCCCGTTGCCCGGCAAAGTCACCCCCTCAATATCCCCCAGGCCACATGCTTTCGTATTCAACGCGGAAAAAGCTTCCATAACGAACAAGAACAAAAACGGCGATAGAGGATCGCCTTGTCTGAGTCCCTTTTGACAAACAAACTCAAACTTTGGCAACCCGTTGACTAACACCGCAGATCTAGCAAACCGAAGAATACCTCTAATCCAGAGACACCACTTACCCGGGAAACCCATCTGTTCCATAATAGAAATGAGAAACTCCCAGTTCACGTTATCGTAAGCCTTCTCAAAGTCAATCTTGAATAAGAATGCCTTCTTTCCACTTTTCTTAGCCCACCCTATGACCTCATTAAGTACGAGAGGCCCGTCCAAGATTAACATGTCCGAAAGAAATGCGACTGCGACTCCGAAATCACATCTCCCATCACTTTCTTAACTCTAGCAGCAATAACTTTCGAGATGGATTTACTAATCACTCCTACCAAGTTAATAGGACGGTAGTCCTTTAACCCCATAGGCGTTTTAGACTTTGCAACTAACATGATGTAAGACAAGCTGAATTCTTTCCGAATGGTACCCGAATCATGAAACACTTCGAACAGCTTGACAAAATCGTCCTCCAGGTACTCCCAAAAATGCTTAATGAACCGGAAATTGAAGCCATCCGACCCAAGGGCTTTATCGGACCCACAATCAAACACGGCATCCTTTATTTCTTCCTTGGAAAAAAGGGGCTATCAAGACTGGAATCTTATCCGCCGGAACTTGTTTAAACCCATCAGCCCTGAAACCTGGACGGCTACCGAACTGTTCACGAAAGAGCTCGCGATAAAAACGAAGAACTTCTCTTTTAACCAAAGGAGGATGAGAAATCCATTTCCCGTTAACCATAGCCCCCGGAATACTATTGACCGCTTTTCTCCCATTGATACATCGATGGAAATAAGCGGAATTATCGTCCCCCAAAGACGCTGTCACACCCTCAAAATCCACTTGCGGAGTTTTACCGCGAGGCGCATGACAAACCAGGATCCAAACCACGATCACAATAAACAAGTCTAAATGAATATAAATGCAATTTCAAAACATAGTTTAAAATCCCGTTTACAGTGGAAGCTTATTCAAAACAATTATTCAATAATAAACCAATGTTCAATGTTTGTAAATCATGCAACTCTAGCTAGACGCCGTGCAGACGCGTGCGCCCTAGTTCCAGTCGTGCTACCTTAGCGACCTGAGAAAACATGTAAAAGTTTACGTCAGCACAAAAATGCTGGTGAGTTTACAGGTTTTGTATCCAAGTACCAAGTCCACCTGTCCATACTATAATAATCGAAAACCCGTATACGCTAGCTAGGCGTACGTTTTGTTACTACCACGATTGGAAAACCATTACTAACGCGAATACCAAAAGTATGCCCGATGTAGTTCCTGTTGTTCCTGTTGTTCCTGTTTGAGACAATATGCACCCGCCGACCCTCCAAGTCGACGAGCGGGGTTGGTCACTCCCAATAACGCTATTCACATTTCCCCGTTGTGCAAACCCGCACATTCATGGTTCCCCCGGGACTTCCAAAGATCGTGTAGTACACAGTGTAAACCCATAGTATGACAGTAGTTACCAAATAATCGTTTTAACACATGTTTTCTCCCCCGAAAAGTGTAAACCAGTTTAAAAGAGGGGCCGTAAACTCACCTTAAGTTCCGTTACTCCTTAACCCGAGTAAACTCAGCTGCTATGCTAGTCCCGTAAAGCGGCGACCTAACATACGACAGTTACAAGTACTTAGACTAATAACCCGCAGGTTAATTAGTCCCTAGATGTCCAGACCATAACCAAGTTCGTTTGAAAACACCGTGACTGTTTAACCGACCCAAAGTACAAGACTCGACATCCCATTGGTGACCCGAGACTCCCCGTGTTATGTT
Organism: Ambrosia x helenae; assembly: GCA_030844895.1. Lineage (NCBI taxonomy): Eukaryota > Viridiplantae > Streptophyta > Magnoliopsida > Asterales > Asteraceae > Ambrosia > Ambrosia x helenae. Next base: position 79,531,523 of record CM061223.1, read on the forward strand.
TACGCTCCAAAACATACAATAATGCAAGTACACTTAACATACGTTAACGCACAACAAGTTATAGCACATAGTTCACGTATCACCGAAATACATCCAAATATATGTTACCAAGTTATTAGACATGTTACGGGGTTCCTAGCATGTTACTACATGTTAAATCGGGTCTCGGAATGCTAATTTACACTTACAGCAGCAGTACACGCGATTAGGAAAAGTCAACTAGCATTTAGGAAAGTCAACTAGTGATTAGGAGTCCTATTCGCCCCTACTATAGGCGATTAGAGGCTACTCCCCTGAACTTACTAGTGATTAGGGCTATTCACCTGAACTTACTAGTGATTAGGGCTATTCACCTGAACTTACTAGTGATTAGGGCTATTCACCTGAACTTACTAGTGATTAGACCTCTACTCGCCTGTGTTATAGGCGATTAGCACCCTACTCGCCTATAACATAGGCGATTAGGAATGCTACTCGCCTGTAACCTTGCTGTTCCGGTTTTTCGCGCGTTTAACGCTCCAAATCAGATCCAGAACGTGTGTAACCACCCAATATCATCCCAAACACTATCCTAAACATGTTTAACCCAAAACCCTTCGTTCAACCTCGTATAATCAGTCCTGCATGCAACCAAGTAATCCAAACACCAATTCACATAGCATGCAACATCATACAAACACGCGTAATCATAACACTAATAACCGATTACTGAGATTTCTAGCATCATAATATCAATATCAGTTCTGACCTAACATAATAACACATCAATCCATCATCATGAATCATAAAAACCCTAACTTTCTAATCATACATACTCATAATGCATGCATATTAGTTATAATCCGATTAACAACCCTTATTGACGATTTTCAGAAAGCTTTTTCGTTTATGAACAGGTCTGGACCATTAGGGATTGATTAAAAACGTTTACAAAGTGTTATGGATGAGAATCAAACCTTAGGATTATGAAAGAATGATGGTTAGACCTTGAAACCTTGTGTTTTTGATCAAAATCGCCTTCCAGAGGTTGTTTATGTGTTTGGGGCGGTTATGGGACGACTAGGGTTGATATTAGGAAGTTTAGGAGGTTAAGCATTGTATTTATAGGCGTTTCTAGTCGTCCAGCACGTTACTAGCGAGTATGCAGCAGTTCAGGCGATTAGGGCTTGTAATCGCCTGAAAGTTCACGTGATTAGGGCCTACTCGCCCTTAGATACACACGAGTAGGGCCTACTCGCCCTTAAGGGCTCCCTACTCGCCTCCCCTATAGGGGAGTAGACCTCCTACTCGCCTATAGGGTTTGGTCTTGTGTGTTTTGCGCGTTAAACCCCGTTTTAACATATGTTAATGCATATTCACGTACCGACAAGTCATATAATGATTGTAAACACATAACACAAGTAAATACACATATTTACACTCGTTCACCAATTCCCGGGACTCGAGACTCGTACGTTCCGTATGTCCTGACGATCCTACAAATCGTCACCGTTTGTACACTTGGTTAAGGACTGACATCTAACGAACCTCTAGACCAACATCCAATGATCTTCTAGACTAACCAATAGTTCCCGAACCATAACCCGACTTAACTAACCCAGTTAAGTACAATATACGCGTGACTCGCTAAGGTAGACTTTCATCTAGACAACGTTGTTAACCAGAATTTGCCGGGTGTCACATCATCCCCACGTTAAAAGAATTTTCGTCCCGAAAATTGCTCAAGTACCAAAAGAACAAAAGAAATAACGAAGGAACAAACAAAAGATAGAAACCAAAAGAGAGAGATTTACCCGAGTTGTCACATCATCCCCACGTTAAAAGGAATCTCGACCCGAGATTCATTCAGCTGCCGAAGAGACATATCTCGACTCGAACGCTTCCTTAGGAAAGAGATGAGGATACTTAGACTTCATCTGATCCTCCCGTTCCCATGTATATTCCGGTCCCCGGTCCGAGTTCCACCGAACCTTAACGATATGAATCTTGTTGTGACGCAGGCTGCGAATCTTGTAATCAAGGATCTCTACAGGTTCTTCCACAATCCGGAGACGATCATCAACCTTGATCTCTTCCAGTGGAACGATGAGAGACTCGTCAGCCAGACACTTCTTCAAGTTTGACACGTGAAAGACGTTATGTACGTTACCGAGCTCCGTCGGTAGATCAAGTCGATATGCCACCGGCCCAATCCGTTCCAGGATCGTAAATGGGCCGACATATCGCGGATTGAGTTTGCCACGCTTCCCAAAGCGTATGACGCCCTTCCACGGTGAGACTTTTAGAAGTACCTTGTCATTGACTTGGAATTCCAGTGGTTTGCGACGCTGATCAGCATAACTCTTTTGCCGGTCCCGTGCCGCCGTCAACCGATTACGAATCTGTACGATCTTTTCCGAAGTTTCGTACACTAGTTCAGGCCCAGTGAGTTGACTCTCACCCACTTCAGCCCAACAAAGAGGAGAACGGCATTTCCGTCCGTACAGTGCTTCGAACGGAGCAGCCTTTATGCTCGTGTGATAACTGTTATTATACGAGAATTCTACTAACGGCAGATGAGCTTCCCAACCCTTGCCAAAATCGATCACACACGCCCGCAGCATGTCTTCTAAAGTTTGAATCGTACGCTCACTCTGACCGTCAGTCTGTGGATGGTAAGCCGTACTCATGTCTAGTTGGGTACCCAAAGCCTTGTGCAAAGACTTCCAAAAGTGAGAAGTAAAATGGGAGTCACGATCCGAGATAATAGAAACTGGTACCCCGTGCTTAGAAACAACTTCCTTCAAGTAAAGACGAGCCAAACGATCCATGGTGTCGGTCTCCTTGATGGCAAGAAAATGAGCTGATTTCGTCAACCGATCGACAATCACCCATATCTTGTCGTTCCCGCTTGGTGATTTAGGAAGTTGTGTGACAAAATCCATAGTAATCCGTTCCCATTTCCATTCCGGAATTTCAGGTTGTTGCAGGAGACCCGACGGTTTCTGGTATTCCACCTTGACCTTAGCACAGGTCAAGCATTTGCCCACGTATGAGGCTATGTCCGACCTCATGTTTGGCCACCAGTAAAGCACATTTAGATCTTGGTACATCTTATCCGAACCAGGATGAATAGAATACCGGGACTTATGAGCCTCATCAAGGACAAGCTCCCGTAGTCCCCGAACAAAGGAACCCATATACGTTCTGCGAAATAGTGCAGGCCATCAGGCCTTCGCTCTAGGTGCTTGTCGGCACCGTGCATAGTTTCAGCTTTAAGGTTTTCCTCCTTCAAAGCTTCCATCTGGGCAGAACGGAGTTGATCAGGTAGAGACGAATGAATGGTGAGCTGCAACGCCCGAACGCGACGAGGTTTAGTAGATTCCTTCCTGCTCAAGGCGTCTGCTACAACATTCGCCTTGCCAGGATGGTACTTAATAGCACAATCATAGTCGTTCAAAAGTTCAATCCAGCGACGCTGCCGTATGTTCAAATGTTGTTGGTCGAAAATGTGTTGGAGACTCTTGTGATCGGTGTAGATGGTGCATTTGGTACCGTACAAGTAATGTCTCCAAATTTTCAACGCGAATACCACACACCCAACTCTAAGTCATGAGTTGTGTAGTTCTTCTCGTGCACTTTGAGTTGACAAGAAGCATACGCAATCACTTTCTCGCGTTGCATCAACACGCAACCGAGTCCATGAATGGAAGCATCACAGTAGACAACAAAATCATCAGGACCCTCAGGTAAAGACAAAATAGGAGCAGAACACAGTTTAGACTTTAGTTCCTCAAACGCGGACTCTTGTGGTTCACCCCAGTCGAACTTCCTATCCTTCTGAGTGAGAGTGGTGAGGGGTTGAGCAATCTTCGAGAACCCCTGAATGAAACGACGATAGTAGCCCACAAGGCCTAGGAATTGCCGCACCTCAGTTGGCGTCTTTGGTGCTCCCCAGTCCTTGATCGCTTCGATTTTAGCAGGATCGACATGAATCCCTAGTTCATTAACCACATGTCCTAGGAATTGGACTTCGCGTAACCAAAAGTCACACTTTGAGAACTTGGCGTAAAGTTGCTCCCGTCGCAAAAGTTCCAAAACTAACCGCAGATGTTCCCCGTGTTCGGTCTCGTTCTTGGAGTAGATCAGAATGTCATCAATAAACACAATGACGAACTTGTCCAGATATGGTTTACAGACGCGGTTCATCAAGTCCATGAAAACCGCTGGTGCGTTCGTGAGACCGAAAGGCATGACCAAGAATTCGAAATGGCCATAACGTGTTCGAAAAGCAGTCTTTGCAACGTCAGCCTCCCTGACGCGCAGCTGGTGATAACCGGACCTCAAATCGATCTTGGAATAATAACTAGAACCCTGAAGCTGGTCGAACAGATCATCAATACGTGGAAGAGGATAACGGTTCTTGACGGTCAATTTGTTCAGTTCTCTGTAGTCCACACACAATCGGAAACTCCCATCCTTCTTCTTAACAAATAAAATCGGGGCTCCCCAAGGGGAAGAACTTGGTCGGATGAAACCCTTGTCCAAGAGTTCCTGTAACTGACTAGACAATTCCTGCATCTCGGGAGGTGCAAGACGGTAGGGGGCCCGAGCAATAGGAGCAGCCCCTGGTACAAGATCAATACCGAACTCGACTTGACGATGAGGAGGAAGACCAGATAAATCATCGGGAAAAACATCAGGAAACTCGCGTACCACCGGAATGTCGTCGATCTTCTTTTCATCAGCAGAGGAAACAGATAAAAGCGCCAAAACAGCTGGATAACCCTTCCGAAGACACTTAAGGGCTTTCATGCTAGAGATGATGTTTAGCGGAACACCACCCTTGATACCGTACACAGAAAGGAATTCTCCATCAGGGAGAGGAATCCGAATAACCTTATCGTAACAGACAATCTCCGCGCGATACAAAGATAACCAATCCATTCCTACCACAACGTCAAAACTACCCAAAGGTACCGGCATAAGGTCGATGGGAAACGATAAACCCGACAACTCTAACTGACACTCCCGAAGAACACTAGTAGCTTCAATCGTTTTACCGTCAGCTAACTCAATAATATACTTGGTCTCTAATGGTACGGGTACTACATCTAGCAGTCGACTAACATCCTTGGATACAAAACTCTTGTCGGCACCAGAATCAAATAACACGCTAACAGAACGATTATTGAGAAGAAACGTACCGGTGACTGTGTCAGGGTCCTGCCTAGCCTCAGCAGCTCCAATGACGAAGGCACGTGCATTTCTGCCGCCGCCCCCGTTGTTACCATTCCCGTTGTTCCCACCCTGCTTCAGTTTTGGGCAATCTTTCTTGTAATGCCCAGTGTCACCACAGTTGTAGCATCCCTGTTTCCCTGTAGTCCCCTGAGTAGTCGGAGCTGAGCTGTTAGTCGGAGCCTGAGTCGATGGAAGTGACAATCTTTAGCATAGTGGCCTGTTCGCTGGCAGCGGTGACAACGGTTACTATCGCAGTTCCCTTGGTGATGACGTCCACACTTGTTGCATTTGGGCAGTTTTCCCGCATAACCACCCTGCTTATTACCCGAAGAAGATGAACCCCCATTATCAAACCTTTTACCCTGCTGTGCAGACCCAGATCCTTTCCCGTCATTTTCCCACTTGCGCTTGTTGTTCTCTGGAGCCTTAACAGTCGAACCTTTCGCAGGCAAAATCCCCTCATTCACCTTTAAGTTGGTCATCCTATGGGCCGATCGAACTACCTCCGCATAAGTAGGATGATTTCCAGCAGCTACCAACCCTGCAATTTCCGGCACTAACCCTGAGACATAATGTTCAATCTTACGATACTCTGGCACGTGCAGATCGGGACACAGCACTGCCAACTCATTCCTCCTCACAGTATACTTCTCGATTTCCGACCCAGTCATTTTGAGGTTCCACACCTCATGCTCCAGCTTCTGTACCTCTTCCCTCGGGCAATACTCCCGCTTCAGCAACTGCACAAAGTTCTCCCATGGCATAGCATATGCCTCCCCAATACCCATGTTCTGGGTGATACCATTCCACCAAGTCAATGCCACGTCCTGAAATAACGCAGCAGAATACTTCACCCGATCTTCTGGGAGACAGTTACACATCAGAAATACCGACTCCACTTTCTCCAACCACCTAAGCAAGCTAACCGCACCCTCAGTGCCAGAGAATTCCTGGGGCTTACAGTCCCGGAACATCTTGTAGATGCACATGGGTGGGGGTGGGTCAACAGGACCACCTGAAATGAAACGTATGAGAAACCACGAATAACGTAAACAAGGTTCACCAATGAGGCAAAGAAAACGGATAAAACAACTTACCACCACCGTTGTGCCCTAACTGAAAGGCAGCCTGGAGCAAGTTGTTCAGATCAGCCTGTGATAGGTTAATACCTCCACCACGACCGCCAGCACCACCGCGACCACCACCACGTCCACCATTGCGACCACCTCCACGTCCTCCACGCACTCCAGACATGATTCTGGCAGAAAGAACGAGAAAAATTTAGTTTCGCAGTTAAAGATAACCACTAATGTTCACAAGATCAAAGCTAGATCCAATCCAGGACTATCCCCTCAAACCCAGAGCTCACTAGGGCTTCCATGCATTTCGTTTTATGATTTTGTGTGCACCCAAAATGATAAAACGCTCTACATGGTCCTCCAAGTGTTCTCCTAGTTCAAAGTTCAAATCACCGAACATAGACTCTTAGCTATACGCCGTAATACTACGGTAGTTCATGACAAGTGTTTCTATTGGAGTGCGAAAGGGAGATGTCCGAGCCTTGGACACATCTCTAGAGCACACGAGTTACTCCAACAGACCACACTGCCTAGAAAACAAGTAACCCAACCTAAGATAGAACGGATGATGTAACGTAGAAAGACCAACGATTTAGAGACACCCCGACAAGACCATACGTAAACCACTATAACGTTTAGTACCATGTGATCGTCTAGTGTGTGCGACTCGGCTATAGACTAGACTCTACATGCAGTCCTAGTTCACTATAACCATTGGCTCTGATACCAATCTGTCACACCCTCAAAATCCACTTGCGGAGTTTTACCGCGAGGCGCATGACAAACCAGGATCCAAACCAACGATCACAATAAACAAGTCTAAATGAATATAAATGCAATTTCAAAACATAGTTTAAAATCCCGTTTACAGTGGAAGCTTATTCAAAACAATTATTCAATAATAAACCAATGTTCAATGTTTGTAAATCATGCAACTCTAGCTAGACGCCGTGCAGACGCGTGCGCCCTAGTTCCAGTCGTGCTACCTTAGCGACCTGAGAAAACATGTAAAAGTTTACGTCAGCACAAAAATGCTGGTGAGTTTACAGGTTTTGTATCCAAGTACCAAGTCCACCTGTCCATACTATAATAATCGAAAACCCGTATACGCTAGCTAGGCGTACGTTTTGTTACTACCACGATTGGAAAACCATTACTAACGCGAATACCAAAAGTATGCCCGTTGTAGTTCCTGTTGTTCCTGTTGTTCCTGTTTGAGACAATATGCACCCGCCGACCCTCCAAGTCGACGAGCGGGGTTGGTCACTCCCAATAGCGCTATTCACATTTCCCCGTTGTGCAAACCCGCACATTCATGGTTCCCCCGGGACTTCCAAAGATCGTGTAGTACACAGTGTAAACCCATAGTATGACAGTAGTTACCAAATAATCGTTTTAACACATGTTTTCTCCCCCGAAAAGTGTAAACCAGTTTAAAAGAGGGGCCGTAAACTCACCTTAAGTTCCGTTACTCCTTAACCCGAGTAAACTCAGCTGCTATGCTAGTCCCGTAAAGCGGCGACCTAACATACGACAGTTACAAGTACTTAGACTAATAACCCGCAGGTTAATTAGTCCCTAGATGTCCAGACCATAACCAAGTTCGTTTGAAAACACCGTGACTGTTTAACCGACCCAAAGTACAAGACTCGACATCCCATTGGTGACCCGAGACTCCCCGTGTTATGTTTACGCTCCAAAACATACAATAATGCAAGTACACTTAACATACGTTAACGCACAACAAGTTATAGCACATAGTTCACGTATCACCGAAATACATCCAAATATATGTTACCAAGTTATTAGACATGTTACGGGGTTCCTAGCATGTTACTACATGTTAAATCGGGTCTCGGAATGCTAATTTACACTTACAGCAGCAGTACACGCGATTAGGAAAAGTCAACTAGCATTTAGGAAAGTCAACTAGTGATTAGGAGTCCTATTCGCCCCTACTATAGGCGATTAGAGGCTACTCCCCTGAACTTACTAGTGATTAGGGCTATTCACCTGAACTTACTAGTGATTAGGGCTATTCACCTGAACTTACTAGTGATTAGGGCTATTCACCTGAACTTACTAGTGATTAGACCTCTACTCGCCTGTGTTATAGGCGATTAGCACCCTACTCGCCTATAACATAGGCGATTAGGAATGCTACTCGCCTGTAACCTTGCTGTTCCGGTTTTTCGCGCGTTTAACGCTCCAAATCAGATCCAGAACGTGTGTAACCACCCAATATCATCCCAAACACTATCCTAAACATGTTTAACCCAAAACCCTTCGTTCAACCTCGTATAATCAGTCCTGCATGCAACCAAGTAATCCAAACACCAATTCACATAGCATGCAACATCATACAAAACACGCGTAATCATAACACTAATAACCGATTACTGAGATTTCTAGCATCATAATATCAATATCAGTTCTGACCTAACATAATAACACATCAATCCATCATCATGAATCATAAAAACCCTAACTTTCTAATCATACATACTCATAATGCATGCATATTAGTTATAATCCGATTAACAACCCTTATTGACGATTTTCAGAAAGCTTTTTCGTTTATGAACAGGTCTGGACCATTAGGGATTGATTAAAAACGTTTACAAAGTGTTATGGATGAGAATCAAACCTTAGGATTATGAAAGAATGATGGTTAGACCTTGAAACCTTGTGTTTTTGATCAAAATCGCCTTCCAGAGGTTGTTTATGTGTTTGGGGCGGTTATGGGACGACTAGGGTTGATATTAGGAAGTTTAGGAGGTTAAGCATTGTATTTATAGGCGTTTCTAGTCGTCCAGCACGTTACTAGCGAGTATGCAGCAGTTCAGGCGATTAGGGCTTGTAATCGCCTGAAAGTTCACGTGATTAGGGCCTACTCGCCCTTAGATACACACGAGTAGGGCCTACTCGCCCTTAAGGGCTCCCTACTCGCCTCCCCTATAGGGGAGTAGACCTCCTACTCGCCTATAGGGTTTGGTCTTGTGTGTTTTGCGCGTTAAACCCTGTTTTAACATATGTTAATGCATATTCACGTACCGACAAGTCATATAATGATTGTAAACACATAACACAAGTAAATACACATATTTACACTCGTTCACCAATTCCCGGGACTCGAGACTCGTACGTTCCGTATGTCCTGACGATCCTACAAATCGTCACCGTTTGTACACTTGGTTAAGGACTGACATCTAACGAACCTCTAGACCAACATCCAATGATCTTCTAGACTAACCAATAGTTCCCGAACCATAACCCGACTTAACTAACCTAGTTAAGTACAATATACGCGTGACTCGCTAAGGTAGACTTTCATCTAGACAACGTTGTTAACCAGAATTTGCCGGGTGTCACAGACGCCCATTTGACCCGCGACTTTTGTTTCAAATCATTATTTTTCATCATGTGTATCCTATCCATCTCCTTTTTGCTCTCCTCCCAAATCCACTCCTCCTCTTCTTTTGAAATCCCTTCTTCAATTTCTCTCTTGTAATCTCGAAATATCTTGTTTAAGACCCTCCAACTCCATCTCCTCCAAAGCAGACTTAGTCTTCCACCAAGAAATCAAAGCCTTCTTGACAGCCCCTAGTTTTTTATAAAGAGAGAATTCGGAAGGACCTTCAAGCGCTTCTTTTTTTAACATACTTTTAACCATCTCTTTACAATCATCCATCTCTAACCACGAGTCGAACCATCTAAATGGTTTAGCGCCATAGTTCATATTCACTAACGAGAACACAAGAGGGTTGTGATCGGATAATTCCTTTGGAAGGGCCCTCAAAACAAGCCCTTTGCCACCTATTAAAAAATTCAAAACACACCAACATTCGATCAATTTTACTTATTTTGGCCAAATTTCCCAATCCAGTCAAATACGTAAATTTGTTCCCCTGCATGTAATACTCTTGTAAGTTAGCTTCATCGATAAAATTATTGAAATCTAAAGCAGCCCTTTTATTAAACTTCGAGTTCCTTCTTTCTTCCGCCCATCTAACGGAGTTGAAATCTCTTAGAAACAACCACATACCCGTATTACCCTGCATCAACCCTAACAACCGGTCCCATAAAATTCTTTTTTCACCAACTTTCTGAGGGGCATAAACATTTACGATATTAACCACACTCACATCTTCCACTAGAGAACCCGAAACCCACAGAAAGTTGTTATCCTTCACCGAATAATTCTTAACAAATTTCCTAGAGTTCCACATACTAATCAACCACCCAATTTCCCCTTGGCTCCTACAACCTCAGAATCATAACCTCCGTTGCCCAAATCGCCGCAATATCAAATAGTTAACCCTCCCCAACATAGACTCTTGAATGCCCAGAAAATCTATCTTATTCTTCGAAAACCAACCCTTTAACCCAGGATGTTTTACCCACCACCCCAATTCCTCTGACATTTAAAGATAAGTAATTCATCGCAAACCTGATGGTTGCCTTTCACCTTCGATAGAATCTGAGACTAGGCTTTCGAATCCTTGTAATTGAACACCCAGCCGGTCACTAGGGCTGGCATAACAGGTTACACGAACCTGTTAAGACACGAACATGAAACTTGTAAACACGAACACGACACGAAATCTAATCGTGTCATTTTTTTCAAACACGAACACGAACCTGTGTACAACAGGTTAACACGATAAGACACGACAAGACACGATAAGGAACACCTACTAAAATAAGTTAACACGACAAGACACGATAAGACACGACAAGACACGATAACACACGATAAGACACGACAAGACATGATAAGAAACACGATAAAGCACGACAAGACCTGTTAAGACACTTACACGATAAGACACGAACACGAAACAGGTAAACACGAACACGACACGAAAATAAACAGGTCTTAACGTGTTGACCTGTTATAGACACGAAACATGTTAAGGCCAAACACGAAACCTGTTAAAATCGTGTAGGTTTCGTATCAGGTTATCGTGTTCGTGTCTAAATTGCCAGCCCTACCGGTCACCAAACTCGATTGTAGCTTCCATTTCATCGCCTTTATTAGTAACCAGTTGTGCCGCAGGAGTAAAAGGAGAATCAGCGAAAATCCCTATAGTCTGTTTGGACTCCAAACCTTCACTAATATCCTGTTGATCTCCCAACAAAGCACTAAACGAGTTTGAAATAGGTACAGAATCCCCCCCTTTAGTCTTTTGTACATTATGATCCAACCCCCTAATTATGGGCTCTAAATCAAAAGGGTCATCATCTAACTTGGGCCCTTTGTTGGGCCGATCATTGCTGCTATAATACGCCCCACCAGAAGTCTGGTCCGCTTCCAGAATTTTGGTTTTATCTTTTTTACGTTTACAAACATTGACCTCCATCTTCTGACTCATACTTGGAAAGGAGTAATTATTACCAGCCGTTCCATCCTTGAATTCCTCCGAAGATTTCTCCTCATTACAAATCGAATTAACCCTGTCACTAATGTTCTCCATCAATTAACCTGAATCTTCCTCCTTTTCCAAAAATACATTTGCCGGAATCTCCTCCGGAGTATCCTCTGACTTGGCTGTGTCACCATATTCTCGATCAGCAGGCTCATGACTCCTTTCGGACTGAACCTCAACATCTTCGATAAACTCCATTAACCATTCTCTATCCTCTTCCTCGATCTAAATCTTGAAAGTTTTACCTCTCCATTTCAAAAAAATTACGTCTTGAATCCTGGCACCTTGATCAACGATGACACCAATATACTGAAAAGATGAATCCAACTCCAGTTTCTCCAAGTCCGGTTTTTTTACTACCTTACCAATGTGGCTCCTAATGTCACTGATAACCTGTTCTTCCAACATGCAGAAGGGAATCCCAAGCACTTTTAACCATGCTACACGTTGAAAAGGCAACTCTTGCCCTTACCAAATAGTCGCCGTGCTAAACAGTTCAGGTCTCCCTAGGAGTTCATCCAATTCCATCCGTGCATGCTCACTAGTTTTTAAGGAAATCAACACTAGTAAACCGCCCAAACACTTGATCACTCCCTCCCCTAGACCCATCTCTATCAAAACTGTCTTAATGGTCCTCAAGACATCTAACGTCGCAACCCCCACCACAATAGACCTTCCATGCAATCCTTTAAAAGCATCAACACTATCATCAACAGTAATACACTTACTTTTTGAAACCCCTGAAAAGGTCTCCTTGAATGACATTGAGTTAGATATGAACACATTCCTGACCCCATGTTGCATATTAACTGTCTCCGGTTGCATCTGAGTAGGCAGAATCGTTCCATAGGTTTAAACTCAGGTTTTCGAGCATCCACTTCTCCTTCCTCTAATACAAACCTGGCTACGTTAACCTTAAGTTTATAATCGCCCAACCGAATAGCCGACAACACTTTCTCCATCTCTCTCCGATCTTTAACATCGAACAAAGAAATAAAACCAAACCTTCTACCTTCTTTATCTCTTTTCCTTGCTATGTAAATGTCAAAGATGGTTCCGAAATTCCTAACTTCCTTGGCTAGATCAGCACCGCTACATCTATCCGGGAGATTTGCGACATAAAACTTAGTTAGACGAGATAGCACTTCCACCGGAATAGGTTTCCGGCGGTGGTCCGGTGGCATGTTTTTTCCTGATTTTTGAAGTACAATCAAATTCTTTGGTATCTTAACCAATCAAATGTTTTAAGAATCTATAAAATTATGTTTATTTAATAAATTTTTTTAAAAAATTGTTGATTTTTCATATCGTGTTCAAAGTTCTATTTGACATGTTCTAAAAAGAATTTAAGCCTTAACCATTAACTATGATTTCAAGGAATGCCATACAAAAGTGGCATGAAAGGGTAGATCATCTAGATCGGTAGATTTTACATATTTAATAGTCCAGTTTTCTCCGTTTAAATTCATTTTGTTTTTCATTTTTTAAATTATTAATTTGAATTGAAAACTTTTGAAATGATATATATGATTCATGATTATAATAAATTTACATACCACATATATACATATAGAAATTTATATACATATATAGATATACACACACATACACATGTATAAGAAAAGTTAAACGACCAGTTCTATATCCAAACCAAACGGTTAATCTAGCAAAATGCCACTATTCAAAATGAGAAATTTATATACATATATAGACATACATACATACATACATACATACATACATACATACATACATACATACATATACACATACACATATATAAGAAAAGTTAAACGGCCAGTTCTATATCCAAACTAAATGGTTAAACTAGCAAAACGCCACTATGAATCAAACTGTTTAGTTGTTGAAGAGATAAAATCCGGAATGGACCTCAAAACCGCCTTGAGCGGGTCATTGTCTCGAGCTTACTTATTTAATATTAATATTTTATTATATTGTACTAACTCATTCGCGAGGTTCAGCGCTACTGGACCTGGGACTTGTAGAGAAACCCATAACTGGGCCTGACCCAATTATGTTAGGGGATCCATTTTGGTAGCCCATTGACTTGGGTCCATTTAGAAAGCCTGTTAACTTCCTATATAAAGAGGTCTCGACCTCTTGTATAGGTAAGTTATGAGCATACACACTTTTTTACTACTGGGTATAGGAGAAATCTCTCCTCCAAACCTAGATCCTTCTCTACAGTCCCATCTTCCCTTTCTTATAATCGCAGATCTGAACCCGAGTAAACAAAGTGCGCTCTCATCCTCACCTTCTCTTGAAGGGTTCAAACTTGCTCGATCTACCGGGTAAGTTTTTTCCTCTTCAGTTGTCAAATCGTTTTAATTGTTTATGAACACCTACTTATATTCAACACAAATGAAAAAAAGAATAACCTTGTAGATCATATTCTTTTCAATAAATATAATAGATTTACTATGTCATTTAATTTTTTCAAACCACTCATTTGAGATGTGAAGAATAGGATAGAAAGAAAGGCATAAATAAAGGGACACCCATCCTCCCACTACCATTCATTAGATTCCATCAGTGTCAATTCTTGATCCTCCATTTCATATGAAAAAGTCATGAAAGCACCAAAGGCTATCTTTTTCAAGAGTATACCAACTATGAAAACAATAAGCATCTTGTGCCCAAACACTTGTGCTTTCTTTAAAAGATCAACATCATGAGCATAACAATATGCAACAAAGACAAGTCCACCTATACAACATGATCAAAAAGTAATCTTTTCATAGTATACCCGTATACCAATAAGCGAAAAAGAAATTGGCATCAACCCATAAAAGTTGTACAACTTGTTGAAAATGGTGGAATACCATATAACCTAGATCCGTGTATCAACCGACAAATCTTGTTTTGACTACAACACAAAAGGGTCAACCCTTTTATTTAGGAATGAATGGGTAAAGGACTTTAGGGTAAAAAAATAAATAGTATTAGCACCAGATAATACCATGATCTATAACTGTATGAAAGGGAAAGCATTAAGGTAGGATGGGTCAAATCATGGAGAAGTTGAATTTGAATGTTGGGGTTTGAACACTTTTGAAGTTGAATACACCTGCAAGTCCTTTTCCTTTGGCAAGCTGCTCAAGTTCCTGAATTTTTTGCTTTAGATGTTCGAGTTCTTCTGCTAAAGCTTCGTCTCGTTGCCTCATAACCTACAGAAATAACAATATATATATTAATAGACCATGACTAAAATTGAGGTGTGTTACATAGTTGTCTTGATTTTGATCCATTTGTATAAGTGGTCAATTCAGGCTCTTTTTTTATATCCTAACGGGTCAAATGGATGAAAAGAAACATGCCATATGGGTTGAACATGCCAAATGAGTTGAAAGTCACCGTGAGTGTGTTTATAGTGCATATCGCCTCCTAAACCAGTTTATTCGAAACATTAGATTACTTTCGACTGTTGAGATAATAAGATTTCTTAATCATATGTGATACACTAACTATTTATAAAAAAAATCAAATTCATTGGACAAAAGTGTTTTGCTTCAACATGTACTAAAAATGTTTAAGACCTCAAACCTATTACACAACCTGCATACATGCCACTTGTAACTAAAACACATATTTGTGTTTTGGTACTTATTATCATTACACTTATACAACAACTTGGTTTTAAAAAGCACTAGGCGCACAAAATCGAAGGTCTAAGCGCATCGCGCAAAAAGCGTGGGATTTTCGTACCCAAAGCGCTCACTAATTATATATGTTTTTTATATATCCCATAAGTTTTTAGCTTCATTTACCCAAAATATAGCTATAAATAAGGTTTTTATATGATTTTACCTATATGTACAAGCCAAAAACACTAAGGTACAACATTTTTATGCATAAAAATACATGGTGTACGAGAGGCCGCGTCTCAGGGCTAAAAGCGACTGGAAAATGCCCAAAAATGTGCTTTTTCTGTGCCTTTGGGAAAATGGGTAGGGGCAAAGCCCTAAGGCGCCTAGGTAGCGCCTTGATGAAGCTAGATGTGACTTATGAGTAAATGATATAGATATTGTCCTTAAAAAGCAAACTAAAATGTGTTTTTGTAAATTTGGATATGTGTCACTGTCATGGACATGCCATGACTGATCTAGTATGCCTGGTAATTTCATACTTGGCTTGTATCCACAACTCATAATATTAGTTAGGGGTGTACAAAAAGCTCGCAGCTAGAGGCTCGCTCGAAAAAGCTCGTTTTGTTTTCGAGTCGAGCCGAGTTGGCTCGTTTTGTAATCGAGCTGAGCTCGAGCCAGGGGTGTTCGGCTCGATGGCTCGACTCGTGGCTTGGCTCGATGGCTCGACTCAGGCTTGTGTGTGTGTAATTAATATATAGATGAAAGTAATATATTTTGGCTCCAAACCCAATTCTAAAATTCAAATTTTGAATGTCCCACTCATACTACCTATCTACCTCACCTCTTCATAATCCAATAAACTAAACTTAGAAAAATAAAAAATATACATGTATATGTGTAATTTTATTTATTTATTTTTTTGTGTTTTATTTTATAAATCTTTGTAAAAAATAAAAAAATTAAAAAAAAATAACGAGCTGGCTCGAACCCGGCTCGAACATTTACGAGCCGAGCTCGAGCTCGACCAGAAAAACGAGCCAAGCCGGGCTGGCTCGTTTTGTAATCGAGCTCGAGCTGAGCCTGGCTCGGCTCGACTCATGTACAGCCCTAATATTAGTTTTGCTAGATGTGGAAAAATGGGCAAGTCCGGTGGGTTGGGAACATGGTTGGTTGTAACGCAAACACTTTCTTAATCCTAATAATATTAAGAGTATTTTATGCATTTGAACACACTTCAAATGACTTTCTATACATTTGACCGCTTCCTTTATGGTTAATTCGCCAACATAAACCCTTTTTTACCGTTGTGGACAAAACATAATTAAATTGACCCAATTATAGGAAAAGGAGTAAAGAATGACAGTTTGAGACCCTGTTTTTTCGATGAATATCATATGACCTCTGGTGGGTGATGGATATTTAGCATCCCTAGAATGTATTTTGCAAGTTAGAACAGATGGAAACAAAAAAAATTACCTCCATTTCTTGTCTGCGGGCTTCCTCTTTTTTGGCTTCTGATCGAGCACTTCTTTGCACCTCAAAAATGAGTGCTACTCCGGCGACCTATTTAAAATTTAAGATATAAGACACCATTAAATAAATCAAAAACTGGATTAAGCTATATAGCCATTTATCACGTAAATCTTTGATGGCTGGTTAAGGACAAATCATCGTCTATGATCCTATTGAATAACACAAAGAACAAGTAAACTATGTTTCTACATCAAAAGAGAAGTATATAAATATATTAATATATTAATTCGATTATTTGAACATCTTAGTTATAAGAATCCAACAAACAACTTCTGCCATGTGATTGGACAATTACATCACTATACTAATCTTATTACCTCTCCGTTTTACCGCTGCTGTGTAGTCAGGACATTTGATTTTTTAGATATAGCAGGGAATGATGTAATGGTTTATTTATTCTCCCTCAACTGCTTATTTCATGAAGTATGCAACAGTAAGGAAAATGTAGTACATAATAAGAGCAGACACATTAAGCTTGATTATTTGACGCAAATATAAAACATGACATGCAATTTTGTGTGCATTGAAGACAATATGATGAATAGTATAAACCAAGTGTGAAGTTAACAAGAGAGTGGTTCATAAGTTAGGAAAAGCTTACATATTTGCATGTAATTAGTGGTGGCAGTTTCAACCCATTTACTTGGTACGGATTTGTGTTATATTTTATCTCTAACCCGTCAAAGGAGTAAACTGTATAATAATGTGAGAGAAAAATGGGCTATCAGATCAAAGGGATTAAAAGTTGGCCAAAGCATATTTTTAATGCCTGCAAAATCATGGGCTGCTTTATCTATTGTGATATTTGTTCTAGCTTTAGCCTTGATTATCAAATATCAACAGCTAGAGACGGCTTTGGATTTATCGGAGGAGGTTCTTTCAGAACACTGCCCAGCCCTTATCCATCATAAATTGCTTTATTCATAAGATCATATTGTTGGTGTAATCATATGGTTTATAAGTTTATGAAATCCCATTTACATGTTAGCTATATATATACAAACTCTAAAAAGTCTATATGATCAACCCAACCATTCTCATTTTGCCCCACACTAACATCTCATCAATTTCGACTAGAACTCGTTTTGACTTGCATGTAATTGAGTACATTGACTAGCACATGTATGCTCCGTGCAACAAAAGAATGAGGATTTGCTATGCAGATCTCATATGGTCTAACAAGTTAATGCGGTAAAATATCGGATATCGGTGAAGGACCGATATTTGAGATATAGGTTATCGCGGTGAAATATCGGTGGGATATCGGCAATTTTTATATCATGTAAAATCCATACATGTAGCAATTTAACACTAACAATTCAATATTACTCTCCTACCATTAACAAATTAACCTTTTACAACTTGCAAAAACACTAACAATTGTAGCAAGTAGGAACTTGTTAAGACTTAAAACACTAATATTTAACACTAATTATTAACAATTAAGACTTAAAAACAGTAATAACAACTATAAGAAGTAAGAAAAATGGAAGAACTAAGAAGAAAAACACCAATATCGGGAATATCGGTGATATATCGGTCAAATATCGGCCAATATCGCCGATAATATCAATACAAAATATCGGTACCAATATATCGGTTGATGACCGATAACCGAGATATCGGCCGAGTTAACTACTTAGCATATGGTCATATGCATGGTTGAAAAAAACGGGTGAGGCGTGCACCTCAAGGCGAAACGCTAAGAAAACAAGTCTGAGGCGCGCCTCATGGGGTTCAAATTGTACATATGCCTCTAAGGGCTGAGGTGCTAAGAAAATGTGCGCCTCAGGTGGTTTAGGCTGTTTTTGTTGTGTTTTGTTGGTGTTTTAGAATTTTTGGGTCAATTATTTTGTTTTTGATGTTTTAGACTTTTCTAGGTCAATTATTTTATTTTTACAAGATACATAATTTTATATTATTTTTTGACTGCGCCTCGGGCTTATGCCTCATGAGGCGAAGGGAAAACGCCTCAAGGCTCGTTTCCCTTCTTTTAAACTTTGGTCATATGCACTTACAAGGTGATACAATGACCTTTCCATTTACCAAAATCAAAATCCTTCAATTGTCTGTTTACTTTGGTAACTTGGAGACAAATAGGCACACAGAGGGTACGGCATACTAAAGGAATCTGGTCTTAATAAGAGCTATGTACTTGTTAATCGGTCATTTCTATCAAGTGTACTTATTTGCTGCAATAAATCAACCAGTCTCCCATTTATCTTTGCGAAAGGTTAAAGTTATATGCAATTCTTCTCTAACTCTAGATAGATCGATGAGTTTTGAACAAACAGTTAATACCATGAAGAATGTTAAATAGCAGGAAAACCTATACTAACTTACCGAGAAGACAAAGAGTTCACTTATAAGGTCCCCAGCTGCCTGAACGGCTTTCTCCTCGTCCAAGGGCCGAATCTCAACATCTGTAGCGTGTCCATAAATTCGTCTTTGTATAGTCGTTGTTAGCCTGTGGTTTGCCTGTTCCATTACGCAACACCAAGAGAACACATAACTTAAAAATGGTCAGCAACATTCAAACTTTATGATTTACAAACAATGAAAAACTGATATACAAACTAGGTGAAGCAAAAACACAAAACTTTATAAACCAACGATGATTACACAAGCACTTTTTAGTTGTTAATGATACAAGAGACGGGATTTGTTTGAGGTTATAGTTCAAGGAACAATTTGATTTTAATTATGTAAATAAATTAAAAAAGAACAAACAAGTACCAAGCAATCAAGGAACTAAAAAAAATATTGCTTTATCGGTGATTGATATAAGAGAATAAATTTCGGAGCAAAAGAAAAATCAAAATATTTCTGGACTATCATGAGAATGCCATATATGTCAATCAAAATTGGATACATGATAAGAGGATTTGATTTATGAACACCTATCACAATCCTCTAGGCTCTAGCTTCTTATATCAATTATACTTGTGCTAAATTTAGAAGCCTAAAAATCTAAAAATGCTCATACAACCTGATTAAACTGTGAAATTGCATCCTGACCATAGTTGTTAAAAGCCATCGCCTCTTACGCCTAGGCTCATTTTTCGGGCAAGGCGAGGCAATTGCGCTTTAATTTTACAAGTGATGGTTTAGGGGCGGATTTCAGCAACATTCCCAAATTCCGGAGAGTTTCCAGCCAAACTCTCTAAATTATCTCTAAATTATGGCTAGATTCTAGCTAGGTTTATACTTTTATCTAAGGAACACTACTTTTATAACTTTTAATACTAACTAGATGATATTAAATGTTATATATAATAGCTTTTGTTTATTTTCTTTGAAGAATAGTATTATTTTTCTAAACCATAATATATTTAGCCCTCGCTTTTTTTCGCCTCGGCAGGTGAGGCCTATGCGTCTTGAGTGCGCCTTTGACAACTATGATCCTAACTAGATTTGCTTTTGCAATTTTACAAGACTGAGAATATTGATCTTATGTTTCCTAGCCACTATATGAGTCATCAACAAAATCAAAAGCTATCATTTTGATACTACCATGTTTGACGCTTATATGTTTCGGTTATCCCTAAGCTGTATCTTGGGCCCAAATTCCTCTATTTTGGTGAGCTGTCACAATGTTAGCACCCAACCATTCAGATGTTTCAAGAATGTTAGCAGTTTAGCATATGCATAGCCATTAAATCACAGTTTTACTAAAATATCTCTAAATCTATCTTTTCTTCTACTGAAGAATAAGAACTGTGAAACTTACAAGGGCAAAAACACAATAATATCAAATTAGACAAAGATTAAGACTGCTAGTAATATCAAAAGAAACACACAAAGAAACAGAAATGAAGAGTCAGTAAACTACCTGAGCAAAACCAATGATTGAAGTACGCAATTTAGGATGAATAGCAGCCTGTTGTTTGAGCTTCTTAGCAAAGGGTTTGCTTAAAGTTTTCAATGCAAGAGTACCCAGCTTCAATAATGGGAGAACCATTCCCTTTTGTCCTAATAACTTGCTATTATTATATGTTGCACACCAAGTGTTCGATGAAATGCTAATTGGGAATAAAATCAAGAAACTGTGTATAATATATAGGTTGATCCATTCAGTGACGATTGATCAGGTGGATTGTAATGTTTTGCTTGCGAAACAAGATAGAGAATGGGTCAGTCGCAGGATGGATCCAAGAAAGTCTGCGTTTTCTTTTGTTGATACGAATCTGACCAGCAATTGGTTGACTTTCGAGATCAATAACAAAGTAATTACTGCTGTCGACCCATCAACCTATTCATAAATTACTATAACGCTAGAGGGTGTTTGGGATTGTGTTTCAAAAAACTTATTGGCTTTTCCAAAAAGCCAATAAGTCAATAAGCTGTTTGTGTAACGCAAAAGCACTTTCTGTTTTGACTTTTGGCTTTTGCCTTTTAAGGGTGGAAAAGTTGTTTTTGAAAAGTTAGAAATCCTGGCTTTTGGCTTTTGGCTTTTGACTTTTGGAAAAAAATTACAAATATACCACCCATACAACCAATATTCACAATAAGTTAAGCGAAACACTTAAAAAAACAACAATTTATTGACTTTTTGACGTTTCTCATCTTAAAAGCTAATCCAAACACTTTTTTTAAAACTCCTTTTCAAAAAGTCATAAGCTAATAAGCACTTTTGACCAAAAGCACTTTTGCATCTCTAAACTCAATCCCAAACACCCTCGCTGTCTTCCCGATTTTATTAAAAATTAAGGTTTTGTGTATCCAATTTTTTATTTCCTTCTACATCTCAGGATTTATTAGACTATAAGGAGTGGTGGGGAAAGAGGGGGATGAAGCGCCATGTGGCATTTGTGGGACCCATGTGGGGGGAAAAAAATTGTGGGGAGTGGAAGGGGGGAAGAGAGGGGGGAAGGAAATAATATTATATTGTGTTAAAGTTAAAAAAAAAAAAACCTGGCCAATCCACGCATGCCACCTCACCCCCACCCCAAGCCCCACGCCGGTGAAGCCACCTCCGCCCCAAGCCCCACGCCACTCTCCCGCCCCTACCGGCGGCGGTGTTTCCCCCCTCCCCCTTCCCGCCCCTCTCCTGTAACACCCCAACCGATGGCGGAAACATCGAGGTGTCACATATGAATGAGTATACAATAGCACATGGTAATCCAAATTTTAATTGAAATAAATTTAAATTGCAATATCCAAAAATAAAAAAATACATAAGAGTTTAAATGTGGGAATCTAATACATCACACAAGAATCAAGCAAGCATAGACTCCTTATTGTCTTCATAAACACTCAAATCTTCGTGCATCATTATTACCTGTTGAGTTGTAGAAATGGGGGGGGGGGTCAACTAGAAGTTGGTGAGAATACGTAATCCATGTTAAGCAAATAGTTTAAGTATAAAAGTCTAGCAATTCGTATGTCTATCGTAAAATTTAAGTCTACAAGAATAGTATAATATGTTGACATAATCAAACCTTCGACTAGTATAGGTCCATCCCGTCATCTACGGTTCACCATAGTAATATGTTGGAACGATAACAATCACCCACGTTACCTATGTAAGAGGTACACGTATCCGGGTGGGGTTGTCAATCCAATAGATCTATTATTGAGTATCGCCGGCTTGGCCATAGCTAATGATTATGTAATGTTGAAACTCGTTGAAACTCGTTGAAACTGTTGACTAATTCATGAGGCAATAAAGTTTACTACTAGACATGCATGTTGAATTGCTTAAAATTGTTGCAAGTATAAAGAATCGCATAAACATGGTTACGTAAACTCACCTTGGTATAGTATTAGGTATTGAGGAATAGTATAAGTGTAGCCCAATAGATTGCCAAGTATTACCATATGTATAAGGCAACAAATAAGTCTAAGTCTATCTAGTTTATAAGTATATTCTAGGGTTTCGATTTGGGGATATCCAATTGTTGAATTTATAATAAAATGTTAATTAAATAAAAGGGAAATTTGATAATTAAATAAATGAAAATCTTTTTATTAAAGTTTGAATATAGGATGTTCACAATAATGTGTTTGAAGTATAAAAATAATTTTTATAAAATTATTTTCTTTAAAATAGATTATTAAATCTATTTATTACAAATTGCCAAAATTAAACTTTATATTTAAAAATACTAAAATTAAAGAATTATTATCTTAAAAATCATATTTCTGTTCTAAATATTCAGAAATAATTTGTATAAAATTTTGGTGCAAAAATAATAAAAATTGAATTTATTATGATTTAATTATGATTAAAACTAACAAAAATTGATTAAAAATATAAAATAAATGATTTTTCTGAATTAAAAATCATTTCAGTAAAGTTTAACATTGTACAAACATAGGATAATTTTTGTAGAAATTTATAAAATTGTTTTGATATTTTAATGGATTTTTATAAATATAATAGTATAAATTGATTTAATTATTATAAATATTAAATAAATGAATTTCAGAAAACTAAAAATTGTAGATAAAGCTTTTACATCAGATTTGATAAATATAATTTTTTTAGAATTTATAAAAAGGTTTTAATATTTAAAAATGAATTTACAAGTTTAAATGTAATATATGTAATTTGGTTTGTTTTAAAAAGGTTAAAAAGAAGTGGAAAAAGGGGCGCCCAAGCCGGGACTCGAACCCGGGTGCCCTTGGTTACAAGCATCGATCACAACCACTTGGCCTAGGCCTGTGGTTGTGATTTAACCCTGTTTAAATAAAATAAATACGCTATATCAAATCAGTTTATCCCCAAATCTCAATCACGAGCCCTAGCTTTTCCAATCAAGCGATTCACACATCAATAACCTGATTAATCTTAGGGTTTTGATGTGTGAATGCCGATGAACAAACCCCACAACAATAATTATGCTTACAATGTTGATTCGATGCTCGATTGGCCGGTCAAGACCACCAGTCAAAATTGAATACGCGAAGATCAAACAGAGAATAATAATGAAGATTGGAGGTTGAGAAGAGATTAATGGCGAGTTGTGAAGGCTTGGGGATGACCAATTTATAGTGTGGATGCATCAATGATTAATTCGGCAAGGTTGACCATGCTTTAAAGTTCATACGCGTAATATGATAAATTGGTGGACAATTGATTTGAAATTGGCGTATTGCTTAGTCAGACAAGGCTGATAATCAAGTAAAGATGCCAAACATCAATCAATTATGAGTTAATATGATGGATTTAGGCAAGTCATTCATCACAGTTGACTTTGCGAGTCAACTGTGAAAGTTTTGAGCTATGTTATATTTATAACGTGCCTGGATTGAAGCAATGATGTTTGCTAGGTCAGGTGGTTTGTGTGTTGGTGTTGAAAGGTTGAACCGGCTGAGGACTCGGGTTCGAACCCCGGCCTCAGCTTGTTTTTCTTTTTAAACAACGAATGGAGGGGGAGAAAAGAGACTAATGGGCCTGTTCCTTGGGCTCTTGGGCTGGGCTCCGGGTTTTAAAGGATATAATGGGTTTTGGGCTTTGGTTTGTTTGGGTTAAGGGGGGGTTTAGCAACTAGTTTTATTATTATTATTATTATTATTATTATTATATTTATATTTATATATATACATATATATATATAAGTTGTGTGGTCGGAAATAAACTTAAGCACATTATGAAATAAATATAATATACGTATTAAAATTTGAAAAATTTTGCGATGTTACATCTCCCGCCCCCACTCCTGATAGTCTTAAGCTAAATATGAAACGGTGATATAAAAGAGAAAGTATAGGATACAAAGTATCCTTAACCTACAAAGTGTAAGAAGCCACCACAGCCTGACACGTGTAAACCCTAGTTAACTCTAACCCAATCCTAACCCAATCCAGTTTGATTTAAAAGGGGAAAAAGGTAATGATCCTTCATATCATTTTTTAATCGTTCATTAACCACCACCACCACCACCACCCAACCGCCGGACCAAAGCCTCACTGATCCCTCTCTCCTCTAACCTCCGACGCCTTCAAAACCCTTCACGTTGTTCGCCTTCAAAACCCTTCACGTTGTTCGCCTTCAACCCGACCTCAATCGTGGCTCAGATCTAGTCACTTCCTCTATCAAGACAACCAAGAAGCCAACATCTCTGTGTCTCTGGCTAATCACAAAACAAAGGAAAAAGAAGAAAAAAAAAATAAAAAGAAAAAAACAACCAATCTATAAAAACATTACCTTAAGTGTGTGTGAATATAGTTGTTTTGTTTGTTTGAGGAAAACAGAGTAAAATAGGGGGAAAAGTGAGGAAAATGTGAGTTTTTATTTATACTAAATGCTTTTTACAAAACCAAATGCGTTTTACAAAATACAAGTGCGTTTTACAAAAAAACCAAATGCGTTTTACAAAACCAAGTGCGTTTTACAAAAACCAAGTGCGTTTTACAAAAACCAAGTGCGTTTTATAAAAAAACCAAGTGCGTTTTTGTAAAAACCAGTTTAAATAGTGTTTAAAAAACCAAATGCGTTTTATAAAAAAATCAAATGCGTTTTACAAAAAACCAAATGCGTTTTATATAAAACCAAATGCGTTTTATGATTTTCTGTTTAAGAGTTTCTGATCTTCGCGTCTGAAACTTTTTTGAAAGCCATTTTTTTTCTTTAATTCTTCTTCTATTATCAACATCGTTCGTTTCTGTGAATAATACATGCATTGATGGTGATTTTTGAATATGATTCTACTAATTTTATCAATTGAATTTTCATACTCTGTTTTTTTCTATTTCTGCAAATACATTTTGATTTTGTTTGTAATCGAATGTTTTTGATTGTTTAATCATTCTAAACGTTTAATCAAGTTGAAAGCGATGAAAAATCAGGTTCAATCGTTGAAAATTTTTGCATCGATTATGTCTGTTGTTATGATTTCACGGAAATTTAAACGTGTTTTTCCTAATTTACCCTTGGTTAGATTAACCCAAATATGATTAGGATTGTTAATTACCATCTTGCCACCGCCTAAATCTAATGGCTGAGAATGTTTCTTACACTTTGTACGTTAAGAAACTTTGTACATTAGCCTCTCTCGATATAAAAATAAAAGCTAGATAGATATGACCTATTGAACATTTGAGGCGTGCCGGAATCTCAGCTAAGAAGGAGGCTCGTGTGAACTTTCTTTCGGACCTTGCGAAAGGGAGATCCACTCTACGACCAGTCAATTTGCTTGTCTTTGGTTGGGCGGGGGGAAAACACGCTTGTGTTGAACTCACGGGGTATCTACTCTCGTTGGGTTGAGGGATAATAGTTTTGTAGTTGGGCATGCGATGATAAGGTGGGTTGAGGGAAAATAGTTTTGTAGTTGGGCAAGCGATGATAAGGGCAGAGACGAACATGATGAATCAACTTTGCATTTATTTGTCTCTTACGGAGTTGTGGTGCAGATTTGGGAGCATATTACACACTGGTTCAGATTAAAACCTACTTTTGTCTTGGAGCTTAAGGACTTGGCCAACATACATAAACGGGATAGAGGTTTAAAGAAGTGGAGAAAGGTGATATCCTTAGTCATTCGGACATCGGTTTGGATCATTTGGAGGTAGTGGAACGAGGCAACTTTCAATGGAAGGCAAGCATCTTTAACAACGTTGAAAAGTAAACTAACTTGCATTTATACCGACACATACTGACGTACATAATAATAATCACGTAAGATAATAGTTTTTAAGTTAAAGAATATAAATCTATGTTACCTTATTAAGGAGGAGAGATGGCTAGGATAGTAATTTCACAACCATTTTAAGATGGCATATCAAGAGGCACAAACATAAATCCCTAACTTTTACCATTTTCTTCCTATTATGCCCTTATGTACAATATTTGATGGCACATGTATAAGTCACTAATGCAACTCGTATAATGCTCCCTCTCCACATGTAACCCCTTCATAAATTTCATGATATACATTGGTGTGTAAACAAATTTATTTGCATGTTTCAGTTTTTTTTTTCATTTTAATTTGATTCTTTTTGGAAGGGTTCGTATTTTTCATGATATACATTGGTGTGTAAACAAATTTAGGTGAGCTAAATTCAGATTTAAACGATGTTGCAACAATTGCACCTTATTTCTATCCAAATAAGTAGTAATGTTGAAAAGCAATTGTCTTTTTCAATTAGTTGCAAATCTTTAACAAGTAGGGCTTGAAAGTCCCAAAAAATAGAGGATACACACATACATGCATACATACATATAACTTCTACATTATTTTTTTATTCATATTAAGGTTTGAATTATATTCCCACCTTATATTATTGACTCCGCGGCAACGCGCGGGTTCCCACTAGTATGGGTAAACTTGAAACTTTAAAAACTTAAAGGGTTAAAAAGACATTTTACAAAGTTTTTAAAAAGTTAAGAAGATGTAAGTGAAATTATTGAAAGTTGAAGGCCCATGAGTGACAACCTGATTCCTAGGACTTAGAATTTTTTTGGTATTTCTAAAAAAGCCCTAATGCCTTACACAAACTTGACCAAACTAGGGATCATTGTGAACCTAATAAAACTTTCGTTAATTAAGCGACAAACTACATAAGTTGTGCATGGGCTTGACCCATGTATACGTTTACAGACCTAGTTCATCAACTCAATTTGGGCTCAGCCCGATACTAAGTAAATTATGTTGGGCTTGACCCGAACCACATCAAATATTTGAATCCAAATCCAAATCCAAATATAATAGCTAAATACTTTTAACAAAATGTTATAAAAATACAAAGAAGCTATCGAAATACTCACACACACTAGTATATCGGCATACATTGTAAAAAAAAGTATGTAATATATTAAATTAGGTAATTAATTAAGTTTTCTACTAGAGTAAGACTGATAGGAGTGGGGGCGGGAAAGCCTTGGCGTGGGGCTTTCAAGGGGCGGGAACACCGCCGCCACCCTTGGCGTTGCCCCTTTGGCGTGAGGGATTCCACCGGCGTGGGGCTTGGGGTGGGGACACGTGGCATCTTCTGATTGGTCCGTTTTTTTTTAACTTTAACACAATATAATATTATTTCCTTCCCCCCCTCTTCCCCACAATTATTCCCCCCCCCCCCACAAGTGCCACATGGCGCTTCATCCCCCTCTTTCCCGCCCCCCACTCCTTATAGTCTAACCAAGTGATGATTATTTTATTGAAAATTGGGCACCCAACTAGTGGCGGATACACAATTTTAACGGATGGAGGGCAAAAAGTGGACCAGATCTGATTTCACTACTAGAAAAGTGGTTTTTTGGCTACAAAATTTTCCTACGGAAAAAACGCGTCACAAATTTTGACAACATTGCTACTAATTTGTGACCACAAAAAAAAAACCTCTAATTTGAATTCCCTACGCAGCAAATTCAAATTAGAGGTTTTTTGTCGTCACAAATGTATAGCAACTTTGTCAAAATTTGTAACGCATTTTTTTTTCCCGTAGGAAACTTATGTAGCAAATGACCACTTTTCTAGTAGTGATTTAAGTTAATCTAAAATTGCACTTTTGTTAATATTTTTTTTTATATAACTGCTAATAGTAAGATAAGTAAACAAGTTTTTTTAAACAAGTTCAATTAAAGTAAATAATGGGCAAAACTGAATTCCATTAACAAAAATTTAACAATTGATAAACAATTAAATAGAGAAAACAAGGAAAAAAACATTTGAACAGGTAAATAGAGAAGAAAAAGATTGGAGTTTTTCTTTTGGGCCCTAGATCATAAATGTGCCTTAAAATGAGCTTCAATTGGATTGAACAACACAAATAAGACTTGAAACTCCAAAATAAACACTCACAATAATAACACTTTAAAGAACCTACGGTTTGCCTCCCCTGCCTCCCCTGCTAACAACGTGCCTATGCCCCTACCCAACCCTAAAATCATGTATGTTTTGGCGGTTTTTACATGTTGTATCCTCCCCATATACACTTGTAAACCTACCTATATAATTTTACTCACAACCTAATCCCTATACCAGTAATACTCGATGATATATACTCTCCCTTTGCGATCTATAAAACATCATACTATAACACTTCCATTAGCAAATATACATGATTTCTTCACTTTGATTCAATTGCTTGAAATTACACACTAAAATACATAACTTTGTGTTCGAACTTGGATACATTATACATAGCAATATGTAAAGAGGTAACAACTACACTCACGTTCACTTGTCCTTTGGATTAATGTCGTCTTACAATACTAAGAATTTAATAATAAAATATTAGTTATAATGATAATGATTGATTCATTTCGTATAAGGTTTTTTTTTTTTTTTTTTTTTGCGTATACTAATCGATTATTAAATACATTGATGTTGTTTGTTAGCTACAAATTGAGAGAGAATCAAAAGAGAGAAGAAATTTATCAAATCATAGCTGATTATTATTGATTATTCAATCAGTATTTATACAAACTACAATTACAATAATCCCGCCTAATCAACTAACTATAACAACCATTTAAACTGACGGAATTACAATTCTACCCTTCATTAAACACAGTAAATGACCGAAATGCCCTTTTCAGTGTAACACATCTTCCCCCCCCCCCCCAATATGATTCTTGTCCTCAAGAATCAAAACCAGGGAATCTCAAATCGAACTCATCTTTAATCTCCCAGCTAGCTTCAGTGATTGGAAGATCAATCCAATGAACCAAGACCTACTGTACCATCTTATTGCCTTTCCGAATCACCCTTCTGTCAATTATAGTCCTCGGTTGAAGCAAGAAACGATTAGCCACGGTAAGGGCAAGGTAGGAGCATGCTGTCCATGTGCTGCCTTCAATAAAGAGACATGGAAAACATTATGCATCTGAGCTTCTTCAGGTAAGTCCAATTTGTAAGCCACACTCCCAATCTTATCGATGATCAGAAAAGGCCCAAAATACCTAGGACCCAATTTAGAGTGTTTCTTCAATCTTAGTGAATCCTGAACAAAAGGCCTCAACTTTAAATAGACCCAATCACCCACTGAAAAATGTCTCTCACTTCTGTTTTTGTCTGCATACTGCTTCATTCTGTTCCTTGTAGTAGTGAGAGTCTGCTTAAGTTGTACAATCATTGCTTCTCTGTCCCTGTGTAAGTCTTCCACTGCAGCAATAGTTGTGTCACCTGGAATATAGGGAATGTGTAGAGGTGGAGGGAATCCATACAAAGCTTCAAATGGAGACATTTTGATTGCTGAATGATATGTGGTATTGTACCACCATTCAGCTAGGCTCAGCCATTTAAGCCATTGATTTGGGGCATGCATACACATACACCTAAGATAGGATTCTAAACACCTGTTCAACACCTCTGTCTGACCATCAGATTGTGGGTGATAAGCAGTGGAATAGTTCAGTTGGACACCCTACAATCTCATGAATTCCTTCCAAAATTTGCTTAGAAATATAGGGTCTCTATCAGATACAATGGTCATAGGACAACCATGTAGCTTAAAGATAGAATCTAACACAGTCTGAGCAACTTGGGTAGCAGAATAAGGATGGGACAAGGGTAGAAAATGAGCATACTTGGTTAAGCGATCTACAATCACCAGAATAGTATCCTTGCCCTGAACTTTAGGTAGTCCAGAAACAAAATCCATGGATATATCTGTGAAAACATGGTTAGGCTCAGGTAAGGGTTGCAATAATCCAGGATTAGCAACAGGCTCATACTTAGCCTGTTGACAATCATGACAGGCTTTTACAAAATTGAAAACTTCTTTTGAGCATCCTTTCCAATAACAGAACCCTTTAAGCCTCTTCAGAGTAGGAACAAACCCTGAGTGACCTCCAATAGGAGAAGAATGGAAGAGTTTAAGAATATCACCTTTTAACTGAGCATCATCTCCAATCCAAAGTTTAGATTTTCTTTTTAACAAGCTCCCATCCCAACTGAATTGTTTGACTCTTTGGCCACTTAATAGTTTCTGAATGATACCTTGCACTTTGGCATCATTTTTCCAAGACTCCTTTATTCTGTCTAGCAACATTGGATCCATAGAACTCATATTTATCTCAAACAAAGCTAAACCACTGACCCTTGACAACCCATCAGCTACCATATTTTCAGACCCCTTTTTATAACAAATCTCATAGTCATATCCCATTAACTTTGACAACCATGTCTGCTGTAATGGTGTGGTTATTTTCTGAGTCAACAAATGTTTCAAAGGTTTATGATCTGTTTGGATTAAGAACCTTTTGGTAATCAAATAATGGTGCCATTGTTTAACAGCCATTAAGATTGCCATCAATTCCTTCTCATACACAGATAAAGCCTGCTGTCTAACAGATAGGGCTTTACTGATGAATGCTAAAGGGTGACCCCCTTGCATCAACACAACCCCTAGACCTTTGGAAGAAGCATCAGTTTCTACCACAAAGTCTTTTGAAAAATCAGGAAGTGCAAGAACAGGAGCAGTCACTAATGCTTGTTGTAGCTTCTTGAAAGCTTCAGTAGCTTCTGAATTCCATTGAAAAGCATCTTTCCTCAACAGATCAGTCAATGGCCTTGCAATGATGCCAAATGATCTGATAAATCTCCTGTAATACCCTGCAAGGCCTAGAAAACCTCTGAGCTCTTTAACATTCTTAGGAATAGGCCATTGGACAATGGCACTGATCTTAGTTGGATCAGTATGCACTCCTTTACCAGTAATCACATGCCCTAAATAATCCACAGATGAACCCCCAAATGAACACTTAGATCCTTTTGCAACCAGTGAATTTTTTCTCAAAAGACATAAGACTTGTTCCAAATCTTTAATATGCTGTTGCATATTGGGACTGTAAACTAAAATATCATCAAAGAATACCAATGTATTCTTTCTCAGCAATGTTTTAAATGTTGAGTTCATCAATGCTTGAAAAGTAGCTGGTGCATTTGTCAAGCCAAAAGGCATGACAATAAACTCAAACAGCCCTTGATGTGTTCTAAAGGCAGTTTTGTGGATATCTTTTTCATTCATCCTTATTTGATGATATCCTGCCCTTAGATCCAATTTAGAAAACACATGTGCCCCTCCCAATTCTTCCAATAATTCTTCTATCAAGGGTATAGGAAATCTGTTCTTCACAGTTGCACCATTAAGCATTCTGTAATCTATACAAAACCTCCATGTTCCATCTTTCTTCTTCACCAAAACAACAGGTGAAGCAAAAGAGCTTTGACTATCCCTTACTACCCCAGTGTCCAACAACTCTTTTGTTAATTTTTCTATCACATCTTTTTGAGCAGATGGATATCTATATGCCTTCTGATTAATGGTAACAGTCTCATCTTTCAAGATGATTCTATGATCACACTCTCTTTTAGGGGGTAATGTAGTAGGGACTGCAAACACATCTTCAAAATCAACCAATAACTTCTCTAAGTCTTTATTGGTTTCTGTCTTTCCAATCTTAGTCTCATGCTGAAATGAATAATCATTTGCAGCCACTAAACTAAACATTTGGGCTTCTGCTATATCTTGTTCTCTGATCAACATATCATTAATCTTTTCAGCAGAACAAATACTCACATCCTCATTATCCACCCCTTTTAATTCCACCCATTTATCTCCCACTTTAAATTTCATGGTTAATTCTTTAAAATTCCACATGATGTCATTAAGGGTTTGCAACCACTGAACCCCTAAAACCATGTCATAGTTAGACAGTGGAATCAAAATCACATCAGTCTTAAACCATATACCTTGCATTTGCCACTAGAAATCAGGGCACATCAAATTGCAGACAACCTGCTTCCCATCTGCTACTGTAACTTTTACCTCTGGGATAGGCTTTAGTGGAAACCTCATTTTTCTTGCAAGCCTCTCATCTATAAAATTGTGTGTTGACCCAGAGTCATTCAAGATTTGCAAAATCTTAGTGCCAATTGACCCTTTTACCCTCATAGTTGAAAAAGAAGGTACACATAACATTGCATTTAAGGAAATCTTGGGTTCTTGAATATTTTGCACTATCTCAGCATAATCTTCCATCTCTTCTTCCTCTTCTTCAGAGACCACCAATTCAATTGAAAATAACTGCTTCTTTTTACACACATGGCCAGGTGTGTATTTTTCATTACACCCAAAGCATTCCCCTTTAGCCCTCTTATCTTCTATTTCTTTGTGTGATAGGGTCCATCTTTTTGAATTGATAGGTTTCTGGTTAGTGGTTGGTTTAGGTAATAGAGGTATGTTATTGGTGTTTGGAGCAGAAGATTGTGAATAGGGTTGTTTGGTTGTAGATGTATAAGAGGTTCTTGAATTTTTAGACCACTAGTTGCTGCAAGATTTTCATCTTGATATCTTGCAAGCATATAGGCTTCTGGTAGATTCTTGGGTCTTAACATTTGAACAGGGTACCCAATTTCTGGCTTAAGAGCTCCGAGAAACAAACTAACAGCATACTCATCAGGTATAGACACCTTGGTGAGTGCTAAATCAAATTCTTGACACAGTTCCTTCAATGTGCCAGTTTGTCTGATGGAAGCCAAAGCCCCCATAGCATCTTGACTTAAGACTGTACCAAATCTAGCCATGACAAAAGTTTTATACTCAAACCAAGTCATACCATCTATAGATCCTCCTCTGGACAGGACAAAACCTTGGTGCCACAATAATGCTATGTCTTCCATATGCACTATGGCCAATCTCACCTTCACATTTTCAGGTGTGGCATCTATAGTGAAAAAATGCTCAACCTTACACAGCCAACCCTCCACATTCTCACCATTAAACTTGGGAAAGTCTATCTTGGTGAGACGACTGCTATGATTATGATATTGTTCCATTGCAGCACTACTGTGTATCTCAGACCCATTACGATTGCCCCCTTGGGTATGAGACATATTCTGAATGGACTTTAAGATCTCAGAAACTTGAGCCTCAATCTGCTCTTTCATAGCATTCATATTAGTTTTTAAACCCTCTAGAGATGATTCATGTTCTTGAATTTTCTGTTCTAAAGATTGATTTCGAGTAGACATGATTATGTTTAGGAATGGACAATTCACTAATTGAACGATCCAATGGAATTGAATGACCACAAATGATCAATTCAATGGAGTACTATGATCACAATTGATCAATACCGAGGACAAAATAGAAACAAAGTAAATCAAAGAAAAACAGAGCACGAAGAAGAAAAAATGAACTTTAGAGCAGGAATTAGAAGGATTGAAATGAATTTATTCAAGATCAGTACGAGTTTTAGTTGAAATGGATGTATAGAAGCTGGATTGAAGGTTATTAATGGTGGATAATGGTGTTTAAGCGAAGGTAGTTATGGTGGTTGGTGGTGGGTAGTTATGGTTGTTGACGGTTATGTATTGGATAACGGTTATCTGAGGGCCGAAGATCGACTGCTCTGATACCAATTTGTTAGCTACAAATTGAGAAAGAATCAAAAGAGAGAAGAAATTTATCAAATCATAGCTGATTATTATTGATTATTCAATCAGTATTTATACAAACTACAATTACAATAATCCCGCCTAATCAACTAACTATAACAACCATTTAAACTGACGGAATTACAATTCTACCCTTCATTAAACACAGTAAATGACCGAAATGCCCTTTTCAGTGTAACATTGTTACATGTTGAGTTGTTTTCATTATCATACACGAAGTAAGGCGAAACGAATCAATGATGCAATTGACTAAAAAGAAGATATAAGACTCAATGGTGAGCCGATCAAATCTCATGTCAATTTTGTGCATTATTTTTACCAACTCAATTAATTTAACCTAAATGTTAGATTAACAAATGACATTAGAAGAAATAATCAAATTTCACTATATTAGTTTTGAAGTTTGAGAACGGTTATGAGGGTTATTTTCATAATTTACTGTTGAGTTATAGGTATTTTGGTCTTTTGGCATGCTTGCAACGTGATGGACTTGAGACACAGACACACAACTTTTGTGTGTGGGTATTTAAAGCCGCTTCTCTCTCTCTCTCTCTCTCTCTCTCTCTCTCTCTCTCTCTCTCTCTCTCTCTCTCTCTCAAGGGGTGTTTGTTAGAAGGCCAAGTGCGTAGCATGCATCACTGAATGTAGGTAAAACATGTCTGTTGCAAGTTCTAATTTCAAATTATTTAGGTCATCTTAATTGCTATGTAGAGTTCTCAAAAATTTTAAGTATTGCCTATAGATGGATTAACATAATGAACACGACCAATGGAAAAGCCTATTTTTTGTTTTGCCCAACTTCTATCTTTAGCTTTCCATACAAATCTAGTTGGATATTCAACATAAGTATGTTCACATGCCACAAGATCGTGTTGGTTCCATTCCATCCATGATAAAAACATTGTAGAAGAAACTGTTAGTTTTTTTAAGTATGTTTTTAAGTGTCATCATCGGGACCATATACTATGTGTTATTGACCAGGTAGATGAAAAGAAAGTCTAATTACAAGAGGATACCTATAATGAAGATCATGTGAAAATATCATCCATGAAGCTTCCCATGCTAAAATATATCTACAATCTTAATGTTGCTGATTTCATCCTTTTGTGATTCTTGTTGACCTTCTTGATCATTTTATACAACAAATGTAGACCTATCAGGTCCTTTGTTAATGCATTTAAATAAATATTTAACTAACTGGTCTGATTACCCCATTAAACGTTCATGTGTACTTGATAATGTCTCAAAAGCTTTTGGTTAAAAGGAACTACGCTTACGCTGTCAACCTGAATACCCGCTTTTTCAACAAGTAATTCTAAATCTCTTCTTTTATATATAGGATAACCCTTCTAATCTAAAGTAGTTTGGGAGAGAATTTCTTGGCAATTTTTTCAAGAACTTACCTTCAACCATGCATAAACAATTTAGATTTGTATAACCACAAGGTTCATGAATCATGAAGTCACTCACATGCTTAAACAACTCAGGATCTAAATTCTTATTAGGGGTTTCAGCAGAAATGAACAGATCTACATGCTCAACTGTAGGAAGCTTATTAGCATCTTTCAGGAACAAACAAATATGACCATGAGTCAGGCCACATTTTCTAAACTCTATTGTATACACAACTTCATTATTACAACTATAATTATTAAGAATAATTTAAGATGTAACATATAGTATGGGTAAAAATAAATAAATAAATCTAGTTAGATAGTTTACATAGTCGGCATAAAATGTTAACATTCCCCATTAATAATTTATTTTGCTAGTCTTTAATCATGGAGTCTAGCTTAAATTTAGATAGTCGACATAAAATGCATGGTCTGTCTTTTGAATTGATGTTCTTATCCTTTAGAAATCTTCGAATCTCATGCCATTTTGATTTAAAGGCGATTGTAGTGAAAAAAATCTAGATAACAAAACATTTACAAATAGACATTGCATCGAGATAGTTTTCCCTCATGTAACGCACCCTACCAGTAAAAGATAAGGGTAGTATTACACCTTGTCCAACATTTGACATATCCTCAGTTCCATAATGACGCAAGTTATGAAGTTTCTCATACAACTAACGTCTAAGGGATTGTTGTTGGAAACGTATGTAAAATAACCACTCACTCTCAGTCATTGTATATATGTCAACAAAAAAATTGTTGCAAAACGCGTCCTGAGTTCAAAATCAATGATAATTGATTAACCCTATCCCGAACCCGATATGCAAAATATTCCCTCGTTGAACACTTAGAGTCTTTTTTTTTTTCTTTTTGACGACCTTCCTGTTCTGTGGGATATATCAATTCTATAATTGTCTTCCAAACGGAATCGTCTTCCAAACGGAAATAGTAGAGGATATTGAAGTGTATGATATGATGGATGAAGTTCACTTATACGCTTTAGACCATCTAATTTTGTTTCACGAACAATATCTCGATTATGTCAAGTACATCTCCAGTGCTCCAATTATAAGACCAACAATTTAAGGTTAAGTTGAGGATTGTCACGAAAACGATCTCTTACATACCTATAGGTTTTTACTAGCTCATTATTTGAATCTACATCAACTTTAGGTCTTTTATGATTTCAATATCAAGCGAATTAGCTATTGATGTGAAGCCTGATTTAGAGTGTGCAAAGTAATTTAAATAAAGATTAACTAAGAAAACTAATATTTGAAGGGAAACAACAATTTATAAATAATAAATAAATAATATTACGGCTTTGAGTGTTACCTAAAAAAGCTTTATCTATTTGAAAGTTTATTATCGTTTTCATAAATATATAGTTGTACAAATTTTGGTAAAATATAAATAAACAAAAGTATTTAATATGAAGATTCAAAAGGAGACAAGAAATGATGTAAAGCTTACCTTTAGAAAAATATACATTTTGTACAAACAAGGGATATTTGAATCCCAATAATGAAACTATATTTTTTTTTTCAACTTACGAGTTGTTTAAATATCAAAAGAATACACAAGTTTTTTCGCTGCGTATTTATCAAAACAAGGACCGACCAATGGGTCACACGCCCAAGGTGTTGAAAATCCATGTGTGACATTTTAGTTATGAATATCTTGGACAATCTCCTCCCTTAGAGTGAGACTAACCCCTTTCGAATATACACTGACTTAGGTGTCAAAGAGGACTCCCTAAATTTTAGCGTGTCCTAAGTTGACATTTCTCTGCGTTTGCAACATTAGAACCTAGATCACCACTAATTCGGATACCAAAAAATAATAAGAGTTGAAGCCCTGTGTGGACTCATATATCATAAATATACAATAAAGAATAAGTTTCGGTTGCTTAATATTATATGCAGATACAACTTTTTACAAAATTGATGGAGTTAGTTTAATAAGCAAAAAGAGTAAAATTGTTTTAACATAAACAAAATTGGGTTCTATATTTCTTAATTATCTTATTAGAAAAGTGAGTATTTTTGTATATTATGAACTATGGTATTTCTATTGCTATAATGTCATAAAATGATTTGCCAAATTTATTCAAGAAATACAAAGCTGGTGTAAATACAAGTATACAACTCGAAAACATGATAGGAATGGAAATTAGGTTAGCAATTTGCAAATAGTAGATTGTGTTTTCTCTTGGTTTGAGGAATTAAGGGTTTGATTGCACATTTTGGTTTTTGAAGAGAAAATGGGTAGGGCTGTAAACGAACCAAACGTTCGGCGAACAGTTTGTGAACTGTTCAGTGGAAAGTTCGTTTGTGTTCGTTCGTTTAATAAATGAACAAACACAAACAAAATATTTTGTTCGTTTAGCTAAACAAACGAACATGAACAGGGGCCGCGTTCGTTCGTTTATGTTCATGAACGTTCGGTAACGTGTTCGTGTATGTTTGTTTTTGTTCGATAGTTCATTAGGGTTTTTAATTTTTTATATTTAATTTAAGCATTTCAAATTTCCCAGTGGTAGATTATTTAACATATATTAGTGTATCACATGTTAATATTTACTTTAACTATTTTGATTAACTTTTATTTTTGGTGGATTAAACGAGGATTTCAAGTTTAATATGATACCTTCGTGTTTTT
This sequence comes from Ambrosia x helenae, assembly GCA_030844895.1. Lineage (NCBI taxonomy): Eukaryota > Viridiplantae > Streptophyta > Magnoliopsida > Asterales > Asteraceae > Ambrosia > Ambrosia x helenae. The sequence continues at coordinate 79,569,798 of CM061223.1, forward strand.
ATTAAGACATTATGTGATCAAGATTATGTCACGTATGTTTAAGTAATTGGATTAGTATATTCTGGGCGGACAATGTTAGCTATGAAAAATGCGAATTTTCAGAATTTAATGTGTTAGTTTGTGCTTGATTTTGTTCAGTAATGCCTATTTGTGTTTGTTTACGTTCATTTGTGTTTGTTTTTTGTCGACACCTAAATTTAGCAACTAAATACAAGCGAACATGAACAAAAATCTCATTCGGTAAGTGTTCATGAACAGTTCGTGAACACGTTATTTTCTTAACAAACAAACACGAACAAAAAATCTCGTTCGGTAAGTGTTCGTGAACAGTTCGCAAACACGTTAATTCCTTAACAAACAAACACGAACAAACCCTTGTTCGTGTTCGTTTGGTTCGTTTACAGCCCTAAAAATGGGAATTAAAGGAATAAACTTATTAAGTTATTATTTATAGTTATATACATGTATTGTCCTTAGAACTCTGAAATTACATAAATGCTCTTGGAGGTTTGCAATTTATAACTCTCACGGTCACTACAACTAAAGTCTGTCGATTTTCTATGTTAAAGACTTGTAAAATTACATATACGCCCTTAACTAAAAAAAGAAAAAAAGAACTTACAAAAACAAAAATAAAAAGATAAATAGTCAAGTAATACAATAAGACAAAATTACTTATTTAACCTAATTTCCCTTTCTTCAAACTCCAAAATCCCAAAAATGGACTCATGAGAATCTTTAAAACCCGAATATCCAATGCAGCTACATCAATCTTAATAACTCCACAACTGTTCCGATGAAAAACAACATAATAACCAGTACCAGAATCGGGATCGAATCGAAGTAGAGAAGTAAAAGGCAGTGGGGGTGTGTTTCTAGAAATAGAACCAAGCTATGTGTGCTCAGGTGTATTGAAACTGAGACCAAACGAATTCAGGTGCGTGTGGTGACCTATGGTAGTTGTGTGTTGTCACACCCTCAAATTCCACGTGCGGGGTTTTACCGCGAGGCGCGTGACACACCAGGATCCCAGTCAACGATCACAACAAACATACAACAAACATGCATTCAAGATTATATTTAAAACCAAAATATAATGCTTTGAGCTGTAAACCAGCAGCGGAAGCATTCTTGTTTACAACCAAAAGACATATCATTGTTTACAAAGACATTGTTTAATATGTTTCAAAATAATAGACGCTGTGCATGACTCCGTGCGCCTAGTCCCTTGACTGCTACCTTAGCGACCTGAGAAAACATGCCAAAAATGTCAACATATAATGCTGGTGAGTTCACAGGTTTTCTTTCTTAAAAGTGTTGTTATAAGTTCGGTAAGATCATTTCCCGTTACTACTATGTTATGAGAACGTTAGCTAGACGTTAAGTGTTGCTACTACTGCGGTTGGGAATCCATTACTAAACCGGTATAAGTGTTGAAGCCAGCCCAGACGGACGGGATTACCGATGCCTCGGTGACCCCCAAGGTATTAGAGACAATATGCACCCGCCCGGCTCCCAGCCGTCGGGTGGGGTTTGTAAGGCCCAATAGATCTATCCACATTTCCCCCGTTGTGCATCCCCGCACATTCATGGTTCCCCCCTGGGACTTTCTGTAAAAGCCGCATAGTACGTGAAATAACCATAGTATAACATGATCTATGATGAGTAATCAAAATAAGTAGCATGTTTCTCCCCCGAAGTAAAACGGTAAAAGTGGGGCTGTGACACTCACCTTGGATTGCGTTACTTGAAAACAGTTAAGTAATTATGTTATGGTAGTCCCAAATAGCGGCGACCTATCATAAGATGTGTATAAGTATTGGACTAATAACCCGCAGGCTAACTAGTCCCCGTATGTCCAGACCGTGACCATAAACGTTTGAAAACACCTTTAACTGTTAGACCGACCGTGCCAGACAAGACCCGACATCCCATTGGTGACTCGACATACCACGTGTTAGGTAAATGCAAGACATCATGCAACATATGTAATTAAACACTTAGCACGCGCAATAATTCACCTAGTCTAGCATAATATCCAATTAACGCATAAACAGGTCCGAACACGTCTTACTAAGTCATTGGGTGTATCCCGGGGTTCCTAGCATGTTCCTAGGTGTCAAATCGTGTTCCGGGATGTCAAAACGCGTTCACGACAGCAGTACATGCGATTAGGAAGGTTACACGCGAGTAGGCATCAGCCTACAGGCGATTAGGGCCTAATCGCATGAAGCATGGGGCGAGTAGGGTCCTAATCGCCCCATATGCTGCATAATCGCCTCCAGCTCAGGCGATTAGGATGCCTAATCGCCTGCAGCTGCTGTACAACGGGTTTTCGCGCGTTTAACCCTCCAAATCAGATCCGAAACATGCAACGACACCCAATATCAAACCTAAATCATTTACCAACCCATTTCAAGCAAAAACCCCCGACATATCACTGATCTAGCATGTTCTATGCAATTATTTCCTAAAATGGCAAAGTACTAGGTTTCACCAACCAACCTTATCTTTCCTTAAATGGAAACAACCAGATTTCAAGCTCTACAAACATGTAAATCATCAAACCTCTGTTCTAACATCTTCCTAGCATCAATTCTAACAACCTTGCATCAACAATCATAGCATAACCATCCTAAATCTTCAAGAACATACAAATGGGTCAAAATATGCATTTTCTTCAAAACACCACAATAATGGCTAAGATTCTAAGACAACCTTCCTAATAACCTCTACATAGCAGAAGTACAATCATATCTTGAAAACATTCATGTTAAAATCACCAAGAAGACCAACATATACATGTAAACTTCACATATAACAAGCATTAAGGTGTAGACTTAGTTTAGGACTCTTTTGAAAGGTTTTTAAAGACACATTTTGGTAAAACAAGGTCTGGAACTTTGGGGAACTCAAAATAACAACTTTACAAAGGTTAGGGATGAAGAACACACCTTGGATTTTGCTAAAGAAAGGTGTGTAAGCTTGGGGATGGTGATTTTTGTAGCAAAAAGAGTTCCAGAGGTGTTTCAAGGTGTGTGGGTGGTTTGGGAGCAGCTAGGGTTGTTCTAGAGGTGTTTGGGGAGTTAAGGGTTCTATTTATAGGTGTTTTGACCCGGACTCTGCTGTTCATGCGATTAGCAGTACCTTACATGCGATTGGGGGCCTAATCGCGTATAACATCAGGCGATTAGGTCCCAATCGCCTATAAACACCCCTACTCGCATGACCCTATAGGCGATTAGGCCCTATTCCAGGCCCTAATCGCCTGATACCTACCAGGTTGTGTTTTCGGCGCGTTAAACGTTATTTTAACATATATGAACACGTATTCACATACCGACAAGTCACATAATGATTCCAAACATATAATGCATGATAACTAACACGTTTACATCCGTTCACCAATTCCTGGGACTCGAGACTCGTGTGTGCATTAAACCCGGCGATTCCACGAATCGCCGATCCTTGTACCCATAATTATGGACCGACTCCCGATGACCCCGCGGATCATCATAACGACTCCCGATGATTCCCAGAATCATCATACCGACTCGACTGACCCCGTTAAGGACGTAATATGCATGACTCGCTAAGGTAGACTTACTAGTTTAGTCAACGTTACTAACCTGAGTTTGCCGGGTGTCACATCATCCCCCTGTTGAAAGAATTTTCGTCCCGAAAATTGCCCAAGGCCAAAAAGGAAGAGACGAAAGAGAAGAAAAATTTTCCGGTTGCCACATCATCCCCCTGTTGAAAGGAATCTCGACCCGAGATTCATTCAGCTTCAGCAGAGACATGTCTTGATTCGAACGCGCGCTTAGGAAATAAGTGGGGATACTTAGCCTTCATTTGATCTTCCCGTTCCCACGTGAACTCCGGTCCACGATCAGAGTTCCAACGGACTTTAACAATGCGGATTTTACTCCGGCGAAGGCTACGGATTTTATAGTCAAGGATTTCAACCGGTTCCTCTACGATACGCAGACGATCATCCACCTTGATCTCTTCGAGAGGAACAACCAAGGATTCATCCGCCAAACACTTCTTCAAATTAGAAACATGGAAGACGTTATGAACATTACTGAGCTCAGCCGGCAGATCAAGCCTGTATGCTACCGGTCCAATCCGTTCCAGGATTGCGAACGGTCCCACATACCGAGGATTCAATTTGCCCCGTTTCCCAAAACGTATAACGCCCTTCCACGGAGATACCTTCAACAAAACCCTGTCGCCAACCTCAAACTCCAAAGGCTTGCGACGACGATCGGCATAGCTCTTTTGACGATCCCGAGCTGCTTCCATGCGGTTACGGATTTGTACGATCTTTTCGGAAGTCTCGTACACAAGTTCCGGGCCGGTGAGTTGACTCTCACCCACCTCGGCCCAACAAAGAGGAGACCGGCATTTCCGCCCGTAAAGAGCCTCGAACGGAGCTGCCTTGATGCTAGAATGGTAACTGTTGTTGTAGGAGAATTCCACCAACGGTAAATGACTCTCCCACCCCTTGCCAAAATCGATCACACATGCCCGAAGCATGTCTTCTAGCGTCTGGATTGTCCGTTCGCTTTGACCGTCAGTTTGCGGATGATACGCTGTGCTCATGTCCAACTGAGTACCCAGAGCCTTATGCAAGGACTTCCAAAAGTTAGAGGCGAACCGAGGATCACGATCAGAAATAATAGAGACAGGCACCCCGTGCCGAGAGACCACTTCCTTGAGATATAACCGTGCCAAACGCTCGAGACCATCGGTCTCTTTGATAGCGAGGAAGTGCGCAGACTTTGTCAACCTATCGACAATTACCCAGATCATGTCGCAACCACTGGGCGATTTCGGGAGTTTGGTCACAAAGTCCATCGTAATCCGCTCCCACTTCCACTCGGGGATTTCAGGCTGTTGCAGAAGGCCGGATGGCTTTTGATACTCGACCTTGACCTTGGCACAGGTCAAGCACTTGCTCACGTACGAAGCCACGTCCGCCTTCATGTTCGGCCACCAATAAAGTATCTTCAGGTCTTGATACATCTTATCGGAGCCAGGGTGAATAGAGTACCGGGACTTGTGAGCTTCATCGAGAACAAGCTCCCGCAAGCCCCCAAATAAAGGAACCCAAATACGTTCAGCGAAATAGTGTAACCCATCGGATCTGAGTTCCAGGTGGCTATCAGCACCATGCATGGTTTCAGCCTTAAGGTTTTCCTCCTTCAAAGCTTCTTGCTGCGCTGAACGGATGCGATCAGGTAAGCCGGAATGGATAGTGAGCTGAAGAGCTCGAACACGACGAGGTTTAGCCGTTTCCTTCCTGCTCAAGGCGTCTGCGACCACATTCGCCTTGCCAGGATGGTATTTGATTGCGCACTCGTAATCATTAAGAAGCTCGACCCAACGTCGCTGTCTTATATTCAACACCTTCTGATCAAAGATATGCTGGAGGCTCTTGTGATCGGTGTAAATAGTGCATTTGGTACCGTACAAGTAATGCCTCCAAATCTTTAAAGCAAAGACCACCGCACCCAACTCCAGATCGTGGGTGGGGTAGTTTTTCTCATGAACCTTAAGCTGACGAGAAGCATAGGCGATGACCTTCTCGCGCTGCATCAGTTTACAACCAAGACCCCGGATAGAAGCGTCACAATAAACCACAAAATCGTCCGTACCCTCAGGCAAGGACAAGATAGGAGCAGAACAGAGTTTAGCCTTTAACAACTGGAAGGCCGACTCCTGCGAATCACCCCAGTCGAACTTTCTGTCCTTCTGGGTAAGCGAGGTGAGGGGTTGAGCGATCTTCGAAAATCCCTCAATAAAACGACGGTAATAACCTGCAAGGCCTAGGAATTGCCGCACCTCAGATGGCGTCTTTGGTGCTTCCCAGTCTTTAATGGCTTCAATCTTAGCTGGGTCGACGTGAATTCCTTTCTCATTAACAACATGACCAAGGAATTGAACTTCACGCAACCAGAAGCTACACTTAGAAAACTTGGCGTACAACTGTTCTCGCCTCAGGAGTTCCAAAACAAGACGTAAGTGTTCCTGGTGGTCCACCTCGTTCTTGGAATAGACTAGAATATCATCAATGAAGACAATCACGAACTTATCAAGATAAGGCTTACAAACACGGTTCATCAGATCCATAAAGATGGCAGGTGCATTGGTGAGACCAAAAGGCATGACCAAGAATTCGAAATGGCCATAGCGAGTTCGAAAGGCGGTCTTCGGAATGTCAGCTTCTTGAACCCTCAACTGATGGTACCCCGACCTCAAATCGATCTTCGAATAGAAACTAGAACCCTGAAGCTGGTCAAATAAGTCATCGATGCGAGGAAGAGGATAGCGATTCTTGATGGTAACCTTATTCAACTCCCGATAGTCGATACACATCCGTAGGCTTCCGTCCTTCTTCTTGACAAACAAAATAGGGGCTCCCCACGGCGACGAACTAGGTCTAATGAAACCCTTCTCTAACAGCTCCTGCAACTGGTTCGATAACTCCTGCATCTCGGGAGGTGCAAGACGATAAGGGGCACGGGCAATAGGGGCCGCACCCGGAGCAAGTTCAATACCAAATTCGACCTGGCGATAAGGCGGAAGACCAGGTAAGTCTTCAGGAAATACATCGGGAAAGTCACGGACAACAGGAATATCTTCAATCTTCTTCTCTTCTTCAGACGAAACCGAAACAAGTGCCAGAATGGCTGAATACCCCTTCCGAAGATACTTATAGGCTTTCATACACGAAATGATACTCAATGGGACCCTGCTCTTCTCACCGTGCACCAACAGAATTTCTCCATCAGGGAGGGGAAGTCGAATGACTTTATCAAAACAAACGATCTCAGCATGATACAGGGACAACCAATCCATACCCACGACAACGTCGAAACTACCCAAGGACACCGGCATAAGATCAATAGGGAAGGAATAACCCGACAACTCAAGGTGACACTCCCTAAGGACATGCGTCGCCTCGACTTTCTTACCATCAGCCAATTCTATCAAGTACTTAGCCTCTAAAGGTGTAGGTACCCTATCAAGCAATTGACTAAACCCAAGGGATATAAAGCTCTTATCGGCACCAGAATCGAATAAAACCGTAGCATAGCGATTATCGAGGAGAAACGTACCAGTAACAGTGTCGGGATCCTGTCGAGCACCACTTGAACCGATCACGAAGGCGCGAGCATTCCTGCCTCCGCCCCCATTGTTTCCATTACCCGGCCCATTCTTCCCGGCTTCACCCTGTTTCAACTTGGGGCAGTTACGCTTGTAGTGACCAGGCTCACCACAGTTATAGCACCCTTGTTTCCCCTGATTTCCCTGAGGAGCAGCGACTTGAGGGGCTGGGGCTGGTGTGACCGACGGGTTTCGGTTCCCCAAAGGGTTGGACCTACAATCTTTAGCTTGGTGCCCAACCTTATGGCACCGACGGCAACGGTCCTTATCATCGCAAGAACCGGTGTGATGATAGTTGCATCGATCACACTTTGGCAACTTCCCAGCATAAACCCCCGGTTGTCGTTCAGACGACGATCCCCCAGTATCAGTCTTCTTCACCTGCTGAGGCTGAGCCGAGCTCGAGCCTTTCCCCATAGTTTCCCACTTCCGTTTGCTACTATCGGAAGTCTTCACAGCAGCGCCTCGGGGAGGCAAGACCCCTTCAGTCACCTTCATGTTGGTCAGCCTGTGGGCCGACCGAACCACCTCAGAATAAACAGTGAGGTTACCCGCAGCAACTAACCCGGCAATCTCCGGTACCAACCCAGCAACATAATGCTCAATCCTTCGGTATTCGGGTGCGTGTAGATCGGGGCACAACACCGCCAACTCATTGTGCCGAGCAGTATAAGTTTCAATCTCAGAACCCACCATCTTATGATTCCAGACTTCATGCTCAAGCTTCTGGATTTCATCCCTCGGGCAATACTCATTTTTCAGCAACTGAATGAATTCTGCCCAGGGCATAGCGTGGGCTTCCCCAATGCCCATAGTCTGGGTGGTGGAGTTCCACCAAGTCAAAGCTTGACCCTCCAGGGTAGCAGAAGCATATTTCACCCGGTCGCCTTCCGGGCAGCTGCACATTGAGAAAACAGATTCGATTTTCTCCAACCAACGGAGCAGTCCCACTGCCCCTTCAGTGCCACTAAAGTTGTGGGGCTTGCAATCCATAAACTTTTTATAGGAACACTGGGATGGAGGAGGATTGACAGCACCACCTGGAACAGACACGTAGGTGAGAATCGAGAAAAGGTAAAGTACCCCAAAACAAGGTAGAATAGGTGAGAACCGACGTACCACCCATAGCATTATGAGCGGCTTGGAATGCAGCCAGAGCAATATTCACATGCTGCTGCATTAAGTTATCCAATTCGGCTTGGGTCATATTAATATTCCCGCGGCCACCGCCGCCACCACGGCCGCCAGCACGACCGCCAGCACGGCCGCCTCTGCGACCTCCACGAGCTCCTGACATCTTCTGTCACAAAATGAAACAAAAGATTTAGGCTCGCCCGTGGTATAACCCATTAGGAATTTCAAGAAACTAGACAGAGCCCGCTCGGGTCCATCCGTTCAAGCCCAAAGTCCGCCAGGGATCCCATGCGTCACAGTTTATGATCTCGTGTGCACCCGACATGATAAACTGTTCCACATGGTCCTCCAGGCGCGCTTTAAGTTTGAAGTTCAAGTCACCGAACACTAACGCCCAATCATGGTATTATCATAAGTATAAGTACAAGATAGTATGCATAAGAACGGGCGTGTTCATTAGGGCATAGAGGGGAGATGTCCAAATCCCTGGACAGATCTCAAGAGTACGCCGAAGCTACCCCAATGTACACCGCCGTCAAGGAAGTTCAATAGTATATCGTTCGCCATCGGATCAAAGTAAGGACGAGTCAAGAAATAGGATGATAAGGAGTAAATAGATGATGTAGCGTAGTAGATGATGACACCGACACCCCGACAAGTCATATTGTTACCCACTTGCTAAGACTCGACTAATTGTGACCGTCTAGTGTGTGCAACTCAGTTATAGACTAGACTCTACATGCAGTCTTAGTTCACTATAACCGTTGGCTCTGATACCAATCTGTCACACCCTCAAATTCCACGTGCGGGGTTTTACCGCGAGGCGCGTGACACACCAGGATCCCAGTCAACGATCACAACAAACATACAACAAACATGCATTCAAGATTATATTTAAAACCAAAATATAATGCTTTGAGCTGTAAACCAGCAGCGGAAGCATTCTTGTTTACAACCAAAAGACATATCATTGTTTACAAAGACATTGTTTAATATGTTTCAAAATAATAGACGCTGTGCATGACTCCGTGCGCCTAGTCCCTTGACTGCTACCTTAGCGACCTGAGAAAACATGCCAAAAATGTCAACATATAATGCTGGTGAGTTCACAGGTTTTCTTTCTTAAAAGTGTTGTTATAAGTTCGGTAAGATCATTTCCCGTTACTACTATGTTATGAGAACGTTAGCTAGACGTTAAGTGTTGCTACTACTGCGGTTGGGAATCCATTACTAAACCGGTATAAGTGTTGAAGCCAGCCCAGACGGACGGGATTACCGATGCCTCGGTGACCCCCAAGGTATTAGAGACAATATGCACCCGCCCGGCTCCCAGCCGTCGGGTGGGGTTTGTAAGGCCCAATAGATCTATCCACATTTCCCCCGTTGTGCATCCCCGCACATTCATGGTTCCCCCCTGGGACTTTCTGTAAAAGCCGCATAGTACGTGAAATAACCATAGTATAACATGATCTATGATGAGTAATCAAAATAAGTAGCATGTTTCTCCCCCGAAGTAAAACGGTAAAAGTGGGGCTGTGACACTCACCTTGGATTGCGTTACTTGAAAACAGTTAAGTAATTATGTTATGGTAGTCCCAAATAGCGGCGACCTATCATAAGATGTGTATAAGTATTGGACTAATAACCCGCAGGCTAACTAGTCCCCGTATGTCCAGACCGTGACCATAAACGTTTGAAAACACCTTTAACTGTTAGACCGACCGTGCCAGACAAGACCCGACATCCCATTGGTGACTCGACATACCACGTGTTAGGTAAATGCAAGACATCATGCAACATATGTAATTAAACACTTAGCACGCGCAATAATTCACCTAGTCTAGCATAATATCCAATTAACGCATAAACAGGTCCGAACACGTCTTACTAAGTCATTGGGTGTATCCCGGGGTTCCTAGCATGTTCCTAGGTGTCAAATCGTGTTCTGGGATGTCAAAACGCGTTCACGACAGCAGTACATGCGATTAGGAAGGTTACACGCGAGTAGGCATCAGCCTACAGGCGATTAGGGCCTAATCGCATGAAGCATGGGGCGAGTAGGGTCCTAATCGCCCCATATGCTGCATAATCGCCTCCAGCTCAGGCGATTAGGATGCCTAATCGCCTGCAGCTGCTGTACAACGGGTTTTCGCGCGTTTAACCCTCCAAATCAGATCCGAAACATGCAACGACACCCAATATCAAACCTAAATCATTTACCAACCCATTTCAAGCAAAAACCCCCGACATATCACTGATCTAGCATGTTCTATGCAATTATTTCCTAAAATGGCAAAGTACTAGGTTTCACCAACCAACCTTATCTTTCCTTAAATGGAAACAACCAGATTTCAAGCTCTACAAACATGTAAATCATCAAACCTCTGTTCTAACATCTTCCTAGCATCAATTCTAACAACCTTGCATCAACAATCATAGCATAACCATCCTAAATCTTCAAGAACATACAAATGGGTCAAAATATGCATTTTCTTCAAAACACCACAATAATGGCTAAGATTCTAAGACAACCTTCCTAATAACCTCTACATAGCAGAAGTACAATCATATCTTGAAAACATTCATGTTAAAATCACCAAGAAGACCAACATATACATGTAAACTTCACATATAACAAGCATTAAGGTGTAGACTTAGTTTAGGACTCTTTTGAAAGGTTTTTAAAGACACATTTTGGTAAAACAAGGTCTGGAACTTTGGGGAACTCAAAATAACAACTTTACAAAGGTTAGGGATGAAGAACACACCTTGGATTTTGCTAAAGAAAGGTGTGTAAGCTTGGGGATGGTGATTTTTGTAGCAAAAAGAGTTCCAGAGGTGTTTCAAGGTGTGTGGGTGGTTTGGGAGCAGCTAGGGTTGTTCTAGAGGTGTTTGGGGAGTTAAGGGTTCTATTTATAGGTGTTTTGACCCGGACTCTGCTGTTCATGCGATTAGCAGTACCTTACATGCGATTGGGGGCCTAATCGCGTATAACATCAGGCGATTAGGTCCCAATCGCCTATAAACACCCCTACTCGCATGACCCTATAGGCGATTAGGCCCTATTCCAGGCCCTAATCGCCTGATACCTACCAGGTTGTGTTTTCGGCGCGTTAAACGTTATTTTAACATATATGAACACGTATTCACATACCGACAAGTCACATAATGATTCCAAACATATAATGCATGATAACTAACACGTTTACATCCGTTCACCAATTCCCGGGACTCGAGACTCGTGTGTGCATTAAACCCGGCGATTCCACGAATCGCCGATCCTTGTACCCATAATTATGGACCGACTCCCGATGACCCCGCGGATCATCATAACGACTCCCGATGATTCCCAGAATCATCATACCGACTCGACTGACCCCGTTAAGGACGTAATATGCATGACTCGCTAAGGTAGACTTACTAGTTTAGTCAACGTTACTAACCTGAGTTTGCCGGGTGTCACATGTGTGGTCTAGTAGAGCGGCCAACAAGGTAGTGCAATGGTGGAGAAAGGTTGAGGAATGGTTGTAGGTGATGGTTGATAGCTTGCAGAAGAAGTGGGGGATGATTCGTGCTGAGAAGTCATGGCGGTGGCCGCAATAGTGACCGGGAAAGGTGGTATTGGATAACAAAGCTGGAGGATTGGGGGGGGGGGGTAATTATATTTAAGTTATTTGTTTATTTTTTTAATATTATAGGTAGTTTGTCATTTAGGTGGTGTTTGTTTTTTTTCTTAGAAGTACTTCTGACCTCTTTTGTCTGTGCTGCGCAGACGTTTAGGGTCTGCAGATTGTTTATTTTTTAGAAGACTTTTCACTAAAAAAGGTCTTCCTGGTCTCTTCCTGGTGCAGACATACACCTATATCTTCTAACCTCTTCTCCCCCTTTTAATTCTTCTTCTTCTTCTTCTTCTTCTTTTTCTTCTTCTTTGCTGAGCTTCCTCTTTATTCTTCTTCCCCCATTGTTTTTCCTTTCCCATCCCCGTCACCTCCTCTCCCCTCCACCCTCCACCACCCTCCTCCCCTTCCCCCTCTGCCCTCCGTCGCCTCCTCCCTCCGCCACGCATAGCTATAACTGAGCAGAGCCGTCGGGTCAGAATTTGCAGGCATTCATGGATGCGGGAGGCTCTAGAAAATGGGTTCAACAAATGGAATGATGATGGTATGGCTCGAACCATGAAGGCTACAAATAACCAATTGGATGATTGTGATGGTGACAACACTATCTAGGTCCTATGTGCAATAAGTGGAAAAAAAATGATTTTGATGTTTTCCTTTGTTTTTAATTACAAATTTCTTGCTTTAGATGTCAAGAAGGTATGACATATTTAATTGTTTGGGTGAATTATACTGATTTAAAAGCATATAATATGCATAATTTTGGTGGGTGTTGGTGGTTTAGGTTATGGTGGGTTATAGTTATGGTGGGTTGTGGTTGGTTATGGTTAGGTTACGATACATATGTTAACAGACAAACAATCTTATTTTTGCAAATTACAGACCTTTGGTCCACCTCTTTTCCTGCAGATGTAGCCTGCAGACTGCAAACCTTTTACCTCTTAAAAAACAAACAGCACCTTACACATACTTAACTGGAAAATGTAACACAATTACAAAATCTATACCACAAGGAGCATCGGTGCAACTTGAGGGACCCTTGGTGAAATCTGTGTAAAGCACACAGGTCATCCTTGTAATTAACTCTATTAGTTAGGCCACAAGGGGTGGTCATATTTTCATCACTACCATCACACTATCACACCCAATCAGATTCTGCCACCTCATTCTATCACATTCTATCACATTTCATCACTAACTACTAGGGGTGGTGTGCACTTTTTATCACATTTCATCACTAACTTTTTTTTTAAATAATCTAAAAACATTACATTTAAATTAAAAAAAAAACATTACATTAAAAAAACAATTAATTAACCTAAAAAAACATTACATTAAGTAAAAAAATAAAAATAACATAAAAAAAAACATAAAAACAAACATTAAAAACCTAAAAATTAAAAAAAAAAATAAACCTAAAGGTTATAAGGCCACCCCCACTTGTGGCAAATTACTCGTTTTCGTTCGATGAGAATCGACCTGTATGATTCTTCGGCGTCCTCGTGCGATTCCCTCAACACCTTCAAATCTTTATTTTTTTCTATTTCGGACAAGTGTTTCATGTAGGTGTTCTCTCTTTGTATTTTCAAGTCCGCTAAATGTTTACGCCTTTCCCAATTCTCATCAATTTCCACCATCTTTGTCGACTTATATTCGGTCATCGCCTCCACCCAAGGCTCTTTGCCTCTGCCACTTGACGACTCAACACTCTTCCTTCGAGCCGTGGTTCTTGTGGGGGTAGTGTCGTCTTCGGGGTCGGGAAACTCATCATTCAAATTAAGCTCGGGCATGTTGGTAGATAGCCTGTCCGTTGAAGGTGTACAATTGCCCGAGTCGGAGGTTTTAGATCGTTTTTTAGAACGACCACTCCTTCCCCTTCCCCGTCCCCTTCCTCCACGAGGGCCGGTCGGCCCAAGTGGAGTTAACTCCAGAATATCAAGGGGAACCCACTTAGAATGAACTCTTGCAACTTCCCAAGAGTCCAAGGAAGTAAAACCATTCTTAACATACGCCCGCTGATAATCGCTGAGGGCCGCACGTATGATGTCCACGTCCGACGATCCACTTGGCCAAAGACGTTTCTTTAATTTATAAAATAAATACAGTTAACAAATTTAAAAAAAAATATATAAAGTAAACAATTTTTAAAAATTAACATCATATACCTGTATGACGTAGAGGGAGTTGAATCTACTCAATTTTTTCTGTAAATCGGTCCATTTACCGGTTATTTGATCCATCCGCCTTCTCGTCATACCGGTAAGTTGTTCAAAGTGGGCCTTCACTCGCAGCCAAAAGGTTTCGGATGGTTGTTGATTTCCGACGCGTTTATCCTTGGAAATATGTAAAAACGACTTGGTCAACGCTACTTCTTCTTCTTGCGACCATGGAATTCTTTCTTTTGGCCCGGTATCTCCTCCTCTTCTTCCTCTTCCTCTTCCTCTTCCTCTTCGTCTTCCTCTTCCTCTTCCTCTTCCTGCTTGCACCGGTATCTCTTCTTCTTCCTCTTCCTCTTCCTCAACCTCTTCTTCATATTCATCATCATCTACTTCCTCAGAATCTTGGACCGTATAGTTATGTGGATCGCGAACCCCATAACGGTCCAACATAGGTAGATCAATCGGATCAGGAGGTGCTTGAAACACTCCGGATGCGATTTGGGTTGGCATGTTGGGTTGTGGGTAGTTGAGTGGATATTGGTTTGGAAGCGAGAATTGTTGGGTTTGAAATATAAGGTTTTGAAAACCTTGGTTTTGATAGGATTGATGTGTAGGTTGTGGGGTTATTGGTGCGTCTTCAAAAAATCGAGCCGGTTCGCCTAAGTTAGGCCGAACCCTTGGTCTAAACTTTAGTTTCGCAGCCATTTGTTTCTTGCTTGATCCTTCCATTTTTTTTATTGTAGAGTTTGATTTTATGTTGGTTTGATTGTGTGTACTTTTAGTTGAAATAGAAATGTATATATAGTGGTGATTTAGTATTTTTTTTTTTTTTTTATCTTGAACGGTCATTTGACCGTTAGCCAACAGCTATATACACCGCGATGGCCATCACTAAATATCTAGTCGCGGCCGTGATAAATTATGATGGGGCGGTGTTTCACGCCATCACGCCATCACGGCGGGATTATCACGGACCACCCCGCTTGACCTTAGTCAGAGAGAATAAAAAAGGTGTAATAAAGGAAATTTAAACAAAGATGTAAGAAAATAGGGAAGAAAAATAACTGTTTAAAAAAACAAAGTTAGTTAGATCTAAACAAAACTACGTCATGTTAATTGGTTTCACATCTGAATTAGATGCATAACAACAATATATTTACGTTTCCCCTTATGTTATATATTTTTGAAAAGTAAAGTTGTAACATTTGTTAGAGCATGCTATTTAGTTTTTGTTAATTTACTTTCCATCTCATTAAACGATTTATGTGACTAAAAAAATATCAGATGTAAGAAACGACGGATTATGTTATCCGAACAAAAAGAGGTAACTATTATGACTTCAAATCATAATATTTAAATATCATTTTCACTTATTCTTAATATTTTGATCTTATCATATATGATATTGAAACTAAAATAGTGTCAACTCCGAGATTTTCAGTATCAATAGTAAGGTATGTGTAATTCTCGATCGGTTGGAGTTTCGATTTCCTCTGTTTGGATTGATTTTCCGTTCATCTTTTAAATCGAATATTGGATGCCCATGATAGGATAATTTTAACATTAACATGCTGTTTGTTTTAGCTTTTATTGAGCTTTTAATGAGATAGATGTCTGAATCAGTCAGCCATAGTTTATTAAAACTGTATTGTTTTGCGAGCAAATGTATGAACCGGTCAGACATTTGTTTCTCAATGGGTAAGTATTATAATGAGTCTGAATGTTTCAGACTTAATAGTTCAGACCTCGTACTGGTTTAACGCTTACACATTCAAAAGTTACCAAACAGCCCTAAGAAGCCTAAAATACTTTCTTTTGGTTTGATGTAGTTAAAGCAAAGAATCAAGTAGCACTTCATTCCAAACCACTCAAGTAGAAATTTGCACAATTTGATGCTGATAGAACATGTAGTCAAGAAGAACAAATTATGGATCAAGAAACAAAATACTTTTATTTGTTCCAAAGAGCGTACATCTTAATTACACACATACAAATTGATCAAGACATTGACCTACCAAAAAAATCATGACCGTTGGATTTGTGTTCAAATTGATGATTATCAAAACAAACATAGAAATCTCCATGATCACCAAGTAAGTTTGAGCTTCCAACTTCATCACAAGAACTAGAAAATGATGGTAAAGATGTAAAATTCATTGTCTTTGATGACACCAATAACTCTTTAGCCTTTTCTAACTCACCTTTGAGTCTCTCGACCTCTCTTTCAAGCCGGCTTTTGTCACTTGACACGCGTTCAAGCCTATGTTGAAGAGCCTTGTATTCTGTCTCTAAACTTTGGTTCCTCCAACGGGCTCGTTTGTTTTGATACCATATTGCAATTTGTCTGGCCGGGACACCAAGTTCTTGAGCCAAATGACTCTTTCGCGTTGAATCGAGCTTGTTGTTGAAGTTGAAACTTGTTTCTAGGAGCTTCACTTGTTCATTTGTAAGCCTCTTCTTGGTGCTTTTTTGTGGGTGTTTTTTTGGTTGTAAATTATTATTCATTTTATTTTTTTTAGGGGGGTGTAATTTAAGTGATAAAATGTGCATTTGCTTAAATAGAAATATATGATCATTGAAGATCAGAAAGTCACGATGCTTACGTCGTTTTCATGCATGCAAATGGTCACATGGGTGTGCGGCCCATCTACATAGTGATGGGTGGGTCGGGTTCTATTTAGTCCTCTGACTATACCAAATGTCATTTATGGACCCTCTTATTGGCAATACAGTTTGTTCACACCCTCTTTCTTCTTAGACTGGTGGGTGTGGAGAAGCCCATCATTCATGATAGTCCTTCACCTCAGATGCCACATCAACAAGGGGTAGGATCATCATCTCCATAATGGTCCAAGGGTGTGGAGTGATGGACGTCCATCCCTTTAAAAAAAAAAAAAGAAAAAGAAAAAATAACTCACCAATCAAGAAGGACGACAAGGGCGGCAACACAATGTCGGTGTTGACAATGCCACACCAGGAGGGCGGTGTTACCGTGCCAAGCTTAAGCTTGCCGGGTCTATGCCGTCCCCCAAACCCCTTAGCCTTAACACCATATGAAGTTTTCCACTTAAGCTTAAGTTTTCCACAATAATATTTTCATCCTCTTCCACTCACAACCACTTATCAAAATATGAAAAACTCTCACAAAAATATATGGAAAACCTAATGTGCTCTCAAAACAAAATAAGGACGGAAATTATTAACCAATAAATATGGTATATAACATTGTAAATCATCATAAAATCCAGAAAATTTTCAAAAACCAGAAATGAAATGTAAGAACATTTCCAGACTGATTTTTATTAAAAACAATTAGTTTAATTAAAAATTTGTGTGTGTATTAAATTAAATTAGATGAATGAGATAAATTAGAAGAAAACTTAAAAAATCAATAAATTTCACAATCAATCCATCTACCACTCACTGATCCTATTATCTCCATATTAGCACCACCTCTTAAATTTATTTGTGATAAAATTATATTTTGTGTTTTTAATGTATCACTGAAATTATAAAATATATCCTTTATTTTATTTTTTTGCATTTTATGTCTAAAATCTCTTTATTTATTGCATATTGTGTCTTTTTTAACAAACTAGGTTTAAAATCTCAGTTAACTTCAATACACCCAGGGGTAAATTTATCCATTCATGTCCCTCATCATCTTCCCCCCTGTTATAACAGACCTGCATATAATTTTACACCCTAATCAACCATCTGAAACCCTAATCGAGCAAAACAAGCTATTACCTCCTCCAATGGTGCAATATTGGTGTGGTAAAGAGGCTACAATTCATACTTCATGGACTATGTTTCGATTTTAGAATTACAATCTAAAGATGATGAGCATACATCAGGCTGTTCTTCTATTGCTAAACTGAATAAAATTGGTAATTTATCTAAATTTACAAATGTAAATAATTTTCTAATTTATAACAATGTATTTTGCTAACATGCATCAAATGTTTCATGTTGCATTAACAAGGTTAGATCCTAATAAATACAATCTGATCGATAAATCACCACCAATTAGATCCATTGCCCAGATGCTATCATGTGGCTACACTGTTGTGACTCCGGTTCCTGGTTAAACCTTGAGAAAACCTTTGAGTCCAGAGGAAGAAGAACATGAGTGCTTCTTGTATCTTCAAGCACAATTATCGGCAGCTAGTATTAGTAATGGGGTCCAGTCGGATTCAGTTAACACCAGATGACATTCAGTCGAAAGCCCTCTAGACCCATCTTTGAGAGATAATTACACGAACCTATCTGATAAGGAACCACACTCCAAACGAAGACGCCAAAGATCATTTCAAAAGCTATTTTTTTTTTTTTTTGCATCCATAATGCTTCAGATTAAACAAAGGGTTTTGAGGGTTTGGTGGTGGAAGATAAAGGTTGAATTGGGGAAGAAAATGTGTATTGATTGTTTTGAAGCCATCTGTGAGTTAAAAGAGGGGTTTTGTAGCAAAGGGGACATGAACGGACATATTTACCCCTGGGTGTATTGAACTTATGTTCATGTGTAGTGGCATCGTTATTGGGCGTTTTCAACCCCCATAGCGCCGGGGAACACCGCCCCCTCCCCCCGGGCGCTATGGGGGTGTTGCCCCTTTGAGCGCTATATTCATAACGGGCGTTGCCCCTGATTATTATTATTATTATTATTATTATTATTGATCTGTGTGTGTGTGTGTCGCCGGAGAAGAAGAAGAAGAAGAAGAAGAAGAAGAAGGGTGTCGCCGGAAAAGATGGTATCGCCGGAGAAGAAGGGTCTTTCTCTCTCTCTCTCTCTATATATATATATATATATGTATATATATATATGCGTGTGTGTGTGTGTTTGTGTATAGATATAGAATAGAGGGGTGGTTTGGATTTTGGGATATTTATTATTCTGTGTATAGATAGATATGGTAACCTTGTGGATGGATGGATGGAAGGGGTGGGTGAGAAGAAGAAGAAGATGTTCACTAGATGTTGGTTGTTGGTGTTGGTGTTGGAATTGGAAGGAGTGCATGTGTGGGTCTTTGTGTCCCAATAATAATAATAATAATAATAATAATAATAATAATAATAATAATAATAATAATAATAATAATAATAATAATAATAAAAACAATAAAAAACAATGATTACCCAATCATTTATAAAGCCCCATAACGCCCCTTCCCACTACACCCTCTTTTTCTATAACGCCCCATAACCCCCCTTCTATTACTTTATAATATTTTAATCCCCATAACGCCTTATAACCCCCCTTCACTACACATGATCTAACTGAGATTTTAAACCAGTTTGTTATAAATGACACAATATGCAATAAATAAAGAGATTTTGGACATATAATGCAAAAAAAAATAAAAAAAAAATAAAGGATACGTTTCATAATTTCAGTGATACATTAAGAACACAAAGTGTAATTTTGTCATTATTTTTTAATGTTATTATCTTTTGTAAAAAAAAAAAAAAAGCTATGTTGTTTTTTTAACCTCGTATAAATAAAAATAATAAATTAGGTTTAAATGATTATGTATTATGAATATAATTAAAAAATATATATATATTTTTTGTAAATTTAAATATATATACAGGGAGAGTTATCTTGAGAACGCTAAATATCGTAAGAACCGTGAGAACAATTGAGAAAACCAATCAAAATTAACTTTTTTCAATACAAACATCATTATAATTAAAATAGAACATTAAAAAAATAAATTTTCTTTCCAAATAATTCATCTTTTCTTGTAAAAGCACTCTAAAATTAACGTTTTACACATGTGCAAAAACAATTTTTTTTGTATACGTTCAATTCCTTACACGTAAATTGTGTTTTTGAGATTGTATTTAAATAATAAAGATAAGTATAAAAAGAAATTTTGAATTTTAATGGTTTTAGATAGCGTTCTCGCGGTTCGCACGAAATATATGTGTTCTCAAATTCACTTCCCCCCCTCTCTCTATATATATAGGAGAGGGTTATCGTGAGAATGCTAAATATCGCGAGAACCGTGAGAACACCAATCAAAATCATTTTTTTTTCAATACAAACCTAATTATAATTAAAATATAACATTCAAAAACGAATTTTCTTTTCAAATAATTCACCTTTTCTTGCAAAAACACTCTAAAATTAACATTTTACAAATGTGTAAAAGTAACAGTTTACACATGTATAAATAGTAAATTTACATATGTGTAAAAACAATTTATTTTTGTATACGTTTAATTTTTACGCGTAAATTATATTTTTGAGATTGTATTTTAATAATAAGGACAGGTGTAAAAAGAAATTTTGAATTTGAATGGTTTTAGATAGCGTTCTCGCGGTTTGCACGAAATATGTGTTCTCAAATTAGCCTTCCCCTATATAATATATATATATATAGGTCTAGGATCCTGTATAAAGTATATATATATATATATATATATATATATATATATATATATATATGAGGGTTATCTTGAGAACGCTTAATATCGTGAGAACCGTGAGAACAAGTAAAAAAATCAATCAAAATCAATTCTTTTAATACAAACCTCATTATAATCAAAATACAACATTAATAAATGAAATTTTTTGTCCAAATAATTCATCTTTTCTTCCAAAAACAGTTTCAAATTAACGTTTTACACATGTATAAACAACAAATTTACACATGTGTAAAAACAATTTATTTTCGTGTACGTTTGAATTTTTACGTGTAAATTGTATTTTTGAGAATGTATTTTATTAATAAAGACAAGTGTAAAAAGAAATTTTGAATTTGAATGGTTTTAGATAGCGTTCTCGCGGTTCGCAAGAAAATTCATTTATTAATGTTGTATTTTGATTATAATGAGGTTTGTATTAAAAAAATTGATTTTGATTGATTTTTTATCTGTTCTCACGGTTCTCACAATATTTAGCGTTCTCAAGATAACGTTCCCCTATTTGACCTACTTATCATTTTTTGTATTGTAATATTACTTTTTATAATAAAAAAGGAATTAATTCTATAAATAAATAAAATAACTTATAATAAAAGAATTGAATATTGTTGAGGTGGCATTCAATGGAAGCCTCAACCCTCAATCTCTCATTTGAGAGATACCACATAGGATGTGATGTGGCAGCTCTAGACCAATTAAAAAAAGAAATAAATATGGTTTAACCTAATCTATTAAATACCTAATCTACTAAATTTAAATATTAAACATTTATTATTTTCTCTCATGTTTTATCCCATAACTTTTAAACGTTGATACCTTTTATATACGAGATTTTTTAAAGAAAAATATTACACCAAATTAACGAGCGTTTTATTATCTTTCCAACGAGTACCATAGTGCTATATAAAAAACGGAGAAAAAAAAACGACTATTTTTTGTAACCCAACAGGTATTGTGTCAGGTTTGGAATTAGTTTAAAAAAAATTGTGGGTTTAGGTCGGGCCTGGGATTAGGTGATACCCGACCCAATTACCCGAAACCACATACCCAAATACCCGAACTAAATACCCGATCATATACCCATGATTTTTTTAACGCATCACATAACCCTTAGACTAATGCCTTCGATATTTCAATAAATAACTTTTTTTTTTCTTATTTCATGTTAGTTCTTTTTAGAATGATCGATTACAAACTTCCGCATTCATTTGACATTATATAATATTTTGTAATGACACTAGATTTATACCCGACGAAGAGATTTGTTTTTTTTTTATATTTAAATATGATAACTTATGACAGAGATTTGTTTAAAATAAATAATAATCATATATTTTGGCAAGTCATTAATTATTTTATGATATTAGATATTTTATTATGTCATATTAGATATTTCAATCCGGGACGTTCCCGGGATAAACACTAGTATACAATATCGTAATATTTTTCAACTTTTTTTACGAAAATTTGATTATTTGTGTGTCCATACGTTTGCACCACGAGCTTTCTATTTTTTTTTTACAATAGCTTACGTATTTATATATCACTAGCTGATTACCCCGGGAGAGTCCCGGGGTTGAAAATCTAATTTTACGTGATAACCTATTGCAAATGGCTCAAGTTAACTAACCACAAAATCTCTCAATCATTGCATGTTTATAGTATTCTAATAAGTAATAACTCATATTTCCTAATCTAAAACTTTATCAGTAATCATCTAAAGAATCATTTATTTAAGCTGCAACTATTAAAAAACTCATCACATCTCTCTAATTTCTCACATTCTAATGGCTCTTATAATTCCTAACCTAATCAACTCGATTTTTCTCCGTTTTTTATATAGGACTATGGTATTCGTTGGAAAGATAATAAAACGCTCGTTAATTTGGTGTATTTTTTTTCTTTAAAAAATTCCGTATATAAAAGATATAAACGTTTAAAAATTATGAGAGGAAACATTAGAGAGAAAATTTTAAATTTATTTTTAAATTATTTTTTTCCTAAAATAACTCACTTTAATTTAATTTAATTTAGGGTTTTATGTTTATCTTTTTTTTTAATTAAAAAAGGAAATAGTTCAAAAACACTAAAATATTTCAATTATGATGTCACGTGGCACTCTCAAGAGGAGGTTGAGGCCTTCATTAGGGGTGTTCAGAATTCGATTCGAATTCGAAAAATTCGAAATTCGATTTAGTTCGATTCGATTACCAAGAATTCGATTCGATTATTAAGAATTCGAATTCGATTCGATTCGAATTCGAGTCCAGTAAATCGAATACGAATCGAATACGAATTTATGATTTTAAATTCGATTCGATTCGAAATTCGAATAAAAATTGTACATGTATATTTTTTTAAATATATACACACATATACACATTATTATATACACAAGTATACACATTGAAAAAAAAAATTTCTAAATTTTGGTGAAACTCTAAGAACCCATAGTGTCTATAACTTTTAGCATAACCATGTTTTATATATTTACCTTATATATCACAAAACTCTATAAAACTATACTCTCTACTATTTTTACTATTCTCGTATTTGACATATTGTTGTTTATCAATTTGTAGATTTGTATTTTATATTTTAAAAATAATGAGTTTGTATTAGTTTTAAAACTAAAAGTAAAACAATTTGTTATTTAAGGTGAATTTCAACTAAATCGAATTTATTCGAATTCGATTCGAATTCGAGTTTCTTATTCGAATCGAATACGAATCGAATAAATTGAATTTTAAACGAATACGAATCGAATACGAATTCAGGTAAAAATATTAAAAATTCGAATAATTCGATTCGAATAATTCGAAAATTCGTTATTCGATTCGTTGAACACCCCTAGCCTTCATTACACGCCACGTCAGCATATACATTTTCTTTTATATATATCAATAGATTTTTAATTTATTTAAATAGTTTTTTTTTGAACGGCTAACATTACACTCCCACTATAATTACACCAAATACACCCTTGCCTAGATTTGAACCTAGGACCTCCCCTCTAAGAAGCATAAGCCTCTACCAAGTGGGCTACCCCCACATTGGCAATTTATTTATTTAAATAGTAATATTTCTTATAGGGGGGACGGGGCACTACTCGTGAGTTTTTTCAACTTCACTGATTTCAACCAATCATACACTGCCACATCATTTCACTGACTTCCTTCACTGAAACATTTTTTTGGTGGCAACATTTCACTTATTATTTACCCACAATCAATGAGAGAGATAGAGACAAAAAGAGGGAAATCACGGGTACCGGCCCGTTAACTAGAACCAGAATTTGGTTCACGGGATCACTACCAGTATGGGTGGCGGCGATGTTACCGTGCTGGTAGTGGGGTACCCGTGACCAATTCTGATGACGCCCCGTCCCCCTAATATGTTTGTGTCCAGTCCATTCTTCTAACGGACGAAAATGCAATGATCACAGAATCATGAAGTGCAACAACTCTTCCATAGCAATTTCGTCCTTCGCCCTATTGTGTGTGCTCCAAGAAGGTAAGATAGATATTGTCTTTAATAAAACGGCGAATCACTGACCACAAACATGTTTTATAATCTAAATCTAAATTGATATAAAAAAAAAAAAAAATTAAGAGGGTAGATCTAAGAGGCTATTTGGTAGTCTTTGAATTGTTTTTTTTTAACGGTCAACAAATCAATTTTCAAGCACTCTCAGACACCTTTTTGGCAAATCAGGTACTCGAGAGTACCCGGGCCACCAATTGCCACCAATTCCCGAGAAAACCCGACCACTCACCCGCCCGAAGGCACGACGGTGAAATAGATGGTAAAACCGGTCGGGATCAGGACTCGAACCCAAGCCAATGGCCGGGTCATCCCTCATTTCTCATCCACCAATGTCCTCCAAATGTAGCTAGTGGAAATTGAACCCAAGCCTCTTATAGGAAACTTTAGGCCCTCAACCAAATAGGCTACAAGTGTTGGACTCTTTGAATTGTTAAGAGGTAATTTTAATTTGTTATAGTGTAGAAGGGTATAGATGTAAAATAAGCTAAAGATTTGGGTTGAAAATGAAAATATAAAACCTTTGAAAGATTAGGTGACGGGTCTTTGTTTACGGTGGCATACTCAATTGTGACAGCTATTTAACCTGAAGATAGGACCCGCAGTTACAAGTCCAAGTTTGACTACTTTTATTTTTTATTTTGGATAAATTATTATTTTTCGACATGACTTGTTGGCAAAATTAATTGCCATCTACCAATTTAATTTTATTTTGGTGGCATTGCTATCATATGGGAGTTTTTATTAATTAATTATTAATTTTATGTGGTAGATTAAGAAAGTCTTGTATATTAGCATTAAAGCAATGTCTTATCAAAACATGTAACTTATATAATTTTTAAAATATTTACAGGTTTTATTTTTAATTGTTTATGTATATTAAGATGTTCAAGTTACTTTTTTTTTTTTGGAAATTAAGATGTTCAAGTTACTACTTTGATAAATATAACCCAAAACTTCGTTATCACTTGTTAGGAAGTGTTGATCAAAAAATGGAAGCTAAACGTAAGTCGTAAGAGAAGAAAGTGTAAAAATAATAAATACACATGGATATATATGATGGATTCACTTTATCCACATAGTTGTGCGTTTATAGTCTAATTATTATACACTTTTATTAATTGTGTGTTTTGGTACAAAGTGTACACTTACATAGATTTATATAATAATAAGATTAGGGTTGATGGTTTGCTCCCTAAGATTGCAAAATCTTCATGCCTCCAATTTTACACTTAATTTCATTTTTTGTATTGTTCGTCATGACCTAGCAGATCGAGGGACCACAGTACGGTCCAAACTCTTAGATCATTATAGTAGTAATCAAGTCTAACTATTAGACTGAACGGTGTGGGCGGCGGTGGCAACGGCCCGTCGTGCCCTGTTGATTATATTAATAAGAACATAAGGAATAAACATAAGATTTAATCAAGTGTACCTGATTTGCTTAACCGTTCAAGAACCTCAGTAATGGAAGACACCATCATCTTGATCGAGTTCCCTTTAGTGTGTACACTAATGATGGCTAATGATCACAAAGTGATCTAATGAGAGAGAGAGGTGGGTGGCGGCTACATTAGGTTATGGTGTTATTAGGGTCCAACCTAATACCTCTAGTAAGCTCTCTATTTATACACAAAGGGGACACCCTAATTAGGTTTAGTAAGGGTAATTATGTCCATCAAAGAATCACCTATTATAAACTTATGGATATTATAGTAATTGATCGATATAATATAAATGATAATGATGGCCATATAATAAATATAATAAACATAATTATATTTATTCTAACATTCTCCCACTTGGCTGAGTAATCATTTATTATGAGTATTACGTAAGTCTGCAGAGATTAATACTCATTTTAGTTCTAAACCCAAAATATAGCAGAGAAATACAGCCGTTAAGTCTTTATTTGACTTAGGACCCCCATTAATCATACTACACCCAAATTTATAACTTAACATTAGGATCAATTAACGTTATGCCCTTAGTAGATTTGTTATATTATTGTCTTTATGCCATTATGCTAGCTTAGCATACTAATAGACAAACAAATCATAATGAGGAAAATTAATCATTAATCATAAGTCATAAGTCATTCATAGTACGATATGCAATTGTACATGGTCATCAGTAATACCCTTTTCTCTTAGTTGGCCCTTAGTGAGACTTATGGGTGATAGACCTTTAGTTATTGGATCCATAAGCATATCATGAATGCATTCAATACAAAATTCTGATTTCCTCTATTTGTTCTTAATCATAAGCGAACAATAATTTCGTATCGAACTCTAATGCAGCTCCTCTCAAACTGTTACTGTTCGAGAAATTAGGGCAGCTGACTTTATCACAGTAAGTCTTCAACTTAGTATTTACATGAAGTTAATAAGTTATGAGTCAACTGATAAATTTACCAACAACATTTAATGACCATTCTGTTGTGATCAGCAACACATTATGTCATGATAACTTAGGTTGTTGTTACAGTTCCTTATAACTCCTTCATGAGATAGTTATGTCTGCTGACGTTATGATATACCCCGAAATTGACACTTGATTCCCTTTGAATATAACAAAATTGGAGTAAGAGTAGTCAATCACTTTAGGTTCTCACTTCTTCTTTAGACTATAGTCTCTTGTTTCTTAAAGATATTGTAATGTCTCATTAGATGCTTTTCATCAATCTAGACAAGTCTAGTATCAAGCAATATGAACAATATCATAAACAAGCATAGACTTAAATTTACATCAATCTTCTAATTAATGAAGCATAAGGTGATAATCTCAAATTATCCTATTATCCTCTAAAAGAGAGCAATGTTGTATGTTACATACTTAAGGACCCGCTTAGAGTAAAACTTATGGGATGAAACTAATATCCCGTTGGGTCTATCTCGGTATATTTTGATTCTTATCTCGCAAGAGGAATCCCCGATATTCATCATATCAAAATTATGCATGAACAATGCTTCGACTTAGGTAACATATACTTGTCAAGAGAAACGCCATCTATGTAAGGACAAGTTTTCATTAGTTGCTCCCACTCATCTTGAGGTAGGTTCTTTAATCCACTTAGTTCTTGATGAAGAGAGTTTCATTATGATTCCAACACATTTTATGTTTGCATCAACCCATACATGGATCTTATTGACTTACAGACTAAGTGTTCTTAACCTTCAGTTTAGAACTTTCAGGTTGCTTAATGAACATGTAGGTCATCGTTATGGAAAGTTGTCTTAATGTCCATCTAATGCAGCTCTTAGTTATTATGAGCTACTAGGACGGTAATGATCCTCAAAGAAATCTTTTATAATACAGATAAGAAGATTCTTTGATAATCTAATCCCTCCTTGAGTATAATCTTTTACAATCAATCTTATCTTACAACGTTCCATTCGGGTCTGGTTTAATTATGAATACCTTTAGGTTATTCAACCAAATCCCAAACGTTATTCTAAATTATGGAATGAGTTATGCTAATAATAGTTTTATTCCATTTAGAAGATTGATTGATACTAATGATTTAATTAGAAGAGGTAGGATCAGTAAACTTTCCAAACATCCATTTTGTGTTAGTCCAGTAGGTTACATAATCATCAAATTTAATGGGCTTTTAGACCTAGATGACCTCCTGAGTTGAACATTGGGTGAATTATGATACAAACTTAACTTTAGTTAGGTGTTTTATTTTCAAGTATATAAGGAGCAATATTAGTTTCTAAGTGTGTAAGAGTTGGTGCAGTAAGGTGTACAAGAGGAATAATCGAAGTTAAATTCGGAGTTAAACTTAATGAGTCTCGAATTTTAATGAGTCTCTCCCCCGCATCTTGTACTTCCGAAAAGTCATAATAAGGACTTTTACTGCTCCCACTTACCTTAGAGATCTTAATGAATTCAGCATGCTTAAGCTCTAACATTTGGAAGATCCATAGATTTTAATAGAGAAAACAACCTAATGATGTTTATTGTTGTTTCTCTTGATGAGGATTACTTTAGTAAGAAATCTAAGTTCGCCCATATTTAAGCATCCACAAAACTTTGTTAGGAGTACGTTAAATACTAAGGAGACAAGTTGTAATAGAGCGTTTTCCAGTGCAAGAGGTGTAATTTGAGGATAGATCAAATTTTCGTTCCCCCACCTCTGTAACTTTTGCAAGTCATAAGTAGGACATCTAATGCTCCCACTAATCTTTTAGATCTCTTAGTATCTCCACATAATAAGTTTTAACGATGCGTGTGAACAAGAATATTTCATATATTTTATACTTGATTTCCCTTATCGTCCAGATTTCATAAGAAATTTTAAGAACATTCTTAGAGGGAATCTTATTAAGTATATATGAATTGATTTCTTCAATACTTTTGGTCCGTAGGAAAACGGAATAGATACAATTAGATATTTATCTAAGCTCCACTGATGTCAATTAGTTATGACTTATGATGGAAACCCATTTATTCCTTTCGCCATTTAATGTTTAGGGCGTTTAACACATGCTTTAAAGTCACTGAGAATTAGATTTGATAGCTAAGCATCCTTTAATGACCTGATCATGATTTCTCATGAAATTTTGGTCTTAGTGGATGAATTGCATGGGCCTTATTATTGGATCATCTAGTTTTATTTTATAAGGTTTCTATTCAGATAATGACAACAAACAATATGAGAGTTTAACTTAATAGTGGCTTTGGTTTGGTCATTAAAACCTTGTAACTGTAAAAAAAAATTGTAGCTTTTAGTATTGATACTAAATTCTGAGTAATCTCAAGAGTATTTTAAGGTATCATAAAGCTTCAACACTAAGATCAGTTATTAATGGTTAATAGACCCTTAATTTTGCCACTAACTCTCATCTTAAGTATTTGTTGAATTCTGGTAAGGAAACGTATAAAACTAGACTCAATTAGGCACTACATATCTTAGCCAGCTGTTCTCTTTACTTTTGGGTAATCTCATTTCTTATGCCTATTCTTAATGGCACAGTTTTGCTTAGTAAGACTTTCCCTTTGGAGAAACTTATAGCTGAAAGTAGTATTTGTATATTGTTTCCAGACCTTAGAATTATCCTCTCTATGGTAATTATTCTTCCTCTTTTAGGTTTAATGGTACTAAGGTGAATAACATCAACTTTTCTAGTTTAATGCGTTCCTTTTCCTGTACGTAATTTGCTATCAACACACTCATTTTACTTTGATATTTCTGAGTGTTATAGTTGATTCATAAAGCATCTAATCATACTGGTGGAAAAGTTATTATGCACTAGAAATTTATTGATTTCCATGTGTAACCCTTAGTTTTATGGGTCATGTTATTCAATATTAAGATGTATTCATAGATCCCATTTAACCATAGAGTTAGACTTATTTATTTCATGCTTCTTAGGAATTCATTATATTCTTTCATTTCCATAGATAATACATTAGTCTTAGGAATTTCAGAATCTTTAATAGCTCACCTGATAGGAATCAGTAAAAGCGTTCTTAATTACCATAAGAGACATTTTATTCCACTTCTTATGCTCATATGTTATTCTGTAATACTTTATCAGATAGAGCTCAGGAATGTCATGACTTAAGAGGTAACTTGATAAGAACAAAGTTTAAGCAAACTCTTCTTAGTTTTAATGATTAGAGTGGATTACTTAGTTGAGATAGTAATTTATAGAAGAACGTGAGATTAATTTCGAGTTATGGGTATTGATGTAAGGCATACTTAAATTATGATCATTATATTAATGAAGGATCATTAATTGTGAGGATCAATTTTGATATGAAGATGTGATAATATAATAACACCAACATAAGCTACTTAAATAACATGCTCTAGCTTTGGCTATACGCTATTCATTTAAGTATTAAATTGCTGACAATGAATGTAACCCATCACCTTTGGGCAGAAGTGAGACATTCAAAGTCCTAATGCAATACACTCAGTTCACCAACATAATCTGTTACACATCACCTTTGGGCAGAAGTGAAACCTTATGGCACTTATGTGAACGAGCTACAATGCTTAACGAGATCTTTATAATGAACTAATGTGACACGTCACCTTTGGGCAGAAGTGACACGTAAAATGTTATTTCAAGTTAAGCAAGGTTTTATAATGTTTTGAATAAACTTGATACATTAGGTTTTATCAAAACTATAAATTTTATTAAAGATCCCGAAAAATAATGGGTTCTTAGTAATCTTATGAGTTCCCGAAAAATGAAGAGTTCTCGAATTAGCTTATGAGTTCTCGAAATAATGGGTACTCAAAGAATTGAGTTCTCAATAAAATTATATGAGTTCTCAAACAGCATAAGGGGTTCTCGGAAAAATAATGAGTTCCCGAAAAACTTATGAGATCTCGAATAACATAAGGGGTTCTCGAAATTATGAGTTCTCGAAGACTTAATGAGTTCTCGAAAGTGATGAGTTCCCGGAAGACTTGTGAGATCTTGAATAAATCATGAGTACTCAAAGACTTAATGAGTTCTCGAATATCATAATTAGTTCTCGATATACTGATGAGTTCTCAAATATATTATGAGTACTCGAATAACTTATGTTTTCGGATAACTTTAACAGTT
This sequence comes from Ambrosia x helenae, assembly GCA_030844895.1. Taxonomy (NCBI): domain Eukaryota; kingdom Viridiplantae; phylum Streptophyta; class Magnoliopsida; order Asterales; family Asteraceae; genus Ambrosia; species Ambrosia x helenae. The sequence goes on from CM061223.1 coordinate 79,600,428, forward strand.
CTCGGATTCTTTAATAGTTCTCGAAAAGTATTGGTTCTCGAATACATGATAGTTCTCGATAAATAAGATGGGTTCTTGGAAACATTATGGGTTCTCGAAAATGAAGACCTTGACCGAGAACTCTTGTCCATGAACCTGATCGAAAGCTTTAAAAGCGAGAACTTATACATCAAGGACCATTATCCGAAACTTAACTAATAATCCGATAACAAAATTCGTTAACCTTAAAACCAAAAACTTATTATTCAAGAACTAATACTAAATAAATATGGTTTGAAATTTTAGGGATTATACATAATATCAATTTCCTATTTTAAAGGAATTTTAATTATCTCCAAAATTTTCTAAGATTTCAAAATCACAGGAGATAAAACTAAGATCCTAAGTTTCAGGAAACATGATCTGATCCGTTTTCAAACCAAAATATACTAAAATTTTCGGTTTTCTTATGTGTTCGTGAAGAACATTAACCAAAAATATTAACATAAATCATATAATGTTTATCTCATGAATCCCTAGTTATCTCCTATTGAATTTATGGAGTGGATTCAATTTAAAATAATAACAATAATAATAATTTTTTTTATTTTTTTATTGTGGCATTGAGAAACTTGTCACGCAAAACTCAATTCAACAAAGGAATAGATTGGCAAAACATTAATATAACCAACATCCATGTTATTTTAAAAGTCAATCTTCATTTGTAAAAGAAATCGTCAACGTCAACGTAACATTTTTTTTTAAATCAAATTATTATGTGAATCATTATGAAACAACAACACTGATTGAATGAAATTAATTTATATCTTTCGAATTATTATTTTTTTCTTCGAAATCACATAACAACCTTTAGCAAACGATTTATTAATATAATCAACATTGCTCTGATACCACATGTTGATTATATTAATAAGAACATAAGGAATAAACATAAGATTTAATCAAGTGTACTTGATTTGCTTAACCGTTCAAGAACCTCAGTAATGGAAGACACCATCATCTTGATCGAGTTCCCTTTAGTGTGTACACTAATGATGGCTAATGATCACAAAGTGATCTAATGAGAGAGAGAGAGAGGTGGGTGGCGGCTACATTAGGTTATGGTGTTATTATGGTCCAACCTAATACCTCTAGTAAGCTCTCTATTTATACACACAGGGGACACCCTAATTAGGTTTAGTAAGGGTAATTCTGTCCATCAAAGAATCACCTATTATAAACTTAGGGATATTATAGTAATTGATCAATATAATATAAATGATAATGATGGCCATATAATAAATATAATAAACATAATTATATTTATTCTAACATGCCCGTCTTGGGCCGGCCAACACCGCCCCCGTTGTGTTCGGGCCAGCTGAAACGACTAGATTCAGATGACTTGGACGGAGCAAGTTTATTGGTGGGTTTGAAAAGTGTGGGCCCTTCATTTAAAATAATTGACCGTTAGTTTTTTTTAAAAAAAAATTACCATTTTTTTCACTATAAAAACCCAATTTACCTTCCCATTTTTACAAACCATCTTCTTTCGATTCTTCTTATATTCTTTTTTTTTATATATAAAATCCAACAAAAACCAAAACCCTCGTGTCATCAAATGACGACTTGGACTAACGATAACCAGATCAAGTTGGTCACAGCGTACATCAATATAAAAGGAGAGACGCACTTGGAAGTAAACTCGTCTTTTTTTTTTGGAACAACGTTTTGACGGACTACAATCGTATAAGCCAAACAGATCACCGCACTGCGGATCAACTTGTTAGCAAGTGGCGAGCCATACGAAGGAGGTGTATGAGGTGGAACATCCTATTTGAAGCCACGATGGTGGGGAACTCTCGTCTTACCGAACGAGCGGCAATCAACGCACACAAGAAGACCATCTGGCTGCTCACGGGGTCAAATTCAGCATCACCGATCTTCTCTCATGGCAATTGTTGCGTTTTTTTTTCATGTCGATTGGTAGATGTTTTTTTAAGCTTTCGTTTTTTTTAAAATGTTCTAGGCTTCGACATTTTTTTTTATGTTTCGTTTTTTTAGGTTTCGGTAATGTCTACTTCGTTGTAATTTTTTTTAATGTTATGCGACTTTTTATTTTATTTATTCAATTATTTACTTATTTAAAAATTAAAAAATTAAAAAGAAATTTTAGCTAATATGAGTGGAGGACTACCCAAGGAGGAATACCCCACACCCTTGGGTAGTCCTCAACTTGTCTAAAATCAAGTGGGACCCACTTTTTGCTGACGTGGCGGCAAGGCTTCCCATGCCTTGCTTAAACCACACCACATAGTCTTAGGGGCTGTTTGGTTGATTAAGTGCTGAATTATTAAGAGGTCTGAATGGTTAAGTGCTGAATCATTAAGTTGGACCTCTTAATAGTTAGCGTTCTTGTCCCACGTTGGTAGGAGAGCCTCATTAAGGTTCAGCCTAGTTCCGTGCTTAATGGTTTAGCAATATCTCAAATCTTAATGGATCAGCCTTAACTATTCTATTCAAAAGCTGAAACAAACGCGCTGAATCTGATCCATTCAGCACTGAATGGTTTAAAGCCTCAAGGCTTATTAAACAGTCCCTTAGACTCTAAAGCTGAATAATTGCCCACATGTAGGGAGTTCATGTCACCAAATTACTACCTGCCCATCCAATACGTGTAAACCCAAAATTGTATATCATCCTTGCTTTAGCTTAACGTTTTCTCATCAAACATCAATCATTTAGAAATGCTATCCGAAGCTGCACAAAACCTTCAACAATTAAGTTTTCATGATTGTTGGTACCAATGATTTTTCTCGACGAAACATACCACCATTTCCCATAGAAAATGGATGCATTACAAGATGAACTAGACTCTTATTGCCACAATATAGAACGTCGGCATCATGCCTTTTGTTGGACTCTGATAAGAAGTTTCTGCAACCATTGGAACCGTTTGTTTTCTTTTTCGACCAGGGGCGAAGCATACAATGGGCCAAGGGTGGCCCTGGCCCCTCCCATTTTTTGGCGCAGTTAAGTAGAAATTTGCGATTTTCGTAGATAAATTGAGTCCGGGTTGAGTCTGGCCCCCGCCGATTTGCCACTACCGACAGGAAAAAATTGAGTCCGGCCCCTGCCGATTCGAGAACCAAGCTTCGCCATTGTTTTCGACCATCGTATATTCTACTTTTGTAATTGAAAGAGTAATATTCTTGTATAGTTTAGATATATAACCATTAACCAACCATTTTTCATCCAATTATTGGATGTTCACGAACTTTCCAAATGAGGACAATGTTTACTAACTTACCAATTAGGGTTTAGACATGTTCATGATGTTCGAACCTCCATATAGTAACATGTTACCATTATTTTGCTTCTAAAGATCGACTTGAGACTTGAGAGAAAGGAATAACTATTTGAGGGGAGAGAGAAGTCTCTTGAAAGGAAAAAGAAATATATATAAAAAGGAATAAAATATCCTCACCTGAAGTGACATACCATCAAACTTAAACAACCATGACCAAATTAACGTACTAGTGTGGACTGTGCATGTAAATTTAGAAAAGAAAAGGAACAACATCACTATTTATTACTCCATCCATCTTTCCCAATTTAAATGTCATGATTTAAAAACACATATTTTAAGAAATCTTTTATTTGTATGTGGTAAAATAACAATAGTATTCTTAAAAGTGGTGATTGTGTTTTGTCTTTTAGGGGCAAAACTGAAAATTATATTTCTATTTTTGAAAATGGACATTTAATTTGGGATAACCAAAAAAGGAAAGAAGAACATTTAAACTGAGACAGATGGAGTATTCTTTTTTTTTTTTTTTTCAAAATTATTATTTTTTCTAAATAGCTACATCAGGTTCTCTATTTTATTTCTTTCTTACTTATAAACACATAATTTATTATTTTCTCTTTTATATAAACACACAATAAAAAATAGAAGCTTAAATATATGACTCTAAATATAGAAAAAATTAGAAAACAACCCATAAATTAAATATATGACTCCAATATAGTGGTGTTTTAGTTGTTTCATCTAATTTTTTCATCGAGTAAAGCATATGAATAGTCGCGGTTTTATAAAATTTTGAAAACAACCCATAAGGGGGTAAGGGGTGCTCATAGTTTTTGAACTTAACTTAACTGATTTTAACCAATCCTGCTTTACCACATCACTTCATTGAATTACTTCACTGAAACACGTTTTTGTTTGCAGCACTCCACTGATTCTTTTATTTATTTTCATTTACATACCCAAACTACACGGTTTTAACATTTAATTACTATTTCAACCATTCCACCAAACGGTCAGCCAAATTTAAGTTTTTATCTTGGAAACCGTCGAGTAAATTGAATTAACTCACCTAAACGGTCAACGAATTAATTCTTAACAGTGCCACCGTCGTTGTATATAAAGTGATCAAACCGTGGGGTTAAAAGCCACAATTTACCACGGTTTAAAAAACCAAACACACAAAAAATGAACCCGTGGATTGAAGAAGAAGAAATGGCCCTTGTGGTTTGCCACAAGGATGCGTCGAACGACCCCGAAATTCAACTCCCCCCGGGACGATGGGTCGGCCTTCCCCCCGAGGGGTTTTGGGCTCGAGTGTTTAGCGACTTCGGTGAACACGTTGGCAACAACACAACCAAGACTGTCCGCGACCTCCAGTTCAAGTGGGGCGACCTCAACATCAAATGTGAGAGGTGGACCACCCTATACGAGCAAAAAGTGACGGATGGTCCGGAGCTTGACGAGGAGTTGGCTATCGAAATCACTAAATATGAGTATGAGGTTCGATACGACAACGCTTTCGATCATGTCGAGGCATGGCGAATGTTGAGCAAACTTTAAGTGTTTTTCTTTGTTTTTAATGTATTTTTTTTAGTATTGTTATGTTTAAAATATTTATTAATGCAAGGTTTTTATTTTTATTTACTTTACATTCTAATAAACATACTGTTAATACAAAAACCTATATAAAATAAACGTTATACATATAAAACAAATGGTAAAATTAAAAAACACTAAAACACATGGGGTAAACTGAAAATTTTGCATTTTTTAAAACCAACAAACCATCTGGTACCAACATGGTAAACAGAACCAGTGAAACGGTCCACGGGACCACTACCAGCGTGTGTGGCGGCGGTGTTACCGTGCTGGTAGTTGGTACCCGTGGACAATTCGGTAGGCGCCCCATCCACCCTAAGTATGAGAAATCTCATAGATATTCTAAAATTTTGTATTTTGTAATACCTTTAGTTTAAACTTTTGCAATTTGTACTAAAGTTTTTATAAAATGCAAAAGTTTGGACTAGAGATGTTACAAATTACAAAAGATTAGATTTTCTTTGTAATTTCTTACACTTTATCTTTAAAATTTTATAAAACCGCAAGGATTGTCAATATACTTTACCCTTTTCTTCTATATTACATAAAAAGTTATAGAGCCTCTAATGTGAACGTGAATGCTCTCACATGATAATCTATATAACTAGTGGGATTCACGGCGCGCGTTGCGCGCCTTTGATCCAGTCGTCACTCGCGCTTAAGACGTCGGAGTTTAGTGTCTTTTGTGGCGCATGTTACCTTTTTCGCATGCTAGCACCAAATTTACATACACCAGAAACAAAAACATAAAGGCTACACCAAATACAAAGGCAGACAACATCTAGATTACAGTAACTCATAAAAACATGACCCCAAAAACATTAGAGGCCTGATCTTGTAAAGATGTCAAATCTGTGCCAATTTTCCCAGCTAACATAGGTCTCCTTAGATCAGTTTCTAATCCAAAGGAAACTCATGGCTCTAATCTCTTCAACTGTCTTTTCCACCGATGCAGCCTGGCCCTTAAAGATCATGTCATTTCTCGATCTCCAGATGCACTAAATCGTGGTTAAGATGACTGCATTGAAGGCTTTTCGCTTCTTTGTTCCACCGCTAATCGCCTTATGGAACTCTAAAATATCACGAAAGCTGAATGCAAATAATTGGGGAGTCTTACACTATTGAGTAACAACCTGCCACACCCTTTGAGCAAATCCGCATGACACAAAAATGTGATCACATGTCTCCAAGGACTGCTGTGAGTAGCTGAAAAAAACAAACCAAACAAAAGTGAGCAGGTTGCAAACGGGTCAGATAATTGCGGGTCATCGCAAAAACTATGATTTATCATTTAAAAACTACAACTATTAATATAAATTATTATATTAAAAGCTAATAAAAAAAGCATATGCAAATTAACATAGGCTTTTTGAATTGCAAACACGTAGTTGCAGAGGGCAAAATTGTTTTCTGTGCTCCATAGTAAAATACAAGAACCAAGTATACCATGTACACATATATACATAGAGATTATTTAACACATAAGTGATTAGATGCAGTATAATATGCATAACAATCATTTGACTAAAAGCAGGTCAAGTAAAACCTTTTTAAAATACACTTAAAACTAAACAGAATACCTTAATGGAAATGGTGAATTATTGCATTGATGAAGTTGTTGTGCAAGAACCACCTAAAATGAACAACCAATGTAAGTTTAGTAAACAAATATGCCAAAACAGCCCAAACCGCGCATCTTAATTGCTACCAAACTTTCCCAAAGCCGCAACTTAATTGCTGTAAAAAACAGTAAAAAAAAAAACACAGCCTAATTGCTGAAAAATTTGCCCAAATGCGCACCCCTATTGCTGATAAAACAGATCTGAGCGATCAGCTTTGTTGCTGCGAAAACAGACCTCAACATGCAACTTTATTGTTGCCAAAGAAGTCATTAAACGTGCAACTTTTATGTCCATTATAACAGTGGTGAAGCCCAACCTTTGAATCAAAAAGTTGCTTGTTTTCAATGCACCTAAGCGCTTAAGCGAATAGGCGCCTAAACGAAAAAAACGCCTAAGCGTAACAGATTTAATCAGTAAGCACCAAACTATTAGATTTCCTAGGCTCGGTAAGCTGCTTGTTTTCTAAATATAACCGATGCACTTGGTAAAGCGAATAGGCGTCTAAACGAATATAACGCCTAAGCGCCTAGGTGAAAGGTGCCTAAACGCCTATTCGCGAGCTAACACATTTAATCAGTAAGCACCAAACTATTAGACTTCCTAGGCTCGGTAAGCTGCTTGTTTTCTAAATACAATTGGTACATTTGGTAATAACTATTGCCATATTTTGGTGGCTTATATAAGTTATTTAAAGTTTAGTATTCGCTAATTTATTTCCCACAACAATTGACACTAGGACCAAAAAAAGCACAAATTTAGATAATAAAAAATAGATAAGTACAGCATACCATTCAAATAGATGTTGGCGTCTAGGTGCCTACGCGCTTAAGCGAATAGGCGTTTAGGCATCTAGGCATTTAGTTCGCCTACGCGCCTATTCGCCTAGGCGCATAGGCGCTTAATCGCGGGCGTCTAAATGAATAAAACGCCTAAGCGTAACAGAAAAGCCAGATGTTTGATTACATAATTGCCTCACATATCACATGTTAAATCAATAGTTATATTACATTTGCATAGTTTCTTTATTGATCAGCTATATAATCTATATACATTGTATAAAAACTTAGCATATCAACTAACAAAATGTCAAATGCATATCTCCTTATCCCCTCCCATTGTTACCATGCTTACTTTTAAAGTAATTAAGCAGTGACTGAGCCTGCAACACAATCAAGAAACCAAAATTACACATTTAGCCACAGGTCATAATCATAAATTTACCAATCTACCCACCTTTTCCTTGGCTCTTGGGGTGCCAGACTGTGCCAAGGCAACCAATGGTGGGACCGCACCTTCCTGAAGGAGAAGTTTACAGAACTTATTGTTATCGGTACACAGCTGCAAAAGGGCTACAACAGCAATCTCCTTCCCTCTAGCTGAACCCAACTCAACAACTTCAACCAGAACCGGTATCCCACCCTCTTGCCCAATAGCAGCTCGCCCCTTGGGTATCGTTGCGAGATTCGACAAACAGCAACCGCCTTGTCACCATCCCAGCTGCTGGCTCCATTAATTCTACAAGGTACTTAACCGCGCCTGCCTGGACAATGCACGCTTTGTTTTCATGATATATTTACAGGTTGAATAAAGTTGTGGCTGCATCCTTTACAGTTAGGTCTTAGCGATGATCATGCTTACATTACGATGATCATGAATTCATGATCGTGACCGTCAATCTCTTTTGATGTGTATGTTTGTGGGTAAAAAGGTAAATTTCCATACATTCTGTTACAAACGTAAGTCAAACTCACCAAAAAGTCAAAAACAACACACAGGTACAACTTCTAAGGCATGATGTACAACTAAATGACGCGTGATTCAAACACACGATATATGAGCAATCAATCAATTAAAAATTACACCGGATTTATAATTTATTTCAACCACCATTCCAATATCCAAACTCTATGAATGTATATATAAAAAAGTATATGATTTTCATCAAACTAACAATAATAATTTAATTACTTCACATAAACTCTTCAATAAATAAAATAATAATAATAATAATAATAATAATAATAATAATAATAAGCAAACAACCAAACGCCACGCGCTCAACGACGGCAGCGCGGGATGGCACTGCACCCACGAGAATAACGATTAGCCTGACCTCCAGACCTACAGTTGTAGTACGAAGCGCCACGTCGCGAACACGGAACATTATTCTTGCTCAGCGCATAGCTGATGTAGCGCCGGTTACTTGGTAAAATACGCCTGTTGGTTTCACTGTCCGTTGCTAGCTCCTTGTTGGGAGGCGAAGGTGGTAGTGACAGCCGGTGGTATAGAGTTGCAGTTAGATGGGACTTGAGAGTGAAAATGGGTTTGGTGGTTTCGTGAAAGAAGAGAGAAAAGGAAGTGTATGGGGTTGTAGCAAGAGTACGTGTCACAGTGGGAAAGAATTACAATAACACGTGGCCAAAAAAGGTTAAAAAAACAAAAAAAAACGAACAAAATCCGTCCTAGGCGGGAATCAAACCTGAACGGCAAACCTGTCAAACCCCCAAATAAACCAGCTGAACCACATAATTGTTTGTTATATTTACCAAACAGATTAGTATATAAAACCTTTTCAAAACTCAAAAAATACTATTCATCAACATTGATAAATTAACATATAGGATAATTAACTTTAACCCGTATAATTAACTCTAAAATTAAATATGAAAAAAAAAAAAAAAAAACTAGAGATGGAAGGGGCTGTTTGGTTGATTGCGTACTAAATTATTAAGAGGTCTGAATGTTTAAGAGGCTTTGAATAATTAAGTGATGAATGGTTAAGCCATGCACCAAGTCTGAATAATTCAGCTCTTAACCATTCTATTATAAGCCTTTTTAGGTTGAAACAAACAGTCTGAATGTTGAACCATTCAGAGCTGAATGGTTCAGAGTCTCATTAAGAAGCTACCAAAGAGGCCCTTATATTCATTATTTAACCAAGTATATTTATACGTTCAATTAGGGTGTATATTTAGGATTGTGACATATACCTGTATTGTGGTACATCACACGAGCAATAGTAAAAATAATAAAAAGTCGTTGCATGTTTAAAATTTTATGATTGACAAAAAACGTATTATCAAAATTTCCTTCTTCCCTTCAGATCCAGCTTCAAGATGATCTAATCAGAAGTTTCATTTCTCAATAAAGCTACTGGTAGTCTTGAGGACGAAATCCTCCAGTGATAACTAGTAGGGTGAGAAAAAACTGATTAACCAAACAAAACCCTTAAGGGTGTTGCTATTTACACCCATTCTACTACACCCTACTCTTTAACTATCCCTCATTACATACAAAACATTAATTAACTAAGGGGAAAGGGATTAAAGAAACCTTTCAAAATGAGAAAACCCCCACAAACCCAATGAGTGGTTCACATTGATCCACATACTCCATAAAGTTTAATGTTTTTTTATTAAGAAAAGGTTATTTTGGTAATTTATCATAACCCACCACATATATAAACCTTTCTTTCTCTCTCCCATTTCAAATTTTCATCTTCCCTCCTTCTTACCCTCTCCCCTCATCCTCTCATTCTCTGTATTTTTTTTTAAGCTTGAACCACCAAGAACCACCAACACCATCATCTTCATCTCTAACCTCCATCATCGTCATCTCCAACCTGCAACAATATCATCGTCACGTCATCAGCATCATTGTACAACGAACCTCCATCATCGTCATCGTCATCGGAGAAGCCCACCGGAGAAGACGACCGGAGAAGACAACCGGAGAGACGACCAGGTTTTTTTATGTGGCTGAATCTTATTTTCATCTTTGTATCTCGTTCCATGTTGTTTTTATGTTTGATTTTTTTTTACTAAGTTGTAATCAAAATCTATGTTCAAATAATACTAGTCTCCATAAACCCACTTGTTCCCTTTTCTTTTCCCCAACTGATCTCTATATTTTTTTGTTTGTTTAATCACTTCTGTTTTTGATACAAACACAAATGTGATTTTCTATTTTTTGAAAAATGCCCCCTGTTTGTTAATTTTTTTTTCTGATAAATTATAATAATCAAGTCTAGAGTTTTTATTAATCTTTTTTTGTAATTGAAACCATCAAAAAAGATTATTTTTTTTGGATGATTGATTATGGAAAACCACTAATATAATATAAAGTCATTTAGGTTTAGAACATAATAAAAACCATCAAAAATATATTATGGTTTCTGTGTTTAGTTAGACTGTTACGTGTGTAGCATATCTTTTTTTCAAAAATATATTATGGTTTCTGTGTTTTAGCATATCAAACTCTGTTCTCTGTTCACTGCAGATTAGACAAGTGTTGTCTGTGTTTTTCCTGTTACACATGTAATACTCGTGTGTTCTTGCACCATGCCTGTCTATTTTTTTTTCTTTTTATCATGTATGAGTTTTTTTATGTTACCTATGTCTTATTTACAGAAGAAATGCCCCCTGTTTGAAAAATGCCCCCTGTTTGTTAAATTCTTTTTCTGATATATTATAATAATCAAGTTTAGACTTTTGATGTGGCTGTTTTTGTAATTGAAACCATCGAAGACATATCTTTGTGTTTAGTTAGACTGTTACGTGTATAGCATATCTTTTTTTCAAAAATATATTATGGTTTCTGTGTTTTAGCATATCAAACTCTGTTCTCTGTTCACTCCAGATTAGATAAGTGTTGTCTGTGTTTTTCCTGTTACACATGTAATACTCGTGTGTTCTTGCACCATGCCTGTCTATTTTTTTTTCTTTTATCATGTATGAGTTTTTTTATGTTACCTATGTCTTATTTACAGGAAAAATGCCCCCTGTTTGAAAAATGCCCCCTGTTTGTTAAATTCTTTTTCTGATATATTATAATAATCAAGTTTAGACTTTTTATTAATCTTTTTTTGTAATTGAAACCATCGAAAAAGATTTTTTTTTTTGGATGATTGATTATGGAGTCATTTAGGTTTAAAACATAATAGTAAAATAATAGTAAATTTTCTGAGTGTAATCGAAGACATATCTTTGTATAATCTTTTTGTTTAGTTAGATTGTTACGTGTGTAGCATATCTTTTTTTCAAAAAGATATTATGGTTTCTGTGTTTTACCATATCAAACTCTGTTCTCTGTTCATTGCAGATTAGATAAGTGTTGTCTGTGTTTTCCTGTTACACATGTAATACTCGGGTGTTACGTGTGTAGCGTATCTGTTTTGTAGTCAAAGTTTGCCTTCTATACCAGCAAAAAATGGATGCTGGGTGCAGACTACAGCAGTTTGTATGTGTTTCCAGAAAAAACCCTGTTACACATGTAACAATCGTGTTTTTTCCACCTTTAGTTATAGATTATTTTTTTTTGTTTTTTTGCAGCATTAGTTTTTCTCTGTTACCTATATGTTTTTAATAGAGAGTAGTTTTTTTCCCCTGTTTCATATTTCCAATGTCAACACTTAATCTGCTATAACATATGTTACAGGTCCTGTTTTTTGTCAAAGCATGGATTCCAAGCCCAACACTCCACCTTGGGAGGTTTTTGAGGGCCGTGACCATCTCATCCCAATTGTACACGAGCCACCTTAAAATGAACCGGACATTGCAATTGTACCTGAACCACCCCCACCGGTTGATTTGGTCATCCCTCCTGTCGCAGCCGAACATGAACCCCCCCCCCCCCCCCCGTTGCCCCGGACATTCCGCCATTAGAACTTGTTATATCCGTAGTGCAGGCGGACGATGGGTTTGAAAGTGACGAAGATTTTGATTGGAATGCGGCCTTTGATTACGTCTTCCCCGAAGAATATCCGCCACCAGAAGACTATATGACACCGGAGGATGATGTGCATGATGTAAATCACACACCTGAATGGGCGGTTGGTTATGAATCAGACATAGGGGCTGAATATGAAGAACCATATGAACCTAAACTTAACAAACCCGTGCTGCCGTTCACGTATCCGGGAGGTGGGCGTATTAGGGCTGAATGGGAGGGTATAGGTTATACTGAGGAACAGTGGGCTTTTTATGCAAAGTATGGTTATCGGATGCCGTCAGCTACTGTTGGTTGCAGTGCGGGATGCCGGGGTTATTGCATGCATGGTGGGGTATGAATCTTTAATTGTATGTTTTGTTGTTGATACAGTTTCATTGTAATATATTTCTTGACTAGTATGTTTTAGGCGGATGAACAATATGATGTATCGCTTTTTTTAGTAGTATGTTTTCTGCAAGTTTTTTGTAATGTAATGCAATGTAGTACTAATTTCACATGAATCTTAAAAGTAGTGAATATCAAAAAATAACCATATGGACCTTTCGTTACGTATGCAACAACTCTGGTGCTGGTACAGTAAAACCAAAACAAACATGTTGTAATAAAAAAATTAACAGGTTAGGATTTTTCTAAATTAATATAAAACTATCGTGACGGATTTTACGTACGCAACACTGCGTATGTTACATATGTAACTCGGGCATCTGACAATTTATATAACAATGTGAAAAAAGTAAGAGAGAGATGATGTGATGGGGTGTCATATCAGCTTTTGTCAGTCTCTTTTTCAGAAAAACCAAATTACCCTATTACCCTTTCTTGTCCTTTATCACATATTTAATTAAATTAATATTATAGAAAAAATGGTGACCATAGATTAATGGATGGATGACTAGGATTTAGTTTGCAAGGTTTACTCATTTTGAAGGGTTTTTATTATAACCATCCCCAATTAACTAAACTACTCTATAATTATCTCAATAAATACAAAACTTTTTTTTGGAAGGTAAATACAAAACATTAATTATTTACAATCTTTTATTTATACTTTAACTATTATTTATACCCTTATTCATTTATTAGTTTTTAATTTTTTTAATAAATTAACCTTTTGTAAAGTAAGTTTATTTTAACTTTTATAGTTTTTTAAATTTTTTCTAGAGAAATCTTCAATGACAAAATAATTAAAAACGGAGAGATAGGATCGCCTTGCCGAATACCTTTACTACAAGTAAACTCGAAGGTAGGAGAACCGTTAACTAGAACCAAAGACGCGTCAAAAGATAACACACTGTATATCCAATTACACCACACTGGAGGGAACCTCATTTGACTCATAATAGAGATAAAAAAAAAACTCTCAGTTAACATTATCCTAGACTTTTTCGAAATCTAATTTGAACATAAATTATTCTTTCCCCCTACGCTTGTCACACCACGTCAATGGCGGAAACATGTGGCGCAGCGTTCGAAAGCATATCAAAGTCAAGATTAACACAAACTATATTTTATTAAAAAAGATCAATTTATTAGGATGTCGAAAATGAGTATCTCGTTACAATACTGCACACAAGGCATTACATAAAACAATGAACTTTAAGCTTCGATGTGCGGGTATTTCCGTTTATATTCCAACCCGATGGTAACAATAGATGAAACCCCGACCAGTATCCGACATCCCGAATTCCACAGCATTAGCCCATATCTATTCAGCACTTAGTTACCTGAAAGATATGTTTAAAAGGATGTCAATATATAAAAGAAAGGAAAAGTTTTTGATGAAGTGTTAAGCTTGTAATCTCTTATAGATCATATCATATCTTCCAAAATTTAACAAGATCCATTACTAGATTTTTACCTTATATAAAATGGATATGTGTGTACTAGAGGATTTGAATGATCTTTAGAGATTGCTAGAGGGTGTTTGGCCGTGTGATTTTAAATAAACAAAGAAAAGAGTTGAAATCTTTAAGGACATGCAATCTTTGTATAAAATCTAACTTGGATCCTAACTCCTTAAAACAAGGATTTCTAGTACTAAATGAATCTTGGTGGATTGTTATTTAGGGGTGTTTGGCCGTGGATCTTCAAGAGCAAAAGATGGATTTTTGAAATCTTTAAGTACTCAAAATCTTTTTATAATAATCCAACAAATCATTTCTATATCTTCCTATGATCTCTCTTGCATCCTCATAGATTATTAGTACAACAAAATAAGATTGTGAGTATGGATGGGTTAGGGCCGGTTCTTGGGTGGTTTTAGTGGGGTCCACAACACAAAATATTTGCTAAACAATATGTTAAACTTCACACTTTAACGTTCGGGTGTCGTTCGGATATTATTCGGATTTTAAACACGTGTTATTCGGACATTAAAAGTGCCTTTAATAACCCTTAAACATAGCCAAGTTTAAGTGTTGATTGGTAAATTAGGCTCTTGTCGGGTGAAATTATGAGTTATACGCATACCGGGTGCGGTACACGCACTTTATTCGTTACCGGGAGATTTGTATGGAGAGTTTTCACTTATGGTTTTGGAGTTCCAAAACACATTATATTTTGTGAAAATACCCTTTATTTTACATCCTGGGTGTCCGGGATCCTTTTCGTTTATTTAATTTTTACCGGGTAATCACCAACGTCCGTACCGGACAAGTTTATTCGCACATGATCCTATCATGCTTCATCATTAACGTGTGCATTCCTATGCATCTTGTGGGAATTTGCTATTCTCTACGGCATCAGTTAAATTAATCCAATTAATTTAAACATGCACTTAAACCGTTAATTACATATACTAATTACGTACGGAAACATATCGATTTTTGCCGGATGTTACAACGCTTCGCCCATGACATAACTTCACTGATAATCATAGGGCCATCCAGAATATACCTCCCCGTTAAGAAAGCCGATTGTGTCTCATGAGTGACCGAGTCCATCACCGTCTTCAATCTATTAGCCAGAACCTTTGAGATCACCTTACTTACCACTCCTATAAACACTACTAGAAAAAAAAAACATTTTTCTTAACACGCAGTGCACGTCATGAAAGGGTGTTTATGACACACAAAAGAAAGTCGTTATAGGCATAGTCATAAAATTAATATGACATGCAGGCGCGTGTCATCTTTTAATGACATGCATTTATGACACACGTTTATGACACTTGTTTTTTACACTCATTTATGACACAAACTTATGACAATCATTTTGCGTGTCATGCTTTTTTGTACCTATTTTTTTTTTTTTTTTGCAAAATTACTAATTACCCTAAATTTATATTTATAATAACAAAATCAATGAATTTCATAATAAAATGCATATATATACCAAAAAAACCCATTGCACTATAATCTTTTGTCAAATTCTACCACAAATACTTAACGATTACAAAAATATCGTGTCAATACATTGGTCGAGTCCTAAAAATACGATTCACTTGAAAATGAAGGTTGCGACTTTCACTTGAAAACTGGAAAGAAAACAAAACGTGTAGAGAAAACCGAAACCTAAATAGACATCTTCAAATAACCACCACCATAATTCGAGCTTATGGTTCTTGAAGCAGTAGCCCTTCGAGCTGATAAAAATGTTTATTTGGGACCAATATCCTTAAGAGCACAGATCTGCTCTTCTCCCATTGCAGACATGACTGCCACAACAAGGTCCTTTCCTTTAGCAAAACCATCCTTAATCTGCACGGTTTAGGACAAGTGGACAACGATGCAGTTAATATGCGTTTAAAAAAAACACAACTTATTGTCCATGATCATCGTTGCAAACAAAATGATGGTATTAGTTCAGGTGGATAAGATTTTGCTTATATGAATCGTATATTTGCATATTTAACATATAATCAAACTCTCATAAACTGGACACTTTCCACAAACATGTGTAAGCAGAGTGTCATCGGTTGGCAGCTTTAGGTCATCCTTAGTACTACCACTCTCAGTCAACAATTTTTTTAATGAACCATATTTTATAAACCATGACAATTTTTATATCACACGCTTTTTAGTGTCATAAATAAGTGCGTGTCATAAAATGCGCGTCATGGTAGGCCTTTTTTCTAGTAGTGAAGGTTGATAGGACGATACTCTCCTAAACCCATAGGATCGTTAACCTTACCACTCCTATAAGACTCAACCCCCGGTTAAGTTTACCCGTCTCTTGAAACTGTTGAAAAATCTTCTTAAAATCCGCTTCAAACAATTTCTAACATTTTTTTCTAAACCGAAAATTGAAAATGAAGAGGTTGCTCCACCGTATCTTCAACAAATTTGTTCCATACTCTTTACCATTCTATACAAGATTACCTAAAACATAGTACTGCATCTTTGAGTGCAGTCCCAATTTAGAAAAATAAAATAAAGCATCGTATTACCAAACCAAGAATTAAAAGGTACACCCACAATTAAATTACTATGACTTTTTTATTTCTTCTTAATCACAACAAAGATTATATTTTTAGGTTGATTAAGGTATAATAGCTTATGGCTTTTCACAGTAAAGGATGGTTTTTTTTTTAATGATTTTCACAGTAAACAAAAGTTGTAATAAGAATTCTAAGATCTTGTGATTTACACTAGACAAATTTATCGAGCATTAAATTCAGAAATTGAAAAAGTTACATGTAACAAATTTCTAAGATTGTTGTGACACATGTAGACGAATACCTTTTCAAAGGAAGCAAATACTAAGATTTGAAACAAAATACCTGTTGTATGTATACAATTTTTTTAAACAAAAAAATAAAGTTTTTAGAGAGGTGAAATTTGACAAGTTTTAAACCATATTTTTAGAAGAGGAGTATGAAAAGTAAAAAATAGGGTGCATTTAGCCTACCACGTTCTTTTTTCATACAATTGTCAGTAATTTTAAAATAAATAGATAAAGATTCATTAGCAATTTAAATACCTAATATTAAAGATTGTCCTTTAGTTATACATAAAATTGCATCCTATGTCCTTTTTTCGAATTTTTGACTCCTTATGTCCTTTGTTTTATACACTTGTTACACCCTATGTCCTTTATACGAAACCCAGTTAAAAAACTCTGTTAAGTTTGTCACGTGCCCCTCACGTGAGGGGCAAACCTGTCTTTTCACCTTCATCCTCTTCTCCCCTGCAAGTTTATAATAATAATAATAATAATAATAATAATAGAAGAAGAAGAAGATCTTTGGTACCTGCAAAACTGGTGATACCACCTCATACTCTTCACCAACCTCAACATTTGTCAAACCCACAAGTCTTGGTTCGACCCGGACCAAAGCAGGCTCGGGCTCACCATCTGACCACCATCCTCACCATCACCGGACCACCTCAAAAACCTATCAGAAAACCCACCTTCACCATCGAACCTCCTCCCCCCTCCTCCCCCTGTCACCATCATCGGACCACCATCACCACAATCCTCCTCGTGTCACCTTCATCGGACCACCACCATCACCCACCACCATTCCGTCTGTTTTTTTAGCTAGAGAGAGAGAGACAGAGAACCGGGTGTGTGCAAAACCCACCACCTTTCTGCAAAACCCACCACCACTACCTACGTCCTACCCTCTGCAAAACCCACCACCACCTACGTCCTACCCTCTGCAAAACCCACCACCACCGTGAACCACCATCGTCCTCCCCCTCTGTTCTTCAGATCTGAAACACAATCAGATTCAGATCCACCCCCTCGTCGAACCACCACCATCACTGGACCCCCTCCGAACCTCTGCAAACCCCTGTCTTCATCATCACCACCGTCCTCACCCCTCAAAATATATGGTTTCTGTGTGGTTTTAGAGAGAGAGTGTGAGAGGGTCGGTTAGAGTGAGAGAGAGAGAGAGAGAATGAGAGAGAGCTGTGTGATAGAGAGAGAGGAGAGAGAGAGTTATGATTATTATTATTATTATTATTACACAAATAGTCCTTTAATGAGGGTGAATTGACAGATTTGCCCCTCACGTGAGGGGCACGTGAGCTACTTAACCGATTTTTCTAACTTGGTTTGGCTTAAAGGACATAGGATGTAACAACTGTATAAAACAAAGGACATAAGGAGTCAAAAATTCGAAAAAATGACATAGGATGCAATTTTAGGTATAACTAAAGGACAATCTGTGTAATTTTCTCTAATATTAATAATTAAATTTAGAGTGTAATTAAGGAGACTAATGTAGATTCTATTTCTAGTCAAACTTGATTAAGTGGAGGTGAATTCTTATTGGTTTGTTATATTCAAACCTATTTAATACTATAGAGTGGGTGTAAATGGAAAATAGGTATGATGTATTTTGAATAACCCCATTAAAAATACAGATATAAAACGGAAAACCAAACACATATGTAAAACGCTCATGGGTAGCCAAACGCTCCTCATGGGTAGCTGCCGGAACCCTATCCCGGAGAAGCTATACGGACAGATCACAAAGTTTTTCATCTACAATCTACCAGACAAGTGCAGCGGTAAAGATTTAGCGGAGTACACAAGGTCGTTGGGGGAGATTATTGATCTCTATATTGCCAGGAAAAGAGACAGGAATGGGAATCGCTTTGGGTTTATATCGTTTCTTGATATCAAAGACGTGGAGGAGATGACTAGGAAACTTTCTAGCGTAAGGATGGGCGAGTTTGTCTTGAAAGCGAATGTGGCAAGGTTCGTTTATGAAGATGGTGAGATTGGATCTAAACATCAGGGTAATCAGAAACCGTTTCAAAGAGAGAGACAAGGTGCCGAGAAGGATGAGGAACATAAGGGTGGGGGTAAGTCTTTTACCACCTTTACTCAAGGAGGGAGATCTTTTCATGGTATGCTTACTGGAAAAACTAAAGAAGATCACTATGAAAAGGTGGTTTATGTTGAAGATGAACTTATGGCGTTTAATAATCTTAAGGGACGTGCACTTATTATGAGAATGTTAGATTTGGATGCCCTTAAGAGGATTAACTTAATTTTGCAAGAGATGGGTGCAAGTGAATACAAGGTACAATATTTGGGAGGTTTGTCGGTGTTGGTCACGTTCAATAGTAGAGTTGATGCTGAGAAGACACTGCACGACGCGAAAGAAGTTCTGGGCAGATTTGCGGGAATCGGGTTTTGGGAGGGTCAATCTCTCGCTTTCGAAAGGCTCGCTTGGTTAAAGATAAAAGGAATACCGCTTCAACTAATGCTTACATCGGTGATAGAAAAAGTGGGACATATGTTTGGAAGAATTATACATAAGCCTCCCAGGTCAGAAGATGATGGGGACTTATCGTATGATTATATCGGAGTCTTGGTGGGAGAAGTGAGAAAGATCGCAAAGGAGATCATTCTTTCATGGAGAGGGCGAAAGTTCAGGGTTTGGGTGGAGGAGGAGGTGGGAGACTGGGTCCCGGAGTTCTTGAAGCCTGAAACTGATAGTGCACAGGAAGATGAATCAGGTTCGGAAATGGAAGAAGGTAATTCGGCAAAGGAGTACAATGAGGAAGGTGGTTCTCATGATGGTCAGCAGCAGGATGTTGATGGTGATGCTACGGTGGCCGAAGTTTGTGCCGGTGCAAAGACGGTGACTTTTAATGAGGAGGCGGTTTTTGAGGAAACATTTAATGATGTTTCCTTGAAAGAGGCACATGATTTAGTCAATGATTGTAATGATGATTTTGTTCCAGGAGGAAAGTTTGACTTTGACATGAATTTAAATAAGGATGCTGATGTTGAGGATATCTTTTCAAAAGTAAATAAACGGAAAAAAAAGCAAGGTGGTAATGTAGTAATGGGCCAGATGATTGGGGAGTATTCAAGCAGCCTGGAGAAATCTAAAATTATTAAAAGGCCCAAAGGTAGAGAGGTCGGCCCAGTGGACGATGAGGAGCAAATTTCGGTGGACCCAAATGTTTAGGGCCGAGTGAAATTTTGAAGGAAGTTGAAGGGCATGAAGGTCATTCTACATTGGAACAAAATGGTCCGGATTTTACAACACCCGTGCAGACGAATTTGAACCCCAATAAACAAGATAACTCACAGGAAAGTAGAACGATGAATGATGAATTCAAAGACACAGAGAAAGAGATTGATGCTACAATTTGGGTGGCACAAAGGTTGGGGGCAGATTTGCAAGATCACAGGTCTTTGATTAAGGAGTCCATACAAGGAGAAGGGGTACAGGTAGGTTTTAAATGAATTCTTTGTCTATTAATATTTGAGGGATGAGAAAAGGGGTAAAGCTTTGTGGTGTCGTACGTTGCGCAAGAGGTATGGAATTGAGTTTTTGGCCTTACAAGAAACGAAGGTGGTTGGGGTTGGTTTACGTGAGGTTAGTTCTTTTTGGGGAGATGGGGGATTGGAGTTTGATACTGTAGATGCTTCTGGCCTTTCGGGGGGTCTTGTTAACGTTTGGAACCCGAAGGTATTTCAGAAAGTCTCTATGGTCCTTAACAGGAATTTCTTGGTTACGACAGGGGTATTAGTGGCGGATGGGTCGGTTCTAAATTTGATAAATGTGTATGCCCCGCAGAGATCAGGGGCGAAAAGATGTTTGTGGTCTGAGTTGAGTCGTTTTATCAGGGCATGTAATGGTATGGTTGTATTGATGGGGGACTTTAACGCCGTACGGTTTCCGGAAGAACGACGCAACTCGGTTTTTAATCATGGGGAGGCTGGTGATTTTAATAATTTTATTGATGATTTGGGGCTTAATGAATACTTTATGAGGGGATACAAGTATACATTCCTGACTGGCAATGGAAATTCTCATAAGATGAGCAAGATTGATAGGTATTTGGTGTGTCAAGATTTCTTCACTAAATGGCCTAATGCATGTGTGCGAGCTTTTGAACAGGGAGTTGTCGGATCACTGCCCTATTTTATTGACTGTGTCAGATAACAATTTTGGTCCGAAACCATTTAGGTGGTTTAATTCTTGGTTGTATAGAAAGGATTGTGAAGAGGTTGTTAAAAATACTTTGGCCGAGTTTGAGTTTCAAGGACCACCGGATGAATGTTTAACAGCGAAATTCAAATGTCTCAGGCAGGTCCTAAAAGAATGGTGGAAAGGTATATTGAAAATAGAAGGCGAGGAGATGAGTATCTTAAAAGAAGACATGGAGAGATTAGAAAAGGTGATGGAATAGAGGGATTTGGAGGAGGTGTGGGTTTGGGAAGAATGTAAAAAGGGGATTGATTATTTTAATTTGTGCAATACAAGAGATTTAAAGCAAAAATCGAGAGTGCGATGGGCTATTGATGGGGATGAAAACTCCGCTTTTTTCCATAGGGTGGTAAATGGCAGAAAGGCGGCAAATAATATTCCGGGTTTGATGATCGAAGGGGATTGGGTGAGCAAGCCGTCTATCGTGAAGCATCAGGTTTTGAAGCATTTTCGGCGGCATTTTTCGGAGAACATAAAAATTAGACCAGAGATTCACTGTAGTAATATAAAAATATTAGAGGAGAATCGCTGCAATGAGCTGATTGTTTTATTCACTAGAGAAGAGATTAAGGAGGCGGTGTTTGATTGTGGGTCGGATCGTGCTCCAGGTCCGGATGGTTTCAACTTCAGGTTTGTCAAGCATTTTTGGAATTACTTGGAGGAGGATTTTGTTAAATTGTTTGAGAGATTTCATGAGTTTGGTGTGATTAGTAGAGGCTGTAGTTCTTCTTTTATCACATTGATTCCAAAGTCTAAGACTCCGGTTGGCCTAAAAGACTATCGACCGATTAATTTGATTGGTATTGTGAGCAAAATTATTTCGAAAGTTTTGGCTATTCGAATTAGAAAGGTATTGGGATCGGTCATATCTAATACTCAATCGGCTTTTCTAAGTGGGCGTTATATTCTAGACGGTCCTTTAGTGATCAACGAAACGATTGGGTGGCTGAAAAAGAAGAATCGAAGAGCGTTATTAATGAAGTTGGATTTTGAAAAAGCATATGATAATGTTAATTGGGGATTCTTGGTTTCGACTCTTCGCCAAATGGGATTTCCGGATAAATGGTGTATGTGGGTAGAGGGTATTCTAGCTTCGGTTCGCTCGGCGATGTTGGTGAATGGATCTCCCACGTTTGAGTTCCAATGCCAAAAGTGTAACACCCCAACCGATGGCGGAATCATCGAGGTGCCACGTAGTGACGATTGTTCAAAAGCTCATGGTACTAAAATGTAAATATTATTGAATAATCAAAATTGTCTTACATGGAAATGGAAAATACATTGTCTAAATGAAATGTAAATATTGAAATAACTGAATTGAAATAAAGCACTAAATGTCTCTTGCTAAAGCACTAGATCAAACTGCACCTGAAACATGTACAAAAATAGGTTTGGTCAACATATGAAATGTTGGTGAGCATTCCTAGATTTGATATATATAGTAGGTTAAAAAGTTATACAATTCAAGTGCAAGCTACAGTGCAAATATGTAAACCATGTATTATACAAATGAGCGAAATCAACCCTGTGACTGTATGATGTACTGTATGAACTGTAGTGTACTTATCCAACAAGTGGATAATAACTTAACAATGGCCACGGATTCTCCGATGAAAAAGGGGGAGAATCAACCTAGGCGGGTTGTCAATCCAAATAGCGCTATCCAATGTTAAGGTCGGCTTGTACCATGTTAATGATTTCACTAAGTACAAATGTAATCCACATGTAATGTCTAAGCATAAAGCACGTTGTAAGCAATGCACATAGTACTAGAATTGTATTGTAAAAATGTAAACTTGTATTTGAAAATGTAATAGTGTACATGTAACACCCCAAAAATGTATAAAAGCAAAAAGGGGATAGGAAATACTCACAGTTCACGTAATAACTTGAAATTGGACTTGGACAACGAAATATGAATTGAGATTACTCCCAAATGATCAACCTAAAGTATTTGATAATGTGTAAGGGAAATGACTCTAAGATATATGTATTTCTAGGGCTTCGAATTGGGGATAATTACTCGTTTGATTAATATTAAAAATATTCGCCAATTGAGAGAAATTTAGTAAATAAATAACCAAAAATCTTTTTATGAAATTTAAATCTAAGATGGTCACAATAATATGTTTAAAGTATAAAAATAATTTTTATAAAATTATTTTCTTTAACATAGAATATTAATTCTATTTATAACAAATTGTCAAAAGTTAACTTTAATATTTAAAAATATTAAAATTAAAGAATTATAAGTTTAAAATTCATATTTCTGTTCTAAATGATCAGAAATAATTTGTATAAAATTTTGGTGCAAAAATATTAAAAATTGGATTTATTATGATTTAATTATGATTAAAACTAACAAAAATTGATTAAAAATATAAAATAAATGATTTTTCTGAAATAAAAATCATTTCAGAAAAGTTTATCATTGTACAAACTCAGGATAATTTTTGTGGAAATTAATAAGATCGTTTTGATATTTTTATAAAATTTTATAATTTTAACTGAATAAACTTGTAATGTTTATAATATATATTAAATACATTATTTTTGAAAAACTAAAAATTGGATGATGAACTTTATCACTTGAAGATCATATAATAAATTTTGTAGAATTTATAAAATAGTTTTAGTATTTTAAAACGATTTTAAAAGAAAATGGAGATAATATAAGTATAAGGAATAATAAAAATAAATGTTTGTTTAAGGTGGGATTCGAACCCTGGCCCATGGCCGGTTCAACCCTTTCTTCACACGCGTGCATACCAGCTGAGCTACCTCAGTTGGTTGTATTTTCCTCTTTTCAAAATAAATAAATACGCTATCAGACTCAAGTGTTCTTCCCCAATTCTTAACCAATTCGTGCCCTAATTTCCAATCACCACAATTGGTGATCATTAGCCCTTGAATCTTTGGGGCTAATGATCACAAGGTGCCGAAGATTATAACCCACAAAAAAAAAGACTTACAAACAGCTTGTAATCGGGTCTGCGAGCACGAACAAGAAAACGCAAAGAAAACGATTAAAATGCTTCAATAATAAGTTGTTTACAGAAATTGGAGATGGATAAGAGTTATTTGGCGATTAAGAATGGTGTAGGGAGGTTCAATTTATAGGGTAAAGGTTGGATTGATGGATTGGAAAGGTTGACTAAGCTTTAATAGTAAACGCGTGATTAGCCTTGATTGAACGAATGTTATAACGTTGATTGATGTAATGGACGCGTATAATAGGTCAACGGTAGTTAATTGGGTTCCTAATCATCCAAAATTAAGTAGTTTGAATGGTCAAAGAAGGAGCTTTCTTGCCATATCTGCTACTGCACATCGACAGGGAAAAGGAAGAGCAAGGCGTTGGGGTTTTAAGGGTTTAAATAAAATCAAGATTAGGATTTAATCAAAAATCAAGTGTAGCCCAATTGGTTTAGGTGGTTGTGGCGCGTGGATGCTGAGCGAGCCATCCTGGTTCGAATCCGGGCAGCAGCTCAATTTTTTTGTTTCTTTTCTGTTCACGTCGCACAGCAACTGCACAAGGAAGAAAGGGAACAGCAATATAGAAGGGGGGTAAATATAATTAGGTTTGAGATAAATGCAAGTATGAGCTATAGCTCAAGTGGTTCAGCGCGTGGTGTGCACCGGGGCTGCTCGGGTTCGATTCCCGGCTGCAGCAAGGTTTTCTCTTTTTTTTTTAAAACAGATAGGAGGAGCAGGCTTTGTGGCTGACTTGGGCCTGCTGTTGGGCCGGTTCTGTTTCTGGGCCGAACTTTATGTGGGCTTCAGGAAAGCAAATGAAGGTTATGGTTGGGTTGGGTTTAGAGGTTTAAAAAAAATATGATTATTATTATTATTATCATTATTATTATTATTATTATGTATAATATATATATATATATATATAATGAAAAAGTGACGGATGTCACAGCATCCCCTACTTTTAGAAACTTCGTCCCGAAGTTATTAGAAACATAGGGTTATGGATGCTTGGGTAAAAAAAAAAAAAAAAAAAAATTAAGATAACTGTGGTTTGGAAAGTTCGAATGATTTGGATATGGGGTTTGATAGCTGTGAGTTAAGGATTTGGATTAGGTTCGTCTCGAATAATAAGAAGAATAAGAATCTAGTAATTCACTAAGTTTCAAGTTTTAGGAATCCTATGATAAATGTACGAGTTGACTGACTATAGAAACACTAAATGAACTATAAAGTAAACAGAGCTTGTTCCTGGTCCGACTTCCAGTCTCACTTTCAATGCATCATTAGTGTTTGTATACAGGGTGTACCGCAGCTAACCCACCACACCTTTGATACCTTGAAAACGTACTGGACGCCTTTCCAAAAACTCTAATAGAATTTCACACTACCCTAATGTACCTGTAAATTCATGATTACGTTCCGGACCGGAATCATCAATTTACCTTACATTAGGGTTTTATGTCCTTCTATGATCCCACCGATTGTTGAGCAGGTTCGATAGCCTCCACCAGCCGTGGAGTAGGTTGTAGGGCCTCTCCCGACTGTTTGAAAAGGCATCGCGACCTCTACCAATCGTTGAGTATGTTCTATAGCCTCTACCAGTCGTGGAGCAGGTTGTAGGGCCTCTCTCGACTGTTGAAAAAGGCATGATGACCTCTATTAAGTGCAGCAATTATTATTCACATAGATTGCAAATTGATAGCATGTTTATGCAAGCAAGTTTGTAAGTACTACAACCATTAAGTGTGAGTGTTATCATGAATAATTAAATGTTTACGAGTATTATGAAAAAAAAAAAAAATTAGATGTTCAATGTGTAGTCAAATTAAGGGAAAAATCTAGTTTCATGTAATAACCAATGATGTTTTCTTAGAAAAGCATCTGTAAGATCAAGTATCAAGTCCAAACGTTTCAAATAAATGTAAGGTAGAGTCTTGTATGATAAACATAATCAATATGATAAATTCCCAAATCTGTGTTAGTACACAATAGTATGCAAGGAAATTTCTAGATGTTGTATGCTAATGAGTATGACATAATTGGGTACAAAATGATAATAAGATCAAGAAAATGAAAACACTAGTATCATGAATAATTAAATGTCCAGTGAATAGTCAAATTAAGGGGAAATCAAGTTTCACAAACAATGATGTTTTGGAAAAAAAAAATCCTGTAGAATCAAGTATCAGGTTCTTAGTAGTTTGATTATCATGGGTAACTAGCTCATGTGTGAGAAGGTGAAGAATATGAATTTAGTTCTTGAGAGGATGATGAAAAATTTTGAAGCAGAATCAAGGTTGTGAGAGATGGTGAATGTGAAGATAGTTGATAAAGAGTTTATTTTATAGTAAGGAGATTATATAGTAGTGTAAATTTTGGGGTTTGGATCAAAGGTTATAATCAAGTGTATAAGAAAACATGATTGTGGTGTATGCCAAATATTGAAAAAAATTTGAACAAGTTGAAAATGGGTGAGTGTTGATGGAGAATCTAGAGACTAGATATTATTCCAAAAAATAAATATTTTCAAAATTTGGTTTTGTACATAAGGCAAAAGTTGTTAAATAGTACAAGCTAAGTAGGCTTTGTAATAGTTTAAAACATTATATAGAAAATCGTTTGTTACGTCAATCAATTGAATTTAAGTTCGAGGAAAATATGTACTTTGTAAAGTTACTAGGTAATACAACTAGTTTTAGAAATCTTTAGTTCGTGCTAAAGTATGAGGTTATAGTTTTTAAAATAAATAACATGTGGAGAAAAGAAATAATATGATTTGGGTAGGGTGTTGAATATTTAAAAAGTGGCTAAGAGGGTAAGGTGAAGTGTGATTGTGAAATCCATAGATGGTTATGAAAGTATGAACTTGTAAGCAATATATGAAAATCGTAAAATACAAAATATTGTATATGAACCGAGAGAGTATTATTGAAAAAGCTTGCATGAAATGCTTGGAGTGCCCTTGTCTAGCTGTAAAGCCCAACAAGAACGTTGACTTTTCAAAGAAATTGAGCCCAACGGTGATCAAAGAAGACATGCTTTAGCCTATAAGTGGACACTCACTCCAGGAATCCCCAGGTAAGCATAACAGGTCCGTAAATGGATTTATGCGCTATGCTTGCCTATGCCAGAAAACCCAGTGTACAGGCGTCCACCCTTCCAGATTGCACGTGTCCTTATCACACTCATTAAAGTTCAACAACTTTGAAGGAGCAAAAGTAAAAGTGGGCATTATGCCTAAGAGTGTCTTCATGAAAGGTACTGTCCCTGTTCCATGATGATGTAGACTTTCCACTTTCTGTAGGACTCCATCTCTATGCACCATGATGAAAGATAAGAAGAATAGAGAGAGAAGAAGGGAAAGATAGAAGGAGGAAAGTAGGGAGAAATGAGGTAATTCAGGAAATATTATGCATGCAAGTTGTAGTTCGGTTATAGTCTAGGTCTTTTTATCTAATAACCTAGTTCCCTATAACCATGGCTCTGATACCAATCTGTAACACCCCAACCGATGGCGGAATCATCGAGGTGCCACGTAGTGACGATTGTTCAAAAGCTCATGGTACTAAAATGTAAATATTATTGAATAATCAAAATTGTCTTACATGGAAATGGAAAATACATTGTCTAAATGAAATGTAAATATTGAAATAACTGAATTGAAATAAAGCACTAAATGTCTCTTGCTAAAGCACTAGATCAAACTGCACCTGAAACATGTACAAAAATAGGTTTGGTCAACATATGAAATGTTGGTGAGCATTCCTAGATTTGATATATATAGTAGGTTAAAAAGTTATACAATTCAAGTGCAAGCTACAGTGCAAATATGTAAACCATGTATTATACAAATGAGCGAAATCAACCCTGTGACTGTATGATGTACTGTATGAACTGTAGTGTACTTATCCAACAAGTGGATAATAACTTAACAATGGCCACGGATTCTCCGATGAAAAAGGGGGAGAATCAACCTAGGCGGGTTGTCAATCCAAATAGCGCTATCCAATGTTAAGGTCGGCTTGTACCATGTTAATGATTTCACTAAGTACAAATGTAATCCACATGTAATGTCTAAGCATAAAGCACGTTGTAAGCAATGCACATAGTACTAGAATTGTATTGTAAAAATGTAAACTTGTATTTGAAAATGTAATAGTGTACATGTAACACCCCAAAAATGTATAAAAGCAAAAAGGGGATAGGAAATACTCACAGTTCACGTAATAACTTGAAATTGGACTTGGACAACGAAATATGAATTGAGATTACTCCCAAATGATCAACCTAAAGTATTTGATAATGTGTAAGGGAAATGACTCTAAGATATATGTATTTCTAGGGCTTCGAATTGGGGATAATTACTCGTTTGATTAATATTAAAAATATTCGCCAATTGAGAGAAATTTAGTAAATAAATAACCAAAAATCTTTTTATGAAATTTAAATCTAAGATGGTCACAATAATATGTTTAAAGTATAAAAATAATTTTTATAAAATTATTTTCTTTAACATAGAATATTAATTCTATTTATAACAAATTGTCAAAAGTTAACTTTAATATTTAAAAATATTAAAATTAAAGAATTATAAGTTTAAAATTCATATTTCTGTTCTAAATGATCAGAAATAATTTGTATAAAATTTTGGTGCAAAAATATTAAAAATTGGATTTATTATGATTTAATTATGATTAAAACTAACAAAAATTGATTAAAAATATAAAATAAATGATTTTTCTGAAATAAAAATCATTTCAGAAAAGTTTATCATTGTACAAACTCAGGATAATTTTTGTGGAAATTAATAAGATCGTTTTGATATTTTTATAAAATTTTATAATTTTAATTGAATAAACTTGTAATGTTTATAATATATATTAAATACATTATTTTTGAAAAACTAAAAATTGGATGA
Source organism: Ambrosia x helenae (assembly GCA_030844895.1). Taxonomy (NCBI): domain Eukaryota; kingdom Viridiplantae; phylum Streptophyta; class Magnoliopsida; order Asterales; family Asteraceae; genus Ambrosia; species Ambrosia x helenae. The sequence goes on from CM061223.1 coordinate 79,629,467, forward strand.
TGAACTTTATCACTTGAAGATCATATAATAAATTTTGTAGAATTTATAAAATAGTTTTAGTATTTTAAAACGATTTTAAAAGAAAATGGAGATAATATAAGTATAAGGAATAATAAAAATAAATGTTTGTTTAAGGTGGGATTCGAACCCTGGCCCATGGCCGGTTCAACCCTTTCTTCACACGCGTGCATACCAGCTGAGCTACCTCAGTTGGTTGTATTTTCCTCTTTTCAAAATAAATAAATACGCTATCAGACTCAAGTGTTCTTCCCCAATTCTTAACCAATTCGTGCCCTAATTTCCAATCACCACAATTGGTGATCATTAGCCCTTGAATCTTTGGGGCTAATGATCACAAGGTGCCGAAGATTATAACCCACAAAAAAAAAGACTTACAAACAGCTTGTAATCGGGTCTGCGAGCACGAACAAGAAAACGCAAAGAAAACGATTAAAATGCTTCAATAATAAGTTGTTTACAGAAATTGGAGATGGATAAGAGTTATTTGGCGATTAAGAATGGTGTAGGGAGGTTCAATTTATAGGGTAAAGGTTGGATTGATGGATTGGAAAGGTTGACTAAGCTTTAATAGTAAACGCGTGATTAGCCTTGATTGAACGAATGTTATAACGTTGATTGATGTAATGGACGCGTATAATAGGTCAACGGTAGTTAATTGGGTTCCTAATCATCCAAAATTAAGTAGTTTGAATGGTCAAAGAAGGAGCTTTCTTGCCATATCTGCTACTGCACATCGACAGGGAAAAGGAAGAGCAAGGCGTTGGGGTTTTAAGGGTTTAAATAAAATCAAGATTAGGATTTAATCAAAAATCAAGTGTAGCCCAATTGGTTTAGGTGGTTGTGGCGCGTGGATGCTGAGCGAGCCATCCCTGGTTCGAATCCGGGCAGCAGCTCAATTTTTTTGTTTCTTTTCTGTTCACGTCGCACAGCAACTGCACAAGGAAGAAAGGGAACAGCAATATAGAAGGGGGGTAAATATAATTAGGTTTGAGATAAATGCAAGTATGAGCTATAGCTCAAGTGGTTCAGCGCGTGGTGTGCACCGGGGCTGCTCGGGTTCGATTCCCGGCTGCAGCAAGGTTTTCTCTTTTTTTTTTTTTAAAACAGATAGGAGGAGCAGGCTTTGTGGGCTGACTTGGGCCTGCTGTTGGGCCGGTTCTGTTTCTGGGCCGAACTTTATGTGGGCTTCAGGAAAGCAAATGAAGGTTATGGTTGGGTTGGGTTTAGAGGTTTAAAAAAAATATGATTATTATTATTATTATCATTATTATTATTATCATTATTATTATCATTATATATATATATATATATATATATATATATATATAATGAAAAAGTGACGGATGTCACAAAAAGGGGGTTCGACAAGGGGATCCATTATCTCCTTTTCTCTTCTTGTTGGTTATGGAGGTACTACATTGCATGATAGATAAAGCGGTAGAATTGGGGGAAATCAAAGGGATTCGGGTTGGAAGGGATGATACGATGTTATCCCACTTGTTTTATGCGGATGATGCCTTGCTTATTGGAGAATGGTCTAAAGAGAATCTGGAAGGTATAGCTAGAGTCCTTCGGGTTTTTCATATTTGCTCCGGGTTGAAAATAAATATTCATAAATCTTATTTGTTTGGGGTGGGAGTTGAAGATAATGAGGTGGAGTGTATGGCGTCTTATATGGGATGTAGGATTGGTTCACTACCTTTTGACTATTTGGGGATTCGGGTTGGGGCCAATATGAACCGGATTTGTCACTGGGATCCGGTGATTGATACGGTTAAAACGCGTTTGGCGTCTTGGAAGGCCAATACTTTATCTATGGGAGGAAGACTAATCCTTATTAAATCGGTTTTGACAAGCTTACCGATTTATTATTTATCCATTTATAAAGCGCCGGCGAGTGTGGTTCAATATTTGGAGCGATTAATGAGACACTTTCTATGGGCCGGGGTAAATGTTGATAGAAAGATGCATTGGGTTTCGTGGGAGGTCATTACGACTCCTAAGAAGAAAGGTGGGTGGGGTGTTTTGAGGTTAGCCGAGATGAATTTGGCTCTTCTTGCAAAATGGGCATGGAGATTTAAAGTAGAAGATAATTCGGTGTGGAGGCAAGTTATAGAAGGTATTCATGGTGGGAGAGGTTATTGGTGTTTTCTCCCGATTCGCAAATCGCTTCCGGGCTGCTGGAAGGCGATTGTAAATATTTTGGAGTCGTCTAAGGTGGCTGATCAATCGGTAAATCAATTGATTAGGGGTGTGCTTGGGGCCGGGGATAAAATACGATTTTGGTTGGATTATTGGCTGGGTGACTCGTTACTAAAAGATTGATGGCCAAATCTTTTTCGACTGGATCCTAATAAAGCTTGTCTGGTTCGGGATAGGATAAGGCAAAGCAATGGTGGTGCAGTGATGCAATCGGAATACTTTACAAATTATCTTCCGTAGAGGCAATATCAGAATTCCAAGATCTAGAGAGGCTTCTCACGGGACAAGAGCTGAATGGGCTTCCTGATAGATGGATGTGGGACAGAAATAACAATGATACTTTCTTGGTTAAAGGCGTTAGAAGGCTGATATGGAAGGGGATCACAGGTACATTTTCTGGATCGCAGAATAGGGGCTTTAAATGGGAAGGGTGGGTGCCTATAAAGGTGTCTTTGCTGGCATGGAGAGTAGCTCGAGACCGTATTCCTACACGAGTGGCTTTGGTTCGCAGAAGTGTGACTCTTCAGGATGTGTCATGCACCCTTTGTGGCTATGGAAGTGAAGATGCAAATCATTTGATGATAGGTTGTGGGTTTGCCTATGGGGTATGGACATGTATTTGTAGGTGGTGCAAACTAGATCCTTTCTATGCTTACGATTATGAAGATTTATTGATGCTATATAAGAATGTTCATGCCGGAAAATGGAAAAAGAAAATTATTCGGGGTATAGTTATGATAACTACATGGGTGATTTGGAATACCAGGAACGCCAAGATTTTTCAAGACAAACCGGCTAAAGTGATTGAAGTTGTATCGGAAGTTAAGTCCAAGGCTTTTCTATGGTTGAAGTATAGATCGAAACATAATGACATTGTTTGGAATGAATGGGTTAAATACCCTAGGTATATGTGTGTATAAGTTTTTGGCGGTTCTGTGTTTAGAACTTGCCGTTTTTTAATGAAAGTTTCTTTTCAAAAAAAAAAAAAAAAAAAAAAACACATGTAAAACTTTTTTTTTGAACGGCCAACGAATCAATTCCGAGCACTCTCAGGCACCCTTTTGGCGAATCAGGTACTCGAGAGTACCCGGGCCACCAATTGCCACCAATTCCCGGGAAAACCCGACCACTCACCCGCCCGAAGGCACGACGGTGAAATAGTCGGTAAAACCGGTCGGGATCAGGACTCGAACCCAAGCCAATGGCCGGGTCATCCTTCATTTCCCATCCACTAATTCTAGAGTTAGTATATGTAAAATTATTGAACTCAACAACCCGTTTAATCATATGTGATTAGATAAACATAAGTAATCCAAAGCAAAACGTTTCTCTCGATATGCAACCAAAGACAATGCGTCGCAACATATAGCGATTGTAAAGATACCTTTAACATGTCACGAATTACATGATTACATGTGTGACTGTGATGTATCTCTAGTTTTGTGAATTGTCTATTTATGCCGATATTTACGTCTTTGTGTAACTTTTCTACATCGTTGTTATTTGTGACATTGTATTTTTGCGTCCCTTATTACATCACAATTTAGACTACTTTGTTACACAGTGTCGTACTTTTTACAAATGTTGATGGATTAATCAAAACAAGTCTAGACGACCAAGTTTGTTCTACCAAAATTAGGACTACACTGTTCGTGTACATTTTACGAATTATACATGTTAACTAGTTTAAAAAAAATTGATAAATGTTATAAATAAGTTATTATGATGACTATCCACATTTCAACTCCCATCTCTTCATATGCTTTGTATTAATGTAAGAGCTTTATAAATAGAGGCTTCATGTAATTGTTATGTTACACACTCAATGAATAAGACTTCTCTCTTCTATCCACCTCTAAATCTTCCTCTAATTTTTGTTCATAGTTCTTATATTTTGTATGCTAGTAGGCCGTTGTTCTACAACACGTTATCAGCACGAATTGCTTTTGGAGTGGATCATATTATGATAAGGTAACTCGAGTTTGTTTCAAACAAAATCCATATCGTAATTCATACAATATTGGGTTATGTTAGAAATTTTTTTTTCATTTACCTAACATTAGTTCTATTGCAATTCCTACAAGTTTAGATAAAAAAAAATTATGTAGATGTGTTGTTCACTTGTTTGACAAATCTTTACTATCAAAACAAGATTTCTAAAAAAAAGAGATTTTCTAACACATTGAAAAACGTGTTAATAAAACTGAAAAATGCTTATGCTCTTTTAAGTAAAAATGGTATATTATTAATTTGTATTATATATCATGGCATGTTACATAGTTAAGTCTCTACATCTTTGTGACACGATAAAGAAAGAAACGAAAACGAGGTGATTAATGAAATGAAAGCCTATCTTCAATTTTTCATTCATAAAATAATTTGTTTCACATGTATTAACTTATCTTTTATACAGAATGTCTAATTTGCCTAATGTATTAATTTGATGTCAAACAATCATAAGCGTGTTTTATGGTCATTATAGGCTATTAATTGTCATTATAATAATATTATTTATCTCTTAAACATGAAACACTGGAATTAAAGAGACATTAGTTGCTAATAAAGTATATTCAATTTCTTTGGTTTAAGCTAAAACATTAATAGTTTTTGGTGATACAAGACGTCAAGACTATTAATAACGACTTTAGTTGTCTTATTTCAAGATTTTGACAATCACATAATAGATGGGTAGCATATAACTGTTTTATATTATGGTCTCTAAAATGTTGAAATTGTATATAGTTTCTATGGATATTTGTGAATGTTAAATTCATGCTTATATTTTGATATTTGAAATGTTTGTGATGAAAAGGCTATATTATGATAAACTAATACATAAATTATATGTTTTTCTTTTAAATGATGAAACACTTTATTTCACAAAGATTGTACCATAACTTGTTTTATTTGGTAACATGTTATAACATCATATGTTGAATTATGTATACAATTGACTATCTTGTATTTTATACGCTATCATTTACTTAGCATTGAACAGAACAAATAAAACAAAGTTATGGTTTACATTTGACATCCAAAGTCTCATACACCTTGAATCTCATTATCATATTATAAAAGGCCGTAAGATGTTGGGCCGATAATATTATATGACTTGGACATATAATTACTTCTCCATGGATGTTATGTGAAGAAAAGTTTATATATGACGGAAATTGGATAAAACAAATTTTGTTTGTTTGCCAAACCTCAAATATGCTCTTGAAGTAGCAATGCCAATAAAATTGGGTGAAAGGTTTGAAGTGACTTTATATCTGTCCAAAAAGGAATGAATATCCATGAATGTTTTCGGATTCTATCTCATTCCTTGAAGTGAATGTGATGAAAAATGATCGGTATAAAGGTTAAAGATCATGTACATAACTAAGGAAGTTGTAATGATTCCACCATGAAAGTTTTGTGGTTATAATCCATTCCCTGAAGTGAATGCGATGCTATAATAAAATCACGATTATGGTAATTGTGAAAATTGTTATGTTGCTCATGTTAATGAGATCAGCTTTGTTAATAATATGATGATTACAAAATGATCGTTATAGAAGTTATGATCATAGTAAATGAGAAAGTTGTAATGATCATCATGTTCATAACAAGATCAGCCCTGTTAATACTGAATGAGGAAATTGTAATGATCATCATGTGGATAATAAGATCAACGATGTTAATATTGAAATCAACCACAAGAAGTGGCACACTAAGGAAGTAATTATAAGAGAATAAGATATATTATTCTCTCGTATTTCTTGTTGTGTATTAGACAAGAAAGAGTGTAACATGTCTAATAATTTGTCACATATGAGATGTGCTCATGAAGTAACCATATCATTAAGAGAGTATGAAAAGTTTGAAATCATCTCATATTCTTGTGATCGAGTAAATAATGAAAAGTTATGAAGCTTGTTTCGCTTATACTCCATTCCCTGAAGTGAATGTGACTACATATTGATCATTGTAAAGGTAATGATTATGGACATCATTGAGACATTTGTAATGATGAGATCGACCATTTGGAATTGTAATGATGGTCATGTTAATAATGAGATGATGGTTTGAAGATTTCATACATACTCTCATATCTTACGTTTGTATTACATACGTGCAAGTAATACATATTTGACCATAAACTAGAAGTTTAGTTTGTGGATCATAATTATTTAATTAGTTGGCATGACCGGTAAGACCACACCGAGTCGATGATGATGTGAACATAATGAAGAACTTAAAGATTCTTCCATCTGATACAAAGCATGTAATGTTTGCTCTTAAGCAAAATTATATATTTTGGAATTGATTAAAGGATACGCATATCCTAACATGATACCATTTAGTATTTAAAATCGATGCATCGTCTAAATGGTTATCAAGTTTGCAACCTGAAGTTTGCTTCATTTATGGATTAGCTAATAAGATAGCAAGCATATTATTCTATATTGGCATATTTAATCAATTCCCAAGATAATAATGATCATTGGAATAAGTGTTGAACTTCATATAGCTTATGTTCATAAAAATACTGCTTTCATTGAGATGATCACTAAAACGTCTACTATTGATTGCAATGGCAATGATCATGAAAGCAAAAGTTCATGTTTACATTTGATTTTACATGCAGTAACATTTATTCACATCAAGCCAATACATGGTAATAGTTTCTCCCCATTATAGTTGGTTTTTGGTCAGGAACCAAATATTGCCCATCTAAGATTTTTGTTGTGCGACATATATTGAAATTGATCTACCACGACGCACAGAGATGGGACCTTAAAAGGTGGTTGGGAATATATGATGATTTATTTACATCTCAATTAATTGATATCCATCTCAATGGACTAACATTCCCAACATCAGGGGGAGATAAAAAGGCAGTTGGAAATAGAAATGAGTTAGAATGAAATATCAATGATCCTCGTACTAAACAATGTGAACCAAAAGTTCAAAGGATAATTCATTCACAGAGATTAGCGAATTAATTACCAGACGCATTAACTGACCTAAATATGATGAATAGCTAATCAAGTCACATATACCAACTGCTAATGCTCCATTTAAGATGAGTGTCCGGGAAGGACAATCGTATATTGGCAATAAGCCTACTGCACGCCTAAAGCGTGGTAGACTAGTCGATTCCAAAGAATAAAAATCCTCGAGAAATTGGAGCAAGTAAGAAAGATGGTCAGATCGAGGTTATAGTAAAAGGTCTCATAAAGAGACATTAGACATGATGGTTCCAGAAGAACCTCAGGTACCTGAAAATAAAGAGATCTCGTTATACAGTATCATGTCTACGAAATGTATGGAATCAAAATAAAATCGACGTCGTTATAAATTTTATGTAATGTAGCGCTTGAAATGAGGATCAAGATTTAAGATCTGCCTATGAATGGATATAAAGAAATGATTGGCTAAAATGGAAAGACGCAAATACGGCAGAGTTGAATTCTCTATTGAAAAGGAAAGTTTTGGACCAGTAGTCCATACAACAAAAGTTGTAAAACATATAGATATGAAAAGGTCTTTTGTGCGAATCAACATTTGAAAAGAAAATGATATAAGGTAAAATTGGTGGCACAAGAATTTCGCAAAGACCCATAATTGATTATGAGGAGACGCATTCTCTAGCGGTGGATACAATGATTTTTCATTATGTTATTAGTCTGGTAATGCAAAGAGAGAATTGAAATGCGTCTAATAAATATCATGATTTACTTGACATTGAAAGTTTACATGAAAATACCTGATGAAGGATTTAATGTGTCAAAATCTTGTAACGTAAGTTCTCGAGAACATTATGATCGGAATTAATAGATTCAATTCTGAATACCTTATGTTTGTTATATGATTGAATTGAATATAAGTGGAACTCCTCATGAGTAACCTAAAGCAACTGAGTGCTTAAAAGGTAATATGAAACATCGTAGGATGTAATTATTGTGCACTAATACACCACAGGTGATAAACTGAACCTGGTGATTATGATACTTTATATATAGGAATGGTATAGTATATATTGGAGAAATAGATGTTATTGTTCTTCCAATTGAAGAGTTAATGCACTTGCGTAATTGGTCAAGATGGAAAAGTCCTTGATGGATTAATGATGCTTGCAGCATTGATATTAATACCTTAAGAAGTATTATGTATGGATTGAAATAAGGGGGTTGAGTGTTTTAAAACTCATGAGATATCCCGATAAAGAGCAACATAAGTTTGATTGTATTATCCAGCTTGTATCAAAAGTTTTCTTTTAAAAGTTCATTCGCAGTTTACAGTGATAATGTTTGAGCATTATCGAGAGACTCTGTAGAACTTTTAAAAGGGGGATATTTGAAAGTCCTTGACATAGTGCACTTGTTGCTTGATCTACAATTCGAGTATATATGTAATGATATGTTTACCAATCCATCAAAGTATATCTTGAAAAGATGGTGGGACATTTTAATATGGACATAGCTTATGTTTAAAGTGCATTAAAGGTTGTCCAATTACTTGATATGGAAAATTATTCATTTCATCTCCTACCAAAGTAGAGATTTTCACTCTACAAGTACCATAGTTAAATATATATGTATATTAGTATATGCCTTGCTAGTTATGCATGATTATTATATCTGCCACATGAACTTATTATCATAATATGTCAAGCAAGGAGACACCGGAATGAGTTAAAACAAATACTTCAGGTATGAGCAATATTTGATTATATTTCACTAACCCATGCAAACAAGTTTGGTTAGTCTTGTAGATGTAGGGAATATAACACATCACATTTGTTGATCTTGTGACATTTATTTACGAGAGGAGGTTACATTAGTTCAACTTAAAGAATTGCACTTATGAGAGCATGGACTAAAATTCTGGAATGAAGATCATACATCAACGATTCAACTTAAAGATTTTCATGTCAAGAGATCAAGAACGCAAATCATTGACTACAAAACTTTAAGCAACTTTCTTAGAAGATCGACACCATCATTCAAATGATACATATTAAAATGAGGGGGAGTATTCGACACGTTGCACTCTTTTTCCCTTAACTAAGTTTTGTCCCATTGGGTTTTCTTAGTAAGGTTTTTAATGAGGCAACATACTTGATCTGGAAATATCAGGAAGAGTAATACGCCCTGCACTCTTTTTTCCTTAGCTGAGGTTTTGTCCCACTGGGTTTTCCTGGCAAGGTTTTTAACGAGGCAGCATCACCAAGCGTATACTACATTATTTTCTTTTATCATGTGGATAGTCAAGGGGGAGTGTTATAAATAAGTTATTATGATGACTATCCACATTTCAACTCCCATCTCTTCATATGCTTTGTATTAATGTAAGAGCCTTATAAATAGAGGCTTCATGTAATTGTTATGTTACACACTCAATGAATAAGACTTCTTTCTTCTATCCATCTCTAAATCTTCCTCTAATTTTTGTTCATAGTTCTTATATTTTGTATGCTAGTAGGCCGTTGTTCTACAACAATAAAGAACTTTTCGGTTCAAGAGGTTAAAGAGGCGGTTTTTGGATGTGGGGCGGATAAGGCTCTTGGTCCCGATGGGTTTAATTTTAGATTCATACGGACTTTTTGGGATGTGTTCGAGACATATTTTTTTGATATTATGCGGCATTTTCATTCGGTTGGCAGGTTTAGTTCGGGGGTTGGGTCGTCGTTTATCACTCTTATCCGAAGGTTGGGGACCCCGCAGAGTTGAAAGAATATAGACCGATTAATCTTATAGGGTGCATCAGTAAGGTGGTATCGAAGGTGTTGATGAACCGCTTAAAGACGGTGATGAGTAAAGTTGTTTCAGAAAATCAATCGGCGTTTTTGACAGGAAGATACATGTTAGATGGGCCGTTAATGGCAAACGAGATATTGGGGTGGGCGAGGAAACGGGGGAAAAATTGTTCTTGTTTAAAATTGATTTTGACAAAGCTTATGACAACGTCAACTAGGAGTTCCTCTTATCGGTTCTAGACCAAATGGAGTTCTCGCGGTTGTGGTGTGAGTGGATTTGGGGTATTTTGATTTCGGCTCGTTCAGCGGTGTTGGTTAATGGGTCACCTACCTTTGAGTTTGGTTGTCAGAAAGGCATACGCCAAGGCAATCCCATATCACCTTTTTTATTTATACTTCTAATGGAGGCATTTTCTAGTTTAATAAAAAAAGCGAGTGATATTGGAGCGTTTGATGGAGTTCGTATAACTAGTGAAGGGCCGGTTTTGACACATTTATTGTACGCGGATGATGCTATGTTAATGGGGGATTGGTCGACATTCAACTTTAATAACATGAAAAGGATTTTGCGGATTTTTTCCTTATGCTCTGGTTTAAAATTAAATCTTCATAAATCCGTCTTGTTTGGTGTGGGAGTGGAAAGCGAAGAGTTGAAGCTGCAGGCAGACGCCTTAGGGTGTAAGGCAGCGAATATTCCGTTCCTGTATTTGGGTATTCAGGTGGGTGCGAATATGAACAGAGTGGCAAATTAGGATCCGGTTGTTAATTCTTTCAAGAAAAGGCTATCTAAGTGGAAAGCTAATACGTTGTCTATTGGTGGTCGCGTGACGTTAATTAAGTCGGTTTTGGATAGTTTACCGTCTTATTATTTCTCACTATTTAAGGCGCCGAAGAAAGTAATAAACATGCTTGAAGGTTTGATTAGGCATTTTCTATGGGGAGGATCCGACGAAGTTAGGAAGATGTCGTGGGTTTCGTGGGAGGTGCACGTGGTTACGAAACCTATTGAAAAGGGAGGGCTGGGTATTGCTAAGTTGGAGTTGAATAACTTAGCGTTGAATTGCAAATGGTTGTGGCGATTTTATAACGAGCAGGAAGCGATGTGGAGAAAGGTGATTAATGCGATTCATGGAACATTTCGGTCTTGGGGGTTGGCTCCAGTTAATAATGCTTCAACAGGTGTTTGGAAGTCTCACATGAATTGTTGGAACAAGTTTAAGGTCGGTGGATGTAGGTTGATTGCATTGCTTCGAGGTGTGGTGGGGAATGGTAGTCAAATCCGGTTTTGGTTAGACTCTTAGCTTTGTTCGGAACCACTGAAGGATAAGTTTCCGTCTCTGTATTTACTGGAAAAGAACAAGCAAGTTTGTATTCAGAAAAGGCTCCATGTGCATGACTCGGTGCATGTCATTAACTGGGAATGGAGCCGCTTACCTGCTTCAACCGAAAAGAATAATAATAAACATCAGTTGGAAATATTGTTAAATGGGGTAGTTATGGGGGATAGACAAGATAAGTGGGAGTGGTCCGATGGGAAGAATATTGGTTTTACGGTTTCGTTGGTTGAAAAGTGGATGGCGGGATCGGCGGTGGGTGATGATAGTCTTGTTTTTAAATGGAGTAAATGGCTTCCGAAAAAATGCAACATTTTCATGTGGCAGACATATTTGGATAGATTACCTACTAGAGTAGCTTTGGCGAGGCGAGGCATTCAATTGGCTAACAACTTTTGCGTATGGTGTGATTGCAAAGAAGAAATAGTGGAGCATATTCTTACAGGTTATCTCGTTTTTGCTGGGGTGTGGAATGGTTTGTATAAATGGTTTCAAACTCCAGCTATCCACGCGTTTCATGTTCAAGACTTGGTAAGGATGCACGAGCTTTGTGGAGCGCCTAGGAACAAGAAAGAGATTATTCATGGGTTAGTTATTCTTGCGTGTTGGCGGCTTTGGAAAGCAAGGAATGAAAAAATTTTCAATGGCAAGGATTTGCATGTGGTGGATTTGATTTCGGATGTCAAGGCTTTAGGTTTCTTTTGGTATAAACATAGATTTAAAGGAGATATAGTAGGATGGGATAGATAAAGTAACTTTGATGTAATGTAATTGGATTTATTCTTGCGGTTTTCAGCTTGCTATCTCTGTCTTGATAATAGTTTGTCCAGTGTTTTGGGTTTAATGAAAGTTATCTTACCCCAAAAAAAAAAAAAAAAAAAAAAAAAAAAAAAAAAAAAACTAGTTTAGAAATCTTTGTATTATGCAAAAGAAATGTTAAATAGTTATTATTTATGAGCTATATAGTTAATAAAGAAACGATGCATAGAAAAATAAGAAAATGATGATTTGAATGCAGAAAAAAAAAAAATAAGAAAATGATTAGGAAACTTCTCAAGAAGCGGGGTCGCGAGGTTATAGATTAATTAGGCTAGGTAAAAAAAAAAGGGAAAAACAATGCATGGTCCTAAAATTAGGGATTATAGCAAACCTTAAAGTTACTCTAGCTGATTCGATTTTCATCCGTCTGTTACTCTAGCGAAAAAACTCGTGTGGAGACAGTACTCACTAAAAAAAAATGCCATTTAGTGACATACAAAAAGTGCCACAAAAAAAAAAGTGCTACTAAAGGGACTTGAAGGAATGTGCGGCACACAAAAAAAATGTCACTAGAAGTGCTGACGCTAAAGCCTTTTAGTGACACATTTTCATTCTATCACACAAAGTTATGTTGGCTTTTAGTGACACTTGTGTCATTAAAAACCTAAATTAATGGCACAAAAATTTAAATGCCATTAAAAGTGTGTGCAAAGCATATACGACATACGCAAGTGCCACTAAAAATCTAAATTAGCGGCACAATAGCTAAGTGCCATAAAAAATGTGTGCCACTAAATGACATTTTTTTGTAGAGACTGTTTCCGGGCGAACGCCGTAGTCCCAACCGTACTAGCGGAGACCCGGTTCAGACAATATAGTCTGGACGCATGGGTGATTAGGGCCTATCAAGAGGCAGGTGTGATGATCCCTGCCACACAGTTAAGAAAGTCACCGTTAAAAAAAATATGCAAACCTTAAAGACTATGGGGAGTGGAGAGGGGAAAGAAGGGCATGATGTGTCATGTGGTAATGTGGAGTCCATTTTTCAAGGGTGAAAATTGTGAGGAGTGGAAGGGGGAAAATGGTGTCGTTGTACCTAAAAAAGTAAAAAGTGTTGATAATGGTTAGGGCTGGCATTTCAGACACAAACACGATAACCTGACATGAACCTACACGATTTTAACAGGTTTCGTGTCTATAAGAGGTCGACACGTTAAGCCATGTTTATTTTAGTGTCGTGTTCGTGTTTACCTGTTTCGTGTTCGTGTCTTATCGTGTTCGTGTCTTAACATGTCTTATCATGTTTCTTATCATGTCTTGTCGTGTATTATTGTGTGTTGTCGTGTTAACCTGTTTTACTAGGTGTTTCTTATCGTGTTAACCTGTTATACACAGCTTCGTGTTTGAAAAAAATGACACGATTAGATTTTGTGTCGTGTTCGTGTTTACATGTTTCGCGTTCGTGTCTTAACAACTTCGTGCAACGTGTTATGCAAGCCCTAATAATGGTATTTAACAGGGGCGAAGCATAGTGGAGGCGCGGGGTTGCCTCGGCCACTACCGTTTTTGGCGCAGTTGTGAAATTTTGCGATTTTCATGGGTAATTTTTATATGAATTGAGTCCGGCCCCTACCTATAGGAAAAAAACGAGTCCGGCCTCCGCTGATGCGATCTCCAAGCTTCGCCACTGCTATTAAATGTTTAGAGCATTCGCAATGGAGCTTATATCGACAACCAAAAACGCATGCATGTGACCAACAGACGAAAGCCTCGTGAACGTCCGACGTTTGTGGCTACGGATCGAGTCCGTAAGAAAAGGTAACCAAATTGGCAAATTACATGCTGTATTTATCTATCTTAAATAGTTTCCACTTTTTAATAACTATTCCAAGAAAAACTATTTTCAACCAAAGAAATTAGAACCGTTCAAAAAAAAAAAAAAAAAAAAAAAACCAAAGAAATTAGAGCCCTTGCAAACAGAACTATAGAAGGCATATCACATCAACCTTTGAATGTCAATCACATTCCAATATGCTTTACAAAAGAGGCAAATGTTTGTCCTTTCGAAGGAGTTATTTTTCATTTCATGACTTTATGTCACGTTTGAGTTTTTAAAATAAATAATTGTGTCTAAAAACATATCCTTTGTGCAAGTTGGATATTTGTGACTGAATGACTATAACTTGTATCAAAACCAAAAGTTATATGTTTACGCGTATAATCATACAAACAACGATAAATTCGTGTCCAGCCGTTAATGTTTATGAATGACACTCTTTTTATAAACATAAAACAATATGCAAGTCATAATTAAAGGTATGTTTGTATCATGGACCTAATCATTCAACAACCATATGATTTTTTATTATTTTTTTTTTCAAATGATTTTACTATAAATATCGAACGAATGAAGATTATAACTAATCGATTTGACAAGGGGAGAAAGAAAGACATTTTTATGATAAAAAGATATCCATTTAGCTAAAGTTACGACATCGAAGCTGTTGTCCCGACATAAAGAGGGAAGTCGACCCACCAAAGCTCCCCACTTCAATGATAGCTACAATACAGGAAATGGATGCATATATGTAGGATGTGATAAATTTCATTATATCAAGTGACGGTGTTTGGGTGTTACGTGTGAATAGGTGGGTGTTGGATTGTGAAAAGGTAGGAAATGGTGATGATGGTTGAAGCCTTGGAGGTTACCCAAGTTGGTATTTGTATTATGGGTGGCAAAATAGGTAGGTTGGGTGAGTTTGGTTGTTGGGTCAGGATGGGTTTGGGTTAGGATGGGTATGGGTCAAGATGGGTAGATTAAAAAGATGGGTTAGGATGGGTTGGGTCAGGATGAGTTTGGATCTAAATGGTTTGATTTGGATAGGTCAAATCAAAATAGATTAAAATTAAAAAAAAAAAATTAAAATAACAATAAAAAATTAAAAAATAAAAATAAAAAATAAAAAAAAGTAAAAAGAAAAAACAAAAATAAATTAAAAAATAAAATTTTAAGGGATTTAAAATATTTCATTTCGAACCGGACCGGTTCGACCCTATCGGGCTGGTTATCAACCCGGATCGTTACGACCCGACCCGGACCGTTTCGACCCGGACGGGCCCGGTAACAAGACACACCGTTTCAACCTGACCTGTCCCGTAGCGACCCGGACTGTTTCAAACCGGACGGGCCCGGTAGCGACCCGGACAGTTTTGACCCGACCGGGCCCGTAACGACCCAGACCGTTTCAACCCGACCCGTCCCGTAGCGACCCGGACGGGCCCGGTAGTGACCCGGAACATTTCGACCCAGCCGGGCCCGGTAACGACCCAGACCGTTTCAACCTGACCCGTCCCATAGCGACCCGGACTGTTTCGAACCGGACGGGCCCGGTAGCGACCCAGACAGTTTCGACCCGACCGGGCCCGGTAACGACCCAAACCGTCTCAACCTGACCCGTCCCGTAGCGAACCGGACTGCTTCGACCCGGCCTGGCCCGGTAGCGACCCGGAACATTTCGACCCGGCCGGGCGTGGTAACGACCCAGACCGTTTCAACTTGACCCATCCCTTAGCGACCCGGACTGTTTTGACCCGGGCGGGCCCAGTAGCGACTCGGACCGTTTCGACGCGGCCGTGCCCCTGACCCGTCCCGTAGCGACCCGGACCGTTTCGACCCGACCGGGCCGGTAACGACCCAGACCGTTTCAGCCTATTCCGTCCCGTAGTGACCTGTACAGTTTCGACCCGACTAGAGTTATCAACAAATGCAAAAGATATAATTTTTTGTTTTTATTGATATTGAATTCTATGAGGCATCTACCCTTTTGGTGTTGGGTTAGTTTTGATTTAGATTTGTATATGATTATCTAAAAATACCCATCCTGACCCATTTGTTTTTTCTAACATACCCATCCTGACCCAATTACTTATTTCCTATAATTAAAATTACCCATCCTAAACCCCTTGAAAATTATATTAAACCCATTTTAACCCACAAGGTCATATTTTAAACCCAAAACAACCCAAACTCAACTAAATGAGTTGAAATTGCCAGGTCTAATTTGTATTATTATATTATAAGTTACATGATAAAGAGATACACATCCAATAACCAATTAATAACTGCTTGACACTTTTAAAATAAACTAAGTTTATCTTCTTGTTTTTATCTTCCCGAACCGGTCTCGGTTTGGAACCGGTTCGATTTTAGACCGGTTTGGTAGGCCACAAAATTGGTTTTTTTTACCCGGTTTCAGTTTCGATTCCGGTTTGGTTTTGGTTCTATTCCGGTTCACTTGCGCACCTTTTAAAATCGTATAAATTACTTTAAATTTAACTTTTAGGGGTTTTTTAAAGAAGAAAATTGAATTTTAATAAAATAAAAACAAAGTTTTATTTGTGTTTATGGCCAAAAATGTATTTTTCTTAAACCGGTTTCGGTTCAGTTTCGATTTTTTACCGGTTTCAACCGGTTTTTAGCGGTACTAGTTTCGGTTCGGTTCCAGATTGTGTACCGGTTTCGGTTTCTTTTGACCGCTTTTATTGTCGTTTTTAGTCCGGTTTTCGGTTCGGTTTGGGATTTTATTAGTACCGGTTTCTTGGTTTCTTGTGGAACCGGTTTTGACCGGTTTCGGTACAAGTCGGTTTTACCAGTTTCGGTTCCCAAACAGCTTTTTTTGTACATCTCTATGTATATGAGGTGGACCAATATGAAGTTTGGCGCGGAAATATTCCTACTGAGGACACAAAGGTTTTGGTGAAGATGTTCGCCACTTAAAGCCTGGTAAGATCAAACCTCGTATATAATTGACCAAATGAGACATGTTCGCGAGCGAAATGGTAATCAATATCAATGAGGTTAGCTCGTTTACAAGAAACGCGTAATATGTGTTTTCGTGTAGCACAACCATTTGTTGAGGCGTATATGGACAAGACAGATGATGGTGAGTACCATTGTCCTCAAATAAGTTATGGTGTCAATGGTTTATAAATTCAGTATCACCTACACTTTGAAAAGTTTTGACTTCGGCCAAGAATTGCGTTTGCACAAACTTTAAGGTGATTTTTTTAGACATTATAGACTTTTTAATATTAGAAATAGGTAAAACGTTATTGTTGCCAAAGGTAACATATTCTTGAACTGAATAGCATTTCCAAAGTAGCCGAAGCATGTGAGTAGTAGCTCTGAAGTCGACGCACCAATCTAGAGAGCCAACATACAGCATTTGTTCTATCTTTTGTTTACCTATCATTTTCACTTTCTTTAACCGTACTTAGGTAGCTTTTCGTTCGTTCGGACATGTAAGGCTTGAGTCAAGTTTGCATCTTGATAGGGTCCCCAATGAACAAAGCTTGCTAAGTTAGCACACCATACTTGACACGGCTATATTCGAGAGCACACCATACTTGACACGGGGATGTTGGCCAAGAACCTTGACAATTGCTTCTCCTAAGAGATCGATTTGCTTCATGCCAACGGGCAAAAGTGTATATAGCGAAGTAGTTCCATTTTGTACCAATGGTTTTGGATGACGGTTCAATCATATTATTAGCATAGCTTAGGAACTTCCGATAAGAAAGAAAGGGAATAACATGAATATGCAATAGAAGATATTTGGATGAAAAAAGCTTGATAGCAAGCATGTCTTGTAATGTGGTAATTGAGAGAGGGACACTAATAATACTTTGGGAAGCGATGGTGACATCGAATAACCAACTAGGAGCATTCCCATTGGAATCTCCATCATAATCTTTAACAATTCAACTTTCTCTAATTTTATCTCTAAAGTTTGTTTAATCTCCCATATCTCATTCTCCATTTAATCTTTATATTCGTTTTTTTTTATTATTTCTTTCACTTTGAGGTACACACCAAAATGCTTAAGGTACAAACCAAAATGTAAGAAGCAATAAGATCCATACCCGTGGAAGTGGTTACCAAGATTACCTCGTATTTAATTTTCCAGTGTGTGAGGGTATTATAGACTTTTCTCATTTATGTTTTATTTGTATATTACTTTCAAAAAATAAATAATTCAAAACCCTAACACCATGATCATTTTGTAGTTTCTGATCAAGTATTTGAATAACACGATCAATCAGTTCTTTCGTACAAATCATAATCGTTTTAATCAATTCTATCATTTTTTACTAGTTCATATTAATTCTTTTTTTTTTCTCCAATTTTTTTTTTTCAGATTTTTGTGTTTGAAGTTTTGATCCAACTGTCTGTAGACGAAGATTACAACTTTTCACAATTTTGCAATGACAATTTGGGAGAAGAAGCTGATTTTACAGTCAATTTAATGATTGTAGATGAAGATCATCATGAATGATAGATGTTTTATGTTTTGACTTGTACTCTAGTTAATTCTGTTTTTTAATTGATTGTGAACACATGATAGTTGTGTTTTATTTCCATTATTAATAATAGTTTATTTTTTTACTATTTGCGTTTGAAGATTCATGTATTTGTGTTTTATATATTGAATATACCAATACACATATTATAAGTTCAAACAAGATCAAACGCAAGTTTCTTTTTAATTCAAACGTAAGTATTATTCAAAATCATAAATAACCAATTATGAACATCATTTTGCGTTTTAAGATGCTTACACATTACAATATTATTCAAACGCAACTATTAACATTTGTTTAGACATTCAATGTTTTAATATATCAAGACACATATTATAAATTCATACAAGATCAAACGCAAGTTCATTTTCATTCAAACGCAAGTAGTATTCAAAATCATAAAAACTAACTATAAACATCATTTGCGTTTTAAGATGCTTAGACATTACAATATATAGCATAATATATATACATTTCATCAGCATTAACAAAACATTTTTGCTTTTAATATACCAAAAAAATATCAAAAAACAGGGCTTTTTCACAATCCCTAGCTAAGCATCGTTAATACTTCTTGTGCAGTGTACAATACATCGCCATTTATGTTGTCGTTCCCATATTCTTCTTCTGCCATATTCATATCTTGTTGTCCTTGTTCTTGAACATTATTATTCATTTCAACAACAACTTCATTTTGCACATCCCCTGCACCATCAACATTTCCTGCTGGAACAGGGACCATCTCAACATCTACATGTTGTTCGACATTCTCTCCCTCATTAGGTACTAGATGGTTTCTATTCCTACGCTTATACACCAAACCATATCGTCTCTAAGGTTGTTTAGCTTCGTTTATGTTATTAAATTCCTTTAATTCCTCAATACCTATTGCTTGTGATACAGGATCATCCACAACAACACTTTTTTTTAATAAAAGTAGGGCATAAACAACATCAAGTTCATCTAGTTATTCTTTGAGAGATACATAAGGTTTTGCCATTTTGTAAATTTTAAAATTTGATTGATAGAAATAATAAAACCAAATAATCTTTAGATAGAAGACGCAAGTGGAATGGACTAATCGTTTCACATTCTTATTATAATAATTGTGGTAGATATACTATAGGTTTTTGATTAGTGTATATACTTTATTTTATTTTTTTACTGACACAGCCGACTAACAAAAAGTAAATCATGTTAGTTATGTAATTATTACTTTAAAATATCTACATTATGACGACTTCCTAATTATTTGTTATAACAAATTATAACGCAAGTATATATAACATTACACGCAAACACATTTATTTTTTTATCTATTCATGATAAAAAATCAAACGCAAGTACATGTAACATTACACGCAAATACATTTTTTTATTAACTATTACACGCAGGTACAAGTAACATTACACGCAGGTAGTTAGCAAAATACCCCTAAACCAAAAATGATTACATTAACATGCAATAAACATGTATTTGAAAAAAATTATAAATTCATAACACGATTATACTTATTAACAACTTATAATTTCCTAGCAAACCTGATTTTGAAGTTTTAGCCGGCCTATCATTGTTTTCCTTTGATCTCCGTTCATATTCAACTTCTGTAAAGTATCATTTGATTTGTTAATTGCAACTACTAATTAAACGCAATAATATTCCAAATATTGTATATACATACCTGATTTTGGCTTCGATGCCATTATATTTGTGTTTATCGTTCTGTTTTTTGCTTTCGCACACTAAAAAAAAACCCTAATTGTGTTTTGATTTGTATGGAATAGACGGTTTTCGTTGTTACTTTAGAAACTGAATATCAGTTGTATGATATTTGTAATTTGCCTGCTTCTTTTTTTGTCCAATTACTAATTTGCCCTTATTCTTTTGTTTCGACAAATTTATTGATGCGTGTTTAATTACGATCGTACCCCTCATTAGTCGCCTCATCGTACGATCTGTATTAATTCTTACATTTTGTACGCTAACCAACTTTTTACGTTAGCCTCGCGCAATCTCTAAATATGAAAAATTACATAAATAGTCTAAACTTTTGTAATTTGTAACATCTTTACGTTGGCAATTTATAACAACTTTAGTTGAAAATTTAACTTATCAGTTGAAAACATTTTAATTTATCTTGGAATTTAGGCTTATCTTTAATAATATACACCAAATGATGTTTATTTAATTTTTAAGTTGGTTCTTGTTAATGACGGGGTCTACCATTTTAATCAACGTTACATCATGTGACTTGTTGCAATAGTGACCATTGTTGGTGCGGATAAGGATAGCGACGGTTGTGCTACAATTAATTATATGAGTCAAAAGTATACAATGGTGAATTATTATGTCAACGAGTTAAAAACATAACCTAACCTAGTGACTATAATATGTACTTCAATGCCCGGACAATCATGATAATTATATGAACAAATCTCAAAAGCAAGAGATGGGAACAGGTGATAGTAAAGTGCACGACATGCACTATATGAGTGATTAAAAAGGTAAAATAATCAAATACAAATCTAAAAAATGTATACTTATTTTGTAATCGTATCATTTATCTTATCAGGTTAAACTCAGGCTCGGCTCAGCTCAGATTTAAAACCAAGCTGAAAATTTAAGCTTGAACTTGGCTTGGTTTTTAACCGAGCCGGTACGGCTCAGCTTGGTTTGACTCGAATTTGAAAAAAAAAAAAAGATTAAAAATAGCTTTCAAAATTCAATAGTCTAAAATATTATTCATTAGTTCAAATAACACATTCAAAATAAGTTTAGCTTCGTACATTACAAGCAAAAATCAAGTTTAATCAATGCAAAATAAGTTTTAAATTTCAACGAAATATGTTATAAGTTCATCAGCATACGAATTAACCCACAAAACTGATCTCTTTGAAATCAAAAGCACTACTAAGTTTGATAACTTGAGTGCTCAAACAATTATCATTATGCTACGGTTTAATAAAATAACTTCATTAGCTTTAAATTTAATCCAACAAACATTAAATATGTAACATGTTTTCCCTCTTTTTAACATTTTTATAGTATATTATCTGTATATAAAAATAATATATATTAAAAATCAAAATTATCCAAGCCAAACCGAGTCAGTTTGGCTCGTTATGAACCAAGCCATATCGAGTAAGCTTTATCCAAGCTAAATCTGAACGAGCTTTAAGCGAGCTACAAACCATGAGCTTTTTAGCCAGCCCTAGCTGTAACTAAAACAACCAATAATAATAATCATCATCATTTAAAAATTAAAAAACGAAACATAGGTTAACATAGGTTATAGGTTGGTTTTTACACATAAGGAAACCAATACTCTGACTCCTAATTTATATATTAATTTTTTTTTAATATCCAACAAATCTGGTCATCTAGGTACATCCATAGGTAAAAGGCAATCCACACTCACGATCACAAATAACATTACTAACCGACTCTTCAATAATTTTAGTAGAAACCTATCGCTCAAAGGTCCACTATGATAAAACCCATGGCTCGCACGTGCCATTTTGTCATAAATAGAAGTTCAACCGACAACCTCCCTTAAAGAAAATTACCTGAATACCTCTTAAGCATTGCTTTCTTTGGTTAAATTATATATTAGTCGGTCGAAGTTTTGAATTCCTAAGATTTTAATTGATTTTAAATCATAGAATATCAAATTACAATAGTTCATCTTCAGGGGTAAGAATTTGTCTTTGGTAGACTAGGGTTTGCAATTCAGAAATGGGTGGCGGCGCAGCTTGTTGTCCGTCTACCTTCTGTTATGATGTAACTTTCGTATTTTATTTTAATGAAAATGCAGGTTTCTTATAAAAAAAATTATAAAGCTTGATAAGAAAATAAAAAAACCAAGGGGCTAAATATGTAACTGATTATATATCTACATGGCAGCTGCCATTGCCGCTGTCCGCACGTCGGCTTCTAGAAACTACGCTGGTGCTAAATCATCGTAGTTTCAGTTGATTACTATTAGACTATCCGTTGTGGCTAGAGGTGAGCCACAACTTAATCCTATAATATTGTGCCAAGTAAGCGCCCATGTGTCACTGGCTCGCGATTGCAAACTGCTCACTTGATCCCGTTGTGGCTCAAGGTGAGCGATAACTTTATTCATTTTTTTTAACATTAATAAAAAATATAAAAAATAATATAAAATTAATATACACCGTGTAAAAAAAGAACAAATTTCACCCACCAACTTTGACTAAAGTTTTTAATTTTGGATTAAAAAAAAAATTTCATATCCTTTCGTTGTTTTCTTCAGTTACTTCTTCTTCACTTACAATTACAAACCTGCAAAAAATTATTTCATCTAAAAAAGTTTTATTTTTGGATTACAAACCTGCAACAACATATCCATGGCCTTGTTTTCTTCTTCACTTATTTGCTCACTCGAAAAAAATAGAAAAATTACAAACCTGCACACATAATTCCCCACTACCACACGCGAGTGTGGTAGCTTGGGCTCGCTCACGGGACCTTTCGAGTGGGGTGTTGTGGTACCGGCGATCCAGGTGGCTGGAAAGCTCGTTCGCGCAGATCCGGTCTCGCACCACAACGGACGACCTTATGATACATCATCATCTACTCTGTTGTATGTTAGTGATTATTGATTACTCTGTTTACTTTATAAAAATACTAGGTTAGAAATCGGTGTATTGCACGAGTTGAATACATCTATGAACACAACCTATTTATAATCATCACATAAAGTCATTGAGAGACCAAAATGCCGAAAAATTTTCAAGGCCAGCTGCGAACTATTTAAAATATAATCATTGATCTTAAATTCTTCGTTGCCAGCTTGATTTATATCTAAAAAGAAAATGGTATCATACATATACCAAACGAACGTTTTTGCCTCAAATTTCAGTCTATAGTACAACAATAGAAAAGAAAAAAAACAAATTTATTGCCACAACATTTGGGGCAGCCCAGCAGCAAAAATTTTTATAAGTTAAACAGGTGTTGCAAAATTCGGTTTGGGCTTGTACTCGGCGACCCACCCTGGAGCGAGTACTCGGATTAATCGGGGGAGTACTCGGGGGTCAAATCGGCCTATGCAGGGAATACTCGGAGTAATCGGCGAACTCGGTTATACTCGGCGACCTACCCTGGAGCGAGTACTCGGAGAGTAATCGGTCAACTCGGCCTTGTTTTGCAACATTAGTTAAACTATTTAACCTCTAAAACTTTTACATTTCTTCCTGCATCGGAATTCCTTAGATTAACATTATAAGGAAACTTGACAATGCAGAGAATAAGTATCCCTCTTCACTTACAAGATACAATATCAAAATAGCAGAACACCTAAATTAAAACAACATGATGAATATACTGAATAGTAATTAGTATGGTTAAATTACTATTGGTGGTGGCACGTATTCGTAATAATTTCCTACAAGCTAATAATCACCAAAACTGATAAAAAAGATTACAATTATAGAAATGAACTATAGGAAAAACTATATAGTATGGACAACCATGATTGGCTCTTAATTTAAATAAAATATAGCCCATGCTTTAGTTTGTAATATTATTCAACGTGACACATCACAAATTTGTTTTATGAGCTCTTAGTTTTTGCTTTGTAGATCATCAACCATGGAAGCTTTGCCATGGATCTGCTTCTAAAAGAGCAATTTCCTTAGATTTACCGAGACAATCAAGAGCCTTATTGATATCTTGCAGCTTTGATGCCTGATAGAGGCAAAACGTCATGCACAATCAGAAATCTTTGTGACCAAATTTGTTAATCAAACTTCTTTGCTTTTTCTTTGGGCTACATGCATTAAAAAGTAACCGAATTTTATCTAAATCCTTTAACCAGTCATCGGAACTCACCAAAAAGTGATCTGTGCATAAAAGATTATCAATATTTGATGAGTTTAGCTCCACGTTATAGGAGAAGACAGAAAAAACACTAAGAGATGAAACAAACATGTGGCGTTTAAAAAGCGGTCATGTAAAATAATTACCATGAGTCAAAATATTCATGGTTTCATACCACTCCATTTTCATGGTTGACACAAGTCACGTTGACCCGAGAACAGAATTGCATAGTAAGAGGCTACTATGAGGCTTTTTAAGCAAGCGATCACAAATAGCTTCAAATGGTAAAATTGTGCTTCGTAGACTTTGATCCCACTTAAAAGCAACAAAATTTATCCATTTTAACAAACCTATTAAATATTTATTATTTTTACCCAATACCCGACCCATCCATTCAGCTACATTTTGTGGGTTGACCAAAATCGACCCAATCATTAGTAAATGGATATGAGATTTCCACGTATAAAAAGCACTTAACTCCAAGTACCATATCAGTTTAACATGAAAATAAGGAACTATTATACAATGTCACATTACTGTGACAGAAAGATTCACCTTTCGTTAAGGTCCCGAACCAAAATAAACTGACAAATCTTAATCACCTCAAACAAAGTAATGCATCTATGTTGTTGATGCACTATTATGTGGACGTCACTGTCGAATAGACTAGGGTTGAGTCTTTGTATTGTATTACATGAGATTGTGGTGATCCATAAGTGCATTTTATGGATCTGATGCATTTGTGAATATAGACCAAAACCTAAGTTTAGGTTCGACAATTTGAAAGGAGCGAACCTGCAGAATCTGCAGGTTTGACCTCCTTAAATGGGCGAATGTGGCTTATGGCTTTGGACTATAAATAGCAATCTCATGTGTTGTTTTCATTTGTAGATTTGAGTTTATGCTTTGAATGCTCTCAAGGGGGAGGTCATGCCCGACCTCCCCCGGCCTCGAGATAGATGTTTATGCTACTGATGACAGTGTCTGTAACCGTTTCTGAATTAATACGAATCTGTGATGACTTTGTTATCGTATATTTCTGTCTCGTCTCGAATCTCCCGTCTGAAACCGAGTTGTTTTCGCGTAATCGATCCTTGAATTCGATTTTTAACCGGATTCTCAACTGGTATCAGCGCTATGGTACCTATTTGAACGATCTAACAGTCGTTTGAATCAATCACAGCTCGTTTTCATGATTTCAGAAATTAAAGTTCAGTTCTTGATTGAAAGGTTGAAACCCTAAAAACCCTAGATTCTTAATTGAACCCAAAATCATGTGATTTCACCATGTTTTTGTGAATTCGAGGGTTAGGTTTTCATTTCCGTACCTTTCTGTACAAGTTTCATCATCAAATTCGAACAATCAGAGTGTTTATGGGCTGATTTGCAGAAAATATTGAAGAAGAACACGTTTTTCTGCAAACGGTCGAATGTGCAGAAGATTTGAATTTATGAGTGGTCGAACGTGGAGTGTATTCGGTCGCACGTAGGATTTTGAGGATGAACCTAGAAATTTTCCACATTCGAACCTTACGACATGTCGAACCTGGAAAGTTTCCACATTCGAACCTCACTACTGTGCGAATGTGGAATTTCAACCAATCATGGTACATTCGACCTTACTAAACGGTCAAACATAGTTTTATTTCCACCTTCGCCCCCTCGACATATAGAATGAAAAAAATGGTATTTTAAGGGGTAAAAAATTTCGAAAATTTTCTATCGATGGTAATTTTTGAAGATTTTTGGGAGAATGGTGATGATGTCAACATAAATTGTTGAAGAAATGATGATGATGATGAAACGTTTTATTGTGGGGTAGTCATAAGAATCAACAGTATGATAATCAGATTCAAATGACTATTATGGGCCAGAAAATAGACATATTTTATTCCGCAAGATGAAGATCAGTCAACCCAGTTCCAGTGTGATTGAAGGAACTTGTTCAAACAAAGTTGTTATGTACAAGCATATCAAGACTGAGATCTCAATGTTCCGAAAGTAATGAGGGATCCCAGTAGAAGTCACGTGGCACGTAGATTCAACGAAAGTTTCAAGGTTACAGTCCTGAAGAATTTCAAGAGCTGTTGGTGGTTATTGTTGGCCCTATAGAAAACTTCAGTTTCTGAAGCATTTCAAGTCCACAATTGCACCGGTAGTTCCTGCTGAAAACTTCTGATTGCTTGATTCACTCGTCTACGGCTAGTATTCTGTCGAACAGATGAAGTTACTCAAGAACATTTAAAGAAAAGAATGTGTTAATGCAATCACAGTCAGCACAGATGAAGAATTTCATAGAAGTACAAGTGTCCGAGTGGATTGTTTTGCACATAGTCACATTTGAGATGTTTAATTGGGTGCTGACAGTTAGACTTCTCTAGTTGGTGTGAAGGGTGATGCAAAGGTTAAGTGCAGATATGAGACGTGAATTAGTGGTAGTACCTACGTGTTACGTTGAATATCTGATCGGTCAGTATGGAATCCTTCTAGCAGGATTCTTATCAGACTAGTTGGATTGCGCGTGATGTACTTGGTCAAGATGACATCCCTGGGTACTGATGCTACGAGACTGCAGTGCATTACATTGTCGACTTCACATTGGCATAACTAGGTGATCTGGTTGTAATTCAGCTGAGCGTGCCGGTTGATTTCGCAAATGATTTACGTGGTCTAGCTGACTTCCTGCGTATTGATGCTGAAGGTCCGTAGTGCATTACTTGGTCGGTTCACGAAGGATATTGTATTTCTAACTCAATGCAATAGTGCATGTATTGAGGGGGAGACCTGTGATTTTGACTGTTGATGTGCAAGAGATTTATGGATTCGCCAGCAACGTCCAAGGGGGAGATTGTTAATGCACTATTATGTGGACGTCACTGTCGAATAGACTAGGGTTGAGTCTTTGTATTGTATTACATGAGATTGTGGTGATCCATAAGGGCATTTTATGGATCTGATGAATTTGTGAATATAGACCAAAACCTAAGTCTAGGTTCGACCATTTGAAAGGAGCGAACCTGCAGAATCTGCAGGTTTGACCTCCTTAAATGGGCGAATGTGGCTTATGGCTTTGGACTATAAATAGCAATCTCATGTGTTGTTTTCATTTGTAGATTTGAGTTTATGCTTTGAATGCTCTCAAGGGGGAGGTCATGCCCGACCTCCCCCGGCCTCGAGATAGATGTTTATCCTACTGATGACAGTGTCTGTAACCATTTCTGAATTAATACGAATCTGTGATGACTTTGTTATCGTATATTTCTGTCTCGTCTCGAATCTCCCGTCTGAAACCGAGTTGTTTTCGCGTAATCGATCCTTGAATTCTATTTTTAACCGGATTTTCAACTGGTATCAGAGCTATGGTACCGATTTGAACGATCTAACAATCGTTTGAATCAATCACAGCTCATTTTCATGATTTCAGAAATTAAAGTTCAGTTCTTGATTGAAAGGTTGCAACCCTAAAAACCCTAGATTCTTAATTGAACCCAAAATCATGTGATTTCACCATGTTTTTGTGAATTCGAGGGTTAGGTTTTCATTTCCGTACCTTTCTGTACAAGTTTCATCATCAAATTCGAACAATCAGAGTGTTTATGGGCTGATTTGCAGAAAATATTGAAGAAGAACACGTTTTTCTGCAAACGGTCGAATGTGCAGAAGATTTGAATTTATGAGTGGTCGAAAGTGGAGTGTATTCGGTCGAACGTAGGATTTTGAGGACGAACCTAGAAATTTTCCACATTCGAACCTTATGACAGGTCAAACCTGGAAAGTTTCCACATTCGAACCTCACTACTGTGCGAATGTGGAATTTCAACCAATCATGGTACATTCGACCTTACTAAACGGTCAAACATAGTTTTATTTCCACCTTCGCCCCCTCGACATATAGAATGAAAAAAAATGGTATTTTAAGGGGTAAAAAATTTCGAAAATATGGTAATTTTTGAAGATTTTTGGGAGAATGGTGATGATGTCAACATAAATTGTTGAAGAAATGATGATGATGAAACGTTTTATTGTGGGGTAGTCATAAGAATCAACAGTATGATAATCAGATTCAAATGACTATTATGGGCCAGAAAATAGACATATTTTATTCCGCAAGATGAAGATCAGTCAACCCAGTTCCAGTGTGATTGAAGGAACTTGTTCAAACAAAGTTGTTATATACAAGCATATCAAGACTGAGATCTCAATGTTCCGAAAGTAATGAGGGATCCCAGTAGAAGTCATGTGGCACGTAGATTCAACGAAAGTTTCAAGGTTACAGTCCTGAAGAATTTCAAGAGCTGTTGGTGGTTATTGTTGGCCCTATAGAAAACTTCAGTTTCTGAAGCATTTCAAGTCCACAATTGCACCGGTAGTTCCTGCTGAAAACTTCTGATTGCTTGATTCACTCGTCTACGGCTAGTATTCTGTCGAACAGATGAAGTTACTCAAGAACATTTAAAGAAAAGAATGTGTTAATGCAATCACAGTCAGCACAGATGAAGAATTTCATAGAAGTACAAGTGCCCGAGTGGATTGTTTTGCACATAGTCACATTTGAGATGTTTAATTGGGTGCTGACAGTTAGACTTCTCTAGTTGGTGTGAAGGGTGATGCAAAGGTTAAGTGCAGATATGAGACGTGAATTAGTGGTAGTACCTACGTGTTACGTTGAATATCTGATCGGTCAGTATGGAATCCTTCTAGCAGGATTCTTATCAGACTAGTTGGATTGCGCGTGATGTACTTGGTCAAGATGACATCCCTGGGTACTGATGCTACGAGACTGCAGTGCATTACATTGTCGACTTCACATTGGCATAACTAGGTGATCTGGTTGTAATTCAGCTGAGCGTGCCGGTTGATTTCGCAAATGATTTACGTGGTCTAGCTGACTTCCTGCGTATTGATGCTGAAGGTCCGTAGTGCATTACTTGGTCGGTTCACGAAGGATATTGTATTTCTAACTCAATGCAATAGTGCATGTATTGAGGGGGAGACCTGTGATTTTGACTGTTGATGTGCAAGAGATTTATGGATTCGCCAGCAACGTCCAAGGGGGAGATTGTTGATGCACTATTATGTGGACGTCACTGTCGAATAGACTAGGGTTGAGTCTTTGTATTGTATTACATGAGATTGTGGTGATCCATAAGGGCATTTTATGGATCTGATGCATTTGTGAATATAGACCAAAACCTAAGTTTAGGTTCGACAATTTGAAAGGAGCGACCCTGCAGAATCTGCAGGTTTGACCTCCTTAAATGGGCGAATGTGGCTTATGGCTTTGGACTATAAATAGCAATCTCATGTGTTGTTTTCATTTGTAGATTTGAGTTTATGCTTTGAATGCTCTCAAGGGGGAGGTCATGCCCGACCTCCCCCGGCCTCGAGATAGATGTTTATGCTACTGATGACAGTGTCTGTAACCGTTTCTGAA
This sequence comes from Ambrosia x helenae, assembly GCA_030844895.1. NCBI lineage: Eukaryota > Viridiplantae > Streptophyta > Magnoliopsida > Asterales > Asteraceae > Ambrosia > Ambrosia x helenae. The sequence goes on from CM061223.1 coordinate 79,659,166, forward strand.
TTAATACGAATCTGTGATGACTTTGTTATCGTATATTTCTGTCTCGTCTCGAATCTCCCGTCTGAAACCGAGTTGTTTTCGCGTAATCGATCCTTGAATTCGATTTTTAACCGGATTCTCAACTGGTATCAGCGCTATGGTACCGATTTGAACGATCTAACAGTCGTTTGAATCAATCATAGCTCGTTTTCATGATTTCAGACGTTAAAGTTCAGTTCTTGATTGAAAGGTTGAAACCCTAAAAACCCTAGATTCTTAATTGAACCCAAAATCATGTGATTTCACCATGTTTTTGTGAATTCGAGGGTTAGGTTTTCATTTCCGCACCTTTCTGTACAAGTTTCATCATCAAATTCGAACAATCAGAGTGTTTATCCCACACAACAACGTTGAACCAAGGGTGTGCCTGAGAAGAACACAAAGAGTTGAGTTAAAAAAAAGTACAAAATAAGTTTAAGGGGTGGCTTGGACTTGTGTTTTGAAAGTGATTATGTAGCATCAAACAACCAGAATCCAATAAGAAGCTCCAATTGGGAAAATAGTGGTTGTACGGCAAATTCTAATTAGTAGATCAACTAACTGAAAAATTGAAAAATGGAGAGGCATTATGTGAAATGAGATTAGAAGTCTCTAAAATTAGCTTAAAAAGGGTAAATCAGTAAATTATATGTCACCGTTGGATAATCAATTTTCTTACATTTGGTTTCAAAATTCATAATCCAGAGCTAATTTTTTTTACCCTTAAACAACCATATGATTGAAAGTAGAAAAGTATTATCAAACATTTATAACCGATTATAGTGACTTCAATTGGCATGAATCAAGTAATGTATACCTTTAATTGGTCGGGCCCGCATGTTCCTAGATTATGTTCGACATCACAGAGCAATCGGTATATGAGATCCTTTGTGTCTTGTGGAAATCTAGTTCAATTCATCCAATACAAAGCATTAAAACCTAGAAAAAATGTCAAAACCATATTAATAATCCACAAAATTTGAGACACGCAATTCGGTCAAAATCAAGCCATGACCTTGTTGACAAAGGCTTACTGCTGCAACATGTTTGCAAAATTTCCATGAAATTGATAATCCTAATACTGATTATGCAGAAATGGAATGAATGAAAAAATAGTTGTTAGAAACCGTAACACGCACACTATATTCCCTTCAAACCCAAATAATGATTCTACGTGAATTGAATGAAGCAAGAACGGAAGAGAATAAAACAATGAAAAGCAACAAATTGAAGGCTAGGGTGTTAAACCTTCATTAAGTGAAGGTGTATGCTAACATTACATTGTGAGATGCTGAGAAGATTATGACAAAATCCGTAAGCCAAGTTGTTGGATCAGTTAGCTCTTTGTCAGTTGTTTGCTTATGAACACTAATGTGTTTGTAAGTTTATCAAAGCAGTTTGCACAGCGGAATACATGAAGTTTTCACTTATAAAGTTTCACTTTCAACAGGAGTTATTACTCCCCCGGGATGTAATGAACTAAAGACAGTTAATGAGAATCTAAGCAATTGAATGTATATGATAATAAATATGCACAGAGATTCTCAGATTATGAAATGGTATTACTAGTAAAACCTTTGAAGGATTTCAGTTTCAATTAAAATCAATCTCTAAATAGTGGGATTAACCCATCTATTTATAGAGGAACAGATACATGAACCTTGTTAGAAAAGCAAGACTGCAACAGGCTGTAGTCTTGGAACTTGTACACAAAGATAAAGTAATGTTATAATACTAAACTACTGAAACATAAGGGCAGTGGAAAGCTTCTGTTACAACTGCTGATGAGTGACAAACTACTGATGAGTAGTTTGTCTTCAGTAGTTCTTCAGTTGACTTGTCTGGTTTGACTTCAGAACTTCTTGTCACACCCTCAAATTTTCACTACGGGGTTTATACCGCGAGGCACATGACATACCAGGATCCCATAGCCATAAGTCATTTGAACGAACTCTAAATGCCCAAACCATTTAGTTTGTTTTCAAAAATCAAGTTTAGTTAAGCTGCGGAAGTGTAAACCAAATTTAAACCTTTTAAAACCATGCGCAAAACAACGCGCCCAAATTAAAACCATATGAAAGAAAACTTAAAAGCATGATATGTAATTTAGGTGTATGCCCAAAACCCCAAATGCAGTGAAACGTGCTGTGCTTCCTAATCGTGACACCGGAAGCTAACTACCTGCAAAAGCATGTATATCGCGTGTCAACATAAAGTTGGTGAGTTCACAAAGTAAGGTAAGTAAAAGTGTAGGTTTCCCAAACCAAGAACAACAGTTAGGTTTCCCAAACCCAAACAGTAGTCAATAAACAAAACCAAGAACCACTAGTTCAGTGTATGCCAAGGGTAGCTAACCCATTTATGATAACTAAACAATGATATACCGAATTGCTATTCAAACGATGCACTCGCCCCGCAAGCTGGTTTTTGCCTTCGATCATTTCCTATCAACAATGATAAAATCAAAGGTCGTAGTTCACGCCCGGCTCCCAGCACGGTGTGAGGTTTGTCAAACCTAATAGCGCTATCAACTAGTAATCCGTTTGCCATAACCCGGCAACTCATTCGGTAAATAGTGAAGGACTTCCGTGATAGAATGCAGTTTAGTTCATCAAGGACACAGAGTGTGAAACTAGCAAAACCCGACCCAGACAAGGAATCAAAACCCGACCCACACAAGGAGTCATAGCATCCCAAAACCCGGGATGTGAAAGTAGTCCCAAACTGGACTAGAAAAAGTTAAGTAAGTTATCTCAAACCCGAGACGCATGCTTTTGAGAAAAAGTAGTGAAACTCACCTTAGGTTGCAAGCAAATAATCCAAACTTCGCAAATAAGGACGTGCTACCGACTCCCTAAAGCTCTTCATTCGGGTGATAAAAACGCAACTAAAGCTCCAAAACTTGATTGATTATGGTTATGGCAGAGGTTAGGAGGCAAGATTTTCGTATGGTGGCTGTTATGAGTGATTATGGTTGTTTTATAATGAAAAATTAGGATAAAATCAATTTTTATAACAAAAACTAACTTGGGACGATCTAGGCCTGGCCTGATCTTTTGGGCTAGTCCAAGTCCAAAGGTTTTATTATATATATTTCATTTTTTCTTTATAATTGGGCTTTACATATAACACCTAGTCCATAAAATACTCTACTCAATATTTTACAACTAAAATACGTTCTCGGTTCCTCAGGTGTCGGTTACCGGTTTGGTAACACGTTTCGCTTAAATACACAGAATTGTACATCAGTTCACAAATAAATTCAACTAAGCACATAATTGGAAATGAGTTATTCTACGATTACTTGTTTTGTTATTTCACCAACGTTCGGGGTTCGATACTCGTGTACGTAGTCCGGTAATTCTCCAAATTACCATTTCATGCAGTTATTGACCTATATCTGTGCAACGTGTAACTCATCTAGCTAACCCTAGTTTAGTAGAATGCAAGGAATGTAAGTACAAGTAACTAGAGTTTAGTTAAAGTAAGAACCTGAAATTGCGGGGTATCACATCATCCCCAAGTTGAAAAGAATTTCGTCCCCGAAATTCATTAAGTAAACAATAAAGCCAGCGTAAAATGTGTAAAATGTGTGCTTGGTTCCCAGATGTCACATCATCCCCAAGTTGAAAGGAATTTCGCCCTGAAATTCACTTTGAGAGAGCTGCTTTTTGTTTAGCGTTTGATCTATGCACATGTTCATGTTCGGTAAAGAGATGTCAGTATTTGAGCCGCATTTGCTCTCTGCGTCCCCACGTATATTCCGGTCCTAGACGGGAATTCCATCGCACCTTAACAATAGGTTTGGTGCCCTGTCTGAGTTTCTTGACGCCCTGCTCAAGAATCCCCACTGGTTCTTCCACGAACCATAGCTGATCGTCCACCTGGATCTCCTCCAGTGGCACCACCATTGTTGTATCCAACATGCATTTCTTTAGATTCGATACGTGGAATACATCGTGTTCCCCACTGAGTTTATTAGGCAGGTTTAACCTGTAAGTTACTGGACCAATCCTTTCGACATTTTCGAAAGGTTCAACATATCGCGCGTTCTCTTTCCCCGTTTCCCGAAGCGTATGACACCTTCCCAAGGTGATACCTTTTATAATACTTTGTCCCCAATCTGGAGCTCCAAAGGTTTCCTACGCTTATCAGTGTAGCTTTTTTGTTGGTCACGAGCAGTAGCCATCCGGTTTCTGATTTGCACCATCTTCTCAGAAGTTTCGTGCACGAGTTCGGGACCTGTCAGCTGGCTATCTCCAACTTCAGTCCAGCAGATGGGAGACCTACACTTGCGTTCATATAGTGCCTCAAAAGGCGCACACTGAATAGAAGTGTGGTAACTGTTGTTATACGAGAATTCGATTAGAGACAAGTGCTTATCCCAACTGTTACCAAAGTCCATCACGCATGCTCGTAGCAGATCTTCCAATGTTCAGATGGTACGCTCACTTTGTCCATCCATTTGTGGGTGATAGGATGTGCTCATATCTAAGCGAGTCCCCAAAGCGTTTTTGGAGAGTGGTCCAAAAATAAGAAGTGAATCGCGCATCGCGATCATATATAATAGAAGTAGGCACCCCATGCCTAGAGACTACCTCCTTGACGTAGAGATTTGCTAGTTTCTCCAGCGAGTCCGTTTCCTTTATTGCCAAAATGTGTGCCGATTTGGTTAAACGATCCACGATAACCCAAATCATGTTATGGCCCATAGGCGTTCTAGGAAGCTTTGTGATAAAATCCATAGAAATTCCGTCCCATTTCCACATAGGGATTTCTAGTTGCTGGAGTAGGCCTGAAGGTTTCTGATATTCAATCTTAACCTTCGCACAAGTCAAGCACTTACTAACATAAGTGGCTATTTCAGCTTTCATGTTTGGCCACCAGTAAAGAGTTTTAAGATCTTGGTACCTCTTGTCTGAAACAGGATGTACCGAATATCGTGTGTGTGACAAAACAAGGTTTTTCCTACTTATAACATATGTTAATAACATCTAACATATGTTAAGCCTACTTAACTAACCCTAGTTAAGTATTTGATCACTGTGAATATGCAAGTTAACTAGGGTTCAGTAAAAAGTGTTAACCTGAAAATGCGGGGTATCACAAGCTGTTTGAACATCTTCAGTAGTTGTTGGAGCTGAATCAGATGATTGAGTTTGTACATCAGCAGTTGTTGAATCAGAAGTTTGTGAAACTTCTGATGATTTGAAAGTTGACTTAGTGACTGTATTAGGAGTCCATGGTGCTGGATCCTCGTCATCAAACCTCTGATCACCATAATAAATAGGTTTAGATGGAGTGACAGTCTTTTCAGGTCTGAAATGGAAGCTGTCAAGGTCAAAGAGTTCAGCAGGATGTGCTGGAATAAGAGTGTGTTTTGACTCATTGAACTTGACATTCAGTGTTTCTTCTATATCTTGGTTCTTGAGTTAAAAATCTTGTAGGCTTTTCTAGTGGAAGAATAACCAAGAAAATAACCTGAATCAACTTTAGCAGCAAACATTTGAAATAGAGTCTTTAATGTTTAGAATGAAACATTAACATCCAAAAGCCCTAAAAAAGGAGATAAGGGGCTTAATGCCATGAAGAACTTCATAGGCAGTTTTGGAGTGTCTCTTGTTGACAAGGACTCTATTCTGAACATGACATGCAGTGTTGACTGCTTCAGCCCATAAATACAATGGTAGGCCTGAATCAGCTAACATGGTTCTTGCTGCTTCAATTAAAGTTCTGTTCTTCCTTTCTACCACACCATTTTGTTCAGGAGTTCTGGGAACACTGAATTGTCTAATAATCCCTTTAGACAAACAGAATTCATCTAGAGTTTTGTTCCTGAACTCTGTCCCATTATCACTTCTAATGGTTTTGACATATAAAGAGTATTGTTTCTCTGCTTGTAGAATGAAGAACTTGATGATTTCAGCTGCCTCATCCTTGGAAAATAAGAAGAATACCCATGTGAATCTTGAATAGTTATCAAAGATGACTAAGCAGTACTTCTTCTTACCAAGGCTCATGATTTTTACTAGCCCAAATAAGTCCATATGGAGTAGTTGAAGACATGCAATTGTTTTAGATTATTCAATAGACTTATAGGAGGACTTATGCTGCTTTCCCATTAAACAAGATACACAGTGTTCTTGACACTGGTATACTTTCAAGGGTAGACCTCTGACCAAGCCCATTTTTGTGACTTTATTTATGGTTTTAAAGTTCACATGGCCAAGTTTCCTGTGCCAGAGATCAGTTTCTGAAGTTGATGCCCTTGAGAAGAATCAGGCAATGTTGTTCAGTACTTTGACCTTTTCAATGTCCACTGCATAGACATTGCCACATCTTTTGGCTATCAACAAAGTATGATCTTCAATGATCTTCTCTATCAACTTCTGGCCTTCTGGTGATATGATCTTGCATGCTGTCTTTGTGAAAAAGGAAGAATATCCTTTATCACACATTTGTGACACACTTAGCAAGTTGTACTCAAGGTTTTCAACCAGATTGACCTTGTCAAACTGTATTTTTCCTGAAGAGACATTGCCATGTCCTAGCACATATCCCTTGGCATTGTTCCCAAAGGATACAGATACTTCTCTTTGACTGATAAAATTGTTTATCAGGTATCTGTATCCTGTCATGTTCATTGAGCCTCCACTGTCAACATACCAAATTCTATTTAAGCCTCTGGAGACCCTCTGCACAAGGTAGCAAATTAGTTAGATTTGGGAACCCAAGCCAGTTTGGCTTTGGGTTTGCTCTTGAGAACATTAACAGTTTGTTCTTGATCAGGTTGAGGAATCCATGTCTTTTTGGCAATGAATTTTTCATTAAGAGCAATGGTGGTATCCTTTTAAGGACCACCATCAACCTTGGTCATCGGTAGTTGTACCATATACATGAGATCTTTGTTGGATCAGTATTGCTCTTTGTATGAACTTGCTAGTGAACACTTAAGTGTTTAGCAAGTTCTTTATCAGTTTTAGCACAATGGAATGTTTTAAGTTAAAGCTACACTTATCAACAGGAGTTATTACTCCCCCTGGATGTTTGAGAAAACTAAAGACAAGCATTTAATGAGAATCTACGTATTGAATGAGAATGAATACTTAAACAGAGCCTCAGTAAATGAAATGGAAATAACAATGATAAGCTTTGAAGGATTTCTGTATATTAAAAATCAATATCTAAAACAGAGGGATGAACCCATCTATTTATAGACTTTACATATACATGAACCTTGCCAAAAAGCAAGTTCAGAAACAAGTTGCAACAAGTTGCAGTCTTGGAACTCGTACAAAAAGTTAAAGTAATACTAAACTAATAAACTACTGAAACATAAGGCGGTGGAAAGATTCTTAAACAAGTGCTGATGAATGACAAACTACTGATGAGTAGTTTGTCTTCAGTAGTTTTTCAGTGAACTGTCTGGCTTGAACTTCAAAACTTCTGATGTATTTCTTCTTCAGTACTTGTAGAATCCTTCTTCAATACTTTTGTCTTCTTTCTTCAGTAGTTCTATATGTAGATTATTTTTGATAGAAGTGAATTAGACTTAGGTTTCCAAAAGTGGTTTCACCAATCCTCTTTGTCCTAACAATCTCCCCCTGGATTGATGAAGCCAAAACCTTTTCTAATTCTTTATTGTTTTCTTCTGCCATTCACAATCTTCCATATCCCCTTGAACATGGAATTCTTCAACTGATTAAGCTGCTCATCAGTGAGAGATCCCCTTTGAGGTTCCAAATGTTGAATTGTAAGTAAGTCTTGAGTTGATAATTTCTTCAGTTCATTCATGGACTTGTAGGTCTTGCTTGTAAGATCTCTCCTTGTCACTAATACTGAGTTGTCATTAGTAAAGGACCACATGATGATCAGCACTTTAGACTTGTCAAAGTCTGAAGTATAGGGAACCATGCTGGTCCCTTGGGAAGTTCCTGAGTGTTGGATGTTTTCAATTTCAGTGACTCTCAGGTGGGATTCACTTCTTTCTTCTTGTTGCACCACATTAGGTAGTTTGAAAGTTGGTAAGTGATGTTCAGTAACTACCTTAGTGTGCAGTTTGTCTATGATGGTCTTCTGGATTTGGTAGGCAAATGTAGAAGGATCCCTAAACTGTGTTAACAGGGGCTTTTCTTCAATATCAAAGTCTGAATGGACTACTGTGTTTCCTTCTAGTAGTACCATCTTGAAGTCAGTCTTTGTATTGTCCTCTGTCTTCTTTTTCTTGGTAGCAGGTCTTGTAACACCAGAAGTTCTAACTACTGAAGTTGATACTTCAGAAGTTTTGAACTTCTCTGGATTAGCAGCCTTTTCAGCCTTGTACTTTTTGTATGTGTCTAGTAGTCTTTCTTCTTTCCATCTTGACACAGAGGCTTTTGAACCATAGTTATTTGCTACCAGTTCTTCAATCATCTCAGCTCTCTTGGCTTTTCCATCTTTATTTGTTGCAAGTTTGTCTGCAACAAGTTGAGCTCTTCTTGTCAGCTCATCCATGGAGAGTCCTTTCAGTGAAAAGGCTTTAGTCTTGCTGTTCTTTGTAATGTAAGACATCAGTTGTTGTCTTTTGTCTTCTTCAGCAACTTTTTCAAGGTTAGCCCGCCTTTGTAACTCTGCTCCATAAGCTTGTAATTTTTCATTAAAGCTTAAGTCATCCTTTGCTTCCAAAGTATTCCATACCTGATCTTCCATGGCTTTTCTTTGGGCTACAACTAAACTCTTCTCAAGAAGTTCCTTTGATTCAGAGATTGGAGAAGGGTTTAGTACAGTCATTGTGGTAGTGGTAATTGTAGTCCTTGGAACAGGAGTTGGTTGAGTTTGTTCAATTGGTTTGGAAGGCTGTTCTGTTGGTTGTATATTAGAAGTGTTAACTTCTGATGTGTTGACAACTACTGAAGGTTTGTCAACTACTGAAGGATCGTCTTCAGTACTTTCTGAGTTATCATCAGAACTTTCATCAGCATCAGAAGTTTCTTCATTATGGCCTTGGGATGTTTCAGCTTCTTCAATTTCTTGTTTAGAGACACCAAATTGTTGACCCAGTTTTTGTCTTCTGGCTTTGTCTTTCAGTTCTCTTTCTTGGAGAGCCACTCTTTCTTTTATTCTGGCTTTGAATGACTCCTTTGGTTCCCTAATTTTCTCCCCCTTTTTGGATTCATCAAGTTTGGAAGGTTGAGAGAAAGTACCAGTGAGAATGGTGATCTGTTTTGAATTGTGGTCAATTTTGTTGGACAGATCATTCATTTTTGTCTTGATCACTTCAAATTGGTTCTTGACTGACAGCTCCAAAGCAGGTGTGTAGGTTCTGAAGTGATTGGTTATAAGTGTGTTCATCATATGGTATAAGGGACCATCTGGGCTGCATAGTTGGTTCAAGTCTATGCTTGTTGACCCAGGGAATTGGGTAGGCATTTGTAGTGAGGGGTGTGTTTTGGGGTGATCTTCTTGTTGTACAGAAGATGCTACTTTAGGGGAATCAGTTACATGTACCTATTTTTCTTGGTTCAGAGGATTTCCTACCCCAGGCATTGAGCCTTCATCAGTAGTTGCCACAAATGAGGTCTTAGCAATGTTACTTCTTTCCTCAGATCCACCACTGGGTGGTATGTGAGTAGTAGCAGCCTCAAATGTACCTAGAGTTTCTAAGTTAGGGCTTAGAGACCCTAGTTCATCCTCATCTCTTTGGTTAGGGCTTTGAGTGTCCACATCCATGTCAAGTTCTGAAGCTATGTCCCCTGTTTGATGTGGTTGTTGGGGACTGACATGTTAGGATGGAATTATCTCTTTTAGCCCAGAGAGAAGCTTGGCAATTTCAATTTCTGGTTCAGAAGTTTGGGGTGCTGGTTCAGTAGTTTGGACTATGGGTTCAGCAGTTTCAAAAGAAGGGTCTATTTGGATTGTTTTCTTGAATTTCTTTCTTTTGAAAAGGATTGTTATTGGTGCTCTTGGTGGGGTTTGAGATGGATGAGACTGAGAGGATGTTTCAGTCACATCTTTATCAAGTGCAGATTACACATTAGCAAGTTCAGGCATCTCAACCTCCTGAACTGCCTTTCTTTTTGGGTTGGTGGGTTTTTGTTTTTGTTGCTTGGGTTTCTTGGCCTTTGGGGGTGAAGGTTTGGAAGATGAGGGTTCCATGGGGACTGTTTCTGGTTCCCCTTGGTCATCTTCTGGCCAGGCAGCCGGTTTGTTGTGCCTTGAGTATGTTTGTGAGGACAAAGGGTTTAAATTTGTAGTTTTACCCACAAGCACCTCTTCTCCAAGTTCTTTTATTATGCATTGCATAATAAATCTTGGGTACAACAAAAACTTCTTTTTATTATTGAGATGATGTAACACCAACTCATTAAAGAAAAGTGATGATGCCTTGAATTTTGTTTCATTCACTATGGAATGAAAAATAGGTTGAAAAGTTGAGGGCATCTGATCATAAGATCCAGTTTTTGGACTCAAACACATAATAATATAATGAAACAGCAGTTTATACTTTGGTTCAAAATATTTCTTAAAAATTGTAGCATGTGAGAGAGTACCTTGGTAACCACACTCTGTCATGGTTAAGTGAATCTGAGAGTTTGGAAATTGGTCTGGGGCGTTTACATCATCCAAACCTAGCCTAATTGCCAAAGTAGCCGGTGTGATTGCCATTCTTCTCCCTTGGATAGTTGAGTTAAGGGAGATCACTTTGTCGTTCACCTTCAATGTCTCTGCGTTTGCCCAGAACTCATTTAGAGTTTCAGTGTGGATTGGAGGGTCGATGGTGAGGGCGGTGAAGTATTGGGATTTGACGACCAAATCAATGATTTCGTCGTATTGGGACCAGGCTTCAAGTTTTTCGAAGTAGCCTCTTTGATTGTGTCCCCGTTTTAGTATTAGAGCCATGTGGTTTGTGTGTGTGTGGATCGAACAGTGCTTTTTCAGGTTTAGGTATTGAGAGTGTTTTGTGGGAGAGATGGAGGGAATTTTTGCTTTTTGAAAGGATAAGTGTTGGAAAAGGTATTTATCAGAAGTTTATAACCGCCTAGGTCAAACTTCTGATGTGGGAAAAGCCTGATTTACCCTTTTTGACCAAACTGCTGATTAAGAACAATTTGTCATCAGTAGTTCCCACTTTCTCTTCAGTAGTTTGTTAACAACTGAGGAGAATGTTTTATAAATACTTTATTCATAACTTCTGAAGGTTATTTTATCAGAAGTTAATCATTTTTCAGAAAATATTCCCATACTGATGTTTTGTTCATCAGTAGTTTCTCTCTTGTTGTTTTTCAGAAGTTTTCAGACTTAAAAACATATGTAAGTGAAAAATGAAAATATGTGCAGAAAAATAAAAAGAAACACTTACAAATTTAGCATCCTAAGCATGGATACTAACTTCTGAAATGTTGATGTGTCAAGGGGTTTAGTGAATATGTCAGCTATTTGATTAGCTGTTGCTACATGTTTCACTTCAATCTTGCCTTTTTCATAGCAATCTCTTATGAAATGATACCTGATTTCAATATGTTTAGTTTTTGAAAACTGAACAGGATTTTGAATGATGCTAATGGCAGATTTGCTGTCTACAAGCAATGGTGTCCTGGTCTCTTTGATTCCATAATCAAGAAGTTGATACTGGAGCCATTGTATCTGTGATGTACAACTGGCAGCTGCAATGTATTCAGCTTCAGCAGTTGAAGTTGCAATAGATGTTTGTTTCTTTGATTGCCAGGACACTAGACAGTTTCCCAAGAATTGACAACCACCAGATGTTGATTTTCTTGACATTTTACACCCTGCATAGTCACTATCTGAAAAAGCTGATAACTTGGTATTGCTTGAAGCAGGATACCAAATTCCAAGTGTTGGAGTTCCTTTCAGATATCTGAAGATTCTTTTGACTGCAATGAGGTGTGATTCCCTAGGAGCTGATTGATATCTAGCACAGACACATGTTGAAAACATAATATCTGGTCTAGAAGCAGTTAGATATAAAATGGAACCTATCATACATCTATACATGGTTTGATCAACCTGTTTTCCTTGATCATCTGGTTCAAATTGTGTGGTTGGTGACATGGGAGTGGAACATGGTTTACAGTCTTGTAAAGAAAATTTGTTCAATAATTCTTTAACATATTTTGATTGATGTATAAAAGTTCCATTTGTTTGTTGTTTAATCTGCAGTCCCAGAACGTACTGCAGTTCTCACACTGTACTCATCTCAAATTTTGATTGCATGAGTTTCTTAAATTCATCACACAGTTTTGTGTTTGTTAAACCAAATATGATATCATCAACATATATTTGAACAAGTAAGACATGATTTCCAACATGTTTTATGAAAAGAGTTTTATCAATGGAGCCTCTTGTGAAGTTATTTTTGAGCAAAAAGTTAAAAAGTGTTTCATACCAGGCTCTTGGAGCCTGTTTGAGCCCATAACGAGCTTTCTCTAGCTTGTACACCCACTCAGGATGAGAAGGATCCTCAAACCCAGGTGGCTGACAGTCATACACTTCCTCTTTTATTTTTCCATACAAAAATGCACTTTTAACGTTCATTTGAAAAACTTTGATTTTGTTGGAAATGGCATAGGCCAGAAATAACCTGATGGCTTCAAGCCTTGCAACTGGAGCAAAGGTTTCATCATAATCAATTCCTTCTTCTTGAGAGTAACCTTGTACTACCAGTCTTTCCTTGTTCTTTATAATCATACCAACCTTATCTTGTTTGTTCCTAAAAACCCATCTTGTGCCAATTGGTTGCTTGTTTGGTGGTAAGGGACAGATTTCCCAAACCTGTTGCTTTTTGAATTGAAGCAACTCATTTTGCATGCTTGCACCCAATTATTGTCTTTGAGGGCTTCTTGGTACTTTTTAGGTTCCAACTGAGAAATGAATGCTGAGAAGAAGCAAAAGTTGGAAAGCTAGTTTCTTGTAAGAACACCCGATGCAATATCACCCATGATTTGTTCAAGTGGATGATCTTTGTGTTCAATCAGTTGTTGTAAACCACTGACAGGTGTAGGTGGCTCTTGTACTTCATCAAACAAACCACTGAGGTTTATAATGTCTGGTTCAGCAGTTTCAGTGTTTTCAGTAGTTGTAGGTGCTGAAGCAGATGTTTGTACGCCTATAAATACCACCTTTGACTTGTAAAACATCATTTGTGAAACCCTAACTCGCCCAAAACATCTTTCATACCATACTCAACCTCTAGAACTCGTTTTTGTCCTAAAACCTACCATTTCAAAGCTTTACACATCCTCTTTAGCAAAATCCATGGTGTGTTATCGATCCTAAACTTACATCATGTTGTTATTTTGATCCCTAAAGGTCCAGGCCTGGTTTTGTGAAGTTTGTGTCTTTGAAAACCTTTGAAAAACAATTTTAAAACAAGTCTAATCCCTTATATTAGTTATATGTGAAGTATACATGCAAAGAACGGATTTTTATGATTAAAACATGAAGATTCTTATGTGTTTGATGTTTTACTGATATAGATAAGTCGTTAGGATGATTATCTAGGAGTTTGAAGGTTGTTTGATGTGTTTTGATGATAATATGCATTTTGACCCATTTGAGTGATTTAGGAGGATTTAGGATGTTATAGGTTGATTTGATGTTTGCATGATGTTAGGGTTTGTACTAGAATGATGTAGTAACAGTAGGATGATGATTTGCAAACGTGATTATGTGATGAAATATGATTAATTGCCATTTATGGTAAGTTATGCATGATTGATGTGATGTTTTCATAATATTATTCCATTTTGGGAAATGCTTGCAATAAGGGTGATATACTGATGATAAATTTGGGGTTTTCAATTAGAATATGTTGTTTAATGATTTTGGATTGATGCTGGGTATTTTTACATGTTTCGGATCTGATTTAGATGGTCGAACGCGCGAAAAGTAACTCCTGGACTGCAGGTTGCGATTAGCAAGCTAATCGCTTGTTAAAAGGGGTGAGTAGGAAGCTACTCGCCTGTAACATGGGCGAGTAGCAATCCTAATTGCCTGTTGATTTTCTAATCGCGTGTTTTGATGCCTAATCGTGTGTTTTGCTGCTGTAAGTGTATTTTAAGACCCCGAAATATGGTTTGACACCTAGGAACATATTGGGAAACCCGTGACATGCCTAGAAACCTGATAACACGTGTTTGGACTTGTATATGCAGTATGTGGATTGTATGTTAGCCTTGGTGAACTGTTGTGCGTATTAAGTGCATGTTTACATGTGATTGCTTGGTTACTTGTATTTGACTAACACGGGGGATGTCGGGTCACCAATGGGATGTCAGGTCTTGTCTTGTGTGGTCAGATTAACTTTCAAACATGGTTTTAAACGTACACGGTTATGGTTTGGACAATTAGGGACTAGTTGGCCTGCGGGTTAATAGTCCGGGTGAGTTTCACAACCCACTTTTACTGGTTTTACTTTTGGGGGAGAAACATACTACATAGTCGTATTCTTAAAACTTATGTTATACTATGGTCATCTTGGTTACTATACAATCTGTTAAAGTCCCGGGGGAAACCATGAATGTGCAGGTTAACACAACGGGGGAATGTGGATAGATCTATTTGGGCTTGACCGGCCCCACCTGACGGCTGGGAGCCGGGCGGGTGCATATTGTCCTTACTTATGTATTCATTATTCGGGCGGGAGTATTCTTGTATTCATGTATTCTTGCATGCGTGTTCAGTAATGGTTTTCCAATCGTAGTAGTAGCAGAACATACGCCTAGCTAGCGTGCACATGACATAGTATTGACGGGATAGAAATTTGTAAACTTTTGGAAACGTTTTATAAAAACATGTGAACTCACCAACATTATATGTTGACGTCTTTTTGGCATCTTTTATCAGGTCGCTAAGGTAGCAGCACATGGACTAGGCGCACGGGTCTTGCATGGCGTCTAGGGTCTTCTAGTTGCATGTTTTTGAATAAATATTTCAGACTATGTTTATCTTGTTTTTGGGTTGTAAACACGTTTAAGCTTCCGCTACCAGTTTCATGTTATTAAAAACTTGATGGTTTGGTCTACATATTTTACATCTAGTTGTCGTTTATTGTGACCGTTGACTTGGATCCTGGTGTGTCACGCGCCTCGCGGTAAAACCCCACAAGTGGAAACTTGAGGGTGTGACATTTATCACCACTTTTGATGAATTAACAGTGAAAGCATGATGTAATAAAGATTCAAGATTTTATATTAGTTATGGTTAATTTTGATATACATGATTATGAGGCTTGAAAGTTGAAACCATGGTGTAATATTGTTGTTATTATTATTGTGTTTGTATTTCGTATAGATAACGGTGATCAAGGAGCAAGAAAGGCGTTAAACAATGATATGAAAAGGCAGATACAGATGCCGGTTTTGGAAGTGAGTCCAGAACATCAAGATGCAACGTGTGTGATCATGGAAAGAATGACAATGGCATTGCGTTACTTTATTGAATTGGGGGAAAAGCGGAGGCTCTGCCGGTAAAATATAGCCTCGGATGCAGGGTTCCACTTACAGCACAATGATGTTGGTATTGCTTAGATAACATTCGAAAGGTGGTGTTACACTGATAGTGTTGAAAATCATGTTTATATCATTTTTTGAACCGCTATTGCTATGCCCCAATTTTCAATTTTAATTCGATTTAGGTTTTTTATAAGGATCAAGAATAGAGAGATTTGACGGCAAGGAGTTCAACTGAAGCTTTCAAGGTGCTGATTGAGACTGAAGAGGGATTTTCTGCTTTGCACTTTGAGGTGACCATTCTCTGTAAGCTTTGAATCTTTACTCACAATGCTTTCCAATAATAATTCAATAAGATGTATTTAAACCTTTACCTCTTTGTGCACAAGCTTTCATGGTTATTTTACCAACATATGGGACAAAAGTCTTAAAATTTCAGTGATTTCTTTGAATTATATGCGATAATACTATCTAATATTGTAGGTTGGGCAACCGGTTGTGGCAAATCAGCGGGGGTCGGGTTGAGTCCTAAGAATCCTTCGCCTCTGTGTGCAGCTAATTGTTTTTCCATTATTTGTATTTGTGATTGTAGATGGTATTAAATGGTTGTTTCTTGTTAATTTTTCATGAAAATTGAGCTTTTGTTGCCACATTTTTTTTGTTTTGCAATCTTTATTTTGACAATTAACATGTTGGGTATGATTAAAGGTTGAAGGTCTTGAGGTTTTAGATGAATGATGTTATCAAATTTAAATATTTGTTCAAATTTGCAGGGTGTCAAAGGAACTCTATGCTCCTGCTCTTGGTGGGATCATGTTGTCGATTGGTATTAAGCTTTCCATAGAAGATTTCTCTCTTGCTTTCAAAAGGTCAATCTTTATTCATGAATTTTTTTCGTCTACGTCTCGATTGATGCAAAATACTAACGCAATTGACATCAAAATTTGAGATGGGTTTTAGATTTTGAACGTTTTCTGTTTTTCTTGCAGACCTTTACCATTATATATGGGATTTCTTGCCCAGTATGCATTAAAACTGGCTCTCGGGGTATTTGTGGCTAAATCATTTGGTGTGGCTCCCATGTTCTATGCAGGATTTGTTTTAATGGCATGTGTTTCGGGTGCCCAGTTGTCTAGTTATGCTAGCTACTTGAGCAAAGGGGATGTGTCTTTAAGCATTTTGTTGACAAGTTCGAGTATTATCGCCTCTGTTCTCTTTACACCTCTTTTAACCGGCCTTCTTTTTGGATCAGTTGTCCCCGTTGATGCTATCGCAATGTCCAAATCAATCTTACAGGTATTAATAATAAATATCACCCATTGAGACTCTTGACCCTTTTAATCCTGTTCACTCCGGTTATAAATAAACTAGTTTTGAATTCTGACCTTTTTTGTTAATTTGCAGGTTGTTCTTGTTTCGGTGACACTCGGTTTAGTACTCAATACATATGCAAAACTAGTTGTATCTGTTCTTCAACCCGTGATGCCTTTTGTGGCTATGTTTTGCACTTCCATTTGTATTGGCAACCCTCTAGCCATTAACCGGGCCCAAATCCTTTCTGCAGAAGGTCTCAGATTGCTTTGGCCCGTTTTGTTGTGTCATTTATCGTTGGGTACCATACAGATTATTTAGTTGTCACTAATTTACTTTGTTGTCCACTTATTGTAACTAACTAGAGGGGTGATTGCTACATGTGTTATTAGGCAATTAGTCAAATCTTCCATTGCAACGAGGGGTGTAATGATACAAGTTGTGTATATGTTTTAGTTGAGGAGATGTTTTTGTAGTTTCTTCTTTTTCTTTGATTGCCATTTTAAAACTAACTTCTGTTAGCTAGAAGTCGAATACTTTAAACAGATAAGATTTCTTTTATTCTTCCATTATTGCTCTCTCTCTTTCTCTCCAAACTAATGTGTTTGTGGAAGGTTTTTTCCCTCCATTTGCTCATTAACTGCTTAAGGTTTTCTATGTTCCTCATCTTAGGTCTCGGGGTCGTATGTTGCGCTGTTAGATATTGCTGGTGGGAAAGTTAATATTCATATATTAATGCCCATGGCAGCATTTGCATATGCGTTAATGGGGAACTCACTTGAAGGAAACATTCAATGACAAGAGTTTAAGTCATATTCCTTCAACTCCCCAAACCTACCATATAGCAGAGATAACATCAGTTCGGCGGTAGACATTTCTGCAACAAAAAAGGCGGCGTCAAAGTTTTCAAACGTATGATCTTTGACATACCAGTTTACTGTTTTTTATTAATAAGAAAATGTTTTTAGTTGTATTGGTGTTTGGGTTGGACAAATTATGTTCAAGGTACACTTTTTAATTCATTTTTGGATCGGAATTATAGATTAAAATCAATATACAAATTTTTAACAAACAATGTGAACAATATTAGGATTCCTCTAGGCCAGGAGAAGTTTGTGGTTATCGGGGATCTTCAAGGATGGGGATATTCATGTAGCGATATACGCGGATATGTTGCAACACACTCTA
This sequence comes from Ambrosia x helenae, assembly GCA_030844895.1. NCBI lineage: Eukaryota > Viridiplantae > Streptophyta > Magnoliopsida > Asterales > Asteraceae > Ambrosia > Ambrosia x helenae. The sequence continues at coordinate 79,677,132 of CM061223.1, forward strand.
TTTTGCAGGTTTGCACAAATATTTTCATCTCTATGACTCTATTCATTAACAGAACTTAAAGCTCTTGGTCGAGGGTTTGACATGTAACTTTTAGACATCACGTTTTCTTCATTGAAATTCACATATTTCTGCTCGTTTGATGACAATTTGTCTGGAAGATGGGTAACATTAATTCTGTTAGTTATATCGTAAATGACTTAACAACGATTTGTACCTAAAATACATAATCAGTATAGTAGGGGTTTTGGTTAGTTACATGCGGGAAACATTTTTTGCGATATAGTTATGACCAACCACTATGATTTATTAGAAATGCCAATGTATATTGCCTACCAAACACACTTGATAAATGATCCAACTACACACCTCAGGTGCACGCCCGTGCGGACTTGCTTGGCTCGGACACAGATGAGCTGCACTGCCAGTGCGACTCGGCGTGCAGCTGATGTTCCCGGGCACCCTGATCAGCACTGCCGTGCGGGTGCCCGTGCGACTCAAACTTCTCGAGTGCACTGCCAGTGCACCAGGCAGTGCACCCCCAACACCCGGCCACCACCAGACCCGCACGCCCGTGCACCCTAGGTGCACGGCCGTGCAGAATATCTAGATATTTTCAGGAATGAGCCAGCCACTAGCCCACTTGCACGTCAAATCAAAAGGGCCAAATGCACTGCCAAATGCACGGACGTGCACCCGACCGTGCACGCCTTCAAAATCTGCTTAAATACAAGAGCAGACCCACTGTTACATTCATTGGGTTTTGGAGAGGCGATTTTGGGCGATTTTCGGAGAAACCAAGCTGCTGGAAGGCCGTTTAACAAGCTCAGGAATCCATCCGATCCATCCTTCATCATCCAATCCATCACTTTAGCATTCTTATGTTTTGATCCTTTAAGCCTTTTAAGATCCAAATCTGATTTTGTATGCTATTTTGATGTTGTTTTAATTAATCGTACGCCTACGGCAAGAACATTAGTAATAGTTAGTAGTTAAAACAATCATTAGTATGTAATCATGTTTTGTATAAATTTGGCGTTTTTCATGTCTGAATCTTGATGATCATAATGCAACCTTGTTTCATTGTTAATGGATTTGTAGTTATGTTTGAATGACTTTGATGATTATCGAATGTGTTAGGCGGATACATGTTGAAAAACCGTCTGTTTAATCATCCGGTAGTAGACTAGTTAACTTGTTAATAAGTTTACACCATGAAACTGTAACCGGGTATTGGTTTGGTTAAAGTCAGTCGAATAATGATTAGAAATGCTTACCGGCACGTAAAAGGGTTTTAAAAGCTTAATGGTGCCGTTACTGATCTTTGACACGGTTAATGATCTTTGCTAGTTATTTTGGTAGAAACAGCGATCTTAGTAGATTTGTGTTCAAAGTTTGTAAAATGGAATAGGTTGTGAAATGCTCTACTTTATGCTAGTCTCGGTGGTTGTATTGTGTATTCGGTATTGCTTTCCTTGATTAGTGAGGTTAGAAAACTCTTAACGGATGACTAACTTATCTTTAGAAGATTCACATGAGATCATATTAGCTGCTTGCTAATAAACGACTTGAGGTGGTTAACATGTGTATTCGTGTTAGCTTTCCATATAGTTGTCATGTTAGGATGCCCGAAAGGGACACTAACTGTCGGAAAATGGGAATGTTGATCACGCCGTTATTTCTTATTAAATGTAGATGACATGCTAGGATTGGCGTATTATAGTTTATATAGTTATATTTTCTATTTGGAGTATTACATATGTTAGTTAGATAATTTAGAATTAATTTAGTTTAAAACAAACTTTCACTATCTTTTCCTACTGGTAAATTGAGGACAGAGTTTAAGTACAATTGCTCCGCGCGCGTCCATGGATCGATATCTGGTTCTTATCTGTACATTACTACATATATGACAGGGTACACTTGCCCTATTGTGTGTGTTTTAATATTAAGGTCTAAACCATTTTTATAAATATTAAAGCAAAACGTGTGTTATTTCATTGTAAAATTATGTGTATATTCGCACACGTCAAGTTTTTGGCGCCGTTGCCGGGGACGCGACGAGCATTAGGAACGAACCGAGTCAACTTTTTACCAGTGTACATGCTTGTGAATACTTGTTTATACTTCGTTAATTCTTTATTTCATTCATTTATTTGCATATATGATTATTTGATTACTTATTAGATTTTTTTGTCTGTTGATATTTGGATTGATTTTAGATTGGTTCATAGGTTTGCATATAGATTCGTTCATTTATCTGCTTATAGGATTGTTTGGTTTGATTTTTCGTTCATTAGGATGTTGATAGATTTAATTTATTGAATATTGGATTAATTGGTTTGTCTATGAATTTGATTTGTTCGTTATTTGATTAATTAGATTTATTTGTTCGTATTCAGACTAATTATTAATTTCATTCTTTGTATAGTTTTAGGCTTAGTCTGTTTTATTTATGTTCATTTAATTGATTCTATTAGCTTATATTTGATTTTCTTGAATACGTAGCTTTCCGATATTTTCGCATGAATTTATTGATTCTTTATTTCATTTATTTATTTTTCTGTCTTTTATCGCCTTTTTGGGTTTATCATATATTCACCTGTTTCAACTGTATCATTCTTACATACAGGTTGATGTCCACAAACCCTGGGTCTTCTGGTGATCTTTCTGACGAGGAGCGAAGGCACCTGAGGAGAAGCGAGAGGATTAGACTTCATAAGTTGCGTCTTGTTTCTGATATTCCCATTTCTGCTCCTATAGTTGAGGTCCCAATTGACGAGGCGAGGCACGATCTGGCTGACGACGAGGGGTCGGAAGCCCACAGTGACATTATCATGGCGGACGACGAAATTCCGCTGAATGATAGTGGTCGTCCAGGAGGAGATGGACTCGCACCGAGTATTATCCGGCCGGCTATTTTGGCTGACCATTTCGAGATCAAATCCAGTATCGTGAACATGATACAAAACTCGGTGCAATTCGGTGGACTGGAGCATGAGGATCCAGGCCGACATATTGCTGCATTTCTAGAGGTTTTGGCCACCTTTAAGATGACGGGCATCTCCGATGATGCTATCCGTCTCAGACTCTTCCCATTCTCACTGCGGGACAAAGCCCGGACTTGGCTTCTGTCACAACCCGCAGGGTCGATCACGACCTGGGCAGAGTTGTCGCAACAATTCATGCAGCAATACTTTACTCCTGAAAAGACACAGAAATTTAGGAATCGCATCATGACGTTTCGTCAAGATGACGAGGAATCATTATACACCGCGTGGGAGAGATTTAAAGACCTACTCTTGAGCGTCCCGCACCATGATATCTCAAAAAGACATCTGGTATGACTCAGGGGCTCGAGTATGACTCACAGGAACGCCTAGATGTATATGCTGGGGGAGACATCGGAATAAAGTCCCACAATGAAGCATGGGCCATTATCGAAAAGGCGTCCCAAAAGTCAAAGTCTCGAAAGAGTGACCGATCAAGGTCTTCATCTGCCCGATCGGGTGTACATGTCGTGGATAACTACACGGCCATTTCTGCACAGATAGAGGCGCTGGGTACGAGATTTGACAGATCTCAACACAGTGTAGCCCAGGCCCAAAGTCTGTGTGATCAGTGCGGGGTGTCTCACGAGCCTGGCTCGTGTGCTCAGGGGGTTTTGTATACTGGCCACGAGGATGTGGCTTACATGGGTAATCAGTCGAGACCCCAAAATAACCCCTACAGTAACACTTACAATCCGGGATGGAGGAACCACCCAAACTTCGGGTGGAGATCTGGTACTTCGAACCAGAACCCTCTCGGATTTCAGCAAATAGCCTCCGCACCACACCAATCTCACCAATCCCAGCAGTCCCAACAACAACAGCCTTACCAATCTCATGGCCAATCCTACCAACCCAGACCGAACCAGTACCAGAACCTAGGCGCCGGGGGCAGTTCCCAGCAGCACGCCCAGGGCGGTACGTCTAGGTTGGAGGAAATGATGTCTCAACTCCTCACCAACACAACAAATTCCAATCAAATTGCTGAGCAACGCTACCAGCAACACGAGGAGCGTTTCTCCAATTTTGAGGGAGAGATGAAGGGACAAAAGGCGTCCATGCAGGCCATAGAAAACTAGGTAGGCCAGATGGCGAAGATGATGTCCGAGAGACAGCAGGGCAATCTCACGGGCAACACTGAGCCTAATCCGAGGGGGCATGTAAATGCCATTATGACGAGGAGTGGTTAAACCACGGAAGCTGACACATTGGGCTCACCACCGATCACTGAGACGGTCCAGACTGAGTCTTCGGACGAGGTGCACGCTAGGCGAGTCCCAGCAAGTACAGAACAGCTGCCGAAGCCAGTCACTGACTACACTCCTCCTGTTCCATACCCTGGCAGACTTAGGAAGCAAAAATACAAGGCGCAATTCGGGAAATTTCTCGAGCTGTTCAAACAGCTACATATAAACATCCCGTTTGTGGAGGCCTTGGCACAGATGCCTAAGTATGCCAAATTCCTGAAGGACATCCTCACCAATAAGCAAAAACTTGAGGACCTGTCCTGTGTGCTTTTAAACGAGAACTGCTCTGCAATTCTGCAGAATAGACTGCCCATGAAGATGGGAGATCCAGGTAGTTTCACCATCCCTTGTCTGATAGGGAACATGTCTGTCAGTAATGCACTGGCAGACTTGGGTGCGAGCATTAACCTTATGCCTTATAAGGTTTTTGAGAAGCTGGATCTGGGTGAGCCTTCACCCACCAGGATGAGTATTCGTCTTGCTGATCGTTCGATCAAATATCCTCGGGGATTTGTTAAGAATATGCTTGTCAAAATTGACAAATTTGTATTCCCGGTGGATTTTGTCATCCTTGATATGGATGAGGACTCTAAAGTGCCTCTGATCCTCGGACGTCCTTTCCTTAACACGGCTAGGACGATTGTTGACGTGGCTGCGGGCCAAATCACACTCTGGGTGAATGATGAGCATGTGACTTTTGATGTTCAGAGGTTGGTGCGTCATCCCGAGAGTCAGGATGACACACTATACAATCTTGACATAGTAGACCAGTGTGTTAGTTCTCACTTTTGAGGCACGATAGAGGGAAATGTTTCGGGCACACATCTGTTGTGTGGGGACTTAGATGGCATTATGAAGGAGGGCCATAGAGATGAGCAGTCGGTCTATCAGATCGGTGATGATAGTTCCCAGAGCCCGGAGCGTTTCATGGAGATTGAGCGAGAGGAGAGCGATAAGTCGAAGCCTTGTGCGCAGCACCAGAGGCGTCTGAACCCGAACATGCAAGAAGTGGTTAAGTCCGAGGTCATTAAATTGCTTGATGCTGGACTGATATATCCGATCTCGGATTCTGTTTGGGTTAGTCCTGTGCACGTCGTGCCCAAAAAGGGTGGCATGACGGTTGTAACACCCCACCCCTCTCATCACCAATATTGTCCGCTTTGCCCATCCAAAGCTCACGGATTTGTTTTTGGTTGCCCAAGTGGAGACTTCCCAGGAGGTCACCCATCCTGAAATTTCTCCCACCTGAGCACGCTTAACTGTGGAGTTCTCCTCTCATCCACTAACATTAATCCCCAAAACGCGTTGGTGATTTAAGAGGCTTTGGATTACTTATGAACCAAAGATCTCTCCTGGCCACGGCCGATGTGGGATTTGCCTAGGGTGTCATACAAAGGTCCATGTTAATCTCCCAGAAATCAGTACTGTTACAATCACCCCCCTTATGGACTCATCGTCCTCGATGAGGTTTGCCCCACCATCCCGAACGGCACAGGAGTGGCTCTGATACCATCTGTAACACCCCACCCCTCTCATCACCAATATTGTCCGCTTTGCCCATCCAAAGCTCACGGATTTGTTTTTGGTTGCCCAAGTGGAGACTTCCCAGGAGGTCACCCATCCTGAAATTTCTCCCACCTGAGCACGCTTAACTGTGGAGTTCTCCTCTCATCCACTAACATTAAGCCCCAAAACGCGTTGGTGATTTAAGAGACTTTGGATTACTTATGAACCAAAGATCTCTCCTGGCCACGGCCGATGTGGGATTTGCCTAGGGTGTCATACAAAGGTCCATGTTAATCTCCCAGAAATCAGTACTGTTACAACGGTGGTCACGAATGATAGGATTGAGTTGATTCCTACGAGGACCGTCACGGGGTGGAGAGTTTGCATTGACTATCGCAAGCTCAATGACGCCACCCGCAAGGATCACTTCCCGCTTCCATTCATCGATCAGATGTTGGAACGACTGTCGGGGAAGTTGTACTACTGTTTTCTTGATGGTTTCTCTGGGTACTTTCAGATCCCTATCGATCCTGTGGACCAGGATTAGACGACTTTCACATGCCCTTTTGGCACATTCGCCTACAGGCGTATGCCGTTCGGGTTGTGCAATGCGCCGGAGACCTTCCAGCGTTGCATGGTTGCCATTTTTCATGACATGATCGAGGACTCCGTGGAGGTGTTCATGGATGATTTTTCCGTTTTTGGGAGTTCGTTCGATCGGTGTCTAGGGAATCTGGAGCGGATGCTTCAGAGGTGTGAGGAGACCAGTCTTGTGCTAAACTGGGAAAAATGCCACTTCATGGTGAAGGAAGGAATAGTCCTGGGGCATAAGGTCTCCCAAAGTGGGTTGGAGGTTGACCCGGCCAAAGTAGATATCATTTCTAGGCTCCCTCCACCCTCCTCTGTCAGAGCGATCCGAAGTTTTTTGGGTCATGCGGGATTTTACAGGCGATTCATCAAAGACTTTTCAAAAATCGCCCGTCCGATGACCCGTTTGTTGGAAAAGGATGCACCGTTTGTGTTTGGTGCAGAATGTGTGAAAGCCTTCGGGCTTTTAAAGTGTTTGCTTGTGGAAGCCCCTATATTGGTAGCACCCGACTGGGAGCTGCCATTCGAGATTATGTGCGACGCGAGTGACTTCGCGATAGGGGCGGTCTTGGGACAGTGGAAGGACAAGCACTTCCACCCGATCTACTACGCTAGCAAGACTCTTCAGATGCTCAGGAGCATTACACCACCACGGAGAAAGAGCTTCTAGCTGTAGTATTTGCATTCGACAAGTTTAGATCTTATTTAGTGCTGTCGAAGACCATTGTCTATACGGACCATGCAGCGATCCGATACCTTTTTAGCAAACAGGACGCGAAACCGCGCCTGATTAGGTGGATCCTGTTGCTGCAGGAGTTCGATATCGAGATTCAAGACAAGAAGGGTGCCCTGAATGTTGCTGCTGACCATCTGTCCAGACTCGAGCATGAAGATGCCGAGAACTCGCGTGGGATACAATTAATAACAATTTTCCCCACGAGTTCTTGATGAGTGTCGAGTCGATGGAAGATGTATCACCATGGTTTGCGGATTTTGCGAACTACCTCGCGTGCGGAATTCTTATCAAAGGATTGTCGCACCAGCAAAAGAGGAAGTTCTTCGCGGACCTCAAGCATTACTTCTGGGATGACCCATTTTTGTTCCGGGTCGGGGCGGATCAGCTGATTCGCCGTTGCGTGTTCGGGGTAGAGGCGGCGCAGATCTTGCGCGATTGTCACGAGGGGCCTACCGGAGGTCACCATGGAGCTAATTACACGGCGAAGAAAGTGTTAGACTCCGGGTTTTACTGGCCCACACTCTTTCATGACTCTCAGATATTGGTCAGTGCATGTGATTCGTGCCAGAGGGCGACGAACATATCGGCACGCGACCAAATGCCGCAGAACACTATCCAAGTCTGTGAAGTCTTTGACGTTTGGGGGATTGACTTCATGGGACCATTCCCCTCCTCACGGGGTAATAAATATATACTCGTGGCAGTTGATTACGTGTCAAAGTTGGCCGAGGCGCAAGCCTTACCCACAAATGATGCCCGAGTTGTAGTGAGGTTTGTTAGGAGCTTGTTCTCGCGGTTTGGTGCCCCAAAGGCACTGATTAGTGATCGTGGTACACATTTCTGCAATGCGCAGCTTGATCGCGCGTTAGCACGTTATGGTGTCCACCACAGGTTATCCACCCCGTATCATCCACAGACAAGTGGACAGGTGGAGGTCACTAACCGTGGATTGAAGCGAATCCTTGAGCGGCCAGTTAATCAAAACCGCAAGGATTGGGCGGACAAGCTGGATGACGCGTTATGGGCCTTCAGGACTGCCTACAAGACGCCTATTGGGACGACTCCCTTTTTGCTTGTCTATGGCAAAGCGTGTCATCTCCCTGTCGAGTTAGAACATAGGGCATTCTAGGCTCTTAAAACAGCAAATTTGGATCTTAAGACCGGCGGTGAAACCTGTTTCTTGCAGATCCATGAGCTAGAAGAGCTTAGGCAACGGGCCTATGAAAGCTCGATATTGTACAAAGAACGCACTAAGAGACTGCACGACAGTCGCCTGAAAAGCCAGAAAGATTTTCAGGTAGGCGATTTAGTCCTGCTTTACAACTCGCGCCTGCGTCTCTTTCCAGGAAAGTTGAAATCCCGATGGACAGGACCGTACACCATTAAGGAAGTATATCCTTACGGAACTGTCGTGATTGCAAATTCAGAGGGTTTGACTTTCAAAGTCAACGGTCATCCCCTTAAAGTCTATATCGACGGACCGGTTGACCAATCCGTGGAGGAAATCGACCTCTACACCCCACACACTTAATAAGTGTGGGGAAGTGAGTCTAGCTAGCGAGTTGTTAATAAATATAGCACGTCGTGTATGCGCGCCAAAGGGTAAATATGTAATTAGTGTAAATATTTATTGCTTTTCATAGTTTAACATTGTTTCGAGTCATGTGCAGGTTCGTACGAGCATGATCAGAGCCGGAAGGAGCAATGAAGTGCAAACAGTCGCCAAACAGGTTTCGACAACCGTGACAAAAAGGAAGGACCATGTATCGACAAATTCATGAAGCTTTGGGCTAGGAGGAACTCATTCGGTGTTCCTATTCGTCTTAACTTAGACCTACTCACCGCGCTGAATCAACGTGAAAGATATGATGGATTTGTCTCTCCAAATATGGCGAAACTGCTGAGTATAAACCAGCCTGTCTACAGGGAAATTACGATCGAGTTCTTATCATCCTTCTCCTACAAGAAACCAAAGGAGGGGGTGTATAAGGACTTCCATACGAAAGACATTCGGTTTAGGCTCTGTGGAACATGGTACCATTGGTCGGTTGCGCGACTGGGAAGGAAGCTCGGGATCTATGAGCATTTGGAGACCGACTCTGAAGATTTTTGCGGGATCCACAGCTTCGTGGACAACGACGAGTGGGCCGCGTTTTGGGCATCGATTGCCGTTGGTACACCTTATAATCCAAGGTCTGCCAAGGCAACTAGGATTAAGGACCCGCTACTCCGCCTCTTGCACCATGTTTTCAGCCACACTATCTGTGGCCGAAAGGACAGTTCGGGGAACTGTCCCACTCCCGATCTTCTCTATTTGTATCATTTTTACGAGGGTGCCCCGCCGAACTTGGCCGCACGGATGGCCGAGTTCTTTCTCACTGCTGGGGGCCCCAAGGACGGGAGTGAGATCCATGGAGGGGAGTACGTCACCCGGATCTTCGTGGCATTGGGAGTTCTAACCGACGAGGTCAAGGCCACGCTGACATTGGTCACCAATGGGGTTATGCTGGATTTTAGATCACTCAGGGCTTAGAACCTGCTAGCTGACACGGACGGGGGCCCACGCCTTATTAGACAGGATATTGTATGGGACCCCGTGCCACCAGACGAGGATGAGGAGATGCATGAGCAGCACGCAGGAGGCGGTGGTGACGCGCCACACGACTCTCCACACCCCTCTCCTCACCACTTCCAGCCCCAGGACCAGCAGTGGCCTCCAGGCATCCCGACATACCCTGAGTTCTACGAGCGGTTCCAGACGATGGAGCTGAACATGCACAGCATCGGTGCAAACCAGGTGCAGATCAGGCAGGACCAGCAGTACATGCGGTCCACTATGGATCGGGTGCAGCAGGATGTCAGACACAGCTTTGAGTACCTCTTCACCGGGTTAGAGCAGGTGCATCCGGGTTATTTCAGTAACCCTCCCTTATTCCCTTATGGTGCTCCTGGCGACCAGCCAGGAAGCTCCGGTCAGCACCACGGGGACGACGCCGACCAGTAGCCACGACCATCTCAGATGCAGTTGTTAGTACTTCTTTTATTTTATGCTTTCAGTACTTTATTTTCGGGTCTGCGTACCCAAGACTTTTTAGTATTTGTAGTTGAAGTATTTCTTTTCAATATTTCAATATCTTAGTTTAGTTTATTTTAGTTTGTTTTGTGGATGTGAATGATGGGTTTGATGAGTTTGTTTGTGTCAAGAATGTTGATTATGCAGGTAACTGGCGAGCACTGTTCTCGGGGCTCATGCCGTCTATTTACCCGGGGCGTTTCTTCGACACAAGGGGAGTATTATTCTCCTTTTTCCCACTATAGATAGCTAATTCATAAACGCTTTCTATTGTCACATTGGGGACAATGTGAATTTCAAGTGTGGGGAGGGATTAATCTTATATGTTTGTCCTCTTGTATATATATATATATAAAACTTATAAGTAAATATATGTATATATATATATATATGTATTCATACAAACATCAAGCCTAACTAATTTTTGATAAAAATAACTTGAGGCGCGACAAACAGATGAGATACGAGCATGTTAGATTCGTACATTTGCACCCATTTCATTCCGGTTACGTGAGCGTTTGAGCCTTAGAATAGATTACATTTCTTTGACATGCTTGCGAGTGAGCCGGATGTTTTGTGCAGTTTAGAACTTGTCACTAGTATACTTGTTTAGACCAGATACGTGTGAAATTGTACGAACATGATTGAGGCATTTAGGATACCCTTTTGATTTAGCCTTTTCTTTTCGTTCTATCTGTTCCCCGCACCCATATGTTATCCACTAGTTAACCATGTTGAACCTAATCCCGTGTTTTTCTTATTTTACCACACCGTTTCACCACTAAAACCAAATAGCCTTTTTCTTTTAAACCCTTGTGTTAAAACTCGGTTTAGGTTATTGTTTAACTAGTTTATGTATTGTAAATAGTTCATTTTCGGGTATATCGGGTTAGAGCCCGTATGTTGATATTATATCAGTTTCAGTTCATTATATATCATAGATATATATGTTGAAAAAAAAATGAGAACACCCTAAATAGGGTGAATTAGCAGAATTCGAGCAGTTTTTAGAGCTTTAAAGTTAAGAATTATAAGTTAGCTCGATTTAAAATAAAAATCGCCTATATTCGCGTTTGTGTTGTACAATTGTATTAGTTGATATTATTTAGACATAACCGTCGAGTTTTAGTCGATTCGTCACTGTAAATATCCATTCCATACCCTTACCTATGCCTAATATTACAACCCGTACAAGACCTCTTGATTTGTGCCTTTTCACACGTTAGTTGGTGAAGATTAGATCTTTTTGACAAGCTTATGATATTGCACGATTCATTGTCTTGGCAATGGAGCGATTTACACATACACATTACACGTATGTATCATAAATAAAACCGAGTGTGTGTGAACATTGTGAGTCGTGTACGGGTTTGCGCGTTTATAGATCGGAAGTGAGTCGTCGCTTTTTAGTTATCTTATCACCTGTTTATATATCTTTGTCGGCTTGTCTATTATTGTCTGTACAGGTTATATTTTGTCTTTGTTGCCACTTGGTGAGTTTTTCGTTTATTTCTGTTTAGTTGTTTGCTTGAGGACAAGCAAAGTTCAAGTGTGGGGAGGTTTGATATACGTTAAAATATACATATTTAAATCCCCGATTTAACTCCCAAATTACGCGTTTTCGACCATAATTGCACGAATTCGGTACTTAACCGCTTCATATGTTTATTGCAGGTCTTAAACGACGTCCCACGAGCAAAGTCGAAGAAACCGGGCAAAAAACGGACAAGACGCAAAGTTTCTGCAAAAATCAGCTAAGTCTGGAAAACATGCACGGCCGTGCACCTCAGGTGCACGCCCGTGCGGACTTGCTTGGCTCGGACACAGATGAGCTGCACTGCCAGTGCGACTCGGCGTGCAGCTGATGTTCCCGGGCACCCTGATCAGCACTGTCGTGCGGGTGCCCGTGCGACTCAAATTTGGTGTTGTTTTAATTAATCGTACGCCTACGGGCAAGAACATTAGTAATAGTTAGTAGTTAAAACAATCATTAGTATGTAATCATGTTTTGTATAAATTTGGTGTTTTTTCATGTCTGAATCTTGATGATCATAATGCAAACTTGTTTCATTGTTAATGGATTTGTAGTTATGTTTGAATGACTTTGATGATTATCGAATGTGTTAGGCGGATACATGTTGAAAAACCGTCCGTTTAATCATCCGGTAGTAGACTAGTTAACTTGTTAATAAGTTTACACCATGAAACTGTAACCGGGTATTGGTTTGGTTAAAGTCAGTCGAATAATGATTAGAAATGCTTACCGGCACGTAAAAGGGTTTTAAAAGCTTAATGGTGCCGTTACTGATCTTTGACACGGTTAATGATCTTTGCTAGTTATTTTGGTAGAAATAGTGATCTTAATAGATTTGTGTTCAAAGTTGGTAAAATGGAATAGGTTGTGAAATGCTCTACTTTATGCTAGTCTTGGTGGTTGTATTGTGTATTCGGTATTGCTTTCCTTGATTAGTGAGGTTAGAAAACTCTTAACGGATGACTAACTTATCTTTAGAAGATTCACATGAGATCATATCAGCTGCTCGCTAATAAACGACTTGAGGTGGTTAACATGTGTATTCGTGTTAGCTTTCCATATAGTTGTCATGTTAGGATGCCCGAAGGGACACTAACTGTCGGAAAATGGGAATGTTGATCACGCCGTTATTTCTTATTAAATGTAGATGACATGCTAGGATTGGCGTATTATAGTTTATATAGTTATATTTTCTATTTGGAGTCTTACATATGTTAGTTAGATAATATAGAATTAATTTAGTTTTAAACAAACTTTCACTATCTTTTCCTACTAGTAAATTGAGGACAGAGTTTAAGTACAATTGCTCTGCGCGCGTCCATGGATCGATATCTGGTTCTTATCTGTACATTATTACATATATGACAGGGTACACTTGCCCTATTGTGTGTGTTTTAATATTAAGGTCTAAACCATTTTTTATAAATATTAAAGCAAAACGTGTGTTATTTCATTGTAAAATTATGTGTATATTCGCACACGTCATAATATGAGATAGATTAATACGCGTCTAATGGATATTATAATATCCAATGTACAGAGCCGGTCCTGAGAATTTAAGTGCCTCGTCCGAGCTAAATATAGGGCCCTCAGGCCCTAACAAATTATGTTAAGTAATTTTTAAACACAGCTAACATTATAGTAATAGCCATAACAAAAATATAATATTAGTGACATACCATAATAGCCAACCAGTGATTATGAAGCTCTTTTAGCATTCTTGATAACAAACAGTTTGACAACCTCGTCGCAGTTTACACCTCTAATATCCCGTTCTCAATGGCTATCATTGTCAATCCGCTAAGTGAAGGGTCCTTACTAAATTTTAATTTTACAGTTGAGAACAACAAACTTATATGCTTAATTTCTTTAACAACCAAAGAACTATGAACACTAGAACAAGTGGTGACCTCTTTTAGCATTATTTTAATTAGTACTTAAGAGATTTGATAAAAAAAAATCGTATTTTTAAAAAAGTTATCGGTTTATGTTATTCAAATACTAATAAAAATTAAGGACTTACTAGTAAACCATAATATACTAAATGAAGGATAAACATTGATACATTTTAATAAGATCAGCGGAAATTAAAATATTAAAATATTTATTATTATTAATATTAATAAGTTAAATTAAATTAATTAATAAAAGAAATTTAATTAGTTACAATTACTTACTTTGGTTTTAAAAAGGCCAACTAAGACCCACTACAATACAACTTAGTATCATTACGTTATTAGCGTATTAGGTTGTCTTCCTCTACAATATTTTCCAAACATCCTTTATTAGTTGCAGAGTTGTGCCACCTACTATCAAAAAAATATGATTATTCAACTTCACTCCTCTCGTTTCTCCCCTATTCTCCATTACTTCTGAATATTTCGGCGATGTGTATATATAAATTATATTTAAAAAATTGGCCCCGGAAAAAGACGTGCCTCGCCGGGGGTGCGGCTCGCCCACCCTAGGGCCGGAACTAGCAATGTATATGATGATAATGAATTTTACATGAAATCCCTAAAGGATTTAAGTTTTCAAAATCATGTAAAGAAGGTTCTCGAGAACGATATGATTGTTGTAAGCAAATTTGGATACAAGTACATTATATTTGTTGTACGGATTAATGAATTAAATATAATAGGAACTCATGATGAGTTCTCTGAGCCAGTTTAGTGCTTAAAAGCAATCATCTTAAATATATAATTCCTATGCTGTAATAAGCATACGGTGATTATCATATCTCAATAAAGTATGTCAAGATGGTACAACATGAAATGGAAGTAAAATAATTGTTAACGAGTTCTTTGAAAATGATATGCTAAATTGGGAAGTTTATGTGGCAAAACTCTTGAAGAGTATGTTCATATACATGATTGGTCAACATGGAAGGGAGTCCATGAACGATTGTAAATGCATGAGGAATTGAAATTAAAAGCTCGAGAAATATATTATATGAAGTTAACAATTTGTATGTATCGTCTAAAATAGTCAAGTGAAACATGGTATATTCAACTGAGTAATTATCTCGTAGAAAAGAGATATGAGTATGATATAGTCAATCATGTGTTTTATTAATTCAACAATATCATGTTTAAAAAAATATATTAAGATATGTGGTGATATCATTATCTCGTGAAGAAATGGTATGTAAGTAGAGCATTTGTTTAACGGTATTCTTATATATCAGTCAGACTGCATTCAAAAGATGTTGGACATTTCCAGAAAGTCAACTTCCAACTATACAAACTTATGCATACTTCTTACCAAATCATATAATTCAATAAATTCCCACATGAATACTCTCTAATACAATCCTCATGTCAACTACTATCAATTGTATCTATTATCACATTACTTTCATATTTGTCAAGTCTTGCATACAAATTCATACATCATACTCATCTAGACATTTCATCAAACAATTGGTGTGCATACAACATTCTAAGCTCAATGTACAAGTAGTTCATGCCAACTTTCATAGCTCATAACATCAATCATCATATTATTTACCTACATCACATATCCTTTATTCAATAGTTATCAAACATAGCAAATCATCACTTTCTTTTTCAAAATATCCAATAATCTATCAATGAATGGTCTTGGATTACACCAAGACCAACACCCACTTTCAACCTTATGAGATTTTCTTCCATTTGCATAATTTATACAAGATTAATACAATACAAGTTCCAATTATCTCTTTCAACTAATTTCTACATGGATTCACATATCAATTTTGTATGAACTCTACTTATTTCATCATGTAATACATTCCTAACCAAGAATCCATCATCTAGTGTTAAATAATTCATACCTTATCTTGAAACCCTCCTAATCATCCAATGTTGGCTTTAATCTATACATGCACCACATGGTATTATGAATTCACCTTGGGTTAGGGGTTGTATGTGTGTTAGGTTCATCACAAGCTCTCCAAAGATGAAAACCCCATCCAAAATATCGATCCCCTTTATAAAAATGCAGATTTTTATGAAGTTTTCCCCAATTGTCAACTTTAGTCCTCTACTTTGGGTTTTTTGTTAATTACAACAAACACCTCCAATTTCACCCATATCTACCCTTATAACTACATCATGTGACATGCCAACCCTATTTTAAAACAAACTTACAAGAATTTAGCCAAGTTAGGCATAATTACAGGTTTAGTCCTCATAGTATGGTACTTCCCACTTTTAGCTCAAACTTTTACTTTCTTACAACTTGTTAGCGTTGTTAGTCCCACTAAATATATTATGAGTTTACCTCCATATCTAGTTATGCTTATAACGGAAAGGGTATAAATTACACAAATAATCCTTGCAGTTTGGGTCTTTGACATCATGGACCCAAACTACGGCTTCCATTTTCCTGCCTTGTGAAATCTCAAAATGGGATGTTACAAAAACATATCAATTTCTCGGCACATCATGCATCGTAAATATGGAGGATCTATGTGAAAAGTGTTTGTTACCACGTTCCCTTTTTTTGTTGGAATTATGTATGAATTTATTGATTAAGAATCCCGAAGCACTCATAGTAGACCACATAAGTATAAGATTTTATTTTTTTGAAAGGCGGAGAATTTTACGTATAATTCCACTCTTTCAGAGTTATGTCTAAGGTAGGGGTGTCCATGGTTCGGTTTAAAACAGTAGACCAAACCGATAACCGGTTTTGGTTTCACGGTTGGTTTTTTATATTAACTTTCGGTCGGTTTCAAAATATAAAACCGTAACAAACAGTTTGGTTTATGGTTTCAAGTTTTTCAAACCGCATAAAATCGGACTGTACCGTATGATTAAATTATATTTTTTTGACATACATATATATATATATATATACAATTTATCTATCAAAGAAGTTCTCAGTAAGTTCGAAATACTCTCATGTGAGTAGTCGGATATAACTTTTTTAGAAAACAAGTAGTCTGCAAAATTTTGGAACAATTGCTCATGTTTAGAAGAATTGCACTTAGTGGCCAATAGAGGTTTTTTTTTAACAGCTAAATCTTTTTCCCCTTTAAATACACCTATTTTTTGCCTCTTATAAGGCTTGAACTCTCAATCTCTCCTTTAAAACACTAATACCTTACAATGGGTGGGGACG
This sequence comes from Ambrosia x helenae, assembly GCA_030844895.1. Classification (NCBI taxonomy): domain Eukaryota; kingdom Viridiplantae; phylum Streptophyta; class Magnoliopsida; order Asterales; family Asteraceae; genus Ambrosia; species Ambrosia x helenae. The sequence goes on from CM061223.1 coordinate 79,693,972, forward strand.
GCCAATAGAGGTTGATGCGTGGAAGGAAAATGAGTTTGCAGCTTCCTAAATGCAACTTTGCAGCTCTTGGTTTATGCATATTATTATATTATATAACGATTTAATAAATCATAAATCAGAACCAAACCGTTAGGAACGGTTCGGTTTGGTTTAAAACATCAACGGTTTGATTTTGGTTTTCGATAATAAAAAACTGTTACCAACGGTTTGGCTTACGCTTTGACCTAAAAAACCGTAAAAACGGACTGTGAACACCCCTACTCCAAGGTCGACTCCTTGATCGCAGTGAGATCGTACCCCCTTTATGTGCAAGAACCGAATGGAATCCGTAAACCCTTGCCCCCGTCAAGTTTGAACCTAGGATTAAAGCCCCGATTCGTCCATTCACCTGGATATCTGTTGAAAATGACCAAGCAAGAATCGAACATGTGTCTCCACTATGGAGTGCAGGCCTCTTAACCGCTGAACCAACTTCTCATGACAGAAGTATAAGATGTTACCTGAGAAATTCTAAACAACTTTTTGTTAACAAACTTAATGAGACATGTATGTAGAATGACACATGAGATACTAATGGTGATGGTACAAGCATCTATTATCAATTTGTAACATCTCAAATTTTATGAATAATAAAGTAATTCATTTTTTGAACTTAAAGGCCATGATTAAAAAAAAAAAGAAGAAGAAAAAGTGGAAAAGCCCATGGAGGGCACTTTAGTCATTAAGACACCTACATAAAAAGGAGAAGTAACCACTAATCCTTCATTTCTTGTCTCCAAAGTTTCAACCTTCCTAGAGAGAGAAATGATAGGGGTTAGAGAGGGAAAGCTAAAAACACTTCTTTTTTTTTTTCAAATGGGTTTTATGATGGATCGAAAAGGAACAACAAGGATCACACACGGATTCAATATCGAGTGGTATAAAGGTGATTTGAAATGTTTGATAAACTACCATATTGTTTGTATGCTAGTACCACTCCTTATCAAACAAAATACTTAGAATGTAAGACATACTCTTGCTTATTAATGTTTAAAAGGGTACATGATTAGTTTAAAACCCGAAGAGACAAAGCTTTCAAGGCTAAATAAGCCTCTCCATGGGTTAACCACCATTTAAACTATTATATGAAAAACAATAGGTTAAGAATAATATATAGACTAATTATATTTACAGATCAAAAAATAATAGCTTTAAGAATATTAAAATCAGTGAGCATATCCTTTCTCATCGTGATGAGCTAAAAAATTTTCATATGCTACTTTATCATGTGAAAGCTCTTTCTCATAATAGCATCAAGTTCAACTTTATCAAAGAATTTGTCCATTGAAGGACTATTGATAATGGTAAAGCTTAGGGTTAAAAAAAGAAGCCAGCCAGTAAAGAAGAACTGAATGAGTTAAAAGCCTACTATTTATAACACCACAATAATGCCTACAATGTACTTGGAAGGAAACTTTTATAACCTCTTTGGTCATACATATAGCGGCATAAAAAATACCTCAATCCAGAGGTTACTTGTTTAGTGACCAGCAGTCCATGAATACCTATCAAGGTCCTACCAAAACTTTGATCATTCTACACTTATTCCATAAGTCATCACTAAGTATAAAAAACGAAGGAAGATGATCAAAACCTTCTTTCACCACATGATCTGTCCAATCTTGGAATTTTAACAATGCTTTCAGAATGTCTTCAAATGTAATAAGACTTCCTAAGGTAAGGAAATCATATGTAAATCTAGTAGGACCATTTACAAGATAGTCTAATCCTATCTTTTTCACAAGATTATAGGGATATGGGATCTTGTAAAGAAATCTAGACACCAATTTAGCATTACCAAGAAAAACCTTTACCACTTAAACTTTTTGAAAACCATCAATCATCATATCTATCAATTCAACTACACAGAAAGTGAAAATATTGTTGGGGTATCGAGGACTAATTGTATCCTTAATTGTAGATCAACTATTTCAATCACTTCACAAAACCTTTTAGACACATTTTGATTATAAGGAACATCAACAGACTTTATATACCAAGTTCCAAAAGAAGAATGCACACTAAAATCAAGAATACGTTTACCATATCGTGTTATTGTTTCAGAGGCCATGATTGTGCTTCTTGTTTGTTTCAAATGCTCCATCCAAACAAAATTAGAAATAAAATCATTATTCTCATGAACATAAAGATCTTATGTATTCTCCAAACAAACAACATCTTCCATTGAAGAGATTTTTAGAGACAGCTAGAAGACAAAAGGAGAAAATTAGGGTTTTTAGGGTTTTCTAGTGATGAAATGATGAAAGGGTTTCAAATGTTTAAAAAGGGGAATAGCATGAGAAGGGAGATATAAAATACGGTTACTCGCTATGTAACATCGTGTAATTTTATTCAGTTTTACAATTATTGTATTTCCCGCATTTAATAAATTCCTAATTTCATCTTTATTCGTTTCTTTTATTTACTCTTACTTATTCATAACCCATCATCATTATAATTATCTTATTATCGTAGTGTGTGTAACTTCTAATCATAATCAAATTTTCATCCTATATTTTATTTATAAAAAAAATATAGTAAAGACATTTTAATTTTAATTTTCATTAAATAAGAACTTATTTAGTTAAAAACTTTTCTTATTTTGTATTTTTTTTCTTAAAACATACTTATTTCTAAAATAGTAATAAAAATATTTTTCATATCCTTATATATATATATATATATATATATATATATATATATATATATATATATAGGGTGGGGTTCCACAAAGTGCATTTTTCATACAAGTGTGTGAGAAGTCTATATAGGCATTGTGTTTTAAATTTTAGGCATGATGTTTATATTCTTTTGGCATAGTATTATATAGAAAAATACAAAATGTAACAATTTAAAACACTAATTAATGTATTTCTCGACATGCCATCTAAAACACCATGCGAAGAAAGTAATCAGTGTGTTTTAAATTTCATGTCTAGAATACATTTGCTTGTGTTTTAAATTGTTGAGATTGGTGTTTTTTAATATAATACAATGCAAAAGGAATTGAAAACTGTAAAACCCTAAACCTTTTTAACCGAAAATACGCAGTGGAAATACGAACCAGAAAATTTCTTGCTTTATAAAAACATTATCGTATGTTTGGAACCCATAGCTAAAAGATATTATAGGTGTTTCATATTTTATTGTTTCTTATTACATCATCTACAACTCATCTTTATTAGTTTACGTGACCGTGACCCCGTACAATCCGCATCCTCACTAGACCTCCAACCATTTCTTGCTTTGTGAGCTTGACTTGACAACCTGCAACTACCACATAACCATTTCGTTAGTTCATTAAGTGACGTCATGCAAATATTCACAATATGGAAATAACATCAACAATACTCAATGGTCATAACCAAACGCCTTTTTGTAAGTTCGGATCCGGTCTCCGGATCCTATCCTCCAATTTCCATGCATTCATACTTACATACCTGCATTTTTATTATCATCCTCATAACAAAAAGATTAATGACATTACAATACACACGCACATACAAATCCCATGTACAAGTTATCTTAACCCGTCATACTACTCTTCCTTCATGTATTCTCAAGGACAAACATGACGTTTCCGAACTTATACTCAACCTACACATAACGACCAACCTTTACATACATAACACTTTCACACATTACCGGGCATAAGCAACTATGCCTACATTTTATTACACTAGCATCCAATGCGAGAAACCTCCACTTACTAAGCGGTTTACCATTTGTGTGAACTTGCATAACTATACAATTCAATCTAAATAGTTACACCCATGATTTAATGTACCCATATATATATATACACACTCATATCAATCCGTACATTTTACCATTCATTCTTATGCCATATTTGTTAATCATGGTTTATTTAATGCTTAATTACCCTCACTTCATTTATCTTTGTTGCTCATTTATCCCAACTACTTTCATTGTTGTATGGTGAACTATACCCGTTCACCAACAACATCAATTCACTTACCTTATTATAAATTACCTTTTCATACTTGTTTCCCATTCTCTATTTATACATAAGCATACAATTACTAAACCAAGAGTTTGCATCATAAGTCACTTACCTTTGCCCGTAGGAGAGTTTTCACCTTTTACGCGTTTGAATTAGAGTCCCAAGCTTTTTACCTAGCTCGAGATCATATCCACTTGACCCGTTGACTTTTAAGCTTCTTGTACCTAGCTTACCTTCAAGTCAACATGCCGTGTTAGAATACTAACTTGGAACTTACCTATTCAAACATTAGTATTCATTCTACGTCATTCAAACATGACATCAACACATTCACTAACTAGTTCTATTCAATAAGTCTTTTCATAGACTATCCGTTTGACCCGTTAGTGAAAATACTTGCATGAACTTGTTGGTAGGTGTTTTTAGACACCTTTTGAATGCCCCAAAAGGTGCTACTAATTCCCTACAATCCATACTCCAATACCATTACAAGTGTGTACATTCTTACACCTTTTCTTATTAAAGATTACATTATAAATGTGCAGCAATTTTCTGCGCAGCTGCTGTTCAGGGACACTTTTCCCCCTTTAAACCTCGGAATCAGACCTTGACTATTAAATACAAAATGTGCTTCGTTTAGAGACCTTTCCAGACATATAAAGAACGTCTCCTAACGATTTTTCTATGATTTTATATGAATATTTTAAGATCAGGTCAGAAACATAATTTTGACCAAACAGCTTTGCTGTCAAAACTGAAATGTTAACTTTAGATGCTGTTTTGACCCACTACAACTCAGAATCAGCTTCTTATGACTAAATATGAAATGTAATATGCGCAACAAGTTTTTCAACGATATAAGGTTCGTCTTCTAACTCCTAATAACAAATGAGTTATGATCTTTACAAAATGACTACCTAATGCTGTCAAAACTGCATAGCTGCTGCAAATCATTGATTTTGACCCGTTTAACATCCGAACTAGTTCAACATGTTCAAATATTAAACGTGAAGGACTCAGAGAGCTTTCCAAACATATAGGTCTCATCTTCACAGGAATTTTCTTTGATTTTATACAATTATTTTTACAAAACAGTCCTGTAACATATTTCGATCCAAGCATAGAACTAAATTTCTAACTTCCTCCTTCTTTAGGCATTTTCACAAACACCTAGTGTGCATAACTTAACCATCCTTGGTTGTACAAATTACTAGTTACCTAATAAGTAACCAATTCATGAACTCATTATCAACAACATCATTCTAACCATTATGCTTAGCTATTTCCAGTTTCAACTTATAATTTTACCAACACATAAGATTCATGTAATACATATGGAATACAATTCCTCTACAATCCATGCCTAAAACATAGATTTCCTACTATTTTAGTAACATCAAAGCTACTAATCAAAACCAAAATCATCATCTTTGAATACAAGCAAGCTTCCAACAATTTAACTCGTTTATAAACCACTAAGAATGATCAATATCACTAATAATCAACAATATCACGGATTTAACATGTTTTGTTCAAAACCCATATGTGGGTTTTGAACCCTACGCGAATTTGGAGGTTAGGGTTCTTACCAAAGCTTAATCCTTGAAGATTAACCCTCAAGAACACACCATTCATCTATTGCTTCAATCTCTTCCATCAATTTCTTCAATTTCAGGGATTTAGGGGTGTTTAAGGGCTCAAGAAACCCCTTTTGGGGCTGATCACGAAAATGCACCCAATTTGGGTGTTTTGCCATTATAATTTTGACCTAGATTTACTCCTTTGGTTCCTCAACTTTACCCCAATGTTATGTTTTTATAAAAAACTAACTACTCAAGTTAGTTTCTAATTTTATTTACTCATTTATATAAATAATAACATCAACTAGGTTATTTCCATACTAGAACATAACCCACATTCTTATTTTCTAAGTCCCGTTTTATTATTTTGCTAATCACACATACTGGCATAATTAAGCAAAATGGATTTTTGAGGTGTTACAAAAACATCATAGCCAAAATTTAAAACACAATGACTACATAGACTTCTCACAGTTTATACGAAAAATACACTTTGTACAGAAACCTATACCTATACGCACACACACATATATATATATGTGTGTGTGTGTGTGAAGGTTTTTCGGGCCTTATAACAATACAACAAGACACCACAACCATAATCATCCATCCCCACCATGCCCTTAAATCGGAGCCCAGCCGAACCACCTAGTCCGGCCCAGTAGCAGCAACAGCCCCCTGTCCCTTTTCATGCTACTCCAGACCTGACCCATGATTAAACATCGATTCGATAAGCATTTTTGCAATCAAATGGCGCGGTTACGCTCGAGATCAAAATATACACTTTCTAAGATAGTGTTACGCGTTGCCTTATGTGTATTGTCGACCAATTAATGTATTGATCAAACCTGATTATAAACAAAATCAAACCATAATTCATAATCTTCAATCTCGATAATTATATATATATATATATAATATATATATATATATATTGTAACTAATCATGAATAGTGTCGAGAGTAAAAGTAATAAAAATGTAAGGTAAATAGTAAAAATAAAACTAAGTATTAGGGTTAGCTAATGCCAAATGCCCCTTGTAATTTCTGGTTTTTTAGAGGGTATAAAAGGTAACCAAGAACACGTATTAGTTTCACATTTTCATTTAGGTTGGTGTCCTTGGTGGTGGCCATTTTCAAACGCGTGGCTATGTGTTGCATTCTCTCTCTCTCCTTCATATATTCTTCTTTTGTCTATTTTATTTTCAAATAGTTATTGAATGGAGCTTCTAGGGGCTCGAACCACACCATCCAGCCTAACGTTGTAACACCCCAACCGATGGCGGAAACATCGAGGTGTCACGTAAGAATGAGTATACAGTAGCACATGGTAACCAAATTTTAATTGAAATAAATTTAAAGTGCAAATATCCAAAAATAGAAATACATAATGAGTTTCAATGTGGAAATCTAATACATCACAAAGATCAAACAAGCATAGACTTCAAATTGTCTTCTCATGAAAATACTCTAGCCTTCATGCATCATTATTTCCTGTTAAGTTGTAAAAATGGGGGGGTCAACTAGAAGTTGGTGAGAATACATAATCCATGTTAAGCAAATAGTTTAAGTATAAAAGTTTAGCAATTCATATGTCTATCGTAAGTATAAGTCTACATGAATAAACATAATATGTTGAATCGACATAATCAAACCTCCGACTAGTTTAGGTCCATCCCGTCATCCACGGTTCACCTTAATAATATGTTGGAACGATAACAATCACCCACACTACCTATGTAGGAGGCACACGTATCCGGGTGGGATTATCAATTCAATAGATCTATTATTGAGTATCGCCGGCTTGGCCATAGCTAATGATTATGTAATGTTGAAACTCGTTGAAACTGTTGTAGTTGTCTAATTCATGAGGCATTAAAGTTTACAACTAGACATGCATGTAGAATTGCTTAAATAAAATGTTGCAAGTATAAAGAATCGCATAAACATGGTTACGTAAACTCACCTTAGTATAGTATTAAGTCTTGAGAAATAGTATGAGTGTAGCCCAAAAGATTGCCAAGTATTACCCTATGTATAAGGTGACAAATAAGTCTAAGTCCATCTAGTCTACAAGTATATTCTAGGGTTTCGATTTGGGGATAAACATTTGTTGGATTAATAATAAAATGTTTTAATAAATAAAGGGAAATTTGATAATTAAATAAATGAAAGTCTTTTTATAAATTTTGAATTTAGGATGGTCATAATGTGTTTAAAGTATAAAAATAATTTTTATAAAATTATTTTCTTTAAAATAGAATATTAAATCTATTTATTACAATTTGTTAAAATTTAACTTTAATATTTAAAAAATACTAAAATTAAAGAATTATTAGATTAAAAATTATATTTCTGTTCCAAATAATCAGAAATAATTTATATAAAATTTTGGTGCAAAAATATTAAAAATTGGATTTATTATGATTTAATTATGATTAAAACTAACAAAAATTTATTAAAAATATTAAATAAATGATTTTTCTGAATTAAAAATCATTTTAGAAAAGTTTATTGTTATAAAAACTTAGAATAATTTTTGTGGAAATTTATAAGATTGTTTTGATATTTTAATAGAATTTTATAAATATAATAGAATAAACTTGATTTAATTATTATATATATTAAATAAATTTTTGAAAATTAAAAATTGTGAGTTAAACTTTTCCATCAGATTAATACAAGATATTTTTGTAGAATTTTTAAAAATGTTTTAGTATTTTAAAATGAATTTATAAGATATAAATAATATATATATATATATATATATATATATAAAGTTGATTGTTTTTAAATGAAACAAAGAAAAAAAAGAAAAGAATTGATGCGGCTGCCGGGTTTCGAACCCGCGTGGCCGGTTCAGAAAGCACCAAGCACAACCACTTGGTCCAGACCAGTGGTTGTGTTTGGGTTTAGTTTGTTAAAACTTTATAATTATACGCGAAACAGTTCTCTTCCCAAATAAACCCACGAACCCTAGATTCAGCAATTGAATGATTTACACAACATTAACCCAATTAACCTTAGGGTTAATGTTGTGTATGTGCCGAACAATAAATCCCACAGAAAAGATGTTACTTACAAACACGTATTGATCACAAACGATCGGTCAATGCTTAAAGTCAACAATGCGATCAAATAACCAGAACAGAAGATTATTAAGTGGAATTGGGGGTTGAGAAAGATGAATTGGCGAGTTGTGATCGTCCAGAGAGGTTCAATTTATAGGGTAGTAGCTTGGGTGCTCGAATTGGTATAGTTGACCTTGTATTGAATGGTTGACGCGTCGTGGATCAATTTTGGTAACAATTGAATGGCAATTGACATGTGTATGAGTCACAACAGGCCGGTAATCATGGTGCATTGCCAATCACAGATCAATTACGAGTTATTGATTGTGATTATGGTAAGTCGCGTCTCACAGTTGACTTTCTAAGTCAACTGTGAGGGTTTTTAAACTAGTGTTATAATAATAATGATCCGCATTTAAAACAAGAGTTATGGCTGGATCAGTTGGTTGTGTGGGTGTGTATATTGAACCGGCTTGGGACGCGGGTTCGAGTCCCGGCCCAAGCACCATTTTTTTAAAACATTTTTCCACATATAATTAATATATATACATATATATAATGAATAATTATCATAGTATTAGGGTTCAAAATGCCACAAAAATAATTAAATGTAAACAATAATACTAGAATTGACGTTTTTATTAATGATGATACGTAACGTACAAGTATAAATGCGTAATGTTACAGTCTCCCCTACTTTTAGGAACTTCGTCCCGAAGTTGGAGTTGGAGAGTCTGGTGGAAAAAGATGTGGGTACTTAGACTTCATCTGGTCTTTACGTTCCCAAGTGAACTCTGGGCCTCGTTTAGATTCCCAACGAACCTTAACGATCGGAATGCGACTGCGCTTGAGTTTCTTGACTCCAGTATCAACAATCTCGACGGGTTTCTCGATAATGTGCATAGTTTCGTCAATCTGCACATCTTCAAGAGGAATATGGAGGTTCTCATCTGCTAAGCATTTCTTGAGATTCGAAACATGAAACGTCGGGTGAACATTGCTTAGCTCAGGTGGAAAATCAAGTTTGTAAGCCACTTTTCCAACTCTGTCAAGAATTTTGAATGGGCCTACGTATCGAGGAGCTAGTTTTCCCTTTCTACCGAAACGAATCACTCCTTTCCAAGGGGATACCTTAAGAAGTACAAGGTCCCCAACTTGAAATTCCAAGGGTTTACGACGTTTATCAGCATAACTCTTCTGACGACTTCTAGCCTTGAAAAGATTATCCTGAATAAGTTGGATTTTGTCTGTGGTTTCCTGGATTAGTTCAGGTCCAGTGATCCGGGCTTCACCAACCTCAGTCCAACAGACAGGTGAACGACATTTACGACCATAGAGTGCCTCGAAAGGAGCCATGTTAATGCTGGCGTGATAACTGTTGTTGTATGCAAACTCAACCAAAGGAAGATGAGAATCCCATGCTCCACCAAAATCGATGATACATGCCCTGAGCATATCCTCAAGTGTCTGGATGGTCCGTTCAGTCTGACCATCTGTTTGAGGGTGATAAGCAGTACTCAGGTTCAACTTGGTACCCAAAGCATCTTGCAAACAATCCCAAAAGTGAGAGGTGAAACGACCATCACGATCAGAGATAATGTCCAAAGGTATACCATGACGACATACGATTTCACTTACGTACATCCTTGCCAACCTTTCCACAGAATACTTCTCACGAATTGGTAAGAAGTGGGCTGACTTGGCCAAACGATCGACGATTACCCAAATGCTGTCAAAACCTTTGGGTGTACGAGGGAGTTTGGTGATGAAGTCCATAGCTATGCTCTCCCATTTCCATACAGGAATTTCTGGTTGTTCGAGCATACCAGATGGTCGTTGATGTTCAGCCTTGACCTTTGAACAAGTGAGGCATTTTGCAACGAAAAGAGCAATATCTTTCTTCATACCAGGCCACCAATATGAATAACGGAGATCTTGGTACATCTTGTCGGCTCCAGGATGAATAGAATAACGAGACTTATGAGCCTCGTTCATGAGAAAGGTACGAAGATCATCACGGTCAGGAATCCAAAGTCGGTTAAGAAAATAGAGAAGACCATCGGGTTTGGTTTCAAGTTGAGTCTCAGCACCACAAGACATTTCATCATACAAGTTACCTTGGGTGACTGATGTATGTTGAGCCTGGAGAATGCGATCCTGAAGATCAGTACGAACTCTCGCAAAATGAAGTTTGATACGCTCTTTACGACTAAGTGCGTCAGCCACAACATTCGCCTTGCCAGGATGGTAGCGAATTTCGCAATCATAGTCGTTAAGTAACTCAACCCAACGTCGTTGCCTCATGTTAAGATTTTTCTGGTCGAAGACATGTTGGAGACTCTTGTGGTCTGTGAACACCACACATTTGGTCCCATAAAGATAATGTCTCCAAATCTTAAGAGCAAAGACAACAGCGCCCAATTCAAGATCATGGGTGGTATAATTCTTTTCGTGAGTCTTGAGTTGTCTAGACGCATAAGCAATAACCTTTCCTCGTTTCATGAGAACACAACCAAGTCCTTGGTTCGATGCATCACAATAGACCACGAAATCATCATTACCATCAGGTAGAGACAGGATAGGAGCTTCACAGAGTTTCAGCTTAAGAGTTTCAAATGCTTCCTCTTGCTTTGGTCCCCACTCATAGGGTTTACCCTTGTGAGTTAAGGTAATGAGAGGAACAGCAATCTTAGAGAAGTTGGCGATGAATCGACGATAATAACCAGCCAAACCAAGGAAAGAACGGACTTCAGTTGGAGTTTTAGGAACACTCCAATTTTTCACAGCTTCGATCTTTGCGGGATCAACATGAATTCCGTTCATATCAATTACATGTCCCAAAAATTGAACTTCCTTAAGCCAAAATTCACATTTCGAGAACTTAGCATACAGTTGTTCTTTCTTTAGGAGACCCAAGATGGAGTGAAGATGCTGTTCGTGATCGGATTTTGATTTAGAGTAAATCAAAATATCATCGATGAAGACGATCACGAATTTGTCGAGGTAGGGTCTACAAACCTGATTCATCAAATCCATAAACACTGCGGGAGCGTTGGTCAATCCAAAAGGCATGACCATGAATTCATAGTGACCATATCGAGTACGAAAGGCTGTCTTGGGAATATCTTCATCGTGGACTCTAAGCTGATGATAACCAGAACGAAGGTCAATCTTCGAGAAGTGGGTTGCTCCTTGAAGTTGATCAAAAAGATCGTCAATCCTAGGCAATGGATAACGATTCTTGATAGTGAGTTTGTTGAGTTCGCGATAGTCGATACACATCCTAAGAGATCCATCTTTCTTCTTAACGAACAAGACAGGGGCTCCCCATGGAGAAGAACTGGGGCGAATGAAACCTTTATTAGAAAGTTCCTGTAGTTGACTGGCAAGTTCTTGCATCTCAGAGGGTGCAAGACGATAAGGAGCTTTGGCGACAGGATTAGCACCAGGGACAAGATCAATTCTAAATTCCACTTGTCGAGCAGGGGGCAAACCAGGTAAATCCTCTGGAAAGACTTCAGGATAGTCCCGAATGATTGGAATGTCTTGGATACTTTTGCCTTTGTCCTTCTTCTCTATCACGTTAGCTAAGAAGGCTGTATACCCCTTTCGTAAGTACTTTTGGGCAGTAGTACAAGACATGAGCTTAAGCTCGCCACAAGGTTTCTCACCATAAATCTTCAAAATCTTACCAGATTCGAGAGGAATGCGTATGACTTTCTCAAAACACAGAATCTCAGCACGATGAGTTGACAACCAGTCCATGCCTACTATAACATCAAAACTTCCAAGATGCATAGGGATGAGATTGATAGAGAAAGTATGATCGTCGAGGTTCAACACACAGTTACGAATAATAGAATCGATCGAGATGGACTTCCCATTAGCTACCTCTACTACTAAAGGTTCCTCTAGGTTAGTTTGGGGTAAGTTAAGTAAAGGTTCAAACTTCAGTGATACAAATGACTTATCGGCTCCCGAATCAAATAATATGGATGCATAGTGGTTATTAATGAGAAACGTACCATTCACCACCTCGTTGTTGTCACGGGCCTGGTTAGCATTGAGATTGTAGGCGCGACCTCGAGCACCTTGGTTCTGGTTGCGGTTCTGGTTTTGGTTCTGGTTACGGTTTTGGTTCTGGTTCTGGTTACGATTGGGGCAATTGTTGATATAGTGATCAGGGCTGCCACACTCATAGCATTGACCACGAGCAGGCCTGTTGTTTTGTTGGTTGGGAGCTGGGGCATTTCTGGCTGGGTTGTTTTGGTTGTTTTGGGCAGCAGGGGCTTGGCAAGCGTTGGTGTAGTGTCCATACCGCTTACAGTTATTGCATTGGCGGCACGGTCTGCCAGGAAGATGATGGAATTGACAAGTGTTGCAGAGAGGGTGACTCCCGCCATACGGCTTCTTGGCTTGGTTTTGGGCAACAGGTGGAGTGGTAGCAACCATGTAGTTCCTAGCCTTGCGCTTCTTGTTGCTTGAGGTCTCAGGCTTGACTTCAATAGCGGGCTGAGGAGTATCTTTGGCAACAGTCTTCTTAGTGCCCTTGCGGAAGAGAGTACCGTTCTTCACATGATTATCAGTAAGAGTAGCTGCCAGACGTTTGGCTTCTTCCAAGGTGGCAGGATTCCTTCCCCACACCGTGTCCTGGATTTGCATGGGCAGACCACCGATGTACTTCTCGATGGCTACCGGCAGGGGAGTGACTTTGTGAGGCAACAGTATGCTAAGCTCGTGAAAGCGGGTGTTGTAGGCAAGGTTTTCCCCGCTATCTTGAGCTAGGGTGTGGAACTCATCTTCTAGCTTCTTAACCTCGTTGCGAGGACAAAACTCTTCCTTCATAACCTCCTTGACTTGGTCCCATGTCATAGCAAGAGCAACTTCAACCCCACGAGTGCGCTTTTCTTCATTCCACCAAGTGAGTGCTCGTTTGTGAAGAACACTCATGGCGTAACGAACCTTAAAGTTGTCAGGGCACTCACTGTTGATGAAGGTATTCTCAATACCCTCAAACCATTGTAGGAGTCCTGTGGCTCCTTCTTCTCCACTGAACTTTGGGGGATTACAGGAATTAAAGTGCTTGAGAGTGCAGGCTGGAAGACCATTCCCATTCCCGTTGTGGTTTCCATTTCCATTACCATTGTCGTTACCGTTCCCGTTGCCGTTACCGTTCCCGTTGCCATTCATCTGGATGTCTTGAGCTAGTAAATTGGGAACCAGAGTCGCGATTTGCTGCGCCATTTGTTGAGAAATGATCGCAGCCAGTTGGGCATCGACACCATTGTTGTTGTGATTAGCACCGTGGTTATGGTTATGGTTGTCACCACCTTCCTCGTGGTTCTCACCATTGCTATTACGAGTGCTGCGACGTGGAGGCATGATCTGTAAGAGACACAATGAAATGAATGAGATTATATAAGGAATGTAATCATTTATTCATTAATTAAAACGAATAAACGAAAACGTCGACTTATCAAAGATTCTAAATTCTAATAACATATGAAGACATGCTTTAGCCTATAAGTGAACACTCATCCCGAGAATTCCCAGGTAGGCATCCGGGTCCCTCGTCTGATTGGGATATATGCGCAATGCCAGCCTAGACAGAAGACTCAGAATACAGGCGTTCACTCTTCCAGATTGCACGTGTTCGTTATTAAAATCTAGAACTTCGACGAGATCTCAAGGGGTTCAGGTTAAACCTGAGGATTTTGTCCTATTAATCTAATGGTGGATCAGGATTGCAGCAGACGAATAAGAGTAGGTCACATGTAGGCTTAGGGTTACATAGGATAGTGATAAGATTAGGGAAGCAATTAGGGTTACAAGTAAGAGAAGCAAGTACTGTTTAAGTCCCTAGGGTTATAGACTAGATTATTTTCTAATAACCTAATTCCCTATAATCAAGGATCTGATACCAATCTGTAACACCCCAACCGATGGCGGAAACATCGAGGTGTCACGTATGAATGAGTATACAGTAGCACATGGTAACCAAACTTTAATTGAAATAAATTGAAAGTGCAAATATCCAAAAATAGAAATACATAATGAGTTTCAATGTGGAAATCTAATACATCACAAAGATCAAACAAGCATAGACTTCAAATTGTCTTCTCATGAAAATACTCTAGCCTTCATGCATCATTATTTCCTGTTAAGTTGTAAAAATGGGGGGGGGGGTCAACTAGAAGTTGGTGAGAATACATAATCCATGTTAAGCAAATAGTTTAAGTATAAAAGTTTAGCAATTCATATGTCTATCGTAAGTTTAAGTCTACATGAATAAACATAATATGTTGAATCGACATAATCAAACCTCCGACTAGTTTAGGTCCATCCCGTCATCCATGGTTCACCTTAATAATATGTTGGAACGATAACAATCACCCACGCTACCTATGTAGGAGGCACACGTATCCGGGTGGGATTGTCAATCCAATAGATCTATTATTGAGTATCGTCGACTTGGACATAGCTAATGATTATGTAATGTTGAAACTCGTTGAAACTCGTTGAAACGGTTGTAGTTGTCTAATTCATGAGGCATTAAAGTTTACAACTAGACATGCATGTAGAATTGCTTAAATAAAATGTTGCAAGTATAAAGAATCGCATAAACATGGTTACGTAAACTCACCTTAGTATAGTATTAAGTCTTGAGAAATAGTATGAGTGTAGCCCAAAAGATTGCCAAGTATTACCCTATGTATAAGGTAACAAATAAGTCTAAGTCCATCTAGTCTACAAGTATATTCTAGGGTTTCGATTTGGGGATAAACATTTGTTGGATTAATAATAAAATGTTTTAATAAATAAAGAGAAATTTGATAATTAAATAAATGAAAGTCTTTTTATAAAATTTGAATTTAGGATGGTCACAATAATGTGTTTAAAGTATAGAAATAATTTTTATAAAATTATTTTCTTTAAAATAGAATATTAAATCTATTTATTACAATTTGTTAAAATTTAACTTTAATATTTAAAAATACTAAAATTAAAGAATTATTAGATTAAAAATTATATTTCTGTTCCAAATAATCAAAAATAATTTATATAAAATTTTGGTGCAAAAATATTAAAAATTGGATCTATTATGATTTAATTATGATTAAAACTAACAAAAATTTATTAAAAATATTAAATAAATGATTTTTCAGAATTAAAAATCATTTCAGAAAAGTTTATTGTTATAAAAACTTTGAATAATTTTTGTGGAAATTTATAAGATTGTTTTGATATTTTAATAGAATTTTCTAAATATAATAGAATAAACTTGATTTAATTATTATATATATTAAATAAATAAATTTTTGAAAATTAAAAATTGTGAGTTAAACTTTTCCATCAGATTAATACAAGATAATTTTTGTAGAATTTTTAAAAATGTTTTAGTATTTTAAAATGAATTTATAAGATATAAATTATATATATATATATATAAAGTTGATTGTTTTTAAATGAAACAAAGAAAAAAAAGAAAAGAATTGATGCGGCTGTCGGGTTTCGAACCCGCGTGGCCGGTTCAGAAAGCACCAAGCACAACCACTTGGTCCTGACCAGTGGTTGTGTTTGGGTTTAGTTTGTTAAAACTTTATAATTATACGCGAAACAGTTCTCTTCCCTAAATAAACCCACGAACCCTAGATTCAGCAATTGAATGATTTACACAACATTAACCCAATTAACCTTAGGGTTAATGTTGTGTATGTGCCGAACAATAAATCCCACAGAAAAGATGTTACTTACAAACACGTATTGATCACGAACGATCGGTCAATGCTTAAAGTCAACAATGCGATCAAATAACCAGAACAGAAGATTATTAAGTGGAATTGGGGGTTGAGAAAGATGAATTGGCGAGTTGTGATCGTCCAGAGAGGTTCAATTTATAGGGTAGTAGCTTGGGTGCTCGAATTGGTATAGTTGACCTTGTATTGAATGGTTGACGCGTCGTGGATCAATTTTGGTAACAATTGAATGGCAATTGACGTGTGTATGAGTCACAACAGGCCGGTAATCATGGTGCATTGCCAATCACAGATCAATTACGAGTTATTGATTGTGATTATGGTAAGTTGCGTCTCACAGTTGACTTTCTAAGTCAACTGTGAGGGTTTTTAAACTAGTGTTATAATAATAATAATGATCTGGGTTTAAAACAAGAGTTATGGCTGGATCAGTTGGTTGTGTGGGTGTGTATATTGAACCGGCTTGGGACGCGGGTTCGAGTCCCAGCCCAAGCACCATTTTTTTTAAAACATTTTTCCACATATAATTAATTTATATACATATATATAATGAATAATTATCATAGTATTAGGGTTCAAAATGCCACAAAAATAATTAAATGTAAACAATAATACTGGAATTGACGTTTTTATTAATGATGATACGTAACGTACAAGTATAAATGCGTAATGTTACAAACGTGACATTTAAATTTTTACAATTTTTTATAATGTAAGATGTTTAGGCATATTTGTCAATTCAATACTTTTTTCTTTCTTTCTTGTTCATGTGTAGTGGAGGGCGTTATAGGGAATAAAATATTATAAAGTAAGAGAAGGGGCGTTATGGAAAAAGATGATGTAGTGGGTGAGGGGCGTTATGGGGATTAAAATATTATTATTTGATTGGATGTGTTATTATTTGATTGGGTGTAGAAGAAGGGGGTATGAAAACTGATTAAAAAATAATAATATAAAATTGATTTGGACATTACAACGCCCGTTGTATACAAAACGCTCTCCCCCCATAATGCCCCATAACGCCCAAGGGGGCGGTGTTGAAGGCGTTATGGGGCGTTATAATCCCCATATAACGCTCCACTGCATTCAATCTTACAACTGAATTCATGTTGCAAAAAAATTGGCAAACTTCAAGCATTCAGTTGCATTACAAAAATAATAGAACTGGTAAATATGGCCAAGCCTCGTTGACGATTTTAACTTTTTACACTTTAATATATCTATACTATATTATAATGCATGAGGCAATGGTAGTTTAAGATACCAAAAAGTTAGGAACTTATTTTTCATTAATAACCTTGAAATGAGGGTAAAATAGTCATTCATACATTATTTACATTTTAATACCCTATCTTAGTTACACTTTAATCCCTTAAACTTTACTTAATTTAAATTATAGTTAAACAACTTCTTTTCCTTATTTTAAGCAAACCATCCTCCATGATTTTTAAATAGTCATATTTATTTGCATACATTTATACTTTTATATAAAAAAAATTACATCATAATAATGAGCATTTTATTATCTTTAATTTGAGTATAGTATTGCTATTTTTTTATTTTAAAAATCTTTTATGTGCTACGTGATTAACGATATATAGGAGTGAACAATAACTAAACCGTTCACTGAAGCCAAACCAAAAAACCAGACAAAACTGAACCAAAATCTATTGAAAACTGAAAACATCTGATTTAACTTAAAATTGATTATCGTTTTCTTTTTGTACCCTTAGTTAACCCAAATTAGTTAAACTAAAACAAACTCATTAATATATTAATAACAACGTGTCTGTACGATGTGGTAGTGAACACAGACACTTCTAGTGATTCATGGTTGGGTTAGGTAAAGTTCGGTTATAAGCCTCAACCGGAACAAAAATCGACATTATCGGTTTATCGATCATGTTAACCAACCAGTTAATTGGTTCAGTCTATTTGGTTAGATTGTCGTTTTTAGTTCGGTTTAGTGAATTTTGGTTAATAACCAAAACCAAACTTTAATTTTGATTAGAAGCACATGAAATGAAGGTATAATACATGTAATGTATGTATAAAAGATATAAATGTATGAATGGTTCAGTTTTGGTTTGTTAATTTTGGTTAACTCGGGGTACAAAAAAACGATATTAGGTTAACTCGGTTTTGGTTAATTTCATTTCGGTTTTGTATGTTTTTGTTCGATTTCGGTTGAGATTCAATTATTGTTCACCCCTAGATATTATTAATCATGTAAAAAAAATTAAAATTTTTAATTAAAAGTATATAGCAAATTATACTCTAATCTGGTTTGAAGCTGAGTAGATAGGTACATGAACTTAGTGGCGGTATAAATAGAGTGGGTTTTGAAATTTTTACCTTATATACCTAGGCATGTAAACGAATCGAACGAACACGATGTTTGTGTTTGTTCATTTAATTTTAACCGAACACGAACACATAACAAAACACATTTTTGTGTTCATGTTCGTTCATTAAGAAATTTGTCATGTTCTTATTCGTTTATGTTTGTTCGTTTAAAACCTAAATGAACAGTTCACGAACGAACATAAACGGATGTTCACGAACATAATAAATGTAAACGATTTTGTATTACTGAAAAAACCCAATTACTAATTGGTTATATATTTATACAAGTAGCTAAAGCCCAATTTATGTTTATATTTATGTAAATATAACTACGTATGTAATTAATAAACATAAACGGACATAAATAAACGAACATAAATGAACAAACTCAACGTTTGTTTATGTTCGTTTATTTAACTAAACGAACTTCCCGCCGAACATAAATGAACAAACTCAACATTTTTGTTATTCACCAAAATGAACTAAATCAGACTAAAAACCGATAATCTAACAATACTAACCGAACCAATGAACCAATTGTTTAATAAGATTGACTAATTGATGACTTTTGATTTTAGTTTCAGTTGAGGCTAATAATCGAACTTAACAGAACCATACACACCCTTAGAAGTGTTTGTGTTTCCCACTGCATCGCGCATGCACTCTACTAGTAATATTTTATATAAATTTGAACACGCTTAATTTATTTGTTTATTTATATTTTGACATGAGCCGTATGCCTGTATTGGATACTAGCTTTTATCCCGGGAGCGTCACGGAGTTGAAAAATATAACAATTCTAATAATACTAATAGTAATAATTATTACTCTTGTAATTAAATAAATAAAAAAATAACCTTGCTATAAGGTGACACCATGTGTTGCAGTGTTGTGCGATTCTTTCTCCTAGCTTCTCTTGATGAAGTATACCTATGCATCTTTAAAAGAGTAAAATTCCAATGAAAGCATGGCGATTGGGCTGAATTTCAACATCGTAGATAAGAACCTGGTTTAAAAGAAAAAACATTATTAATGAATAACCTGAACACTTTGTGTTTTTTTTTCCTGTATGAACGAAACCCCACAAAAAATAGTCGTTTTATTTCTCCGTTTTTTATATAGCATTATGGTACTCGTTGGAAAGATAATAAAACGCTCGTTAATTTGGTGTAATTTTTTTCTTTAAAAAATCTCGTATATAAAAAATATTAACGTTTAAAAATTATGGAAGGAAACATAAGAGAAAAAAATTTAAATTTGTTTTTAAATTCTTTTTTCCTAAAATAACTCAATTTAAATTTAGTAGATTAGGTTTTATATTATTATTTATTTTTTTTATTTGCCACATGGCATGACACATGGCACACTAAATTTAAATTTAGTTATTTTATGAAAAAAAAAATTAAAAACAAATTTAAATTTTTCTCTCTTATGTTTCCTTCATAATTTGTAAACGTTAATATCTTTTATATACGAGATTTTTTAAAGAAAAAAATTACACCAAATTAACGAGCGTTTTATTATCTTTCCAACGAGTACCATAGTGCTATATAAAAAATGGAGAAAAAAAAGACTATTTTTTTGTGGGGTTTCGTTCATACAGGAAAAAAAACACAAAGTGTTCAGGTTATTTATTAATAATGTTTTTTCTTTTAATCCAGGTTCTTATCTACGATGTTGAAATTCAGCCCAATCGTCATGCTTTCATTGAAATTTTACTCTTTTAAAGATGCATAGGTATACTTCATCAAGAGAAGCTAGGAGAAAGAATCGCGCAACACTGCAACACATGGTGTCACCTTGTAGCAAGGTTATTTTTTTATTTATATAATTACAAGAGTAATAATTATTACTATAACTATTAGTATTATTAGAATTGTTATATTTTTCAACCCCGGGACGCTCCCGAGATAAAAGCTAGTTATATTATATTTCTTTAAACCTTTATACAATCTTAAAAACCAAATTTAGTTATTAAAATAAATGGAGCGGATAAGAAAGGAAATGTAAAAACTAGAGATAAAACTCATAAACATTCATTTTATCACCACTTTTTAAGTTTATTTTATCAAAACTAAACTATTATTTATAGCAGCATAAGGAATAAAACTGCGAAATTGAGGTTTATGAATTTTATAACACTATGGGTTAGGATAAAATACACGGTGAAAGAAAAATAGAAAGTCGTAGGAAGTGTATTAAATGGATTCTGATTGAACTCATTCAAGCGGCGTTAGAACCGTCTAATCGTACCATACGATCATAGTTTTTAGGTTTTTTTTTTTTTTACTTATAGTTTTTATAATTTACGTTATATCATTGTGTCTTTTTTTCATCATTGTATCAATTTTGCCAAATAATGAATGTTTTTTTTTCTACAACATTGTGTTATATTTTGTGATTCATAGGGTCATATTTTGTGATCTATTGTGTTATTTGTATCCTTCTTACTTTTATTAGACTGTGTAGAATAACTTAACCTAATAAACTATGGGGTATTGGATTTTAATAATCCAAACTTTCACCTATTGTGCGGCAATAATCTGTACTTCAAAAATTCCCAACAATCCCAACTTTCAACGTATTAGCCGACAATGAATCTTTGTTAACTGAGAACTAACTCAATTAGTGGATGCTGGCGTGACATGTTCACGATGAATGGATGATGACGTGGCATGCCATGTCAGCATCCACATCATCGTCCATGCCAATGTTGGCATGCCACATCAGCGTCCACATCATTATCCACTAACTAAGTTAGTTCTCAGTTAACAAAGGTTCATTGTTGGCCAATATATTGAAAGTTGAGATAGTTGTTGAGAATTTTTGAAGTATAGATTATTATCGGTCAATGGGTAAAAGTTTGGATTATTAAAATCCAATACTCCATAAACTATTTACAAACTTCGATTTCTTATAAGTTATAAGGGGGGAAGGGGCACTTGTAGGATAATATTTTTCTTTCATTGATTTTAACCAATCCTACGTTGCCACATCACCTCACTGGTTTACTTTACTGAAACATTTTTTTGGAGGCAGCACTCCACTGATTCTTTCATTTATATTTTCATTTAAATACCCAAACTTTTTTTTAACATTTCACATGGTTTCAACTTTTAAACTGGTTTAACATTTAATTCATACTATTACAACCATCCCACCAAACGGTCAGCAAAATTAAGTGTTAATTCTTGGAAACCGTCGACTGAATTGAATTGAGGCCAACTAAACGGTCAGTAAACTTTAATTTTAATAGTGGACCGTTCGTTCAAAATTTTAGATATAAATAGAAGAAATCGTGGGGTTAAAAGCCACATAAACAAACCGTAATAAAAAAACACCCACCCACCCACCAAGATGAATCCGTAGACCGAATAAGAAGAGATGGCACTAGTGGTGTGCCACAAAGACGCCACAAACGACCTGGAAATTCAACAACTACCCAGGGACGAAGGGTCGGCCTACCTCCTGAGGGGTTTTGGGCTCGCGTGTTTAGCGACTTCATCCAACACGTAGGTACAACACCACCAAGACCCTCCGAGACCTCCGGTTCAAGTGGGCCGATCTCAATATCAAGTGTGAGAGGTGGAACACCCTCTACAAGCAAACGATGAGGGACGATCCGGACCTCGATGACGAGTTGGCTATCGGCTTCACAAACTATGAGTATGAGGCTCAATAAGGCTACGAATTCGACCATGTCGAGGTATGGCAATTGTTGCGCCAACCTTAAGTTTATTTTTCTTTGTTTTATGTATTTTTATTTTATGTTTAATATTATTATGTTTTAATTTTATGTTTTTAATGAAATATTCTTATTTATGTTTTTTTTCATTTAATTAAATTTTTAAAACGAACGGTTAATGTTTGGTAAAAAATTATAAAACAAACGGTTAAAACAATACAAAAACAAACGGTTCAAAACAGAAAAAAAATAAAGTTAAAAATAAAATAAAACGGTTACCAGCACGGTAAACAGAACCAGCAAAATGGTCCACGGTAAACAGAACCAGCAAAAAAAAAACCGTTATTCTAACCGAAACCGGTTTTAAAAAAACCGATTTTTAAAAAAACCGGTTTTAAAAAAAACCGCTTTAAAAAAACCGATTTTTTTTTAGTTATTCAGCACCAATGAACAAACCGGTTTTTAAAACCGATTTTTTTTTTTAAAAAACCGATTTTTTAAATAAAAAAAACCGGTTTTTTTAGGATAAACCGGTTTAAAAACCGATCCCAACCGGTTTCACTGGTTTGGGTTTTTTGGCATAAAAACCGGTTTAAAAAAAAAAAACGATTTTAAACTAGACAAAAAAACCGGTTTTAAAAAAAACCGGTTTTTTTAAAACCGGTTAACCGATTTGTACACCTCTACACGGGACCACTACCAGCATGGGTGACAGCGGTGTTACCGTGCTAGTAGTGGGTACCGTGAGTGATTCGGTGGCACCCCGTCCCCCTAATAGTTTATAAATACTTAAAAAGCCCTCTGTGAGGGAAAAACTTCAACTACTAAACTCAAAACTTCCATCTCACACATAAATTAATTTCGATCCAAGATTTTTATATCAGTATCCTTAGAAAATGTTCGACGAATATGACACAATAAAATACCAATGTTGAGGACTTATAGACGGTGGACCAGCCCTTAAATGAGCATGTTCATGAAGATATACGAGTGTTTTTAAGCACATCAACACACATAAGAAGTTAAAAACACACCTCGTGTTTGTGCAGATTCTCAGATCAACACGGTAACACAAGCAAGAATGCCCGGACAAATGGAACAGCACCAAATATTCAGACCGAAACACGGATCAAGTAAAACAGACCAACATTACTTATAATAACACGATCTTAAACATCTGATAAAAACCAACATATACGCTGCCAAAGACCGCAGGGAATCAAGATCATTCAAAAGATAATCTTTCCACAAAATAACCACCACCAGAAGGCCATTAGACTTAGTTCTGTAGCAAGTTAAAATGATATCAACATAAAAGACTTAACTGACCCGTCTAGTTGTTGTACCAAAACCCCACAAGTCACAAAAAGTTATACCTCCCACACGAGCCCGGTGAAACACCCAAATCATTCAGTGACATTCACCAGCTCGTACTCGACCAGAGACAAATTGTTATCTTCCTTAACAGTGAAACTTGCAGGATCAGTGACCTCGATGCGTCCCCACTTGTCAACAGCTAGTCTCATTGATCCCTTGAACATGTCAATCTTTGCATTTCTGATGATCACAGTACTTCCAGCTTTCATCAAATCCACTGTATTACAGGTCCAATTACCACGTTAGCTAGGGTTGTAATTATGTAAACGAACAAAGCCTCTCGTGAGCAACTCAATATCGGCCCACTAAAAGCCAGAACTGAGCAGAGCTTAAATGAGCTCAACTTGGCTCGCGAGCCTATTATTTATATAATTTCACTTTAAAAATATCTAAACTATTATACATTATGTTGTAAAACTATATTAATATAAAAATTTTAGCAAGCCCGAATCCGAGTCGACCTCAAGCTTGAAAAAACAAAAATGAGTAGAGCTCGAGGTTTAGAAATTGAACACAAACTCACGTAAATTAAACAAGCCCGAGCACGAGCCGAACTCAAGCTAGTAAAACTAGTCATGAGTCGAGCTTGAGCTTTAGAAATTGAGCTCAAAACGATCTGAGTTTGAACCTGCGTAATTTAAACCATCCCAAACCCAAGCCAAACTCAAGCTTGAAAAAACTAGTCACGGCCCGAGAAGCTTTAGAAACAAACAAGCCCAGCTAAAACTCTCATAAATTAAACAAGCCGGACCTCGGCTAAACCCCTAGTATTAACATCATCATAATCACTCAAACAAGAACCATAGCATTGCAACTTGTCAATCACCCTACAAATCATTAAAAAAAAACATCATCTCACACACGCAAACATAAATTCAGAGTGCACAAATCGAGCAAAGGTTAAACGACCTTGAGCCTAAGATTCTCTTACCATGCTCAATCCGGCTTGCAAGCCTATACAAGTCTATTAATTAATTAACTATATAATATATAATTTATATTAAATATGTATTTTATTAGTTGTTATTTTATATAAAATATTGACACAAAAAACTGTATAGAAAAAATATTCAAACTAATTATAAATATGTAAAAATTACTAAATAAGTATTAAACGAGCCGAGCTTGAAAAACGACTCAAAAGCAGAGCTAGCTCAAGCTTTATAAACTTCCTAAAAACAAGCCGAACTCGAGCTAGAGCTTTCCATAATTTAAAAAGCCAGGCACAAGCCTAACCGAGCTCAAGCTAGTGTTAGGATCAAACACACATACACACGAAAACAGTAAACAAACACAGAGATCTAAGGTGGTTCGGTTGGATGAACTACGTTCACCATGCTGCAACTAGGGTTTATTTATTATTTGGGAGCTACAAAGAATTACAGGTATAATGCATCAATATTCATAGTCTAATCTAGGGTTAGAAAACTTAATCCACAAGTTAGCCCCAAGCCCTGTATAGAGATAAATAGGGTCGACTAAAATTAAACCTAAGTTTAATACCAATTATAAACCATGTGAGCCGACCCAAGGCTAGGGCTAGCCGCCCTCCCTTGATCGGACCTCCACTACATATCGCCCAACGGTTCGGCTCGTTTACACCCCTAATTCTAATTCTAATGCTAATAATATAAAAAACATTTAAAAATAAAAAAAACAGATCAACATTTCAACACTATTTTAATAACAATGTATAAAAATGATATTATTATTATTATTATTATTATTAATAAAAACAGACCTTGATCGTTACGAGCAGTAAACAAAATGGTGCCAGTCTCATCCCCAACAAGACACTCAGCAATCCGAGTGTTAGAACCACCAGGACGGCCACTAAACGACGACGTATTACGAACCTTCTTATCCAAAACCGTAGTTGACGACAACACCTTAACGGCTAACGTGTGGCCGTTGGTTCCAGGCTTCAGGTCACCTACTTTCACGAACACTGGCTTCCTTTTCACGACGCCTCTTGCTGCTTGTTGGTTTTCTGGCTCCGACGACGTCGTATTGGTTACGGCCGACATGTTTTCCGGTGATGTGAATGTTGTTGATGAACCCTAACCCTAGAAATGTTAATGGGGGTGGTGGTTGATTTTGTTTGTGCGTTTTTGGGCCTTTTTTTTATTGTTGTTGTTTAGTCAGTTTAGACCCCTTTACGTTTTGTTATTTGCATTATTTATATTTAAACTTTGGTTTGTTATTTAATACTAATTACTAGTGTATTAGCTCGTATGATGTGATGGGTGTCACCAAGCCGAGCCACTTTTAAAGAGTATAATCTATTATCTATTAATCTATTAATCTATACATATAATATTTAGAAGCAATATGAGACACTTGGCAATCTATCACACCCCTTGCAATTAATGAGAATCCTACATGGCACAATGTGGGAATTAATAAACTTTTCTATTTTTTTAAATCAAAAATACAAAAATATATAAAGCCTTAAAAAAAAAAAAAAGCGGACATAATCTCAGTACCATCTCCATCGCCGAACATTCAACCCTAAACCCTAAACTTTGCGATTCATAGCATCCATCATCTCCAATCCAAGGTAAGCTCCATTCGATTCTTCTTTTGAATAGATCGATGTTCTTCTATCTTTGATTATTATCTCAGATGATCGATTAACTTATTTTGTATATTTTTTTTATTTCGATTACTGTTAATGTGTTTTGTTGTACTGATTGTTCTTGGTTTTTTGTTTATTATTCTTCATTCATTCACTCATGTTAATATCTTTGATTTTGTGTTGATTTTTTTAGGGTTTATGTCCGACCTTTCGATTTAGGGGATTAGGGTTCGACTGATTATTATTTTTTATTAAGACTGATATGTTTTATTTATTAAGATTGATTAGCGTTCAACTGATGATTATTGTTTGTTAAGACTCATATGTTTTATAGAAAGCATCGAATGGATTTTTATGGTTTAGTTTTTGATTAGTGGTTTATGTTTTAGGTATGGATTTAGGGTTTATGGATTGTTAGTGATTTATGGGGTTTTAGGGTTCAACTCATGTTATAAGTTTTGACTCATTGTTCTTTATTTTTGGTTTATTATTATTCAACATTAATCGTAGTTTGATGTTTTAGGTGTGTATTTAGGAATAATGTTTTAGGTTTTGACTTAGGGTTCAATTTATGTTTTAATAAAGCTAAAAATGGATTCTTATGATACAGGGTCTGTATTAGGTGGTTAATTTATAGGGTTCAATTGATCTTATAAGGTTTGATTGATGTTTTAGTAAATCTACTGATGAGTACTACTGATTTAGGTTGCTATTAGAGGTTTATGTTTTAGTTATCCATTCAGATATGATTTAGGGTTGATGTTTTAAGGTTACGATTTATCGTTAAATTGATGTTTTAAGAAATCTAAGAATGGATTGTTATGCTTTTAGGTTTCAATTTAGGGGTTTATGATTTAGGTATTGTTCAATTGATTTAGTCTTCAATTTATGTTATAAGGAACCTAGGAATGGATTGTTATCATACATTGTTTGGATTAGGTTTGGATTTAGTAAAAGTTGTTCAATTGATTTAGTCTTCAATTTAGTCTTCAATTTATATTCTTTATGTTATACTCATATAAACATTACTTTGTTGATATGTATTTGCGATTATCTTTTGTGGTTGCTACAGGTGCATACACGTTTGGAATACAATGGTTTATGGATTTTGGATTGAGTCGGAGGGTAACAACCGTGTTTGTATTGTAAGATATCTGTTACATGCTAAAATGTATATAGTACAGTATGTTTATACTTTTCCTAATAATATTTTAATGTTTGTAATTCTTATTAGGCGTTACCAAAACTCTATCAAAAGTGGATCGAAGATTATGGTTATCCTACCGGTAACACCAAAATCCGTACCTTGGACTCTAAAATCTATGATGTTAAAGTGTTGAATATTGCTGGCAAGTGGTTCTTCTACAATGGTTGGAGAACAATGATTACTGAATTGAAGTACCCATCTGGGTGTAACTTTCTATTTCAGTATGAGGAAAATGTCCGATCCTTATACCAGTGAGAAGCGTCTGGTATGTGTTTTTTTTAATCAAATAACATCATTATATTTTATTATACAATTTGTTGATAAAAAAACTTATTTTAACCCCTGTCAACATTTTTTCTGTTTTTACCAGCATGTTAGTTGTTACGTTGTTCATGGTTTAATGAACAGACAACTCCCGTTGGACCCAATTGTAGTTAGAGCTCCTCCACGTAAAAAGTTTCAGATACAGCTAGCAGTTGATGATGGTTTCTTTTATGTCACTAAAGGATGGCGTT
The DNA here is from genome assembly GCA_030844895.1 of Ambrosia x helenae. Lineage (NCBI taxonomy): Eukaryota > Viridiplantae > Streptophyta > Magnoliopsida > Asterales > Asteraceae > Ambrosia > Ambrosia x helenae. The sequence continues at coordinate 79,722,090 of CM061223.1, forward strand.
TCATTAAGGAAACTTTTTCAATCACACCTGATCATCTCATTGTCTTCGAAATCATAAATGAGGTCTTCTCTGTTTTCTTAAATATAAATTATAAATCTTTAGCTTTATATTTTTTGCTCGTTGTATAGGTCATAAGGCTGATAAAATGTATATACTTCTTTTTGGTTTAACAGAGCACATACAATATGTCGATTTTTGAGAAAAACAAGCTTACTCTTCCTCCTGAACTTAAATGGGAAGCTGAAGTTAAGGAGGAGGATGATGATGAAGATTACTCTGATGAAGATATCATTGTCGTTTCTACTGATGATAGTGAGGAGGTTGTCGTTTCTGATGATTTCAGCGAGGAGGATGAAGAGGACACTGATATGGAGGAAGAGGATGATGATTCTGAGGAAGAGGAGGATGTAGGTGTGCCAGTGGTGTTCGTTGTTGACAGGCACTATGTAAGTAATAATATTTATTTTTTGTATGTGCTCACTTAGATGTATTTTAGTCCTGTTTACATACTACACTGATTTTAATTAATCGATTGTTTTAGGGTTTTGATTTAGGATTATGATTTAGGTTTTAATTAATTCTGCTTACATACTGATGATTATTATGGAAAATATGTTTTTGGTCTCTATCTAGCTTTCATGTTTTAGGTTTATGATCCGATTGATGTTTTATAGAAACCTTAGAATGGATTGTTATGATTTAGTATTTGATTAGTGGTTTATGTTTTAGGTATACATTTATGGTTTAAGAAATAGTTTATTGGTTTGTTACTATTTAAGCGTTCAACTTAGAGTGATTATGCATTTATGTTATAGGTTTGTATTAAGCTTGAATGTTTTAGGTTTGCATTTAGTAAAAATGGTCTTTAATTGTGATATGGGTCATCTGTGGTCATCGTTCTCAACTGCACCAATTTAGTTGTTTATTTAGACTTTGTTGACCTTAAGAGGTCAAACTGCACTGAAATGGTCTTTACTTGTGATATGGGTAAAATGGCATTTACTATGTAAGTGCAATCATTTATTTTTTAAATCTATTAACTTAAATGCATGTTAGTCGAACAGTTTTATTATACGCCTTTAGATGTTATTGCAGCCATAGTAGTGGTTTATAAGTTGATGACCTCCTAATATGGGTCAAGTGTTGTTACTTAGACTTATTTAGATGTTAAATGTTAGTCTGTTGTCAATTATGGAAAAACTATTGTTGCTTATTTAGATGTCCACTTATGTCATATCCAAATGAGATGACAAGCTATATTTATATATTATTATTGTATAACTTTCTATTATTTGTTATTTGCGTAGCGCATGAAGACCCCTTGGGCAAGGGAAAACGGGTTGTGCAAGAAGAGGGCTTTGACCATTCGTGATGGTGAGGGTTTTAGTTGGGGAGTGTCTGTTGGGAGGGAAGGTGAACCTGGAAAGTACCGTTACAACATAAGAGGTATGTCAACTTTCGTAGGTGATAAGAACTTTCAGCTTGGTGATCAAATGCATTTCCAGTTTTTCCAAAAGCAAGGTGTGTTCGAGTTCTCTAATGTTGTTAGCGGTAATGGTAGTTAGTTTGGTTAGTGGTGGTTGTTATGTGGTTTGAAGACAATACTTTTTGGTGGGTAACTTTTTTAAGTTAGAACATGATCTATCGTTGGTAGTCACAAACATTTCCACGTTTACTGCTCATGTGGCAAGTCATGGTTTTTGGGTTTATATATATGTTGATAAACAATAAATAAGTAGGTTATGTATATTGTAATGTTTTTGGGTTGTTTAGCCAGTAAGTTAGCAATGTTTGGATAAGTTAGTAAATCTATTATCTAAGAATTTAAACTAACTGAATTTTCATCTTAAAATTTTACATTTTGATACAACTAAACTATATTTTGTAACATTGGTTGTCCAAGTCTTTTTAACAAAAAGGTTTTTTTGAACATTAATTTTGTAAACTTTTGGTAGGTTTAGTTGTCATGTATGATTGTGCATATGATGTTTGGTTTGTCGTGATATATGTTTATGCTAAACCTTTATTTGTTGTTTATTGAGTAATTATGAATTGTGAACTGTTTAGGTAGTAGTAATACAATTACAATCATATGGATTTTTATAAAAAAAAGTCATCATACATTTTTATATCAGAAAACTTTTTTAACAATCATGTGACATTTTATATTTTTTAAATTTGATAATTTTTTTTAAAAGTCAAATTTTAGCAACATTGACTTTTCCAAGTCAATCATATTAATGACAGTTTTCCTAAAATATTTTAATTTATTAATTGGTAATAAATATAAATTCCGTTTATATTAAGAAGTTTAAGTTATCTCAATCATTGTTAACAAAATAAATTTAAGATTATTACAATTAACTAACAATCAATATAATTGTATCATCAAAATATTTTTGGTACATTTCAATTATTTAAAACCAACCCTTTATAAACTAAAACCAGTTTTGTAACATAAGAGGTATTTAAATTCAATGTTTGGCTATTTTAATTAAATTGTATTACAGTTTTACAATTCTTTTAAATCGCTTAGTTTAAAAAACGAATAATAAACAATTTTTTTTCCAAAAAATAAATTCTTGATGAATAAACGAACTTTACCTATAAAAATTGGACAAACTTAAATGTAAATTACTTTTCTTTTATAAAGCCGTTAGTTAAAAAAATTTATAACAAACAATTTTATTAAAAATATAAAATGAATTATACTAAGTTTAAAATGTACCATACCAAAACGAAATTTAACTTAATAATGGAAACAGTTAAATGTAAATTAATTTTCTGGTCAACTGTTATATTAATGTTGTCATAATTTAGGAATCTTTAGTCAAAAAGTCATCATACATTCTATGACTAAGTTTGTAACATTTTTATATTACCAAACCTTTTTTAGCAATAATTTACATTTTATATTTCTTAAATGTGTTATTGTTTATTTTTAAAGTCAACTTTTAGTAACGTTGACTTTTCCAACTGAATTATATTAATCACAATTTTTCAAAAATACTTTAAATTATTATCCTTAACTAAATAATGTAAACATGTAACAATGGTAATTATTATTTTCTTTTTTAAATCAATAAACGAAATTTAACTTAATAATAGAAAACTTAAATGTAAATTGATTTTCATTTCTAACTGTTACTTTTAAAAAAAATTTCACAAACAATTTTATTAAAAATTAAATTTTACTTATACACAGTTTCAAATGTACCATACCAAAAAATCGTATGCATGTAAACAAAATTTAACAACATTAACTTTTAACTTAAAAATGTAAACATATAACAATGCTAATTATATTTTCATTATAAAATTAATTTAAACGAAATTTAACTTAATAATGGAAACACTTAAATGTAAATCAATTTGTGGTCAATTGTTATATTTATGTAGACATAATTTAGTAATGTTTACTAAAAATAAAAAACTTTACATTTTTATTACATTTTTTTGTTAAACCTCTATAAATACATATTAGATTGATCTTACCTAATACTTAGATACCATAGAGTTGTAGCATTATGGATCCAAACAACATTACTTTTTTGAATGACATCACTTGGCGCATGACTAAATATACTATCAAAGTTAGGGTGCTAAGGCTTTGGAAGCGAGAAAATCGAAAGAAACCTGGAGAAATTCTTTGTCTTGATATGGTTCTTATGGATGAACAGGTTATGTTTTTAACATCTTTTTTTTAATTTGCTTTTTTTCTACACATTTGTTTGTTGCAAAAAATTGGTTGTTAATAATTTTTTTTTACTTTTCAAACAAGGGTCGAAAATGCAAGCTATTGTATGGAGTAGATATATGAAGAAGCATGAAAAATTCTTACATGAAAATGAAACCTATTATATTTATAACTCACAACTTGCTGAAAACAAATCTACTAAACATTTTTCTAAAGAAGATATGCTCTCATTTACTTTTGAAACTAATATTTCAAAGTGTAGTAAGTTTGATGGAAGCGAATACGGTTTTAATTTTTCATCTTTTGAGTCAATTAAAGGTGGAAATCTGTCTACAGAACAAAGAATTGGTTTGTTTTTATTATACTAACGAAATGTATTTTAATCCTTTTCTATATTGATTATGTATTCGTATAAAACTGTTTTAACCTTTTTTAAAGATTTCATTGGCTATGTTGAAGAATGGACTCCACCAGAACCAACAGAAACTAAAGCTGGTTGGAAAAGCAAGATGAACCTTGTCTTGATCGATCTAGAGTATGTATTTCATATCTGCTACGAATATGTTGGTATAAAACCCTTTATAATTTTCCTTTTAACATACATTCTGTTTATATGTAGTGGCATGAAAATGACCTGTTCTTTGTGGGAAGATTATAGTCATGAGATGTTTGAATACATCAAGCAGAATGAAGATGAAGTTCATGTAGTCCTTATTGTTCAATTTGGAAGCTTTAGCAATTATAAAGGTATGTTATATATTACTTTTTTTAGAAATTCCGATTAGATATTTTTGTATACCGGTATTTGTTTTACCTGTTTTAATATTTTTTTTTTCAAAGGCAATGTAAGTGTTCAAAATGCTTTCTTTATCACTCGCCTTTTTATTAATGAAGACATTGAAGACATTCGTTCTTTCAAGAAAAGGTAGAATAGTTATATTTTTTTGTGTTTTATTTATATGTTTTCAGTTGTTTAAAGATATATAAATATTTTTTTTTTTAATTACAGTTATATTGAAAAGTTTATCTCCAGCGAATCATGTTCTGCTCAACGATCCCTTGGATCGTCTGGTAGTATGAATATGTCTGATGAATTTTTGAATAAAACAACTTTTAGCAGTATTCGTGATCTTCCATTGATAACAGAGGTTCGTATAAAATTATATATTTTTTTTGCCTAATAACTTTCTTTCCAAATACATTTCAAGGTTATTCGTGACATTTTTAATTTTGGTTTTGTAGGTTAACAAACAAGTAATTGTTGTTGGAACAATTAAGGGGGTGGATCCTAACGAAGATTGGTATTACCTTGGTTGCGAGTTCTGCAACCACAAGGTTGAGCCAACTTTGAGTTTACCAGATGATGAAGAGGTGAAGGACGTAACTTCATTTAAACAAGTTTTGATTTGCACGAATAAAGGTTGTCCAAAACAGATTGTCTCCGGTGATCCAGTGTAAGAATTCTATTCTCTATACATAAGTTATAATTGTATGATATTATTTTTTTTTTATGTTTTAGTATTCATGTTTACGTTTACTAATTTTTTTACATATAGATCTGATTTTTTAGTTTTGGTGTTTTAGGTATAGGATTCCAATAAGGGTACAGGATTGTACTGGAATTACATCCCTTACATTGTTTGATCGAGAAGCAAAAAAAATGTTGGGCATGTCAGCGATGCAGCTTCTTGAGAAAAGCAAACAGGTAACCTATTTTTTTGAGCTTTAAACAATATATGTAATTGTACTTTGTATTACTTATATGATGTATGATCTAGGTTTCTATTGAAGAGAAAGTAATTCCTGTTGAGTTTTATGAAATTGAAGATAAGAAATTTGCTTTCAAAATTAAAGTAGGGCAATTTAATATTGATAAGCATGTTGATGGTTATGGTATAAGGAAGCTTACAAATGATTCGGAAATTGTAGCTTCTCTTGAAGAACGGTTCCTTGATATTCAGGTTATGATTATGATTTAAATATTTTCGTTATAATTACTGTTATGAATCGTTATTATTTTTGTTGTTATTTAGTTATTGTTTAAACCCTTTTTACGTTAATCGGTTCTTTATTACATTTTTTTAGATCGAACAACCTCTGCTTGAAAATATCGATGTAGGTGACTCTTCAACACAGAATACGGTCTCTTTGAAGGTTAGTAGTTTACTTGGTCAATCATGTGTTCAGATTACATTTTAATGTAGTTTATTCTAACAATTTATACATGGCTTTTAAAATTGTAGGATTCTGTTGATAACACTACTCCAGAATCATCTTCTAGAGTTAGTTTGATTCGTGATGAAGCTGAGATAAAGCGTAGCTTGGACAAAGTTTACGAAATGGATGATGATGCAAGTCAGTCAACAACTAAAGTCCTCAAGTCTGAAAAGTTCATTTCCCGTAACAAATCACCTGAGAACACGGTCTTGATTCCTAAGGTTGAAAAATAGGATCAATTACCCGTTTTTTTTGAACAATGGTTTATTGTCAGGATTTTTATTTCCTGTGTGTTGACATTTTGTTTTCATTTGTGTTTGCTTTGATTTTGAGACAATTTTCATCTACATAAATTGCGTGTTTACATTTGATGTTTGTTTATTATATTGGTAAAAATTCTACATGGTTGAATTGTTTTTTAGGATTTTAAGATTATTGTTGATAGTTTATAAGAGACCCTGTACTCTTATATGGCTAGCTTTATGGTGCTTTATCAAGAGTAAAAATCAGGACTGGCGTTAAGTTACTTATACTTGACGCGGATGACAAGGTGAAGAATAAAACAAAAATGTTTTGTCTAAAGAAATATTTTGATGATATTTGATTAGAAGCAGGGCAGGAGTGAAATTACTTATACTTGATGCTGATGGCCAAGTGAAGACTAAAACAAAAAATGTGGTGTATAAAGAAATATTTAATGATATTTGAATAGAATGTGTATTGGTTTCTTTTAAATCTTAATAAAATATTTCTGCTACATTTTTTTATATGTTTTACCACTCGAAATAATTGTACGTTGGTGAACCGCGTGTAACGCGGGCAAAGATCTAGTATATATAAAAGAATTGAACATTGCTGACGTGGCGTGCAATGGTGCCTTCAACCTCTCCATGAAACTGCCACGTGGCATCATAATTGAAAGATTTTAGTGTTTTTGAATTATTTCTTTTTTTAATTAAAAAAAAGATAAATATAAAACCCTAAATTTATTTCTCTATCTCTCAATTCTCAATTACTAAAATTAAATTGAGTTATTTTAAGAAAAAAAAAATTAAAAACAAATTTAAATTTTTCTCTCTTATGTTTCTCCCATAATTTTTATTTATTTAATTACAAGAGTAATAATTATTACTATTAGTATTAGTATTATTAGAATTGTTATATTTTTCAACCCCCATCATGAATTCTACATCTATATAAGTAAAGTCAAATTGTAACATATTTTAAATTACGTGAAGATGATTATATGTTGAATGTTATCCTTTTAATACTGTATTATGTTTAATATGGTTTATGTTTTTTATTTTTTTAACTTTTTAAATAAATATTTTTTTAACTAAGATTGATTATGTTTAAGTTATTTAATCTTTTCGTGATTTGAGTTTTCTTCTTTTATCATTTTTTTTATTAAATCATATTAAATTTTTCAACCCCGGGACCTTCCCGGGGTAATCATCTAGTCTATACATATGATAAACCAAAACCATTTTAATGACATGGCACTCAAAGAGGCATTCTCTTCCTTGAGTGTGTCATATGTCATCCCATGTGGCATTGAGATATTTTAGGAAAAAAAATAATTTAAAAACAAAATTGGATTTTTCACCCTCATGTTTCCTCCCATAATTTTTAAACATTAATATCTTTAATATACGAGATTTTTTAAAGAAAAAAATTACACCAAATTAACGAGCGTTTTATTATCTTTCCAACGAGTACCATAGTGCTATATAAAAAACGGAGAAATTTTTGTGTGGGGTTTTGTTCATACAGGAAAAAAACACAAAGTGTTTAGGTAAATCATTAATCATGTATAGGCAAGTCACTAATTATATTCAAATCAGTAAATATGAATTTTTTTTAAAACCAGAGCCGAATAGGTTAATAGAGTTATACGTTGTTTTAAGTTAGGTATCAATAATATTAGTATGTTAGAGTTATACATTTGTTTAGTCTTTAGGATATGTGTTAATATTAGAGTTACATTAAAGTTCTACATTCTTTTAGGTTAGGTGTTAGCATTGGAGTTGTACATTGTTAATTTGTTTTAGGTTAGATATTAATATTAGAGTTATACATCAGTCTATTTCATATGTAAAATTGATGTATCATATTAAATTTCTCAACCCGGGACGCTCCCGGTGTATAATCTAGTGTACTTGATATCCCTTATATTTATTAGAGTAAATTATCAAAACCGTCCCTGAGGTTTGGGCCAATATGCCTGTCCAGTCCAATCTTTTAAAAATTGCTTGAACACTCCCTGATCTATAAAAAAAAAATAGGGCAAAACAGTCCAACCACTTAACCCAGTTAAATTTTCTCAGTTAAGTCAGGGACATTTTCGTCAAGTCAGTTAAAATTTTTAAACCCAGTTAACCTTGTCCCCTTTATAAACGTTTTAACCCTAATTGTTCCTCTATTATGTCATAACCCTCCTCCTACTTTCACCTCCCTCCAAAATCAACAATCCTCTGCAATTTTTGCTACCTCGTTGATCATGGACGACGATGAAGGATGGCGTATCAGGAAAGACGGTCAAGAATTTGATCACGACTCCAAATATGGTGAGTACAACAGTTTTCGTCTATGTTGTCGTAGTAACCTCTGTTTCTATGATACAGGTTCAAACAAAGAGAAGTTTTCGATTAAGCTTTATCATGCTGGTGAGTTTAGGGATCCTGATGTACCTATAATGTATCTAAATGCCAAGGTTAACTACATTGATCATGTGCACACTGATTGGTTTGCTGTGGTAACTTTGTATGACTTTTTTTGTCTGAACTAGGGTACCTAGAAAGTGATGAAGTTAGTTTTTTTTTATAGGCAGTCAGGACAAAGTCTAGATACTGGTTTAAGACCAATCCTATTTGATAAACAAGTCTTAGAACTACTCAAACTAGTTGAGAGTGAGAAGCTAATTAAGGTATACGTTGAACATATAGTCCCAGACTATGAAACTTTAAAAAACAGAAAGGTTAGTGAAGTTGTTAATCAGTCTGATGAGGAAGAATTCTCATATCAGACAGATTTGGATAAGTGGTAATGTACTGATAGTGAAGATAGTGCTTATAAGCCTGATAGGGATGTGGATAGGGATGTGAACAATGAATCATCTTATATGAATCATCTGATAGTGGTGATGCAAACACTAGGAACAAAAAGAAAAACATGGAGACTGTAGAGAATGACATGGAGACTACAGAGAAGGATGATGATGAGGACTTCGAATTTATTGTAGATGAGGACAATTTAGTAGAGGATTGTGAGATTGATATGGAAAACTACAAGGCTGCAGTAGACCCAGATAGGCATGCAAGCATGCAGTGGCTGCCATATGGTGTTATGCAGAGCATGGAGGTGATGGTATACCTGAGAGGTGGGTTGATCAGGTTTACTGGTTGGAAACCTGGAAGAGAGTGTATGAATGTACCATTGCTCAAATCAATGGTATGGATTTGTGACCAGAATCAAGATGGCCAACCACCCTAACCCACCAAAGCATCACAAGCAACCAGGCAGGCTAAAAAAGGCAAGAAAGAGATCTGCATAAGAAATGGTTGAGTCTAGTCAAGCTAGCCAGGTTGATAATGCTTCTCAGTCTGCCATGCCAACCATTTCATACAAGGGTAAAATGCCAAGAAAAGGTCAGACAGTGACTTGTCTTCTCTGCAAGCAGAAGGGGCATAACAGGAGGTCATGCAAGCTGAAAAAGACTTCCCATGTTGGTAGCAGTGGCACTCAGGCTGGTGGTGGCAATAGCACTCGGGATGGTGGATCACAAGTGGTTGATTAGTAGGCTATGTTGGTTGTCATGAAATTTGAACAATATTATGTTTATGTATTTTGGTTGTGTCATGGGTTGTGAACAATATTATGTCTATGCTTAGGAACTTATGGGTCTTCGTTGACTTATTTATGACTATTATGGTCAAATTTTGAATGTATGAATTACTGTGTTATGTTGTTTTATGTTATGTTGTTTTGTGTTGACTGTGTTATGAATGAATGTGTTGTGTTGGTTTGAATGGTATGAATGACCCATTTGGTTGACTACACCATGACCCATTTGAACTGCACAGTCTTTTAAAAAGTGCATAACCCATTTGAATAATACAGCAGCTACCAAATGTTTGCAAAAGTGCACATTTCATGACCCATTTGGTTGACTGCAAACCTGCATGACCCATCTGCTTGACTGCAAACCTGCATGACCCATTTGTTAAACTTCATGGGATGCATTATAATGTTTAACTGATACATAACAAATAGATCAAAACAATTGCATTGAAAGAACATTCATTCATTCATTAATTCTTGAGTCAAACTGATACATGAGCAAAACATAACAAATACAACCATAACTACATACTATTTGACCCACTTGACTTGTCTGGCCCAAATGACACACAATACAAAATGATTAACACCCAAGTTATACCCAAATACATCTTCAATCTTCTGTTGCACTGTGTCAACCTTCCATTTTCGATAGTCAAGTTTGAAAGGGCCACCTCATGCACACAATGATTATCCACCCAAGAAACGAAGCCACAACCACCTCCCTATCAGTACACATTCGTTAGAAATTGAAAAATTAACAACTTAAACTTTTCAATTCGAAAACTTACCTTTCGATTACAATAATAGAACTGTCGTCCAGGGTTTATTGATGTCCACGAAGTCTTGATAACAGTTCCAGCACCACATGAGCAAACAACCATGTTGATTACAGGTCGAATTGTTAGGGTAGAAGGATTTGGGGAATTTGGTTATGAACAATTAGGGTTTATTAGGATTTGGGGAAAACGAAAGGTAAAGGGGGGACAAGGGTTGACTGGGTTTAAAAATTTTAACTGATTTAATGAAAATGCCCCTGACTTAACTGAGAAAATTTAACTGGGTTAAGTGGTTGGACTGTTTTGCCCTATTTTCTTAAAGATCAGGGAGTGTTCAAGCAATTTTTAATAGATTTGACTGGACACGCATATTGGCCCAAACCTCAGGGACGGTTTTGGTAATTTACTATATTTATTATATTTGTGTATTATTATTATTACTTAAATATGTAGTAATTATATATTTACGTATTTAAATAAGATGATATTACGTGATACGGTCGGTATCACTAACGCTCTCATGAAGAGCACAATCTAACCCATTATGGCTTAAACACTATATATATTTGGTTATTATTATAAATTATTATTATTATGTAATGAATAAGATAATCTAATGTGCATTACTTGTGGATCCTATTTTATCTCTTTGGTGCTGAATTCTCGGGATCCTTAGCAGATCCAAGGCTATAGGCCTACAAATCTTATTGAGGTGATTTCCAAAGTAGTGTCCAAGGTGCCATCAAATAGACTCAAAATTGTTATTAACGCGGTGATTTTGAAAAATTAGCCAACTTTTATAAAAGATAGATTGATTTTGGATGGCCCCCTCATTATAAATGTGTCAATTGCTTGGATGAGAAAGAAGAAAAATAATATGTTTAAAATCGACTTTGAGAAGGCCTATCACAATGTTAACTCGGCCCTTTTGGATTCGATTATGTCTCACATGGGCCTAGGCCGACTGGTTCATAGTCGCCTGACGAGTTGCTAGTCGCCCCTATGGCCTGGGCCGACTGGACAGACCTATAAATACACCCAATCATTGCCCTAATCATTCAGCTATCATTTCACACATTCCCAAACACCTAGTGCCTCGATTTTAGTGTCTGTAGCTACATATTGTACATCCGCGCTCTGTTTTGATACGATTATAGCTTTGAACCATTCGTGTGTCTGTTTTTATAACTCGTGTGTGTGTTTGTTGGTGTTTTTGTTATCCAAACGTCGTCTAGAGGATTCCGCACTCTAGACGAACCAGCTCATGATAGTCGGGTTGTCCGAAAATGATCCTACAAGTGGTATCAGAGCTTAGGCTCTTATCACGAGTGTTTGATAACATTACGGATTCAAAATAGTTTGTTTTTTATATTGAAAATTAGTTTTTTAGTGCAAAAACATGTTTTGAAACTTTGTGTTTTCTCAAAACCCAACATTTTTTCAAAATCTAAGGTTGTTTTAATGCCTAAAAACAAGTGTTTTTTATTAGGGTTTGCTCCAAAAGTGTTTTGACAACTTTCCTAATCATTTGGGGTTTAAACACATTGATTTTGAAGCAAAAATGATGATTTTCGTGCAAAACAAGCTATCTGTAAGGACAGAAAGGATTGAAGAAACCACTTTTTGCCAACCTTAGTCTAATTCATATTTCTGCCAAAATATTCTAAGTATGAAACTACTGAAGAAAGAAGACACAAGTGCTGAAGAAGGATTCAACAAGTACTGAAGAAGAAAGATCAGAAGTTCTGAAGTCAAACCAGACAAGTCTACTGAAGACAAACTACTCATCAGTGGTTTGTCATTCATCAGCACTTGTAATAGAATCTTTCCACCACCCTTATGTTTCAGTAGTTTATTACTTTATTATTACTTTATCATTTTGTACCAGTTCCAAGACTGCAACTTGTTGCAGACTTGCTTTTGTAACAAGGTTTATGCATTTGTAAGTCTATAAAATAGATGGGTTTCATCCTTCTGTTTTAGACATTGATTTTAATAGAAAACTGAAATCCTTCAAAGCTTATACTTGTTATTCCATTTCATTAACTGAGAATCTATTTGCTTATTTATTGTCATATACATTCAATACTTAGATTCTCATTAACTTGTCTTTAGTTTGCAAACATCCCCGGGAGTAATAACTCCTGTTGATAGTGAAACTTTACAACTCATTCCGTTGTGCAAAACTGATTAAACTTGCAAAACACATAAGTGTTCAGAAGCAAGTAAACTGTCGAAGAGCATACTGATCCAACAATTGGTATTAGAGCACTGGTTTATCTGATCACATATCAATCTAACACATTGAGAATCAGACACAGGCTCTTATTGATATTCAATAAAGGATAAAAGTTCACTTTTTTCAACATCTATCACTTTGATAGAAACTTGACAAATCAATACTCTCAAAAATGGATCCTCATAATATTGGTTCTGCCAATAAACCTACTATGCTTGTTCGTTCAGAATATAACATATGGCAGAAAAGAATGGCACATACTCTGTCTCAGACCAACACTAGTTGTTGGAAATCTGTGATATATGGTCCTCACAAACCAGTAAATATTAACCTTGAAACTAAAGTTGAAATACCAAAGGACCCAAAAGACTACACAGAAGAAGACTTCCTTTAACTTGAGCTTGATGCCAAGGATTTCTCTATGTTGGCAATGGCACTCCCAAATGAAATCTACTCTGGACTTTTACATTGTGAAAGTGCCAAAGAACTTTGGGACTGCCTAAAAGATCAGTTTGGAGGAACTGAAGAGGTGATTGCCAACACTAGATAAATCCTGGCTCAACAATATGAAACATTTACTCATATTAATGGGGAAACTTTGACACAACAATTTGAAAGATTCTCCTCATTAATATCTGAGTTGAAATTAAATGGTCAGACCTATACAAATGTATCTATGCTTCATAGATTTTTAAGGTCTTTACCAGAAAAATGGGAAACTTACTCTATAGTTGTCAGATCTTCACCAGACTTTAACTCCTTCACTCTTACAAAATTACATGGGAGATTGCTAACTTTTGAAAGAGAAATTAATCAAAAGAAAAAGTTGCAAAGTTCTGGTAAAACAGCTGATGACTATGTACCAGGTAGTACAGCACTGTTGGGACAAGACTCACCTTCTTGTCCAAATAATTTTGGATCTTTTGACCACATTGACATAACTGCTGGGATGTCATCAGAAAGATCATATCCAACTTATGACAATGATGAATATAGTCAAACTACTGATAACATGTGTTTTATCATGGATTATTTAAAAATTTTTAGCAGTGATGACTTAGAAGAAATGGATATTTTACACCAACTAGCCATGTTAAGTATAAAAACTAACAAATTTTATAAAAGGTCAGGAAGGAAATTTCCATGACTGAACAGTTCAACAAAAATTGGCTTTGAGAAATCTAAACTTAGATTTCACAAGTGTCAGAAGTTGGGACACTTTGCTAGAGAGTGTAGAAGCTCTAGCTATAACCAATCACAGTCTGGAAACCAGTTTAACCCTAGTTATAATAGTAATAATGGAACACGGGGAAGTGCACATTTTGTACAGGCACAAGCTCCACAAATCCAATATGTGCCACAAATACAATATGTACATATGTCTGCTCAACAAATGCAGAGCCAACAACCAATGCCTTCCATTCCAGCTGCTCAACAACCTCCACAAACTCAGCAACCCTCACAACAAAGTCTTTTCACTTCAGGGTATGTTGACTGGAGCAGTCTTCCTTTTGACACAACAAAGTGTAATCTTGATGCAGACAACAAAATGTTTGACATCAACTGGGGAGAACCTGACAATGGCATAAAGAACTTTTCCTTAATGGCATTTGAGGGCTGCACCTCAAAATCTGCCCTGTCTCAGGTATCAAAAGAATCTTTAACAAAACGTTGTTCAAACTCATGTAAAGAATCTTTTGCTCTCATAAGAGAGACTAATGTGCATTTACAAAGCAAAGCCAATGACTCTGAAAGAAAATTTACTCAAATGAAATGTGATTTAGAAAGAAAACTTGCTACAAAATCAAAAGAAAATTCTAAATCAACTAACAATGCTATTGAAACCCAAGCACAACTTAAAATCATGATAGAAGACCTAGGAAATGTCAGAAAAGAGCTTGTTGACACCAAGGTTGACTGTGAAAAATGGGTTGAGTCATGTAAAGGGTACAAACTGCTGCTTAACAAACAAAATGCATCAAATGTTAGGTTTGGCATAGGGTACAATCATACTAAAACACCAACTGATTTTTCTCCCAAAACTACTGAAGATGGGAGAAAAATTGTTCAAAATGAAACTTCTGAAGAGAAAGAATGCACATCTTTTCATGAAAACTTTCTAAAAATTCAAAAAGAAAGTTCTTCAGAAGTACTGATAAAATCTGACTTTAAGCCATCAGTAGTTTCATCTACATCAGGAGTTGAGAACCTGAAAACTACTGATGACCTAAATCAAGACAAGACAGTCAGAAATTTGCCTTTAAATGAAAAAGAAAATGCAAAAGAATGTGAAATTTGTGGTTTGTTTAACCACAAAACATAATTTTGTAGATACAGAAAAGGAATTCAGTATAACAAGCAAATTTCACAACTGGTTGTGGGAAAACAACTCAAAAATGATTTTGAAGAAACTTTCCTTCCCAAGAAACAACAACCAGGCAACACCTTTTCTCAGAAAAAGATGAAATCTCAACAACAGTCTTTTTCTCAAAATTCTCTTTCAGTAGGTAAACCTAAATCATCAGTAGTTTCACAAACTGCTGAGATTAAAGATCTCATGAATATGGTACAACTACTGATGACCAAGGTTGATGGTGGTCCTCAAAAGGATACCACCATTGCTCTTAATGAAAAATCCATTGCCAAAAAGACATGGATTCCTCAACCTGGTCAAGAACAAACTGTTAATGCTCTCAAGAGCAAACCCAAAGCCAAATTGGCTTGGGTTCCCAAATCTAACTAATTTGCTACTTTGTGTAGAGGGTCTCCAGAGGCTTAAATAACATTTGGTATATTGACAGTGGAGGCTCAATGCACATGACAGGATGCAGATACTTGATAAACAATTTTATCAGTCAAAGAGAAGGATATGTATCCTTTGGGAACAATGCCAAGGGATATGTGCTAGGACATGGCAATGTCTCTTCAGGCAAAATACAGTTTGACAAGGTCAATCTGGTTGAAAACCTTGAGTATAACTTGCTAAGTGTGTCACAAATGTGTGATAAAGGATATTCTTCCTTTTTCACAAAAACAACATGCAAGATCATATCACCAGAAGGCCGGAAGTTTATAGAGAAGATCATTGAAGATCATACTTTGGTGATAGCCAAAAGATGTGGCAATGTCTATGCAGTGGACATTGAAAAGGACAAAGTACTGAACAGCACTGCCTGTTTCTTCTCAAGGGCATCAACTTCAGAGACTGGTCTCTGGCACAGGAGACTTGGCCATGTGAACTTTAAAACCATAAATAAAGTCACAAAAATGGGCTTGGTCAGAGGTCTACCCTTAAAAGTATACCAGTGTCAAGAGCACTGTGTATCCTGTTTAAAGGGAAAGCAGCATAAGTCATCCTATAAGTCTATTGAAGAATCAAAAACAACTACATGTCTTCAACTACTCCATATGGACTTATTTGGGCCAGTCAAAATCATGAGCCTTGGTAAGAAGAAGTACTGCCTAGTCATCATTGATGACTATTCAAGATTCACATGGGTATTCTTCTTATTTTCCAAGGATGAGGCAGCTGAAATCATCAAGTTCTTCATTCTACAAGTAGATAAACAATACTCTCTTTCTGTCATAACCATTAGAAGTGACAATGGGACAGAGTTCAGGAACAAAACTCTGGATGAATTCTGTTTGTCTAAAGGGATTATTGGACAATTCAATGTTCCCAGAACTCCTGAACAAAATGGTGTAGTAGAAAGGAAGAACATGACATTAATTGAAGCAGCAAGAACCATGTTAGCTGATTCAGGCCTACCATTGTATTTCTGGGCTGAAGCAGTCAACACTGCATGTTATGTTCAGAATAGAGTCCTTGTCAACAAGAGACACTCCAAAACTGGCTATGAAGTTCTTCATGGCATTAAGCCCCTTATCTTCTTTTTCGGGGCTTTTGGATGTCAATGTTTCATTCTAAACATTAAAGACTCTATTTCAAAGTTTGCTGCAAAAGTTGATTCAGGTTATTTTCTTGGTTACTCTTCCACTAGAAAAGCCTACAAGGTTTTTAACTCAAGAACCAAGATAGTAGAAGAAACACTGAATGTCAAGTTCAATGAGTCAAAACACACTCTCATTCCAGCACATCCTGCTGAACTCTTTGACCTTGACAGCTTCCATTTCGAACCTAAAAAGACTGTCATTTCATCTAAACCTACTTATTATGGTGATCAAAGGTTTGATGATGAGGATCCAGCACCATGGACTCCTAATACAGCCATTAAGTCAACTTTAAACCATCAGAAGTTTCACAAACTTCTTATTCAACAACTGCTGATGTATAAACTCGAACATCTGTTTCAGCTCCCACAACTACTGAAGATGTTCAAACAGCTGAACCAGATATTATTAACCTTAGTGGTTTGTTTGAAGAAGTACAAGAGCCACCTACACTTGTCAGTGGTTTACAACAACTGATTGAACATAAGGATGATCCATTGGATCAAATCATGGGTGATATTGCATCAGGGGTTCTCACAAGAAACCAGCTTTCCAACTTTTGCTTCTTCTCAGCATTCATTTCTCAGTTGGAACCTAAGAAGTATCAAGAAGCCCTCAAAGACAACAATTAGGTGCAAGCTATGCAAGAAGAGTTGCTCCAATTCAAGAAGCAACAGGTCTGAGAAATCTGTCCCTTGCCACCAAACAAGCTACCAATTGGCACAAGATGGGTTTTCAAGAATAAACAAGATGAAGCTGGTATGATTATCAAGAACAAGGCAAGACTGGTGGTACAAGGTTATTCTCAAGAAGAGGGAATTGACTATGATGAAACCTTTGCCCCAGTTGCAAGACTTGAAGCCATCAGGTTATTTCTGGCTTACGCTATTTCCAACAAAATTAAGGTTTTTCAAATGGATGTTAAGAGTGCATTTTTGTATGGAAAGATTAAAGAGGAAGTGTATGTCTGTCAGCCACCTGGGTTTGAGGATCCTTCTCATCCTGAGTGGGTGTACAAACTTGACCAAGCTCTTTATGGACTAAAACAGGCTCCTAGAGCCTGGTATGAAACACTTTCCAACTTTTTGCTCAAAAATAACTTTACAAGAGGCTCCATTGATAAAACTCTTTTCATAAAACATGTTGGAAATCATGTCTTACTTGTTCAAATTTATGTTGATGATATCATATTTGGTTCAACAAACACAAAACTATGTGATGAATTTAAGAAACTCATGCAATCAAAATTTGAGATGAGTACAATGGGAGAGCTGCAGTATTTCTTAGGACTGCAGATTAAACAACAAACAAATGGAACTTTTATACATCAATCTAAATATGTTAAAGAATTATTAAAAAAATTTTCTTTACAAGACTGTAAATCATGTTCCACTCCCATGACACCAACAACACAAGTTGAACCAGATGATCAAGGAAAACATGTTGATCAAACCATGTATAGATGTATGATAGGTTCCCTTTTATATCTAACTGCTTCTAGACCAGATATTATGTTTTCAAGATGTGTCTGTGCTAGATATCAATCAGCTCATAGGGAATCACACCTCATTGCAGTCAAAAGAATCTTCAGATATCTGAAAGGAACTCCTACACTTGGAATTTGGTATCCTGCTTCTAGCAATACCAAGTTAACAGCCTTTTCATATAGTGACTATGCAGGGTGCAAAATGTCAAGAAAATCAACATCTGGTGGTTGTCAATTCTTAGGAAACTGTCTAGTGTCCTGGCAATCAAAGAAGCAAACATCTGTTGTAACTTCAACTGCTGAAGCTGAATACATTGCAGCTGCAAGTTGTACATCACACATACAATGGCTCCAATATCAACTTCTTGATTATGGAATCAAAGAGACCAAGACACCATTGCTTGTAGACAGTAAATCTGCCATTAGCATCATTTAAAATCCTGTTCAGTTCTCAAAAACTAAACATATTGAGATTAGGTATCATTTAATAAGGGATTGCTATGAAAAAGGCAAGATTGAAGTGAAGCATGTGACAACAGCTAATCAAATAGCTGGCATATTCACAAAACCCCTTGACATATCAACATTTCAGAAGTTAGTATCCATGCTTGGGATGCTAAATTTGTAAGTGTTTCTTTTATTTTTCTGCACATATTTTCATTTTTCACTTACATCTGTCTGTCATAAAACTTCTGAAAAGCAAAAAGAGAGAAACTGCTAATGTATAAAACATTAGTATGGGAATGTTTTCTGAAAAATGATTAACTTCTGATAAAATAAACTTCAGAAGTTATGAATAAAGTGTTTATAAACATTCTCTTCAGTTGTTAACAAACTACTGAAGAGAAAATGGGAACTACTAATGAAAGTTGCTCTTCATCAGCAGTTTTGTCATTAAGGGTAAATCAGACATTTCCCACTTCGGAAGTTTGACCTAGGGCGGTTACAAACTTCTGATAAACACCTTTTCCATCACTTATCCTTTCAAAAAAGCAAAATTCCTTCCTTCTCTCTCATAAACACTCTCAAACCCTCCTCTGCAACATAAACAAAAACACTGTTCGATCCACACACATACAAACCACATGGCTCTTATACTGAAACAGGGGCACAATCAAAGAGGCTACTTTGAGAAACATGAAGCCTGGTCCCAATACGACGAAATCATTGATTTAGTCGTTAAATCCCAATACTTCACTGCCCTCACCATTGATCCTCCCATCCATACTGAAACTCTTAATGAGTTCTGGGCAAACTGCGAGACGGTGACAGTGAATGATCAAGTTATTTCCCTCAAATCAACTATAAAAGGGAAAATAATGGCAATCACACTGGCTACTCTGGGAATTAGACTGGGTCTGGATGATGTGGATGCACCAGATAATTTTCCCAACTCTGAAATTCATTTGACCATGACAGAGTGTGGTTACCAAGGTACTCTCTCACATGCAACAATTGTTAAGAAATATTTTGAACCAAAATATAAACTTTTGTTTCATTACATTATCATGTGTCTGAGTCCAAAAACTGGATCTTATGATCAGATGCCCTCTACTTTTCAACCTATTTTTCATTCCATTGTGAATGAAACAAAATTCAGGGCATCAGCACTTTTCTTTAATGAGTTGGTGTTACATCACCTAAATTCTAAAAAGAAGTTTTTGTTGTATCCAAGGTTCAAAATGCATTGCATAATTAAAGAACTTGGAGATGAGGTGCTTGTGGGAAAAACAACTGTTTTAAATCCCTTAACCTCACAAGCATACTCAAGGCTAAACAAACCGACTGCCTGGCCAGAAGATGACCAAGGGGAACAAGAAACAGTCCCCATGGAACCATCATCTTCTAAACCCTCACCCAAAAAGGCCAAGAAACCCAAATAACAAAAACCAAAACCCACCAACCTTAAAAAAAAGGCAGTTTAGGAAGTTGAGATGCCTGAAACTGCTGATGTGCAATCTGCACTTGTTAAAGATGTAACTGAAACAACCTCTCAGTCTCATCCATCTCAAACCCCCCAAAAGAGCACCAATTACCATTCTTTTCAAAAGAAAGAAATTTAAGAAAACCATAACTACTGACTCTTCTTTTGAAACTGCTGAACCTTTACCCCAAACTACTGAACCAGAACCATCAACCATAGAAATTGCCAAACTTCTTTCTAGCTAAAACAGACTGTTGGGTTATATTGAGACTACAGTTACCAGATCAAAGACTTTTGATAGCTTGTTGTGTAGTTTGTAAGTTGAAGGGCTGTTTATGTAATTATGACATAGTTTATGCTAGAAACCCTAGGCTGCGCACTTAATGGACAGGACCTGCGCACTTAGCTTAAGTGCGCAGGCCCATCTGACTTCCTATATAAAGAAAGCTTGTGTGCAGCTCTAGGGTTAGGGTTTTGGTTATTATCTTGGTAGCACAAGAAGAATAGGTGCGTACTTGTATCATTTCCACGGTTCTTCAGTAACAAATCATCAATGGAATTATCTTATTATTCATCTTGTGTGTCAGTTCTTATAGCATTCATCTAGTTTCTTTGTTTGTAGAAGATTAATCACTTAAAACACCTAATTCATAGGTGTTTCTAAGTGATAACAATCTCTTGCACTTAACAAGATCTAGTATTTAGGACTTACAATTTGGTATCAGAGCCTTTGTGCTCTAGATTGTATCTATTTTAAGATACCAAAACCCTCATCTTGTTAGTTTTTATTATTAAGATTTTTTATAAGCTTTTGTGTTTATCAAAAATTTGGGTGTTTTTCTTATGTTTTTGCTTCAAAATTTCGTGGAAATTGTGTTTCTGAGAGTTAAAAGTGGTTCGTTTTAAGTAGAAATTTCATCCAAGCATTTCAGAATGGAATGAAAAAGTTTTGGATAGAATTCAGCTGAGTTTTTGTGTTTTTCAATAGCCTGTTTTGCGCACTTGTTTCTTGAGTTGTGAACTTATTTCATACGTTGAGTACTTATTTCTTGGTTTGAGCACTTAGCTCATAAACTGCATACTTGTGCTTATCTGAGTACTTAGACCCTTTTGTTTTAGTACGCAACTAAGTTTCTGCGTACTTATTGTTTTTCACTGTCTACGAGCACTTAACTACGGTTTCTGCGCACTTAAACAGAGATCTTTGGTGTTGTGCGCACTTACTGAAGAGGTGTAGTTTTGAGTACTTGGCTAGGGTTTCTGCGCACTTAAATCTTAAATGAGAGTTTAAGTGTCTGCGTACTTCGTTTAGTACGCAGACTGATCGGTCAAGACTGAGCACTTACCATGCCCAAGTGCTGACTGATCTGCGCACTTATCAAGAAACATCAGCTACACGTGTACTGTGCAAGACTGCGCACTTATCAGAAGACAAACATCTTGACAAGGTTGTTTATATTGTTACAGGCTGCTGCGCACTTGATCTGGATTACTGCGTACTTCGTTGCGCACTTAAGGACATTGGACAATTTTCTGGACTGTTAACTATAAAATCTGAAAAACCAAACTCTTAAAATTAACTTAAATCATGGCCGGTAACGATAACCACTCAAGTGTAAATCCTATCACTCAACAAGAACTTGAAACTGGAACAACAACTAGAGTTCCTAAGTTAAAAGGTGTAGAAGATTATGGAACTTGGAAAAATCGAATGAGGTCATTCTTCTATGTCACAGACTTCACCCAATGGACCTCTATCCAGCTAGGTCCACACATTCCAATGAGAACCACTGCCACAGGAGAAGAGTTTAACCCTTATCCATCTACCTACACTGATGTCGACAAATAGCTACTTCAGAGAGACCATAAGGCTTATGGTGCCCTTACCATGGCCTTATCAAACGATGTTTATAACATGTCTGAGGAATATGGCACTGCGCATGACCTGTGGTTTGCATGTTGATTAGAAAAGAGTATCTAGATGCTCAATCTACTTTGGTTGATCTCATCAACACTCTGAAGTCTTTCGAAATGGATATCACCAAAAGAGAGATGAACCAGACTGCTCCGAAAGTCGTTACCAGCACTGCTATGAAGAATTTGGCACTAATGACTCCAGTAGGTAACATGGGTTCAAGCTCGTCACATGCATATGTGGATGCAATGGGTGGTGGTAGTTCAAGTTCGGGAAAGACAGTCTCATACTCTAACACAGCTGCAAAGACACTCACCCCACAACTCACAAAGCTTGCAAACGAACATGTTGAACTTTTCAACACATTCATGTCTAGCTTTGAGGCTTTGAAGACAGGTGACCTTAAGAGTGAGATGATGAATCCTGAAGACATGTATCAGGTTGACCCGGATGATATGGAGGAAATGGATCTGAAATGGCAGATGGCTATGATCACTCTAAGGGTGAAGAGATTTCAAGATAGAACCGGTCGAAGAGTTGGTATGGGAAAAGCGGGTTTTGATAAGTCTAAGATTAGATGCTACAACTGCAAGACTCTTGGGCACTTCAAGTATGAGTGGCCCACTCTAAGTCAAGCAGAGATCAAGCCGGCAAAAAGAATGGTGGCAATAACTGATGGTAGGGAAGGAAATCAACAGAAGGCATTGGTGGTTGAGGACTTTGATTGGGGAGAGGAGGCTGCTGCGGTTGAAGCTGATGTGAACAAGGCATTGATGGCCAAAATCTGCACCAAATCCACACACGGCGTAAATTCTCTGGAAGGATCATCGGCTGAAATGCCAAAGGGTGGAATGCTGGAGAATGCAGGTCTGAAAGGAGTGCTGGTGGCCGATAAGGGAAAAGAAGCCGCTTCTGAGGAGGCACTCGTAGCCGAGAAGACTTCCACCAGCAAAGAAAATGAGAAGCCGCAGAACGTGCCCAAGACAGTTGAGGAAAGAGATCTGGTAAGTATTCCTCTTGAAATAAAATCAAAGCTGTGCTCACCAAGGTGTGTTACAGCTGTTGCTTACTGTTTGTCCCACAATAGGAAAATTTTAAGAGAGATGGATGACATCCGAAAAATCAACACTGAAATGAAAGAAAATGAGTTGGCATATCAGCGAAAGTTAAATGCAACTATAGCTGAAATGCAAACTCTAAAAGAATTTTTCCTGAGAAAAGATTTCTTAATAAATGACTTAACAGAAAAATTAGAAAAATCTAGAAATGAAACAAATCATCTCCAAATTGTTGTGGACAAATGGAATGTAAGCAAACATGCTCATACAGATATTGTAGATTACTCAAGGCAATCATTCGTCAAAGACGGAATTGGGTATAAGGATAAAAAGTGAATTGTAAAATCTCTGTTTTTACCTTTGAGCAAAAGTGAATATATACCCATTCCAAAACCTCATCCAAAAAATGATCTTTTTGAAAAAGAATGTGTCAAATCTGAGTTAAACTCTAATATAAGTAAAAGCAGTGCAGATGTGACCCAACAGGATCAGGTGGACGATGATGAGAGTTGTGGTGGACAAACGATGGGGTTAGGTCACCCAAGTGCCAATTACTCTATAGTGAATTGGTTCATCTGGAGTAATGATAAGTCTAAAACTATTTGAATTCGGATGAATGTAATAACTTAACTAAGCTGGATGATTGTAATAGTTTGTCTAGGATGGATAACTGTAATAGTTTATCTAGGCCGGATGACTGTACTACATTAACTTCTAAACTTGATTTAAAGGGTGTTGTGGACCCTGATGATAGGAAGAATCCTATCAAACGCTCAAATATTTGTGTTGACAATGTTATGCCAGTTTGTGTTGATCTTAATGATGCATTCTCTGATAATGAAAATGTATATAGACCATCTCCGTTTGTACCAGAACTAAAAAGAAACAGGTTTGGGAAATTTCTCACTGAAGAAATTCCAGAATTTACTCCATCATCCACAGATATGTCATGTTCTGAAGAATCACAAAGTGAAACAGATAACTCAATTCCTGAAGAATCATAGAGTGATACAGAAAGCGACATCAGCGAGCCAAACTGCAACACAAATGAAGAATCAAGCAACAACAACATTGATGAATCATGTTCCAGTGAAAGCTCATGCTCAAGCAAGATCAAGAAAGGAGCATCACAACCATCATCATCCAGACCCTCTCCAAAGATCAAGCCAAAGCACTCAAAATGCTTTAGATGTGGAAATGAGGGTCTTGTGGTTAAAAAATGTCATTTGAAATCTAATTAAGCCAAAACACTAAACTGTTTTTCTGATCAGATTAAAAAACTTCAAGAAACAATAAAAAAATTTTATAAAACCACAAAAATTTTGAAAAGACAAGAGTCAATTTTGGGTGAAAATCACGACAGATCAAAACTAAACCAGACCTGGATTCCCAAAGTTAATTAAGTAAAGGTTTGAGTCGTGATTGTTCATAGAGTCTCTTGTATTTATATGTGTATTTCTTGTGTTTTCTTTGTATTTCAGAATAAGCTACAGAAATGGTTGATCGCACTCATGAGATATCTATGGCATGTTGATAGCGGGGCTTCAAGACACATGACTGGTCTAAAGGAACTCCTCAAGAACTATAGGTTTATTGATGGAGAGTTCGTTGCCTTCGCCGGGAGTGAAAAGGGCGGGAAGATAGTTGGAATAGGAGATGTGGTCTCCGACGCATTGACTTTAGAAGATGTGAATTATGTTCCAGAATTGTGCTACAACCTTTTGAGCGTATCACAAGTCTGTGACAAAGGAATCTCAGTGTTATTCAATGACACGGAGTGCATCTTTCTGAAGCCTGGATTCATACCACCCACCAATATGATTATGCTAAAAGCTCCTAGACAGAATAACACATATGTGATAAATATGAGAGATGCCAAGTCAGAATGTCAAATGACATGCTTACTTTCAAAGGCATCCGAGTCAGAGTCACTGTTATGGCACAGGCGATTGGGACATGTAAACTTTAAAAACATTAACAAACTTTCAAAACTAAATCTTGTCAGAGGTCTTCCTTCCAAGGAATTCCCTTTTTCTGAAAAATGTTTAGCGTGTGCCAAAGGAAAACAACACAAGAAATCACACAAGTCCAAAACAGTGAACTCTATAGACTCACCTCTTCAACTATTGCATATGGATCTTTTCGGTCCTATTAGTGTTAAAAGCTTAGCTAAAAAACCTTATTGTTTGGTGATAACAGATGACTTTTCTCGTTTCACATGGGTGTATTTCTTAGAATACAAAAGTGAAGCTGCCGAGATATTGATGCTGTTTGTTCCTCTCATCGAAAACATAGTGAAGACAAAGGTTAGATCTATCAGAAGCGATCACGGAACTGAATTCAAAAATCAAAGCTTCGTGACTTTCTGCAACAACAAAGGAATTCATCTTCAGTACAATGCTACGAGAACTCCTCAACAGAATGGAGTTGCTGAAAGGAAGAATCGTACACTTGTTGAAGCTGCCAGAACTATGCTAATCGACTCCAAGTTACCGATCATCTTCTGGGCAGAAGCTGTGAATACCGCCTGTTATGTTCTTAACAGAGTCTTGATTGTTAAGGCGCGCGGGAAAACAGGTTATGAATTGCTTTTCAAAAGAAAACCTCTGATTGATTACTTTAGGCCGTTCGGATGCTCATGTACTCTTCTAAACAACTATGAGAACATAATGAAGTTCGATGCAATTGGAGATGAGTGCTTCTTTGTTGGATACTCTTCAAATCAAAAGGCTTATAGAGTATACAACAAACGCACCAAGATGGTTCTCGAATCTTTCTATGTTGATTGGCAGGAATCCAACTCCACTAACACAGGAGCCGGTCCTGGCTGGTTCTTTGATGTGGATGTTGTTTTCAACAATTTCAGTATCATTGAAGAACAAACATCTGACAATCAAGCAGCCGCTCCTTCTCCTCTCGAAGATACTCTTTACTCTTCTGAAGACGATGTTGCCCCCTTCACCACCCGATTCTCTCCATTAGTAGCTGATCCAATTGTTCCTCTTCAATCCACAAATGGTGATGCGACTGTTGAGACTACACAATCTCCTGAAAGTAATCCAATTTCAAAAGAAACATCTTCAGCACAACATTCTGCAAATGATCCATCCAGCTCATCAATCCCTGTAGATCACCTTTCAAATCTGCCTTCCCAAGTTCAAGAAGAGCCGAACATGGGATTTAAATCATCTAAGAATCATCCTGTTGAGAACATCATCGGACCAATCTCCGAAGGTGTTCTCACTAGAAATCAGGCAGATAAGCTCAACATTGCACTCTCAGCATTCGTATCTCAGACGGTACCCTTCAGCATTGAAGATGCAGTCAGAGATGCAAGCTGGGTTGAAGCCATGCAGGATGAGCTGTCTCAGTTTAGAAAGCTCAAGGTTTGGGAGCTTGTGGATCTACCTAAAGGGAAGTATCCTATCGAAACAAGATGGGTTTTTCGCAACAAAATGGATGAACGTGGTGTGGTGATCAAGAACAAGGCTCGTCTGGTGGTTCATGGTGCTCGACTTGAAGCCATCCGTATCTTCTTGGCATACGCCTCATACAAGAATTTCAAAGTCTTTCAAATGGATGTGAAGAGTGCATTCTTGTACGGGAAAATCAAGGAAGAAGTCTACGTCTGTCAACCACCGGGATTTGAAGACCCTCATCATCCCAACAAATACTACAAATTGGATAAGGCTCTCTATGGACTTCATCAAGCTCCTCGAGCTTGGTATGAGACCTTATTTTCGTATTTGCTGCAAAATGGATACACCAGAGGGAAGATCGACATGACTATGTTCACCAAAGAAGTCAACAAACATTCTATTCTTGTTCAAATATATGTTGACGATATTATCTTTGGCTCCACTGATGAAAATTTGTGTAGGGAATTCGAAAGCATTATGAAGTCTTAGTTTGAAATGAGCATGATGGGAGAATTGTCATTTTTTTAGGCCTGGAAGTTTAGCAGAAAGAAGACGGAATTCTCATCCATCAAGCCAAGTACACTAGAGACATCCTGGAAAAATACAACATGACTGATTGCAAGCCGTCCAACACTCCTTTTGCGGCCCAAACAACACTTGTACCAGATCTTCAAGGCCTTTCAGTGAATCCTCACACATATCGATCAATGATTGGCTCACTGATGTATCTAACAGCCAGCAGACCAGATATTATGTGGGCAGTTGGATGCTGCGCACGCTTTCAGTCAAATCCCAAGCAATCGCATGAAACTGCAGTAAAAAGAGTCTTCCGCTACCTCAAAGGGACACCGGAACTTGGTTTATGGTATCCTAAGAG
Source organism: Ambrosia x helenae (assembly GCA_030844895.1). Lineage (NCBI taxonomy): Eukaryota > Viridiplantae > Streptophyta > Magnoliopsida > Asterales > Asteraceae > Ambrosia > Ambrosia x helenae. Next base: position 79,749,492 of record CM061223.1, read on the forward strand.
TGATAATTTTGATTTAATCGCTTACTCTGATAGTGATCATGCAGGTTGCAGGATTGACAGAAAATCTGTCTCTAGTGGTTGTCAATTTCTGGGTAACAGGCTGGTGTCTTGGCAGAGCAAGAAGCAGGCTACAGTGTCCATCTCCACTGCTCAAGCTGAATACACAGCTGCATCCAGTTGTTGTTGTCAAGTGTTATGGATCCAAAATCAGCTTTTGGACTACGGTTTGAATGTCATGCATACACCTATTTTCATTGATAATGATGCTTGTCGTGACATCGTGAAGAATCCAATTGATCATTCTAAAACCAAACATATTGAAATTCGGATTCATTCTATTCGCGATGCTCACGACAAAGGATATATACAGGTGTTGCCAATAGATACTGCTGATCAAAAGGCAGATATCTTCACAAAGACAAAACCCGTTTTCATCAGTTGGGTACATGGCTAGAGATGATAAATTTTGAATGATTTAATATATATATATATATATATATATCTTCACTTGTGCATAATATATAAAAGAAAAATCTTCTTTTTGATCAAACAAGATTTTTGGGGGAGAAAGTAAAACCAGTCTATCCCTAATGCAAAATTAATTCAGGAAATGATAGAAACTAATCATATCTCGTCAGCATGTGAATAGGACCCAGAGGATGTTGTGGCCTCAAGAAACGATGTGTCGGTAGATTCAGCCTGGAATCAAGTAAACTAGTAATAGGTGATTAACAGCATAGATCTACACGGAAAGCTGGATTCCCACTGTGCTATAGGTCTGCACAAGCTGAGTCCGGTCATACACAGGTTGAGAAATCAAAAGACACGGAAAATTTTGTGCATAGGTATATCAAAAGACACCTAAGAGTGCAAGCTACCAATGCGGGGCTAAGAAAATTAATCAACTGAGCAGCAAAAGACACGCAATGTTAGTGATGTGCAAACATATTTAGATAGCTCACCAAACGATCAGATGATCATCTTCTCTGCTTATGGTAACATAGACCTGAAGCTCTCATCATCTGATCAAGATAATGATCATCTTCTTTGCTTATGGTAACATAGACCTGAAGCTCTCATCATTATATTTCGACAAACCTTGAGGATCGGTAGGCTCATACCTAGCACAAGTGGGTCCACAAAATTTTCGTCAATTTTACCGAAAAACATAATAAACATCATCACCAAACACATGTTGAAAGAGAAAAGGCATGGATTTAAGTGGACAAGTATACCGACAGTTTTTCTTAGGCTGCAGCTATCCAACGGGAAGTTGAAACGTGTTCTGGCAGGTATGGTTAGTATGATCTTGAATGCAGAAGGTGAGATTTGGTGAATCCCCGCCTATTAAAATGAAATTGGGCTCTTGAACTCTTATTGGGCCATAATTCAAACTGTTGCGTACTTGATGGGCCGTGCGCACTTAACCCAAGTGCGCAGGCCCATATGGCTATTGTATATATACAAATGTAAATTTATTATTACAATAGTTACAGTGTCATAAAACCCTAATTCTCTTTACCCCACAATCATCTTTCATCATCCGTTCATCTTCTCCGATTAACCCTTAATCCCATCTAATCACACCTTATCAACCTTAATCAGTTTCATTCTTCTCATTTTGTTGATCCTCACCACTGATTAAGGTAGTTGATATGTACTGATTGTTTCTTGCTTGTGATTACAGGGACTATTAGCACGTTTAAAGGATTCAGTTGTGGGTTTTTATTGTGTCATTGGGTTTGAATCTTTGAAGGTTGCGTACTTGATGATGAACAGTGCGCAGTTGTTTCTTAGAAACTGCGTACTTGTCTCATCAAATGTTCAAACATTTGAAACCCTAGAATCTTGCGCACTTATGCTGCGCATTTAAATCTTAAACGAAGGTTTAAGTATCTGCGTACTTGGTTAGTACGCAGATTGGCCTGTCTTGACTGGGGGTTACCATGCCCAATTCTTGATTGACCTGCGCACTTGTGATCTCGTGTATCATTGATCAGGTCCCTGCGTACTCAACCTAAGTACTCAGCCCATACTGTGAGTACTTGGCTGAGTACTTGACTGAGTACTTAGCTCATAAGTCTTTGACCTGGCATGCGCACTTACAGGACCTACGTACTTGAACATTGAACCTAATATGACCATTAACTTGACTTCCAAGACCATTGATCGGACTGCGTATTTAGATTTGTTCACCCGTACACTTAAACATGGACGTTAATGATCATAAACTGGAAAATCAAATGTACCTTGCACACTGATTAAAACAAATCAATCAAACACAATCTTATGACTGTCCAAAAGACCACACATGAAAAATTTTTAAAAAAATTAATAAAATACAGTCTAAGTACGTTGTCCGTCGAAGTCTAAGGTCAGTCGTTTTGGTCGTCTACTCACATTCAAGAGCTCTAACTTGTTTTTCGTGCACTTGATCTAAACAGATGGCGCTTGATTGGGATCCAAGAGGAATGCATAATCAGCCAATGAATCTTGAGACCGACGACGTAAAGTTCAAAGACGTGGTTACCTGGATCAGACGAAGCAGAATCGGATACGCTGTGGAGCATAGTTTACAAGTTTATTGCTCTCACATTGAAGATTTTTGGAGATCTGCTCGAGTAGAAGTCGTTGATCGTGTCAAGCGAATCAACGCTACAGTCAGAAACAAGGCTGTAATCATCACTGAAGATACGGTTAGAAGCGTGCTGAGACTTCAAGACCAGCCAGGAACAGTCAGATTTCTATCTAAAGCCGATGTTCACCGAGAGTTCAAGAATTTCGGATACAAAGGAGATTTTGACAAGAGAGGGGATATCAAAAAGAGCCAGCTGACCAGAGAATGGAGACTCATCAGTCACGTGTTTATCATGTCTCTGTGTCATAGGAAAGGAGGCTACAACGCTCTCAGCACAGAATGGTCGACTGCTATGATAAAGATCTGCAAGAATGAACCTTTCAACCTGTCGGGTATGATCTTCGATTATCTGGTGAAGAATGCTGAGACTGACTCCAGCAAATGGGCCATGTACCCTAGATTTGTGCAAATGATGATTAATGCACAGCACGAGAATCTACCCCTTGGTGACCAGTACAATTTCACCAAAGGTGCACGATTCTTCACTGAGTGCAATACGGCTGATTGGGAGCCCATGCTGGAGAACATGTATGCAGCGCAGCGATATCCTATGGTCATGGAACTCTACAACAAGATTAAGAAAAGGAAGCAGGATGTAACAGAAGCTCGTCAGCAATCCACCGCTGCACCTGGACCATCTGACCCTGCTCACTCTTCAGCCCAGCCAACTGCTGAAGAGATTGCTCAAGAAAAGGCAAGGGGCAAAAGGGTGGCAACTGAACCAGCTCCATCAAAGCCCACCAAGAGGAAAAGGCCAACTGGTTTGTTACAAGAGGGCAGAGAAATCACTGACACCAGAACAACTTGAGACTGCTGAGGCCCTACGACAAGTTGCTGAGTTGTAGAGGACGGAAAGAAAGACACGGAGGGAATAGTTACCAGAGTCTGAGGTTCCTCGCGTAATGACTGAGGACGATATTGAGCAAGAAGTGATTTTGGAGTCTATATTCGGGGGAGAAGATCAACAAGGACCATCCACAAACTACTACTCCAGCCCCTAAAGCACCAGCTCAAAGGCCAACTGAACCTTCCTCCTCAGCTCCTGTTGCACCACGCCGCAAACCGGTGCACCAGGAACTGTACGAGAAGTTGGTCAAGGAGGTTGGAAAGACTGCTGCTATGGAGATTTGTACCCTAAAGAGTGATGTGCACAATAATCAGGAGCTCAGAAGAAAAGTCAAGAAGCTAAAGCACAAGAACATGAATTTGGAGAAAGTTGTGAAGGATCAACGATATCTGATCAAGTTTCAAACTCAGGTTCAGATGAAGATGTTTGATATGATTCAAGAGTTGCAGAAACAGCAGACTGGTGCTCCTAGCACAACATCCGATGAGCTATTTGATTTTGGGAAATTTCTTGAGGAGGAGAAAGAGAAAGAAAGAATCGCTGAAGAAAGTGATGTGGAGGAGATCAACGAGGATGAGATGCCTGAGAAGTTTGTGAAAATGGGTATGGAAGAGGAAACAGTGTAAGAGACGTCAGATGGCCATAAGTTGGACCCAGAAAGATCAACATGGTTTCCCAGAAGGCCTATCACTATTCCACCCTGCATCAGAAACATTCATCATACGAGGGAAGCTCATCAAGAGAGGATCATTTCATGGAAGTATGACGAGGTGAAAAGGTTGTTTGCTATAAAGAGACGAGGGGGAGTTATACAGTACTTCAGAGGTCAAAAGGAACTGAAGTCTCTCCCTCGTTGGGACATCAGGGAACTTCGTAGAGCCCCTTTCATCAACCACACCAATGACACCACGGGTTCCATGCTTGCTTGGTTCATAGAGAAGGAGTGTGAGAATGATTTTCATATCTTCAAGCCGCAAAAGCCGAGGAGACGGATCTCCAAGAAGCGAATCGATCCTGCCACAGGACAAGGAATGATCACTTATGTGATTGACCCCCCAGGTCGTCACACGAGTTCCTATACGTCCTGAGCTTCCAGTTATGCTAAGAGACTTCAAGAAGTCGTTTTATGACAGCAATACTGGTGAAGCCGTTATCAAGTTGAAGGATGATTCAGAGGCTATGAGGATTCTGGATTCGGTAGATGTGTTTGCCATTATTCTATCGGATTTGAATATGCTGTTCGCCAATCAGATCAATGTAGGTGCTGGAAACGTCTTATTTGAAGAAGTTGTCCTATTCAGGAGAGCAGTGGATCGGGCGATGAAGCTGAAACAGGAGTTACTTGACATAGTAGACAGGATCAACGCAGCAGACAAGGAAAAAGAACAAAAGAAGAAAGCTGCCTAAGCTGCTGCTGCAGAAGTAACACAAACTGAAGCCGAAACCGCTTCAGAGGTGCAGACACAAGAACCTGCAACAACAACTGATCCAGAAAGACCTACAACAGAGTCTACTCAAGTTCCACCTGTGGTTGAAGAAGATCCGGCCGCCATGTTCATTCAAGACCCCTCGGGTCAGTCAGAGGGGGAGCCAAGCGATGTAGAGATTGATTGAAGATAGAAGAACTGGTAGCTGTGGTCTAGGGGGAGTATTGTTGGGTTATATTGAGACCACAGTTACCAGATCAAAGACTTTTGATAGCTTGTTGTGTAGTTTGTAAGTTGAAGGGCTGTTTATGTAATTATGACATAGTTTATGCTAGAAACCCTAGGCTGTGCACTTAATGGACGGGCCCTGCGCACTTAGCTTAAGTGCACAGGCCCATCTGACTTCCTATATAAAGAAAGCTCGTGTGCAGCTCTAGGGTTAGGGTTTTGGTTATTATCTTGGTAGCACAAGAAGAATAGGTGCGTACTTGTATCATTTCCACGGTTCTTCAGTAACAAATCATCAATGGAATTATTTTATTATTCATCTTGTGTGTTGGTTCTTATAGCATTCATCTAGTTTCTTTGTTTGTAGAAGATTAATCACTTAAAACACCTAATTCATAGGTGTTTCTAAGTGATAACAATCTCTTGCACTTAACAAGATCTAGTATTTGGGACTTACAGAGACTTTAGGTACATTTGAGGCTGCTACTACTCATTTACCACCCAGTGGTGGATCTGAGGACAGAAGTAACATAGCTAAGACCTCACTTGTGGCAACTACTGATGAAGGGTTAATGCCTGAGGTAGGAAATCCTCAGACCCAAGAAAAAAAGGTTCATGAGACAACTGGGTTGGGCCCAGCTCATGATATAACTGATACTGTCCTCATTGAGGATATCATCAGGGATTCAGATGATTCCATTAATTTGGATGATGATTCACACTCCACAAAACATGAATTGGCGGCTGCTAGTGAAGGTCCTGAATCTGGTGTCTCTAAGCTCAAAGAGCTGGTTACAACAGATCAATTTAAAGTCCACTTAATCCCTTATTCCCCTAAAGTGGCATCTTCGGTACATTCTGAAGATCACCCCAAAACACCCCCTCACTAAAAGGGGGTGAAGCCAAAAAGGGGGAGAAGATTCCAGAAGTGGATGAAGCCAAAAAGGGGGAGAAGATTAAGGAACCAAGGGAGTCACTGGAAGCCAGGATAAAAGCAAGAGTGGCTCTACAACAACAACAACAACTGATAGAAAAAGCCCAAAAAGAAAAAGAAGATCAAGATAGGCTTCTTTCTACAACTGAAGTTGAAGCTGAACCTTCTCAAGGCCATAATGAAGAAACTTCTGAAGACTCGGAAAGTACTGAAGACAGTCCTTCAGTAGTTGATACTTCTATCAACACTTCAGCAGTTAACACTTCCAACATACAAAACTACTGAAGAGCCTTCTATGGCAACTGAACAAATTCCAACTCCTATTTCAAGGCCTACAACCACTCAAATGACTGTACTAAACCTTCTCCCCATCTCAATGTCCAAAGAACTACTAGAGAAGAGTTTACTTGTAGCAAAAAGAAAGGCTAAGGAAGATGAGATCTGGAACAGCCTGGAAGCAAGGGAAGATATGAGCTACACTGAAAAGCTTCAAGCTTATGAAGAAGAGTTTAATAAACAAGCTGCATTTGAAAGAGTTGCTGAAGAAGACAAAAGACAACAACTGATATCTTTTATTACAAAGAACAGCAAGACAAAAGCTTATTCACTCAAAGGGCTCTCCATTGATGAGCTAACAAGTAGAGCTTAACTTGTTGCTGACAAGATCGCCACAGAGAAAGATAGAAAGGAAAAGAGAGTTGAGATAATAGAAGAATTGGTAGCCAACAACTATGGTTCAAAAGCCTTAGTGTCAAAGTGGAGAGAAGACAAACTATTTGACACATATAAAAGATTCAAGGCTGACAAGGCTACAAATCCAGAGAAGTACAAAACTTCTGAAGTGTCAACTTCAGTAGTTAGAACTTCTAGTGCTAAACATTCAAGGCCTGCTACCAAAAGAAAGCCAGAGGACAATACAAAGACTGACTTCAAGATGGTATTGCTGGAAGGCAATACAGTTATACAAGGAGACTTTGATATTGATGAAAAGCCTCTGCTAACACAGTTCAGGGATCCTTCAACATTTGTTTACCAAATCCAGAAGACTATAACTGATAGACTGCACACAAAGGTAATCACTGAACATCACTTACCTACATTTGAAATACCTAATGTGGTGCAAACAGAAGACAGAAGAGAATCCCACCTGAGGGTCACTGAAATAGAGAACATCCCAGGGATCCAGCATGGTCCCTTATACTTTAGATTTTGACGAATCTAAAGTTCTGATTATAAAATGGTCCTTTACTGATTCCAACTCAATATCAATAGTTTATTAGTTTATTATTACTTTATCATTTTGTACAAGTTCCAAGACTGCAACTTGTTGCAGACTTGCTTTTGTAACAAGGTTCATGCATTTGTAAGTCTATAAATAGATGGGTTCATCCCTCTGTTTTAGACATCGATTTTAATAGAAAACTGAAATCCTTCAAAGCTTATACTTGTTATTCCATTTCATTAACTGAGAATTTATTTACTTATTTATTGTCATATACATTCAATACTTAGATTCTCATTAACTTGTCTTTAGTTTGCAAACATCCAGGGGAGTAATAACTCCTATTGATAGTGAAACTTTACAACTCATTCCGCTGTGCAAAACTGATTAAACTTGCAAAACATATAACTGTTCATAAGCAAGTAAACTGTCAAAGAGCATACTGATCCAACACTATCATACCTGCTGGGGGCGACTATGAAACTATTAGACAACTAGGAAGTGTATTCGTGTTACTGTAGCACTCGACTAGCTTCATAATTGTGCCATTTCGACATGATTATAAAGCTAGTCGTCTGTCAAACCCTAGTCACCTGAAATCTTCATAGTCAGGCCTGTTTCACACGATTAGCTCCATACTCGTGTGAACACCACACGACTATCCTGATAATCGTCTGTGAGGCTCATAATCGGCTGTCTTAACTTATAATCATGCAATGTTTCATACTCGTGTGTTGGTAGTCGTGTAAGAGTTCATACTCATCTAAAAATCAGAAATTTTCCTAATTTAACTAAGTATCAGACTATACGAACTTGTAAGGACAAAGAGGATTGACGAAACCACTTTTGATACCTTAGTCTAATTCATATTCTGCAATATTATTCTATGTATAGAAACTGCTGAAGAAGAAGACTGAAAGTACTGAAGAAGAAGAAGAAGAAGAAGATATCAAGTGCTGAAGAGTAATGATCAGAAGTTCTGAAGACGAACCAGGCAAAGTCTCTAAGTAACTACTGAAGACAAACTACTCATCAGTAGTTTGTCACTCATCGGCTGTTTTGATAGAAGCTTCCCACCGCCTTATACTTCAGTAGTTTAGTATTATATATTACTTTTGTTAAAGTCTTTGTACAAGTACCAATGCTACAGCCTGTTGCAGTATTTGTATTATTATATTGCTTCAATACTTCTCATGTACGTATACTTTTAGTCTATAAATAGATGGGTTCATCCCACTATTTTAGACAGTCCTTGTGTAGTTAATATTTCCATTATATTGAGAATCATTTGAAGCATTTACTGTTTCATTCATTAACTGTTTTGATTCTCATTTACTGCTCTAGTTCATACATCAAGGGGGAGTAATAACTCCCGTTAAAAGTGAAACTTTAACTTGAACACTTACACTTATTCCGCTGTGTAATTTACTTTGATAGATTATACACAAGTGTCCATAATAAGAACTGTTAAACAAGAAACTGGTCCAACAATTGCTTAGACTATTATCAGACTGTTAAACATGGCTAACCTGTGGGGACACTTGAACCAACCTAGACAATAGTTTGAACAACCTATGAACATGCAAATGAACGTACCCACCAATCCTTGGGCATTCTCGGCACAGCGAAACGCGCAACGGATGCAACAACAGCAGCAACAAGCTTATGTTGCCAGAACCAACCCGTGGGCACTCGCAGCTCAACAGCATGCTCAACAACAACTCCTCATGAATGGGAATCCTTTAGAACTCGCTGCTGCTGCAACTCAACAAAGTCAACATTTATCATCAGTGTTGCTAAGTGATATGGAAACCGGGAGTTCGAACAGAGCACCAAAACTCCAGTTTATGTCAGATTACCACTCATGGAAAGGGCGTTTCATAACTCATGTGGAGGGCATAGATGGAGAAGTTTGGGCAGCAATCGAGAATGGATATACAAGACCCATGATAGAAAATTCCAACATTCCAGTTGCCTTAGATGACATGAATGATGCTTAGAAAAGAAAGTTCAACTATGGGAAGAAGGCAATGGCTTCTCTTACACAAGCATTACCCAGAGACATCTTACATCAGTTTGCACAATATACGACTTCTCAGATGCTTTGGCTTGCGTTGGCATAAAGGAATGAGGGAAACGAGAATACTCTGAAGATCAAGATGGATCAACTCAGGAAAGAGTTTAAAATTTTTATAGCGATTGGGAATGAGCCTCTGCGGGATCTGACAGCACGATATTATCATTTGATTTCAGGGATGTATCGGTACGGGGGGTTGTTTACACGTCATTTGAACTTGTTGAACGTTTTGCAGATGCACTTCCTCCCCACTGGCATCAGTGGCTCGACATCCAGAAGTCAACAAACCACTATCATACCATATCCATCAATGACTTTGTGATCAAACTCGAGAACAAGGAAATTGATGAAATTAGAAGGGAAAACAAGGCGTTTATCCCCCAAAATCCCAGCATCTACTATGGGGCAGCTCCTCAAGATATGAGCGGTGCAGGATCCAAACCATAGACAACTTTTTTCTTGAATCAAGATCCTGTATTCGCCTTCGACAACTATGGTCCCATTCTAGATGTTGCTCCTCCCGTGTATTCTTTTGGACAAGCAAATCAATGTCCTCAACCATACGTGGCTAACTAGTTTGGTGTTAACCCCTTTTCTCACCTTGCAGCACTAGCACAAGCAACGTCAAACTTTTTTGGACCTCTCCATCAGGGTATGGTGGTGCTTCGTCTTCTGGATATGGTGGGGCTTCATCTTCGGGTTACGGTGGTGCTTCTACTTCAGGTCAAGGCGACGGTTATTAGACTAATACAATTGCTCAGCAGTTAAACACAGCAGGATTCGAGAAAGTGGAAGTAGAGCTAGGTCAAGAACACATGGCCCTATTATCTACATTGGTTAACTCCTACAGTGGATTAGTTGCAGGGCAGATAGGAAATCCTTACCTCACTCAGGAAGACTACGCTCATATTGATAAGGATGATATGGACCTGATTGATATTCAGTGGCACTTCGCAAGCGTAGTTCGAATAGCAAAGGAGTTCATGGATAGAATGGGAAGAAGAGATATGCTGATAAACAACAACACAAGATTTGGGGTTCAATAAAAAGCAAAGTCATATGTTACAACTGTGGCATAAAGGGACACTTTGCTAGGGAATGTGATCGACCGAAGTAGCAAGTGAATCAGAATCCATTCAACAACAACCGGGGCAATCAGAACCAGAGACAGCAAGCCTAGACACAACCTCAACCAAATACTGAATGAGCCATCGTCCCTGTGCAAAACCGGAACCAGCTGCTCCCGCAAACAATAATCAAGAACGGCCCTGGTAATACAAGCAGATGAAGGATTCAACTGGAACCTTCACTTAGAGGGAGATAATGCTCCGCAGGGTGGTGCAACATGTTATGTCCAATAGGTTTCTGATGCATCAGTTAAAGTTGAAGAATGCACAAATGCACAAGAAATCAATGTTCTAGACAATGACTCTTTAGACTGTGATTCTGAGTTGGATTTGGATTCTGAGGAATTACTTGTAGAAGAAGATGAGTTCATTAGCAAGAGATCTTTCTTGGTGGATGCTGATTGTGCAAAGACCAATCTTGCTAAATTCTTTTGAGCTAAAAAATCTGTAGCTCACTATGCATTGATGGCCATCACAAAATCATCAACCAAGGTAAGTTCATCTTCCACTACTAAATTTGATTGTGTTGATTGTGATAAGCTTAGGTACGGAATCAAATTATTAACTGATCAGAATCTAAACATTAAAGCTGATTTGGGACATTGCCAACGATCAAATGATGTTTTAAGATCCAATGAAAAGGGTTTTAAGAACACAATTGAGAATTACAAAAAGGATGTTTCTGAACTGTCTAAAACTCTGTCAAATAAACAAATTGCTATCACTAATTACATTAATGAGTTAGAAGACACTAAGAAACAGTTGGCTATTGTTAATTGTTATTATGAGAAGATCAAGAAGAAACTTAAAAGTTACTTAAATTGCAAGTATGTTCTTGATCACATAATTGACAACCCAAAGAAAGGAAGCAAGCCCACTAGCCCAGTATATGCACAATGTCATCCATCTGTGAGATTTGAAAATCACACCTTTGATATTCTACCAAAGGAAGAGATTATGGATATAACTGCAAGTGTTGGTGATCCACATCAACATGAAGTGAAGCCAATGATAGGAGCTAGTGAGATTGCAGATCATGTTAGTGTCTGTTAGACGGACATTTCAGATGATGAGTTTGATGAGCCTCGGGGGATGCACTAGCTAAGAATGCTGATATTCCTATCCAAAATCACATCTTCTGTGATCCTGAGCTGAAAGTGAAGCCTACCGATGGCAATGAGGTCATGAAGGTGTTTTAAACAATGAAAGGAACTGACAAGATATACGCTGACGAGGAACTTCCCATCAAATGTATCCATCCTGCTATGATTTCTAAAATTTAGCAAGAATCAACCATTACCTTTGAGAAAGAAAAATGGGGTAAGGGTAAGGGCAAGAAGGAGCGGGGTAATCATACTAAAGAAAATAATAATAAAAATCAAAAGCAAAACATCAATGACCCTCCCAAGCAAACTCAGAAACAAAATCCCAAGAAACATGTTACTCAATTTGTCAGGCCTACTGGAGAAGTAGAAAGTGATCAAGGTAAACAACCTCAGATTAGTCTGCAAAGACAATGTCTTGAGGATCAAAAGCCTAAGAACACCTTCGACAGTACGTCTAAAGGGAGAAACATTCTAAAGCTCCCAAGTTTGAAGAATATAGATCATGGTTTAAGTGCAGTGAGCGTAGGCATTTAGTTGTTGTGTGCCCTGAACTTAGACAAAAAAGGATTGAGGTTGATGAAGCTCCAAGTTCTAGCAAACCAAAACAGTCGGTTCCCCAAAACTTTCTAAAAAACAACAAGGGAAGCAGGTTGTTTACGACAACAGAAACAAAATTGCTATGAACCAAAAGCCGGTTGATGCTAAGGTCATCAAGGTGATGGAGAGCCTAGTTCCAACTAAGGCTGAAGCAGCAACAAAGCCGCAAGCTAAGTCTGCTGCTAAGCCAAAGACTAACCCTAAGCTTGAGCCATGTACAGGTAACTCTGAAGTGGTTCCAAAAAATGTTCCGGTAAAGGAATCTGAGGCAAAGCCTTCTAGCCCAAAAGCTAAGAAGAAAGCTAAGCCAAAGAGACCGGAACAGGTTTAGAGGCCTAAGTCACCAGCCAAATCAGGAGAATCGTCAACTGATACTACGGGCCATCGGAAGCACCTCCAACTAATGGGAAGTGGGTGATTTTCCAACTGTTGATGAAGATGGTAGACCCAAGACCATAAAGGCTTGGGTCCCCCTTAACCACTAATCTTTGAATGTTTGTGCAGGGAGTTCCACGTGGCCTTATCAACAGCCTATGGATTGTTGATAGTGGAGCTTCTGGGCATATGATGGTGACTTATCCCTGCTATTTGACATTAAGAATATCAACGGGGGCCATGTTCCTTTTGCTGGTAATAAGGGGGTTATATCACAAAAGAAGGTAGTATAAGTAATGGTGTGGTAAGTTTTGAGAAGATAAGCTTTGTGAAGTAGATAGACCACAACTTGCCGAGTGTTTCAAAGATCTGTGACAAGAAATTCACAGTGTTGTTTGATGACAATTCATGCTTTATTATGAAACCGGGATTCAAAGTTCCTAAAGAGTGGGTTATGATTTCTACTCCAAGGGTAAATATTCTGTATGTTCTGGATATGAATCAAGCTATGACAGCACAGGGGTAGGTCACTTGTTTTCTGTCAAATGCAATAGAGAAGGAATCTATTATGTGGCACAGGCGAATGGGACATATTCACTTAAGGAAGATGAACCATTTGGTACAAAATCAACTTGTTGAAGGTGTCTTAGTCAAGAACTTCCATTTGAATGGCGTTTGTGTCTCATGCAAGAACGTGAAGAAAAAAAGAAATCTCACAAACCCAAGAAGGTTAGCTCAGTCAGCGTTCCTCTCGAAAGATTGCACATGGATCTGTTTAGCCCTGTCAATCGCAAAACCAAGAATGGAGATCTATACTGTCTGGTTGTCACAGATGACTATTCTAGGTTCTCTTGGGTCGTATGCATGTAGCACAAGAGTGAGACTTTCGAGTACTTGAAGAATCTATTCGTTAAACTTGAAAACATATATCAGCTAAAGATCCGCAGGATTCGAAGCGACAATGGAACATAATTCAAGAATCATGCTATGGAGGCTTTATGTGCAGAAAATGGTATTCATCATGAATTCACAGCGCCATACACTCCACAGCAAAATGGGGTTGCAGAAAGAAATAATCAGACTCTTATAGAGGCAGCCAGAACAATGCTCGCAGACTCGAACCTACCCGTATTCTTCTGGAATGAGCCAGTTCACAACGCGTGTGTTATACTCTAAATAGGGTTCTTACGGTAAAGAAACATGGTAAGACTTATTACGAATTGCTGAACTGTAGGAAACCGAACTTAGAGTTTCTAGAACCATTCGGGACTCCATACACCATGATCCAACCACATGAGAAATTAGGAGCTAAGGCAGAAGAAGGGTTCTGTGTTGGTTACAGCACTCCCAACAAAAGAGTGTACAACAAAAGAACCCAACGCGTTGAAGAATGGCTTAATGTCGATGTTCAACGCTATACTGTCAATGCTCGTGGTGTTGGACCCGATTGGTTGTTCGACTACAAGAGTCTGTTTGATTCTTTCAACGTAGATAATCAAGTGCTGAAGAGTAATGATCAGAAGTTCTGAAGACGAACCAGACAAAGTCTCTAAGGAACTACTGAAGACAAACTACTCATCAGTAGTTTGTCACTCATCAGCTGTTTTGATAGAAGCTTCCCACCACCTTATACTTCAGTAGTTTAGTATTATATATTACTTTTGTTAAAGTCTTTGTACAAGTACCAATGCTACAGCCTGTTGTAGTATTTGTATTATTATATTGCTTCAATACTTCTCATGTACATATACTTTTAGTCTATAAATAGATGGGTTCATCCCACTATTTTAGACAGTCCTTGTATAGTTTAATTTCCATTATATTGAGAATCATTTGAAGCATTTACTGTTTTATTCATTAACTGTTTTGATTCTCATTTATTGCTCTAGTTCATACATCAAGGGGGAGACTTTGACACAACAATATGAAATATTCTCTTCATTAATTTCTGAGTTAAAGTTAAATGGTCAGACCTACACAAACTCATTTATGCTTTATAGATTTTTAAGGTCTTTACCAGAAAAATAGAAAACTTACTCTATAGTTCTTAGGTCAGTACCAGATTTTGACTCCCTCACACTTACAAAATTACATAAGATATTACTAACTTTTGAGAGAGAAATCAATCAAAAGAAGAAATTACAAAATTCTGGTAAAACTGTTGATGACTATATTCCAAGTAGCATAGCACTTTTGGGACAAGACTCACCTTCTTGTTCTAATGATTTTGGATCTTTTGATCACATTGACATGACTGTTGGGATCTCATCAAAAAGGTCATATCTAGCTTATGACAATGAAGAAAACAGTTAAACTACAGATAACATGTGTTTTATAATGGATGATTTAAAAAAATTCAGTAGTGATGACTTAGAGGAAATGGACATACTGTAACATCACACAATTTTTTTTATATATATATAAAACTCCCTCATTTATTCATCCGATTCATGTTTACATTATCTTTCCCATCCATTTTATTAATTTTTTTGTTTAAATAATGACTTATAATCAATATTAAATTGGATTTTATTAGAAATTCTGATTTAAAAACGTTAAAAAAAATGTTTGCCTGAGCCAGGATTCGAACCCGAGTCCCTGGCGGGCTAAACCTTAACCACACCACACAAACCACTACACCATTTGGTGTTTTGTGATGTTAATTAAAACCAATTAAACTTAAACCCTTTCAAGGTCCTTAGTCAAACCTGAAAAGTCAAACGTAGTCTCTTAGTCAAGTCAAGTCAAAGTGTTGGTAATATGGTCTCCTAGTAAAGTCAAAGTGTTAGTAAATATGGTCTTCTAGTCAAGTCAAAGTTGTTCCTGTTGGATCAGTTTGCTCTTTTTGCTCAGTAAGAACTTGCTATCTTGACACTTAAGTGTTTAGCAAGCCCTTGTATATCAGATAATAAGCACAGCGGAATGTATAAGTTAAAGCAACACTTTTTATACTAAGGAAGAGTTATTACTCCCCCTTGATGATTGAAACTAATAAATGACAAGTATTTATTATGAATCTAAGCAGTAAATGAGAATTAGATACTTAGACAGATTCACAATAAATACAGAAATGGAATAGAACAGTGAAAGTGTTTGAAGGATTTTTCTATTAAAATCAATGTCTAAAATAGAAGGTTGAAGCCTCCTATTTATAGACGTTTACATACATGTATCTTGCCCAAAAAGCAAGTACAGAAACAACAGAAACAAGTTGCACAAGTTGCAACATTGAAACTAACAAATACAGCTAAAAGTAATAATAAACAATAAAACTACTGATGCAAAAGGCGGTGGAAAATATCTGATGCTAAGTGCTGATGAATGACAAACTACTGATGAGTAGTTTGTCTTCAGTACTTCTGAAGTGAACTTGTCTGGTTTGGACTTCAGAACTTCTGATGAAGTTTCTTCTTCAGCACTTCTCTTATCTTCTCTTCAGCAGTTCTTTGTTTTCTTTTCAGTACTTCTATACTTAGCCAAAATGACAGAAGTGAATTAGACTAAGGTTTCCAAAAGTGGTTTCACCAATCCTCTTTGTCCTAACAATCTCCCCCTGGATTGATGAAGCCAAAACCTTACTAATTCCTTATGTTTTTCTTCTGTCTTGAACAATCTTCCATATCTCTTTGTACATGGTGTTCTTGAGCTGGTTTAACTGACCATCAGATAGAGATCCTCTCTGTGGTTCCAGATGTTGAATTGTGAGCAGGTCTTGTGTTGACAGTTTCTTCAGATCACTGATCTTCTTGTAAGCCCTGCTTGAGAGGTCTCTTCTTGTCAACAATACTGAGTTGTTATCAGTAAGTGACCATCTGATGATAGGTATCTTTGACTTGTTAAAGTCAGAAGAATAGGGAACCAGACTTGTCCCTTGGGTTGATGGTCCTGAGTGTTGGATGTCTTCTGTTTCAGTTAACCTCAGGTGGGAGTCTCTTCCTTGTTGTTGTTGCATATCAGGCATCTGAACAGTTGGGAGATGGTGTTCAGTCACTACCTTGGTATGCATCTTTTCTTTGATGGTCTTTTGGATTTGATAGGCAAAAGTGGAAGGATCCCTGAATTGTGTTAACAGAGGTTTCTCCTCAATGTCAAAATCTGAATGGACTATTGAACTTCCTTCAAGTAGTACCATTTTGAAATCAGTTTTGACATTGTCCTCTGCCTTCTTTCTCTGAGTAGCAGGTCTTCTTGATACACCAGAAGTTCTAACTACTGATCTTGAAGGATCAGCAGTTTGAAACTTCTCTGGATTTGCAGCCTTGGCAGCCAAGTATTTTCTGTAAGTATCCATTAGTCTTTCTTCTTTCCATCTGGATACTGAGGCTTTTGAACCATAGCCCTCTGCTACTAACTCTTCTATTATCTGGGCTCTCTTGGCCTTTCCTTCTTTGCTAGTGGCCAGTTTATCAGCAAGCAGTTGTGCCCTTCTTGTCAGCTCTTGCATAGAGAGTCCTTTGAGTGTATAGGCTTTAGTCTTGCTGTTCTTGGTAATGTAAGACACCAGTTGTTGTCTTTTATCTTGTTCAGCAATCTCATCAAGGTTAGCCTGCCTTTGTAGTTCAGCTTCATAAGCCTGAAGTTTTTCTTCATGGCTTAAATCTAGATCATCCTTTCTTCCATAGTTTTCCAAATCAGATCTTCTCTGGCCTTCTTGTTGGCTGCAACTAAGCTCTTCTCTAATAATTCAGCTGATTGAGAGATAGGAGAAGGGTTTAGTACAGTCATTGTTGTAACAGTTGTAGGCCTGATAGGATCAGATGTTGGTTGAATGGGAGCAGTGGTTCTGGAAGGGTCAGCAGTTTGAGGTTTGGAAGTGTTAACCTCTGATGGGTTGACAACTGCTGATGGTTTGTCAACTACTAAAGGATTGTCTTCAGTACTTTCTGATTCTTCATCAGAACTTTTGCTATCAGAAGTTTCTTCATTGTGCCTTAGGGATTCTTCAGATGTTTGGGTCTCATCTTCTTTTTCTGTGGCTTCAATCTCTTCTACTGAGACACCAAACTGTTTGGCCAGTTTTTCTTTCCTGGCTTGATCTTTTTGATCTCTTTCAAGGATGGCCACTTTTGCCCTTATCCTGGCTTGGAATGACTCCTTAGGTTCCCTGATTTTCTCCCCCTTTTTGGATTCATCAATTTTAAGTTTTGAGGTTGAGGGTTGGGAGATTTGTCCTTGAAGATGAGCAATCTGTTTGCTGTTGAAGTCTATCTTGTTGGACAGATCATTCATCTTCGTCTTGATCACTCCAAATTGATTCTTGATAGACAGCTCCAAGTTAGCTGTGTATGTTTGAAAGTGATTTCTGATGAGAGTGTTCATCATGTGGTACAGGGGACCCTCTGGGCTGCATAGCTGGTTCAGGTCTATGCTTGTTTGCCCAGGGAATTGGGTAGGCATTTGTTGTGAAGGGGGTGTTTTTGGGAGATCCTCATGTTGTACAGAGGATGCCACTCTAGGGGTTTTAGGGATTGAGTGGGCTTTAACCTGTGCAGGGGTGACTGGCTTCTTGAGCCTGGATACCCCTGAAACAGGACCTTCATAAAGTGCCGTCAATTCAGTAGTTTGTGTTTGTGAAACATCATCCAAATTAAGGGAATCATCTGAATCCCTGATGTTGCCCTCAATGAGGATTGTCTCAGTTAAATCATGAGCTGAGCCTAACTCAGTTCTCTCATGAACCTCTTGTTCTTGGTTCTGAGGATTTCCTACTTCAGGCATTAAGCCTTCATCAGTAGTTGCCACATCTGAGGTCTTAGCTATGTTACTTCTATCCTCAGATCCACCACTGGGTGGTAACTGAGTAGTAGCAGCCTCAGATGCCCCAAGAGTCTCTAAAATTGGGCTTAAAGACTCTGGTCCACCCTCATCTCTTGGGATAGGGCTAGAGATGTCCACATCCATGTCTGATATTGTGGTTATGTCCCCTGTTTGTTGTGGTTGTAGGGGACTGACATAATCAGATGGGACCTTCTCTTTTAGCCCAGAGAGAAGTTTGGCAATTTCTATTGCCTCTTGTTCAGAAATTTGTGGGGTTGGTTCAGTAGTTTGGGCAATAGGTGAATTTTGTTGTTCAGCAGTTTCAAAAGAAGAGTGTGTTTCAATAGTTTTTCTAAGTCTTTTTCTTTTGAATAAAATTGTTATGGGTGCTCTTGGTGGGGTTTGAGATGGATGAGACTGAGAGGGTGTTTCAGTCTCACCTATTTGAAGAGCAGAATGCTCATGAGCATGTTCAGGCATCTCAACCTCCTGAACAGCCTTTCTTTTGGGTTGGTGGGTTTTTGTCTTTGTTGGCTTGGGCTGTTTGGCTTTAGGTGGTGTGAGTTTGGAAGATGTGGGCTTCAAGGGGACTTGTTGTTGTTCTCCCTGATCATCTTCTGGCCAGGCAGCCGGTTTGTTATGCCTTGAGTATGCTTGTGATGTTAAAGGATTTAAAGTTGAAATTTTTCCCACAAGCACCTCATTACCCAGTTCCCCTATTATGCATTGCATAATGAACCTTGGGTACAACAAAAACTTTTTCTTGGTATTATTGTGATGTAACACCAACTCATTGAAAAATAGTTTTGATGCCCTGAATTTAGTTTCATTCACAATAGAATGAAATATTGGTTGAAAAGTGGAGGGCATCTGGTCATAAGACCCTGTTTTAGGACTCAAACACATAATAATATAATGAAACAAAAGCTTGTATTTTGGTTCAAAATATTTTTTGAAGATAGTAGCATGGGAGAGAGTACCTTGATAACCACACTCAGTCATGGTTAGGTGAATATCAGAATTAGCAACATGGTCAGGGGCAGTTACATCATCCAGACCCAGTCTTGTTGCCAGTGTGGCCGGTGTGATGGTCAGTGGTTTCCCTTTTATTCTTGAGTTGAGGGAAATGACTTCATCATCCGTTGTCACCGTCTCAGCATTTGCCCAGAACTCATTCAGAGTTTCAGTGTGAATTGGTGGGTTTATTGTGAGAGCAGTAAAATATTGGGATTTTACGACAAGATCAATGATCTCATCGTATTGGGACCAGCCTTCTTGTTTTTCAAGAAAGGCCCTTTGATTATGTCCCTACTTTAGAACGAGAGCCATGTGGTTTGGGTTTTGATCGAACAGTTGATTTGCAGGTTTTAGGTTATTGAGAGAGTTTTTGAGAGAGAAGGAGGGATATTTTGAGTTTGAAAGGATAAGTGTGGAGAAAAGGTATTTATCAGAAGTTTTAAACCGCTTGAATCTTCTTTATTAGAAGTTTTTAAACCGCCTTTGGTTAAAAATCTTTTTATCAGAGGTTTTAATCTGATTAGGTCAAACCTCTGATGATGGGAAAAGTCAGATTTGCCCTTTTGACTAAACTGCTGATGAAGGATTACTTCATCAGTAGTTCCCATTTTCTCTTCAGTAGTTTTAACAGCTGATGAGAAATGTTTTTATAAATACTTTTATTCATAACTTCTGAAGGTTATTTTATCAGAAGTTATACACTTTTTTAGAAAATTATCCCCATACTGATGTTTGTTCATCAGTAGTTTCTCTCTTTTCAGAAGTTTTGTTTCAGACTTTTTGTCTGTTTTGTAAGTGAAAAATGAAAATTTGCAAAATAATAAAATAAACACTTACAAATTTAGCATCCCAAGCATGGATACTAACTTCTGAAATGTTGATGTGTCAAGGGGTTTTGTGAAGATGTCAGCTATTTGATTAGCTGTTGCTACATGCTTCACTTCAATCTTGCCTTTTTCATAGCAATCTCTTATGAAATGGTACCTGATCTCAATGTGTTTGGTTTTTGAGAATTGTACCGGATTTTGAATGATGCTAATGGCGGATTTGCTGTCTACAAACAAAGGTGTCTTGGTTTCTTTGATTCCATAATCAAGAAGTTAATATTGGAGCCATTGTATCTGTGATGTACAACTTGCAGCTGCAATGTATTCAGCTTCAGCAGTTGAAGTTGCAACAGATGTTTGCTTCTTTGATTGCCATGACACTAGACAGTTACCCAGGAATTGACAACCACCAGATGTTGACTTTCTTGTCATCTTACACCCTGCATAGTCACTATCTGAAAAAGCTGATAACTTGGCATTGCTTGAAGCAGGATACCAAATTCCAAGTGTTGGAGTTCCTTTCAGATATCTGAAAATTCTTTTGACTGCTATAAGGTGTGATTCCCTTGGTGCTGATTGATATCTAGCACAGACACATGTTGAAAACATAATATCTGGTCTAGAAGCAGTTAAGTATAAAAGGGAACCTATCATGCATCTGTACATGGTTTGATCAACCTGTTTTCCTTGATCATCAGGTTCAACTTGTGTGATTGGTGTCATGGGAGTGGAACATGATTTACAGTCTTTTAAAGAAAATTTGTTCAATAATTCTTTAACATATTTTGATTGATGTATAAAAGTTCCACTAGTGTGTTGCTTGATCTGCAGTCCTAGAAAGTACTGCAGTTCTCCCATGGTACTCATCTCAAATTTTGATTGCATGAGTTTCTTAAAATCATCACACAGTTTTGTGTTTGTTGAACCAAAAATGATATCATCAACATAAATTTGAACAAGTAAGACATGATTTCCAACATGTTTTATGAAAAGAGTTTTATCAATGGCACCTCTTGTAAAGTTATTTTTGAGTAAAAAGGTGGAGAGTGTATCATACCAGGCTCTTGGAGCCTGTTTGAGCCCATAAAGAGATTTGTCCAGTCTGTACACCCACTCAGGATGAGAAGGATCCTCAAACCCAGGTGGCTAACAGACATACACCTCCTCTTTTATTTTTCCATACAAAAATGCACTTTTCACATCCATTTGATAAACCTTAATTTTGTTGGAAATGGCATAGGCCAGAAATAACCTGATGGCCTCAAGCCTTGCAACTGGAGCAAAGGTTTCATCATAGTCAATTCCCTCTTCTTGAGAGTACCCTTGAACTACCAGTCTTGCCTTGTTCTTGATTATCATACCAGCTTCATCTTGTTTGTTCCTGAAAACCCATCTTGTGCCAATTGGTTGCTTGTTTGGAGGTAAGGGACAGATTTCCCAGACCTGTTGCTTGTTGAACTGAAGCAGTTCATCTTGCATAGCTTGCACCCAATTATTGTCTTTGAGGGCTTCCTGGTACTTCTTTGGTTCCAACTGTGAGATAAAGGCTGAAAATAGGCAAAAGTTGGAGAGCTGGTTTCTGGTGAGAACACCTGAAGCTATATCACCCATGACTTGATCAAGTGGATGATCTCTGTGTTCAATCAGTTGTTGTAAACCACTGACAGGTGTAGGTGGCTCTTGTTCTTCAAACAAACTACTGAGGTCTATAATATCTGGTTCAGCAGTTTTAGTGTCTTCAGTATTTTCAGGTGCTGAAGCAGATGTTTGAGTTTGGCCTTCAGTATTTGTTGGATCAGAAGTTTGTGAAACTTCTGATGGTGTTGAAGTTGACTTAATGACTGTTTGAGGAGTCCATGGTGTAGGATCCTCATCTTCAAACCTTTGATCACCATAATAAGTAGGTTTGGAAGGAGTAACAGTCTTTTCAGGTCCAAAGTGGAAGTTGCCAAGGTCAAAGAGTTCAGCAGGATGTGCTGGAATAAGAGTGTGTTTTGACTCATTGAACTTGACATTCAATGTTTCTTCTACTATCTTGGTGTGAGAATTAAAAACCTTGTAGGCTTTTCTAGTTGAAGAGTAACCAAGAAAGTAACCTGAGTCAACTTTGGCAGCAAACTTTGAAATAGATTCCTTGATGTTCAAGATGAAACATTGACACCCAAAAGCCCTGAAAAAGTAGATAAGGGGCTTCATGCCATGAAGAACTTCATAGGTAGTCTTGGAATGTCTCTTGACCACAAGAACTCTATTCTGAACATAACATGATGTGTTAACTGCTTCTGCCCAAAAGTACAAGGGCAGTCCAGAATCAGCTAACATTGTTCTTGCTCCTTCTATTAATGTTCTGTTCTTCCTTTCTACTACACCATTTTGTTCAGGAGTTCTGGGAACACTGTATTGTCTAATAATCCCTTTAGACAAACAGAATTCATCCAGAGTTTTGTTCCTGAACTCTGTCCCATTATCACTTCTAATGGTTTTGACAGATAGAGAATATTGTTTCTCTACTTGTAGAATGAAGAATTTGATGATTTCAGCAGCCTCATCCTTGGAGAATAAGAAGAATACCCATGTGAATCTTGAGTAGTCATCAATGATGACTAAGCAGTATTTCTTCTTACCAAGGCTCATAATCTTGACAGGTCCAAATAAGTCCATATGGAGTAGTTGAAGACATGCAGTTGTTTTTGATTCTTCAATAGACTTATAGGAGGACTTATGCTGTTTTCCCTTTAAACAGGATACACAGTGTTCTTGACACTGGTATACTTTCAAAGGTAGACCTCTGACCAAGCCCATTTTTGTGACTTTATTTATCGTTTTAAAGTTCACATGGCCAAGTCTCCTGTGCCAGAGATCTGTTTCTGAAGTTGATGCCTTTGAGAAGAAACAGGCAGTGTTGTTCAATACTTTGTCTTTCTCAATGTCCACTGCATAGACATTGCCACATCTTTTGGCAATCAGCAAAGTATGATCTTCAATGATCTTCTCTATCAACTTCTGGCCTTCTGGGGAGATGATCTTGCATGCTGTCTTTGTGAAAAAGGAAGAATATCCTTTATCACACATTTGTGACACACTCAGCAAGTTGTATTCAAGGTTTTCCACCAGATTGACCTTGTCAAACTGTATTTTGCCAGAGGAGACATTGCCATGTCCTAGCACATATCCCTTAGCATTGTTCCCAAAGGATACAGATCCTTCTCTTTGGCTGATAAAGTTGTTTATCAGGTATCTGCATCCAGTCATGTGCATAGAGCCTCCACTATCAACATACCATATGCTGTTTAAGCCCCTGGAAACTCTCTGCACATAAAAGCAAATTAGTTAGGTTTAGGAACCCAAGCCTGTTTGGCTTTGGGTTTGCTCTTGAGAACAGTTACAGTTTGTTCTTGACCAGGTTGAGAAATCCATGTCTTTTTGGCAATGGATTTTTCATTAAGAACCATGGTGGTATCCTTTTCAGGACCACCATCAACCTTGGTCATCAGTAGTTGGACCATGTTCATTAGATTTTGTATCTCAGCAGTTTGTGAAACTGCTGATGATTCAGGTCTAACTACTGACAAAGAATTTTGAGAAAAAGATTTTAGTTGAGTTTTTATCTTTTTCTGAGAAAAGGTGTTTTCAGGTTGTTGTTTCTTAGGTTTAAAGATTCTTTCATAATCATTTCTGATTTGATTTCCCACAACCTGTTGTTTAATTTTTTGATTGAACTGAATTCCTTTTCTGTATCTACAAAATTCAGTTTTGTGGTTGAACAGACCACAAATTTCACACTCTTTTGCCTTTTGTTTTTGATCTAAAGGCAAATTTCTGACATTTGTGAAGAGATTTCGCTCATCAGTAGTTTTCAAGGTCTCAACTCCTGATGTAGATGAAACTACTGATGGCTTGTTGTCAGATTTTGTTAATACTTCTGAAGTACTTTCTTTAAAAGTGCCAGGATTTCTGTTTAGAAAGTTTTCATGGAAAGATGTGCAGTCTTTCCCTTCAGAAGTTTCATTTGAAACAATTTTTCTCCCATCTTCAGTAGTTTTGGGAGAGAAATCTGTTGGTGTTTCAACATGATGGTATCCTATGCCAAACTTAACATTTGAAGCACTTTGTTTGTTTAGCAATAATTGATACCCCTTACAAGATTCCACCCATTTTTCACATGTGATCCTGGTGTCAGCAAGCTCTTGTCTGACATCTCCCAGGTCATTTAGCATGATTTTAATTTGTGCTTGGGTTTCAATAGCTGAGTCAGTTAATTTAGAAACTTCTTTTGTTTTAGCACACAGTTTTCTTTCTAAATCACATTTTGTCTGTGTGTATTTTCTTTCTAAATCATTGGCTTTACCTTGTAAGTGCAGATTTGTCTCTCTTATGAGAGCAAAAGTTTCTTTGCAAGAATTTGAGCAAAGTTTTGTCAAAGATTCTTTTGATACCTGTGACAATGCAGATTTTGAAGTACAGCCTTCGAATGCCATTAAGGCAAAGTTCTTTCTGCCATTGTCTGGTTCTCCCCAGTTGATGTCAAACACTTTGTTGTCTGCATCAGGATTGCACTCTGTGGTGTCAAAAGGGAGACTGCTCCAGTCAACATACCCTGAGGTAAAAAGACTTTGTTGAGAGGGTTGTTGAGGCTGTGTAGGATGTTGAGCAGCTGGAAAGGGAGGGATTGATTGTTGGCTCTGCATCTGTTGAGCAGGCACTTGAACATATTGTACTTGTGGCATGTATTGCTGTTGAGGAGCTTGTGCCTGTACAAAATGAGCACTCCCTTGAATTCCATTATTCCTATTGTAATTGGGGTTATAGTTATTTCCAGATTGTGATTGGTTAAAGCTAGAGCTTCTACACTCTCTAGCAAAGTGTCCCAACTTCTGACACTTGTGACATCTCAGTTTAGATTTGTCAAAACCAATTTTTGTATTACTGGTCAATCCTGGAAATTTCCTTCCTGGCCTTTTATAAAACTTGTTAGTTTTAATGCTTAGCATGGCCAGTTGGTGTAAAATGTCCATTTCTTCTAAGTCATCACTGCTAAAGTTTTTCAAATCATCCATGATAAAACATAGATTATCAGCAGTTTGACTTTGGTCATTATTGTCATAACCTGGGAAAGATCTTTCTGATGAGATCCCAGTTGTTATGTCAATGTTGTCATAAGATCCATAGGAACAAGTTGGTGAGTCTTGTCCCAAAAGTGCTGTACTACCTGGTAGGTAGTCATCAGCAGTTTTACCAGATGATTGTAATTTCTTCTTTTGATCAATTTCTCTCTCAAAAGTAAGTAATCTCCCATGGAGTTTTGTAAGAGTGAGGGAGCTAAAATCTGGTGAGGATCTTAAAACAATGGAGTATGTTTCCCATTTGTCTGGTAAAGACCTTAAAAATCTATGTAGCATAGACACTGTTGTATAGGTCTGACCATTTAACTTTAGCTCAGATATTAATGAGGAGAATCTTTCAAATTGTTGAGTTAAAGTTTCCCCATTAATATGAGCAAATGTCTCATATTGTTGAGCTAAAATTTCTCTGGTGTTGGCAATCACCTCTTCAGTTCCTCCAAACTGTTCTTTAAGACAATCCCAGAGTTCTTTGGCACTTTCACAATGTAAAAGCCCAGAGTATATCTCATTTGGGAGAGCCATTGCCAACATAGAGAATGCTTTTGCATCTAGCTCAAGTTTTAGGAAATCATCATCTGTATATTCTTTAGGGTCCTTAGGGACCTTAACATTAGTTTCAAGATTAACATTTACTGGTTTGTGAGGACCATATATCACAGATCTCCAACAACCTGTGTTGGTTTGTGACAAGGTATGTGCCATTCTCTTTTGCCATATGTTGTACTCATTTCTCACAAGCATGGCAGGTTTAGTGGCAGAACCAGTATTATGTGGATCCATTTTAAAGAGTATAGATTTGTCAGATGACTCTTTTAAGTGATGGATGTTGATAAAAAGTGAACTTTGATCTTTTTATTGAGTATCAATAAGAGCTTTGTGTTTGATTCTCAATTTGTTAGATTGATATGTGATCAGATAAACCAACGCTCTGATACCAATTGTTGGATCAGTTTGCTCTTTTTGCTCAGTAAGAACTTGCTATCTTGACACTTAAGTGTTTAGCAAGCCCTTGTATATCAGATAATAAGCACAGCGGAATGTATAAGTTAAAGCAACACTTTTTATACTAAGGAAGAGTTATTACTCCCCCTTGATGATTGAAACTAATAAATGACAAGTATTTATTATGAATCTAAGCAGTAAATGAGAATTAGATACTTAGACAGATTCACAATAAATACAGAAATGGAATAGAACAGTGAAAGTGTTTGAAGGATTTTTCTATTAAAATCAATGTCTAAAATAGAAGGTTGAAGCCTCCTATTTATAGACGTTTACATACATGTATCTTGCCCAAAAAGCAAGTACAGAAACAACAGAAACAAGTTGCACAAGTTGCAACATTGAAACTAACAAATACAACTAAAAGTAATAATAAACAATAAAACTACTGATGCAAAAGGCGGTGGAAAATATCTGATGCTAAATGCTGATGAATGACAAACTACTGATGAGTAGTTTGTCTTCAGTACTTCTGAAGTGAACTTGTCTGGTTTGGACTTCAGAACTTCTGATGAAGTTTCTTCTTCAGCACTTCTCTTATCTTCTCTTCAGCAGTTCTTTGTTTTCTTTTCAGTACTTCTATACTTAGCCAAAATGACAGAAGTGAATTAGACTAAGGTTTCCAAAAGTGGTTTCACCAATCCTCTTTATCCTAACAGTTCCTAAATTCTAGCCTAGTCAAAGTAGTCCCTAATTACAACTCCAATTTCTACACTATAAATACAATAGCCTACCATTCAACTCTTTATAACATTCAATAAAAAAAAAATTATTATCCCATCTCCCACATACTAAAGTTTTCATCCATCATTATCTCCTCTAGCTAGTTCCGAGTTTTCCAAGGCATTATTACTAAGCGTTTGCACGCTCAAGAAAACTCACGAACTCATTAAGCACCTAAGGTGAGTTTACATAGCCCCTTTTTCCATTCACTATTTTGGGTTGAAACATGTTACAACATTCAATTTACAATTCAATCATAAGTGTCTATGTGTTATTCTATGTTGCATTATGTCTTAAACATTACTAGGGTAAGCACATTTTTCTAGCATAATCATTAACATTGATCAGCCGACGGTATACAATGATAGATCTATTGGACTGACAATCCACCCGGATACGTGTACCTCCTACATAGGTAGCGTGGGTGATTGTTATCGAATTTATAACATAATCGAGTGAACCATGAGCGTATGGGATGGACCACAATATTCTAGTCACAAGGTTTGATTATGCACTCGATTTACCCGATTGTTTTGTTTTCACATATGGACTAGACTTGCCAAGACACTCGAATTGTACAAGTTTTTATTCAATTATCAAAACCTATGTAATTATCACCAACTTTTGTTGACCCAAAATATTTTCAAACTTAACATGTTTCAGGTTATAGCTTGCTTGGAGTTTAGAGTTAATGCTTGAAGATGCATATTTAGTATTTCTCATTTAATGTACAAATTCTTGTAGAACAATTGTATGTAATGTATTTAAATCAATTATTGAAATTTATTATTTACCGTGAGCTACTGAACAATCATCAATACGTGACATCACGATGTTTCCGCCATCGGTTGGGGTGTTACAGATTGGTATCAGAGCCTTGGTTATAGGGAATTAGGTTATTAGAAAATTAATCTAGTCTATAACCATAGGATTATAACCAGTACTTGCTCCTTTTATTTGCAACTATACTTGTTTCTTTTCTCCATCTCCATCCTACTTCTTATCCTTACTTTAATCCCAACAAGAAGATTGCTCTCCATCACTGGATCTACTCTTAGACTAATAGGACAAGATTCTCAAGTCTTAACCTAAATTGCCTTGAAGATCCCGTCAAAATTCTATATTTTAATAACGAACACGTGCAATCTGGAAGGGTAAACGCCTGTATTCTGAGTTTTCTGTCTAGGACTGGCATTGCGCATAAATCCCAATCAGACGAGGGACTCGGATGCCTAACTGGGAATTCTCGGGATGAGTGTTCACTTATAGGCTAAAGCATGTCTTCACTATGTTATTAAAATCTAGAAGCTTTGATAAGTCAACGTTTTTGTTTATTCGTTTTAATTAATGAATAAATGATTACACTCACTTTCCTTAAAACTAAGCTCTAAAATCTCAAAATTTTACAGCCTAAATCAATCCCATTTCCTAATCATATATGGATTTTACAATCACATTTCATCTTACCATCTTAGCCACATGTTTGATTATTTTCAACACCCTCCCCAAATCATATTATATCATTTTTCAACATGTTACATATTTCTAAACTGTAACCTCATAACCTAGGTAGACCCTAGCCCAACACTAAAGATTTCTTAATATTGTCAAAATTTTCATCACCTATAAACCATGGAAAATACATATTTTTGTTATAAGATATCCTCAAACTTAATTTCTAAATCCAAATGTTTATTCATTAGCATAACAAAGGATTTTTGATATAATGTCACCTTGATCTATAAAACCTAATGTCGTGTTTAAAATCTTCGACTAAACTAAAATATTCTGATCTAAAGCCACTTAGTTTGTACTATTTAGCAACTTTTGTTTTATATAAGAAATCAGTTTTAAAAAGAAAAATGATAAGATCTTTCCATCCTCATGAACAAAATTTAATCTCCATTGCCACCTAATTATTTTCAACTTGTTCGAACTTTTACAATTTTTGGTATTTAGCACAATCATGTTTTCTCATACGCTAGATTCTAACCTTTGATCCAAACCCCGCGATTTACACTGCTACATAATCTCCTTACTATAAAATAAACCCTTTATTAACTATTTTCACGTTCACTATCTTTCATAACCTTGATGATGCTTTGAGTTCTTCATCATCCTCTTAAGAACTAAATTCATATTCTTCACCTTCTGGAACATGAACTTGATCCCTATGATAATCAGACTATTGAAAACTTGATTGTTCGTTGCATCAAACTTGATTCTTAGTTATACATGAGGATTTGATTATCTACTTGAACATTTGATTATTCATGATACTTGAAAGCATGGAATATAAACTATTTGCTATAAACACACCTAGAGTCATTAATCTTGTCTAGGACAACTCTATTACAACTCGCATGCTATACTTGACGCATTTACAAACTTACTTACATGTATATATTACGAACTTGCAACTTATGTGTTAAATAAAAAAAGCAATTGTTACACTTAATCAAACAACTGTAGAGGATGAAGTACTTGCTCAACAGTTAGTAGAGTACCTAACAACCTGCTCAACGATTGGTAGAGGTCATCATGCCTGCTCAACAGTCGGTAGAGGTTCTAATAACCTGCTCAACGACTGGTAGAGGCTATCGCACCTGCTCAACAATCGGTAGAGGTTCCTACTCACTGACTGGTAGAGGTCTTTTCCTGCTCAACAGTTGGACTCATTTTTGGATACATCATACATGTAATTTGATACAAAGATTTATTAGACTCATTGATACAAAGATTCAATCACAAGGTTATTTTGCATTACTTACATATGTGTTTAGAGTCATAGAAGGACACAAAACCCTAATGTAAGGTAAATTGGTGATTGCGGTCCGGAACGTAATCATGAATTTACAGGTATGTTAAGGTAGTGTGGAATTCTATCAAGGTTTTCGGTAGATAATCAATTATAAACTCTAGTTACCTGGTAGTTCATTTAGTCTTTCTATAGTCAATCAACTCATGCATTTCTTCCCTAACACTTAAGTTTAGTGTTTTGCTAGATTCTTATTCTCCTTGCTATTTCAGACGAACCTAATCCAACCCTTAAAACTCACACATATCAAACCTTTTATCCAAATAATTCGAAACAGATTATTCTATTACCTATAAATTCATGTCGTGCCTTAACCCAAATTTTCCAAACCCCAGTTGACTTAATTTCTACCTAATCATCCTCAACCCTGTGTTTTTAATAAACTTCGAGACGAAGTTCCTAAAATTAGGGGACACTGTAACATCACACAATTTTTTTATATATATATAGAACTCCCTCATTTATTAATCCGATTTATGTTTACATTTTCTTTCCCATCCATTTTATTAATTTTTTTGTTTAAATAATGACTTATAATCAATATTAAATTGGATTTTATTAAAAATTCTGATTTAAAAACGTTAATAAAATGTTTGCCTGAGCCAGGATTCGAACCCGAGTCCCTGGCGGGCTAAACGTTAACCACACTACACAAACCACTACACCATTTGGTGTTTTGTGATGTTAATTAAAACCAATTAAAGTTAAACCCTTTCAAGGTCCCTTAGTCAAACCTGAAAAGTCAAACGTAGGCTCTTAGTCAAGTCAAGGCAGAGTGTTAGTAAATATGGTCTCCTAGTCACGTCAAAATGTTAGTAAATATGGTCTTCTAGTCAAGTCAAAGTTGTTCCTAAATTCTAGCCTAGTCAAAGTAGTCCCTAATTACAACTCCAATTTCTACACTATAAATACAATAGCCTACCATTCAACTCTTTATAACATTCAATAAAAAAAAACATTATTATCCCATCTCCCACATACTAAAGTTTTCATCCATCATTACAACTCCAATATGTGCCACAAATACAATATATACAAATACCCGCTCAACAAAAGCAGAGCCAACAACAGATGCCTTCCATTCCTGCTGCTCAACAACCTCCACAAGCTCAACAACCCACTCAACAAAGTCTTTTCACAAATGGGTATGTTGACTGGAGCAGTCTTCCTTTTGACACCACAGAATGCAGTCCTGGTACAGACAACAAAATGTTTGACATCAACTAGGGAGAACTTGATAATGGCAGAAAGAACTTTGCCTTTATGGCTTTTTAGGGATGCTCCTCTAATGCTGCTTTATCACAGGTATCAAAAGAGTCTCTTTTAAAACTTTGCTCAAAAACATGCAAAGAATCATTTGCTTTAATAAGAGAGACTGCATCTACAGGACAGGGCCAATGACTCTGAAAGAAAATACACTCAAATGAAATGTGATTTTGAAAGAAAACTTGCTTCAAAAACAAAAGAAAATTATAAATTGACAAATAATGCAATTGAAACCCAAGTACAGATAAAAATCATGATAGAAAACCTAGGAAATGTCAGAAAAGAGTTTGCTGACACCAAGGTTGATTGTGAAAATTGGGTGAAGTCATGTAGAGGTTACCAAATGCTGCTTAACAAACAAACTGCATCAAATGTTAAGTTTGGCATTGGGTACAATCACACATAATCACCAACGGATTTTACTCCCAAAACTGCTGATGATGGGAGTAAGATAGTTCAAACTTCTGATATGAAAGACTGCACATCTTTTCATCAGGACTTTCTTAAAAATGAAAAAGAAAGTCCCTCAAAAGTAAAAATAACTGACATTGAATCATCAGTAGTTTCATCTACATCAGGAGTTGAGACCCTGAAAACTACTGATGACCAAATTCAAAATTTAACAATTGTCAGTACTTTGCCTTCCAAAACTCCTGAAAATTTGAAAGGAAAGGCAAAACCTTGTGAAATTTGTGGTCTGTTTAACCACAAATCAGAATTTTGTAGATATAGAAAAGGAAATCAGTACAAAAATATTGTCTTTTCATAAATTTTTAGATTTTTAGGGTGAGAAAAATCAGAAACATTAGAAAATTTCAAAAATTAGAAAAGCAAAAATCGGTTTTCATTCGATGAAATAGGGAAAATGATATGAACTCGTCACTAGGCTATCTGAACCATTTAAAATTACAAAAGAGTTGGAAATGATAAGTAACCTCTACAATGATGTGTCAGTAGGCTCAAAATCATTTCTAAAGTTCGGCACGGTGATATAAACTAAATCGACTAAAAAATTGTGTGGATTAACGTCGCGTTGGCATGTAGTCTTATTACCGAAATCTTGTTTGATTCAATGCCAAAATCCGAGGTTTCTGGTCTTTAAGAGGTTGGTACATCCGGGGTGAACTGGACGTCTCTCAGAAGAAAGGAGTGGCACACGTGTCGTACGTTGGGTTCGTAGCCGAACTGAGGCACCTTTATGTCAAGTCCAAGCAAAAAAAAAAAACAAAAACAAAAAATAGAATAAATTCTTATCAGGAGATGTCTAGGAATTCTTTAAGAGCAAAAAAGACTCGAAATGCCAAAACCCTAATTTTCATTGAGAATTCGCTCTAAGGCATCAAATCATATACCTAAAGCATTATACCGATAAGTCATTTAACGGTATCTGACTTGAACCCTGGTCTGGATCTCTCTGTTCTCTTTGTTGCATCGTTCATGCAGACCTGATCACCACTGAATCCATTCCTTGTAAATACGGATGACAACAACTTATTCACCGGTTACGAGGAAGCTTTGTGCATGCCTTGATATGGGAATGTGTCGCGTGTGCGGGGAACACCATTTAAATCAGTATTAATCATTACCTTAACGTATCTAAAGTGCCTAGCGATAAAACTTGATTTTGAGTTTAGGTGGACAATAAAATTGGCAGTTGTTGTAGGATGATTATTGGTAAATGAGCTATAAAGTGAACAAAATAAGGGTTCTAGTTTGCACTGATATGATTCCCTAACTGATGAAACTCACAAAAATATGCTTATGAATAGCTATCTAATTTCCAGCGGTTTGATTTCTGTTACTTATCTTGAAAAACACAAAAATATTTTATCTTTGTTTTGTTTTTGATTGTCGGTGTTGGAATTCTAATCCATTGTAATCTTAATCTTTCAGAAATTGAAGCCGGAAAGTTCCAAAGACACATGAATGAAGCAATCGCGTTCATGCTGACTCAAGCCTGTGAAAAACCAAGATCTCAGATGAAAGATTTCTACTATTGAAGAGAACGAGCATCAAATGCTTGAACTATTGGCGGAGACGATTAAGATCAACAAAGAACTGCAAGCAAGCAACCGAGCTCTCCAAGCTTCAAATGAGCAGCTAGTCAAGTCAAGCGAAGAAACAACGCTTAGATTGACGAACATGGAATCTCAGTATCAACAACTGCAGCTTGCAAACGTCAACAGTGAAGAGAATTGAAGAGTTCAAGTCTGAAAACTAGAAGCTCGGGGAAAGGGTCAAGAAGTTGTTTGAAGACCATCCCAGAATTGAAGGTACACACGAGTCTGGTAACGATGAAGAAGAAGATGAGGAATATGAGGAAGACGAGGATGATGATGATGAAGATGGTAATGATGATGATGATGATGATGATGATGATGATGATGGAAAGGGTGATGGAGATGAACCGGGTAATGCGGGTGTAGACTCGTCTTCTGGTGCTAAAGAACGTCACGAAAAAAGAGAGCATGACACCTAGGAAAAGGATCCCAAAGGTAGTTCATCTACTCAGGGGGAGTCTAATGCTGATGTTATCCAGAGATTGAAGGATTATATACAGACTGGATCAGTTCCGTTAGATGTTGCAGAACCGTTGAGGAATCTATTCTTATATAATGATGACGGAAACTTGAGGACAATCCCTCAGCACGAAGATCTGGAGGAGGGAGAGATTCCACCTGAACTCTCCAGGGAAGACATGGCTAACATTTATGGCTTGACACTTGGAGAATCTTCCAGTGCAAGTCACACTCCTCCAGAACTGGATCCCAGAAATAATGAGGTGGAAATGGAGGATATCACTCATGAAGAATATCCTGAGTACCAACAACGACTCCACTGGGATTCCAAATATTAATGAAGATATGATTAACAAAGCTGAAGATCATCTTCGTGTAGCTCATGTTCCTACTCCTGCTGAAGCACTATCCAGAAATGAACGTATTATGAGACTATTCTCTCATTGGTATCCATCAGCTTCAGAGAGGACAGTGAAAAAGGGACCAGTCCAAGCATCAATTTTCAAGAAGAAGTTGTCGAAGATGACCGGGAACATTCTCAGCTGGGCGTATATTGAGCATGCTAAATTTTTTTGTATCAAGTAGAAAGAGGAACTTATCTACTTCACCTACTACAAGAAGGTCAGAAGCCTTCCATTTTGGTATGTCAGGGATTTGATACGTCTGCGGCCTTTGTATTATGAGAAGTGTCCAAGATTCGAGTCATTCTTAAACATTATGAGGAGAGAGAGCAATAATGGTTGGAAGACGTTCAAGCCTCAATATCCGAAGTCCTACAAGACCAAAGAACTGCATCCAATCACAAAGCATCCAATCTGGCACCACAAGATCAAGCCCCTAGATAGCATGTTAAGGATTCCAATCGCTCCAATAGAACAGGACTTTCACTCTAAGCTCGTTTTCTGGTATTATGATTATGTCACCACGGAAGTAGTGATTGTACTTGACAACGAGCCGAAGAGTTGCAGAAAGATCAGAATCTGGGATCCTATGTGGCTAATCAATCTCTCTGAGGAAGACATCGTCACCCTGTATCATCATCCAATCCATTTCCTTGCTGAAGATGCTGATTAAGCTCTCTAGTTCCAATTGGTAATTCGGTTTTGCTTCGCTTTCCATGTCAATGCAGGTTGTGACTGATCGAAGATAAGCAGGATCTGAACTGCTTAACAATAGAAGATCAAGTATTGTTGTTCGAAGTTTTTGATGATTTTGAAGAGAGTATAGCTAGGTCCAAGGGGGTCTGTTAGTACATGTAATCTAGATGTCCCTATCCTAGTATAGGTGTTCGTATGTTGTTTTGTTAACGTTTATATGTAATTTGTGTGTTTTTATGGTCTTTGGGATTTGATAGGCGAGTATGATTGGGTTTGCACAACTAGCCTTGCTAGTCGTGTGTATTCTGGGCGACTGTGGGCATTGTCGTGCAGATTACAGACGGCTATGGTTCGTAGTCACCTGACGAGTTGCTAGTCACCCCTATGGGCCTGGGCCGACTGGACAGACCTGTATATACACCCAATCATTGCCCTAATCATTCAGCTGTCATTTCACACATTCCCAAACACCTAGGGCCTCGGTTTCAGTGTCTGTAGCTACTGCTACGTATTGTACACTCGCGCTCTATTTTAATACGATTATAGCTTTGAACCATTCGTGTGTGTGTGTTTTGATAACTCGTACGTGTGTTTTTGGCGTTTTTGTTATCTAAACGTCATCTAGAGGATTCCGCACTCTAGACGAACCAGCTCGTGATAGTCGGGTTGTCCGAAAATGATCCTACAATTTCTCGGTTATGTTTAAGAAGGTGTGCGACCTTGAGTTATTCAAAGGATTTGCAACGCCCTATGACGGGCCAGTGATCTCTCATCTCCTATTCACTGTTGACGCATTAATTATGGGTGAGTGGTCGGTAATTTATGGGCATAATTTGGCTAGATTTTTACGGTGTTTTAACCTAATGTCAGGATTAAAAATCAATCTTTATAAGTCTATGTTGTATGGGATGGGGGAATCTCAAAGAGAGATATAGGAATTATCTTTTATCTTGTATTGCAAAATGAGTGTTATTCCATTTTTGTATATGGGCTTAATGCTTTCTTCCCGAGTCTTATTTAAGGAAGGAAAAGAAAAAAATAGAAATAAGTTGTGTTCCTGGGCTTTTTTAACAGGGGAAATGGAAGGAAACTAAAAAGGTTGTGTTTCAGAGTTTTTAAACGAAGGAAGTGGAAAGAAAAGAAAGGAAAATTTTTTACCAACTTTCCTTCCAAAATGGAAGTATTTGGAGAGAAAGTAAGATTTTTCTTATTTTTTCTTCCCTTTTTTCTCTCTCTTAATTTCATTTCCCTTCGCTTCTTTTCCTTTCATTTCTTTTCTCTCCTTCATTTTCTTTCCCTTTCTTTCGTTTACTAATCTTGGGAACATAGCGTAAAGGTGGAGGCAAATATGAATCGTCCAAGTAATCGACAGATAGTGGATATAGATAGTGAATATTGTGGATAGTAGACTTTCGAGTTGGAAACTTTCTTAGGGGGGAGACAAAGCTTGCTTAAATCACTTTGGGAAAGTCTCATTTCATACTACTTCTCTTTTTACTATTTTCTTTAAAAAATACGAATTTCTTTTACTTCTTTTGTCTATTTTTCTTGAACTTAAGATATCAAACATAGGTGTTTCTAAACGTTTTACATTTGCCACTAGGCCAGTACGCCATCAAATATATTTTACTATTTTACTTCAAATTTATTTAACTGTTATATGTTATGGGCTTGGTTTAAAAAAGCGTGAGGCGCTCCGAGGCGTTTTGGTTCCAAAATCCGAGGCGCGGGGCTTAAAGCGCGAGGCGAGAGCTTCACGTATGTGAGGCGCTCAAGGTAAAAAAGAGTAAAAAATATTTATACAGGTCAATACTACATATTCTACTTGTTTTTTTTTTTTTTTTTTTTTTTTTGACCGGCCAAACACCCACTGAGCGCCCCCCCAGTGGCCATAGACAAGGGCTCAACTGGCCCACTCCAGACCCAGAGGGCATTTGGAAAATCCCAGTGCGGGAAACCCCAAGACTCGAACCCGAGACCTTGGGGGAAAACCCTCACACCTCCACCACTCCGCTGTGGCTTCATTGGCACATATTCTACTTGTTAATCAATACTAAAAACAATAACATAGTTATAAACACACTTAAACACTTCATTAAACAAACACTTAAGCCGAAACACACTTAAAAAACTTTTAAAAAAATAAACCCTGATTTGGATTTTTGGCCCAAAAAACCCTAATTTTGACTGAGGCGGCGCCTCAAGCGCCTCATAGCGCTTCATATAGTTTAGCGCCTCAAGGAAAAAAAAACGCTTTCCTAGCGCCTCGGGCGCCTCAAGCGCGCCTGAGGCGCGCTTTTTTAAACCAAGGTTATGGGCGGGCACCTAAGACGTGTTTTCACCCAAAGCTGTATGGGTGCTTTCAGAATGATGAGTGCTCCGAATAATTAGGACATCAATTTATTGGCCATTCAAAAAAAACAACGTAACATTAAATGATTAAATTAGGTTTTTGGGTTAATAACTTTTTAAAGAGATTCGGTTGCTCTAGCAGTTTTCAAACCAGATTGATTGAATTAATTACGATTTGGACTAAAAGGGTAAAAAGCCAACCGTATATGGATTTGGGCCTAATGTGTTTCAAGCTGGACTTGACCCTTGGGTAGTAAGATGTTAACTGTGAACGAATATTCTGCTTCAAATTACCAAACCAAACCCAAGTATTGAGCAAAAAACCCAATCACATGTAAATGGGTAGGGTAAGGGTATAGAACCGAGTATTAATTTCCCTTTTGAAAACATTAAAAAACAATATTTTACAACAAAATAAGTTCATTTTAACTTTTAGCTTTGCTTTGCTTAGCTTTTATCTTATACATGTAACTAAATTAAATTACAACAAGATAAATAAAATATTATTTACTTTATATTATCTATTTTAAAATTCTATATATAAAAATGTAAAGTACATAAAAACTTGCTATTTATATTTTAGAATTCTATAAGTTAAAAAAAAACATAAATTGCAATACATTATAATTACATGAAAATAACAAACACATTATTGTTTACGTTGTTGTTTGGTCAATCGTCGTCCTCATTGTTTAGTATTTATTCGTTGCATAATTCTTCATCATAGTGCGACTTACATACGTGATAATAACGTGGTAGGAGCTTTTGTTAAAAGTCATACTTCAACAAATCCTCCCGACCCAAAAACTATTCCATGTTTTACCGAGCACCTTCTACATCAAAATTCCAAATGTTTCCATAGTTTACATTGTTGCTTGACCTCAATCGAGCACCTTCTACATCAAAATTCCAAATGTTTCCATAGTTTATATTGTTGATTGACCTCAATCCGAATGCTTTGTAGTCGTCTATGATTTGTTTTAAATCGTGTTTGAATCTAACTTTGAAAGCAAACTTTAATGTAGAAGGTGCCCCAAAAACTATTCCATGTGGCTTTGTTTTGACCTTTTAACATTTTACACAAATCAAAATGCCCAAAAGATTTTGTTTCCTCGTTGTTGGAATTATTTCCACAATACCTAAATTGCTTGTCAAATAACCAACACCAACGGAATGGAAGATTGCCCATTTTTATATGCCCATTTTATAGCATTTTTTAAAATATTTGTAGTGTAGTTTTGAGATTCAAGTGAATAGAGAATATTTTTGAGTATTGAGATTAAACCAAAACATACACTACCTATTTATACATACAACGGTGGCCAAAATGGTAAAATACAAAACAGCTTGAAAGAGATCCCAATGGTTAGATAGACGTTTAAAACTGGTGCCTCACTCATGCCTTTCATTGTAGGGCGATTGTGTCAAACCATGCGTGGTTTGACGCACAATATTAAATAATGGCAGTCATGGCACTACACATTACCATATAAATTTCATACGAGTGCATACGACTTTTTTCTTGATACTTTCTTTTACACGGTATGTCCTCTATGTATTTGTCTTCCATAGATCTAGATGGACATTGTTTTGCATAATTATGCAAGTCGCCAAGTCGGAGATTATTGGTTATATGTTTCAAGACAAGACATTGTTAATAAAATATAATATTGTAAGATGTCATACTAAACAACTTCTCACCAATTACATGCTTATACTTATATATAATCAAAACATAATATTAACTAGAAATAACTGTAACTTTATTTTGAACAAATTGTAAACTTTACAAATGTGTATGAAATTGAAGTATCATTATTCATGCAAATTGTTATTCTTATGAAACACTTAACCCCCTCCCACACACACTATTCAAACGATTTATTTACTCTCACGTCTAGTGTGTTTACAAGATCCAACTCTCTTGCCAAAACTAAGATATTGTGTCACATATCATAAATGTACTTAATCATAAAGTACTATACTTAATCATATAGTACAAGAGAAGCTCTAAATCAAACACTATTACAAGTTATTTGTTTCAATAACTAAAAAGTAAACTAAACTTTATGATTGCAAACTTGTCTACATTCATTTTAAACTTAGAACTAGGGGTGAGCATTAGTTGAGTCGGATAAGGAATTGCCTTAAATTGAAGTAAAACACTCGGCTACAAAAAATTTTCCTAACCGACCCACTACGATGAAATTGGAACCGACCCACTACGATGAAATTGGTTGTTGTAGGCCGGCCCTAAAAATTTTGGTACCCGGGCCGAGCCGCGAAATATGTGCCCTTTAGTCTTAGGTCTTTTAAGCAATGTTTTCATAACCGAAACAGACATTGAACCGGTGTCCTTACCGGTTCCCTAGTCGGACCGATCGAACCGGATATAGAACTGAATGTGTCGTAATAATTATAAAAATTAATATGTTTGGCTAATAAGCTCATAAAAAAACCACCATTTCTTAAAATCTCATAATAATTTGAAGGGCCATTATTTTATGTCTAGATTGACTTTAAAAGTTTTTTTAATAAAATGAATTTGATTTGCATCATGTACAAAAACGTGAGACAATTATTGTTTTGTAGTATTACTATATATTAAAATTTACTAAAATGCTACACAATTACTGTTCAACAACAGAAATCTCAAGTAACACACTTCAACTTTTTTTTTAATTGTGTCGTTTCCTTCCAATCTAGTTTTACATGTATGACTCATCTTCTTCCTTATCTACTCTTCACCTTCTTGCGATTATAACCAGCGATGTTCAAGATGAGATCTTCTTTTGGGTCGAAAACAGAAAGAAAACACCCATCGCCGCTCAAAATGCCCCTTTAGAAACTGGGCCCGGGCCGGGAGTCCTCCCCGCACCCCCTTAGGGCCGGCCTTGTTGTAAATGATCAATATGATGGTTTTAATTTCTGCTTTCAGTGTATATATAATATATTTATAAAGATAACCGAGTTGACATAATAATATACCATAGAAATTAGAACGTTTAATCAAACCATCAGCCCCCTCTACTTGAAACCGTTAGCAATACATAACATATATTATTTTTATTTATTGTATATATTATCTTTACGTTCAAGCGGATATGATATGATCTTTGAATTATTAAAATACAATTTTATATTCCATTAAACGTGTTTTAAATAAATTTGTAAGAAATATAAAAAAAACGATAAAAGAACATTAAAACATTTTTTAAAAGTGAAAGTGGTATTGAGGAAACCTGGGGCGAACTTGTCAGGTTAGATTCAATATGATGATTGTCCAACACTCTTTCCATTTGCCCCCCCTCTTAGCTACAGACACGTGTTATATTATTAATGGTCGGTCTTTTTTTAAACGACGCCGTTCAACGCGGCTACTATGAGAGCGACAACAAACATATTATTATTAGACTGAACGGTACGGGGCACGGCATGGGCCGGCGTTGCCAAGCCGGGCCGGGCTACACCGCCCCCCTGGCGCGGCAACGGCATAGCCGGCACCCCATTGCCGTTGATGCCGGGGCTTGGGTCATGCATTGGGACTCGAGATTTGTTTAAAGAAAGGTTTAAAGATGTGATTTTTGTTGAGTTTTGGTTGCATTTGACACCTGTCCATTTGCAAGATTGGATTTTTTGAGATGGGTTTGGGTCTTTAGGGGTGATGACCCAATCTTTTAGAACATTTGGTGGGGTTGTGAACTCTGATTTTAAGCTTAGTAAGGCTTCTGTGAATGGGTCAGTAGCAGATGAAACTGTGAACATGAAGATGAAGAAGAAGAGGATATTAATATTGATAATAATATTCATTTGGGTTATTGGAAAGATATGATGGAAATATGGAATGCAAGAAATGAATTGGGATATTGTTGTTGGGAAGAAAGATGGAAGAGAGGTTAGGTGAATTTGTGGCCTCACTTAATTGCATTGGGACTGAAAAAAGTGAGCAGGAGAAAAGGAGGGAATGATACTTGAAGACGAAGGCGCCGCCATTTGTGTGTATGACGAGAATGCCCCGCCAGAGAATACGGTGCCTGTCAACCCACATCAACAAGATTTAAACCAGTTCTCGTTACATAACGAGTTCACGCATAAAAATCTTCAAGCAGACTTGGTTGAATATATTTGGAACAACGGGCAAGAGTAGATTATTTGTATTTTTTAATATTAATATTAGAATATTTACTTTTTATTTTAACATTAATATTATTTAATTAAAAAAAAAGAAAAAAAAAAGAAAATAGCATTAATGGATGTTGGGCCTCCTCCACACCCCTAGGAGCATCATCTCAAGGATGCTCCTACCCCACGCTGACGTGGCAGGTGAGGTGGAGGCAAGGCATGGATGTTGGGCCTCCTCCACACCTAATGGTCTTATAGATGTAACGCCTCTTTCTTGGAATTTCGGTTGAAATGTCACGCGTTTTTCTCTCTACCTTCACTTTTCACATATTTGTTTAACATATGGATACGCTATATATGTATACACACAAATGGGAACACGTTTGTTTCGTAATATAGACATATAGACTCTAGTGTCTGACTGGTTTAATAAAATGAAACGGAGAGTGATATAGACTGTTGTATAATACTCGTGTACATCGTATTTAAAGTTAAATGTGTAAGCATTTATGGGTTTTATATAGTTTATTACTAGTTAAGATTGGTTTTGTAACAATCATGACTTTATATAAAGTGGAAGTTTTAGTTAAGAACGGCTCAATATTTAAAAGTTCATTAGACTTTATTTTACTTATGGCGGAGTTGAACAAATATATAAAAGGGGCAAAAGTCACGAGATGTTTAAATTAGGCGTGGATTCAATACGAGTAATGTTTTTAGGCGAAATACGCAGAATTAAATTTACATTACTAAGGAAAAAAACGAAAGGTACCCCCTGGGCCTTTAAAAGCCTCGCCCCTGTTTACCTGTAAGCACATACTCACTCATAACTATATTAAGATTTAGTAAGTATTGTCAAAATGGTTGTAGGTCAAGGGGCTAGGTGATGTTTGTATAGTCTAGCGCCTTGCTAGCATCGGGCGTGTAATTTCTTTTGGTGATGAATAAAGTAATTTGCCGTTCAAAAAAAAAAAAAAAAAGATTTAGCATGTTTGTTTAAAAATGGTGTGTTCACTATTCACTAGTGGGTTTAGCTTATGCCGTAGCGCTTTTCATTTTAAAAAGTGTTAGGGAGACGTCATGTGTTTAAGAAAGAGAGACGTCATGTGTTTGGGAAAGCCAAAAGCATGATGACACCATGTTAAAAAAACGTTGAAACCATATGTAATATTTTTTAAAACAATGATATAATTTTCCTTAATAATTTAGGAAAAATATCATTTTTACATAACCCAACCCTTAACTAATGAATAAAATAGAGCATACATCAGTTACATTATTTTTAACCCTACAATTTATCTAAATGTTACTATTCTCTGAATTTATCTCCTATTAAAAAAGGGGAAATGGATTTAAATACTTTCAATTAGCGCTTGTTGGCGGATATAACTCCCAACTTTCACTTTGGCCAATAGCACTTTCAACTTTCAACTTATTTTCTTCCACCACCCCAAAACTAACGGAGGTCTAACCTGGTTAGTTTTCGGGGCCAAAATGTAAAAACCTAAACTTAATGGACAATGTACATGGCACAAATGTAAAAACGTAAACTTAAAGGACCTTTTAAAACTTATTATTATTATTATTATTATTATTATTATTATTATTATTATTATTATTATTATTATTATTAATGAAACTCCGATTACGATACCGGCGAGGTGGTTATTAAGTCTCAGATTACGATGAAGGGTCCGATGGCTTTGGCGGCAACAATTTTATACCGAACAAAAACAGGGGATTAACACTTGTTTTGATTGATAAATTTTTTGGCGGGAACAATTCGGACTAATGTTTTGATTCCAAAAGAAAACTTGTTCGGATGAAAACAGAGGATGAAAATTGCACACCAAAAACACTTGTTCGGAGGAAATGCCTCCGCTAGAAAATGATCCTGATGAAGAGGAGGAAGTTAACTATAAAAGTGTTTGCTTTGGTTTGGTGATTAAGTCTCCGGTCGGTATTCCGATTAAGTCTCCGACGAAACTCCATGGAGACTTGGTGTATGGTGACGTCATTTGATTTAACGGTGACATGCCTCCGCTAGAAAATGATCCTGATGAAGAGGAAGTTAACGGATAAAAGCGTTTGGTTTGGTTTGGTGATTAAGTCTCCGGTCGGTACTCCGATTAAGTCTCCGACGAAACTCCATGGAGACTTGGAGTACGGTGACGTCATTTGATTTAACGGTGACATGAAGTTAACCGGAGAAGAAGATGAAGATGTGATGGGGCTAGGAAGTGAAGCATTGTTCGGAGCTGCGGAGGAGGATGGCGAGTTTTTGTCGGTTGATTAAGTCTCCAGTGGTGAGTTTGAGTGTAATGAAGAAGGAGAAGGGGGGGGGTATAGAATTTAAAATAATAATAATAATAATAATAATAATAATAATAATAATAATAATAATAATAATAAGTTCAAAAATACCCCTTAAGTTTTGGTTTTTACATTTTGGCTACACAAAAAGTTTTGGTTTTTACATTTTGGCCATAAAGACTAACCAGGTTAGGCCTCCGTTAGTTTGGGGGTGATGGAAGAAAAAAAGTTGAAAGTTGGGAGTGCTACTGGCCAAAGTGAAAGTTGGGAGTGATATCATACAACAAGCGATAGTTAAGAGTAGGGGTGCAAACGAGCCGAGCCGCTCGCGAGCTACTCGAACTCGGCTCGGTAAAAAGCTCGAAACGAGCCGAGCCTTATCGAGCTCGAGCCGAGCTTGAGCCTAAAACAAGGCTCGTTTATTTATCGAGCCCGAGCTCGAGCCTGACGTATGAAACTCGTTAGGCTCGTCGAGCCTTATCGAGCCTATGTATAATATTAGTTTTTTTTAATATTTAATCATATTTACCCATCGTTTAAAGTTGTTAAGTTAACGAGCCCGAGCTCGAGCTTCACTTATCGAGCTCACGAGCCTAAACGAATTATTATTTATATTATTTTTATTTAATAAATTAACTAATAGATAACAAACGAGCCGAGCCCGAGCCGAGCTCGAGCTTGAGAAATTACTAACGAGCCGAGCTCGAGCTTTGAAAACAAAGCTCGAATCGAGCCGAGCTCGAGCCCGAGCTTTTATAAGTTAATCGAGCTCGAGCCTGGTCGAGCTCGAGCTCGGCTCGGCTCGTTTGCACCCCTAGTTAAGAGTATTTAAATCCATTTTCCCTTTAAAAAAAAAAAAAAAAAAAAAAAAAAAAAAAAAAACCCTCTCTACATTTGCTTTTTTTTTTAATTAGTTTTTTTTTGTTTTGTATGTGTGGGTGGGTATCGGTGAAAGATATGATGGAAGGGATAGTGGATTTTCTTTCGTATATGAGAGGATGGTTTGGGTATTGGTTGGAAATAGAGAAACAAAGTTGTATATAGTTATTTTTTTTTGTTGACCTTTAAATTTTTTCACGATTTGATAAGAGATGGTGGATGAGATGTGAGTGTATATAGTTCATTATAATTCAAGATACAATGAATACAAAATAGTTTTTAAACATTTGATGTTACTAAATTGATTTTTTAAATATAACGGCA
Source organism: Ambrosia x helenae (assembly GCA_030844895.1). Lineage (NCBI taxonomy): Eukaryota > Viridiplantae > Streptophyta > Magnoliopsida > Asterales > Asteraceae > Ambrosia > Ambrosia x helenae. The sequence continues at coordinate 79,794,209 of CM061223.1, forward strand.
CACAAACTCTCTACTTTATAAATGTTGTACTCGTAAAATCATCACATTTACATTATGATGATGGATTTAAACTCACAATCACTTGTCGAAGAACACATCATTTTACCACATATATAACACCGAATATATAATAACTTTTAATATGTAGTGTTACCAAATTAAATTCATTGCTAAGAAGCACAACTTATATTGCAACACTTATGTAACGAATGCACAACTATATGCAATTTTTAAAGAAGGTAAAATAGAAAAGATAAAAATAAAGAAAAGAAATAAAAACCCTTAAAAACATCCCAAGTAATTCCTTAACATCGTGTTATACTACCCAAAATGGAGAAAGCGTGAGCTCCACGTTTCATATTGAAGGTTAGATACTTAGACGTATTAATATATAAATATTGTTATGCATATTTTGAGTGAACAAGTTAACAAAATTAACAATAACCTTCTTTTTCTTTGTATACATGAAATTGTTTCGTGGAGTCGAGGGTCTCTCAATAAGCAGTCTCTCTATCCGTAAGTATAGGGATATATTTTGCCTACATCTCACTCTCTCCTAACCCTATTCTTAACTTTGCTATTCGTATAATTTACTGGGTGAAGAGATATGTACCCGCGCATGCGCAGGAAAGAAGCCCGCATACACGTCAACGCAGCAGTGTGACGTGGCATTCGAGAAGACGGCGCATGCGACCACAAAAAAGGACAGGTGTCACCCGACAGGAGCAGAGCCAACAGCCAATCACAGGCCAAAATACCCTGCTCCATGATCACCTGCCGGTACGAGGTACAGGAAAGGACAAAAAGGACGACGTCAGGACACGTGGACCAATCAAGGGAAGACAACGCAGGAAATGACAACGGCCACGATCATACAAGACAGCTACCATTCTCCTCACAGCCAATCATAGGCCACCTGAGTAGCCTATAAATACCCCCCTTCGTCATCAGAAGAGGGGATTGAAGACCATTACAAAGAATTCATATAGCAAGCTGTGAGAGATAGATTATAGTCGAAACTCTGTAATAATCATTTAACAATGTCTTGTATCTTGTCTTGATAAATATATAAAGCTCGTCCTTCGCATTATTAGTACATTATCGTTGTTATACTTGATTATTGGATTGGTGTTTCTTCATTGGCGCCATCCGTCTATTGAGTTATCAAGAACAGCAACCTAAAAACTTCTATCTCTCAAAAAACCAGTGATGAGTTCTTTACCAATAACAACAAACTCTCCAACAGGCACGTCTGGCACTGGTGCTGCCCCGGCAACCACCAGCCAGCCCGACAGCCATATGGAGGAACAGTTTCATGGCACAGACGCGGGCCGCACCCCGTCCTCCGGGACGAGGCAAACCCCGTCGTTTCATTTCGTCACTGATAACCTTCAAGCTTCACCTGCTGGTCACACCGCGCCGATGGTTAGCCCGGAGGTGTGGTATGCACAGCAGAAAGAGGCTCTGAAGCAAGCATTTATGAACAAACTCAAAGAACAACACCTGAGAGAGGCATCCCGCGCGTTATCCTTCAGCGAAGGAAGGCCCATCGCCACGTCTGAAGGGCCATCCAGAGCTGCGGGACACGCCGGCGGAAGCAATCATGACACTGACCCGACATGGAGGGAAGACTCCGACGAGTCACAGAGTCGTTTTCAACGTGACACAAGCCAGTACTTGACCAACACCGTTGATCGAGCACACTTGTTGTCCGGAGAAGACGATCTCACCAAACCATACTATCCTCCTTCGTTCAGTGAAAAATCAAAGTTTACACCGCGCATCGCACTCGCCACGCTACCCCCGGGACAAAAATGCCGAGCACCTTGGGAAAGTTCGACGGCACTGGCGACCCCGATGACCATCTACGAAGTTTCGAGGTCGCAGGAAAATGCGCGCGATGGACCCTGCCCGCATGGTGTCACATGTTCGCGCAGACACTTACGGGGCGCAGCGCGAGTATGGTTTGACAGTCTGCCAAACGGAAAGATAGACAACCTGAAAGAACTAACTGACAAGTTCTCAGATCACTTCAGTCAAAACAAACGAATCGAGCGTGATTCCACTGACATTTTGCAAGTTAAAAGGCGCGATAACGAGTCCATCGAGGATTATATCACCAGGTTCAATCGCGAAGCTTTACAAATTGGTCCAATCGGATTTGAGCTCATGAAAGCAGCATTTACGCAAGGCGTAAGGTGCGACTCGTTGATCCGCACACTGGCCGGATACACAGGCATGCCAAACACATGGGAAGAGATCATGCGCGGAGCGAAGAATTATGCAAAGACCGAAAGAGAGCTATCCGTCTGGAGCAGAATTCAAGCACCACAGTACACAGATACACAGGCGCAAGCAGTGCGCAACCGAAACAATAGGCATGACAGGAAGGCGAAGGGCAATGTCTGGACGAGGCTTCAAGGAGCCAACCAGACAGCCCCAAAGCCCTCCGCACCACAAGACTATCAGCACAACACCTCACTCGTGCACAAGTCCAACAGAAGGAGTCACAACAATTGGACCCCTTTAACCAAAACACCGGCGCAAGTTCTAGCAACGGAAAACGTTGACTTCCCGGAGCCTAAGGTCATCAAACGGCGCGAAGGGTTGGACCATAACAAGTTTTGCGCCTACCATCAAGACATCGGTCACGACACCGATAAATGTTATCAGCTAAGACAAGCCATTGAAGACGCACTGAAGTCTGGCAAACTCGGCCACCTGCTACAAAACGTCGAACGCAAGCAAGCGGGAGGTCCTCCGCCAAAAAAGATAAAGAATGTAAGCATGATGATACATAGCAGCGGGCGCCGGACCCAAAAGAGAAAAACAGAATCAACAGCGGAATGGAGGGAACAGCAGGTATGTTTCCCCATAGTAAAAGGCGGCCCATCGGCCACAAGGGCAATCATTGTCACAGCCGTCTTTGACCACTACAGAACCACTAGAGCATTCATGGACACGCGCAGTAATTCGGACATCATGTATGGTCAATGTTTCGACCTTCTGGACGAAGAAGACAAGCAACGCCTGCGCCCCATCAACTCTCCGATTATGGGATTCTCCAACGAGGTTGTAACACCCCTCGGAGAAATATCCTTCCCTCTCACTTTGGGCGTGCAAGGGCGGTCACGAACAGAAGAAGTTACCTTTCTTGTCATTCCGTCTAAGTCAAAATACGATATCATCCTGGGCAGGGACTCTATGGCTTCATACAACATGGTCACCTCTACAGTCCACGGCGCGATTGGTTTTCCCACCCCAAACGGGGTGGCAATCGTATGGGCTAACAGAGAGTGCGCCATGACCACAGAGTCCCACCCAGCCAAAATGTTGAAGCCATGCTCACGCACAGAACCAGAAAAGTGGATCTTGAACCCAAAGTTCCCTGAACAGCCCATCACAATAGGGCCAGAAATTTCTGAAAACGTCAGGGACCATTTGAAGCAGCTCCTCCGCAAAAACATCGACGTCTTCGCATGGCAGCCGTCAGATATGATCGGTGTTCCACGCGAACTCGCCCATCATAAGCTTAACACATACCGTTCTGTCGAACCCATCGCGCAGAAGCGCAGAAGCATGGGCGCTGAAAAAACTCAAGCGATGAATGAGCAAGTCGGAGAATTGTTGAAAGCAGGAATCTTGAGGGAAACACGATACCAGACCTGGGTTGCTAACCCGGTGATGGTAAATAAAAGCAATGGTGGATGGAGGATGTGTGTCGACTACACCGACCTCAACAAAGCATGCCCGAAAGATTGCTACCCTCTGCCAGAAATTGATTTGAAGATAGACTCTCTAGCCCCGTTCCGCTTCAAGTGCTTTCTGGACGCCTACAAAGGCTACCACCAAATCCAGATGGCACTTGAAGATGAAGACAAAACTGCCTTCCGCACAGATAAGGGAGTTTTCTGCTACACAAAGATGCCATTTGGCCTAAAAAACGCCGGGGCCACGTATCAACGACTGATGGACCGCGCATTCGCCAAGCAGATCGGGAGAAACCTAGAAGTCTATGTGGATGACCTAGTCATCAAGAGCAAAGAAGAGGATCAGATGCTAAAGGACATTGAAGAAACCTTCAAGCACTTAAAAGCAATCTGCATGAAGCTGAACCCAAGCAAATGCGCTTTTGGGATGGAAGAAGGCAAGTTTCTTGGGGTCGTAGTCACCAAAGATGGGTTCAGACCGAATCCTGAAAAGATACAAGCCATCGCGCAAATGCCCTCCCCATCCACCCTAAAAGAAGTGCAAACGCTGAACGGGCGCCTTGTAGCAATTAACCGCTTTTTGTCACACCACGCAAGCAAATCCATTCCTTTCATTGAAACACTGAAAAGCTGTTTGAAAAAGAACCATTTTAAATGGACGACAGAGGCAGAGAAGGGTTTTCAAGAGATGAAAGAATGCTTGATGGACTTACCAACGCTCACCGCTCCACTCCCTAGGGAGCCCTTAACGATGTATCTTTGCGCCACAGAGCAGGCGGTGAGCGCAGTACTAATGGTAGACAGAAAGCTGGTCCAAACGCCTATTTACTACGTCAGCAGGGTGCTAACAGACGCAGAGTCCAGGTACACCACCATGGAGAAGCTAGTTTTAGCCCTCGTTCACGCATCAAGAAGGCTGCGCCGCTATTTCCAAGGCCACCCCATCAACGTGCTGAGCGATTACAAGCTAAACAATGTCCTATCAAAGCCAGAAGTTTCTGGGAGATTAGCAAAGTGGGCAATTGAGCTAGGTGAACACACCATCTACTACAAGACGCGCCCGGCAATCAAAGGACAAATACTAGCTGACTTCATAGCGGAGGTACCAAAAGACAAAGTCGAAGAATGCAAAGCTGAACAAGACCCGCAGCCAACGGACGATGAAAAGGCCATCTGGAACCTCTACACAGATGGGGCCTCAAATGTAACACCCCAACCGATGGCGGAAACATCGAGGTGCCACGTATGAATGATTGTTCAGTAGCTCATGGTGAATAATAAATTCCATTAAATGATTTAAATGAATTACATATAATTGTCTAGAATTTGTACATCAAATTGAATAAAACTATACACATATCTTCAAGCATCAATTCAAATCTTCAAGCAAATAGAACCTGAAACATGTTAAGTTGAAAAGGTTTTTGGGTCAACAAAAGTTGGTGAGAATTACATAGGTTTTTGATAATTGAATAAAAAATGTTGTGCAATTCATGTGTCATGTCAATCTAGTCCATATGTGAGAACATACTAGAAATAAATCGAGTGCATAACCAACCCTGATGACTGTTATAAAATGATACATCCCATACGCTCATGGTTCACTTGAATATGTTATACGATAACAAACACCCACGCTACCTTTGTAGGAGGCACGTATTCGGGTGGGATTGTCAGTCCAATAGATCTATCAATGTATACCGTCGGCTTGTACGGAGTTAATGATTATGCTAGAATGGTGCTTACTCTAATCATGCTCAAGACATAATGCAACATAGAAAACACATAGACACATTGATGATTGAATTGCATAAATGATGTTGTAACATGTTTCACCCCAAAAATGGTGATAAATAGAAAAGGGGCTATGTAAAACTCACCTTGGTAAAATGTTATATCTGTTGAGAAATTTGGATATTTGTGTTGCCCAAATGTATCAAGTATCACCCTATAATAAGGTAACAAATAAGTCTAAGTCTATCTAGTTTATAAGTATATTCTAGGGTTTCGATTTGGGGATATCCAATTGTTGAATTTAAAATAAAATGTTAATTAAATAAAAGGGAAATTTGATAATTAAATAAAAGAAAGTCTTTTTATAAAATTTGAATTTAGAATGTTCACAATAATGTGTTTGAAGTATAAAAATAATTTTTATAAAATTATTTTCTTTAAAATAGATTATTAAATCTATTTATTACAAATTGTCAAACCTTAACTTTAATAATTAAAATTACTAAAATTAAATAATTATCAGTTTAAAAATTATATTCCTGTTCTAAATGATCAGAAATAATTTGTATAAAATTTTGGTGCAAAAATAACAAAAATTGGATTTATTATGATTTAATTATGATTAAAACTAACAAAAATTGATTAAAAATATTAAATAAACGGTTTTTCTGAAATAAAAATTATTTCAGAAATGTTTATTGATTTATAAACTTAGAATAATTTTTGCGGAATTTTATAAGATCGTTTTGATATTTTTATAGATTTTTATAAATAGAATAAAATAAAATTGATTTATTTATTATATATATTAAATAAATAAAATTTTGAAAACTAAAAATTGTAAGTTGAACTTTTTTATTAGATTAACTCAAAATAATTTTTGTAGAATTTATAAAAGAGTTTTAGTATTTTAAAACAAATTTTAAAATACTAATGATTATATATATATTTGTTTTGTTTTGTAGAATAATCAAAAAGAAGTGCCACTGACCGGGTTCGAACCCGCGTGGCTCTGTCCATGGGCACCAGACACAACCAGCTGGTCCAAGCCAGTGGTTGTGTTTGGATTCAGTTTATTAAAAATAAATAGAGTACATGTTCTTCCCCAAATCTAGTTTTGAGCCCTAGATTTCCCAATCAAGTGATTTACCCAATGTTAATCTAATTAAACATAGGGTAAATACTGTGTAGAGGCCGATGATCAAAACCCACTAAATCAATTAAACTTACAAAGCTGTTATGATGTCGATTGATCGGTCAAACTTGAAAGTCAAAGCACGATCGCAAATTCAAGATCAGAGGGTGATTCAGAGGGATTTGATGGTTGAGAAAAGTGTATGAGCGAATTGTAATGGTTTGTGAACGTCCAATTTATAGGGAATGGGTCTGAATCGTTAATTTGTCAATGGTTGACCACGCTTAAATGTTTGACGCGTCAAGAACTCAACTTTGGTAAGAATTGCTTTGTAATTGGACGTGTATTGATGGGTGATAGGCCGGTAATCAAGTAACCTTCTTAAACTGAATCGATTACGCGTCAATTATGATGATTTGATTGGGTCAAGGCTTGGTCAAACAGCAGCTTGTTGCTGATCGCGTTAACAGGGAAGAAAAAGGAAGAATTGAAAGTGGGTTTAAATACAATTAAAGCTGGGTTAAAATCAACAAGGGTGTGTGGCCCGGGTGGTGTGAACGTGTGTTGTGTGTGGAGGTGGTCTCCGGTTCGATTCGCGTGGGCAGCAACTTATTTTTTTTTTTTTGTTAAACAGGTTAATGGGTGAGGGTGTAGGGCTTGGCTGGGTGGGCCGGACAATTGGGCTCCAAACAACAAGAGGCAACGAGATGGGCTGCAACAATGAGAGGTTTGGGCTTAAGTGTTGACTGCTGGGTTTGGCCTGCTGCTCGAGATGTTCCTAATTTTTTTTTTTTAAACTGAAATATTATTATTATTATATATGTATATATATATATATAAGTTGTGATTTAGGAGGATAAAGACTTAAGTACCAAAAATGAGGGCTTTTATATTAAAATTTGGAAAATTTTGCGATGTTACAGTCTCCCCTACTTTTGGAAACTTCGTCCCGAAGTTAAGAGGAACACTAGGTTTACAATTGGTCAACTACTGAAAACCTTGATAAAATTTCACACTACCTTAACGTACCTGTAAATTCATTATTACGTTCCGGACCGTAATTACCAATTTACCTTACATTAGGGTTTTGCGTCCTTTTATGACTCTATCGATTGTTGAGCAGGTCTGATAGTCTCTACCAGTCGTTGAGCAGGTGGTAGGGCCTCTCCCGACTGTTGGAAAGACATGATGACCTCTACCAATCGTTAAGTAGGTTGGTTGGTAGTCAAGTAACTGTTGTACAAGTAAGCAAGTATGATCATAGATATAGCAATCAGTTCACATTCAAACAAGCATGCACACAGATGTTATGATAATACTTGAATTTATTACTTGAATCAAAAGCGCCATTACATAGAAATAAAAACAAACAACATTTAAATGGTGGGACTTGCTGTTAAGTAGCTGGAGGGTCTTGATCTCGGTTTAGTTTAGGGCATCGGTTACGGTAGTGATTTGGGTCCCCACATTCATAGCATTGACCATAGTTGTATCGATTAGGATTATCAGCCTGAGCAGGGTTGGTGGGTTGATTGGCATTAGGGTTTGGGGTCTCGCGACATGTGTTGACCAGATGGCCATACCTACCACAATTGGTGCACACGCGACATGCTGAAACAGTGGGATGATGTCGATTGCATGTGTTACACAATGGAAAGTTTCTTGCATAAGGCTTCTTGTTAGAGGCTTGTGTAGTGAGGTTTACATTAGGATTCCTGGTCTTACGCTTCTGGTTCTTGGTAGTTACTGCGGCCACAATACTTGTTTCCTCGCTATTCCGAACTAAGGTTCTGTTCTTTATGTGATTTCCATCGCCATTTCCATTTCCATTGTCGTTCCCATTCATTGGGATGACTTGAGCCAACAAGTTAGAAACCAGAGTTGTGATTTGTTGTGCCATTTGTTGAGAGATAATTGTAGCTAGTTGGGCGTCACCTCCATTGTTGTGGTTAGTGTTGTGGTCGTGGTTGTGGTTGCTGCTCCCTTCTTCATGATTGTCACCACTGTTAATGCGAGTGCTGTGGCGTGGAGACATGATCTGTAAGAGATACAATGAAGTCTCAATGAGGCATGAAATGAATGAGGTAATATAAGGAATGTAATCATTTATTCATTAATTAAAACGAATAAACGAAAACGTTGACTTATCAAAGATTCCAGATTCTAATAACATATGAAGACATGCTTTAGCCTATAAGTGAACACTCATCCCGAGAATTCCCAGGTAGGCATCCGGGTCCCTCGTCTGATTGGGATATATGCGCAATGCCAGCCTAGACAGAAGACTCAGAATACAGGCGTTCACCCTTCCAGATTGCACGTGTTCGTTATTAAAAACTAGAACTTCGACGAGATCTCAAGGGGGGTTCAGGTTAAACCTGAGGAATTGGTCTTATTAGTCTAAGAGTAGATCCACTGATGGGGAGCAACCTTCTTGTAAGGATGAAAGTAGGGTAGGAGTGAGATAGAGAATAGCAAGTAAGAGAAGCAAGTACTGGTTAAATCCTATGGTTATAGACTAGATTATTTTTCTAATAACCTAATTCCCTATAACCATGGCTCTGATACCAATCTGTAACACCCCAACCGATGGCGGAAACATCGAGGTGCCACGTATGAATGATTGTTCAGTAGCTCATGGTGAATAATAAATTCCATTAAATGATTTAAATGAATTACATATAATTGTCTAGAATTTGTACATCAAATTGAATAAAACTATACACATATCTTCAAGCATCAATTCAAATCTTCAAGCAAATAGAACCTGAAACATGTTAAGTTGAAAAAGGTTTTTGGGTCAACAAAAGTTGGTGAGAATTACATAGGTTTTTGATAATTGAATAAAAAATGTTGTGCAATTCATGTGTCATGTCAATCTACTCCATATGTGAGAACATACTAGAAATAAATCGAGTGCATAACCAACCCTGATGACTGTTATAAAATGATACATCCCATACGCTCATGGTTCACTTGAATATGTTATACGATAACAAACACCCACGCTACCTTTGTAGGAGGCACGTATCCGGGTGGGATTGTCAGTCCAATAGATCTATCAATGTATACCGTCGGCTTGTACGGAGTTAATGATTATGCTAGAATGGTGCTTACTCTAATCATGCTCAAGACATAATGCAACATAGAAAACACATAGACACATTGATGATTGAATTGCATAAATGATGTTGTAACATGTTTCACCCCAAAAATGGTGATAAATAGAAAAGGGGCTATGTAAAACTCACCTTGGTAAAATGTTATATCTGTTGAGAAATTTGGATATTTGTGTTGCCCAAATGTATCAAGTATCACCCTATAATAAGGTAACAAATAAGTCTAAGTCTATCTAGTTTATAAGTATATTCTAGGGTTTCGATTTGGGGATATCCAATTGTTGAATTTAAAATAAAATGTTAATTAAATAAAAGGGAAATTTGATAATTAAATAAAAGAAAGTCTTTTTATAAAATTTGAATTTAGAATGTTCACAATAATGTGTTTGAAGTATAAAAATAATTTTTATAAAATTATTTTCTTTAAAATAGAATATTAAATCTATTTATTACAAATTGTCAAACCTTAACTTTAATAATTAAAATTACTAAAATTAAATAATTATCAGTTTAAAAATTATATTCCTGTTCTAAATGATCAGAAATAATTTGTATAAAATTTTGGTGCAAAAATAACAAAAATTGGATTTATTATGATTTAATTATGATTAAAACTAACAAAAATTGATTAAAAATATTAAATAAACGGTTTTTCTGAAATAAAAATTATTTCAGAAATGTTTATTGATTTATAAACTTAGAATAATTTTTGCGGAATTTTATAAGATCGTTTTGATATTTTTATAGATTTTTATAAATAGAATAAAATAAAATTGATTTATTTATTATATATATTAAATAAATAAAATTTTGAAAACTAAAAATTGTAAGTTGAACTTTTTTATTAGATTAACTCAAAATAATTTTTGTAGAATTTATAAAAGAGTTTTAGTATTTTAAAACAAATTTTAAAATACTAATGATTATATATATATTTGTTTTGTTTTGTAGAATAATCAAAAAGAAGTGCCACTGACCGGGTTCGAACCCGCGTGGCTCTGTCCATGGGCACCAGACACAACCAGCTGGTCCAAGCCAGTGGTTGTGTTTGGATTCAGTTTATTAAAAATAAATAGAGTACATGTTCTTCCCCAAATCTAGTTTTGAGCCCTAGATTTCCCAATCAAGTGATTTACCCAATGTTAATCTAATTAAACATAGGGTAAATACTGTGTAGAGGCCGATGATCAAAACCCACTAAATCAATTAAACTTACAAAGCTGTTATGATGTCGATTGATCGGTCAAACTTGAAAGTCAAAGCACGATCGCAAATTCAAGATCAGAAGGTGATTCAGAGGGATTTGATGGTTGAGAAAAGTGTATGAGCGAATTGTAATGGTTTGTGAACGTCCAATTTATAGGGAATGGGTCTGAATCGTTAATTTGGCAATGGTTGACCACGCTTAAATGTTTGACGCGTCAAGAACTCAAATTTGGTAAGAATTGGTTTGTAATTGGACGTGTATTGATGGGTGATAGGCCGGTAATCAAGTAACCTTCTTAAACTGAATCGATTACGCGTCAATTATGATGATTTGATTGGGTCAAGGCTTGGTCAAACAGCAGCTTGTTGCTGATCGCGTTAACAGGGAAGAAAAAGGAAGAATTGAAAGTGGGTTTAAATACAATTAAAGCTGGGTTAAAATCAACAAGGGTGTGTGGCCCGGGTGGTGTGAACGTGTGTTGTGTGTGGAGGTGGTCTCCGGTTCGATTCGCGTGGGCAGCAACTTATTTTTTTTTTTTTGTTAAACATGTTAATGGGTGAGGGTGTAGGGCTTGGCTGGGTGGGCCGGACAATTGGGCTCCAAACAACAAGAGGCAACGAGACGGGCTTCAACAATGAGAGGTTTGGGCTTAAGTGTTGACTGCTGGGTTTGGCCTGCTGCTCGAGATGTTCCTAATTTTTTTTTTTAAACTGAAATATTATTATTATTATTATTATATGTATATATATATATATATATAAGTTGTGATTTAGGAGGATAAAGACTTAAGTACCAAAAATGAGGGCTTTTATATTAAAATTTGGAAAATTTTGCGATGTTACATCAAATGAAGACGCCGTCGGCGCGGGGATACGCTTGGTTAGTCCGGAAGGAGCAGAATTCACTTACGCGATAAGGCTCGAATTCAAAGCCACCAACAATGAGGCTGAATATGAGGCATTCCTCGCCGGACTACGCATCGCGCACAAGCTGGGCGCCAAGCACATCTTCGCGCATGTCGACTCAATGTTGGTTGCCGGTCAGATCACTGGGAAATATGAGGCAAAAGAGCCCTCAATGATCATGTATCTCCAACGCGCCAAAGAGCTCATGGCTACCTTCCCCAGCTGCACCATCGACCACATCAAACGCAGTCAGAACAAGCCGGCGGACGCTCTAAGCAAAATGGCTTCTACAACCTTCAGCCATCTAGCAAAAGAGGTCCGAATCGAAACGCTAAGCGAACCGTCTGTGCCACCCAAGGAGGTCAACGTTATCCAAACGGGTACTGACAGCTGGATGACTCCGATAACATCCTATCTGACCACCGGCGCCCTGCCCGAACAACGCGCCGAGGCCAGAAAGATACAGCACAAAGCCCTGCAGTACCAAATTCAAGACGGAGTACTCTATCGGAAGTCATACCTAGGGTCGTTACTGCGATGCGTGGATGCGGTTGACGCGGACTATTAGGTGCGAGAGATACATGAAGGAATATGTGGAATACACGCGGGGCCACGCATGGTGGTCGCAAAGATTATGAATGCGGGATACTATTGGCCAGGCATGCACTTAGACGCCTTAAAAATCATCCGCAAGTGCGACTCATGCCAGCGACACGCCCCCAACACCCTGCGCCCTAAGAACGAGCTTATCCCAGTGACTTCAGCATGGCCATTTCAGAAATGGGCCATCGACCTGGTGGGACCATTCCCAATGACGACAGGCAAAAGGAAATTCCTGATAGTCGCCATCGACTACTTCACCAAATGGGTCGAAGCCAAGCCGCTCGCTGAAATCACAGCCAACCATGTGAAGAAGTTCATTTGGGAATTCATCATTTGTCGCTTTGGGCTGCCCATGTCGATTGTCACAGACAATAGGACTCAATTTGCGGACAAGGGGTTGCTGAAATGGTACGCGGATTTGCACATCCAACCAATCTTCACCTCGGTCGCGCACCCGCAGGGCAACGGCCAGGTCGAACGTGCAAACCGCAGCATCGTAGAGGGCATCAAATCCAGGTTGGGAACAAAAGGAAAGGCTTGGGCGGAGGAATTACCGAGCGTGCTATGGGCCAACCGTACACTAACCAAAACGAGCACCGGTGAAACCCCGTTCAGCCTCACATACGGCTCTGAAGCCATGATACCTGCGGAAATTGGATGCCCATCCCCAAGAGTCCTTTCAGCAACCACAACAGACAACGATCAAGAGCTGCGCACAAACCTTGACCTAGCAGAAATACGCCGCGATGCAGCAGCAATAAGAGAGGCAAATTACAAGCAACAGCTCGAGCGCTATTACAATGCGAAAGTCAAACCCCAAACGTTCAGAGCCGGAGATTTTGTCTTGAGGAACAATGAGGCCAGCGGCGCCCTCCCCAAAGGAAAGTTAACCCCAACTTGGGAAGGACCATACCGCATACAAGAAGTCCTTGGTAAAGGAGCCTACAAGCTATCAACGTTAGAAGAAAAACCGGTTCCCCGAACATGGAACGCGACACAATTGATAAAATGTTATATGTAATTCCAAACCACAATGTAACAAAGGCCACTACGTCGTTTAAATGAAATGAAATATAGCAGTTCCTTTACTTTGCATGCGCTTACTCTCATAAACTTAGAAATTGCATTGAGAAAATCTGCAATTTCCTTAAAAATGCGCGTTGCATGGTTAAGATGCAACGCGCACCCTAAACATTGTATGGTTAAGATACAATGTCACAAACTTAGAAATTGCATTGAGAAAATCTGCAATTTCCCTAAAAATGCGCGTTGCATGGTTAAGATGCAACGCGCACCCTAAACATTGTATGGTTAAGATACAATGTCATAAACTTAGAAATTGCATTGAGAAAATCTGCAATTTCCCTAAAAATGCGCGTCGCATGGTTAAGATGCAACGCGCACCCTAAACATTGTATGGTTAAGATACAATGTCATAAACTTAGAAATTGCATTGAGAAAATCTGCAATTTCCCAAAAAATGCGCGGTGCATGGTTAAGATGCAACGCGCACCCTAAACATTGTATGGCTAAGATACAATGTCATAAACTCAGAAATTGCATTGAGAAAATCTGCAATTTCCCTAAAAATGCGCGTTGCATGGTTAAGATGCAACGCGCACCCTAAACATTGTATGGTTAAGATACAATGTCATAAACTTAGAAATTGCATAGAGAAAATCTGCAATTTCCCCAATAATGCGCGTCGCATAGTTAAGATGAAACGCGCACCCTAAACATTGTATGGTTAAGATACAATGTCACAAACTGAAGTTGCACTGATTTGCAACTTCCTTAAAACTGCTGCGCGGCTGTATGGTTAAGATACACCGCAGAGGCTTAAACATTGTATGATTAAGATACAACGTCACAAACTGAAGTTGCACTGATTTGCAACTTCCTTAAAACTGCTGCGCGGCTGTATGGTTAAGATACACCACGCAGGCTTAAACATTGTATGATTAAGATACAATGTCATAAATTAAACCTGCACTACTAATTTGCGATTGCCCTACAAATACTGCACGGTCGTATTGTTAAGATACATCGCGCAGGCTTTAACATGATAGGTTCAAAATCTTATGTCTAATCTGAAGTTGCACTATTAATTGGCAACTTCATTAAAATTCTGCGCAGTCGTATGGTCAAAGATATCCCGCGCAGGGCAAAACTATAAAGCTATGATGAGACATATGAACGTTAACCCAAAGCGGGAATCAATCAAGCGACCATTGACGAAATCAAAATGTACAAACATACTTACAAAAGTAAAAACACTCATATTGATTAAGCAGGTCAAAGGTGGAATTACAAGACATAAGAAAAGTACAATTGCAAACAAAAGAAAATAAACAAGGAGCACCAGCTTCATTTCTTGGACATTGAGGACGCATCGCTAAGATCATCGTCGTCTGACCCGGACAAGTCCAATCACTCATCGCCCTCCGCCTGGCCCTCAGTCGCCAAATCAACCGCCTCCAACTTAGCATATTCATGCGCGTATGCATCAGGCCCTGCTTGTCAAATGACTCCTTGAGCTCAAAGCAGTTGGGCCGATTACGGTGACTAACGACAAAGTCGACCAACTCGTACTTTAGCTCGTCGAACTCGGCGGCCTTCTTGGCGAAAACAGCGTCCAGGTCCTGTTTATACAAAGGATATTGGTCCAGAGGCTTCCCATCCTGCGCGTGCTGGTACCCTTCAATAAAACCAGCTTTGCGGCCCACAAGCTTCGCGGCAGCATTCACCGCAGCAATAGCCTGGCGCGTCTGCGCACAGTTCTTCACATGATAGGCAACCTGCAAAAACATTCAAGAAGCACATTCAGCAAACGCAAACATAAAAATAACAAGAAGACACAAAAACAAAGAGGAGCACACACCTCAGGGACGCAACAACCAAGCAACCAGGCGCGATCCTCCTCCGCCACGTCCTTGCCACTCTGGGAGTCAAGCAGTTGCCCTTCTAACTCAAGAATCTTCCGGTGAAGGGACAAGTTTTCCTTATCCAGCCCGTCGTGCGCCTCGCGCAGCTCGGTGATTTCCTTTTCCTTCTCCTTGAAGAGCTCGCGGGCCTCAATCAGTTTATCCTTATGCTGCTTCACCAGCCGCTCTTTCACATCCAATTCCTTGGACAGCTCCTCCTTCTGAGCTTCAAGCTCGCTGATGCGCTTCTGGGACGCCTCCATCTTCGCATTTGTTTTCGCACAACCAACCCTCCATTGCTTTTCTCTCTCAGAGATGTGCTCACGAAGTTTGTCACGCTCCTCGCGGAACGTGACGGCGTCCCACTTAGCACGCTTCAAGTCCGCGTGCATGCGGTCACGCTCTTCCGTCACCCGCTGCAAGTCCTGATGGAACTTGTGACGGTCGTGCGCCATGGACCCCCACTCCAGAACTATCTCGGCAGAAGTGGACAACATGTTGGCCACACTTAAAATGTGGTCATCCATGAGGTCCCCACGCGGACGCGTGGCCTGGTGCTCGCGCTCACCAGGGGGGATAACATTTGCCAAGAACTGGCGACACTCCTCCACGCTCAAGAAACGGGCCGCCGGCGTCAGCGTCCAGTTGGGCACAAATATGCCACTGGACGACTCACCACCCCCAACCGGGCACGCACTTGAAGACTTGGGCTCCGGCTCTGTCGTCACCCGTTTCTCGTTCTCGTCGTCATCGTCATCGTCAACGGTCATGTCAACGCCATGGCCATACCCCTCGCTGACATCAGGGGGGACACCCTCCCCTCGTCATTCTCCGGATCATTTTGCGAAGGAGTGGGGAGTTGCACAGGTGTTGGTGACCGCGGAGGAGTAGGCAAACGCGGCGGCGTTGACTCCCGCACGGGGGAAGGCTGGCCAAGAGGCGGCGACTGACACACCAGCAAAGAAGTGGCCAAAACAGCGTCCTGTGCATCGGTCTGCACAGGTTCCTCAACCCGCTCAACAGGAGACGCTGGCCTGATGGGCCCAACATCTAACTCTTTGTTGATGGGAGCAGTTGATACCTCCTCGGGCGCAGTGGTGCGCAACAGCGAAGCTGCAAATAGAACAAGGCCACTAGTCAGCAAGAAGGAAAAAGTTAAACTACAAAGGGGAAACTAGTAAACTTACCCAACAGATCTTCCTCCGCAGAATGGACAAGAGCGTCCAATTTCACCCTTTTTTCAGCAGGCGACGTCAACTCCCCGCTGGCCTTCTCCCCCTTGCCTGACCGCCTGGACCGCTTCTTCTGGCGGGGCGTATTGGCAGGAACGGGTCCACCCTCGGATGGCCCCGCGGTGACAGGCTTCGTCAACATCGTGCCCTGTACCTCTTCAGTCAGCTTCAGCACAGACTCCCCTTGCACGAACGCATCTGAAAGTTCAACGTAGCTTCGTTCAAAAGGCTGATAATTTTCAAAATATCTGTTAACCACTTCGTGGTTTAAAACAAAAAAATAGTCTTCACCTCTGGTCACGTCCGCCTGCGGTTTCGAGATGCGACGCACAAGGGAGTCGTCTTCATCAGTCTCCTCGCTATCATCCTCAGCGCGCACAGGTGATTGCCGCACGTCCCGCCCCCTGCAGACGACGTAACCGGCGAAAGCAGAGACGAGTCAGAAGACTCATCACTAGATATCACGAGTAAAGGTAAGCCCGTCCGCATGAACATGTTGACGGGCGAGGGATTCTCATAAAGCGGCAAGGACTCACCTGCTTCAGTAATGAGCAGCTACGAAGTCACAGGCTCCCGCGACACCCCATCCAATTTAGGACGGATGAGCGTGTCCCAAGCCTTCTCCAGAATGTAGAGCTCGTTGTCCGCCAACTCCCTAAAAGCAAACCCCATGTTGTCCCCGCCTAACAACATGTTATAGAGGCAATCTACATCTGCAAACAACAAAAAATACAGAAATAAATCAACAACAACACAATAAACCTCGCGCAGGCGCAGAGGAAAAAGCAGTCAACTACTGACCTTTGCCATCATCAGTCAGGTGCGGATTGCGGCCCTCCACATCATACTTTATGCTCATCCCCGCCATCACAAGGCCAGTCTCAGGGATCTCGCACAAGTCAACAGGATGACTGGTCAAGGTGTTATACCACGCCTGATCCTTATGCTCGATAAGCACCATCTTGCCAAATCCTTTTGCCGGGTCTAACCTACCCATTTCAATAGGGATCACCCCCTGGTTGATCCAGAAGAATCTTGGCTTCCACTCCCTGAAGCTCTTAACTCCAGCCCCCACACAAGGAGAGACCCCAGGGCGCGGCCTACATGAGAGCCAACTCTCCACAAAGCTTAAGCTATAGAATACCAGAAACATGTCCACCAAGGGCTCGATTTTGTTGGTACGGCAACAAAACTCGAAGAACATAAGCCTGGACATCAGACCGGGGTGGATCTGGTTAATATGAACACCAATCGCCCGAATAAAGGTACCAAGAAACTGGGTAATCGGAACCCTAAAATTACAATCTCGGAAATAGCAAGCATACAACCCCACCTTCCCAACAGGGGGCTCCAATATAGTTTTATCCGGAGCAGGAGCCTCCACCCCATACGAAGAAGGGAACCCAACTTCCTTCCTAAACTTCCTGAACTCCCCTTTACCCCAAACTGCTGTCACCTCCCCAGCATGGGGCGGCCTCTTCTTCGAACCATCATCCCCCCTCTTTGATCCACGCTTCTTCTTCGGAATGTTGGAAATATGATCCATGGCTCACAAAAAAGACGGATGTTCTGAAGAATAATAAAAGAAAAAGGAATCGCAGAAGAAGAAAACCGGAGGATTTGAGGGTAGATTATGAGGAAAGTGAAGGGATTAGAGAAGAGAGAGGGTTTAAATAGGGAAGCCACACGTGGAAGACACGTGGCCTGACGGTTTTTCGAATTCGAAAAGCCCACCAACCAGCGAACGACACGTCATAACAAGAGAGAGAAAAGCAACTCGGGCCCACCACGTCTCTGACATTTGTACAACCGTCAGAGACTTTTCGGCTACCAACCTGTCGCGTCGCACACGCGGACTGACAAAACTGATGTGCACATTAATTACGAGACGTCCGCACCTACCCCACTTGCACAGCACCGCGCAGGAGCTCCCCCCGCCTAATCAACGCGCAAAACACCTCGCACGGACCACGTCAATAAACTGAGTCCAGCGTCTCGCATGCTACACATACAACACACTGGACTAGGGGGACTTGAAGAGATATGTACCCGCGCATGCGCAGGAAAGAAGCCCGCATACACGTCAACGCAGCAGTGTGACGTGGCATTCTAGAAGACGGCGCATGCGACCACAAAAAAGGACAGGTGTCACCCGACAGGAGCAGAGCCAACAGCCAATCACAGGCCAAAATACCCTGCTCCATGATCACCTGCCGGTACGAGGTACAGGAAAGGACAAAAAGGACGACGTCAGGACACGTGGACCAATCAAGGGAAGACAACGCAGGAAATGACAACGGCCACGATCGTACAAGACAGCTGCCATTCTCCTCACAGCCAATCATAGGCCACCTGAGTAGCCTATAAATACCCCCCTTCGTCATCAGAAGAGGGGATTGAAGACCATTACAAAGAATTCATATAGCAAGCTGTGAGAGATAGATTATAGTCGAAACTCTGTAATAATCATTTAACAATGTCTTGTATCTTGTCTTGATAAATATATAAAGCTCGTCCTTCGCATTATTAGTACATTATCGTTGTTATACTTGATTATTAGATTGGTGTTTCTTCACTGGGTAAGGTTGTTCTTGTACATGGATGAATGAAAGTTTATCACATAAGTTAATGGCCCATAAAGTA
Organism: Ambrosia x helenae; assembly: GCA_030844895.1. Classification (NCBI taxonomy): domain Eukaryota; kingdom Viridiplantae; phylum Streptophyta; class Magnoliopsida; order Asterales; family Asteraceae; genus Ambrosia; species Ambrosia x helenae. The sequence continues at coordinate 79,813,421 of CM061223.1, forward strand.
GACGATTGAGCCGGCCCCATACCTCTACTTCATTGGTATTGAGTTGAATTACAATTTATGGTCCTAATTGATAAAAATATACAAGTTGATTAAGATACCCTTAACGCATTAAAAAAAGTTCTATAAGTTGTGTTATACTTATTCTCTTATACGTACCGGTATATATCTCAAAGCACAAAACACAATTCTCATCGTAAACTGCAGTGTGCAATTTTGTTAATCCACTTTTGGCCAAAAGGGCACCCATAGTCAAACCCATAAACATAACTAAATCATCATAAAGGGTAGTGGCGAAGCTTAACCCGAAGGTTCGGGGGTCGGAAGTCACTAGTTTCGGGGGGTCGAAAACCAGTTTTGGGGGGTCGAAACCCTATATTTACAAAATTTTCTATACGAATACTATATGATCGGAACTTCTGCACAAAAATCCGAGGGGGTCGGCCGCCCCTCCCGCCCCAACTAAGCCTCGCCACTGATAAAGGGATGGTGCACCCATCTAGTTAAACTCAAACTCATTTTAACCCAACATTCAATAACATTGTCTCATAATATACAATCCTAAACAAATACAACATTCATTCAATCTAGCAACATGGTTAGGAACCCGTTATCAATCAAACATGAATAATGAATTACGAAGGTGTTTCTGTGGGACGCTCCAAGCACTCTTAAATAATAATAATAAATAATATTAAAGATAATAATGCCGCCGTATTTAAATATTAAATACTTAAAAAAAAAAAATACCTTAACTTCTAATCTTCGACACGTAACCCCACACGCCTATTACTACTGCCGCCTACCATTCAGTCAATCATCCCGTTGACCATATCCACTATATAACAACCCCCTCACACCTTCCTTATTCTCCCCAAAAAAACATCACCTTAAAACACACACACACACCTTTTTAACTCATGGCACCCAAACAACCAGACACCACCGTCAAAGAACCACATTTCCGAGGCGTACGGAAGCGACCATGGGGTCGTTACGCAGCAGAGATCCGTGATCCCGGCAAAAAGACACGTGTATGGCTAGGAACCTTCGACACAGCTGAAGACGCTGCTAAAGCGTACGATAAGGCGGCGCGTGAGTTTCGTGGTGCTAAAGCCAAAACTAATTTTCCTTCACCAGATGATAATAATATTATTAGTATCATTAACAACAACAATAATAATAATAATGCTTTGTTGAGACTGAATCTCAAAAATGTTTATGGTCCGGGTCAACGCAGCCCGAGTCCGACCAGTACCGTTGAGTCACCGAGTCAATACCGAGTTCCGGTTCAGGGTTTGGACCTTAACCTCTCATACGACGTCGTTCAGTTTCCGTACCACCGGTTTTTCAACACGCCGAAAAACCAGATGGTTTATTTCGACCGGGTTTTCCTACCGGCTGCCAGCGTGGCAAAAAGCGACGATTCTGAGTCGTCAACGGTGGTTGACTTGAACCCGTCGCCGGAACGACGTGTCGCCATCGATCTTAACTTTCCGCCGCCGGCAGAGGAATATTATTGAAGTGGAGTAGTGATATTATAATCTTATTATTAGCTTTTTTAAACGGAGTAGGGATACGGCGTCGTTTTACCGGTTCGATCGGTGGATAAAAACCGGTCTAGCTTTATTTTTGCAACATGTAGAGGAAGGTGTAATTTTCTTGAATTGTTGTTGTTGGGTAACAACCGTAACGTGACGCCGTTACATGTAATTTTCCGGTGACTTTTTCCGATATGAAGTTGTTGATCTTTTTTATTTTCATTTTTTGCAAAGAGTGATTATTATTATCTTTTTTGTGTGTAGTTTTGGTTTGGTTTTTCGGCTTTCAGGCCGGCGGCATAAAATGTTTTAGGTTGTTAATGTGGGCATGATTGAGACGTATGGTATTCTCGTCCACTTACGGCTGCGTTTTTTTGTTACAATTGGACATGGATGTGATGAGACTAAAATGCCCTTTGTTTGTTTTCCATGCGTCTCTAGTTTTATATAATAGTTTGAAGTTTTTTTTATAACAATAATATTGTATGGGTATTGATCGGGTCGGCAACTTCGTGTCACATATTAACACAACCAATTTAGAAATAAAACCGTGTGGAATTGCTGCTGCCATATTTTACCTAGATGACTTAGCTTTCTATATAATGTATTAAAAAAAGGTGTTTAAGCTTGCAACCAACTTGAATTTGACTTGTGAAGACCCGAATCGAGCTCGTTTAATCCTGTGATTATTTGAGTTTTTAGCCTGCTGATCTCGAGAGATCGACTCATTCACACCCATATAATGTAAGAGGTTTATAAACATTTCATATTTGACCGACTGAAAACTATTAGGGGCACAGGATGCTTCACTAGGTTTTTTTTCAACTTCACTGGTTTCTTCCAATCATGTACTGTCACGTTATTTCACTGATTCAATTCACTGAAACAGTTTTTTTAGAGGCAGCACTTCACTGAAAATAAAATAGAGAAAAAGACTAAAGGGGGAGAGAGAAACTCACGGATACCAGCCCGTTAACTACAACCAGATTTTGGTTCACGGGACCACTATCTGCATAGGTGGCGACGGTGTTACCGTGCTGGTAGTGGGGTACTCGTGACCAATTCTGGTGGCGCCCTGTCCCCGCTTATGTTGACTCATTCTACTTATCTCTCTCCTTCTCCGAGACATACCTATGTTTCCCAAGAACCATATTATTTCTCTCCTTTGTATTTCTATGTCATCCTTACCTCCCTTTTCTTTGTTTGTCGAGCTCAAAGGCTTGCATCGTGTATGCTCTAAAACTCTGTATGCCTCAAATTCACAAAGATTTTGAGCGTATATAAGTTTGTCATCCTCATCCACATATTACACTAAAAATCATTATATTCTGGTGTTGTTTGCTTTTTAAACAAAAGTTTGTGCAGGCTATTCTGTATACGTCGTGTAGACATTGCCATCTGCAGACTATTTCTTTTTCGAAGACGTTTGATTAAAAATATCTACATGAGCTCTTCTTGGCTCAACCACTTTTAAAATATTCTAAGGTCTGCAGAGGGTTAAACACCACCTATCGTCCCCCACCACCGTCCGTACACCACCAGTTTATGTTAGCAGATATGATCCATATACTGCAGACATGTTACTTCTGAATAAACAAACAACACCTTTCTCTTTCGTTTTCAATACAATAATACTTCTTTATACCTTTGTCGTCATATTGCCTTTTCTCTATCAACTCACAACCACTTTAAAAAAAAAAATTAAAATAAATATCGGAGAACGTTGTTCTATTAGATACATCGATAAACAATAAAACTATTAGCAAGAATCAAGTCATCTAATTAATTACATTAATTTGTATTAATGTACATGATTATTAGTTAAAGTCATGGTTAATGTAATAGTCAAACTTATTATTAGTATTTATTATTTGTAGGTTGTCTTTCTCCATTGTATTTTTTTTTTTTGATCGACAAACTTCAAAATTTCATTCCACGCCCAAAATGTTTACAAGATTGTACCAAGCGAGATACTGACTACAATCAACATTCTACACCCACTTACAACACCAACACAAAAGTTAAACATCCTCTTAAGTTATCGGTACATTAAAAGCCACCCAATTCTCCCACGTCCAACCTATTTGTTTATTCTTGTGCTTCACCCACAAAAACGCCATCGCTTGGGCTTCGAGAAAAACTACTACCGGATTACATCTTTTCCCAGCAAAAATTTGTTCGTTTCTTGCCCACCAAATCACCCAACACACTGCCAATATTATAATCTTGATCGCTTTCCTCCTATCCTTTGTCGTATTAATATTCTCATGTAATTCCAACAGATCTTTCACACAAAAAGCATAAATCGGAGGTATGTTAACCCACATACTAACCTTCTGCCAAACCGTAGCCGCCACGAAACAGGATGTCAGGAGATGATCAGCCGACTCGTCTCCTTCACCGCAGAGCTGGCATAAAGTCGAGCCGTGTATAATCTTTCTTCTCTTCATACCCATTAGTGTCGGTAATTGATCTTGAATCGCTCTCCACCCAAAGATACATACCTTCTTCGGAACTCCTTTCACCCAAACGAAAGGGTAAAAAGGGGCAGCAGATCTAGCAAGCATTTTCCTGCACTCAGCTACCGAAAATGCCCCTGTTGAGCTTTCATTCCAAACCCATTTAACCTGTTGATGGTCCAACAATGTCCCTTGCATAAATTCTTTCAGAATCTACAGTTGTTGTACTTCGACGACGCTGAACAGATCCCTTCTTCAATCCCACGCGAGTAGTCTGTCTGAGGCAGCAACATTTTTGTTGGCCTCTAGAACAAACAAGGCTGGAAATTTTAATCTTAATGGACAATCACCGACCCACCAATCCATCCAGAAGCGCACGTAGACCCTGTTACCAACCTTCCCTTTAATAATACATTTGATATCCACGTTTTGAACCAACAGGTCGTTGTCCAATCTGTTAATCGCATTCCACGTGCCCGCCATACCTGCATTAAATGGCATGTATGACCAGGCATTTGAGTTTCCGAGAATCGACATGATAACCTACCACCAAAGTGCACCTTTTTTAACTTAAATCGCGACCACCATTTTAACAATAAGCTTTCGTTCATCTGTTTCAGCGAACCCAATCCCAAACCCCCTTTGTTGACCGACCCAATGACTCTCTCCCAAGCAATCCAACTCGTTTTCGATTTCTCTTTATCGCCTCCCCAAAAAACCTTCTGCGAATAGCTTCAAGCTTCTCTAGAACGCCTTTAGGTGCTCTAAATAACGGGGAGAAATATAAGGGAAGGCTGTCCAAAACAGCATTAATCAGTACGACTCGACCTCCAATTGATAAGTGCTTTGCTCTCCATTTCGTCAATCTACGTTTGATATAATCGACAACCCCGTCCCAATGCCGCACTTGGTTCATATTAACTCCAACTGGCAGCCCCAAGTACCTGCACGGGAATACAACAGGCTTACATTTTATAACATTTTCCATATTTTCAACTTCCGCATCAGACACTCCCACACCATACAAGCAGGTCTTCTGGTTATTCAATTTTAGCCCCAAAATCAAGAAAAAACAGTGCATTAGTCAAACAATGTTCCTGATATTATTTGTGCTTCAATCCCCCCAAATAGACTATGTCATCGGCGTACATTAAGTGGGTCAACATCGGCCCATCGTTAGGTAAAGAGACGCCGTTGACCATCCCGACCTCTTTCGCTTTGATAATAAAACTTGATAACGCTTCCATTGCGATGATGAAAATGAAGGGGGGGGGGGGAGGGTCGCCTTGACGCACACCTCTAAAGCATTAGAACTCCCAAGTCGGCGATCCGTTGATAAGGACCGACGCCCGGGAAGATTCCAAAATACCGCGAACCCACCTTTCGGGGAAACCCATTTGCTGCAGCACCGATATAATAAACGACCAACTAATTGAATCATATGCTTTTTCCATATCTATTTTCAAAATAAAATCCCGAGCTTTTGACTTTCTGACCCATGATATGACCTCGTTCACCATCAAAGGTGCCCCCCCCATGAAAGCTGATTGAAACTCAGTGACAACCGAGCCGATCACAACCTACAATCGATTGGCCAGGACCTTTGAAATTATTTTGGAGATGCAACCCAGTAGACTTATGGGCCGAAAGTCATTAAATGTCAAAGGATCCACATTTTTTGCAATCAAGGCTATAAATGAAGACTCACAACCCCTGCTTATCTTACCGTGCTCGTAAAACACCACAAGAACATCCATAATATCATTTTTTAAAATCCCCCAGAAATGCTTCATGAATCCGAAAGTGAACCCATCCGGGCCTGGGGCATTGTCAGTCCCACAATCCCAAATCACGTTCTTCACCTCCTATTCTGAGAATAAAAGTATAAGACTATCGGCTACCATCCGTGATAGTTGAACAAGATTCGGACATACAAAGGCGGGACGATTAATCATTGGCTCGCGATACTTGAAGGCAAAAAATTTCCTCGCCTCTACCTTTAATCCCGTCGGATCCACCACCCAATCCTCTTTCACCTTTATGCCATTAAGCCGATTTGAACACATGTTATTATTAATCATTTCATGGAAAAGAGATGTATTTTCGTCGCCTTCCACCGTCCATTTGATTCGGGCCTTTTGCTTTAAGTCTTGAGCAATTTCCAGATTAATTTCATCAAGGTTTAACTTAGATTCGGACTAAACCTTAATCTCTTATTCCGAAAGAGCTCTTTCTTCCATGAGACCATCAAGTTCGACAATCTTAGACACCATCTCCTTTTTTTTGCCACATTTCTGTAATCTCTTTGTTGCTGCAACCACGACATGACTGCAACTTTGATTTTCTTTTGCTTGTTAGCAAGCAACACATCCGGAGGCCCTTCACTTGTAAGACTAATAATGGCCGAATCGAACCAAAGTTTGCCGAATCCGCATTTAAAACAATGGGGTTGTTATCTGAAATGGTTCTAAGAAGAGGAGTAACCGAAGCATATGTCCATCGGTTCCGAAAGTCAATGGACACCAGAAACTTGTCAATCTTACTCAAATTGTTTCCCGTGTCAGCAACAAGAGTGAACCTCCTCCCGCCCATGGGATACTCGTACAATTCATTATCATCAATAAAAGTATTAAATTCCTCAGCACAACGTGGATTGAATTCCGTGTTCATTCTTTCATCTATATTCCTGACCGCGTTAAAATCCCCCAATAATACCCACATCCCCTGGGTGGTTGCCATTAATTCAGTGATTGCCGCCCACAACTCGATCTTGGACCGTAAATTTTGCAGACATTGCCAATATTAATAACTTCACCCGACTGAATACTGATACCTGAAATCACCAACAGATTGCGCTGTCTGATCACACTAGTCTTTTGGAAAACCTCAGGATCTCAGCCGCTTAGGAGTTCCCCTTATCTGCCTTAAGAGTTAACCCAGTCAAAATCAACCCTTCCTCTACCCTAGACTTTCCAAACATCTATTTTCGATTCATCCCTCCTCATCGTCTCCAACAGAAAGCAATTTTCGGTCCTCTCCGATCCCCCTGACATTATACGTGAGCATCTTCATTGGATCCCGATACAATCGCCTTCCTCCCTGACACTCTTTTCAAGCTCCACCTCAAACCCAGACAGCTCGATTCCCATGGCCACCCCCAAATTAACAGTGTTCGATACTTCATCCCTAATCTCATCCTCCATAGCCACCGTATCTTCCTCATTCCCATTAATCTCCTCCACCACATTCGAAGCATCTTGATTAGAAGCCGAGAATACAAAAGATAAAGCGGTGACATCACCCGGGTTTTTCTTCGAGTTTTTATTTTTGGTGGCTCTTCTTACTTTTCTTACCCTCCCCCTCTCCTGAATTCCCAGATCTGATCGAGTCCTGATTAAAAATTATATTGGTCCTTGGAGGAGGTGAATTCAAGTCCAATAGTTCATTATTAAGACCACTTTCCCTTCTAGACCTTTTTCTTGAAACAAATTGGTCCGGACCAATACCCAAGTTGGACCTAACTTGCTTATCTGGACTACTGGGTCCACCCTTAGAGTATTCAATATTATCCACCATGTGATCATTTAATGCACAAGAATCTTGTGCATTCCCAGACGCATGCATGCTCATGTCCAAATTCCCAATATCATAATTTATTGCACCCACCCCTCCATGCAACGTCCCTTCATCTTCATCAAGACTCTTTGTATTCTCCTTTTCCAACACCATCGTCGGAGCATTCACCGGAATCTGAGTTTGATTACTATTTTCGTCCCCGATGATTTCCCCTTCCTCAACTTTGTTTTCCACATTTTTATCGACTGATATGGGGTCCAGGTTACCGCTACATTCATTCGACAAGTGAGCCTTCGCATTCTCTAGGTTCATAACAAGATTTTTATTAGTAATCACCTTGGTCATAACAAAGTCTGGACACTATGACTCTTCCATTTCGTTCACCCAGACTTTAAATCTTTCCCTTCTCTAGCTAAGGACGATCTCGTCCGAAATTCTTCTGCCATCCTTGACCAGCACAACAATTGATTCAAAAGAAAAATTCCCGTCCCTTCACTCGCACAGGAACCATGCACCATCGACCCGCATTTCCCTGAAACTAGATCAAATACTTCTTTGTCCCATAAATGAATTGGAATTCCAGTAACTTTTAGCCATGCGACCCCTTCAAATGGCAGCACCTGACCCACCCACCTCTGCATATCATCAAACCATATTTTCCATTCATCTTCCTTGGTTACCAAAAACTCCTCAGCCATAGAAGTCGTAGTGAACGTTAATAGCACCGACATGCCGACCACATATTTGACAGTTACATCCTTGACGTTCATTGCCATCATAAAATCCTCCATCCTACATAATCTGGTGACATCTTTAACCTTCCCAATAAGCGAACATCTTCCTAACAAGGATTGGACCAGAAAGGTTTTGTTGGGAATGATCACTGTATTCTGCTTGGAAGTCGGCTGGATAGGAGGAAAATGGCTGTTGTCATCCCAAACGGGTCGATCTCCCTGATCTCTTATTTGTACATCGTTACCTATAGGCCTGTTTTGAACCGAAGCTTCAGGTCTTTGAGAAAGCTGTGGCTGCAACACATCTTCCATTTTAAACTTAGCAACGTTTGCTTGGATTCTCCAATCACCCATTGTAACGCCCCAAAGCCATTCGTTCGTCTAATTATGCCATTAGGTGTGATTAGCAAAATTAATAAAACGAGACTCGAACAAAGAAAGAACATGGATTATGTTTTAATATAGAAATAATCTAGTCAATCTTATTAATCTTAAAAACGAGCTAATAATATAAGAAAACTAGCTTGAATAGCTAGTTTCATAAGAAAATGACATTCGGGGATTATTGGAGGGACTATAGTTTCCAAAGTGGTAAAACTAATTCTATTAATAAAATTTAATAAAAACAAAACACACACACTTGTGTGTGTTGGTAGACTCCAACATCAGGAGATCACCTCCTTCACCCAACCAAACCCTAAACTCAATAATGAGCTTGAATCAAGCCAAAGCAAGGGATTTTTGGTGCATTAGAAAGAAACGGGTCTTCTAAGGCCTAATGATCATCAAGGTACCTTTTATTTGGTAGAAATTGATGCTATACTCGTTTTTTAATCATGGTGAAAATCTAGGGTTTTGTCAAAAAACGTGAGATTCTAAGTTGTAAGAGGTCTCTCTAGCTTTAGGGAGGCTCAGTCATATCTAATTTGGTTATGAATCACACTCTTCATGTGAGGTTGGTTATGTTCATATGAGTATGTTTATGTGTAAAATTTGGGGTTTTACCTCTAGGTTGGAACCCTTTATGTTTAGTGATCTAGTTGACTTTTAGGAGTTGTTAATATGGGAAATTTAGGCAAAATGGTCTAAATAATGTATTATGATGATGATTAGACAAATGATTATGTTTTAGCTAATCTTGAACTTTAAAAACTAAATAAATTGGTGGGTGCACACCAAGTGTTTGATGAAATGCCTCAATAGCCTTGTTGGAAAATTGAGGTGATAACTAGATTTGGGTAATCATGGAATTACCCGCATATAAAACGTGAAAAAATATGTTTAAAAGATGGATCACACCATACATTAAAATATAGCCCAACGATGATTGGGAAAGTGATGTAATGGTGTGAATTAACTAATGAGATGTGTTAGTTATTGAACATGATGACTAACTTAATTAATTTAATGAGTTTAGATAAGGTTGATCTTGTCAAGCTAGGTGCAAGCTTGGAAGGAATGGATCAACGAGCAAAATGGGTCAAGCGGATACGAGCCTAAAGTGCAAGGAAATAAGAATGAATACAATGTAAGTTTTACTTGCATCATTAGACTATAGCATAGCTTAATTGTTGTATACACTAGACTTAAATCTTGAGTATGTGATAAAGGTAAACCTCAAGGGGTGGAATCTATGAAGTGGGTTGCCTTATGCGCACTCATAACAAAACGTGTTTTATGACATTAATCGAGATAATGAGTTTTGACCGAATGGTGAAATTCATCAAACGGGTTAATTAAAAATGATATGCGAGGAATGATGTTTTAATCCGAATGAAAGCATTTGAATGAAGTCATTAAGTATGTTGTTAAATAGGTCAAGCTTGTGTCACTTGAACCATAGATAAAGGCTTGGAAAACATAGCATCATGAACCATGGGTCTAAACGGGTCAAATGGTGAAGCCCTCATCATTTGAGTCCAACACATGATGCTTGTATTCCAAAGCATTAAGATTCATGAGGTTAAATGGATCAAATGGCGAAGTATTACCATTTGAATTCGAGAAACTTAATGTTGTTAATCTAGAAAGCATGCAGGTAAATGCATTTTTAGAATGGGCACTTGATGTCAAGAATCATGGAGGATGAGCACAAGGTATGGATATGGGTCAAGGCCACCCGATAAGTCCGTAGCTAAATAAACGCCTTCGGGCGAAGCAACATGGGTACTAAAACTACTCACATGAAGTGTGAGTGTCAATCAAGTAAGTTATTTCCATAACTATGTCTAATGTGCGCTATTACGCTTAGAACTGACTAAATAAGAGAAATATTGAGAAATGGTGAAAATCTAAGTCGACTTAGACGGTTTTAAACAAGTCATTGAGTAAAAAATAATGGATTTGAAACAAGACGTGTCGCCATGGATGGCTAAATGGAAAGATTTGGCTATAAGGGGAATTTTTGGAATTTAAAGATTTACTAAAGGTTAAATCTATGAACCGAATTATCATGAAACGAACCGGACAATGTTTTTAGTTAAACAAGTGTCCAATGAGTTGATGATATGATTTTTAAGTCTTTTGTGTGGTAAAATAATGTCTTGTATAGCCCAAGCTCTTAACGGGTCGATTTGGGTAAAACCGACATGAATATTTAAAACTATGAATCGGGTCATTGCGACATAAACCGAATGAGGTTATGGCCTCTTAAACGTGTTGCAACAACCTAAATACTTGGATATATAGCTTGGAAAAGCTTCTAATACAAGCTTAAAGTGTAGGTCATGAAATGGTGAAAAATTGCAGTTTTGACATAACTTACACAGACCCTCGAAACGGCCGCGTAAGAATTCCTTGGCACTTCAAAATGGCCGTTTTGTAGTGTATCAGGAATTCTTAATATATTCAACCTAAACATAAAGCTGAAACGGCCGCGTTAGATTTCATTGAAAATCTGAAACGGCCGCATAAGCAGGCAAAGCTGTTGGACATGTTGATTTTCAAAAATTCATATAAAATCATAGAAAAATCGTTAGGAGGTGTTCTTTATATGTCTGGAAAGGTATTTGAACTAGGAACATTTCTTATTTGAAAGTCGAAGTCAGATTATGGGTTTTAGAAGGGTAAAAACCTACCTGGACAGCTGCTGCGCCGAAAAGCGCAATAGTTCTCTCTTGAAATGGGGCCATTTGGCCTGGTTCGTTCCGTTTCGACGTGTAACGACTGTTATACTATTTTAAATGTATCATTGATAACCCACTAACCATTCTTTGTGTAATGGTGCTAGGTAAACATGTGATGGAAGTCCCGGAGAAAGGATCAAGTCGCGAGAAGAACCGAACACACCTGAACACTCATCAAGCTTCCGCAATAGAATTCCCCGATTAAAACGAACTCTTTTATACATGTTTTAGTAACTATAATGTAAAGTTTGTTGGACCTTTTAAACTTGAGATTTCATTTAGTTGGGTTTTCTTAATTACCAAAGTTTTAATCGGGAATGAGTTAGATTAAGGCCAAAACCCACAAGATTTAGCGTTAATCACGTGTTTACGGGTTAGGGTCTTACAAGTGGTATCAGAGCCATTGGTGTGAGGGATCTGAGTGTCGGGAAGGATGCTTGGACTCAAACTGTGCGCTCAAAGTGTTGAGAACACTGTATTCGATCAAGATGGGATCGAATGATTCACCCAAAAATGTGGTGAAGGGTTCGGGAGCACGACAAATAGTATGAGTAAGGACTAGGACTAACGAATCGATAACAAAAAAGAAACATAAGGGCAAATATCAATTAGGTACACGCTCTGAATCATATTATGTGTATTAGTATGCCATCATCACACGAAGAGTGGTAGTTGCATACGTAAGCAGGAAAATGCTCAAGAGTGACTTGAGCATAGAAATCGGGATGGGGAATGAGCACCCAAGCCAATGTTAAAAAAACAAAGGATGCTAGAGTTGCATAGTGGTCTTGCCAATGAGTATGATCACAAAAGTTTATGAAACAAAACACGTTGCTTGTACCTAACAAATAAAGGTGAAATCTGATGTTAACTAAATATCAAGAAATGTTTTTTACCAAATAAAAAAAGGGACATAAGCATAAGTTGAAGCTTTGTATACATAGGATGTGATGTACCAATTCTAACAAGACCACATGTATCATATGCGAATTGCTTACCCTGGCCAGGTAAGTGTTAAACATATGACGCTGTGGGTTTCTTACAATTGATACATATACAACCTATGTGGCAGGGACTAAGTAAGTGTGAGGTGTCAGGAAAAAGAGGAATCATGGATTAGACAAACATGGTCTAGAGGGCCATGATTGCCGAAGAGGCAAAAAAAAATCATAATATTAACCATAACTACGGTTTTGGTTGATAGATCATAAACAACGGACTTGGGCCGTGATAAATCAGTAAGTCATAAATCTTCGGACTAATGACATAAACAGCGGACTTGGCTGTGATAAATCGGTAAATCATTCAACCCTCGGGTTAATGATGAAAATGTTGCAAACTGTGATAACATTAGATTGTATAGTTGGTACAATCTAATGCAAACCGTGATAACAGTAGATTGTATAGTTGGTACAATCTAATGCAAACCGTGGTAACATTAGATTGTATAGTTGGTACAATCTAATGCAAACCGTGATAACAGTAGATTGTATAGTTGGTACAATCTAATGTAAACCATGATAACAGTAGATTGTATAGTTGGTACAATCTAATGCAAACCGTGGTAACAGTAGATTGTATAGTTGGTACAATCTAATGCAAACCGTGATAACATTAGATTGTATAGTTGGTACAATCTAATGCAAACCGTAATAACAGTAGATTGTATAGTTGGTACAATCTAATGCAAATCGTGATAACAGTAGATTGTATAGTTGGTACAATCTAATGCAAACCGTGATAACATTAGATTGTATAGTTAGTACAATCTAATGCAAACCGTGATAACATTAGATTGTATAGTTGGTATAATCTGATGCAAACTGTGATAACATTAGATTGTATAGTTGGTACAATCTAATGCAAACCGTGATAACATATGATTGTATAGTTGGTACAATCTAATGCAAACTGTGATAACATATGATTGTATAGTTGGTACAATATAAAGAAAACCGTGATAACATTAGATTGTATAGTTGGTACAACTTAACGCAAGCCGTGATAAATGGAGATTTGTCGATACAATCTGTTATAATGTCAATTCGACACCGTTTCATTATGAAAAGAAAAACGACCTCAACTTATATTGAGATCGGTAAATAAAAAAAAACAAAAAAAGAGAGATTCTTTTAGAAACTAAGCGTTCTAAATATATAAACGATTTGAAAACTGAAACTTATAAGTCTTTAATTGGGTCGGTTGGGGGAATGACCATCAATCGAATTAGTAGGACGGGAACTTAGGAAAAGCCCAAGCATAATGAATCAAGATAACTCATTTCATGTAAGGTAGAAAAAGGGGTAAGCCTTAGGGTTGTACCTTAGAATACGATACATGAAACATAAGAGCCTAGCAAGCCGGCTGGGTAAAGTGTGGGAATGGGTAACGATTTCCACAACTGTTACGAAGGGTAGGAGGAACCCAATAGACGGAAAATTCTTAAAATAGGATTAGCCAAGAAAAGGGAAAGGCTAGTGTAAAAGCAAGGATTGTTTATAACATATTAGCAAACCAAAACGGTACGAGAGTTGGATTCGGGGATGAATCTAAGGGGCTAGAAAACGGCTATGACTAAAAAGTTGGGTTAGTCTTGGAAACCATGATAAATTACTTGTTTTTAATAGATGCATAGGCATACGTACGTATGCATAATGCAATCAAGTAGCCCAGTAGATGCTTTAGGGGGTACGATAGAACGGACCCTTAAATCATTACATCCTTTGGGATAATAGTAGACGGGAAATAGTCTATAGTTCTAGGGAAGGCCAATGAAGAACATAAGTAGCTAAAATGCCTGGTAGGGGTAAGTAAGTAGATATTTCCCCTAGTTAACCAAAAGAATAAAATAACTCAAGTCACATTATGAAAGCTAAGGCTTTCATATAATAAAAGTTAGAAGGCCGAGTAAAGGGATACCAACCCTAAGTATATAGTACTAATTGTTAGACTATAGAATGTCAGGGAATTGAGCGGTGCTCAAATTTGATTAGAGACACTAAGGTTCTTTGGTGTGACCAAAGCAACAACACAAGAAAGGTTTCGTGGACGAAACCTCTTTAAGGGGGATAGACTTGTAACGCCCCAAGGGCAATCGTTCGTCTAATTATGCCATTAGGCGTGATTAGCAAAATTAATAAAACGAGACTCTAGCAAAGAAAGAACACGGATTATGTTCTAATATAGAAATAATCTAGTCAATCTTATTAATCTTATAAACGAGCTAATAATATAAGAAAACTAGCTTGAATAGCTAGTTTCATAAGAAAATGACATTCGGGGATTATTGGAGGGACTATAGTTGCCAAAGTGGTAAAACTAATTCTATTAATAAAATTTAATAAAAACAAAACACACACACTTGTGTGTGTTGGTCGAATCCAACATTAGGAGACCACCTCCTTCACCTAACCAAACCCTAAACTCAATAATGAGCTTGAATCCAAGCCAAAGCAAGGGCATTTTCGGTGCATTAGCAAGAAACGAGTCTTCTAAGGCCTAATGATCATCAAGGTACCTTTTATTTGGTAGAAATTGATGCTATACTCGTTTTTAATCATGGTGAAAATCTAGGGTTTTGTCAAAAATGTGAGATTCTAAGTTGTAGGAGGTCTCTCTAGCTTTAGGGAGCCTCAATCATATCTAATTTGGTTATGAATCACACTCTTCATGTGAGGTTGGTTATGTTCATATGAGTATGTTAATGTGTAAAATTTGGGGTTTTACCTCTAGGTTGGAACCCTCTATGTTTAGTGATCTAGTTGACTCTTAGGAGTTGTTAATATGGGAAATTTAGGTAAAATGGTCTAAATAATGTATTATGATGATGATTAGACAAATGATTTTGTTTTGGCTAATCTTGAGCTTTTAAAACTAAATAAATTGGTGGGTGCACACCAAGTGTTTGATGAAACGCCTCAATAGCCTTGTTGGTAAATTGAGGTGATAACTAGATTTGGGTAATCATGGAATTACCCGCATATAAAACGTGAAAAACATGTTTAAAAGATGGATCACACCATACATGAAAATATAGCCCAACGATGATTGGGAAAAGTGATGTAATGGTGTGAATAAACTCATGAGATGTGTTAGTTATTGGACATGATGACTAACTTAATTAATCTTATGAGTTTAGATAAGGTTGATCTTGTCAAGCTAGGTGCAAGCTTGGAAGGAATGGATCAATGAGCAAAACGGTTCAAGCAGATACGAGCCTAAAGTGCAAGGAAATAAGAATGAATACAATGTAAGTTTTACTTGCACCATTAGACTATAGCATAGCTTAATTGTTGTATACACTAGTTTTAAATCTTGAGTATGTGATAAAGGTAAACCTCAAGGGGTGGAATCTACGAAGTGGGTTGCCTTATGCGCACTCATAACAAAACGTGTTTTATGACATTAATCGAGATAATGAGTTGTGACCGAATGGTGAAATTCATCAAACGGGTTAATTAAAAATGATATGCGAGGAATGATGTTTTAATCCGAATGAAAGCATTTGAATGAAGGCGTTAAGTATGTTGTTAAATAGGTCAAGCTTGTGTCACTTGAACCATAGATAAAGGCTTGGAAAACATAGCATCATGAACCATGGGTCTAAACGGGTCAAATGGTGAAGCCCTCATCATTTGAGTCCAACACATGATGCTTGTATTCCAAAGCATTAAGATTCATGAGGTTAAATGGATCAAATGGCGAAGTATTACCATTTGAATTCGAGAAACTTAATGTTGTCAATCTAGAAAGCATGCAGGTAAATGCATTTTTAGAATGGGCACTTGATGTCAAGAATCATGGAGGATGAGCACAAGGTATGGATATGGGTCAAGGCCACCCGATAAGTCCGTAGCTAAATAAACGCCTTCGGGCGAAGCAACATGGGTACTAAAACTACTCACATGAAGTGTGAGTGTCAATCAAGTAAGTTATTTCCATAACTATGTATAATGTGCGCTATTATGCTTAGAATTGACTAAATAAGAGAAATATTGAGAAATGGTGAAAATCTAAGTCCAGAAGGACTTAGACGGTTTTAAACAAGTCATTGAGTCAAAAATAATGGATTTGAAACAAGAAGTGTCGCCATGGATGGCTAAATGGAAAGATTTGGCTATAAGGGGCATTTGGGAATTTAAATAATTACTAAAGGTTAAATCTAAGAACCCAATTATCATGAAACGAACCGGACAATGTTTTTAGTTAAACAAGTGTCCAATGAGTTGATGATATGATTTTTAAGTCTTTTGTGTGGTAAAATAGTGTTTTGTATAGCCCAGGTCCTTAACGAGTCGATTTGGGTAAAACCGACATGAATATTTAAAACTATGAATCGGGTCATTGCAACATAAACCGAATGAGGTTATGGCCTCTTAAACGTGTTGCAACAACCTAAATACTTGGATATATAGCTTGGAAAAGCTTCTAATACAAGCTTAAAGTGTAGGTCATGAAATGGTTAAAAATTGCAGTTTTGACATAACTTACAAAGACCCTCGAAACGGTCGCGTAAGAATTCCTTGGCACTTCGAAATGGCCGTTTTGTAGTGAATCAGGAATTCTTAATATATTCAACCTAAACAGAAAGCTGAAACGGCCGCGTAAGATTTCACTGAAAATCTGAAACGGCCGCATAAGCAGGCAAAGCTGTTCGGGACATGCTGATTTTCAAAATTCATATAAAATCATAGAAAAATCGTTAGGAGGTGTTTTTTATATGCCTGGAGAGGTATTTGAACTAGGAACATTTCTTATTTGAAAGTCGAAGTCAGATTATGGGTTTTAGAAGGGTACAAATCTACCCGAACAGCTGCTGTGCCGAAAAGCGCAGTAGTTTACTCTCTTGAAATGGGGTCGTTTGGCCTGGTTCGTTCCGTTTCGACGTTTAACGACTCTTATACAATTTTAAATGTATCATTGACAACCCACTAACCATTCTTTGTGTAATGGTGCTAGGTAAACATGTGATGGAAGTCCCGGAGAAAGGATCAAGTCGCGAGAAGAACCGAACACACCCGAACACTCATCAAGCTTCCGCAATAGAATTCCCGATTAAAACGGACTCTTTTATACATGTTTTAGTAACTATAATGTAAAGTTTGTTGGACCGTATAAACTTGAGATTTCATTCAGTTGGGTTTTCTTAATTACCAAAGTTTCATTGCTACGAAAGACATAGTCACCATTGGAACTTGTGGCAGTATCAACAATTAATCTTAACGACAGTGTACACATGGTACTCACTTACAAGACTGTAATCACAAACCTCAAGATTGAAAGTCAGTTTTTTTTCAACAACTGGAGAAAACGCAATTCCATTATCATCATTTGTGTTTCTTTGCTTCAACACCCTTTCCCTAATATACCATGCAGCAGCTCCAATGATCATCATCACATCTTTATCAAACATCACAAATGATACATCTCCTGATTCATTTTGAACCCTTATCTGCAACTTCAACCTAAAACAAATAAAACATAAAAAACATGAATGAAATGAAATGAAAATTCTAGAAAAAAAAACAGTGTATACATCTACTGATTTACATACTTTGTGGTAATGGAAGTACATTCCCAACGCATTTTCCACAAGCCAAAGCAGTAGCAGGCAATTTGATAACTGTTTCACATACTTCTTCAACATTTTGCAAAAACTCAGATTTACTTAAAACTTTATTGTTACAATTGTGGCAGGCAGCATAAAACCAACCATAGCTTTCTTCAACACTTTTTATAGTGGCAACAACAACAAAAGACATCGGCTGCACACACAATATATATTAAACATACACTTTTATACAATACAAAAATATAGTAAAGTGAAGACATATAAAAGATACGAATAAAATATTGAACCCTCTTGAATTCCTGGTACAATGACTTCATCAACAGGCTTCTTCTGTGTCCCAACGGTTTGAGAACTACAACCACACTCTTCTTCTTGTTTCAACATCAAACTCCGCAATGGATAAGCCCTCTTCCACTTTCTTATAACTCGAGCCTTCGTGTACCACATGTCTTTGACTAGATACAGATCACAACGGCTTTCTTCATCGTATATTGAGGTGGACATTGTTTTAAGTTTTAAGAGGGAAACTTGAAAATCTTTTTTAGAAAATTCAAAGCTTATAGAAGAAATGGGTGTATTGGTTATGTGTTTATATATAGGCAGCTGATGAGGCACGTTTCCCTATGTGGTTTTAAATTTTCCCCCTTAAAATTCAAAAACTTAGGGCCTAAAACAACTGAGAGGATATATTAGTAAAGGTCTGCTGTTGGTTGGCAAACGTAGGGATTGAGGACCGCTTTTGAGGGCAACAACGGTGGTTTCACGTAGCCCACCCCCATTTTTGGATTTTTAATGGGATTAATGACGTCAGTTTTTGCATCATACAGGCATTGGTGGCCAGTCTCTCCGGCTGACACATCAGCCTTCTGACGTCACTCACGCTTCTCCTATTATGAAAAGTATAGATTAAAAAAATAAAATAAAGTTTAAAAAACATGATTCTTTTTAATAATGGAATAAAAAATTAACATAATAATATAACAATTTTTTCTCTTCCATGGTGTTTTAGCTAAATACCCCTAAATGTACTTTATTATATTAAAAAAAAATTAATAATATATTAATACACATGTCAAGAGAAAAAGTCTCATCTTTTCATCTCAACCATTGAATCAACTAGATCAATGGTTCACATGAGTTATTGAAGAAACAATAAGTATCACGGTGGTTATCACTAATCACCGTGGGGCTTAATACTTATGTTCGTCAGGATTAATCCTTTACCCAGACCTCTTGGTTAAACCGGGTGAGAATAAAGAGTGTGAGTGTGTGTGAGAGTTACGTGAATAAGAACACAAGATGTAAGTGGTTCGGTCGAGGAATGACCTACGTCCACTGTAACTAGCCGAAATATTATTAATGAACAAGTAAGAGAGTTACAAGAGTAATGCTAGGTTACAATGAGTATTTTCGGATCCTTTTGCAAGGAGATGTCCTTCTTTATTTATAGGAGAACTCATGGGCTTCTTCGAGGAGCCCATGAGAAGTTGCCCTTATTTGGGCCCGATCCAAGCCCAGGTCCAAGCTTCCCATAAAAATGGCGGGAAAAGCAGATTACTGTGGATGACGTCATATCGCAACATGGTTGTTGCTCGATGCGGACACGTGGCGAGCCCTGATTGGCAAGCGGCGCCCCTGTCCTTGCTACAGTCGTTGACCATGCTCCTGACGTCGGCAGTGGATGTCTGCTGTCACTGTTGATGATAGTGGAAGCATGGGAACATTCACGTCGCCATCCTCTTCAGTGGTAGTTGGACCACTCTTGCCACCTGTCATCTTTTCCTTGGTGCGTACTCTGTCAGAGATCCTTGTGAATCTTCCCTTTGTTATCTTCCGTACCTCGTACCAAAAGTGATAAGGGAAGCTACCGCGCGTGGTTGCACGCGCTTATCAGGTGTTGACCGTTGTTTGTCAGCAGGTGAGGTCGCGCGCTGCCCCACATGTTATATTGGTCGCGCGCTAATGCCAGAGTCTGGCGCAGGTAATTCTATTTATGGGGATAGGGACACCTTTTCCCCTTGGATTAGGCTCCCTATCCCTTCAAGTCCCCCTAGTCTAGGGTTTCTCTTGCTCTTTGGTGGAGAGTAGGTGGAGCGCTTGACTCAAAATATCGAGTCGCGGATGACAGCTCATCTGCTTCTGGTCACTCTTGGTCTACTTGTGTGGATGTGTCCCACCCTAGTTTGTGTGGGGATTGGTGGGGAACGTCTTTATTGCTTTTACGTCAAATCTGCGTGGAGGAAGACGTGTTCCGCCTTGACTTGTGAAGGAGCTGAGCGGGGAACGTCTTTTCTGATTTTACGTCAAATTTGCGCTGAGGAGGACGTTTTCCGCCTTGACCTGTGAAGGAGTTGGGCGGGGAACGTCTTTTCTGATTTTACGTCAAGTTTGCGCCATGGAATTGAATGCGGGTCTGGAGTTGTAATAAATTTGAAATCATTGGCATTCAATTTGTCCCTCATAAATTTGAGTTAATGCGCCTGGAAGTCGAATGATCAGTTGCTTCTGATGGAAGCTTTAATGGTTTCTGACGTGTCAGGTCCTCGTCTGTTGTGCTGACTGTTGGTTGTCACATCATTATGGTGCTGTGATCAATTTTCGTCTGGTGTCAGGCGCGTGTGCCGCCACGCGCTTCTCTTGCTGTCTTGGTGGATGAGGTTGTGCCACGTGTTGCGGTGCACGTGCCTTTTGTCAGATGCGTGAGTGGTCACGCGTTTGACAGCTTTCACAATGGTGACATCTGCTGACACCTGGCACTCATCTGGCGAGTGGTGGGCTGGATCGTTTCCCTATTTTGATCTTGGCGGTTTGATGGCGCGTATGACACGTGTCGTCATCTTAGCCTTCTAATTTGAAAAGTGTGTGACGGTTGCTTTTCTCGTGTGGGTCCCACTGCCATAAATGCAGTGGGTATATAAGGATCATGCATGTATCCTTGAACGGTTACACGTTCATTTGCTTTTCATATTCTCTTGTTCTCTCTCTATTCTCCGGCAAGTTTTTGTCGAAGTTTCCGTTTAATCTTCAAAGATCTCCCTGATCTTGAAGATTCATTGTCGAAACTTCGAAGTTTTGACTTCTTTCTTGTCTGGTTCTTGGTATTATCTTATTTTCTTCCCTTTTTTCGTCAGAGTTTGTTCTAATCTCTGAGATTCTTCTTGAAGATTCCGGTTGATCTTCAAGTTTTCCGGTTGATCTTCAAGTTTTCCGGCCGTTTTTCCAGATTCCGATAAATTTGCATTTTCTCTTTGATCGATGTCTGACTTATCTGAGGGTCAATCTCCCTCCGGCGAGGGTCCTAGGAAAGAACCGGTAGTGGAGGAAGTGGAGGAGGAGGTGATTGTCGAGCAGGGAAAGATAAAAGAAAGGAAACTGATGACCAACACATACTGTGCTTGGAGTCAGGAATCCTTTGAGCAGTTTTGCAAGATGTATGACATCTTGCCAGAATGGGAGCCTGTCTTGTCGTCTGGGACGGAAGTGTCCTGTGTGATACAAATAGTGTCGGTGGCAAATCAAATCCGTGTACTTCATCGCCAGAATTTCCTATGTGATAGGAATTATCACCCTAGTGATCGGGGTGTACTGCTAGAAGTCCTCTGGGGTGCATACGTGTACGTCTCTAGTACATTGAATGACAGATAGAGATATACACATGATCTGGCGTGAGTTCAAGAGGTGACCAACGAATCTAGTAGATTCAAATCTTCTTGAATAAGTGGTCAAACCGATCGGGAAGTTGTGCTAACAAGGAGTTAGCCTTAGGAACTTCAAATCGGTAAAGGACTTAGCTGAGTGCTATACTCTGAAAGGGGTGTTGTTAAGCACGAGAACGGTAATGGAGTGACTTCGCTTAGTACTCCAGTGACTCGGATTTGTCAGTTAAAATTGGCCTTGCAACGAAACAAGCTCGAACTATCGCAAGAGCTTAGTGGGACTCTTGACGAATCCCGCAGGTCTGGCTTGAGGAAGCATTGTCAATTCCTCAACCGACAGGACTCAGGTTGACGCAAAGCTCTACTATTTCGGGAAAACCGATATTTGTGCCGGGTTGCGATACCCAAGAGCTCGGCCGTAGCCGACTCATGACATTGTGTTCGTTAGGACGCTAAGCGTGAACTGGAGTTCACGAAGAAAAGGGGTAATCGTGTGAGTTGCAAACATCCCGCCCTGTTCAAG
This sequence comes from Ambrosia x helenae, assembly GCA_030844895.1. Lineage (NCBI taxonomy): Eukaryota > Viridiplantae > Streptophyta > Magnoliopsida > Asterales > Asteraceae > Ambrosia > Ambrosia x helenae. Next base: position 79,835,603 of record CM061223.1, read on the forward strand.
GATACTAATGTATCGGATGACTTGAACTGAATTCCGGGACGGAATTCTCTTAACGGGGGGAGAATGTGACAACCGGCAAATTTCGTACAACGATTAACGTGATTCTAATCATGTTTTAGAAATAATTAACATGGTTTAAGGTTAATTATGGTTAGTTGAGCTAATATGAGTCCTACGATGTCCTTTTGAAAGTTCGTTGAAGTCTTGATGCCTTTTAAGAAAGACTTCGCGTGTTTAACGTAACGAACTGACATCAGCAAAAATTTGTCAAACTGAAATAACATAAGTTTATTCTATGAAAATACGACACGTATTTACTATCGATGCGATCGAATGTGAAATCGGCGCGGTAAACGGCCTAAAACGCAGCGTTTTGGATAACGCGGAGAGGAACTGACGTGGGATTCGAACGTCGAAACGCGTGGTTTTAACCGTTATCGAACTTTCGGAATAATTATTTATTATAAATAATTTCATTTATTTAGTTTCGAAAGTGAACAGGTCGCCTAAACGAAGTATAGCTCGACCGGATCGATTAACGCGATTTTAACGCGTGTTCCGTTTTCACGCGTCGAGTTACGAAAATAACATTTAAATTGCTCGGTTTAGTTATGTTTTTCATTTCGAATAAAACCGACTAGTTTTTGTAATTAATTATCGGGCCTAATAACAAACCGAGACGCGAGATTGTTTAAAACGGGTTCGATACGGTGTACACCCAACCTACCTACCCAAACCCTAGGTATAAAAGAACTTAACTCTTCTTCTCCTTCCCATTTTTGCAGCCATATACCCGCAGCCCCTCTCTCTCTACTCTCTCTCTAGATCTGCAACTCCCTCTCTCTCTACCCTTACACATGCCCGTCACCTCCCTCCCCCTCCCTACGGCGGCGATCGGCCACCACCACCCACGGTGGTGGCTGTGCGGTGGTCTCGCAGCCCAAAACGCGCAGAAAAAAACAGCAGCAGAGAGCAGAGATGGTGGTTCAAGGAGGCAGACGAGGTGGTTCGTTCCTGTTGGTCAGCGACGGGATGGGGTAGCAGGTTGTGACATGGTTGCTCGTGGTGGTCTCGTGGTGTGGTGGGCTGCGATTGTTCCAGATCTGGTTGTTCGGTTGCTCGGGTGATGTCGGGGATGGTTGTGGAGGTAGCTTGGTGGTCCGGCGGTGGTCAATATAGGTTGGTGGGTTCGTATGGTGGATGCAGATGGTGGTTTAAAGGTGGTTTCGGGTCATGGTGGCTGATTTCAGCGGGTTTAAGTCCCGGGTCAGATCTGACCCGGTTTTGGTCGAGGCTCGTGTTCGTTTTGCGAGTCAGGTTCGGCTCGGAATCTCAGTTGCGGGTCAGATCTAGCCAAAGCATGAGCCTGGTCAAACACGCGGGCAAGCTCGGTCAGCTGGTCAACGGGTCAGACCGAGTCAACTCGGTCAAACATGTCGACTCGGTTGAACACGTCGTTCTAGACGCATCAAGTCGCGCGCGCACGTTTTGGTATAATTATTTGTGTTTACTTTGCATTGCATATTATAATTATAAACACAAATAAAACCGGAGTTTAACTCGCGAACGGACCGAAAATAATAAATAGAAAGTATAAGTCGGATGTTCGGTTTCGTATATTAGCGTGACATGGCTAATTATCGGACTTAAATTGTGTATATTTTTATAAATAGTAAAATTTATATAATAGTCGAAACGTATAAATGTCTCGCTAAAATGAAATTGCGGATAAATGGATTGATTGTCTTTTGTTTAGGTGTTGATTTTGGGAAATTGTAGACAACTTGTGTTGTCTGGTTCTTACAAAAACAGAGGAAACTCTGCCGAAATTTATAAAATCCGAAGCACAACGCGGTTAATATTGTTGTATATGTTTTCACAAATAAACTTTCCAAGTGTTTGACAAATGTAGTCTTATACAAAATCACGACGTTGTTTTGACAAAGATTATTTGTAACAATAATAGTCTATACGGACAATATTTCAAAACAAGGATATGGTCCTTGTCGAGTGCCAAATATTAACAAGTTTTCGAAGGATTTCGGTAACTAAATAATGTGTATTGTTCGGACTCAAAAAGTATATAAACGTTCGACCTTACTTGGAAACTCTTATAAAAATTAATGTTTTGAAATCTTTAAAGGCAAACGGATTTGGGAAAAGAAGCAACAATTGAAGTTAATTGATTGTAATAACTACACCTATGGCCTTCAAAGTATATTTTTCCAAAAATATTATACAAGACAAATACAATTATCCGAGTTACGGGACGAGCTATGACTCGGATGAGTTATACGATTTGGGGTATTAGTCCAACATGGTTTACACACGAATAGTAACAGGTGCGCGACTTGGGTACTATGTCGTATGTGAACTCATGAATTATGATAAGTCACGATCGGTTCGTCGAGTTAAAACACTTAAGGACTCGGGTTAGTACACACGAGTCAAGATAGTTGAATAAACTATCTTTTTAAACGGAAATTAATCTAGGTTTATATATGATAGACTTTAAGGTGTCCTTTATTGGTACTTAGGGCACGAGAAAGTCGGTCAAGGCGTTGGATTTTATTTGCTAGCTAAGCATGGAATTTAAGGTGAGTTTCACGGCCCCATTTTACTGTTTTAACTGGGGAAAGATATGTTTGTCAAAAATTATCACATATTGAAATGTTTTCAAAGGTTAAAATGTGGTAAGTGGCATGATGAGTACTTGAGTTTTTGGTCGCCACTCGGGGTTGGGTCCTCGCTACTGTAACCATTAATTCAGGTAAAATGAAACCAAAGGAATATTTGGATAGTACTATTGGTGCCTGACGAGGCCCACCTCTGGTTGATAGCGTCAACCCGGTAAAGACAAGAGGTGCACGTATTCTGAACTTAAGTCGTTGGGTTCCGAGAAACGACTTGGAGCGGGGCAAATTTATTAGTCTTGGTTTGGTTATGGGACTCAGGGGATTGCTTATCATCATAGTTTGTAGGAGCTAGCTACTCCATACAAAGGCCACAAAAATGTGCTGGTTTGCACAGGATGTAAAAATGTGCTGGTTTGCACAGGATGTAAAAATGTGCTGGATTTGCACAGGATGTAAAAATGTGCTGGATTTGCACAGGATTTAAAAACGTCGTACTTACGAAACTAAAACCTGTGAACTCACCAATATTTTATATATTGACGTCTTTTTAAACATATCTTTCAGGTAACTAAGTGCTGAACAGGTATGCGGCTAGTACGGTGGAATTTGGGATGTCGGACAATGGTTGGGGGTTTCATCTATTGTTACCTTCGGGTTGGGACATAAACGGAAACACCCCACTTTAAAACTTAATGTTTGTGGTTTTAAGTAATGTTTGAAACCAGGTACTCCTTCCCGACATCTTAATATAATGATCTTTTCTAATTAAATATAGTTTGTGTTAATCTTGACTTTGATATGCTTTCGAGCGTCGCGCCACGTGTTTCCGCCATTGGCGTGGTGTGACAGAAGTGGTATCAGAGCCAAGGTTATAGCGAACTAGTATTTTTGAAAAATCTAGACTATAACCGGTTTTGGCTCGAAAACGAAGTTTTCAAAAATAAAACACAACGAAATATTTTAGAAAAGAAAGAAAATTGTACATGGAGTGTACAAGGGGAAATTCCGACCGACTAGCCATGTGTGTCAATATATAAAATGTTAGAAAATATGGATATGAAGGTTTAAATTGTGTAGAGATCCGATTTTCTAACTAGTGCTAGTTGATGCATATAAGTAGTACAGATAGCTTGCCTGTAAGGATATCGTCTCACACTTCACTTTAGTCCGCACTTTTGCATCGGTTACCGACATCGACAAGCGGGAAGGACAAGCGGTGGTCTACGACGAACTCACCCGCTTACCTGCGGACGGGATGATCGGAAGGGCTAACCTTTATCGTGCTAGTGGACGTTGTCGTGTTGCTGATGATGGGAAGGCAAAGCTAGTCTAGGTCCTTTATTGTGTGAAATCTTTGTTTTGGATCAGGAAGCTCGGAACTAGCGGGCACCAAAATTACCTGGCAACACCGATTATCATTGCGGGTGCACACGTAATAATAACTTGTGGTGCACGGTAACCTAGGTGGGCGCTAGGGCTGGGGTTGGTGATCACTCCTTGCCTTGTCTATTCTTGTACTGTAGGGTCAGTCTTAGCTTTTGATTGGCCAACGGGCTAAAAGGGAAGTCTTGTTGATATCCCTTGATTTCAATCCTCGCAAACTGAATGAGCTTTCTTCAGCATTACCTCTAAGGTACGAACACGGAAGAGCTCGAACGTCTACTTCATATGAGTAATCTGACGTAAACCCTCGCATCGGATAGGGACAGGAGATGAAGGCTTCCTTGTATAGGAGTTGAATGCCTCCACTCAAAGTTCCTCCACGAAATATCGATCGGCAAGATCCTAGTATATTTATTTAAATGGGAAAATAAATATATGTAAAGTGAGCCGAGTCGGGTGTTGAAAATGAAATATCGATCGGCAAGATCCTAGTATGTTTATTTAATGGGAAAATAAATATATGGTAAAGTGAGCCGGGTCGGGTGCCGAAAACGAAATATCGACCGACAAGACCCTAGTATAATTATTTAATGGGAAAATAATTATACGGTAACGTGAGTCGAGTCGATGGTTGTAAAAGGTAGTGTCGAATCGACAAGATCCTAGTATAATTATTTAATGGGAAAATAATTATACGGTAAAGTGAGTCGAGTCGATGGTCGTAAAATGTAATGTCGAATCGACAAGATCCTAGTATAATTATTTAATGGGAAAATAATTATACGGTAAAGTGAGTCGAGTCGATGATTATAAAATGTGATATCGAATCGACAAGATCCTAGTATAATTATTTAATGGGAAAATAATTATACGGTAAAGTGAGTCGAGTCGGTGGTTGTAAAACGTAGTGTCGAATCGACAAGATCCTAGTATAATTATTTAATGGGAAAATAATTATACGGTAAAGTGAGTCGAGTCGATGGTTGTAGAATGTAATATCGAATCGACAATATCATAGTATATTTATTTAATGGGAAAATAAATATATGGAAGGATGAGTCGAGTCGATTATGGGAAAAATGAAATCTCGACTGACAAGATCCTAGTATGACTACTTAATGGGAAAGTAGTTATATGGTAAAGTGAGTCGAGTCGGAGATAATTTTATCCAAGTCAGTTAATATATATGGAGACATACATATATATTGAATATAGGATCACGACGTGCGTTTTGCGTCTAAATTCGTCATAATACTTGGGGAGTGAAACCACATTTCGGGAGCCGAAATCGTGAAGCGTGTGACTCGTAATCGTTAAGTGTCACAGAACGCTTTGGCTGACATTGAAATCCCCCTCAAAAATCAAATAACGGACTACTGGAAGTGGTCATGTTATTCTGTCAACTAAACTTACCCATGGGACGGCAATTCCATTGCTCATGTTGCAATGTTGAACGTCCGCTACCCTCGTCAGGACGACGAGACTGGTTGTCTATTTGGGGTGGCGAATGATGCGAAGTGTTTTCCATCAATCCCCATAAGTATTGAGACGTTGCGTCCCTTTGTCACGGTGTTTTATAAACTAAGGTTGCGAGATCCATTCGTCATGGACAATGTGACTTGTCTAATCTCTTGTCATATTTCGATACTCTCCATAGGTGGCCTGTCATGAAGGAAAGTTCACTGGCCTTGCTTAGGTAACGGAGAGGCATTTCAGTTGATGACTATCGGTGTTAGGACCAAAATAACATGCAAGAGGACCCTAAGGAGAAGGATGACTCGGCTGGATTGCCAGAGTCTGTATCGTTTTTATTTTATCATGGTGTCTCGATAAATTATGATCCTTCTACCTCTACTATTCTCGTTGTGACCAATATGGTAATATTGGAAAAGGTATAGATTGGTTTTTAGGTCCTATGGATGCTAATTACCACAATTCTAATAACTACGGTGAGTCTAAGGCTCCCACCGAGCCTGATGTTGCTCCTGCTGTAATTGTTCTATGGCCCAAGCGAATCATGTCATCATTGCTGAGAGTGTAGCTCATACTGAGCGTGTTAAGGATGTTTCTATGGCTTTTGTCAAGTTTGATGTTACTGTTGTTTCGAAGGCTCCTACTAAGATCATTGCCATTGACATAGATATCTCTAAGACCCTTGCCAAGCCGCTATGATCATGTTTGTGTCACGATGGAGTTCGTTGCCATTAACTCCATTTTCTTAGAGGTTTTCATTGAACAGCTCGTTATCATTCCCTGGCTCCTGCCAAGACTAATGTTGGCGATGGCTCTCAGGTATGGTTGAGCCTGTCAATGCTACAGTTGCTATTATTCGAGTGACTTATATCGAGTATACAGTCATTCTCCCTAGGAACGATATCGGCCTAATAAGTCTACTAAATTAGGTGGAACCCATCGTTCCCATTCCTGATATGAAGGCGGATGCCTTTGGTGATCCAATCGTTCCTACTAATGAGCCTATGGAGTATAGGTTTGTGGCTGAGGATACGAATAAGGATTCTATCACCATAAGTGAGCTGAAACGCACCGGGGTGCGTGCTCACCGTAATGGAGCTTCTTGTAGTTATGTATAGTGGACTCGCTAGGTTGCGTGTCGTCCTGCTGTCGTGAATTCATGTAGTGGTGTTACCCCAACGATGGTGCATTCTTGTAGTTGCACAGTTTTGCCGACTGCATATCCATGCGGTTGCATTTCGCTGTCGACGGTGCATTCCTGTTGTTGTGCTGCTCCTGCAGTGGTGTAGCCTTGTTGTCGTATTTCGCTGTGTCATGCGGTCCATGTTGCGGTATTGCCTTGTTGTCATGTTTCTTCGTCGACGTGTTGTTCCAGTGCGGTGTTCCCTGGTTGATGTATTCGTGGATGTGTTGTTGTCATGTCATGTTATTTCTACTATCGTATTGCACTGTGAACATATTGCTACAATGGTTGGATTGACTTGATGATGTGATAACTTGTCGTTTGTTTCACTCTTGGTTCCCTCGGGATAAAGACACTACCCCAAACCCACGTAACCGTTGTCATACTGCTGAATGGTTGTGTAGTGTCGCCATTGATTATGTAGGATTTCGGGTGTCCAACGGACTTTCGGAAAGTCGTACTAAGACACTCTAGTCCTAGTGTTAGCACACGTATCCCTCTAAAGTTCGAACCTCGTGGTTTGAGTAATTGACCGAATCGGGTGTCGACCTCTCTATATGCTCGCGTGCCTCGTGAGCATTACCCTTCAAGATCTAAGGCATCAGTGACGCCAGGTCCAGCCTTAACCTTTTACGTGCATATTGGTCGACTAACCACTCTTGAATCATGTCGGGAGGAAATCCCATGATTCGTACATGACGAGGCGAGGTTCGTGATAAGGAATTTCGAATACATCTCGAACTTGAAGGAAACGAGTAAATGTGAGCGATATTATGACCCATACCTTTGGGCTAGTAGGAGTTGAAAGACTCAATTTATTATTGCTCATCCCAGTGGATTCGTTTGACATCATACCCGCCAACGTGTCATGCCGATGACTGCGGGAGTAACAGTGTGGACCCACCCACAGCGTGTGCATTGGTGGAGTCCCCGGTACATGATTTGGAGGTCTTATGAAACCCTGAACCTAGAAGGGCGTGTAGCATTGTCTACTCTATAAGGGTACTACCCTACCGTGTTGAGATGGATGATCGATTCAACCGTTCGGGAAATGTTGCTATTCTTCTGATAGTAGGTTTATCTTGTCTTGGTGTCGTTACGTAGACTCTTGGGATAGTGGAACCCTTCGACCTTGGGCCAATACAGGTGTTTCCAGGTATTTTTCAGTAGCATTGCTCGCGCTAGAGCAAAATCCCCTGTCCTTGACAGACACTGTTGGAGACACCAAAGTAATATGAGCTGCCAGGTCAGTGCGTTTAGTACCTGACTAACCAAGATGAGCTCGAAAGCTTACATGTTGCACTCATGCGTGTAACTACCTGAGTCGTTGAATGGGATGCCTTTATTGGAAGGCTCAAGACTACTTCTTGTAGGGCGATCTCGGTCGTTTGTTGTTTTAAGTAGCGATTTTGGCGCACGAAGCCGCCAAGCCCAAACGTGAGATCTAGGCCAGATGCATTCATTATGACTCGATTTTACCTCTTACCTCGAAAGATCCCGGAAGATGGAATATTCGGCGAGTGAGGATTCCGGGTCAGGACTCCTTTCACTCAGACCTCTGCATAGGATCTGAAAGTCAATTTAAGGGCGTGTGTCCTGTATTGTTCAGAATTGACTTACTAGGTTGCTAATAACGATAGGACACCAGTGCTCGTGAGGCACATATAGCAGGACAGGCACTGGGTACCCTTGTTTCGGGTAGTTACCAATGCTCTGCTTACCGTCTCGAGGAAACCAACGTGTTGAAAGGTTGTCGAGACCTTATCCTTGTTTGTTGCTGCAACCATATCATGATGATTCATATACATTATTCCCGTGTTGACCAACGTGATGAGTTGAGGTGAGCCTCTAGACATTGTGTTTAAGTCGGCTTAAATCCTCACGTATTGTGGAATTGTACGGTTGTGTGTTGAATATACACTGTCTACTGCCTAGGGAACTGAGGGGTGGAAGTGACGCAAAAGCTTTCGACCTCCACCAGTCCATACCAGGCGTCCTAGTACCACTAACCATAATCGCTCATACGAAAAGGTTGTAAGTTGGTGCATAGTGGATTTCGGTCCATGTGAGGACGCAGGATTACCATCCGCTACTATAAACAACCTGGAGTGTCCTCGAGAACGTCGACTGCTTTGTGATCTGGTAAGATCACCCGATTAGTGAAATTCAACGAGCGAACCTAATGGTCATGTCGCCTGAGGTGTCCGGTGGCTGTGATGAGGCACAGGAATGATCGATCGCTGTTTGGAACCTTCTCATCCCCTACTCGTTTGCAGTTATAATATGAGGCGTACGGATAGCCACCTAAACTCTTGGAGAGTCGTGGCTAGACACTAGGTGTCAACTTTCACAATATCGGATTTTAGTAGTTATTCTGCCCCAGGGTGTGCCAAACCTTGAACGCAAGTCTGGGATACTCAGTTTGAGATGAGTATGGATTACCATTCTCGAGACGAATGAATTATTGTCCTGGACGGAAGTGTCCTGTGTGATACAAATAGTGTCGGTGGCAAATCAAATCCGTGTACTTCATCGCCAGAATTTCCTATGTGATAGGAATTATCACCCTAGTGATCGGGGTGTACTGCTAGAAGTCCTCTGGGGTGCATACGTGTACGTCTCTAGTACATTGAATGACAGATAGAGATATACACATGATCTGGCGTGAGTTCAAGAGGTGACCAACGAATCTAGTAGATTCAAATCTTCTTGAATAAGTGGTCAAACCGATCGGGAAGTTGTGCTAACAAGGAGTTAGCCTTAGGAACTTCAAATCGGTAAAGGACTTAGCTGAGTGCTATACTCTGAAAGGGGTGTTGTTAAGCACGAGAACGGTAATGGAGTGACTTCGCTTAGTACTCCAGTGACTCGGATTTGTCAGTTAAAATTGGCCTTGCAACGAAACAAGCTCGAACTATCGCAAGAGCTTAGTGGGACTCTTGACGAATCCCGCAGGTCTGGCTTGAGGAAGCATTGTCAATTCCTCAACCGACAGGACTCAGGTTGACGCAAAGCTCTACTATTTCGGGAAAACCGATATTTGTGCCGGGTTGCGATACCCAAGAGCTCGGCCGTAGCCGACTCATGACATTGTGTTCGTTAGGACGCTAAGCGTGAACTGGAGTTCACGAAGAAAAGGGGTAATCGTGTGAGTTGCAAACATCCCGCCCTGTTCAAGGATACTAATGTATCGGATGACTTGAACTGAATTCCGGGACGGAATTCTCTTAACGGGGGGAGAATGTGACAACCGGCAAATTTCGTACAACGATTAACGTGATTCTAATCATGTTTTAGAAATAATTAACATGGTTTAAGGTTAATTATGGTTAGTTGAGCTAATATGAGTCCTACGATGTCCTTTTGAAAGTTCGTTGAAGTCTTGATGCCTTTTAAGAAAGACTTCGCGTGTTTAACGTAACGAACTGACATCAGCAAAAATTTGTCAAACTGAAATAACATAAGTTTATTCTATGAAAATACGACACGTATTTACTATCGATGCGATCGAATGTGAAATCGGCGCGGTAAACGGCCTAAAACGCAGCGTTTTGGATAACGCGGAGAGGAACTGACGTGGGATTCGAACGTCGAAACGCGTGGTTTTAACCGTTATCGAACTTTCGGAATAATTATTTATTATAAATAATTTCATTTATTTAGTTTCGAAAGTGAACAGGTCGCCTAAACGAAGTATAGCTCGACCGGATCGATTAACGCGATTTTAACGCGTGTTCCGTTTTCACGCGTCGAGTTACGAAAATAACATTTAAATTGCTCGGTTTAGTTATGTTTTTCATTTCGAATAAAACCGACTAGTTTTTGTAATTAATTATCGGGCCTAATAACAAACCGAGACGCGAGATTGTTTAAAACGGGTTCGATACGGTGTACACCCAACCTACCTACCCAAACCCTAGGTATAAAAGAACTTAACTCTTCTTCTCCTTCCCATTTTTGCAGCCATATACCCGCAGCCCCTCTCTCTCTACTCTCTCTCTAGATCTGCAACTCCCTCTCTCTCTACCCTTACACATGCCCGTCACCTCCCTCCCCCTCCCTACGGCGGCGATCGGCCACCACCACCCACGGTGGTGGCTGTGCGGTGGTCTCGCAGCCCAAAACGCGCAGAAAAAAACAGCAGCAGAGAGCAGAGATGGTGGTTCAAGGAGGCAGACGAGGTGGTTCGTTCCTGTTGGTCAGCGACGGGATGGGGTAGCAGGTTATGACATGGTTGCTCGTGGTGGTCTCGTGGTGTGGTGGGCTGCGATTGTTCCAGATCCGGTTGTTCGGTTGCTCGGGTGATGTCGGGGATGGTTGTGGAGGTAGCTTGGTGGTCCGGCGGTGGTCAATATAGGTTGGTGGGTTCGTATGGTGGATGCAGATGGTGGTTTAAAGGTGGTTTCGGGTCATGGTGGCTGATTTCAGCGGGTTTAAGTCCCGGGTCAGATCTGACCCGGTTTTGGTCGAGGCTCGTGTTCGTTTTGCGAGTCAGGTTCGGCTCGGAATCTCAGTTGCGGGTCAGATCTAGCCAAAGCATGAGCCTGGTCAACACGCGGGCAAGCTCGGTCAGCTGGTCAACGGGTCAGACCGAGTCAACTCGGTCAAACATGTCGACTCGGTTGAACACGTCGTTCTAGACGCATCAAGTCGCGCGCGCACGTTTTGGTATAATTATTTGTGTTTACTTTGCATTGCATATTATAATTATAAACACAAATAAAACCGGAGTTTAACTCGCGAACGGACCGAAAATAATAAATAGAAAGTATAAGTCGGATGTTCGGTTTCGTATATTAGCGTGACATGGCTAATTATCGGACTTAAATTGTGTATATTTTTATAAATAGTAAAATTTATATAATAGTCGAAACGTATAAATGTCTCGCTAAAATGAAATTGCGGATAAATGGATTGATTGTCTTTTGTTTAGGTGTTGATTTTGGGAAATTGTAGACAACTTGTGTTGTCTGGTTCTTACAAAAACAGAGGAAACTCTGCCGAAATTTATAAAATCCGAAGCACAACGCGGTTAATATTGTTGTATATGTTTTCACAAATAAACTTTCCAAGTGTTTGACAAATGTAGTCTTATACAAAATCACGACGTTGTTTTGACAAAGATTATTTGTAACAATAATAGTCTATACCGGACAATATTTCAAAACAAGGATATGGTCCTTGTCGAGTGCCAAATATTAACAAGTTTTCGAAGGATTTCGGTAACTAAATAATGTGTATTGTTCGGACTCAAAAAGTATATAAACGTTCGACCTTACTTGGAAACTCTTATAAAAATTAATGTTTTGAAATCTTTAAAGGCAAACGGATTTGGGAAAAGAAGCAACAATTGAAGTTAATTGATTGTAATAACTACACCTATGGCCTTCAAAGTATATTTTTCCAAAAATATTATACAAGACAAATACAATTATCCGAGTTACGGGACGAGCTATGACTCGGATGAGTTATACGATTTGGGGTATTAGTCCAACATGGTTTACACACGAATAGTAACAGGTGCGCGACTTGGGTACTATGTCGTATGTGAACTCATGAATTATGATAAGTCACGATCGGTTCGTCGAGTTAAAACACTTAAGGACTCGGGTTAGTACACACGAGTCAAGATAGTTGAATAAACTATCTTTTAAACGGAAATTAATCTAGGTTTATATATGATAGACTTTAAGGTGTCCTTTATTGGTACTTAGGGCACGAGAAAGTCGGTCAAGGCGTTGGATTTTATTTGCTAGCTAAGCATGGAATTTAAGGTGAGTTTCACGGCCCCATTTTACTGTTTTAACTGGGGGAAAGATATGTTTGTCAAAAATTATCACATATTGAAATGTTTTCAAAGGTTAAAATGTGGTAAGTGGCATGATGAGTACTTGAGTTTTTGGTCGCCACTCGGGGTTGGGTCCTCGCTACTGTAACCATTAATTCAGGTAAAATGAAACCAAAGGAATATTTGGATAGTACTATTGGTGCCTGACGAGGCCCACCTCTGGTTGATAGCGTCAACCCGGTAAAGACAAGAGGTGCACGTATTCTGAACTTAAGTCGTTGGGTTCCGAGAAACGACTTGGAGCGGGGCAAATTTATTAGTCTTGGTTTGGTTATGGGACTCAGGGGATTGCTTATCATCATAGTTTGTAGGAGCTAGCTACTCCATACAAAGGCCACAAAAATGTGCTGGTTTGCACAGGATGTAAAAATGTGCTGGTTTGCACAGGATGTAAAAATGTGCTGGATTTGCACAGGATGTAAAAATGTGCTGGATTTGCACAGGATTTAAAAACGTCGTACTTACGAAACTAAAACCTGTGAACTCACCAATATTTTATATATTGACGTCTTTTTAAACATATCTTTCAGGTAACTAAGTGCTGAACAGGTATGCGGCTAGTACGGTGGAATTTGGGATGTCGGACAATGGTTGGGGGTTTCATCTATTGTTACCTTCGGGTTGGGACATAAACGGAAACACCCCACTTTAAAACTTAATGTTTGTGGTTTTAAGTAATGTTTGAAACCAGGTACTCCTTCCCGACATCTTAATATAATGATCTTTTCTAATTAAATATAGTTTGTGTTAATCTTGACTTTGATATGCTTTCGAGCGTCGCGCCACGTGTTTCCGCCATTGGCGTGGTGTGACACTCCCCTACTTTTGGAAACTTCGTCCCGAAGTTATTAAAAACACATGTTTGAGGTTGATTAGGTAGAAATTAAGGAAGCTGTGGTTTGGGTTAAGGCACGACATGAATTTAAAGGTAATAGAATAATTTGTTTCGAATAATTTGGATAAGAGGTTTGAGATGTGAGTTTTAAGGATTGGATTAGGTTCGTCTGAAGTAGCAAGAAGCATAAGAATCTAGCAAAATACTAAACTTATGTTTTAGGAATCTTATAAGAAATGCATGAATGGATTGGCTATATGAAAACCAAATGAACTACTAAAACCTTATTAGAATTTCACACTACCTTAACGTACCTGTAAATTCATGATTACGTTCCGGACCGCAATCACCAATTTACCTTACATTAGGGTTTTGTGTCCTTCTATGACTCTAAACACACATGTAAGTAATGCAAAATAACCTTGTGATTGAATCGTTTACAATGTATCCAAAAGTGAGTCCAACTGTTGAGTAGGAAAAAGACTTCTACCAGTCAGTGAGTAAGAACCTCTACCCATTGTTGAGCAGGTGCGATAGCCTCTACCAGTCGTTGAGCAGGTTGTAGGGCCTCTACCGACTGTTGAGCAGGCATGATGACCTCTACCAATCGTTGAGTAGGTTATTTGGTACTCAACTAACTGTTGAGCAAGTACTCCATCCTCTACCAGTTGTTTGATTAAGTGTACCAATTATTTCACACATAAATTGCAAATTGATAATATGTACATATAAACAATCAAGTATGAAGCATAGCATGCGAGTTGTAATAGTGTTGTCCTAGACAAGGTTAATGACTCTAGGTGTGTCTATAGCAAATAGTTTATATTCCATGATTTCTAGTATCAAATGTTTAAATATGGTAGATAATCGAATCCTCATGTATAACTAAGGTTTAAGTTTGATGCAACACACAACCAAGTTTCAATAGTTTGGTTATCATGGGTAACTAGTTCATGTTTGAGAAGGTGAAAGATATGAATTTAGTTCTTGAGAGGATGATGAAAAATCTTGAAGCAGAATCAAGGTTGTGAGAGATAGTGAATGTGAAGATAGTTGATAAAGAGTTTATTTTATAGTAAGGAGATTATATAGCAGTGTAAATTTTGGGGTTTGGATCAAAGGTTATAATCAAGTGTATAAGAAAACATGATTGTGATATATGCCAAATATTGTAAAAATTTGAACAAGTTGAAAATGAGTGAGTGTCGATGGAGAATTTAGAGACTAGATATTATTCCTATGGATAAAAAAATCTTATTTTCAAAATTGGTTTTATACATAAAGCAAAAGTTGTTAAATAGTACAAGCTAAGTGGGCTTTGATTAAAATATTCCCCGTTAGTTGGAGATGTCAAACATGACATTAGGTTTTGAAGATCAAGGTTCTATTAAGTGATTTTTAATAGTTTAAAGCATTATATAGAAAATTGTTTGTTACGTCAATAAATAAACAATTGAATTTAAGTTCGAGGACATCTTTTGACAACAAAATATGTACTTTGTAAAGTTACTAGGTAATGAAAATACAACAGGATTTAGAAATCTTTAGTTTGTGCTAAGGTATGAGGTTATAGTTTTTAAAAATAAGTAACATGTGGAGAAATGAAATAATATGATTTAGGTAGGGTGTTGAATATTTAAAAAATGGCTAAGATGGTAAGGTGAAGTGTGATTGTGAAATCCATAGATGGTTATGAAATGAGATTGATTTAAGCTGTAAAATTTTGAGATTTTAGAGCTTAGTTTAAGGAAAGTGAGTGTAATCATTTATTCATTAATTAAAACGAATAAACGAAAACGTTGACTTATCAAAACTTCTAGATTCTAATAACATAGTGAAGACATGCTTTAGCCTATAAGTGAACACTCATCCGAGAATTCCCAGGTAGGCATCCGGGTCCCTCGTCTGATTGGGATTTATGCGCAATGCCAGTCCTAGACAGAAAACTCAGAATATAGGCGTTCACCCTTCCAGATTGCACGTGTTCGTTATTAAAATCGAGAACTTTGATGAGATCTTCAAGGTGGTTCAGGCTAAACCTGAGGATTTGTCCTACTAGTCTAAGAGTAGATCTTGTGATGGAGAGCACTCTTCTTGTAGGGACTAAAGTAAGGATAAGAAGTAGGATAGAGAATAGAAACAAATAAGGTTGCAAGTAAAAGGAGCAAGTACTGGTTAAAATCCTATGGTTATAGAATAGATTATTTTTTTTCTAATAACCTAATTCCCTATAACCATGGCTCTGATACCAATCTGTAACACCCCAACCGATGGCGGAAACATCGAGATGTCACGTATTGATGATTGTTCAGTTGCTCATGGTGAATAATAAATTTCATTAAATGATTTAAATAAATTACATACAATTGTTCTAAGAATTTGTACATCTCAAAATGAAAAATACTAGATACACTTCTTCAAGCATCAACTCTAATCATCAAGCAAGCTATAACCTGAAACATGTTAAGTTTGAAAATATTTTGGGTCAACAAAAGTTGGTGAGAATTACATAGGTTTTGATAATCGAATAAAACTTGTACAATTCAAGTGTCATGGCAAGTCTAGTCCATATGTGAAAGCATACTAGAAGTAAATCGAGTGCATAATCAACCCTTGTGACTGTTATATTGTGGTACATCTCATACGCTCATGGTTCACTCGATTATGTTATGCGATAACAATCACCCACGCTACCTTTGTAGGAGGCACATATCCGGGTGGGATTGTCAGTCCAATAGATCTATCATTGTATACCGTCGGCTGATCAATGTTAATGATTATGCTAGAATATTGTGCTTACCCTAGTCATGTTTAAGACATAATGCAACATAGAAAAACACATAGACACTTTATGATTGAATTGCATATAGAATGTTGTAACATGTTTCACCCCAAAAATGGTGATAAATAGAAAAGGGGCTATGTAAAACTCACATTGGCTAAGGTGAATTATCCTCTAAGTGTTGTGAATGTATGCGAGGCGAATCCCAAAGACTCAACAACGTAGCTAGTCCAAATTGAAGAAAACGAAAAAGAAAGAATATCAAGCTTCCAATTCGCCAATTACAAGAGCTTATAATCAAAGCTTCAATTGTAGAAGTAATAGACTATAGAAGAAAGGTATGAGGGAAAGTTTAATCGGATTGAAACAATTGATTTAGAGGTGCAAAGTATAATGGGTCATAGGTGGGTTTTTATACTAGTTTTAGAGTCAATTAGCCATTAAAATTGGTCAACACCATAAAGTAAGGTTTTATGATGAATTGACTATTTGACTAAGACTTTGACTGTTTGACTAAGACTTTGGCTAATCAATTTAAGGAATGTGTTAAGTTTATTTTCTTCTGAAATACTACACAAGATGATAGTTGACTCAGTTGGTTGTCACTGTGTGTTGGTTGGCTGTGGACGCGGGTTCGAGTCCCGGTCCACACAAATCTTTTTTTGGCAATTATTTCCCTAAAACTATATTATTCTAAATTCATAATATGATTATATAAGCCCGAAAGTGACTCGAAATATTTTTAAAACGTACAAAAGTGTCGAGATACAAATAATTATTAGTTTAAGGTATTTAAAACATATATTGTTTAAAACAATACATTCTTTTTATCAAAAAAAAAATAATTAGGGGAAATTCGCGATGTTACAGAAAGGCTCTGGAGGGAACAAGAGGAGGCGCGCAAACAGGCGGAGGCCGATGAAGCCCTTCGGAGGGCTGAGGCTGAGAGGGTAGCGGCTGCCAATGAAGCTAAGCAAAAGGCTGAGGCAGCGGAGCGGGCGGAGGCGGAGCGTCTTCGTCTCCAAGAGCAATAGTTCTTGGAGGAGAAGGCCCGCCAGTTGAAGGAGCGGGAGGCGCAGGAGCGCACCGAAATTGAAGCCCGGGGAGTGACCCACGAAACTAATGGGTTTGAGAAGGCACTCCATGGGGCAGGCACCGCTGGTGCTGGGAGTGGCTCGCGTGAAGCACAGCGCGAGTCTTCGAGGGCTGGCAGCAAGGAACCGTCGGGGGCCTATGACGGTTCTTTCTGGACTGGTGGCGACGCCATCTAGCCTCTTCGTTGGGCGGTCAGGGAGAATACATTATTCTCCAACTCCCTGGTCGCGGAGGAGTTTGTGAGCGAGGTGGTGCCTCCCTATGAGCGCACGCACCAGGATATGTTGAGTCGTCCTGAACTGATGGCTGCTTTATGTGTGAATCAGGCGACTCAACTGTCCATGATGGACTCGTTGCGCCGTCGGGACGCGGCGGTGCAACGTGATATAGAGCACTTGGAGGCGGAGAAGGCAAGCCTTGCTGAAAAAGAGGCTGCCTTGAAAGCTGAAATTTCCAAGTACTGTCGTCGCGCCCATGATGCAGAGGCTAAGGCTCTTAAGCTTGAGGAGGAGGCGGCGGCGGATAGGCGCAAATGGTCAGAGTCTTGGAAGAAGACCAATGCTGAAATTATGCGCTTGAAGGAGACTCTGGCCGAAGCGCAGCAGGAGGGGTGGGTGGCGACCCGAAAGTTGGAGGAGACTTGCAAGGCCCTCTCCGAGAGGACTGTTCTGTTCGTGGAGAAGCGCAAGGAGCTCGAGTCTAAAGATGCTGATCTCATCAAGGCCACCGAGCGCGTCTCTTTTTTGGAGCAGGAGAGGGTCCAAATCCTTAATGCCAAAGAGGATTTGGAGCAAGATCTCGACTCTGCGGAGCAAGCTCGCGTTGCGGACGCCATGGAATGTGAGGCGGCCCAGCAACTGTTGGAGCAGGCGGTCGCTGTCCAGGCCCAAATGCAAGACTCCATCCGCTGGCTGATGACTGAGGGGATGAATGGGGTGAGTCTTCATGCTTTTCTTTGTTGCTGATCTTGTATTTATTATGTTGATTTGCTAACTTTGATTTTTCCTCAGGTCTTTAAGAGATTCTGGCAGGAGCCCAAGTTGGGCGATCAAGTTGCTGCTATTGCTGCCAACGCCCAAGCCTATGGGAATGGGGAGGGTTATGAGGATGGCTTCTTGGCGGCCCAGAATGAGGGGCGTCTTGACCTTGCGGAGCATTATGGGAAGCCTTTGAAGGAGGAATATGAGGCGGAGCTGCTCAAGTTCGAAAAGATTGACTTTCCCATCCTTCAAGTGATTGCGGATTGTAATCACAATGCGGACCCTCCAGCTGCCCTCAAATACTTCATAGAAAGATCTGATGAACTTGCGCGGGAGGCAGAGCAAAGGCGCCAAGAGGAGATGCGCAAGAAGGCATCTGGCGAGGGTCCCTCTTCTTTGCTTGACAAGTAGGCGTCTGCATATGTCTTGTAATCATTATGTAATTATGAAAGGGTTTTTAATTCCCTTAAGTTAATGAAAAATTTTGTGGTTTGTTATATCGTGTTCACTTTTCTCACTCTAACTTCTGTGCACTTATTTAACCAAGTCGTCACCCGGTGTGTAAGTAGAAGTTAGGGCGCGCGTCCAGCTAGACAGTCCGGCGTCAAAGTGAATACTTTTGCCTTGAAGACTGTAGCGGGGCGCGACTTGTGCCAGAGGGTCCGAGTTGGGCGCGTGATTGCCTTGCCTAGAAGACCATAGACTTCGCTTTTGTGTGATGTGCGTTTCCTTTGTCCGACTTGTATATTACAAGTCTAGAAGACAAGTTCTACGCATACACGTTTCGCGCGTCAGTTAGGTCCGGCAAGTAAACCTGTCTTGAAGACCATAGGACGCTGTGCTGTACGCCAGTTTGTGCAAGTACGACGTGCTCAAGGTGCGTCTTGAAGACTTGCATGGCGTTGATAGTCAGCAGTGTTGGTCCGACGAGGGTTTTGTCCAAGTCTTGAAGACCCTGGCGCGGAAAAGACAAGTAGAAGTGCAGATATAGGAAACCATTTTTCATTGATAAGGATGGCATGTGTAGCCATTTTACAAGTGTTTTACAAATAACAGCGTCGTAGTTGTGCTCCGTTCCAAGACCGCGGGATAGGTGTGCCATGTATCCTTTCTAGCGCATAAGCGCCTTTGCCAAGTATTTCTTGTATCTTGTATGGGCCTTCCCAAGTAGGGGCTAGTTTTCCGGGCCTTTCGGCGTTGGAAGCCTCGTTGTTGCGGAAAACATAGTCCCCGATCTTGAATGCGGACTCTTTGACGCGTTTGTTGTAGTAGCGCTCTAGCTGTGTCTTGTACTTAGCCTATTTGATTGCAGCAAGGTCGTGACGCTCTTCTAATAAGTCAAGGTTCAATCAGAGTTCTTTGTCATTGTCTCTTGTTTCGGCCATTAATACTCGTGCGGAAGGGCAGCCTATTTCAATGGGGATGACCGCCTCGGTACCGTATGTCAGGCTGAATGGCGTTTCGCCATTGCTGGTTTTTGTGAGGGTGCGGTAGGCCCATAAAACATGAGGGATTTCTTCTACCCACCCGGTTCTCTTGGTTCCGAGTCGTGCTTTGATGCCTTCTACTATTGTGCGATTGGCCCGTTCCACTTGACCGTTACCTTGCGGGTGCACGACCGATGTGAAAATTTGTTTAACACCCATTTGAGCGAACCATTCCTGGAGGGATTGGTCCTCAAATTGCGTGCCGTTGTCGCTTACCAGTTGCATTGGTAGGCCGAAGCGGCAGATGATGAACTCCCAAATAAATTTCTTGACATGTGCGCCGTCAATCTTGGCTAGAGGCTTTGCCTCGACCCACTTGGTGAAGTAGTCGATGGCGACGATTAAGTATTTTACGTTACCCGGGGCCATTGGGAATGGTCCGACCAGATCGATAGCCCATTTTTTAAATGGTCAAGCCGCTGTAACGGGCACCAGGTTGTTCTTGGGGCGCAAGGTATTCGGAGCGTGGCGCTGGCAATTGTCGCATTTGCGCAACTCGTTGACCGCGTCCACGTGCATGCCCGGCCAATAGTACCCTGCGTTCATCTACTTCGCTACTACCATCATTGGGCCCGCGTGTAGCCCGCATGTTCCTTCATGTATGTCTCTGAGGAGGAAGGAGGCGTCTGCGGAGTCTATGCAGCGCAGCAGCGGCCCCAGGTAAGAGCGACGGGTACAAGGCACCGTCTACAAGTTGGTATTGTAAAGCCTTGTGTTTGATCTTACGAGCCTCTGACTTGTCGTCAGGCAGGATGCCGGAGGATAGGAAAGCTTTGATTGGGGTCATCCAGGACGCGTTGCCTGTTTGGATGACGTTGACTTGTCGTGGTGGGACAGATGGTTTTTCAAGGACCTCAATTCGGACTTCTTTAGCCATATGTTCAAAGACCGTGGATGCCATTTTACTCAGCGCATCGGCTGGCTTGTTTTCACTGCGCCGGATGTGTTCGACCGTGCATGAGTCGAACCGTTGCATGAGTTGCTTGGCTTGTTCCAGGTATAGGGCCATGATTTCATCTTTTGCGTCATAGGATCCATTGATCTGTCGCGCGACAAGTAATGAGTCCACGTGTGCCTCCACGTGCCTGGCCCCCATTTTTTCCGCAATGCGGAGGCCTGCCAGCAACGCTTCGTATTCTGCCTCGTTGTTTGTGCTTTTGAAGTCGAGGCGGATGGCGTATGTGAACTCATGTTTATCTGGGCTGATGAGGCGTAATCCCGCGCCGGCGCCGTCGTCATTAGAGGCCCCGTCCGTGTATAGGGACCATTTTTGCGACGGATCGTGTACCGGTGCGGGTGATTCTTCCGCTTTACATTCTTTGACTTGGTCCGTGGGTATTTCTGCGGCGAAGTCCGCGAGGACCTGGCCTTTAATTGCGGGCCGGGGTTTGTAATTGATCGTATGTTCCCCCAGCTCAATGGCCCATTTCGCCAGGCGGCCCGATAGTTCGGGTTTGGCGAGAATGTCGTTTATCCGATAGTCCGTAAGGACGTTTATCGGGTGGCCTTGGAAGTACCTTCGGAGCCTTCGGGATGCATGGACAAGGGCGAGAACCAGCTTTTCCACGGATGGCGCCAATGAAGAAACAATAAGTATCACGGTGGTTATCACTAATCACCGTGGGGGTTAATACTTATGTTCGTCAGGATTAATCCTTTACCCAGACCTCTTGGTTAAACCCGGGTGAGAATAAGGAGTGTGAGTGTGTGTGAGAGTTACGTGAATAAGAACACAAGATGTAAGTGGTTCGGTCGAGGAATGACCTACGTCCACTGTAACTAGCCGAAATATTATTAATGAACAAGTAAGAGAGTTACAAGAGTAATGCTAGGTTACAATGAGTATTTTCGGATCCTTTTGCAAGGAGATGTCCTTTTTTATTTATAGGAGAACTCATGGGCTTCTTCGAGGAGCCCATGAGAAGTTACCCTTATTTGGGCCCGGTCCAAGCCCAGGTCCAAGCTTCCCATAAAAATGGCGGGAAAAGCAGATTACTGTGGATGACGTCATGTCGCAACATGGTTGTTGCTCGATGCGGACACGTGGCGAGCCCTGATTGGCAAGCGGCGCCCCTGTCCTTGCTACAGTCGTTGACCATGCTCCTGACGTCGGCAGGGGATGTCTGCTGTCACTGTTGATGATAGTGGAAGCATGGGAATAGTCACGTCGCCATCCTCTTCAGTGGTAGTTGGACCACTCTTGCCACCTGTCATCTTTTCCTTGGTGCGTACTCTGTCAGAGATCCTTGTGAATCTTCCCTTTGTTATCTTCCGTACCTCGTACCAAAAGTGATAAGGAAAGCTACCGCGCATGGTTGCACGCGCTTATCAGGTGTTGACCGTTGTTTGTCAGCAGGTGAGGTCGCGCGCTGCCCCACATGTTATGTTGGTCGCGCGCTAATGCCAGAGTCTGGCGCGGGTAATTCTATTTATGGGGATAGGGACGCCTTTTCCCCTTGGATTAGGCTCCCTATCCCTTCAGTTATCTAGTTCTCACAACTCAGTACAGTTCTCATATGATCCTAACCCTATATATATATATATATATATATATATATATATATATATATATATATATATATATATATATATATATAGGGGAAAAATCCGGTTAAAATTGTTTTTTTGGTAAGAACTGTGAGAATCAAAGGAGGTATTTTTTTATTTTTTTTTTCAAATTTTTTCCCATATTGTTAAACATGTATTATAGTATTGAAAACTAAAAAAAAAAAAAATTGGTGTAGAGTAATTACGTGTAGAGCAATTACATAATTACTCTAGTGTAAACTAATGTATTTACTTTAATGACGTAATTACACTAAAAAATTTTTTTTAATTTTTTTTATTATTCATCTAGAAAGAATGTTTAAGCACATGGGAAAAAAATTCTAAAAATAAATAAATTTTTTTTACCCCTTTGATTCTCACAGTTCTTACCGAAAAACACTTTGTTTTTTATTTTTAATATATATATATATATATATATATATATATATATATATATATATATATATTTCATGGGTTATGAATAAAAATATCCTTGATCACTATATTGTATGAGTTATAAAAACTCTCCTCTAGTCACAAACATATAAGAAACCTACTATGAATGCTTTTACTGATGCTTTTTGTGTGAATGCTTTTACCGATGCTTTTTTTATGGAAAACACGTCGTCATAATGCAAGGGAAAACCATTCTATCTATTTTGTTGGTCGCTCAAGTCTTGAGCATGATCGAACCATACTATACTTTATTTATTTTATTAATAAAGTAAATTAGTAGGACGCTCCTTGGTTTTTTTTTTATTTATTTAATATCACATTTCGTCTCCACCTTTTTAAATTGTACCTTGTGGTTTACAAATTTGCAAAATGGATATTCCGCTGGTTGGATCGTCTATTATTGGCGTTGAAGTCAGACATCATGATTCAATGTTTATGTTATTAATGTTTGTGTTATGTTTTTGGTTTGGCTTTCCGGCGCTAACTCCGGCAGCACCGGTAGCATAGATATACTGGCCACGCCACCCATTTTGTAATTGCGTACCCCATTAGGGATGAACATTTTTTTCTCGAGTATTTAAACATGTACTCATACCGTATCCGTACCGATTTTGGGTACTCGATATAGGTATCAGTACCCACTTTTATTAATTTTGGTATTGGTACGAGTGTGGGTAAAAATGGTACGGGTACCGAATTCTATATACTAATGAATTTGATAATATGTTTTACTTCGTATTATGATATTTATAGTATTCGTATCAATTTTACCTATTTAGTACATGTACCATATTGGTAGCCGTACCAATTTTATCAATTTGGTGCCCGTATAGTATTAATACTCGTAATGGTTTACCTACTTGGTACCCGTACGACTGCTCAAAAAAGAAAAATAAGAAAGTGGTACCAAAACGGGTACCGTATCAAAATACCGGTACCGATGCCTCTACCCGTACCCGTACTGTACATATATATTCGGTACAGTACTCGGTACCCACTTTTGTTCAAATTCGGCATCGGTATTTTCGGTACGGGTACGAGTACATGTATATGAACGGGTACGGTACCGATCTCATCTCTATACCCCACTACCGTGTTTTTTATCTACGTTTAAACTAATTTACTGTTATTCATATCCATCGTGTTTATCTTTGCATACAATTTGGTGTACAATTTGTTCGAATAAGTTGGATTTCATATACAACGACGTAACTTTCCGTGATTTGATTATTTTTATCTAGGTGTAGGTTTTTATGGTTACGGTCGCGATTTGGTAATTTTATCTATGGGTTTCGACCCGTAGCAAAACACGAGTGATAACCTAGTGTTAATATAAAATAGTAAAAACTTATATAATATTTATACACACATTTTTTTCTTTTATTGTTATCGAGTGCAGACGCATTATGTTTTCTGAAGTTTTTAGGGGTATTGGATTTAAATAATTTAAAGTTTGGGCCATTGGCCAGTAATAAACCAAATTTTAACGTTGGACCAGGATAATCCAAGTGAACATGTGGGTGTCAAAAATGAACCTCCGTTAAGTCTGAACTAACTGAGTTAGTGAAAGATGATGTGTGTCACATAAATGACCCAAGCCACCATATTGGATACTGATGTGGGTCAAGCAAGATCGATGTGTGTTATGCACGATTAGTCAAGTTCAATGTCTAATTGTTTAGTTATTTTCTTGTTTCTTTTATTAATTATGTCATGTGGGTTAAATTAAGAGTTATGAGGGATGGCTCATGATCGCATGTTTCGTATGGTTAGGAAGAAGTGGTTAGTTTGGTTTTTGCATTGTATTATTTAAATGTCTGGTTGTCTTCGGAAATGAATATGAAGAAAATTAATCTCAAAGATATCTCTCTAAATTTCTATTTGTTTCTTTCTATTTTCTTTGGCTTAACAATTAATTTGTTGAAACCACAACAATATATCTCTCTTTAGTATTTTTATTTTAAGTCCTTTACACGTTTTTTAATCTCGTTATCTGTTGCGAATACAAAATCTTTCCAAAGTTTCTATTATTCTATACATGTTTCTTTTACTTTATCATATTGTGTGAATACGCGATATTTTTCAACGCTTCCACACGACACATCTAATATTCGTTATCTATGTGTAAATCCGCGATATTTCCCTATGTTCTTACACACGTTTTTATTTTGGTTTACATCTTCATCACCATTCACTTTCGGTAACATATAATATCTATATATTTTGCATCATTATGTCTTTTTCATCACGTACAAACATAATGGATAGGAAGGTATCATGAATGAAAATACATGTAAATAAAAAAATAAAATGTAGTGGTTGAAATATATAGAAAACGGGACCGCATGTTTTTTGCACGTGACTGCATGACACATGTAACAGGGTGGGTCAACATCGTTCACGTGAGATTATGTTGTCATCACGATAGTGTTCACGACTTTTTTGTATTGTATCATTAACTTTGTTTTGTCTTATTGTAGGTTTGAAGGCCGCCACAGGTATAGATATTGTGTGTTTTGGTCTTGGTGTTGGGGTGCAGCCAGCTTCAAAGGTGTTTGGTGTTGAAAAACCCAAATTAAAATTAACAAAAGAAAATGTTTTCCAATCCGAGGGTCTTCTCAGGAAAAGCGGGTTCGTGTCGGGGCAAACAGTTTTAAAGTTGGAGTCAAAGAAGCTTGCCAAGTATATATGAACAAGCCTTTATTGAAAGATCAACTTATCTTCATTCTTTTAGCCTTCGATACACTTGGATCTCTCTCTCTCTCTCGATGCTATCAGGTTCCCGAATCGAATGCAAAGTGTCGATCTCAGCAATTCCTCGACCCCGAGGAACGAAGGGTTCGTGTTTAACAAGATAAGTTTTGCTATTCAAAAAGCAGTAGCGGCAACTTATTGTCCGTTTGCCTGTCATCGTCATGAAATTGATTTTATATCTATTAGTATGAACAAAAAAGATAGATCCTAAAAGTTGTACTTGGTTAAAAAAAACACCGAAGAATTCGAATTAAAGGGTTTGTTTTAGCGAGCATACAAATAAGATTCATAATATAATAATCTAGTATAGAGTCGACCATCGGTATGTAGAATGTTAAATGAAAGAGCGTGATGTATTTTGATGAAAGGCTATGGGGTGTAGTTCCCCTTTCCTTTTTTTTTTCTCTTTTATTTATTTATATATTTTATATTCCATTAGATTTTTTTCATTAAAATTATAAAAAATACATAAAAATAAAAAATAAACACCGAAAAAAACATAAAAAAGCAAAAATAAAAAAAGACAGCTAAGGCATATTTCCTCCTAGCCACCTCACCACAACCCTCTCTGTCATTATTTCCAATACCATACGGTCTCGCTCTGGAAGGCCCTCAACATGATGTTAAACTTTTCCGTCTCCTGTCGAGAAAGATCCAATTCGAGTCGTTTCCTATCTAGCTGCACCCTCTCCATATCCTTTAACGCGGCCTCTTCCTTCTCTTTCTTCCTTCCAATCGCTGCTCGGATTCGGGAGTTGGAGCTTCATCTTCGAACTCTGGGTCGCCATTTATGTTGATAGTACAATGTGCATCCGACCCACCCGCACTATAACTTCCCGACGCACTCGTTTTTGATCTTTTTGCTTGTGATACCTCATTACGTACAACTTTCCACTTTTTACATTTGCTCAAAATTTCGTAAGGCCTCATGTAGCCCCACGACCCATTCCTCTTGGTGAAATTTTTAACAGCTGCTGCCAACACATTTTTGTCACTTTGACCGGTTGTACGATTGCTCCAACAATTTTGATAAACACCCGCAAATGCTTGGCATCTTCCTCTGATCTCTCTAAACTTGGTACTAACGGTGTGAACTTTTCGATATGGCTCGCGTTGCATTAATTTGAAAAATTGCACGCAAACTTGGTTCCAAAAACTATCCCTTTATCAATTTGTACCTAAATGTTAATAATTAAAAAAAAAACATATGTAAATATAATAATTTTTTTAAATACAATATATATTTATATAATAAATTCTTACTTATTATAGGATTGGTAGATATGTTCACCCAAAATCGTGCTAGGGCCTCCAACTCGACTAGACTCCAAGGAATACTTTCCGCCTTCGTACTAGCTCTTTCTTCTTGTGCACGTTTTTTTTCCTTTGGCGTCTTTTTTAGGTTGGTTGGGTTTCGGGTATAATGTCATTATCGACGCCTAAAGATACAAAATTGTGTTCAAGTTGTGATTAAGGCATCGACGGGAACGTTGGCATTTGTTGTTGTTGTTGTTGCATTTGCATTTGAAATTGTTGTTGCATTTAATTTGCCATGCGTTTGGGGTTGACTAAAACTGCCAAAACGCGTATGTAGTCGAATCAACCGGTGTCGTGGGATATATGAATGGGGCTTGCGTCGAGTGAGTAGCCGGTGTATTTGGGAAAAACGGTTGCGTGTTTGATCGCCTTGGATCCATAGCGTATGTGGTGAGTGTTGAAAATGGTATGGTTTAGTATGTGTTTTGTAATGGTTTGTTATTTAAATAAAGAGTAAAAATTGAATTTTTTTAATCCGACCGTTTGTAAATCTCAAACGGTCAAAAATTAACTACGGATGGAGAATTTTCCCCGTGACCACCGAATAAAAAACCTAGGGGTGTGGGGTGTGGGGGGGGGGGGGTTGTTTCCCCTTCAGGGATGGGTGCCACCTAACCCAGACTTGCTCACCAAGACCACATCCTTTGGCCTAAGTCAGTGGACAAGCTTTTATAACGTCTATTTTTGACATCATTGATTCCAAATAACGGCTTCCAGTGTCAAAGGTTTTGTTTTTTTTTTTCAAAATTACTTGATCGTGTTCATCGAAGTTGGAGTGAAGCATAAATAATGTTTTTTTTAACATCAATTTTAAGGAGAGCGGCACCTTAACTCCATTGGTTTTGCCGGTAGAACCGAACCATTGAAATCATAGTCTTGGGATCTGAAGTACGACAAGTCAACACCATCCGAGCTTATTTTATCGTATATTTAGCTTTAAGTTTTCACCTTCTTTTTGGTAAACTTAAATCTCAATGTTGGATATATGATTGATACACATTTGCTTAGTGAACAACTTAATGTACTATGGTATACTAATTGATTTCTTATAAGTGAATTGTATGGATATGTAGGCAAAACCTTAAAATAGGGAAAATTGATTTAAATACTCCCAACTATCCCCTGTTGGCGGATATCACTCCCAACTTTCACTTTGGTCAATAGCACTTCCAACATTCAACTTAGTTTGTTCCATCACCCCCAAACCAACGGAGGTCTAACCTAGTTAGTCTTCGTGGCCAAAATGTAAAAACCAAAACTTCTACGTGACCAGAATGTAAAAACTACAACTTAAGGACCTTTTTCAAACATATTATTATTATTATTATTATTATTATTATTATTATTATTATTATTATTATTATTTGATCCTCCATCTTCCTTACAACACTTAATCCCCATATAACATCAACGTCATAATCATCATCATTTTCTTGGTCTGATTTATCACCCGAATTACTTGAATGTTCGGACCCGATCTTCAGTCGTAAACTCATGGTTTAGACAGGGGACGCCGCTAACCTTGGCGCTTATGTTCGAAGTTGTAATCGTGCTCCACCATCGATGGTCAATCATTGCTTCCACCAGACCAGACGCGTCGGCCGGTCAAAGACCGGGGCCGACGCCTTTCATTCGACTCTCTCTCTCTCTCTCTCTTGATCAGATCCAGCCCTTTTTCTCTCTATCTTCTTTCTTTAACAGATCTGTTTGTAATAACCGATAAATTTTCTTTTTGTTTCCTTCTTTTCGTCTCTTTCCTTTTTGGCTTCGTGCAATTTTCGGGACGAAAATTCTTTCAACGTGGAGATGGGGATGATGTGACACCCGACATGTTCGGCTTAAACATTTTGGTAAAACATAAGTCTACCTCAGCGAAAAACATTTATAAACAGACTTAACTAGGTTAGTTGAGTCGGGTCGGGTCAGGTTAGGATTGTCCATGGTTCAATGATCTGGAGGATCATTGCGAGTTGTTTTGGGAATACACTAGTCTTGAGTCCCGTTATTGGTGAAATTACTTGGATTGAATTAAGTAGGATACGTAGATTGATACATACATGTGACATAATATGAAAATACGTGCTTCAAAGGTGTAAACGTGATTATACGTACTTCTATATGCTTAACATATGTTAGGATTGCATGTTAATGTGTTAGGATGTGTTAAAATGCGTTTTAAACGACAAAACTGGAAAATCTGGAAAACATGGGTACTGGTTCGACCATAAGGGGGGTCGAACCAGATATGGGAGTCTGACAAAAGGGTCATTCGACCCTGTATGTTCTCATTCGACCATGGTAAAGGGTCGAATGAAGCCTTAGTATAAATACCACACTTTGTCATTTTTCATCATTTCACAAACCCTAGTTGCCTCTAAACACTCTCTTTCGATTTTAATCACCGGGGAAAGAGTTTTTGCTCTTGTTTTTCATAATCTAACCTACAAACATCATCTAATCAAAGATCTAAGGTGTGTTCTTGATCCAAAACCCCTTTTAAAAGCATTTTGATTCGTTTTTGTTTAACCCCAAATGTCCAGATCTGTTCTAGGGATGTTTTTATGATTAAAAACCTTTCAAACATCTTTCTAAACAAAACCCTATCATTTAACATGAGTTTTCATATCAATAAACATGTGTTAAGTTGTGTTTTATGTGATATTATGTATTGTTTAATGATTTGATGGTTGTACAAATGATAAAAACATGCTCTAGGACTGCTATTGGTGTTGAGTTATGATTGTTCTAGGCTACAATTGGATGGATGATATTATGTCTATTTTGGGGATTTTGATAAATCTAGGGCTTGATGCATGTTGTTATTATTGATAAAACGATTAAGGGTTTTCATAAACATGACAAACTGAGCATTTTGAGATGATTATGAAAGGATTTCGAAATGTTTCCAAATTGGGTAAAGTTTCTATGCATGATGTGACGTTTCCATAATTTTGCCATTTTGGGTAAGTATTAAAATGGATTGATTTTGGAGTAAAATTAGTAGGGTTTCGTGGGGATATGCTATTCATGCTTGACTATTGTGTTTAGTGACGTTTCGTGATGTTTTCGGATTGTTTTGATGTGATTTGGTACATGTTAGAAGGTTTAAAACTGCAGGGGTCGAACCTGGGCTTCATTCGAACCCACATGGGGTCGAAGGAAGGGCCCAGGGGTCGAACCTGCAGATTGACAGGTCGAATATGTGTTATTTAGGTCGAATTACCACATGTTAAGGTCGAAGGAACATGTGTTAAGGTCGAAGGAACATATGTTAGGTTGAATGAACTTGTATGAGGGTCGAAGGAATCCTGTGGGGGGGGGGGTCGAACCAAGGTTCCTTGGGGTCAAATGAGACTCCAGAAACATTGATTCGACCCTATCTCTTCGTATGTGCGATTTTTTTATACAAACTAAGTGTTTTATGCTTGACCCTTATGTGTAATCTATGCGTACTTGATTAGTTTATGTAATGGATCATCAACGGGATGTTAGGTCAGTCTAATGTGTCGGTTGAATAGTCAAACACGTTTTCAAACATACTTAGTCACGATCTGGACAATCAGGGACTAGATAACCTTATGGTTATTAGTCAAAACACTTATGAGAAAGTTTATGATAGATCTCCGGTAGTTGGGATTATCAAGGACTTAGCTTTTATTCTATAATTGAAGAACACAACCTGAGGTGAGTTTCACAGCCCCACTTTTACTGGTTTTGCTTTTGGGGGAGAAAACATGTGCTAAACTATTATTTGAACATATGTCATACTATGGTTTACTTTTGAGTTGCTATATGTTAGGATCTGAGTTTGATTGTTTTGATTTGTTTGAAGTAAAATGAGAAATGAATGAAGTGAATATATATGGTAAGTGCAGCGGAATAACAAACTATAATCAAAACAAAAGGAATAAATGTTTTCTTAATCGAAAACTTTCATTATATTGAAAGATTACAATCAATTACAAGTACTCCCCCTCAGCATAATCACTCTGTGATTGTTTGTCTGAGAGAATGTTGTGAGTGACAAATAGAACAGTACAAGCACTGTTCTATTTATAGACAAATCTAAACCACTGGTGACCTAGGCTGACGTCATCTTAGATAGTGACCTCTAACAGAATAACAACATAAAACATCTGCCCTATACAAACTACTGTTATATTACAAAACACTGCAAGGTAAACTACTGTTGAGGAAAACTCTGATGGTCTTGTATCATCTGTTGGAGCCTAAGTGCTGTTGGCTCCAACAGACCTTTAGTCTTCAGCACTTGATCAGCAGTTGTTCTTCATCAGACCTTTGGTCAGCAGTTGATCTCTATCAGTTGTTATCCAGCAGTCCTTTGTAGCAGCAGTTGTCATAGCAGTTGTTTGGGTGGATCAGTTGTTAGGGTCAACAGTCTTTTGGGAAGAGTAGGTTGTAAAGGCTGTTTATTTATGTGGATCAACTGTTAGTATATTTTGTCTTTTCAATCATCTGTTCTTCTTCAGGTCAGCAGACCCAACAATCTCCCCTAGAACAGATGATGCCAAAACTTAGACTTTATTCTTGATCTTTATTCCTCATCAGACTTTCTCTGATTTGACCTTTGAATTGTAACTCAAAGTTCAAAGAGTAGAGGTCTTCTGCATCTCTTTCAAGCTCAAGGTTTAGCAGTGTTTGGAGGTCATCTGCACACAGGCTATATGCATCATCCATGCTTAGCTTTTGAGCTTATACATCTGATCTGAGCAAAGTCAATTCATGGGTGTCTTTGTTGACCTTCCATTTTAGAATTTTTGAATCAGAGGATTTGCTGAGATGCACTTTTATTCTGGATGAGTTTGGTGATGGAGGTCTCCCAATGAGTTCTCTGAGCTTTTCAGTAATGGGATCTGAGATAAAGTGTACTTGATTGAAGAGGCCCTCCTTTATATAAGTATCAGCAAACTTCTTCTGATCTTCTTCAGACATTTCTTTCTTTTTCTTGAATTGTCTTCTAGCAGTAGCTGATAGATCAGAAGTATCAAGTAGGCTGTCTAATGTAAAAGCCTGTTGAGGTCTCTTCATCAGTGGTTCATCAGAGTAGACAGGTTTTCTGGGCAAGTTAGGGTCTTTCTTCCAGTTTCTTGTATGTTTCAACCAATCTCAGCTCAGACCACCTTGCAACAGACTTCATCTCCCCATAGTCAGCAGTCACAATTTCTTGTCTCATTCTTTTGAATTTCAATGCTCTGACTGGATCTCTGCCTTTACTGAAATCAGGGGCAGAGACCTTAGCTGGGGGATTCTTGGCCATCTCTTCAATTCTTAAGACTTCTTCTCTGAGAGCATGAGTGGTCCAGCCTGCAAACTATTTCTTGTTTGCTTTATAAGGCATGGTTGCCAAGATCTGTTCAAGAAGTGATTCCCTAACCTCCCTTTCCATGTCACTGCTGAGAGGCATGGTAGACATGGAGTTGCTCAGGGTCTTAGCAAAATCTTCAATCCTTCTCAATTTGCTAAGCTCTGCTGAATGGATGCCCTGAGCAGTCCTGTCATCCTTCCCTTTGCATTTCTCTTTTATGATGGCATCTGCCTGTTCACCCTTGTATTTTAGATATGTGTCTATGTTTAAGGGAACAGAAAAATGTGGAAGAGAAGGGAAAGATCTTTCAGATGGTTGTTCAGCTTTATAGAAGGATTGCATTTCCCCCTTGAGTAGATCAAGTTCAAGGGGATACTAATAGCCAATGGTGTGATGGTTGGTGGTGGTCTATGGGATGTGCATTGTGATGTGTGTGGTGAGAATGATGAATGTGGAATGGCAGATATGGGTGTAGATTGTGTGGTTAAAGTAGTAGGTGGTGATGTGTGAATGTTTTCATCCTGTACAACAAAGGTAGATTTCCTCTTCCTTTTGTACAAGATTTTTGGTGATAGTGGTGTAGAGGCAGTGGTTGTGTCAACATCTGTTGGCACTTTTGTAGGACCAACAGATGTTTGGATTTTAGGTGATGAAGTGGTGGTAGGTTCAATGATTGGTTTGGTGGCTGTGGTGATAGGTTCAGATGTTGGTTTAATGGTAGTGGTGGTAGGTTCAGATGTTGTGGTGGTATCAGTGGTTTGGGTGGCAGCAGTGGTTTTAACAGCCAGTTTAGATGGTGGTCTTCTGATATGTTTGGCAGGCATTTTCTTCCTTTTAGAGGAACCCACATCTTCAACTTCCTGCTGTTGTTCCCTTTTCTTTTGTATCAAAGCCTCTTCCTTAACTTCCAAAGTGTTAGCCCTCTTTTGCTTATCTTCATTAGCTTTTTCAGCTTCTTCATTAGCAGAGTTGTCCACTTCTTTAGCTTTGCTAGTTTGAACATTGGATTGTTGTTGTTGTGGTGCTGTTTAGGTAGACCCTGGTTTATTGGCAGACTTTGATTGACCTTTCTGTGAAGGTGGACAACCAAAGGAATCTAGCTTTGGCAATCTATCTCTGCCACTCTCCCCCTTTTTGGCATCATCAGCTGTGAAGTCATCATCATCTTCATCTCAGAGAATAGTGGTAGGGGCAGAGCCAGTGGTCTTCAGCAGATGGTCTTTAATGGCTTGAATGTCTGCATGGGTATCTTTGTACCAAGCATCTACCATATTTCTGATTTCAGCCATGTAGGTTTCATGAGTCTGATTTGCTAGATTTCTGCGAGCTATGATGATGGGAGAAACAGATTTCCATAGCTCACTAGCAATATCAGCAGTGGATGGTTGACTCTTGGTGAGAGTAGCCAATGATTCCAATATTGACTTAACATCTGATTTGATATCAGCAATAGAGGTTTCAATGGACTGTACTCTGGCCGTCAATTCTTGGTATTTTAACTCATCACCTAAGTTAATAGGATCATCTGAATTCCTACCAGTGGTAGTTGTAACTGGTTTAGTCCTAGGAGGTGAGTCCAAGGGATGAGAACCAGATACCCCTTTTTCTTGGTTCTAGGGACTTCCAACTGATTTTGGGGACACTATAGTGGCCTCATCAGTTGTTGCCTCCAAGGGAGTCTTAGTTATGTAACCACTGTCCTGTTGTGAGACAATGGTCTCTACATCAGTAGTGGCTGCTCCACTTGAAAACTCACCTAGAGTTTCATTGAACTCTAGGGGTGTAACCTCCTCTTCTGCTTGTGGGATGGCTGATTGAATTTCCTCAGTCCCGGTCACTTGTGGAGGTATACTCTCATTAACAGGTGAAGGAGAGGAACTGGGATTTTCCTGAGTTTTTTCAATAGCCTCAAACAGAGGTTGCATGGTTTGTGGAACATGTGTTGGTGAAGGTGGAGGAGTAAAAAGAGAATTAGCCCTGGGAGAGGGGCTTGTCAACATATGGCCAAGTGACTCAAATGTATCATGATGTGTTTCCCTTTGGCTTACAACATGATCCTTTTGTGAGGATGCATGAGGAGTTTGGGCAGGTTGAGATATTACCAACTGTTGTGAGGAAGTAACATCAGTGGTTTCTTGTTGCTTTTGTGTTGCAACAGGGTTATCTTCTGGTATCTCATCTTCCAGAAGTCCCCTTTTTGGTTGAGTGGTGGTTTTTGTGGATGGACGTTTTCTTTTGGAAGTGGCTGGTGTGGGTTTCACAGCACTGGATGTAGTGCCATGATCACCAGGAGCAGTGGGCTCAATAACAGAGGTTTGGACAACAGTTGTTGTCTTAGTCCTCTTTGTTTGTGTTTTGGAAACTTTTGACACTTTTAATACCTTTTCTTGGGTGGTTGAACCCAGCATTCTTGTGAAAGTTTCATCAGTTAGACTCTTCATTTGAATAGACTCACCCTTTTTAAAATCTTTTTCAGGTAAAACCTTTTGAAGGATTACACTCAAAATTCTTGGGTAAATCAAAAAAGCATTATTCGACCCAGACTTTATGGCTTTCACATTTGACACTAAGTCCATAAACAGTCCCTAGGATAGATTGAAGTCAGAATCTGACAGCATAGCATAGCATAAGTACTGAATCCTCAATGGGATTTCATTAAAGGAAATGGACTTAGCAGAGATACAGAGAAGGAGGGTATGAAAGAAAAATTTCATGACTGGTGGGAAAAACTTTTTGAAAAGTGTTGACCCAGTCATCTGTGCATCATAACCTCTTTCCTGAAATTCTGTGTGAAGCCCTGCCTTAGGGAAAGAGTCTTTACCTGACAGGTCATTGAGTGAGAAGGTTGTGGATATAAGTTCAGGGGTAATGACGATACTTTTCTCTCCAATTTTTGAGATAATAGAAGTAGGCTTTTTGTCTTGAAGAAGAAACTCAGCATTCAACCAGAATTCTTGGAGGGTATCAAGATAGACAGGGGCGTCAGCGGTTAGGATTGTCAGGTATTTTGATTGTAAGATGATGTCGATGGTGGAATGGAATGGAGTGTTTTCATCTGTTTTTACCAGATATGGGAGGTAATTGTGGGTGTCTTTTGCTTGAAGATCCATTGTAATGGACTCCGAGTGAGAGAATGAGTGGAATTAGAGTAAGGGTTTGAGAATGAAGAAGGCGGTTTCAGTATTTTGAATACAATGAGACAGTGTAACGACTGTTGTGATAAAACAGGGTTTTTATAGGCTCTGGTGAAACTGCTGATGTGGCAAAAACTCTGCTTGTAGGAGCAGACGTGGCAAACATCTGATGGTTAAACATCTGGTGGTATACAGCTATGGCCAAAAATCTGATGCAAACAACTGTTGTTTTACTAAAGTGCTGATGCTAACAGCACTTGATATTTTATTATTTTAATATTTTTTTATAGATAGATATATGTAGATATGTATATATAGATGTAGATAATGAAACAGTTGTTTTATCTGATCAGAGGTTTGAAAACAGATTTGTAACAACCGGCAAAAATAAGGTAATTCCGTACAAATTAATTAATATATGATTAACGTAATTAAATGCAATTATGTGTGATTTAATTATCAAGGCCTTAGGAGATAGCAATTTCCAAATAGTGCATAGGAATGCATACGTTTAATAGTAAAGCATGATTGGATCATGTGCGAATAAGCTATCCGGTATGGACGTTGGCAATTACCCGGTAATAATTAAATAAACGAAATGGATCCCGGACACCCAGGATATAAAATAAAGGGTATTTTCATAAGATATAATGAGTTTTGGAACTCCAAAACCATAAATGAAAACGTCTTGTACAAACCTCCCGGTAACGAATAAAATGCGCGTACCGCACCCGATACGCGTATAACTCATAATTTCACCCGGCAAAGGCCTAAATAACCAATCAACGCTTAAATTAGACTATATTTAAGGGTTATTAAAGGTATTTTTAATGTCCGGATAACGCGTGATTAAAACCCGAAAAATACCCGAACGACACCCGAACGACGGGGGATTAAACATAACAAACAATGGGTAAATATTTGAAGTTGTGAACCCCACATAAACCCACATGGGGGCCGGCCTAGAGGCCATAATTATGCACATGTATGTGTTGTAATAATAATCTATAATCTTAACATAAAGCATGCACACACAAAAAGCCAAAAGGTGTAAGGAAAATGTGTAAGAAACACTAGGACAAAAGCAAGCCACCCTCTTGTCCCCTTGATGAAATTTTCGGCCATATGGCCTTGAAAACCCAAGACAAGAATTAACCATCATAACCTAGTGTATGTACACATGCTTGTAAGAAGATTATAAGAGATTGCAAGATATTAGTGAGATTTGCAAGCAACCTCCTACTTGCATGCATACATACACGGCTATCTACACACACACACATTATTCTTCAAGTTTAACACTTCCAAATTACTCCTAAACAATCCATCATCCAAACCCCTATTGTGTGTTTCAAGAGCTTGGAGCTAAACCACTTGGAAGAACACACTAAACCCCTCTCAAATCCAAGGTGTTTGTCTTCCCTAGCCTTGTGCTAGTAGTAAGCATTCTTAATCTTGTTTTTGATTATTATTATTCATGTATGTGTTCCTAGTAGCAAGTTGTACATGAAGGGTTTAAAAAGAGGTTTGAACATAATCTTTAATAGGTTTTACATGTGTAAAATGGAAGATTAAAGATATGAAAATAAACCATGGATTTGTTGATGATGATGTATTAATCTGGAAAATATGTAAAGTTTACACTTAAGACTAAGTAGGATGATGTTTTGGTTAAAATTATGGAATGAACTTGAATATGTTAAAAGTAACTTTAAATCATCTTATTATGATCATTCATGTTATAATATGTGGTAAAACATGTTAGAAGTTCATAAATAAAGAAGATGGAAAATTAAAGTTAGCTCACTTAGGTGAATGAAATTTGACTATGTTGAAGAAATACATAAAACACACATATAACTAGTCTTCCATATGGAATACAAGACTAGCAAAAGTGATTTAATACAAAAATAACTTACCAATAAAAAGTTGAATCTTCAAAGTTTACTATTTTGAGTGAAAAATGTTAACTTTGGAAGTTAGAATGGAAAAATGCAACTTTTGTAAGTTAAGGGACTAAAATTGTAACTTTGAAAGTTAGAGGACTAAAATGGATATTTTAGAAACTATTAGTCCAAAAATACAAGTATGGAAAGTTTGGTGTCAAAAATGTAAGTAATAAAGTCTAAGGATGATTTTTGTAAATACTAGTAAAAATACTTGGGTATTTTGTATAAAAGTGTATTTTTGAAAGTTATAAAAATATAAAGGGTTTTAACATAAGGATTTTTATAAAATAGAGATTTTATAAAAATATTAAACAAACTTGGGAAACTTATACAAAAATGAATACTTTTATATAAATGGGAATATAAAAGTGTTGGAAACATTTTTGTAGTTAAGTTAACAAGTTGGATTAAAAATACATAAGTATTTTAAATCATCCAAGTAACATGTGAAAAGAGGAAGAAATATGGATAATATTTCTATAAAATACATGTTGGGAAAAACTTGGAAAAATTAACTAATCGAGTTAAGATATCGAACTAAGACGCGTTAATGAACCGTACACGGACAAAACATGAGAAAAATGCCATTGCGGCAAGATAAGAAAAATATATATTTTAAGAAGTAAAATATATATATACATTGGGTGAAAACTAATAAACACTTTCCTAAGTGTCAAGAGAATTATTCGTGGGAGAAACACATGACATAAACAAATAAGACGTTAAAAACAAACGTATATACTTAACAAGAAAAACTACACATTTATATATATGTACGCTCGTCTCGGCAAAATTCTAGTATATCTACTTAATGGGAAAGTAGATATGTGGGAAGGAAAGCCGCGACGAGAAGACAAGGATATATATATGTGTATGCCGTACCAACGAAATCCTAGTATATTTATTTGAATGGGAAAATAAATATACGGTATGGTGAGTTGAAACGGGACGTTAAGAATATACAATCGAACGACAAGATCTTAGTATATTTGTTTAAATGGGAAAACAAATGTGCGGCAAAGTGAGTCGGGTCGAGGGTTGAAATATATATTATATCGAGCGATGCGATCTTAAGTATAATTATTTAAATGGGAAAATAATTATATGTTAAGTGAAGTCGAGTCGATGATAATAAGATACAAGTTATGGAAATATTAACAAGAGTAATATATAACTTGTAGTACAAAGGGTAATGTAACGCCAACAAAACCTAGGATACGCGCTTAATTAAACGGGATTTGGAACAACTTGTGGTCGGGAGTTGGGTGTACAACTTGCCAAGGCACATGCACTATAGGAATAGTGACTTATACGTCTAGGACGTTTGTAGGTGCGAGACCACCCACTTGCTATCTACCTTTTGAGCCAGACGCAGTTTCAGGTGAGTTTCACGGCCCCATTTTAAACTATTTTTACGTTTTCGGGGGAAAGATATGTTAGGGAAATGTTTGACGGATTTAATGCTTGAGGTGTGACCGCCACTCGGGGTTGAGTCCTCGCCTCTATAATCGTTTGTTCAGGGAAATGAAACCGGTGGAATATTTGAATAGTACTATTGGTGCCTGACAAGGCCCACCCCTAATCGATAGCGTCGATTATGCATTAGGTTATGCCTGGGGTGCATATATTCTGAACTTAAGTCGTGGGAAACCGAGTAACGACTTGGAGCGGGGCATATTTATTTATACGTCTTGGTTTGATTATAGTCTCAAGTAGAGTTATAGGAATTTGCAACTCCTATACATTGTCATAACATGGTATTTCCCAAGTATTCAAGTTTTGGAAACTAAAAACCTGTGAACTCACCAATATATTTTATATTGACGAAACTTTTAAACATATCTTTCAGGTAACTAGATGAAGAAGAATCAGGCGAGCTGGGTCGGAGGATCTCCAATGCGACGTCGAACTTTTGCGGGGTTTCACTTTTATTTCCCAAGGCATTTGGGATATATACGAGAAACCTCTATGTTTATCTTAAAAACAATTAACTTTTGTGTAATGTTTGAACAAGATTTGACGTCATAATAAATGACCCATTTTCTTAAATTACTTATGTTTAGCAATAACCTTGACTTTATGCTTTTGAACCGTCGCGCCACGTGTTTCCGCCGTTGTCGTGGTG
Source organism: Ambrosia x helenae (assembly GCA_030844895.1). Classification (NCBI taxonomy): domain Eukaryota; kingdom Viridiplantae; phylum Streptophyta; class Magnoliopsida; order Asterales; family Asteraceae; genus Ambrosia; species Ambrosia x helenae. Next base: position 79,874,913 of record CM061223.1, read on the forward strand.
TGACAGAACGTGGTATCAGAGCCAAGGTTATAGCGAACTAGAGTATTTTCTTTAAAAACTAGACTATAACCGGATTTGGTTCAAATAATAAAGTTTTCAAAAAAAAGAAAATATATAAAGACACTAAAGTAATTTTTCAAGAAAGCATTGGGCATGAGGAGATTCCGACCAAGCTAGCCTGGGGTATCGTTATGCATTAACGTAGTATTAGAGGTTAGAAAGGATACTGATAATGTACGCCCTAACTGTCTAATTTAAATTAATTCATATATATACATGTACGGTTCTTTGTCCAGGGATGTCGAACGCAGGAAGTATCGCGCCAAGCTATGACAGTAGCTTGCAGATCATCCCAGCACCACCACCAGAGCCAGCAGAGTTGGTAGTGCTCTCCTCGGGAGATGAGGACGTAGAGATGGGCGTCGCCGCCGACGGAGCAGGCGACGATAGCTCAGATGAGTCAGACCCCAGCGAGGACCCCCACTGGGCACCGGCCGTGATTGACGCGCCACTGCCCATTGTACCGGCCGCACCTTTGGCCGTACACCCCATGCGAGCCATCAGGGACTTCCCTGAAGGCTGTGCCGGTCCGTCGCGACCAGTTCCAGCCCAGTCGGATGCGGCAGAGTCTCCATTCCGCCGACAGGCTCACGCTGAGCACGAGCCAGCACCGGTACCCCACATCCATGTACCTGCAGGCATGAGACTCCTGCCTATCGCTCGTGGGAGGAACGGGTGGATAACCGATGACTCCGACGACGAGTCTGTAGGTTCGGTGGAGCACATGTTGGTGCCCGAGATTCCAGCGGATCAGGAGGAGCCAGTGGCTCCAATGCTAGAGGACGCCCCAGCCGACCCCGTAGCCCCACCAGCACCACTCGAGCCCATACCCCAGGAGGAGCCAGCCCCAGCAGCGCTTGTACTTGAGGGTAGTTCCGCCCGTAGCTCTGAGCTACATAGGGCAGGCATGGAGGCATTCGCCACTGCGAGCCCTCCCACACCCCCTGTAGTGGTGTCCACCCCAGAGTGGGCCACTATCTCTGAGCCCCTCTTGACCCCTTTAGCCGAGCCTATGCCACCACCCCCAGTAGCCATGACTTTACCCATCCCCACCATTCCCAGCATGACACCTGCACCGTACCCTCTGGGTGCAGGGGACCCTTATATGATGCCACCCCACTTTTCCATCAGGCCACCAGGTTTCACTCCATTACTGCCACACATACCGGTACCAGCCCCCTTCGGGCCATTCCCATCCACACACCCAGATATACCCGGACCATCCCAGCCACCTAGGATGCCACCCTTGTCTGGACCAGCATGGTCCACTGCCATCACACTAGAGCGGGACTTTCAGACTCTCGCTGATACGGTGCAGCGCACCGTAACACAGGTGGAGCATCAGACACGTCTGATGTGGACGAGGATGATAGATGCGCGGGATGCTTTGGCGCATTACGCGGAGGAGTTGCTGAGCCTGGACGCTCAGTGCGGTATCACAGGGGATGCGCACTTTGCGCATCAACATTTCTTGTACGAGCGTATCATGAAGATCAGTATGACGATCAGTACGCACGCACCGCAGTACCAGTATCCGCCACCGCCGCCACAGTAGGATGTATCGGGGATGCACAGAAGAACCACCAATTTATGTACATAGTAGCTGCAGTATGGTAGTACAGCACGGGTTATGACACTCGTCTGCATTTTGCCTAGCCGTACGGATATTACGGCACATGATATGATGTTTTATTTATTTCAAAAACAATGTATTGTATGAGAAATGTATTCTCCATTTTGTATTATGAACAAGCATTGTACTAGTATTATTGAAATTAATGAAAAATCTTATTATTATGGTGAAATATGTTGTTGTCTATAATTATTATTGCTTACTCCATATGTTGTGGTTTGTATATTTGTGTGGTGATGTTGTGTTGATTACTATTTATTTTTGTATGATGTGTTGGTATGTTGTGTGATGACATGGTGTTGATTATTGTGGTCATACTTTGGTTTGTTATTTATGCTTTGTATTGTATAAATGTTTGCCAAATTAACCTTTGATAATTATTATTGAAGAGAGATGGCACCGGCCACTAGAAGCAATAGCGGAGCAGACGGACTGCCCGCAACACCAGCCGAACTCGAAACCATGATATCTGAACGCATAGCCCGCGCCATCGCTGAACATGAAGCCGCACGCTCTGAACACTCCCATGACAGGACAGGGAGCGAGCGACGAGAGACCTCCCCCATTGGTAAGAGGTTTAAGAATAAATGAAAAAGTAATGGGAGGATATTTCAAAAACTCCTATCCCATAATAACACACTACATTACTATTACAGGGACAGCCTCGGGAGAGCGCGGCTGCACTTTCAAGGCTTTCTTGGACTGCAAGCCAATAAACTTCAGCGGCACTGAAGGTTCCATAGGCCTGGTTAAATGGTTTGAAAAGACCGAGGCAGTTATCCGCATCAGCGGGTGTACCCCTCGACAGTCTGTCATGTACTCCACCAACCTGTTCCTAGATCAGGCACTAACTTGGTGGAATGGCCAAGTACAGTCTCTAGGAGATGATGTTGCATACTCTCTATCATGGGCGGCACTGAAGGAACTTATGACTGCCGAATACCGCCCGGCAAGCGAAGTGCAGAAATTGGAAACCGAGTTCTGGAACCTCACCATGGTAGGAGCAGACGTTACTGGGTATACGTCTAGATTTCATGATCTCGCTCGACTGGTACCTCGTCTGGTTACACCGGAAAAGAACAAGGTGGAACGTTACTTATTCGGATTAGCACCACAGATCCGCAGCATGGTCACCTCTTCCAAGCCCACGACCATGCGCGAGGCGATTGATCTGGCATTAAGCCTCACTGAAGATGCTATCCGCATGGGTACCCTAATCCGCCAAGTTTCAGGATTAAAAATTTCTGAGGCAAGCAGTGTTGAGGCCAAGAATCAGGGATCAAATTCAGCTGTTGTGACTAATGATCAGGGTAACAAGCCGAGGTTTGGGAAAAGAAAAAGGGATGAAGGAAAAAGGGACCGAGCGTCGGGTAGCTCGAACAAGAAGGGAAAGGGATATGTCGCCACGGGACGTGGTAACGGTAACAAGCAGGGAAATCAGGGCAGAAACAACGGGTTAACTTGTGGGAAGTGCCACCGCACCGGGCACAAGACTGAAGAGTGCCGTTCTGGAGCACCAAAGAATGGAGGGGCTAGACCATGCTTTGCATGCGGGTCGTTGGATCATTGGAAGAAAGATTGCCCCAAGATCAACAATCAGGCCCGCGGCCGGGCATTTGTGATTGGAGCCGGTGATGCACGGCAAGACCCCAATGTGGTCACTGGTACGTTTCCTCTTAATGGTCATTATGCCTCTGTATTATTTGATACCGGTGCTGACTTTAGCTTCGTATCCATTGAGTTTAAAAGACTACTTGGTTTAAAAACTAGCAAACTAGATACACCCTACTCTATAGAACTGGCTAATGGTAAAACTATTGAAACGAGAGAGGTAGCAAAAGATTGTAAGTTAGAACTCTGTGGGCACGAGTTTGGGATTGATCTATTGCCGGTCGTATTGGGAAGCTTTGACATCATTGTTGGCATGGACTGGTTGTCCGCGCACCGTGCCATTGTGGTTTGCAACGATAAAGTTATTCAAGTTCCCCTCGCAAGCGGTGAAACTCTCTCAATTCAAGGGGAAAGACACGGGACACCACTAAGGATTATTTCGAGCATGAAAGCTCGTAAGTGTCTAAGAAAGGGGCTTGTCGCGTTCATGGCACACGTAGTGGACAAGAAGGCCGACGAGCGAAAGTTGGAAGACATTCCAGTCGCCAGAGATTTTCCGGATGTATTTCCAGAAGATTTGCCGGGTTGCCGCCACCTCGACAAGTCGAGTTCCGCATCGATCTCGTTCCCGGAGCAGCTCCTGTGGCACGATCGCCATACCGCCTAGCTCCATCAGAGATGCAGGAACTGTCCAGCCAGCTACAAGAATTATTGGACAAAGGTTTTATAAGACCGAGTTTCTCACCTTGGGGAGCTCCTGTCTTATTTGTGAAGAAGAAGGATGGCACATTTCGCATGTGCATCGACTATCGAGAGCTGAACAAGCTAACCATCAAGAATCGCTATCCTCTCCCCAGGATCGACGATTTATTTGACCAGCTCCAAGGTTCCAGCTATTACTCCAAGATCGATTTGAGGTCAGGCTATCACCAGTTGCGTATACAAGAAGAAGATGTACCAAAAACGGCCTTCAGAACCCGGTATGGACACTATGAATTTTTGGTAATGCCGTTCGGCTTGACCAACGCACCAGCGGTTTTCATGGATCTAATGAACCGCGTATGTAAGCCATACCTGGACAAATTCGTCATTGTCTTCATTGACGATATTTTGATCTATTCACGTACGAAAGAAGACCACGAGAATCACCTTCGGTTAATTCTTGAAGTATTACGCAAAGAGAAGCTCTATGCTAAATTCTCGAAGTGTGACTTTTGGATTCGGGAAGTTCACTTTTTAGGCCACGTGGTAAACGAGAAGGGCATACACGTTGATCCCGCCAAGATCGAGGCAATTAAAAATTGGGAAGCCCCTCGAACCCCCACTGAAGTGCGACAATTTCTAGGCCTCGCGGGTTATTACAGAAGGTTCATCGAGAACTTTTCAAAAATAGCACAAGCTTTAACCATGCTAACCCAGAAGGATAAGAAATTTGAGTGGACGGAAAGGCAAGAGGCAGCATTCCAACTGTTAAAAGACAAGTTATGTGGCGCTCCGATACTGTCACTTCCAGACGGTACGGAAGATTTTGTGGTTTACTGCGATGCCTCGCATCAAGGTTTGGGTTGTGTATTAATGCAGCGAGAAAAAGTAATAGCATATGCTTCCAGGCAACTGAAAATCCATGAGAAGAACTACACTACACACGATTTGGAATTAGGTGCAGTGGTGTTCGCTCTCAAGATATGGAGGCACTATTTGTACGGAACCAAGTGCACGATTTTCACTGATCACAAGAGTTTGCAACACATCTTTGATCAGAAGGATTTGAATATGCGACAACGGCGATGGGTTGAATTATTAAACGATTACGATTGTGAGATAAAGTACCATCCCGGTAAGGCGAACGTCGTAGCTGACGCCTTGAGTCGCAAGGAACGGGTTAAGCCGTTGCGTGTTCGAGCTTTGGGTTTGACTATCCACACGAATATGACTGAACGAATTCGTGAAGCTCAAGTTAACGCCCTCAAACCCGAGAATGTCAAAGGTGAAAGGTTACGAAAGATGGTTGATTCACTGGAACCAAAAGCGGACCAGACACTGTATTTCATGAATAGAATTTGGGTCCCAGTATATGGTGGATTGCGTGAGCTAGTATTGGCCGAAGCTCACAGTTCTAGATATTCGGTTCACCCGGGTGCAGACAAGATGTTCCACGATTTGAAGGAACTTTATTGGTGGCCGAATTTCAAAAGGGATATAGCAGCCTATGTAGCGCGATGTTTGACTTGCGCAAAGGTCAAGGCTGAGCACCAGAGACCTTCCGGTTTGCTCCAGCAACCGGAAATACCGGAATGGAAATGGGAACGAATCACCATGGATTTCATTACCAAATTACCCAAGACGACAAGCGGCCATGACACGATCTGGGTAATCGTTGATCGATTGACAAAATCTGCACACTTCCTTCCGATTCGCGAGACGGACAAGTTGGAGAAACTGACCCGTCTGTATATTAAGGAAGTGGTATCTAAACACGGTGTACCTGTTTCTATCATCTCCGATCGAGATAGTCGTTTCACGTCAAGATTTTGGGAAAGTTTGAACGAAGCCCTCGGTACTCGCCTCGACATGAGTACCGCATATCACCCCCAAACGGATGGTCAAAGTGAACGAACCATCCAGACCTTGGAAGATATGTTACGGGCATGCGCGATAGATTTCGGAGGTAATTGGGATGCGCACTTGCCATTGGTAGAATTTTCTTATAACAACAGTTATCATACGAGCATTCAAGCCGCACCGTTTGAAGCTCTATATGGACGCAAGTGCCGATCGCCATTATGTTGGGCGGAAGTTGGAGAAAAACAACTCACCGGGCCCGAAATTGTTCAAGAGACCACGGATAAGGTCTTTTTGATAAAGGAACGCCTCAAAGCGGCCCGGGACCGCCAGAAAAGCTATGCTGATATGAGGCGAAAGCCGTTAGAGTTTCAAGTCGGAGACAGGGTCCTACTAAAAGTGTCACCTTGGAAAGGTGTCGCGCGCTTTGGAAAGCGCGGAAAACTGAACCCGCGATATATTGGACCGTTCGAAGTCTTGTCCAGGGTAGGCACAGTGGCATACAAGCTCAAGTTGCCTCAAGAGCTTAGTGGAATACACGACACGTTTCATGTGTCGAACTTGAAAAAGTGCCTATCCGACGAAACTCTCATTATTCCAGCTGACGAAATCCAGATTGACGACAAGTTATATTTTGTGGAAGAACCAATCGAGGTAACTGATTGGAAGGTCCAAAAACTAAGGCGCAGCAAGATCAGATTGGTCAAAGTGCGCTGGAATGCCAAGCGTGGACCGGAGTTCACGTGGGAAAGGCTGGACCGGATGAAGCAAAAATACCCCGCCCTATTCGAGAAGACACCTGTACCGGAGAACTCGAAGTGAATTCCGGGACGGAATTCTCTTAACGGGGGGAGAATGTAACAACCGGCAAAAATAAGGTAATTCCGTACAAATTAATTAATATATGATTAACGTAATTAAATGCAATTATGTGTGATTTAATTATCAAGGCCTTAGGAGATAGCAATTTCCAAATAGTGCATAGGAATGCATACGTTTAATAGTAAAGCATGATTGGATCATGTGCGAATAAGCTATCCGGTATGGACGTTGGCAATTACCCGGTAATAATTAAATAAACGAAATGGATCCCGGACACCCAGGATATAAAATAAAGGGTATTTTCATAAGATATAATGAGTTTTGGAACTCCAAAACCATAAATGAAAACGTCTTGTACAAACCTCCCGGTAACGAATAAAATGCGCGTACCGCACCCGATACGCGTATAACTCATAATTTCACCCGGCAAAGGCCTAAATAACCAATCAACGCTTAAATTAGACTATATTTAAGGGTTATTAAAGGTATTTTTAATGTCCGGATAACGCGTGATTAAAACCCGAAAAATACCCGAACGACACCCGAACGACGGGGGATTAAACATAACAAACAATGGGTAAATATTTGAAGTTGTGAACCCCACATAAACCCACATGGGGGCCGGCCTAGAGGCCATAATTATGCACATGTATGTGTTGTAATAATAATCTATAATCTTAACATAAAGCATGCACACACAAAAAGCCAAAAGGTGTAAGGAAAATGTGTAAGAAACACTAGGACAAAAGCAAGCCACCCTCTTGTCCCCTTGATGAAATTTTCGGCCATATGGCCTTGAAAACCCAAGACAAGAATTAACCATCATAACCTAGTGTATGTACACATGCTTGTAAGAAGATTATAAGAGATTGCAAGATATTAGTGAGATTTGCAAGCAACCTCCTACTTGCATGCATACATACACGGCTATCTACACACACACACATTATTCTTCAAGTTTAACACTTCCAAATTACTCCTAAACAATCCATCATCCAAACCCCTATTGTGTGTTTCAAGAGCTTGGAGCTAAACCACTTGGAAGAACACACTAAACCCCTCTCAAATCCAAGGTGTTTGTCTTCCCTAGCCTTGTGCTAGTAGTAAGCATTCTTAATCTTGTTTTTGATTATTATTATTCATGTATGTGTTCCTAGTAGCAAGTTGTACATGAAGGGTTTAAAAAGAGGTTTGAACATAATCTTTAATAGGTTTTACATGTGTAAAATGGAAGATTAAAGATATGAAAATAAATCATGGATTTGTTGATGATGATGTATTAATCTGGAAAATATGTAAAGTTTACACTTAAGACTAAGTAGGATGATGTTTTGGTTAAAATTATGGAATGAACTTGAATATGTTAAAAGTAACTTTAAATCATCTTATTATGATCATTCATGTTATAATATGTGGTAAAACATGTTAGAAGTTCATAAATAAAGAAGATGGAAAATTAAAGTTAGCTCACTTAGGTGAATGAAATTTGGCTATGTTGAAGAAATACATAAAACACACATATAACTAGTCTTCCATATGGAATACAAGACTAGCAAAAGTGATTTAATACAAAAATAACTTACCAATAAAAAGTTGAATCTTCAAAGTTTACTATTTTGAGTGAAAAATGTTAACTTTGGAAGTTAGAATGGAAAAATGCAACTTTTGTAAGTTAAGGGACTAAAATTGTAACTTTGAAAGTTAGAGGACTAAAATGGATATTTTAGAAACTATTAGTCCAAAAATACAAGTATGGAAAGTTTGGTGTCAAAAATGTAAGTAATAAAGTCTAAGGATGATTTTTGTAAATACTAGTAAAAATACTTGGGTATTTTGTATAAAAGTGTATTTTTGAAAGTTATAAAAATATAAAGGGTTTTAACATAAGGATTTTTATAAAATAGAGATTTTATAAAAATATTAAACAAACTTGGGAAACTTATACAAAAATGAATACTTTTATATAAATGGGAATATAAAAGTGTTGGAAACATTTTTGTAGTTAAGTTAACAAGTTGGATTAAAAATACATAAGTATTTTAAATCATCCAAGTAACATGTGAAAAGAGGAAGAAATATGGATAATATTTCTATAAAATACATGTTGGGAAAAACTTGGAAAAATTAACTAATCGAGTTAAGATATCGAACTAAGACGCGTTAATGAACCGTACACGGACAAAACATGAGAAAAATGCCATTGCGGCAAGATAAGAAAAATATATATTTTAAGAAGTAAAATATATATATACATTGGGTGAAAACTAATAAACACTTTCCTAAGTGTCAAGAGAATTATTCGTGGGAGAAACACATGACATAAACAAATAAGACGTTAAAAACAAACGTATATACTTAACAAGAAAAACTACACATTTATATATATGTACGCTCGTCTCGGCAAAATTCTAGTATATCTACTTAATGGAAAAGTAGATATGTGGGAAGGAAAGCCGCGACGAGAAGACAAGGATATATATATGTGTATGCCGTACCAACGAAATCCTAGTATATTTATTTGAATGGGAAAATAAATATACGGTATGGTGAGTTGAAACGGGACGTTAAGAATATACAATCGAACGACAAGATCTTAGTATATTTGTTTAAATGGGAAAACAAATGTGCGGCAAAGTGAGTCGGGTCGAGGGTTGAAATATATATTATATCGAGCGATGCGATCTTAAGTATAATTATTTAAATGGGAAAATAATTATATGTTAAGTGAAGTCGAGTCGATGATAATAAGATACAAGTTATGGAAATATTAACAAGAGTAATATATAACTTGTAGTACAAAGGGTAATGTAACGCCAACAAAACCTAGGATACGCGCTTAATTAAACGGGATTTGGAACAACTTGTGGTCGGGAGTTGGGTGTACAACTTGCCAAGGCACATGCACTATAGGAATAGTGACTTATACGTCTAGGACGTTTGTAGGTGCGAGACCACCCACTTGCTATCTACCTTTTGAGCCAGACGCAGTTTCAGGTGAGTTTCACGGCCCCATTTTAAACTATTTTTACGTTTTCGGGGGAAAGATATGTTAGGGAAATGTTTGACGGATTTAATGCTTGAGGTGTGACCGCCACTCGGGGTTGAGTCCTCGCCTCTATAATCGTTTGTTCAGGGAAATGAAACCGGTGGAATATTTGAATAGTACTATTGGTGCCTGACAAGGCCCACCCCTAATCGATAGCGTCGATTATGCATTAGGTTATGCCTGGGGTGCATATATTCTGAACTTAAGTCGTGGGAAACCGAGTAACGACTTGGAGCGGGGCATATTTATTTATACGTCTTGGTTTGATTATAGTCTCAAGTAGAGTTATAGGAATTTGCAACTCCTATACATTGTCATAACATGGTATTTCCCAAGTATTCAAGTTTTGGAAACTAAAAACCTGTGAACTCACCAATATATTTTATATTGACGAAACTTTTAAACATATCTTTCAGGTAACTAGATGAAGAAGAATCAGGCGAGCTGGGTCGGAGGATCTCCAATGCGACGTCGAACTTTTGCGGGGTTTCACTTTTATTTCCCAAGGCATTTGGGATATATACGAGAAACCTCTATGTTTATCTTAAAAACAATTAACTTTTGTGTAATGTTTGAACAAGATTTGACGTCATAATAAATGACCCATTTTCTTAAATTACTTATGTTTAGCAATAACCTTGACTTTATGCTTTTGAACCGTCGCGCCACGTGTTTCCGCCGTTGTCGTGGTGTGACAAGATTTTTCAACCAAGCAGTGGTTGTTTTATCTGATCAGATGTTTGAAACAGATTTTTCAACTAAACAGTGGATAGAATGGATGAAACAGTGGTTGTTTTATCCTTAACAGATTTTTCAACCAAAAAGCTATTTTTAAGGATGGATTTTGATTTTCTGAAACATTTTAAGGTTTTATTGAAAACACTTTTATTGTTTTAGTCCATGTTTAGCATACCAATTCTAGAAATCAGATTTGTAAAGGTAGATGTGTCTAAAGCTTTTGTCAACACATCTGCCAGCTGATCCTCTGTTGGAACATGGTGCAGAGAAATCAAACCTTTTTCATTGCTATCCCTGACAAAATGATGTTTGATGTCTGTGTGCTTGGTGGTTGAGTGAGAAACTGGATTCTTGATGATATTTTCAGCAGCTTGACTGTCCAACATGAGTGGAGTCTTTAGTGCAGTTATCCCAAAATCCAGCAATTGATTTTGAAGCCACATGAGTTGGGCTGTACAGCTTGCAGCAACAATGTATTCAGCCTCATCTGTTGAGGTTGAAACAGCTGCTTGCTTTTTGCTTTGCCAAGAGACTAAGGCATTCCCTAGAAACTGGCACCCTCCTGATGTAGACTTCCTTGTGGTGTGGCAGCCAGCAAAATCACTATCTGAATAACCTGAAAGCTCAATGTTTCCATTAGCAGGATACCAGATACCAAGTGTGGGAGCACCTTTTAGGTATCTGAATATCCTTTTCACAGCAATAAGGTTTGACTTTCTGGGTGAAGCCTGGGATCTTGCACAAACACAAGTGGCAAACATAATGTCTGGCCTAGATGCAGTTAAGTACAATAAAGACCCAATCATGCATTTGTAATGTGTTTGGTCAACCAGTTCATCCTTGTCATCAATAGTGAGTAGCTTGACTGTACTCATGGGTGTACTACATGGCTTACAGTCATTCATCTCAAATCTAGTTAACAAATTTTTCACATATTTATTTTGATGAATGAATGTGCCATTTTGCAGTTGTTTCACTTGGAGACCAAGGAAACACTGAAGTTCACCTATAGCACTCATTTCAAACTCTGCTGTCATGAGTTCCCTAAACTCTTCACACTTTTTGTTACATGTGGATCCAAAAATGATGTCATCCACATATATTTGAACAATCATTAAATCCTTCCCTCTCCATTTCAAAAATAAGGTTTTATCAATTTTACCTCTTGTGAAACCAATGGATAAGAGAAAGGTGGAAAGAGTTTCATACCAGGCCCTAGGTGCTTGCTTGAGTCCATACAAAGCTTTATTAAGCTTATAGACATGATCAGGATGGAATGTGTCTTGAAAACCAGGTGGTTGACATACATTGACCTCCTCCTGAATTTTTCCATATAGGAAGGCACATTTGATATCCATCTGATACACCTTGATGTTGTGGTTGACAGCAAAGGCTAGAAAGAGTCTGATAGCTTCTAACCTTGCTACTGGAGCAAAGGTTTCATCATAGTCTATTCCTTCTTCTTGTCTGAAGCCTTGAACCACAAGCCTGGCTTTATTCTTGACAACTATACCCCTTTCATCATTTTTGTTTTTGAAGACCCACTTTGTACCTATTAGACAAACATCCTTAGGCAGTGGTACAAGTTCCCACACTTGTTGTCTTTTAAACTGAAGGAGCTCTTCTTGCATAGCTTCTACCCAACTGTTGTCTTTTAGTGCCTCTTGGTACTTGACAGGTTGTGTGAGAGATAGAAAACCTGCAAAAAGACAGATATTTGAGGATTGGCTTCTGGTTAGCACACCCTCTCTGATGTTGCCAATGATTTGATCTGGTGGATGAGCTCTTAGGTAGATTAGATCTCCCTGATATGGTATGATGGCATTTTGAGGTGAAGGACAGAGGTTTGGTGACTCTGTTGGTGTAACATCTGTTTGCACTTCTGTAGTGCCATCAGATGTTTGAAATGGAAGTGGGGGAATGGGTCCAAGTGGTGTAAAACTGGACTGACTTTTGTCAACAGATGTTTGACTTTTGTGAACAGATGAATGTGCAGTGGATGTGAGAGGTGAAGCAGTGGTTTGAGGGTAAGACTGGCCAACAGTGGTTGACTCAGTTGTGACAGAGTTTTGATAGTTGTTTTGAACAGCTGCTTCCTCTGATGCAGAATAGATTTTATAGTGACTTGGGATCACAACATCTGTTCTGTAATCTTGTTGTGGAAATTGTGGAGTACCTGCATTGTTAGTTTTAACAGTGATATCTTCAAATTTGAATTTATCTAAATCAAACAACTCAGCAGGATTTGCTGGAATTTTTAGGGATGAAAGTTCATTGAACTTTACATTCAGAGTTTCTTCTATTGTCTTGGTCCTTGTTTTAAACACTTTATAGGCCTTGGCAGTAGAAGAATATCCCAGAAAATATCCACAATCTACTTTGGCTGCAAATTTTGAAATTGAATCTTTGAGATTTAAAATGAAACATGGGCAGCCAAAGATTTTAAAAAATGAGATTAATGGTTTGATTTTGAACAAAATTTCATAAGCAGTCTTTTGATGTCTTGGGTTGATCAAAACTCTGTTTTGAACATAGCAAGCGGTGTTTACAGCTTCTGCCCAGAAGGACAGTGGCAAACCAGAATCTGCTAGCATGGTTCTTGCAGCTTCAATAAGAGTTCTATTTTTCCTCTCAACCACCCCATTTTGCTCTGGTGTTCTTGGGATGTTGTACTGCCTCACAATCCCTTTTGACACACAGAAGTCATCCAACTCCTTATTTTTAAACTCTGTTCCATTGTCACTTCTAAAGACTTTTACTGGCAAGTCATATTGTTTTTCAACTTTGGTGACAAAGTCCTTCAAGATACCTGCAGTCTCATTCTTAGAGTGTAAAAAGTAAGTCCATGTAAACCTAGAAAAATCATCAACTATGACAAGACAAAATCTTTTTCTTCTTAGACTCATGATTTTAACTAGGCCAAACAAGTCCATGTGCAACAATTGTAAACATTGACTTGTTTTGGACTCATCAATGGATTTGTAAGAGCTTTTATGTTGTTTTCCTTTTTAACAGGAAACACAATGCTCATCACACTTGAATTCTTTTGATGGTAAACCTCTGACAAGGCTCTGTTTGGATAGTGAGTTGATAGTTTGAAGGTTGGTATGACCTAGTCTCCTATGCCACAATTCTGTTTCCTTTGTGGAGGCAGCAGAAAACAAACAGACATTTGCCATAGGATTGTCCTTCAACATATCAACTACATATACATTGCCACTTCTATGAGCAACAAGTTGTGCTTTGCTCTCAGCAATGATGGTATCAATCTTTTTCACCACTTCTGGCCCAATAATCTTACAAGTTTTCTTAGTGAAGAATGAGCCATAACCTTTGTCACTCATTTGTGAAACACTAAGAAGATTAAATTTTAGATTATCAATAAGATTGACATTTTCAAACTTGAGTTTCCCAGCCTGAACAGTCCCTGAACCCAACACCTTACCTTTTGAATCATTACCAAAGGATATATCACCCCCTCCATGAGCTAAGAAGTCCAGAAGAAGGGCTCTACATCCTGTCATGTGCCTGGAGCCTCCACTATCTACATACCAAAGACTATCTAAACAAGTAGAAGCTCCCTGCACAGCAGTAATGAATTAGCTTTGGTGAGTGTCCAAAGCCAAGTTGGCTTTGGATGGGTCCACAAACTTTTCAGTCTCAAGCTTGGGAAGGTGAACAGTGGTTTGAACCAATGTTTGAATCAAGTTCAACAACTGTTGCTGACCTTTTGCAAGTGCTTGAATGTCAACACTTGGGGAAACAGTTGTTTGATCACTTCCAGACAGATGATAATACCCATAGGGATTTCTGTTCACTCTTGGTTTAGAAGGTTTTTTTGGTTCCTCATAAACATGTGACAGATTATGACATGGTGGTTGTCCATATCCTCTTGGGTACTTGCTTGTGGGTGGAGCATCTGTTACTTGGACATCCCTGGGAGCAGATGTTTCAAGACTTTTGGTAACAGATGTTTGGACTGGTGTAAAAGTCTGTTTGGGCTTTCCTTTTGAAGTACTCACAACCTGTCTTGCAAGAGTTTTAGCCTTGTACTCTTGTATTTTGACATCAAAATTTTTGAGATACAGACACTCTTTGGTTTTGTGATTCTTTTTCCCACATATTGAACATGTGGCTTTGGAATCACATGCACTTGTTCCTTTGTTAATATCATATGCTTTTAGAAGAAAACAGTTTTTAGTAACATGATTCTTCTTTTCACAGAAATCACAGAACAAGTGGACATACTTTTCTTTCTTCTTCCCTTTTTCAACAGATGTTTGAGCATCTGTTGGAAGGTTTTTCAAGGGAATGATCTCTGCCTGTGGTGCTGTCTTCCCCTCAGCAGTTTTGAAATCAACTGGTTTAAAGTTCTCAAGAGTACCACACTCATCAGACCAAGTAGGTTTAAATTCATAATTTTCAAGTTCAGTGAATGATGAGGAGCCTTCTGGTTTTTCTAGAACAATTTTCTTACCATTAGGTTCAGTGATTTTAATCTCTTGACCCTTCAAATTTGTTGGTACTACCTCAACTAACTTTTGATCCCTTTTTTCAGTGTTTTCAAAAGCTGGAGCAGTGGTTTCAAAACCAAAACCAAACCTCACATGACTTTTGGTTTGTTTGTTGAGTAGCATTTCAAAACCTCTACATGATTCCACCCATTTCTGACATTCAACTTGGGTGGACTCAAGCTCACTTTTACAACTCTGATATTTAGTTATCATAGTCTGGAGCTGGTCTTTGGTTATGGTTGCTTCATGTTTTAAGCTGCTTATTTCATATTCTTTTTCAGTTAAATTTGTTTTTAACTCTTTTGAAAGTTTCTCAAATTTAGCTTCATCATCTAAAATTTTCTTTATAAGTTTTCATTCCCCTCTTTGATGTTAGCAAATGCTATTACACATTTTTCAGAACATAAATCTTTAAGGATTTGAGGAGATACCTTAGCAGCAGCCATCAATGCACAATCACACTTGCACTCACAATCATCAGATGCACCCCAGGGATCTGAGAGATTCACAACCTCTTCTTCAGGTTTTTCACCTGCAACTACTTCATCAACAATATCATCAGTCACAACTATAGATTCAGTCACCACCTCCTCAGATTCAACTTCTTCTACAATAGCCATGAAACAAAAATTTTCTGGTTCATTTTCAGCTTTGGCAACTAATGCAAAATTTTCATCTGTCAACTCATCTGGTAGACTGCTCCAATCGACAAAGCCTTGTATGAAGAAACTCTGTTGACTGGTCTCTGCATGAGCAGAGGATGAAGCAGCAGTCATTGGAACAGGTGCCTGAGCAACAGGTGTTTGCACATAGTGGATCTGAGGAACAGTGGTTTGGACAAACTGGACCGGAACAACTTTTGAGGACTGTGCAAAATGAGAGTGTTTTGCACATTGGGTCCAGGGGTATTATAGGAATTTTGATAAGTGTTGGTCTGAGGCCTTTGATTTGGATAGGTAATCATAGGTGTACCATGTTGACTCCTACATTCCCTAGCAAAATGACCAAGTCTATGACATTTATAACACTTTATCTTTGATTTATCCAACCCCACCTTTGATCTGCCAGTTAACCCTGGAAACCTTCTCCCAGTTTTGTTATAAAAATTGTTAGTTCTTACACTAAGAAGGGCCAATTGGTGCATAATGTCCCTTTCTTCCAAATCATCAGGGTCAAAGTATTTTAGGTCATCATACTCAAAGGATATGTTATCAGATGCCTGGATATCACCACCACTTGCTGTGAAAGCATAGTTTGGTGAATAAGAATCTGAGTTAAAACCTGAGTTAAAACCTGAAGTTATGTCAATGAAATGATCATAAATCTGATCCTTACTATTTCCAGGCACCTCATCATGACCCAAAAGTGCTGTATTACCAAATACATAATCATCAGACACTTTTCCAGAGTCCTGGAGCTTCTTTTTCTGGTTAAGCTCTCTCTCATAGGTCAAAAGCTTACCATGAAGCTGGGTCAGTGATAGGTCCTTCAATCCAATTGAGTTTCTCATAACTATAGCAATAGTGTCCCATTTATCTGGTAGTGATCTTAAAAACCTATGGTTCAAAGTTGAATGAGGGTAAGTTAGACCAACCAGTTTTAGTTCACTAATGAGACAGTTAAACCTCTCAAATTGTTAAGTTAATGACTCTCCCTTAACATGACTGAATGTTTCATATTGTTGGTTAAGTATTTCACGATTGTTTTCAATAAACTCTTCAGTCCCACCAAATTGTTCTTTCAGTGCATCCCACAACTCCTTTGCACTGTTACAGTGTAACAGCCCAACATATATGTTATTGGGTAGAGCCATGGCCACAATACTAAAGGCCTTAGCATCTAACTCAATTTTCTGAAAATCCTGGTCGGAGTAGTTTTCAAGTTTCTTAGGCTCCTGAACCTTGGGATCTTCGGTACTCGGCACCATCGGAACATGTGGTCCAAAGATAACCGACTTCCAACACCCAGTGTTCTGTTGAGCTAGAACATGGCTCATCCGACGTTGCCAGTATTGTATTCAGATCTGACAAGCATCAGTGGCTTGTTGTTCGTGATTGATTGAAGCCATTCTCTGATTTTTCAAAAACAAAGTCTATTTATAAGCGGTTGAATCGAAAATAAACTATTACTCTGTTTTCAATCCGACAAACAAACGATATCAATAATTGTGAGCAGATCTGTTTATATTAAATTGATTGATTAGATCGAATTTAATTGACCAAGCTCTGATACCAATTGTTAGGATCTGAGTTTGATTGTTTTGATTTGTTTGAAGTAAAATGAGAAATGAATGAAGTGAATATATATGGTAAGTGCAGCGGAATAACAAACTATAATCAAAACAAAAGGAATAAATGTTTTCTTAATCGAAAACTTTCATTATATTGAAAGATTACAATCAATTACAAGTACTCCCCCTCAACCTGATCACTCTGTGATTGTTTGTCTGAGAGAATGTTGTGAGTGACAAATAGAACAGTACAAGCACTGTTCTATTTATAGACAAATCTAAACCACTGGTGACCTAGGCTGACGTCACCTAAGATAGTGACCTCTAACAGAATAACAACATTAAACATCTGCCCTATACAAACTACTGTTATATTACAAAACACTGTAAGGTAAACTACTATTGAGGAAAACTCTGATGGTCTTGTATCATCTGTTGGAGCCTAAGTGTTGTTGGCTCCAACAGACCTTTAGTCTTCAGCACTTGATCAGCAGTTGTTCTTCATCAGACCTTTAGTTAGCAGTTGATCTCTATCAGTTGTTATCCAGCAGTCCTTTGTAGCAGCAGTTGTCATAGCAGTTGTTTGGGTGGATTAGTTGTTAGGGTCAACAGTCTTTTGGGAAGAGTAGGTTGTAAAGGCTGTTTATTTATGTGGATCAACTGTTAGTATATTTTGGCTTTTCAATCATCTGTTCTTCTTCAGGTCAGCAGACCCAACATTATACGATCTTCGGAAGTCCTGGGGAAACCATGAATGTGCGGGGTTGCACAACGGGGGAAATGTGGATAGATCTATTGGGCGTGACCTACCCCACTCGTCGACTGGAGGTCAGACGGGTGCATGTTGTCTCGAACTATGCTGAAATTGCTAAACATTACTCAGGCGGCTTAAACATATGCTAAACTTGCTAAACGTGTCCAGTAATGGTTTTCCAATCGTAGTAGTAACAAAACATATGCTTAGCTAGCGTACTTGGGTTTCACTTGACATAGTATTGACAGTATTGGACTTGGTAACATTTGGTAACACTTGGCATCATTTATAAAAACCTGTGAACTCACCAGCATTATATGTTGACATCTTTTTGGCATGTTTTTCTCAGGTCGCTAAGGTAGCAATACACGGACTAGGCGCACGGGTCTGCATGGCGTCTAGGGCTTTAGTTTCATGTTTTTGAAATAACCTTTTTGGAACATGTCGACACTTGATTTTGTAAATTGATATTGCTTTCGCTACAGTTTTCTGATTTAAGAGTTATGTTTTGAGTTTACATATTTTTCATATAGTATTGTTTATTGTGACCGTTGACCGGGATCCTGGTTTGTCACGCGCCTCGCGGTAAAACCTTGCATGTGGAATTTGAGGGTGTGACATCTGTATATAATTAAGAGGTTTGGTGTGGGTGAGGGGTAGTGTGTTGTTAGGAGTAGACTGTCGGGCTTCTGCCGGAGCTCCGCCGCTGCGGTGGTTTAGGTTATGAATTACGCAAACATTGCCAGCTCTCCGATGATTGAGGGTTTTTGTAGATGGTGAACTTGGTGGTAGTGGGGTGTGTTGGTAGTGGTGTTGGTGGCAAATAGTGGTGGGGTGGGTTGGGTTGGTGGGTTTTAAAGAGAGAAAGAGGCTGAGATAGAAGAGGGGGGTGGTCTTTCAGTAGAAGAAGGGGGGTGGTGGTGGTTTAGGATTTAAAATAAAAAGTTTTAAAAAAGGTCCCTTAAGTTTAGGTTTCTACATTTTTGCCACGTAGATTGTCCCTTAAGTTTAGGTTTTTACATTTTTGCCACGAAGACTAACCAGGTTAGACCTCTGTTAGTTTTGGGGTGATGGAAGAAAATAAGTTGCAAGTTGTGAGTGCTACTGACCAAAGTAAAAGTTGGGAGTGATATCCGTCAACAAGCGATAGTTGAGAGTATTAAAATCCATTTTCCCCTTAAAATATGATACTGCTTTTGGTTAATTGAACATTCAAATTGGGATGACCGAATATATATGCTTAATTGGGGATTTTGAATTAAAAGAGATCCAACCAAATAAAGATAATATTTTTCAAAGATATTAAGCTAAACTTAGGGCCTGTTTGGTAGCCTCTTAATGAGGCTCTGAATGGTTCAGCATTCAAACTGTTTGTTTTAATCTAAAAAAAAGCTACGAATGGAATGATTAAGAGCTGAACCATTCAGACTTGGTGCATAGCTGAATCATTCAGCACTTAATCATTCAGAGCCTCTTAACCATTCAGACCTCTTAGGGGCTGTTTGGTAGCCTCTTAATGAGGCTCTTAACCATTCAGTGCTGAATGATTCAGCATTCAGCGCGTTTGTTTCAGCCTCTGAATGGAATGGTTAAGTGTCACACCATGCCAATGGCGGAAACACGTGGCGCAACGCTCGAAAGCATATCAAAGTCAAGATTAACACAAACTATATTTAATTAGGAAAGATTAATTTATTAGGATGTCAAAAAATGAGTATCTCGTTACAATATTGCACAAAGCATTACATAAAACGATGAACATTAAGTTTCAATGTGGGGGTATTTCCGTTTATGTTCCAACCCGATGGTAACATTGAATGAAACCCCGACCGGTATCCGACATCCCGAATTCCACCGCACTAGCCCCATATCTATTCAGCACTTAGTTACCTGAAAGATATGTTTAAAAGAAAGACGTCAATATAAAATATTGGTGAGTTCACAGGTTTTAGTTTCATAACAACAGCATTTTCACAACCATCGACTCGACTCACTTTACCGTATAATTATTTTCCCATTAAATAATTATACTAGGATCTTGTCGTTCGATATTTCGTTTTTACAACATGTGCGAAACCTGCACAACTTGTGGCCTTTGTAAGGAGTAGCTAGCTCCTACAAACTATGATGATGAGCAATCCCTTGAGCCCCATAACCAAACCAAGACTAATAATGATGCCCCGCTCCAAGTCGTTTCTCGGAACCCAACGACTAAATTTCAGAATACGTGCACCCCAGGCATACGCCGATGCATAATCGACGCTATCGATTAGGGGTGGGCCTTGTCAGGCACCAATAGTACTATCCAAATATTCCTTCGGTTTCATTTCCCTGAATTAATGATTACAGAAGAGAGGACTCAACCCCGAGTGGCGATCACTGCTCAAGTACTCATCATGCCACTTAACACATTTTATCCTTTGAAAACATTTCAACATGTGACAACATTCGACAAACATATCTTTCCCCCAGTTAAAACAGTAAAATGGGGCCGTGAAACTCACCTGATGTACAGCGTACAATCAAATAGCAGAGAATAGCAAGTCCGTGATCAAGCACCTACGAACGTCCTAGTGCGTGTAAGTCACTAAGTCTATAGTGTGTGCTTTTCCGGCAAGTTGTACACCCAACTCCCAACACCACCATTTACATATAATTCCTCGTTTAATTAAACATATGTCCTAGGTCCGTTGGTGATGGATTACCATTATTACAAGTTACATTTATACTTTCATGAATATTAGTTAACTTGCATAATATTATTCTCGACTCAACTTCACTTAACGTATAATTATTTTCCCATTAAATAATTATACTTAAGATCTCGTCGTTCGATATAATATCTTTACCGCTCGACACGACTCACGTTACCATATATTTATTTTTCCATTCAAATAAATATACTACGGTCTTGTCGTTCGATAATATATTTTTAACGCCCGACTCGACTCACCACACCGTATATTTACTTTCCCATTAAGTAAATATACTAGGATCTCGTCGGTTCGGTATACATATATATTATTTACTCGTCTCGGTTTTCCTTCCCGTATATTTACTTTCCCATTAAGTAAATGTACTAGAATTTCGTCGAGCCGAACATATATATATATATATATATATATGTATTTTCCTACGTTCGTTTAACGTTTTTAATCGTTAGATTATTTACGTTATATTTTTACTCACGAATATTCTTCCAACACTTAGGAAAGTGTTATGTAAATTTTTCATCCAAACTATATACATTTTAACTCCTTAAAATATATTTTTACTCATCTTGACGTAATGATATTTTTCTCGTTTGCCCGCTTTTACGTCTTAGTTCGTTAACACGTCCAAGTCCGATTTCATAACTTATATGTTTTCTAGAAGTATTATTCAACTTTCTAATTCTCAACACATATTACTTGGAAGTTTTTATAAACACTTTTGTATTTTCAACACGACTTGACAACTTATATCCAAAAATGTTCCAACACTTTTATATTCCCATTTATATAAAAGCGTTCATTTTTTATATAAGTTTTCCCAAGTTTTTGTTTGTCTAACATTTTTATAAAAACCTTTGTTTTTATATAAATCCATATGTTAGAAAAAGTCCATATTTTTATAAAACTCCATTTTATAAAAATACACCTTTATACAAACTACATGTGCATGTTTACTAGTATTTATCACTTTAACAAGTCTTATATCCTTAAGTTAAGATGATTAAAATCACTTTCTAGTTCATCCAAGTTTCATCAACAAGTGTTACCCAAATCACTATTTTTCTTCAAGTATTCATTATTTTAATAAAAACTACAAGAGTACTTAACATAACAATCACCAAAATTTCGGCCCCTATCATACATTTTATCACCATTTTAGTCTTGAAAAGCATATGTTTTATCATGAAAAGCTTAATCAAGTTAACCCCTTGTACAACTTGCTTCAAGATATTAAACATAAACTATTAAAGACAAGAACAAGATCAAGAATACTTACAACTAGCACAAGGCTAGGGAAGCTAGAAATATTTGATTTTGATGGGGTTTAGAGTGTGTTCTTCCAAAAGGTTAAGCTCCAAGCTTGAAACACACTAAAAGGGACTTGAAAAGGGGTTTGTTTATGGATGATTTACATTGTTTGAAATTGAAAAATGGTGTTTGGTGGGTGCTCCAAAAGCTACGGCCAAATGGAGGTTCAAGAAAAGGATATTTGGTTTCTCAAGTGTTTAGCATATTATCTCTTATATATATCTTTCCAAGATCTCCTCACAATCTTACAATATTCATGATATCCCACAATAGATTGTAATCTTCTTATAATATGATAATAGTACTAGGGAAAATCTTGTATGGATATGCATTAGTATGTATTGGCCGATTTTTTTGAATGGGATTGGTGGATTTTATAGATCATGATCTTTGTAAATCTTTCCATGATCTTGCAAGATCCCCCAATATCTCACACAAGATATTATAATCTTTCCTAGATCTTCTCATATCTATTAGTACAAAAAAAAAAAAAAAAAAAAAAAACTTAGGAGATATGGATGTGTGTTGGCCGTGAGTTTGGAGAGAGAAATGGAGAAGATTTGTTAATTTTCACCCAATACACACTCATGCATCCTCATGATTACTATTAATTCTAATGGTTTATGGAGATAACACAAGATATCTTCCACTTGGGTGGGCCATAGGCCGGCCCCAAGGGGTGTTTTGGTGGGGTCCACTTTGTTAAATAATACCCATTATTAGTTATGTTTAATCCCTTCTCGTTCGGGTACCGTCCGGGTATTTCTCGGGTTTTATCGCGCGTCATCCGGATATCAAAAATAACCTTAATATTCCTTAAACATAGTCCAGTTTAAGCGTCGATAAATTATTTTGGCTTTTGTCGGGTGAGATTATATGTTACGCGCGTATCGGGTGCGGTACGCGCACTTTATTCGTTACCGGGAGATTTGTATAAAAAGTTTTCACTTATGGTTTCGGAGTTCCAAAACTCATTATATTTTGTGAAAATATCCTTTATTTTATATCCTGGGTGTCCGGGATCCCTTCCGTTTATTTAATTTTTACCGGGTAATCACCAACGTCCATACCGGATAAGTTTATTCGCACGCGATTTCGTCGTGCTTCAACATTAAACATGTGCATTCCTATGCATCTTATGGGGAATTTTCTATTCTCTAAGGTATCGGTTAAATTAATCCAATTAATTTAAATATGCACTTAAACCGTTAATTACATATACTAACTACGTACGGAAACATATCGATTTTTGCCGGATGTTACATTAAGGCTGAATCATTAAGACTTGGGATGTTTCTGAACCATTAAGCACTGAATCATTAAGCACTAAACTAGGCTGAACCTTAATGAAACTCTCATACCAATGTGGGACAAGAAAACTAACCATTAAGAGTTCCAACTTAATGATTCAGCACTTAACCATACAGACCTCTTAACCATTCAGACCTCTTAATGATTCAACACTTAATCAACCAAACAGCCCCTTAATGATTCAACACTTAATCAACCAAACAACCCCTTAGGGCCTGTTTGGTAGCCTCTTAATGAGGCCCTGAACCATTCAGATCTGAATGTTCATCATTCAGACTATTTGTTTCAATCTAAAAAAGGCTCTGAATAGAATGATTAAGAGTTGAACCATTCAGACTTTGTGCATAGCTGAACCATTCAGCACTTAATCATTCAGAGCCTCTTAATTATTCAGCACTTAGGGGTTGTTTGGTTGATTAAGTGCTGAATCATTAAGAAGTCTGAATGATTAAGAGGTCTGAATGGTTAAGCGCTGAATCATTAAGTTGGACCTCTTAATGGTTAATTTCTTGTCCCACGTTGGTAGGGGAGCCTCATTAAGGTTCAGCCTAGTTCAGTGCTTAATAATTCAGTGCTTAATGGTTCAGCAACATCCCAAATCTTAATGATTCAGACTTAACCATTCCATTTAGAAGCTGAAACAAACACACTGAATGCTGAATCATTCAGCGCTGAATGGTTAAGAGCCTCATTAAGAGGCTACCAAACAGCCCCTTAACCATTCAGAGCCTCTTAATCATTCAGACCTCTTAATGATTCAGCACTTAGGGGCTGTTTGGTTCACCTCTGAATGGTTTCATTCAGAGGTAACCTCTGATTCAGTCAGAGGCAGGGCTGTTTGGTTGTGAAAATGCAACCTCTGAACTGACCGGTTCAGAGCTGAACGATTCAGCTGATTTCTAGTGCTGAATGAAAAAATAGACAAGTTTACCCTCTAACCTCTGAATGGCTCCGTTTGTACTGTCACCCCACCCAGAACACCACCGCCGGTCACCGGCTTTCTTCTCCGTCACCGGCTTCCTTCTCCGTCACCGACTTCCTTCTCAGCCGCAGCTTGAAGCATTTACTCCCTTTCTCCCATCTCTATCTCTGTTTCTCCTCCATCTTCTCTGTTATTATGTAGGTTAAAAGAAAAAGAAAAAAAAAAGAAAGAAAAAGAAAGACAGAGACAGAGGGACGTTGGTGTTGGTAAGAAAAAAAAAGAAAGAAAATAATGGTGTGTTTCTTTGACTTGTATGGGTTTAAGAAAAAAAAAGAAAAAAAATAAAAGGAGATTGTGAGAGAGGGTAGGTGGTTTAGGATTTTTATGAATAATAATAATAATAATAATAATAATAATAATAATAATAATAATAATAATAATAGGATTTTTATTGATTAAGTGGGTTTTTCTAAACTATCGAGGTGTTATTGTTACAAGGATAAAATAGTCATTTTACACACTCATTCAGACATTCAACCAAACAACTATTACTGGTTCAGTACTTACTGGTTCAGAGCCTCTTACCCATTCAGACCTATTACTGATTCATCACTTACTGATTCAGCACTTACCAAACAGCCCCTTAATCAACCAAACAGCCACTTACACTTGTAACTAGAAAATGTGAAGGTTTGGCCCCTTCTACCCCTTGTTAAGTTCCACCCATGTTTGAATGCCTATATCTTCAGTTTTTATTTTCTAAAGTAGTCTCAGCTTTGTTTATCACATCACCTTTACATACAAAATACAGAAGAATTTTTACTCATATGTGATTTTTCAAGTTGTACGCATCATCAAATCTATAATTACTAAAGGCTGACATAAATATCTAAAGACCTCGAGATGTTAGTTTGATTATAAAAATACAAGTTTTCCTCGTGAAGGAGATTAACTTATACTCAGCGACTCAACGACGTAATATGGCCATCTCAATTCTACAAGATAGGACCCGGGTAAGAGGGGTACAACGCCCCCTCCCCTCTAAGTACCTTGACCGAGTTTCCTTACTCGGATGTACTTGATGTGTGTGTGGGGGGTAAAGATAGAAAAGGTAGTGGGAAGTGAGTTTAGTTAGGTTACACAATACTATTGTATGGTGGACGTTTTAAAGTTTGACTTAACTAGGTGGCACAATATTAGTGTTTTAAATTTTGATTGAGTAGTTTAGGTATTGGAGTAAGGTGCCCCCTCTAAATTGAAGTATTGAGTAGTTTTGAGGTAACATGATTCTATTAGATGTTATGATTAAGTGGTTTGGATGTTGGGATAAACCCTAAACCACAACCTTCACCCTTAATATATCCTCAACTTGTATACTACTGATCCTTCAACACTAACTAATAAGCTATTACACTCATCTTAGCTAGCTGTTTAAATAAATATTTGAAAAATTGTTATTTACTTTTTTCATAGAGTTGTTAACGTTGTTAATTAAAAGTTTATTACTTATTTAAGTAGGCCTCGCTTTTTGGAGCTGCTCCCAGCTCAACTTTAAGTGGTTTGTAAATAGTTTTTAAGAATCCTTGTTTAAATTCTCGGTAACTTACTCAAATCATTTTAGAAAACTTATGTCACTCATAATATATAATTAACTTTAAGTGGTTTGTAAATAGTTATTAAGAATCCTTGTTTAAATTCTCGATAACTTACTCAAATCATTTTAGAAAACTTATGTCACTCATAATATATAATTTACTTTAAGTGGTTTGTAAATAGTTATTAAGAATCCTTGTTTAAATTCTCGATAACTTACTCAAATCATTTTAGAAAACTTATGTCACTCATAATATATAATTATGCCAACTTATAAGATCATTTAATTTGGCGACTAACAACTAATATTTTATGTGGTAACACTTTCGTTAAATAATGATTTTTATGATTATTTTAATTACAATTATTGGCATAAACAAAAAAACGTGTTTATAAATAATAAATTAGACTAAATGGTGGTCCTCTCAATGGGAATGGTCGCCATTTGGGATGTCTACACATTTGCTACACATTTGCAACAGCCGCCAACGTGGGACCACTTCGAACAACTCATATTTATTACAGGAGTAACAGATATAAATAAGATAAATTCATATCATGTTTTAGAAATGCTTGAAATAAATTATTTGTAATCCGTTTATATTTTGAGTGATAGATACGTTTATGATTAGTTGATTGGAAGGTGTTTATATATGTTTATATATTATCTTAATCATGTTATTCAAGATGAATACTAATTAAAAGATTTATAATCTCTAGTCTATTTGTATTTTTGTAAGAGACTGAAAAAATGAGAGAGAGTGAGAGAGAAGAGGGAGAATGGGAAACGCCACGCCGAAGAAGAAGGAATTCATCCAAGCGATCGGATCAACAACCAAACGGAGAAAACACCACCACATTCTATATTGCAAACATCCCGTGGGACTGCACTCTAGGACTACTATGGAGAACTTTTAGAAACTACGGAAACATGACGGATGTATACCTCCCAAGGAGACGAAATAAGGTGGGCAAGTTTTTCGCTTTTCTTCGGTTCGAGCATGTTCGTAACACTGACTCCATGATTAAGCCTCTTTCAAATGCGAAACTGGGTGATGGGAGGATTCAGGTGAACGAGGCAAAGTTCAAAAAAGAATATGGGGACACTCACAGAACAGCCCAAAGGTTGAACGCTCCGGTGTCTAATAACGGTCGGGTGTGCATGAATCAGGCGAAGGACAAGAGACCAGGATTTGAAGAAAGGGCTTGGGGGGATGCTAACCACTTTCCACCATTGGGAAGCAATCAGGGTAGAAATGCAATACGTATTCCGGACAAAGCTGCAGATACCCTGGCTGACTTTGGCAAACTTTCGCTCATTGGTAAGGTGAAGGACGTAACCAGGCTCTGCCGGATTGAAGATTTCTTTAAGGCAGCCAAGATTAAAGACGTGTCGGTTAGGTATGTTGGTGGGATGTCAGTGTTACTGACTTTCATGACATCCAGTTTGGCTAGAGGTTTCGTCAACGACAATAAGGAGGCATGGGAAGCTTGGTTCCATACTCTGGAAGTTTGGGAAGGGCAAACGGCTCCTTTTGAACGTATAGCATGGCTGAAAGTTACTGGGGTTCCGCTGATTCTTTGGGACAAGGAGGTTATTGACCACATTGTCTCATCCTATGGGAAGGTAGTACATGGATCAGTTGCTAGCTCTAAAGACGGTAATTTTGCCATGGAGCAAGTTGTTGTCGTGGTCAACGATGGCAGGCGTATTACTGACATCGTAGAGGTTTTGTGGCGAAATACCCGGTTTAAGGTATGGATAAATGAAACGGATGAAACATGGACTACTGATTTTGTGAAGGCAGATTATGGGGACTGTCGTAGCAGGCTGTATGATTTCGACAAAGGTAAGTTCCTGGTTCCAACGGCGGCCAGGTCGTCTAGCTCAGCCACTGATGTTGGCTCTCCCGACTCTGTGTCGGCTGGTGAGTCACCTAAGGGGAATGTGGAGGGTGGACCAAACCCACAGGAAGTTGCTAGTAACAATGACACGCCAATGACCGATGCCGCCGCCGATCGTACTCAGCCGGAGATTATTGTCGGAGGATCTCAGGTGTCTTCTCCGGTGGGTGCTGAGAAGACCAAGAGTTTGGGAAGTCCAATGGCAGGTCAAGAGGTGCATGGGGAAGACATGCATGGGGAAAGGAATTCTAATAATGATGCTACATTTCTCGAAAATAACATAATTATGACACAAGGGACAAGGCAGGATTCTTTTGTGGCAAATAAGGATTGTGGGCTACATGGAACTTTGGAGGGAAGTGATTTACGGGTGGGCCATGCTAGAAAACGGGCCAGACTCGATGTTGGGCCTGATGAGGACTTGATTGACTTAAACTCCCCCCCAATTGTTAGGCCCATATTATCTCAACCTAATCTGGAGAGGAAAATTACTAAAAAGAAATCGCATAGAAACAGGGACCCTATCAACCGAGTTGTTTTGCCTGTTAGCCTTTTTTCAAACACCATCCCTTTACCTCCTTTCCTTGATCCTGTCACCCTCTCGGCTCCAACGATCCTTGATGTTGCCCCTATCGAGGTTGGTAATTCGGTGTTACGGATGGAAGCCTCGGGTACTGCAGACCTGGGAAAATCGGTGGGTATTAATCTGGACGGTTTCGAAAAGGAAATCCTACAAACCGTTAGGGAAGAAGGTGAATTTGTTGTTGATCAATGATTTTTCTAACTTTCAATGTTCGGGGGATCGGGGAGGATGATAAGATCCTGTCCGTTGGGGAGGTGATTAGAGAACAAAAACCTTTTTTTGTAGGTATTCAGGAAATTATGGGGGTTTGTTGTCTTGCTGGGGAAAACGTCCGGTTGATTTTGAGTGGGTCAATTCCGAAGGAAGGTCTAGGGGTTTGTTGTCTTGCTGGGACCCTAGCATTTTTCAGAAGACGGATGTCATTCGTAGGGGTGTCAATCGTGTCGGGTTGATGGGTTGGCGGGTTTATGGGTTGCGGGTTGGCGGGTTGATGGGTTGAAATGTGCAACCCGAACCCGACCCATATTATTATTCGTGTCAAATATTTCAACCCTAAGCCAACCCACATAAAATCCGGATCAACCCGAAGACGACCCGTTTAACCCATATTTTTAAATGAGTAATACATGTTCATGAGTTATAAGCGGGTTGTTGGGTTGCAAGCGGGTTATCAATAAAATGTTTAATGGTGAGTATATAAGTGTGACAAATAAATAATACAGTGTGCCAAAAATAACACAATTATAACTAACCATGTACATAGAAATGGAAAAAGAAAAACAAAAATATAATATATTTTTTTCTAAATACTTAAACGGGTTAACGGGTCAACCCATTTTATATATGTGTCAACCCGAACCGACCCATTTTTAAACGGGTCGTGTTAGTTGACCCGAACCCAACCCGTTTTTTTAAACGGGTCGTGTTAGTTGACCCAAATCTATTTTTTTCGTGTCGGGTTCGGGTCGGTTTTCGGGTCGTGTCAATAATTGCCGCCCCTAGTCATTCGGCATCAAAATTTCTTGATTATCACGGGGCTGCTGAAGGATTCGGGTGTGAAACTGAATGTCGGGAATATTTACGCTCCTCAGGGTTTGAGACCGAAGAATTATCGGAATGGATTCGTATGGAACATGGTTTGTTGTCAGAGGCAAAATTATCGGAATGGGTTGAGAATAAGAAGAAACTTGACGATATTAATTCTGAACTGGCACAAGATTTAAAGCAGCGTTCCAGAGTTAAATGGCTGATTGAGGGTGACGAAAACACTTCATTTTTTCACAGAATGATAAATCACAACGCGGGGAGTAATCGGCTGAGTGGTATTCAAGTCAATAATGCTTGGGTGGTGGACCCGACTAGGCTCAAAGATGAGGCTTGGAAATTCTTTGCTCGCAAGTATCAAGAACCTAATCTGGTACGTCCCTCCTTTATTTGTCCGTCTTTAAAGCAGGTGCCTAATGACCATGCAGTATGGTTGGTAGCTCCATTTTCGACCGAGGAAGTCAAAGCTGCCATCTGGGAGTGTGGGTGTGACCGTGCCCCGGGACCGGATGGATTCACATTCGGTTTCATTAAGCATTTCTGGTTACTCCTAAAAGACGACGTAATGCTGATGATGGAATCATTTTTTTTCAAAATGGGATGATTACTAGGGGTTGTGCCTCCTCGTTTATCGCTTTGATCCCTAAAGGACCCGACCCCATTGCATTCAGCAAGTTTAGACCTATAAGTCTCATGGGGTCTATATCCAAAATTATTTCTAAAGTACTAGCCAATCGGATCAAGGGTGTCATGGATTCGGTTGTATCCGAAGAACAATCCGGTTTTCTTTCTTCCCGAAACATACTTGATGGGTCGTTGATTTTAAATGAATTATGTTCATGGGCTAAGTTTGCAAAGGTTGGTTCTATCATTCTAAAGGTGGATATGGAAAAAGCTTATGATACTATTAATTGGGATTTCATTTTGTCGGTCCTATCGCAAATGGGTTTCCCTCTAAGGTGGCGGTTATGGGTTAGGGGTATATTGGAGTCCTCTAGAGCGCCGGTCTTAATTAATGGGTCGCCGTCTAGAGAATTTCAATGTTTTCGTGGCGTGCGTCAAGGGGATCCCCTGTCCCCGTTTTATTCCTGTTAGCCATGGAGGCCCTTACTAGTTTCATACATAGAGCTCGTGATTTGGGCTTTATAAATGGGCTTCAATTACCAAATGGTGGGCCGGTGATAACACACCTTATGTATGCGGATGACATTGTGTTTACCGGTGAATGGGGGATGGAAAATATTAGGAATATTGTTCGACTTATGAGGTGCTTTTCTTTGGTGTCGGGACTGAAAATGAACTACAATAAAACCTCCTTGTTCGGAATTTCGGTGGACCAATCGTGTGTAGGTGAAGTGGCTGAAGCAATACATTGCAAAATGGACAAATTGCCATGTAAATATTTGGGGGTTCCGGTGGGAGCTAACATGAACCAATGCAGATTTTGGGACCCCGTGGTGGATGTTTTCAAGAAACGTTTGTCTAAATGGAAGGCTAAACACCTTTCCTTTGGGGGACGAGTTGTGCTCATCCGTGCGGCCCTTGATAGTTTACCATTATATTTCTTTTCATTGTTTAGAGCACCGACTGGAGTCATCAACTCGCTTGAAGCGCTTAGGCGACGGTTCTTTGGGGGGGGGGATGAAGACAGATCGAAAGTTAACTGGGTGGCTTGGGAACGTGTGGTTAATCCTATTGACAAAGGCGGACTTGGGTTTGGGTCTTTAAAAACGATGAATGATAGTCTAATCGTCAAGTGGTGGTGGCGCTTTAAACTCGAACAATAATCTTTATGGTGCAGGGTTGTGTCTGCGATCCATTACATAGCTAACTCTGCAGTGTATCTTCCGATTCGTAGGGGTATTTCAGGAGTTTGGAGTTCTATTTATAAGGTTGGTGATGTTGTTCTCGAGCAGAATTTGAATATTTCAGCAAAAATCAAAGGTAAACTCGGCAATGGTGAGTCTATAAGGTTTTGGATAGATTGGTGGGTGGTTGATGGCCCGTTAAAAGACCGTTTCCCATCCTTATTCGCCCTTGAAGTCCATAAAGCAGTTACGGTGGCTGCTCGTTTCCAAAATTGGCGTTGGATCCGAGCACCCAGCTCTAACTTGGAATTGACGGAATTGCAGCAGTGCGTGGCATTGTTTGCTGGTACCTTTTTATCATCTCATCGGGATCTATGGGAGTGGGTTGGGGCTCCGGATGGAGTGTTTTCTGTGTCGTTATGCAGAAAATTGTTGCAAAATTATGCTACCCCTTATTACCCGTTTCAATGGGTGAAGGGTGTACCGAAGAAGGTGTCTATCTTTATGTGGCGAGCTGAACAAGACAGATTACCGACAAGAAAGGGGCTGCTTAGAAGACGAATAATTCACGGCACGGCTGAATGTAAATTATGTGGAGATCATGAAGAAGACGCGGACCATCTGTTAACTTCCTGTTATGTGGCTTCGTGGATTTGGCACAAAATCAGTTTGTGGTGCAATGTTCCTCCAATCTTTGTGTTCACTGTTCGAGATTTACTGCAGCTACACAAGGGCCGTGACATACCGAGCAACAAGCGTAAATGGTTTCATATTGTGATCATGGCTGCCTCATGGTGTATCTGGAAGGCCCGTAACGCAGCGATTTTTCAAGGGAAAAGAGTAAACCTGGATAGCATCTTCGGCGAGACACAGGCGATGTCCTTTAGCTGGATAAACCACAAATTGAAGACTGCAGGCTGGTCTTGGGAGTCATGGAAGAGGTTTGATGTACCAATAACGTAAAGGTTCCTTTTTTCCAAGGTTCAGTTTTTGGGTGACCGATTGAGTGGTTATGTATGCTGTTAAATTTGAATATCAATATGGTGTATGATAGGGTGTTTCCTGTTTGCGTCTAGTGTCTTATTAGGTCGCAACGTTGTATATACTATTGGGTGAAATGGAATGATAATTTGCCGTTAAAAAAAAAAAATTAAAAGATTTATACATTGTGTGTTGGTAACTTTGATCATGTTATTCAAGATGAATATGAAAAGATTTACATGGCGTGTTAGGTTAAACATAAAAGACACTTTTTTCTTTTCTTATCCGGTGGAGAGCCAATATTAAATACCTCTTGATTTTAGTAATTCAAAGATTATTTAATAGATACCAGTGTATAACATATATCACTATTATAAGTTATTTTAATTAACTATTATTTGGGTGGATTAAATGAAGACTTCGAATTTATTTTGGGTGTACTAAATGAGGACTTCAAGTTTACTATGATAATTGTGTTTTGAGGACATTATTTTATTGTAATTATGTGATAGAGATTATGTCATGTATGTTTGGATAATTTGGTTAATATATTTTGAACATATATTCGCCATGTGTGTGATGAAATATAGCGATTTTGTTCAAAAGTTAATATATGTTTGTTTCTGTTCATGAACGTTTATTTGTGTTTGATTGCGGTCATTTGCGTTCATCAACGTTCGTTTGTGTTTGCCTATGTTCATGAACGTTCATTTGTGTTTGTTGGCGTTTGCTTTTGTTCGGTACCCAAAATTAACAAACATAAACGACCACGAACCGAAAATCTTGTTCAGTAAGTATTCATGACAGTTCACGTACACATTATTTCATTAATAAACGAACACGAACAAAGCATTGTCCTTATTCGTTATTGATAACATAGGATGGGTAATAATTAAAATTAAACATCATAAAAGATAATTAGGAAAAACAATTTAGCCAAAGCCGATCCGATCCAAGTACATAACTAACCGAACGACCCTGGACGTACCGAGCAGATAAAATGGACGAACCATAGGACACGTTGAACGGACAGGCCGAAGGAACTGATACTCAGGAACCGGACAATGACCAATGGACAAAACACGGACACTGGATATTGACCATCGGATCTGTTTTGGATAGATATTACCCCTTGGACCAAGACTAGGCGGCCAGCGACCATCGGTCCCTAAATCACTACAGTAACTAACCAACGGGTAATGCATTAAAATATTATTAAAGTCATATCTCATCAGGCTGAACAGTGACATCTGTCACTGTTCACGCCGAACAAGGCATGGCTCGCCATTAATGCGCCGTCCCCAATGCTACTATAAATACCCGATAGTTAGGCGTATTAAAGCCAACATTAACTCCCCTCGGTATTCGCTCTGCGACCGAACCAACACTAATCAGAATCATCTATCCCAACATTTAACATTTGGCGCCCACCGTGGGGCCGACGCGTAAACCAACGAAGGATACCTTGTCCCCACACATGTCTACAGATTCACCAATCGATAATCGTACCTCACCCGTAACGGAGGATACCCTCCCGGGTTCCACCATAGAAGCCACTCCGGTTGTCTCCCCGGAACTAGTCAGATCAAACTTTCTCCAGATACGGCAGTTAATGAACGAGTATGTCAGAGAAGAGAGAGCCAAAGGATTGGCCCTTAGGCTATCATTCGATGAAGAACCCTCGTCAGGATGTCTTCAACCCTCACCATTCTCCACCCCAGTATTCACCTCGACGCCTTTAACTCCCGCCTCTCGGCTGACTGACAATGTCCGAAGGAATTCCATAAATCCTAACACGGTTCATGTTGCCGTAACCGCCCCCACTACACATATCGCTGAGCCGAATATACTTACCGCACCACTCCCTGGTACCCCAGATGATGACCTGGCTCGACCATACAGACCCTCTGAGGGGTCAAAGTTCACTCCTCGGATAGCTAACTTTGTTCCCCCGGTTCGGATAAAGATGCCATCCAACGTTCGAATATATGACGGAACTGCTGATCCGGAAGATCACATTCTACTATTTGACAGTGCGGCTCGGAACGAAGGGTGGCCGATGCCCTCTTGGTGTCACATGTTTGTGCAAACTCTGTCGGGGGTAGCCCGAGTTTGGTTCAACGGCCTTCCTCCCGCAAGCCTTGATAATTTTCAAGATCTGAAGGTCCGATTCCTGGATTACTTCAAGCAACAGCGAAGGCATATGAAGGATCCGGTAGAGCTACACAACATCAAACAGAAGGAAGGGGAAAATTTGAAGGAATTCGTCTCCCGGTTCAAAGACGAATCGTTGCAAGTAAGAGATGCGGATGAGAAGATGCGGATATCAGGCTTCCTACATGGGCTGAGAACCAAACAGCTAGTCGAAGACCTCAATGCCAGGGTACCGGCTACCATGGAAGAAGCCATAGAAAGGACCGAAGCGTTTGTGAGAGGCAAGGAAGCGGCTCAAGCGATAGAGTTCAAGAGAAAACCGGAAGAAAACAGTCGGAAAGGGGCCTATCATAACAACGGAAGAAGAGATTCATACTCCCAAAAAAGGTACCGAGAAAACGACAATCCTCGGACCGGCAGGAAAGATCAGAACGAAGGACCAAAAGCCAATGAAAGAAAGGGTCTCATCTTTACAGAGCTAGTCAAAACCCCTAAAGAGATCTTGGCCTCGGAAGCGGCCAATATCCAATTCAAACCACCGTTCCCCCTACAAAAGACGGCGAAGCAACAAAGCTCCCGAAAGTATTGTGAATTCCACGAAGATAAGGGGCATGACACCAATGAATGTTTCCAGTTGAAGAAGCAAATTGAAGAGGCCGTACAGGCCGGACGGCTGGACCATTTAGTCAAGGATATACGAAACCGGAAACGGAAGAATGATGATAAGAAGGGAAAGGAAGTACTCATGGTTCATCCGGCTATAGCGCTGAAGAGACCTCGAGTAATGCTGGAAGTTAGCGGCGAGACAATGCATTGGAGCGAGATTCCCATTGGTTTCCCCTCCATCAAGACGGAAGATGAAAGAGAGGACCCTTTAATCATTCAAGCCAGCATCGGGGGACAGCTTGTCCATCGGGTATACATAGACGAAGGAGCAGCCTCGGATATAATCTACGAACATTGTTTCAACCAGTTACCCGATTATGTTCAAGAAGGGATCGTTCTAGTGTCATATCCCTTGGTAGGGTTCTCCGGAGAGCAAGTCTCTCCCAAGGGGCAGATACAACTCTTTGTAAGCATTGGAGAAGAACCTCGGAGAAGGGTAGAAATGCTGAACTTCATAGTGGTTCCAGGCCGAACGCCCCATAACATGCTGATAGGGAGGCCCGGGATCCGGACCTTTGGAATGGTAACTTACAGCAAACATGGCTTGATCAAGTTCCCTACGTTAGAAGGGATCGCTACCCTAAAGACGATGTGTCGGCACAAAAGAATCGGATACCTGGATGCCGATGAAGGTCAACCAGAACAATGGTATATCAACGAATGCCATCCTGAGCAGCCCGTCATGGTGGGAAAAACGCTCAGCGAAGAATGCAAAGAATTCTTATACGGCTACTTGAAGAGAAACCTTGATGTGTTCGCATGGGAACCCAGTGACATGACAGGCATCCCTCGGTACATTATCGAGCACCGATTGAATGTAAACCCAAACCGATCACCGGTAGTGCAAAAGAAGCGGTCGTTGGCCCCTGAAAGGAGCGCCATCGTGATCACGGAGGTAAAAGCCTTAGAAGAAGCCGGAATCATGAAACCGGTGCGCTACCCTTCTTGGGTATCAAACCCTGTAATGGTAGAAAAAGCCAATGGATCGTGGAGGATGTGTGTTGACTACCGAGACCTCAATGGAGCCTGTCCGAAAGACCATTACCCGCTACCTGAGATCGATTCAAAGGTAGAGTCAGTGGCCAGTTTCCGATACAAGTGCTTTCTAGATGCGTACAAAGGGTACCATCAAATACAAATGGCCCGAGAAGATGAGGAGAAAACAGCATTTCATACAAATGAAGGCCTGTTCTGTTACCGAAAAATGCCGTTCGGCCTGAAAAATGCCGGGGCTACCTATCAAAGGCTGATCGATCAAGTGTTTAAAGAGCAAATCGGAAGGAACATGGAGGCGTATGTGGACGACCTGGTCATCAAAAGTCCGGATGAAGAGCAGCTCCTGCTGGATATTGCGGAAACCTTCCGTAACCTCCGAAGAGTGAACATGAAGTTGAACCCTGCAAAATGTTTTTTCGGCATGGAAGAAGGACGTTTCTTAGGACACATTGTCGCTAAGAAGGAGATTCGGGCCAATCCAGACAAAGTACGTGCCATCCAAGAGATGCGTTCCCCAAGGACGATAAAAGAATTGCAAAGCTTGAACGGCAGGTTGGGAGCTCTTAACAGATTCCTTTCCAAGCTAGCCGAAAGATCACTACCTTTTTTCAAGGCATTGAAGGGATATACCAAGAGGTCCGATTTCAAGTGGACCGATGAGGCTGAGACAGCCTTTACACAAATGAAACAACACTTGTGCAGCTTACCATCTTTGGTAGTACCAGAGCCCGAAGAAATACTGTTCGTATACCTAGCCGCTGGAGCCGAAGCAATCAGCAGTGTACTATGCGCCAGCCGACCTAAAGGGTTCATGCCCATATTCTTCGTAAGCAGATGCCTTCGAGACGCGGAAGTCCGTTATTCTCCGATAGAGAAGCTAGCATTGGCCCTGACTCACACAGCCCGGCGATTGAGGAGGTATTTTCAAGCTCACCGTATTATAGTTTTAACGAACTCAGTCTTGAAGGAAGTCCTGGGAAGACCAGATGTGGCCGGAAGGTTAACCAAATGGGCCGTAGAACTGGGAGCGTTTGGTATTGAGTACAAGCCTCGCACGGCTATTAAGGGGCAGGTCCTAGCCGATTTCTTAGTTGAAAACACGTGTCATGCGGAACCAATGGCTATTGACTTGATTCATGATCAACCCGAAAGTTCCGGTACGTATGATGGATGGTGCTTATATACCGATGGAGCCTCCAGCCGTGAAGGGGCCGGTGCAGGACTCATTCTGGTCGATCCCCAGGGGATAGAAACTGCTTATGCTCTCCGATTCAATTTCAAGTGCACCAACAATATGGCTGAATATGAAGCTCTCTTGGCAGGGCTACGCATAGCCCGGCAGATGAATATTGAAGAAATTCGAGTGTTCGTTGATTCTCAACTGGTGGCCAGTCAGGTAGCAAAAGACTTCGAAGCAAGAGATGAAAACATGAAGCTGTATGTGGAAGCGGTTCGGGAAGTCATGGCCACATTCAAAACATGCCAAATAATTAAGATACCTCGAAGCAAAAATAAAGGGGCTGATGCAGTAAGCAAGATGGCCTCAGTGGCCTTTGCCCATTTAACAAAGATGGTACTAGTCGAACAGGTGAACAAAGCTTCCGTTGGAGTTGATAAGCCGGAAAGGATCCTTGAAGTAAGAACAGCAGACTGGAGAGAGCCGATAATGGAAGCCCTAGAGGCAAATGAAGGTTCGGAAGAACAAAGTGCGCAACGAAGCAGGTCTTACGAACTCATTGATGGAGTGCTTTTCCGAAAAGGCTTCCTATCCCCTTCTTACCGATGCGTCTCCCAATGCGAAGGGATAAAAGTGCTGGAGGAATTGCATGAAGGGCTGTGCGGGATCCACATGAAGGCCGCATCCCTTGTTACTCGAGCGACCAATCTCGGGTATTACTGGCCGACCATGAGGCAAGACAGTGAAGACCTGGTCAAGCGATGTGAATCATGCCAGATACATGCTCCGGTACCAAGGCTACCAAAACATGGGCTGATGCCGATCACCTCCCCATGGCCTTTTTATCAATGGGGAATGGACCTATTAGGGCCGTTCCCCAAAGCAAAGGGAGGGCTCAACTTCTTACTAGTGGCCGTTGATTATTTCTCAAAATGGGTAGAAGCCAAGCCGATCGGAAGTATCAGCAGTAATCAGATCACAACTTTCGTGTGGGAGAATTTGATATGCCGTTTTGGAATACCCGGAAAGCTAACAACCGATAATGGTACGCAATTTGCAGACAAGCGATTCCAAGCATGGTGCCAAACCCTGGGCATTCGACAAGTTTTTACCTCTGTTGCACATCCGCAAGCAAATGGGCAGGTGGAACGTATGAACAGAAGCATCCTAGTCGGACTAAAAACCAGGCTGGGAAAGTATGGCAAAAACTGGTTAGAGGAGTTGCCAAGCGTTTTGTGGTGTTTAAGGACGACCGAGAAAACAAGCACAGGACGGACCCCTTTCAGCATGGTGTTCGGAACGGAAGCGGTCATACCTGCTGAGATCGGTCTCCCCACTAAAAGGGTACTTACCATGAATGATGCACTTAATCAAGAAGAGCTGCTGATCAACTTAGACAATCTGGAAGAATACCGAATGAATGCAGCCGTTCAAGAAGCAAAATACAAGCAACAAATGAAGAAATACTACGACAAGAAGGTGAAGGGAATGTCGCTGTTACCCGGAGATTTGGTACTCCGATCGAACGAGGTAAGTCGAAAAGAAAACACCGGAAAGCTCGGGCCGAATTGGGAAGGACCGTATCAGGTCACGGAAGTACATGAGAAGGGATCATGCAAACTAGCTACCATGGAGGGGAAAGCCGTTCCAAGACATTGGAATTTGGCCCAGTTGAAGAAATACTATATCTAATCTATAATAGTAGGGCCGAGCTAGGGCCAAGTAATAAAACAGCCGTTTTGTAATATGCTCCCTAAGGGGACTTGCACGAACAAAGCTAATGAAATGGTATTTTGTGGCTTAACAATGCATTTTTACTATGATATTGTAACGAAATGACAGGGCCGGCCCCTCCTAAAAGCCGTAATATATAAAGGTTCAGCCCCTACGAACATGGCTGATCGAGTCAATGACTCGATGACAGGGGGAGTCCCTTCGAATTACTCTACTAAGGGATCAATCCCACAAAACATCGAGTAAAACAGCGAACCGCTCGACATTCAAATAAAATCAGCCGGATCACCGAGCCGATCCAAAATACGAACATACATAATATAAAGCATGATAAAAGGTGTAAACCGGATCACTAGTTCAACCAAGGCATGATAAAATCAGCCGAATCACAGGGCTGGTTCGAAATACGAACATACATAAATATAAAGCAAAGGTATAAATCAGATCACCATGTTAATCAAAATATGACATTAAGTAAAATCGGCCAGACCACCGGGCCGATTTAAAGTATAGCTGTTCAGATACAAATCGGATCACCGATTTGACCAAAATATTGTAATATTTAATACAACCACATCGAAATTGTTTGACAAA
Source organism: Ambrosia x helenae (assembly GCA_030844895.1). NCBI lineage: Eukaryota > Viridiplantae > Streptophyta > Magnoliopsida > Asterales > Asteraceae > Ambrosia > Ambrosia x helenae. The sequence goes on from CM061223.1 coordinate 79,914,373, forward strand.
TGTTAAAACCTACGCGGGAAGAACGCCGGAGGGAGTAGCCTCTTGGACATTCTTGAAGGTCTTGACTTTCATGGATTTGAAGTTCTCCACAAACTCATACGAGGTAGCATCCCAAGCCTTCGCACCCTCCTCGTACAGCTTACTCGCCTGCGGATCGTAACCATCCACCGAGTCTATTTCTACTCCTGAGCTACCGGCTTTGAACCCGACAACTATGCCATCATGATAGGCTGAATTGTATAACAAGGACTCCATCTCCCCAAGAGGCTGCAAGAACTCGACCGACTTCATCAGCTTAGATACAGTCATAGGGATCCCCTCGGCAACGACCCGGTCCCTATCGTCTTCAACCATCTTCAGAGCGGCACGGAGCTCGTTAATAAGCTCATCCCCAGCCTCCAGAGCCTTGTCATAGTTTTCCTTCGAAACAGCCCATAACTTCTTCTCCTCAACAGCCTGCTTCACCGCATCCTGCAAAAAAAAAAAAAAGAGAGATAAAGAGCATGTACAGAGACAGAACTATCTACGGTGCTAACATACCTCTAGGCCGGTTCGCTTCTCCTCCGATAAACGCAAACTCTCTTTCAACTCCAAGATCTCCTTGTCCCGATCAGATAGGTCGGATCGGAGGGTACCCAATTCTTCCTCACACTTCTTAACCTTCTTTGCACTAGAACGTTCGGTTTTCCTTCGCTTTGCCACCTTGGTCTCGAGTTTCTCTATCTCGGACCGATACAATTCTATCCGGCCTCGCAACTTCTTCTCAATAGCTGCTTTCTTGTAATAACTCTGGATGATCTCAGAAACGGAACTAAGTGTCCGAACGGCAGACACACCGGCCATCTCGGCGGCCCGTTCCTCGCCCAGTTGGCTCAGACGATCAATCTCACCGGGAGGAATGGAATGGTGGAGGATTTGGTGGCACACAAGTGGATCAGATAGAGTATCACCGTTCTTGACCTTCCACCTTGGAATATAAGTCTCTTCCACATCGTAAGATTCGGAAGACTCCTTGGACTCTTCCACATCGTCATCCCCCCTCGCCTTCTTTGACTCGGACTCGCCTGTAGCAGCCGTTTCCTCTTCAACCTGCTTCCTTTTCCTGTGATGCTCCTTTCTTTTGACATTCTTACTCGCTTCAACCCCAATGACGAATTTCGCAGCGGAAGAAGTGCCTGTAAGGTCAATTGAAGGGCCGCTCGGAGATCGGACAGCCTGAGGAGTGGGGTCAATTGAACCAGGAGTTTTTTCCCCAGCATCCTTTGGGGGGCTCGGAGAAGGAGGGGTCTGATGAACGGGAGAAAGCGGCTTAATGAATCCAGGAATGTCGTCTTTCTCCGCCACAGGAATATCGTACGTCACACCGAGCGTCCGATCCAAGACATTGTCTTCATCATCCCGTTTAGCCCGGGATGTCAACTTCATCCCATCACCCTTCCGCTTCACGAAGCTTAACACACTCATCTCTGCACAAAGAACCGAACAAGACGGTTAACAATAAAAAACAAAAAATTAAAAAAGAGGAGTCTAAGAAGGGCCGTACCCTTGTTCCCTTTCTTAATTATAGGTTCAACACCTTGGAACGGCCATATTCGGCTGATACCGCACATAACAAGAATTTGTTCCGGAAACACTTGAAGAGGGGTCGGAAATGCGAGAAGTTTGTCAAAAAGCTCACCATCGTACGTATCAGGCTCCTCGAGAGGCGGGTTCAGGGTTTCTTTAGGACCGTGCCATGGCATCAAAAAGGGAACTACGTTGTCTTTCATCCAAAAGAACCGGTTCTTCCAGTTCTTAAGACTAGAATAAGTCTCTTTTAGCATCGACCGTTTCTTGGAAAGTTCGCCAACGGTGAACCAATCACCGGCCGTTGTCAAATGGAAAAACTGACGGAACAGGCCAAGGGTGGGCTCTCCCCCAAAGGCGCGACAGGCTACCTCAAAGTGAATAACCTTTATGGCACCTAACGGGCTAAGTTGACGAATGTCCAACTTATAGTATTGAAGAAACTCTAGAAAGAAGACTGACAAAGGTAACCGGACCGAAGCAAAATCAAAATGACGTGTATAAAACCCCACATGCCCCTCCGGACAATCGGTGATACGATGGTGAGGTTCGGGGACGATTGGTTTATATATGGAAGTATCGAAGTATTTCTTACAAAAGTTCGTCAACGAAGGTTCGGAAAGAACGGATGTATGAAGGTTCATATCACGACGGCCTACCATACTGATGCAAATAAATAAGAGAAAAGGACGAACCTGATTAATCGGAAACGGACGAAGCTCTGCAGCCGATCAAGTAAAGTAAAAACATTTTACCCGGAGAAAGGGGGTATTTATAGGGAGCTTTGGGAAGAAACCAAGGACTGGCAAACCGTCACATCATTAAAAGGCGTGACGGTTACGCTCCCAACCAATCGGAACTTGACACGTGTCAAAACCTTAAAATTAACCGTCGGTAATTAATGCGATCCAACGGATAAAGAAAACAATGCGGCACGACCGATCCGATTCAAAAGCTGAGAATCAAAATAGTTTAATGAGTGTGTTCCTAGCAGAAAACACTCATCAAACTAGGGGGGCTGATAACATAGGATGGGTAATAATTAAAATTAAACATCATAAAAGATAATTAGGAAAAACAATTTAGCCAAAGCCGATCCGATCCAAGTACATAACTAACCGAACGACCCTGGACGTACCGAGCAGATAAAATGGACGAACCATAGGACACGTTGAACGGACAGGCCGAAGGAACTGATACTCAGGAACCGGACAATGACCAATGGACAAAACACGGACACTGGATATTGACCATCGGATCTGTTTTGGATAGATATTACCCCTTGGACCAAGACTAGGCGGCCAGCGACCATCGGTCCCTAAATCACTACAGTAACTAACCAACGGGTAATGCATTAAAATATTATTAAAGTCATATCTCATCAGGCTGAACAGTGACATCTGTCACTGTTCACGCCGAACAAGGCATGGCTCGCCATTAATGCGCCGTCCCCAATGCTACTATAAATACCCGGTAGTTAGGCGTATTAAAGCCAACATTAACTCCCCTCGGTATTCGCTCTGCGACCGAACCAACACTAATCAGAATCATCTATCCCAACATTTAACAGTTATATTTATTTGCACGTCTACGGTATACCTTAATGAACCATAATTGAAAGTGGGCAAAGTGAAATGTGCGAGATGAAGGCAGCAGTTTTGATCACAAGGTAATAACCCGACGCGTGAGCACTTACTTTTTGACTCCAACTTTTACTTTTTAGTTATTATTCCATAACTTTTTATTTACATAACAAAATCGTCTCTTAACTTTTACAAATTACAACTTTATATTAGTTTTTAGACAGTAGTATTTAAATTTTAAAGGAGAGTCTTATGCGTAACACATATGATATCTAGAATTATACAAATAGTCTTCAATGTTCACTTGTGTGTTACACGTGATATCTAGTGTGTTATGGACCAACAGTAGCCATGCACACAACAAGTGGCAAAGCCAAAAAAAAAAAAAAAAAAAAAAGCATACGGGTTAAGAAATTTTTGAAGGACAGACAACCGTTTGTTTATGACTAAGTTTCAGCTTTTTTTAGCCCGGTTTAGTTAAGCGGTTCAAGCCAGGTTGCATAATAAAAATAACAAAATCAAATTGAAATGCAGATAATTGATAAAAAGTACGTCAGTCTATTAAAAAGTGAATAATAGAAATTCATTAAAGTTGTTTTCTACGACGTGCCATTTTTTTTAAACCTATTAATTACATCTTCTATCGAAACTTTTCTAAGCATCCTTTTACAATAAAGCAAAAGGCATCTCAAAACAATTGAAGTCACAAGGAGTAAAACGAGAGCTAACTACAATAATCGGTAAACCAGCCTAAAATTAATGCATGTCTTATTTCAGTCATCAATTGCACAACACTAGATTTGTTGTTCAAGTTGTCAAACCTTGTATCATCTTTCAAATCTATTCTATCTATATAATAATTGAGGTCACTTGGGTTGAATCAAGGCCTTAGAGAGGGTTTGAGGTATCCATATTGAATATGGAGCTCCAAGTTAGTCCCTATAAATACTCTTTTCTATATTTTAATTATGCACAATCTTCCATCACACTCTCAATTTCTCACTAACAAATCTTCCAACCAACATTCATCACTCTTCTTTTTATGCATTCTTGCTTCTAGGTATGTATCTTCTTCACTGTGATCGACGGAATTGCATCCATTATAATATGTTCCGATTCATAAACTTTTAAAATAGCCATATCATATGTTCCGATTTGAGTGAAACTTTTATGTTATCGCTAATCAATAAAATACATCCATATGATAAATTCGATTCAATATTCAGTTTATAAATCGTGGTTTATAAAAGTTATTTATAATCTGGAACCAATTCAGATTTGAATATTTGGATGTTTTTTCATTTGATTACTAGAATACCATCCGAAGACAAAGATTCGATTATGGCTTATCACAAGGGTGAGCAATTCTTCAAGGTCATGCATGACCCTTCGGCAAGAGTTTTGGTATTAATCTTATTTTCATCTTGATATGGATCTTTGTTTACTTTACAAAACTGATTATTACTTATGTTAATGTTGTTTTTAATGTGTTAATCCAGACATTGCCGACAGTTACTAAGGTGCGTAGATTTATTTTTATGGAATCGTGATTACTTTTGGTCTTTGGATGTTTGTTTTCGGTTTATGGAATATTACCGAGTTTAGTCCGTAATGGATGACTGTTTTGCATTAAGATGTTGGAAGGTGTTCTTGATGTTTGGTGTTGATCAAGTATGAATCGGTTATTCATGAAGAGTCGGGTTATGTTTGTCGGTTCGTTATTGAATGGGGTTATGTTGATGTTAGATTAGATGAATGTTCTTGAGGGATGATAGATGCTCATAAGGATTATTGTTAAATGAAAGTTTTATCGGGTCCTAATTTGAGCTCCTTTGATGTGTTCAAGAATATTCATCATAGGGTTCTTCGCATGTTCTTGAGGATCAAGCGTATTTTGGATCTTCATTATGGGGATGAAAAGATGTTGGTGTTTGATCCATAATTATTCAATCGGGTTATGGTTTGGATTCGGGGATAGGACCGGATGGAATTATTTTAAAGATTGAGTTTGAAATTTTTTATTGACTTTCCTCAATTATCTCCTAATTTTTATGGAAAGTTAGTAATTACATTTGAATGCATTTATGGTGGGTTGAAATATCGAGGATTTGATGGGATTGAGGGAAAGTTAGCTATTACTGGTATTGCCTGCAATTAATAGGATTTATTCATTTTTTAATTATATTTATTATGAGTTTTAATGACATTAATAATAATTAAACGAATTAATTTATGAATATATTATTAAGACTAATACTAATATTAAGATTTTTAATTTTAATCTCATTTATTTTTTATTGACCGTATCAAATTACGAATACTAAAACTAATATTACGATTTTTAATTTTAATCCCATTTATATCTTATTGACCGAATTAACATTTTCCATTACTATTTTTACAAATATATTATTAATTATTAATAATTACTAATACTAACTAATACTAATACTAATATTACGATTTTAGTTTTACTATTCGTAAAAATAGTATTGTTGACCGAATATATTATTAATACTAATTGAGATTAATAATAATTGACCGAATTAAATGTTATTTATTACAATTTTTTAATCTCAATTATTTATATTAATATTACTACGAACTTATGTTTAATCTATCTTTATTAATATTACTACGATTTTTTATGTTTTTAATTTAATTTATTTGAATTATTGATTACGATTTTGAGGTTATTTATTAAGATTTATAATCTCATTTATTTATATTACTATGTTTACGAATTATGATTAGTCTTGATTGCAATTAATAAGATTTATTATTTTTTATGTTATTTATTAAGATGTTTAATATTATTTATTGACATTAATAATAATTGATCACATTCAATGTTATTTATTAAAATTTTTAATCTCATTTATTTATATTACTTTTTTCGAATTTATGTTTAATAAGATTTAATCATTTTTAATGTATTTTTAGTATGTTACAATTAATATTATTTATTGACATTAATAATAATTGACCAAATTCATTGTTATTTATTAAAAATTTTAATCTCATTTATTTATATTTTTTTTTTTACATTTATGTTTAATAAGATTTAATCATTTTTAATGTATTTTTAGTATGTTACAATTAATATTATTTATTGACATTAATAATAATTGACCGAATTAAATGTTATTTATTACATTTTTTATCTCATTTATTTATATTAATACTACTACGAAATTATGTTTAATCTATCTTTATGAAATTATGTTTAATATTATTTATATTACTATTCGTTCGAAATATTATTGGTTTTGCCTGCAATTAATAGGATTTATTAATTTTTTAATGATATTTATTATGGTTTTAATAACATTAATAATAATTGACCGAATTTAATGTTATATATTACGATTTTTAAGCTCATTTATTTATTATTGACCGAATTGATCGAATTAATTTAAACTGAATATATAATTAATACTAATACTAATATTATGAATTTTAATTTTAATTTTAATTTTAATCTCATTTATTTCGTATCGACCGGATTAAATTACGAATCTTATTAAGCGAATTAAAATTTTCTATTACTATTTTTACGAATATATTACTAATTACTAATAATTACTAATACTAACTAATACTAATATTATAATTTTAGTTTGCTTCGATCAGAAGATATTTCTATTGGCGAGTATTGTTTCTTTAAATGGTTTTCAATCCAACACAGGCTGTTTGTTACTAAGTTTCCACCACAAAAAGTCATTGATTTTCAAATTTAAATTACGATTTTTTAAGTTTGTAATTTAATTTATTTGAATTATTGATTAAGATTTTGAGGTTATTTATTAAGATTTATAATCTCATTTATTTATATTACTATGTTTACGAATTATGATTACTCTTAATTGCAATTAATAAGATTTATTATTTTTTATGTTATTTATTAAGATGTTTAATATTATTTATTGACATTAATAATAATTGGCAACATTCAATGTTATTTATTAAAATTTTTAATCTCATTCATTTATATTACTTTTTTTTCGAATTATGTTTAATAAGATTTAATCATTTTTAATGTATTTTTGGTATGTTACAGTTAGTATTATTTATTGACATTAATAATAATTGACCGAATTCAATGTTATTTATTAAAATTTTTAATCTCATTTATTTATATTACTTTTTTCGAATTTATGTTTAATAAGATTTAATCATTTTTAATGTATTTTTAGTATGTTACAATTAATGTTATTTATTAACATTAATAATAATTGACCGATTTAAATGTTATTGATTACATTTCTTTAATCTCTTTTATTATATTAATATTACTACGAAATTATGTTTAATCTATCTTTATGAAATTATGTTTAATATTATTTATATTACTATTCATTCGAAATATTATTGGTTTTGCCTGCAATTAATAGGATTTATTCATTTTTAATGATATTTATTATGAGTTTAATGACATTAATAATAATTGACCAAATTTAATTTATATATTACGATTTTTAAGCTCATTTATTTATTATTAACCGAATTGACCGAATTAATTTAAGAATATATTATTAATACTAATACTAATATTATGAATTTTAATTTTAATTTTAATTTTAATTTTAATTTTAATTTTAATTTTAATTTTAATCTCATGTATTTCGTATTGACCGAATTAAATTACGAATATTATTGAGCGAATTAAAATTTTCTATTACTATTTTTACGAATATATTAGTAATTACTAAAAATTACTAATACTAACTAATACTAATATTATGATTTTAGTTTGCTTCGATCAGAAGATATTTTCATTGGCGAGTATTGTTTCTTTAAATGGTTTTCAATTCAGCACAGGCTGTTTGTTACTAAGGTTCCACCAGAAAAAGTCATTGATTTTCAAATTTAAATTACGATTTTTTATGTTTGTACTTTAATTTATTTGAATTATTGATTACGATTTTGAGATTATTTATTAAGATTTAAAATCGCATTTATTTATATTACTATGTTTACGAGTTATGATTAGTCGTGATTGCAATTAATAAGATTTATTATTTTTTTATGTTATTTATTAAGATGTTTAATATGTTTAATATTATTTACTGACATTAATAATAATTGACCGAATTCAATGTTATTTATTAAAATTTTTAATCTCATTTATTGATATTACTTTTTTTGAATTTATGTTTAATAAGATTTAATCATTTTTAATGTATTTTTTGTATGTTACAATTAATGTTATTTATTGACATTAATAATAATTGACCGAATTAAATGTTATTTATTACATTTTTTAATCTCATTTATTTATATTAATATTACTACGAAATTATGTTTAATCTATCTTTATGAAATTATATTTAATATTATTTATATTATTATTCGTTCGAATTATTATTGGTCTTGCCTGCAATTAATAGGATTTATTCATTTTTTAATGATATTTATTATGAGTTTAATGACATTAATAATAATTGACCGAAATTAATGTTATATATTACGATTTTTAAGCTCATTTATTTATTATTCACCGAATTGACTGAAATAATTTAAGAATATATTATTAATACTAATACCAATATTATGAATTTTAATCTCATTTATTTCGTATTGACCGAATTAAATTACAAATATATTACTAATACTAAAACTATTATTTCGATTTTTAATTTTAATCCCATTTATATTTTATTGACCGATTTAACATTTTCTATTACTTTTTTTTCGAATATATTACTAATTACTAATAATTACGATTTTAGGTTTACTATTCGTAAAAATAGTATTGTTGACCGAATATATTTCTAATACTAATTGACATTAATAATAATTGACCTAATTGAATGTTATTTTTTACGATTTTTTAATCTCATTTATTTATATTAATATTACTATGAATTTATGTTTAATCTATCTTTATGAATTATTATTGAACCTGCCTACAACTATTAATAGGATTTATTCATTTTTAATGTTATTTTTTATTAGTTTTAATGACATTAATAATAATTGACTAATTTAATGTTATATATTACGATTTTTAAGCTCATTTATTTATTATTGACCGAATTAAATTACGAATATATTACTAATACTAAAACTAATATTACTGTTTTTAATTTTAATCTCATTTATATCTTATTGACCGAATTAAAATTTTCTATTATTATTTTTACGAATATATTACTAATTACTAATAATTACTAATACTAATACTAATATTACGTGCAGAATTTATTTCTCAAGTCACTAGGTTTGTTATTTGCATATTCAACATTTTTGTTTACAATATTCTTATTTTATAATTAGTTACACATTCTAAATTTTCTATATATAATGCTTTTATAAAGGTTTATTGTGATTGGATGGCCTATTTTGCTTTAATCAGAAGATACTTTCATTGGCGAATATTGTGTCTTCAAATAATGTTCAATCCAGGACAAAATGTTTGTTACTAAGGCTGCACCACAAGATGTCATTGAATTTGAAATTTAAATTATGATTTTGATGTTATTTATAGAGAGTTTTAATGTTATTTATGATGATTTTAATTTCATTGATTTGAATGATTGATTATGATTTGGTTGTTATTTATTAAAATTTTTAATCTTATTTATTGATATTACTAATATTTCGAAATTCATTTTATATTGTTGACCGACTTTAATTTTGATATTACAGCTTTCCTTTAATCAATTGTCATGAAACGATATTCTTTTAAACATATACGACTTTCTTTCAAACATTTATTTAAATCTATTTAACAATGTTAAATTTATTTAACAGTTTATAATTTAAATATAATCCAAAGATAACAATGTACATTTATTTTCCTACACTTTTATTATTCTGTTAATAATAAATATAATTTAAATATATTTAATAGTTTCCTAAAATATATAATGTATTCAAAATAATTTTCAATGCTATTACTAATATTACGACCTTTATTTTAATATTGTTGACCGAATATGAGTAAAAACTTTTTACGTTTTTGTTAAATTGATGGACGTCAATTATTTGACTATATGTCTTTGAGTTTAATTGTGCTAATTTTAAGTATTGTTGACCAATTCACGTCAATTACCAATCCTTCCATTTTTTATAATTCAAAGACTTTCCTTTAATCAATTGTCATGAAACGATATTCTTTTAAACATATACGACTTTCCTTTAAACATTTATTTAAATCTATTTAACAGTTTATAATTTAAATATAATCCGAAGATAGGAGTGTACATTTATTTTCATACACTTTTATTAAATATAATTTAAATCTATTTAACAATTTCCTAAAATATATAATTTATTGAAGATAATTTTCAATGCTATTACTAATATTACGACCTTAATTTTAATATTGTTGACCCAATCTGAGTAAAAAAAATTTACGTTTTTGTTAATTTGATGGAGGTCAATTCTTTGACTTTATGTCTTTGAGTTTGATTGTACTAATTTTAAGCGTTGTTGACCAATTCACGTCAGTTACCAATCTTTCCATTTTTTATAATTCAAATATATAAACAAATATTCCTACTCAATCACGTCAATCGAGGCACACTATTTCCGATTTTGCAGAATTGTTTGAGACACAACAATACTATACAAACCTTAACAAATAATAAAATCATTTAATCGTCATACCAATTTTAACAACGAAATTAAATGATAATATAAATTTTCAAAATTTTACTTTCTTTTAAAGAATTATAGTATTTCAATCACAACTGATAATGATTATTAAAGATGTCAATAATAATTTGTATATAATGGGTAATGCAAATTGAGACGCGGATGATTTTAATGTCATTTATTTGAATGATTGATTATGATTTTGATGTTATTTATTAAGATTTTTAATCTTATTTATTGATGTTACTAATATTACGAATTTCATTTTAACATTGTTGACCAACTTTCATTTTGATATTACTACTTTCTGTTAATCAATTGTCACTAAACGATAATCATCATCTTGATTTCAATAAGTGTGCTAATTTTAAGATGTCAATAATAATTTGTATATAATGGGTAAGGTAATTTCAGACGCGGATTATTTTAATGTCATTGATTTAAATGATTGATTATGATTTTGATGTTATTTATTAAGATTTTTAATTGTTAAGTACTATATTTACACAGTTTAAATAATGACGTGTTTTTTGGCGGCATTTTGTAACATGTCAAAGGTTTCCTAAAGTGTGTGTACAATGAGTCCTTTTGGCTACATGTTCAAATAGGTCTGGGGTTGATCCTTTTGGTGTCTATTTTTTAATAAAATATAGGAAATTTATGTTACAACATGTGACATTAGACCCATTTTCTTATTAGTTGTTTTTTTAGCTATGTAATCGGTTTGAACCATTGGAGAGATAACATGTAAAATTTAAGCTACCCATTCAAGTAAGTGGGTTAAGGATTGTTTCTTAATTTACTTATCACCGTATCCATATCTTTACAACAACTATATTTTATGTAGAACACAAATATGGAATACAATGGTGGAGGTTTTCATAAATTATTGTAAATGAGCTGCACTCCGAGGATCGTGATGACAATGATAACAACTTCGAAGGTGAAAAATCAGCTATCAATGAGCAAGACTTGGAAGATTTTGATTGAAGTAATGAAAATAGACCATTGGTTGAAGTTCGTTAAGCCCCAACTAAATGATAAGTGTTCTATGCTTAAGCTTAGTTATGATTAGAATATAGATATTACCCAAATGATGTAATCTGTGATATTGGTTGAAGTTCGTTAAGCCCCAACTGAATGATAAGTGTTCTATGCTTAAACTTAGTTATGATTAGAATATAGATATTAACCAAATAATGTAATGTGTGATATTGTGATAGTATGCTATGTAGTTTGCAGTCGTCAAATTAAACTTTACTTACTCAATATATCCATCATTTCGTTACATTAAACTGTTAGATGACATTTTGCATTTAACATAAAAATTCATACATATTGCAATATCAAAAATTTAGTAACCAAAACAAATTGCATAATACAATTCTTATTTTCCTACTTTTTTTTTTCATTTTGCTTTGGGGTGAACCGTGGGTCCCCACGGGACTCTAACCTAGTTATCAACATATACTTGGATTTAAATGGTTTATGGACTTGTGTGGTGGGCTAAAACCTTAATGAGTTATTTTTTTTAAATGAATGTGGGCTATATGAGTTAGTGAGTAATTTTTTTAATAAGATGTGGGCTTAACAAGTTGTTCTTTTTATTGAAATGTAGGTAAAGGTTTGTTGTCAAAATTTCTATGGTTCGGTGTCAAATTTTCTAAGGCTTCGGTGTCAGGGTTTCTAAGGGTTCGGTGTACAAGTTTTTACAAGTTCGATGTCAATTTTTATTATGAATACACTGTCAAAATATGATGTTTAGATTTATACCTCAACGAAACACCAATTTGTAGCACGATGGATTGACAAATGGTTTTGCTCATAAACCAAACACGAAAGCTCCCTAACCCTTGAAACAACCCTTTGAATCAACACTTGAACGTAAAACCAAATAAGATGGGAGAGTGGTATGGTAGTGGTGGTGTGCAACGGTGGCGACGGCAGCCTCCCCTTGGCCGGTCATAACTATCGACGAGAGAGAGGGGAGGGGGAGGGATGTGGTGGCTAGGGTTTGTGATTCGTTATGATGATTATGATTAGGTAAAATATAATGTCTTTAAATAGTCCAACTATTTACTAAATACACCCCTAATCTTTCATTGTCATTATAATCCATATTATAATTATTCCCTCATTATTATATTCAAATAATAATAATTCTTCCAACATAATGTTTTATTAACCCTTTAATAAAACACAAATATTATTATATATTCTCTAATAGTAATATCCCTTTCTCATTTTATTATTCCAAATAATAAAACCACATTTAGTGTTATAAATATATATATATATATATATATATATATATATATATATATATATATATGTTTAGGATCCTGTATAAAGTACATTTTTCGTGAGAAGTGTGAGAAGGACTAAGAATTGACATGTAGACATCATGTTTTGGATTTAGGAATGATGTTTTAGGTTGTTTTAACTTGAAAAACACCAAACACAACAATCTAAAACACAATACAATGTATTATAGTCATTAAATTTAAAAAACAGCTAAAACACACTACTTAACGCTTAAAACACACTGTTAATGTTCTTAGCATAGTGTTTTAAGTTTTAAGCCTAAAATACATTGTTTTCCGTTTTTAATTGTTATGTTTGGTGTTTTTATAGGCAAAACAATCTAAAACATCACGACTAAGTTCAAAAAATAATGCCTAAGTATCAATTTTTAATACTTCTCACATTTCTCACAAAAAAACACTTTGTACACGATCTTGACCCTATATATATATATATATATATATATATATATATATATATACTTTGTTTGTCCTACAAAGTGAAACTTTTTGGATCGTATCGAGATAGTAACGTTCATATGATGAGTAGCCAACATACTATTCCAAAAGGTCAACTACTTGAAGTAGTACTCCAGTAACAGTATGAGATTCTGTACCTGGAACGGCTTATTACGCCCGTGATATTAAACGTCACACAATAGAATTGTCATGGTAAACTTTCCTGTTCAACATACACTAACAAATAAATTTTTATTCATTTACAGTTACAATTTATATTCGTGTCTTGTTTATCAGTGTGCTTTATGTGTAAACTTATGCGTAGTTTACATACAGTGCAAAATCTTTCATTTAGACCTATGATGTGCTAAAAGTAGTTTAATAAAAACACTTAAATTAAACCTAAACTAGACAACTAGTAATACTTTAGACTCTCTAAAACTAAACTACAGACAGGCAAGTGAAACTATAGACTCTAGTATAGCTAAAGTAAGTCCGGATATCAAACCCATGATATTCTAATGGAAAACGTAAACTAGCCTCGAAAACTTATCTAAAGCTGAAATAAAATGATTTATTACATAAAGGGGGGTTACTGAAAACTAAATTGCAATAAAGTAAAGATTAACTAAGATTAACTAAACTGAACTAAAGACACGAACTTAGCTAAGCTGAATTCAGATGCTGATGAGACACTACCTAGACAAGACTCCTAACTATGTCTGATAAGCTTCTATGGTTATTGAACTGATTTGGATCTGGGATCTTAAAATACTAAAAATCAAGAATAAACTAGACACCATTGACCCTTCTCAAGGGAGACCCTAGAATACTGTTGTGCTGTTAAACCACCGGTTGGAGTACAAACCCTCACAGGTTATCTAACTCTTATGATCGAGTATCCGCTAGATAATCTAACTCACAACGCGAAAGCCTCACTACACTAAGTGCAATGGGTAATTATTTAAGTCTAGATCTAACTTGATATGCAGGAATTGAAAGGGAAAATAAGTAGATCTCCTTACAAAGCCTCTAACCTAGCAATTTAACAACCTAGACATACCAACAAGCCCTTACCTCACAACTAATGAATTTGGAAGAATACATAAAATCTTCTAACCACCGAACATCACTCCTATGGTAAACTCGCGACTACTGACCATAAACAAGTTGCTACACAAAGTCTGCAACCTAATTAGCACTCATACATGAAAGACATTCACAAAAGTGCAAGTGGAGTGAATAAGTTACAATAAGATAACAATAGATATGCATATACACTAAATTTAGAGAAATCAAAATCTTTACTGAATCATAAATCCAAACACAAGTTCCAAAAACCATAGAAAATGCAAATTAAAACATAGTTATTTGTCTTAGTCTAGGTAGCTATAAGAGTTTTAGCCACAAAACATCATCAAAAAGAAAATGAAAAGGTTTATAATATCAATCAACATGAATTTAGAATGAGAAAAACTAAGAAACGACTAAACCAAATAATGAACACCCGAGGAAGTTGATCCTCTAGCTTCAAATCTCGAACCTTGCCCTTTCCTTGACTTTGAATCACCTTGCACAACTCATTTTTCATCCAAAAGTGCAGAATGCATCATAATATGACGACCTAGGGTTTTTAAACTTGAAATGGGCTTGAAAATACACTTTTTGGGCTTTCTGGTGGCCGTCGCGGCACACGACACGGTAAAGGGTAAGTGGTCGTGCGACGTGACGCATGTAATAGAGCTACGGGGAATTTGATCGTAATTCGCTCAACTTGGCAGGGGTAAAATAGACTTGTTGGTGAGTCTGGAGAGCTCTGCAGCACGCGACGCTTCTTGTCTATTCTCGCCGCGTGATGCGACGGGGTATTTTTTGCAAATCTATATTTTTTCCATATTCTTTTCACTTGTGATTCATCTGGGATCTCGTAAAGCACCTTTTACGCGTAAATTTGCCTCTTTTTCCATCCGGCCTCCGGTGACACATAAAATACTAAATAGAAACCGAAAATATATATAAACGACACACATTGACTTGATAACGACGCAAAACATGTACAAATAAACGATGTATTTTGCAATACATCTACCTAACTTACGTTAGGGTGTTCTTTACTTTTAGACGTAACTGGAACAACCAAAGATGAGAGGTTGGAAGGGATTAAAGTTGTCATCTTTTCACACATGGATGGGAGTACAAAACTTTAAGTCGTTTATAAGGAAGATTAGATCTTGTATATTGTTTCCTTTTAGGTAAATACTTGTGGGGACCCTAAAGGATTCAAAGCTCCCTAACTCGTGTCCATACATGCGTGCGTGTATGATGAGTGCAATGTGTTACACACCAACCGATGACGAAAATATTGGATGCCACATGCAAAGGATTGATCAAAAGCTCATGACATTAATAAAAAATTAAATTATATTATTTATTGAATTAAAATGTGAGAAGTAATGAAATGGAAATACAATTTTCTCATAATGCTAAACTAGACATGATTGATTAATTAACTAGATCCAAAACCTTAAGTGATTATCAAGCAAGCTTTTCTGAAACATGCACGAAAATAATTTTGTCAACACAAAAATGTTGGTGAACATTACTTAAGTTATTACATAAAGTATAAGTTTAAAAATATAATTCATGTGTCAAGTAATACCAAAGCATTATGCAGACACATAAGTAAACAGACAAGACAAAAACAAATGTAAAGTTAATAATGAGCGCCTTTACACATTTAAGTGTAAGGGAGCATCGTAAATTCATCTTGCTCTCACATGGTAGAACTAAAACCTGCAACTAATCATTTATATAGCGCATATATAAATACATTAATATTAGTCCAAATTTAGTGAAAATACACGTTCATTAAAAAATTTCAACATTTTCTAGGTTTTAGATATATATTTTTAAAAATTTAAGGTGAGGCTATCCATATCTAAACACCCCTTAGATCTCTTGATTCACCTCTCACCACATAAGATGTTACCTAAACATCCTTAAGAATATTATATCCATCTTTCAATATCTTGTAATCCATATACAAGTAAAAAGAGAGGAAAAAAAAGAGAGTGGGGATAGAGTGACAAGGGGAGGGAGAGAAAGATAATTGAGAATTAGATTAGGGTGGACTGAGTCATGTCCGGGAGGAGGCGGGGGCTTCGCCCCGAGTGGGAACACCCCCTCGGAAACGAGGGAAATTTTTTCACAGGAAACCAGGGATTTGTCAACGGATGGCGGGGAAGAAAAAATGCTAAATGTATATTTTGTTTAAATTCCTTAATTAGTTATCACTATCCTTCGCTCATCTTCCTCAATTTTTATAAACCTTAAAATTAATCCCCTTTTTCATGCACAAAATTCAAGTTCGGTGTTTGCATTGAAGGATCAATGCCATAGGGCTTTTTTGGAATTACAAGACGAATCAATGGATAGAAACATTACCTCGATCGGTGCTTTGTTCTTCGTACATTCGCCGAAAACAAGGTCGTCGCCGGATAATGGTCAGAGATGAGTTTTTCTGATAATCATTTAAGATGGTGATTTTGGTCTAATGATGACTTAATGTTGATGTTCCCTCCACCATATATAAATTTTTATTATCTTTTTAATTCTTAATTTTATTTTTAATTTTGTATATTAATTCATTGGGTGGCGTGAGAAAGATTGACGGCTCCTAAAAAAGTGGGTGGCCTGGGTCTTTCAAATCTTAAAGATTCTAACAACGCCTTATTGACGAAGTGAGCGTGGAGGTTTAAACATGAATATTTTAGCCTATGGAAAAAGGTTATAGTTGCTTGTCACCCGTGTAGCCAAAGACGGTCCTTCCTTTCGACTTTAAGCGGCTCAAGTGGGGTTTGGGCTACTATTGTGCGGGTGTAGCAGAAGTTAAGATTTGGCGATATTGATTTCACTAGTTGCTTTAAAGGTACTTGTGGAGATGGGAAGACAATTCGGTTATGGTTGGATCATTGGATTCTTGATGGCCGCTGAAAGACAAGTTCCCTCTCTAGTTGCTTTAAAGGTACTTGTGGAGATGGGAAGACAATTCAGTCTGTAGCAGCCGCGGTAGTTGCAGAATAGGGGCTTTTGTTTTGTATGTTGCAGCAGGTCAGGGTCAGAAGGCGTCCAAATGTTTGGTCGTGGTTCGGCAGTGGAGCGGTTCCATATTCGGTTAAGGCTGTAAAACGCTTGATGTTGAATGATCGATGGCATTGGGTCGGTCAAAAACAAGTTAAAATATAGTATAGTGAAAGTGAGTCATTTCCACAAGGAATTGGTGGAAAAATATAGTTTTGTAAATTAACTAATAAAATTAAAGCCTAATTGTTTTGTTGTTTGCTTTGAAATTTAGGAAAATGAATTTAAGAAGTTGTAACAATAATAGAAAAGTAGTAACCCCCTCCGAGCTTTCGTTCAATGATTAGCCAAAACCTAGTTAAATGATAGGATACCACATAGACATGACTTTGTTGAACGATTTTAAGTCTAGTGATAACCGAACATAAGTTTTTAATAATAACCTGTACAATTCAATTACCAATCCACATGTATCAATCCCCCCCCCCCCCCCCCGATAATCAAATTGCTCACGATGCAAGAAAATCGAATGTGAATGATAAAAAGATAAGCAATTGAAACATACGTGAATCATTTAAATGATTAGAATCACAAATATTCTCCAACTTAATGAAAACCAATCCAAAAACCAAATCAAACAAGTTTAAAGGGTTTCACAAACGAACCGTACAACCGGAGGTGGTTACAATAATGTTTAGCCGCTCATGGTAACAAGAAGCGAATCAAAAGTTTGAGTAATAATATCGAACATGTTGATACAAACTGAAGGTATTGATGAATGATGATGATTATAATTGTTTGTTGCTCCAAAAACTCCCAAAAGTTGATTATTTTCGTCTATGGTCGGCCAAAAATACTTAGGGTTTGAAAATATCTTTTTATATAAAAAATATCAACTTTCCCAAAATCCCTCATACGCGCCATAGCCTACGGGTCTGAACTATAGGCTACGGTTTAGCTTCTCGGAAAAATCTTGTTTCCCACATAACTTTTTTGTTATAACTCCTATTTCTTCGATTATTGTGGCCACGTCTTCGTATTTCAGAGCTCTATCACATAATCCTTTAATATCTTCAATTCAAATCCATTTTGTTTCTCCAAAAATGCATCCAATCCACTACTACCTTCTCTCGAAACCTTCCAATAAGTTCCAATTAGTACTTTTAAGCACTATACACCTGTAATTCACCAACAATTTCAAAGTAACCGTGATTTATGTTATAGATCACTTTAAAACACATAATTAAATACATCTTAACATGGTAAAACAGCCTTTCATCACATCCTCACACTTACCTTTGATTGTCCCCAATCAAACCATCACAAAACATTACTTACTTTGTTAACAAGCCACTTCCAATTCTCTTACTGTTACTAATCTTTGAGGCCCCATATCATACCCATCCCATAGACTGACACAATCGAGATTGACAGACTGACAAGCAAGTGTTGCATATTTTCAAAAACCAAGACTTTCCTAACTAAGCCTAACATGCTTATTATCGTACACATACACTACACACCCCTCACAATGATCGCTCATCTCGGTTTATTTATGGACTAGCATGTAATGGACTAGTACATTTTGCTCAAAAACCAAGAATGAAATCTTGTTATCATAGGTTTGTATAACAATCTCACATAAGTTGTAAATTATGCACACATCGAAAGGTCTTACGGGTTTTGGGCTTAGGGTAAAGGTAGGAATGATTTGGCTAACAATTGGTTCAAAAGAAAGGTTTCACACACATAAATGACCATTCTTATTCACTAAGCACGATAACACAATAATCACACATCTTTGGGCATATTTGACCCATTACACATACTTCTTTTTTTTTTTTTTTTTTGCCTTTGTCCTTTTCTCTTTTTTTCATATATATATATATATATATATATATATATATATATATATATATATATTCTTTTTTCTCTTTTTCAACAATTAACTTAGCTCAAACACTTGAACTTAAATATAAACACAATGGATGTCATCAATTTCTTATACAAAGGCTAACGGGTCGATTTGGGTGATGTTGTAAAGTTAATCAAATGAAAGGGTATAGGCTTAACATGGCTTCTAAGGGTGATATTCTGGTAAATGGGTCAACAAAACACAATCACATGGTTTCAACATAACAAAGGAATTACCGATTTGCTTTTCTCATCTATGGGCATGTTTCGCCTACAACATTAGCATGTGTCAAATTACACAAATTCTGCAACAAGGAAACATTTGGCCTACTCTCAACAAATGAACATATATATCAATGTGTATCAATCTAGCAGGCTCAAATTCTCACAAAGTGGGGATATGGGTTGCCGACTTGTAGCATATGCAATTCCTAAAAGCATGTTACCTCTAGTTAGACATCTCTTTTTTAATGTCTCTAAAAGCACTTGTTAGAAAAACTCTCATGAAAATTAAAGGGATAACCATGATCAAGGGTCTCATTTTTCATACTTGGCAAAGGACTCGTTAGGAACTGAAAACGCGGCTTTCATGCTTGGTCAAGTGAAAAAGGTGACATCTTGTGAGAAAGAAAAATTTCATTCATGTTTTTCTTTCAAAATTTTGAAAATTTCTCAATTTTTTCCTTTTTTTTTTCTCACAACTGTGTAAGTGTTCCCCCCCCCAACTATCATAGTGTTACTCATCCCCACACTTGGGATACATTGCCCCCAATGTATGGTGTTTTTTATGCTTTCTCAGTGCTTCACAACTCAAAAAATTTCAACCTCACCCTACTACCCACCAAACCTGACTAACACCCAAACTAATAAAAACTCACATACTAATTTAAGAAGATAAACCATTCCCTTCACAAACAAATGTTTACACTACCAAATTTCATAAACATGCACCAACAAAAGAAAAGGATGGAGCACATGGACCTGATTTTACGATTCTTTATGATATTCTTGAGTCTCTTTCTGCGAACTTTCACTCCCCTATCAAACACGCATCGACTTTGATGCGTATCGCTTGAATTCTCCCAACCTATCATGCCCGCATAACTTCCACACACTTAGTTGCTACAATGGTTATGAACAAACAAAAACACACAAAACAAATAAAATAAAATAAAACACATACCTCGGGTTGCCTCCTGAGAGCGCTAAGTTTATGAGTCTTCAGTCGGACTTCATACTTACTATATCTCTCATGGTGGTCTCAGTGAACATTTACCCACTGAGTTCTCATGTATGCCCGGTAGTTTACATTCTGATTCCATATCTGCTCTTTCATGACCAACATGTCTATTGAATCAATACGAAACAATTGAAATCCACATTTTCCTACCGAATTCCCAACATATATTCGGTAATTGATATGTCGAGTCTTCATCTTCTTGCTCATGATTGACATGCCTGCTGAAGTATTGCGAGTCCCTTTCATGATAATTTGCCCAAGATCCTCCCAACTCACCTTCCTCTTCTTTCCACTCGAACCATCATCCCCAACTTTTTCCGTTTTCTTAGTAAACATAAGAGGATGGTTAGAATACACCAAGATTACCTGGTTCACTGGTTCTTCAAAAGGTGTGTCTGCAAGTGGTTGTACGCAAGAAGTCACATATTCTTTTAGGCTCGTAACTTCCTTTTCTAATACTTTCTTCATCACAACCTGATCCCCATGTGGCTTTTCAACGACCGGGAGAATTGGCGTGGTATTGATTTCCATGACCTCTTCTCCAACTTCTTGGTTAGGAAAATCTATAAGCTCGTATACCACCTCATCATTAACCATACCCAGTTCTATTGTGAAATCTCCAGGAATATGAGGATTTTGTGTGGTCTTGTTTTCTATAGCCTTTAAATCTGCAATTTCCTCTGCTAATTGGTTAACTTACTTTACCAATTTCATACGAATCTTATCCTGATAACCCCATAAGTGTATGTTTTAACGAAGCAATCGAGTCAACCAATCCTTCCACATGCTTTCCTTGATCTTTCCAATTTTCCTGATAATCAAAATGTGGACCTTGTTGATAGCCTTGATTATACATTTCTCTTTGATAATTTCTTTGGTTCCCTTGCTGACGGTTCTGATATTGTAGCTTCCTTTGATTGAATAAACTCTTTTGATACACATCATTTGGCAGATAATAGCCGTAGGAGTTTGCTGAATGTAGCTGACAATATGAGGATGATAGGGTGGGCCTCCATGATTTTTGAAACCGAATATGATTCGATCTTGTTGTTCCTTATTCAATCTTCCTATGGGCCACTAGACAATCATGAAACAAATTATACGGGCTCCCGCAACAATCACATGGGTCATCTTCTACCCACCTTATCACGTGTCTTTGAATTTCACTGTGCCTGCACAAACTAACACACCCAGTGTAATACTGAACAAAAATAAAAAGAAATTAAATCAACTAAACTAAACTAGAAAAAATATAATCATTTTTGGGTTTTAGGATATTTATAAATAAACAATAAAAACTAAAAACTACACTAAGCGCACACATTCCCCGGCAACGGCGCCATTTCTCGGAAAAATCTTGTTTCCCACGTAAGTTTTTCGTTATAACTCCGCTTTCTTCGATTCTTGCGACCACGTCTTCGTATTTCAGAACTCTATCACATCATCATTTAATATCTTCAATTCAAATCCATTTTGTTTCTCCAAAAATGCATCCAATCCGCTACTACCTTCTCCCAAAACCTTACAATAAGCTCCAATTAGTACTTTTAAACACCGTATACCTGTAATTCACCAACAATATCAAAATAACCATGTTTTATGATATAAATCACTTAAAAACACATAATTAATACATCTTAACGTAGTAAAACACCCTCTTATCATTGAAACATAGGAGTTATGGAGAGTGGTACAGATTTAAATGGGTTCATTGGGTGCCACTAAAGCGTAACATTTTTGCTTGGAGATCCGAGATGGATCGAAGTCCTACGGCTCTCTCCCTGCTTATAAGAAACGTTCACATTGCTGACCAGGTTTGCGGCCTTTGCAATTATGATTTTGAGTCTTCCTTACACCTTTTCACAGGCTGCGGATTCTCGTACGGGGTGTGAAATGCTAATGGTGTGGGCTACAGAGAATTGTCGCTTTCAACGTTATGGATTTATTGGAATTGAACAAACAAGCGACGAATGACAAAGTAGGAAGAAAGTTGGTTTTGGGCATCATTATCGTTACTTTTTGGGTGCTTTGGGGTGCTAGAAATAACAAGTTTTTTCACAAGGATCCGAAGTTGCACAAGGTTGTATCTAGCGTCAAGTTTTTTCGTTCTTATGGGTTAAAAATAGAAGTAGTTTAAAAAATGTATTATGGAAGGAATGGGTTATTTCACCATTGTATATGTTGTAAGTTGGTTGTTTTGGGTTGGCGGCCCTCGGTTTGATAACTCACTCGTTTTTCAATGAATGTCAAAGTTCAAAAAATAAATATAAAATGTTAACGTTTTAAATTTTATATTAATTCAATTATTAAATTACGTTATTGTTGTTTTAATTAAAGCATTTTAAATATATCAATGTTTAAAAAATTAAATTAAAATAGTTTAGTTTTGAGGTAATAATGTTTTTCTTGATTTTGGAGTCATATTATACTTGTTTTATGATCCATTTCACAACGAAATAAAAGGATTTCTATTGAGATATGAGGTTGAGTTTAAATAATTGAATTTGCTTTTGAGAAACTTTTTGAGATACGAAATACTCAATATGATTAAGGTCGTACTACACGTACTCTAATCGGATCTTAGACCCCAATAATACAAGTCGTATATGTTTTGTTAGGTAAGGTATCTATATACAAATCATATATTTGTATACGCGTTATATAGTTATTTTTAAACAAAATATACATTACTCGTATATTTGTATATGACTTGCATAGTTCATGTAGACAAAGGATATACGACTAGTATATTTATTTATACACATGTCGTATAGTTCATGTATGAAAGATATACGAGTCTCGTATATAGTTAACACCTATACTTAACAGAACCAAAAGATCCATTAAAGTGTATAAATACATTAAGTCTATTATTAACCAAGGTTTTTAAACCCAAACCGGACTGGACCGGTCGGACCGGGAAACAGACCTCCGCCCGGTCCGGGTTGTTAGGTTGGAACGGGAATACACTGACCCGGTGACCTGGTTCATTGATGCGATTTTGGGCCGGTTCATTAAGCCAGACAGATAAACCGGCAGGGACTCCGATTCAATGTTCTGTTCTGAAAACATTGTAATTAACCCTTTAAAAACCCTTGATGTGCATATATAATGTTGCCAATTAGGGGGACTACATAGTACGTAAACTTAATTTCTAGATTTCTTTTTTTTTTTAACGGCAAATTTAAGGTGGACTACATTGTAAACTTAATTTCTAGATTTCTAACATAACAATACCAACCACCAACAGAAAATAATAAAAAAAAAAAAACATTATAAAAACTAAAAATATTACTAAAACAACAACGTGTCACCGTAATACATTTCACAGCCAAACAGGAGGCGGCTCATTCAAATCTATACCCAACCCGGACCCACCCCTCACCACCCCACAAAACGGCGCCGTATTCACCTCACCACCTTCTGCCACCGTAACTTCACCGGAGCCACCATGATTCGCCACCGTGAGTACAGGCGGCGTCGCCAGCCATGGGAATGTGTTGAGGCCCAGAGACAATGAGGGAGGCGGTGGTGGCGGCAGTGGAAAGTTTGTTTTGGCTTTAGGACCACGAAGTGAGCGTGCGGCGCAGTCGTAGGCGATTGCGGCTTCTTCGGGCGTGTCGAAAGTGCCTAACCAGACCCGTGTTTTCCTCCACGGGTCTCGGATTTCGGAGGCGTAGCGGCCCCATGGCCGCTTTCGAACTCCCCTGTAGTGTCCTTCACGAGGAGATGCCATGAGTTTGAAAGATGTGGTAGTTTTAGAGAGAGAGAGAGAGAGAGAGGGGTTGGAATATTAGGAAATGTTTGTTTGTTTGTTTTTTTGTGGGTCAAATAAAGGGGTATTTAAGGGTGATGGTAAAGGGTTTAAATAGTAGAAGATGTAATGTGCAAGTACAAGATTATTTAAGTAAGGTTTTCAGAACCGGACCGGATGTCGAATCGGACCCTTGGGCGGTTCACCGGTCCAACCGGTCCGACCGGTCTAACGAACCGGGCCAAAAAATGCTTCGAAACCCAAAATATCAAAAAAATAATAAAAAAAACCGGTCCGACCACCAGTTTTCTGGTCCGAAGCCGGTTCGCTGCAGAAACGGTCCAACCACCCGAACCGGACTGGTCCGGTCCGGTTTTCAAAACAGTGTATTTAAGATTAAATTAGTTTGATGTTTCAAAAGAATACGATAATACGGGTCGGTTTATACTACGGTACCGAACTTAATGCCAATGGATTAGACTATAGGGAGTGGAGGGGGGAGAGGGGGGAAGTGTCATGTGGCACTTGTGGGAGCCATATGAGGGGGGAATTGTAGGGAGTGGAAAGGGGAGGGGGGAGAGTGGAGGGAAGTGATATGTGACATTTTTTTTATGAAAAACTTTAATATATTAAATTAAAATTCATAAATATTAATAATATATTTTAAAAAAAACCTAGAAAATAAATAAAACATAAAAATTAAACATAAAAAAACCAAAAAAATAAAATAAAAACCTAGAAAATAAAAAAAACTACATATTATATTTTTCCATGAGCTCGCGTTTGAGTTTTAGGGTCATCTCTTACTCTTGACCGCTGAGATGATCGGTGTTCATTGCGATGAATTTCATATCTTCGCGCTTTTCGCGCTGTTCTTTCATACTCAACTTTTTTTCAAAAGCTTCGCGAATGGTTTTTTTCTCCTCAAGCTTCTGTAGTTGAATCGTGTTGAATTGGACGAGTGTGTCATGTATGTCGGACAAGTCATTGCTGTAAGTACCTTTGCCCGATCCTGATCCCGAACCCGAAGTAGAGGACCTATGCGCCCTCTTTTTAGACTTGTCTCGACCGGGTGGACGACTCAACTCCTCCTCGAAGTCGTCATCATCATCCAAGTTAATTGCATCCTCGACTTCACGTTCACCCGGACGGTTATGAGATGAATTTGTTTTTGTCCTTTCGGACGAATTGGAAGCAGAGGGCACGTCCGCCCATCTTGAATGGTTTTTCGCGATCTCCCAACAGTGCAAAAACTTGAACTCCAAGCCCTTGTCATCACGATAAGCTTTTAAGGCATTAGCTAGGTAGTCGTCGTCCGTTTCACCGCTTAGTGGATAATTTCTAGCGTGATAATAAAAACCCTTGAAGGCATTCATCGCCTTGTTTATCTCCGTCCACAAGTGCCATGTGGCACTTGTGGGACCCATGTGAGGGGGAAAATTGTGGGGAGTGGAAGGGGGAAGTGATATGTGGCATTTGTTTTTTTTTTTTTTGTTTTTTATGAAAAACTTTAATATATTAAATTAAAATTCATAAATATTAATAATATATTTAAAAAAACCTAGAAAATAAATAAAACATAAAAAAACCAAAAAAATAAAATAAAAACCTAGAAAATAAAAAAAACTACATATTATATTTTTCCACGAGCTCGCGTTTGAGTTTTAGGGTCATCTCTAACTCTTGACCGCTGAGATGATCGGTGTTCATTGCGATGAATTTCATATCTTCGCGCTTTTCACACTGTTCTTTCATAGTCAACTTTTTTTCAAAGGCTTCGCGAATGGTTTTTTTTCTCCTCGAGCTTCTGTAGTTGAATCGTGTTGAATTGGATGAGTGTGTCATGTATGTCAGACAAGTCATTGTTGTAAGTACCTTTGCCCGATCCGGATCCCGAACCCGAAGTAGAGGACCTATGCGCCCTCTTTTTAGACTTGTCTCGACCGGGTGGACGACTCAACTCCTCCTCGAAGTCGTCATCATCATCCAAGTTAATTGCATCCTCGACTTCACGTTCACCCGGACGGTTATGAGATGAATTTGTTTTTGTCCTTTCGGACGAATTGGAAGCAGAGGGCACGTCCGCCCATCTTGAATGGTTTTTCGCGATCTCCCAACAGTGCAAAAACTTGAACTCCAAGCCCTTGTCATCACGATAAGCTTTTAGGGCATTAGCTAGGTAGTCGTCGTCCGTTTCACCGCTTAGTGGATAATTTCTAGCGTGATAATAAAAACCCTTGAAGGCATTCATCGCCCTGTTTATCTCCGTCCACTTGGACGAGAGACTCTCGTTAAATCGATACATCTCTCGACCCATCAAGTTATGGAACGCGTTGTTTATGTCGTCCCAAAAGTCGGGTTTGTGGCGATTATTTCCTACACAAAAAGAAAATAAATAAACCGTTAGTCATATATAATGTTTAAAAAAATATAATGTCTAAAAAAATATTACAAATACCTTGAATCGCGTTTTCCGACTCACTTATCCACACTCGTGTAATTGCAACCTCTTCGGCGGTTGTCCACTTTAGAGGTTGGCGGTTTGTGGCGGCCAACGCCTTCTCCTCCGGCGTCTTCATTTTGTGATTTCTTTTACCGGGTACCTTTTTACCGGACGATGAACCCCCAACATTTTCTTCTTGCGTTTCGGGTATGCTATCCGGTGCCGTTAAAGGTACGAGTTGTTGTGAAGAAAAATTAGGAACGGGAGAATCGTTATATGGAAAATTTGGAAAAATATGTCCACTAAGATAACCCGCGTAGTCGGGACAAGGTGATGGAAAGGGTGGACGGGTTGGTACGGGACGAACCAGTGGCGTATTCGAGTTCGGGACGTAGTTGAATGGGTTGTTCGGGTCAAAGCCTCTGTTGTATGGGTTCATGTTTTTAAAAAATATATGAAGAAATGTATAAAATTTGGTGAATAATGGTATAAAATTTGAGAAGATGAGAGGTTGTGGTGAAATGTAGTGGGTGTTTTTTAATAAAATAGGTGATATATATAAAGATTAATTTTTTTTTGACCGTTGCTTTTTAAACGGTAACTTTAAATTTTTTGAAATTTTTTTTAATGTAACGGTCATCATTGCAGAGAAAGGAGCCAATCACCACAATCCACCTCACCTCCACCTCTCCCCCCACGCCATGTCTTCCCCCACCGCCCACCCTGTGACACCCGGCAACTTCCGATCCACACTGACGTGATTTTTATTATTAAAAATTAAATATTTATTTTAAACATTGTTAATTATTAAGTTTCGGAAGTTTACTGATCGTTTTTACAAATCGAAACTGCGACCGGTTAAATTAACGCGATTTAAACGCGTGTTCTGAAAACACGCGTCAGACATTGAAAATATTTATATTTATGCTTGGTTTTGTGTTTCGAACAAAACCGACTAATTTTTATAATTTACTTATGGAGCCTAAATAGAAACCGAGACGTTTACGTTTAAAACGGGTTCGATACGCGGTACACAACCCACCAACCCTAACCCTAGGTATATAAAGACAACTTCTTCTTCTTCCCTTCATTTTTCAGCAGCCACAACCTATCTCTCTCTCTCTAACCCATCTCTCTTTCAGCTCTCTCTCTCTCTAACCCTCTCTTCCTCTCCCGCTCGTCTCTCTCTCTCTCTTCTTCCTTTCAGAAGCAGCCGGCCACCACCAAAGCTTGGGTGGTGGCGGCGCCGGGTTGTGACCCCATAAACAATTATAAAATGAAGCAGGTCAAGGGTGGTTTCAGGGATACGGTTCGCGAAGAAGAAGGTGGTGATGCTTGGTCGTGGTTAGGTGGTGGTCCGGTTATGGTTGGGCATGTTGAAGGCGGCGGCGACGTTCAGCGGTGGGGGTTGGTTCAGGTTCGAAGTCCGATCGGGTACAGGGGTGTCGCTTGGGCTGGGGCAGGCGGTGGTTGTTTGGTCGTTTGGGGTGGCTCGTGACAGAATCGGGTAAGTGGTTGTGGGGGGGGGGGGGTAAGTGACGGATTGGTGGGGGTTCGGGTGGTCCGGTTCGATGGTGGCTCGAGGTGGTTAGGTTTGGGGATTTGGCTCGTGGGGCTGATGGCGGTGGTTCCGGGTCTGGTTGGTGGCTCGGGTCAAGGTCTGGTCAATTTCGGGTCAGGTTTGGTTGTGCTCGGGTTTCGGGTCTCGGGTCATTTTGAGCTCGTTTTGGTTATTTTCGAGTCATGGCGCCCGGGTTAGGTCCGAATCGTGTTTGGTTTAAGTTCGGGTCAAGGTTTGGTGGTTTTGGTGTTCGGGTCAGATTCGGTACGAGATCGGGTTCGGTTCGGGTCTTGTTCGGGTCAGATCTGGATGGTCAAGCCTCGGTCAACACGCGGTCAAAGCTGGTCAAACTTTGGTTCCGGTCTACACGTAGTTCGAGGTGGCTCCGGGTTACGCGCGTACGAATCGGTATACTTTAATTCGTATTTGTATATTTGTTGTGGATATTATATATATATATACATAAATACATTGATATTCTTAAAATAGTGTTATCTCGCGAAAGAACCGACAATATTATTATTGATAAGTATATAACGCGTGACTCGGTATTATTGGACCTCGGACTAAACTAGTTGGACTATGTATATATACACATTGTTGTGTCTTTATATAAATAAGTATAGTTTTCATATAAAAGCGTCAAAACGTATAAATCTCGTTTTATTTGAAACTTTGCGGATAAACAAAATGTGGACTTGTGTTTGATATTGAATTTTGGGAAAATTGTAGGCGACTTGTGTTGCCTGGTTTGTGCAAAAACAGAGGAAACTCTGCCGAAATTTTATAAAATTTATAAGCGTAAACGAAGGCGATATTCCTTGTATATTTCATTATAAACAAACCTTCAAGTATTTTGACAAATGTAGTTTTCTACAATATCGCAAAAAGGTTCTCGACAAGTGATTTCTTGCAACATTTAAAGATAAACGTCGAACAATATTTCCAAAACAAATACATATTATTTACTAAGCGTCAATTGTGTCGATCTTCAAACATTTTAGTAACTAAAACATTGCCATTTAAATGATTTCGAATTACAAAACGCTCGGCTTATTTGAGAAAGAATTATATAAAAATTTATGTTCGAAACCTTTAAAGACATGGATTTGGAAGAGAAGCGACATTATTACTAATCAGTTTAAATAACTATACTTACATTTTTTTTTTATCAAAGGGCATTTTTCATAAAATATAATTATCTAAAATAGATACATTTATACGAATTACAAAATGAGCTACGACTCAAGATAAGTTATACGTTTCATAATATTGGTCCAACGTGGTGTACACACGAATAGTGACAAGTGCGCAACTTGGGTACTATGTCGTGTGTTAACGCATAAGTAAGATAAGTCACGATCGGTTCGTCGAGTTAAAGCATATTAGTACTTGAGTTTTACACACGAGTTAGATAGTTGGATAAACTATCTTTTAGCCGTATAATAGGCTAGGTTTATATGTGTTAGACTTTAAGGTGTCCTTTGTTGTAATAGGGCACGAGGAAGTCGGTCAAAGCTTCGGGCTTGTTTGCTAGCTTAGCATGGAAATTAAGGTGAGTTCATGACCCCACTTTTTACTGTTTTATAAATGTTTTCGGGGTGGAAGACATGCTTCTTTTATGAAAACCTGAGGAATTCCAAACGAACAAGTTTTTGAAAAATGAAATGGGTGCGTGAGTGTCACGGCCCTGCTGTTACTGGTTTTACATTCGGGGAAGAAACATGCGTACTACTTACATCGTTTTAAAGATCATGTTATACTATGGGCACTTTATATTACTATACGGCTTTTATGGAAAGTCCCAGGGGGAAACCATGAATGTGCTGGCATGCACAACGAGGGAAATGTGGATAGATCTATTGGGCCTCACAAACCCCACTCGACGGCGGGGCCGGGCGGGTGCATATTGTCTCTACCTATCGGGTTACCGAGGCATCGGTAGCCCAGTCAATCTGGGCTGGTTTCATCATTTGGTTCATGTTTAGTAATGGGTTCCCAACCGTAGTAGTAAAAACACTTAACGTCTAGCTAACGTTCTTATGACATAGTATTAACGGGAATGATCTTTTCAGACTTATGGAAACTCTTTTATAAAAACTTGTGGAATTATTTCTGCAAAACTTATGAACTCACCAGCTTTATGTTGACTTTTTAAGTATGTCTTTCAGGTTTAAACTTTGGGAACGACACGGTTGGAGTAGTCGACGTCTTGGGATCGGGGATCCTAGAGGGTTAGAATTGGCGTTCAGGAAGTAAGAGTCTTAGATGCAACTTTCCGCTGCGCTGGCAAAGGCACCAAACGTCGCAACCGACGAGGGAAAAGTCGGGGTGTGACAGTTTGGTATCAGAACCATAGGTTTTAGCGAACTAGGTGTCTAGGTAGATATCTAGGCTTTAACCTGAGTTTGTTTTGAAGTTGGGACTAAAATTTCTAAGACATGATATTTAGTACGAACGCCTAGGAACTGGGATTCCAACCGTTGCCAAATCTGTTGCATGACTATTAGTGTATCACACTAGCTCAGCGTACATTCCTTCGGCGCAAGGAACAATTATTTTTCTTATGTGAATAGGAAGTCGGTATTTTCTATAGTGGTATATAGAAAGGATAATAACACGTGGTGGTTAGGCATACCTCACTGGTGACTGGCGAGTCATTGCTTTAGAAATCGGAGTGTTTATTCACATAGAGTTTAGCTGAGTCATTGTTTCCTGGTATGAGGAACAACTTACTTGTTAATATACTGTGTGCATTTACGTAAAGTATATATTATATGTATCGCCAATGGTTGTCGACTCAAGCTTGGACGTATCTACAACTCTCACACGTGTCACGTTAGTTGGACGAGTTGGCAAAGGGATTGTTGTAGCATATGCGGTCTCGCATCCCGTGTTCGGAGTATGCTATGTCGTCAAGGTTGATTTGGGTCGGAAACATCTTAATGAGGCACCTCACTCTGCCGATGATGCCGCGAAGCTGGAATGCGGACGAGAAGAGCATCGGGAAAAGTGGCGCACACGACGAACATTATATTATATTATGTTATATATACGTGTTATTATATGAATGTAACGAGTGCTCGTGATATAACTTATGATGGAGGTTAATAGGATGATCTGGTGAGGTAAATTTTCGATAACGCAAACGTCACGTTATTGCGAATTTACAGGCACTTGATAATTATAAGGACATCTATCGTGAGGGTATCTATACTATTATGTTGTTGTATATATATTTATATATATAAATAATGGACAAGGGTTATTCATTCATTTGTCGTCGCGGACGTGATTGTCGATTCTCCCCTGTTCGTGTCATTTGTGACTTTGCTTTTCTTAAGCCAGTTTAAGATCTTGATGATCTTGTTTCTTGAGCTTCTAAGGTTCCTGTTTTAGGACCTAGTTATATCTTTGGACTCGATTTACATCTCTCTTCTTTTGTGTTTGTGGTCTTCAACATTCTATCGTAATGGAATCTAATTTTTGTTGATTCCTTATTTTTTTCTTCCACAGCGTTAGACACGTATTTTTGTACACGTGTCAATTATTGTATGTTTGGATTCTTTAAATCTGTGAAGGTCCATTGTGGGGCTTCGCATCAAACAATTGTTTCATTAATGATTTGTTTTATCATTACGTTGCTCGTAATGTTCGTCTTCTAGTCTTGATGTGTCAGGCCATTGTGGGCAATGAATCTTTTGATACTTCGTCGATGAGTTTCTCTAAAGTCGACACTTCAGTTGAATCGAACTGTTGAAATTTGATGCAGCAACTTGTGGTGAGTATTCATTCGACTAGTATTAGTGGATGATATTATTTGTCCTTTTCATCAATTTGTTTGTTATTGCCTTAAATCCAAACACACCTTGCGGCGTGTAATGAGAAAGTTGGTGCACTAGTTATTTCGTTTGAGGTGCGCCAATAGTGTTTGTTGACAAAGTTATTGTTTACACTTTGCATCCAGTTGGTTCTGAAACTTTATTTCGTGCCATTTGTACCGGTAAGTCCGTTGACTATTTTTGTTGTACTACCATTGGTTCTTTAATGATATCCTACCTCAAATTTTGAGGACAAAATTTCTGTAACACGGGGAGGATGTGACACCCGGCAACTTCCGATCCACACTGACGTGATTTTTATTATTAAAAATTAAATATTTATTTTAAACATTGTTAATTATTAAGTTTTGGAAGTTTACTGATCGTTTTTACAAATCGAAACTGCGACCGGTTAAATTAACGCGATTTAAACGCGTGTTCTGAAAACACGCGTCAGACATCGAAAATATTTATATTTATGCTTGGTTTTGTGTTTCGAACAAAACCGACTAATTTTTATAATTTACTTATGGAGCCTAAATAGAAAACCGAGACGTTTACGTTTAAAACGGGTTCGATACGCGGTACACAACCCACCAACCCTAACCCTAACCCTAGGTATATAAAGACAACTTCTTCTTCTTCCCTTCATTTTTCAGCAGCCACAACCTATCTCTCTCTCTGTAACCCATCTCTCTCGCAGCTCTCTCTCTCTCTCTAACCCTCTCTTCCTCTCCCGCTCGTCTCTCTCTCTCTTCTTCCTTTCAGAAGCAGCCGGCCACCACCAAAGCTTGAGTGGTGGCGGCGCCGGGCTGTGACCCCATAAACAATTATAAAATGAAGCAGGTCAAGGGTGGTTTCAGGGATACGGTTCGCGAAGAAGAAGGTGGTGATGCTTGGTCGTGGTTAGGTGGTGGTCCGGTTATGGTTGGGCTTGTTGAAGGCGGCGGCGGCGTTCAGCGGTGGGGGTTGGTTCAGGTTCGAAGTCCGATCGGGTACAGGGGTGTCGCTTGGGCTGGGGCAGGCGGTGGTTGTTTGGTCGTTTGGGGTGGCTCGTGACAGAATCGGGTAAGTGGTTGTGGGGGGGGGGGGGTATGTGACGGATTGGTGGGGGTTCGGGTGGTCCGGTTCGATGGTGGCTCGAGGTGGTTTGGTTTGGGGATTTGGCTCGTGGGGCTGATGGCGGTGGTTCCGGGTCTGGTTGGTGGCTCGGGTCAAGGTCTGGTCAATTTCGGGTCAGGTTTGGTTGTGCTCGGGTTTCGGGGTCTCGGGTCATTTTGAGCTCGTTTTGGTTATTTTCGAGTCATGGCGCCCGGGTTAGGTCCGAATCGTGTTTGGTTTAAGTTCGGGTCAAGGTTTGGTGGTTTTGGTGTTCAGGTCAGATTCGGTACGAGATCGGGTTCGGTTCGGGTCTTGTTCGGGTCAGATCTGGATGGTCAAGCCTCGGTCAACACGCGGTCAAAGCTGGTCAAACTTTGGTTCCGGTCTACACGTAGTTCGAGGTGGCTCCGGGTTACGCGCGTACGAATCGGTATACTTTAATTCGTATTTGTATATTTGTTGTGGATATTATATATATATATATATACATAAATACATTGATATTCTTAAAATAGTGTTATCTCGCGAACGAACCGACAATATTATTATTGATAAGTATATAACGCGTGACTCGGTATTATTGGACCTCGGACTAAACTAGTTGGACTATGTATATATACACATTGTTGTGTCTTTATATAAATAAGTATAGTTTTCATATAAAAGCGTCGAAACGTATAAATCTCGTTTTATTTGAAACTTTGCGGATAAACAAAATGTGGACTTGTGTTTGATATTGAATTTTGGGAAAATTGTAGGCGACTTGTGTTGCCTGGTTTGTGCAAAAACAGAGGAAACTCTGCCGAAATTTTATAAAATTTATAAGCGTAAACGAAGGCGATATTCCTTGTATATTTCATTATAAACAAACCTTCAAGTATTTTGACAAATGTAGTTTTCTACAATATCGCAAAAAGGTTCTCGACAAGTGATTTCTTGCAACATTTAAAGATAAACGTCGAACAATATTTCCAAAACAAATACATATTATTTACTAAGCGTCAATTGTGTCGATCTTCAAACATTTTAGTAACTAAAACATTGCCATTTAAATGATTTCGAATTACAAAACGCTCGGCTTATTTGAGAAAGAATTATATAAAAATTTATGTTCGAAACCTTTAAAGACATGGATTTGGAAGAGAAGCGACATTATTACTAATCAGTTTAAATAACTATACTTACATTTTTTTTTTATCAAAGGGCATTTTTCATAAAATATAATTATCTAAAATAGATACATTTATACGAATTACAAAATGAGCTACGACTCAAGATAAGTTATACGTTTCATAATATTGGTCCAACGTGGTGTACACACGAATAGTGACAAGTGCGCAACTTGGGTACTATGTCGTGTGTTAACGCATAAGTAAGATAAGTCACGATCGGTTCGTCGAGTTAAAGCATATTAGTACTTGAGTTTTACACACGAGTTAGATAGTTGGATAAACTATCTTTTAGCCGTATAATAGGCTAGGTTTATATGTGTTAGACTTTAAGGTGTCCTTTGTTGTAATAGGGCACGAGGAAGTCGGTCAAAGCTTCGGGCTTGTTTGCTAGCTTAGCATGGAAATTAAGGTGAGTTCATGACCCCACTTTTTACTGTTTTATAAATGTTTTCGGGGTGGAAGACATGCTTCTTTTATGAAAACCTGAGGAATTCCAAACGAACAAGTTTTTGAAAAATGAAATGGGTGCGTGAGTGTCACGGCCCTGCTGTTACTGGTTTTACATTCGGGGAAGAAACATGCGTACTACTTACATCGTTTTAAAGATCATGTTATACTATGGGCACTTTATATTACTATACGGCTTTTATGGAAAGTCCCAGGGGGAAACCATGAATGTGCTGGCATGCACAACGAGGGAAATGTGGATAGATCTATTGGGCCTCACAAACCCCACTCGACGGCGGGGCCGGGCGGGTGCATATTGTCTCTACCTATCGGGTTACCGAGGCATCGGTAGCCCAGTCAATCTGGGCTGGTTTCATCATTTGGTTCATGTTTAGTAATGGGTTCCCAACCGTAGTAGTAAAAACACTTAACGTCTAGCTAACGTTCTTATGACATAGTATTAACGGGAATGATCTTTTCAGACTTATGGAAACTCTTTTATAAAAACTTGTGGAATTATTTCTGCAAAACTTATGAACTCACCAGCTTTATGTTGACTTTTTAAGTATGTCTTTCAGGTTTAAACTTTGGGAACAACACGGTTGGAGTAGTCGACGTCTTGGGATCGGGGATCCTAGAGGGTTAGAATTGGCGTTCGGGAAGTAAGAGTCTTAGATGCGACTTTCCGCTGCGCTGGCAAAGGCACCAAACGTCGCAACCGACGAGGGAAAAGTCGGGGTGTGACACACCCTTCCCGCCTGTGCTCTCCCACCCCTAGGGGGCGGTGTTCCCGCCTCCAACTCAGCTTCCCGCCCCACCTCCCCGCCCCACTCCCTCCT
The DNA here is from genome assembly GCA_030844895.1 of Ambrosia x helenae. Lineage (NCBI taxonomy): Eukaryota > Viridiplantae > Streptophyta > Magnoliopsida > Asterales > Asteraceae > Ambrosia > Ambrosia x helenae. The sequence goes on from CM061223.1 coordinate 79,950,258, forward strand.
GTCTTAGAGTTGTGTGTGATCTACCTCTTACAATGGCAAGTTGAAACTAATAGTTGTCAACATCCATACCGGTTGGATTGGGTACGTATGGCTAACCTCGTACGTGTCGGTATTTTTTGGATATTGACGTGTTAGATATTAGGTATATCCACATGTATAGGTTATACCCGTTAGAATTTCATGTATATATATTTTTTTACTTCCCGTTACAATTTTATGCTACAAAATCTACAAAATATATATTAACTTATGATAAATAACAAACATATCGTCCTCACCATAATAATTCATGAATTATTGAAAAATATAAATATATTATAATATTAATCTCAAAAATAATTTTGTATTTCATAACATATAAATATGAATAATGTCATTAAGTATATATTTCAAAAAAAGTTTATTTTTCAAATGCTAAAGCTACTAAAGAGTAAATAAATACAAAGTTTTTGGGTATATAGTTTCGGATAATCTGATCGGATATCAACTAATCTCATATACGTCCAGACTCACGAAATAATTTATTTCTCAATCCCATGCCCGTCGAATATCTGATATACCCGTCATAAATGCTTTGGATTTCGGGTACACGCATATTAGGACCAGGTCTCTCTCTCTCTCTCTCTTTTTTTCTTTCTTTTTTCATCCCTGTCTTATCTTAGTCTAGTGGCACAAATTATTTATTTTCACGAAAGTGGTGTTGTTCAAGTCAGTAGGTTAATTTTTAGGCGTAGACTTTAAAAGAGGTGTGTGCCTGCTATTTAAAAGGTGGAATACGTGTTAAAAATAGTTTTAGCAAACCGTGAAATTAATATGAAAATGGTAGTTTTGGATAGAGAAAGTGTTGGAGAGAGAGAGAGAGAGAGAGAGAGGGAGGGAGGGTTGTTAGAAATTGAAGTTTGTTTATTATGTCAAATATATCCAAATCCAATAATTCTTGTTGGTTTTAATCTATGGTATCTTAACTCGGTGGATCAAGATCGTGTGAGGTCTGCGCAACATGCAATGGCATGTTGAGTGAAATAAATGTTAAGAAAACAGTCTTAGAAATTCCTGAAATATTAAAATGATAGTTTTAGAGAGAGTGTTTTTTAAAACTAAACTCACACCCCCTAAACTAACTTCTAAGTTACTATTTTTTCAATAATAAGACTTGAACCTTTACCAATGAAATAAACATCATCGTAACATTATAGTATTACTGAACTATTGTTTTTTAAACGTCTAATTACAAACCTTAACACTACTCCTAAATTATACAAGGATACCATTTTAAAACCCCAAAAATGCTATTTTGACACCTCAATACACGCTTGTTATTTCTCACCCCAAAATGCTATATTGACCAATATATGTTGCATATTGTTCAATATGGGGCATATAAGTAACAGAGGTGACGTTCTGGTCGTTTAAACCTAAACTTATATGCTTTATATTGACTATTAGGCTATGGGGTGTGGAAGCCTTCTTCTTTCCACCCCTGGTCCACATCAGCGCTATGTCATTTTCCCTTTTCTCCTCTCTCAAACCAGAGAAATGGTTCCTCCTTCTTCCCCTTCCTGTTTCCTTTTTTTATAATACTTTTTAAAGAGAAAAAGACAAATATATATATATATATATATATACTATATTATAAAGCATTTGACAAGGACTTCTTAAAATTTAAGAGATACAAGTTAATTTGCTTATGATACAACATACAATGCACTATAATAACTATATTTTAGAGGCAAAGTTGTCTTTAAAGCATCATAGTTAATCTAAATGAAGTCAAGAGTTATGTATATGATAAGTCATGACATTTATTTATATAATTACTTTGAACATGTTTTTTTTTTTTTTTTTGAACGGCAAATTTCACTCCTTGTGGGACTTGAACCCATGACCTCCCCCTTAGGTGTTCCTAAAAGTTTTGCTTCTACCATTGGGCCACCAACCAAGAAAACATGTAAAAAAGAATTTTTATAATGCTACATGTTATATTATAATCTTTTATATACAATTTAGGTACTTTATAAAAGTTAGTAAATCTATTATTATTCATGACAATGTTACTAAAGTTTTAGGTATTTGAGTCTTTTAGGAAATATCTACTACATGAATAATTTGGCATATTGAGAGCTAAATCGAGCTTACCCTACTAAAAAACTTAAAGTTTTACCATTTATAAAACAATGTGCTTTTATATTTTTTTTCTTTAATCCTTTTATACGAAATAGGTCAAATTTATTGTTTTTTAATAATATTATCTTGTGTTTAGAAGAAAAGAAATAAAAAGTTCCTTCAATTGTTTTATTTTTATATATGTTTCAATGTAAGCTTCGTTTTAAAAACAAAATTGAGTTTGATAATGTAAAAGTAATCTAAGCAGAGGCGAAGAAGTCATTAAAGTTTTTTTAGTTTTTATTTCCTTTATTATGTGAATTTGTTACGGTTTCGACTTACTTAGCTTTTTCTACGATGATTTTAACTTTTTTTTAATATGGCAAGTTAACTCGCTAACATGCATGTGCGTGGTTCAACGTTTTTTTCGTCTAGTTTTGTTCGGTTTTTAACTGCCCCGCCGCAACGCGCGGGTTTCCCACTAGTTTATATATATAGGGTAGGTTTCCAGAGAAAACCCTTGTTATAGTGAAAACTCTGGAAACTCTGACTTTTCGAGCTTTTTAGGGCCTGAAATTTTAGGGCATGTAACATACATGATTTTAAACATTTTGAGTCAAAAAAAATCAAAAAAGCGCCGAACACTTTTTTTTTTTTTTTTAAATAAGTTTTCGGGTAACACATGTTAAGCGAAATTAACATGTGTTAACAATGTGTTACCTGAAAAACTTATTTATTTTTTTTAAAAAAGTGCTCGGCGTCGGCGCTTGTTTGATTTTTTTGGCTCAAAAATCAAAATGGTTAAAATCATGTATATTACATACCCCTAAATTTTCATATAAAAAAAGCTCGGAAAGTTAGAGCTTTCAAAGTTTTCACTATAAAAAAGGTTTCCAATATATATATATATATATATATATATATATATATATATATATATATATATATAATATAAATGTTGATCGGGGAGAACGGTGGTAATCTACCGATTGTGCCAAAGCTTGAGCGCGCGCGCGCGGGGGGGGGGGGGGGGGGGGGAGGGGTTGTAAGCCGTCCACCTCACCCACCGATCCATACCCAAAGCCTTATGAAATATACGAGACACCTACATGAGTGTTCAAATAAATTTTACACTCTGTTCCAGAGTTTCATTAAAGGATGGAAAAGAAAGGATCTCCCTCCACTTCCTTTCCCTCCTCTCCTTCCAAATTGGAAAGATTGAAAATCACCCTAAAAACCTCTCTATTATCCCTCTCATTCCCTCCCTTTCCCTCCTACAAAAAACTCTGGAACACATTTTTTCCCCACTTCCTTCCCCAATCCTTTCCCTTCCATCCTTTAATGAAACTCTAGAACAGAGTGTTAGAGTGTTTGATAGATCGAGACATATACAATATTCTTTTACACAAACACGGGGACATAAATGAAAAACCATTGGGTTATTATTGGAATAGTTAGGCTAGGTATAGAGTGGATTGGTCAGAAATGGATGCACGTTTGTAGGTCAAATAAAGGGGTGTGAAAAAGCGGCAGGGGGCCCCATGTATCACCCGTAATCGACGGCTGGACGGCACACGTACAAGATGAATAACTACTCATTGCAGAGCACCAATGTTTGACTGACTTGTACTGTGTGCAGTAAAAGGTATACATGAATGTAGGTTCATGAGTTTTAACTTTGGATAGGGGTAGTCTGTGTTTGATTTGCCTCCATAGGTTAGGGAACATAGACATAGATGGTGGAGAGAGGGGCCCCTAGGATTGTGTGTGATTATTCTTTGATTCCTTTATGATGGACTCTGTCTTTGATCTCCACCGTTGATTTCATTTCTGTCTCAATAATGGGAGGATGAAATGGTTTGGGTTTTGGTGGGCTTTTTGTTGATTTGATTAACAAAAATATTACACTATCTTGATTTTTTTTTTTTTTTTTTTTTTTTTTTAGCTATAGTGCCCTAACACATCACTTTTACTAGTTTACTTCATTAATACGTAAATTTGAAGGTAATAGTGTAACACTACCCTGAATTACTTAATCTTTAAAAAAAACAAAAAGTCTCACACATAAAACCCCATTTACCGTCTATTAACTAAAACCCATAATTTATTCACTAGGCCACTACCCGTGTAGAATCCGTGAAATGCCCCACCTGGTCTTACAAGTGTTGATGATTTTTAGATAAAATTGTAGGCTATAGATTACAACAGAATATTTATCTCAATTTTTCTATAGAGTAATTGTCAAATTCATCCCTGGCTGTTGACCAGATTTTCAAGATCCATCTAAAAAACGTTTTTTTTTTCTCACCTGGACCCTTCAGGCCATATTTTAACCGCCAAATCAATCCAAAAACTAACCTCAATTCAAACTCCATCCAAATTTGTCGTTAAATGAAGGGCAAATTGGTCAATTGGGTCATTTATTAATTCCCCTACCTCTCAACGTATTAACAAAAAGTATGTTGTCCTCTAGAGCTTAATAGATTCAACCAGCAACAACAAGTTGCTGCTGATCACATTCATCAACTGCCAATGTACAAGAACAAATCAATGTTACCAACAACTTTCTCTAGAACGCCCACCACCACCACCACCATCAATAACAAATTCCATAACAACAAGAATCAAGCACTAGACGCTAGGAATAGGGTCAAAGGTGCCGGGCCACACCTTAGTTACCGGAAATCGGTCGTAGTCTTTGGATTCGTTGTTTATTGCCAACAACACTAGTAGATTTGTTTCCATTCTCGCTTGACACAACCACCATCACTGTTCCCGTTGAGATTTTGCGGCAAAACTTTAGCCGCGTCATTTTTGGTGAAGGAGAAGGGTCACTAGTGTTTGTGCGGTCGTTTTTAGGGTGGAGGATAAACGGGGTGTGTTACAGGTTCACCGGTGGTTGTTAGACGTGGAGGCGGCGGCGAGGTTTTTTCTTCCTACGTAAGGGGTGGGGGTAGGGGTAGGGGTTGGTGGTGGGGATGTTGGAAGGTTGTGATGACGGGGTTGGTGAAGGTAATGGCGGCGGTGCCATGGTGGTGTGGGTTTTGGTGGTGGTGTAGAGAGGAGATTGGGGAAGAAAGTGAGGGAAAACAGATGAGAGGGGGGGTTTTGGTTGTGGTGTAGAGTGGTGGTGTTTGAGGTAGTGGTGGTGGTGGGTGTCGTCGGGGATGGCGGTGGTTAACGGAGATGGCGGTGGTTAACTACACAGATAGTCCTTGTGGTTTATAGGAAGTAACAACTTAGAGTACTAACTTTATTTTTTAACATGTTAAGGGTTTATGGTTTCAGTATTGTAACATGTTGGGGTTCTAAGGCCAACTCCGTTAGCTTTTCTAGTTAAGTTTTGATAAAATGACTTAAATGCCCAAGAATAACTAGATATTCTTGTAATTAACTCTATTTGATTACAAGGATAATTTTTGCAATTTATTGAAACTGGAATTCTATTAATATTATTAAAACATATGTGACAACCGGTAAAATTCGGTCAACCTTTGACTGGATCTTAATCAGGATTCCTATATGCTTCACATAATATTAAGGTTAATTTTGGTTAAGTTGAGTTGTTACGAGTCAATAATGTCTTTCGTGGAGTTCGTGGACGTCTAGATGTTCTAAAGAAGACTGCGCATTTAAACACCAACGAACTGACATCGGTAAGAATTCGTCAGAATGGACAAACACAGAGTTATTGCATAAATTTGGCACGTAATTGTTATTGAAGCAATCGGGTGTGGAATAGGCTTGAAGAACGGATTAAAACTAAGCGTTATAGAGAACACGGGAAGTAACTGATAGGAGAACCAGACATCAAAATACGTGGTTTTAACCGCATATATGCTTTCAGATTTATTATTTATTATAAATAATGTTATTTATTAAATATCGAAAGCTATCGAGTCGTTTAAATGGAGGAAACAGTAACCGGTTAGGTTAACGCGATTCTAACGGGCGCTCTAAAAGAACGCGCAGGATGCCGATATTAATTATATTTTTGCTCGGTTTAACGTTATTTAAGATTTCGAATAAAACTGACTAATATTTATAATAATTACCGAACCAAAATTAAATCGAGACGTTTATGTTATAACGGGTTCGAAACGCTATCTACCTACCTAATCTTAACCCTAGATATAAAAAGGCCCCACCTCTTCCTTATTCCTCATTCCATCAGCCAATAACACAAGAAATCCTCTCAAAACCTCTTATCTCTCTCTCACGTTCACTCTCTTTCTCCATTCTCTCTCTACCTCTCCCTCGTCCCCCTCTCTCTCTTCCTCCTTGTAACAGAAGCCGGCCGACCACCTCTCATGGTGGCAGTGGCGGCGTGGTGAGGGCACCCGAAAAGGGACAGAAAACAGAAGGACATGGTGGTGGTTGGTGGTTAGGAAGGATGATGCCGGCGGCTAGGGTAATGGGCGGAGGTTGTTTGGTCCGATTCAGGTGGTGCTCGGCTGTGGTTGTTAAAGATGGTGGCAGCGGACGTGAATATCAACTCTCCCCTATTCGTATGGGTATACGTGTAAGGCATAAAAACTATTTGTTTATTTGTTGATTATTATTTTTATTTGCGGACGTGAATATCAACTCTCCCATGTTCGTATTATTGCGACTTCGGTTTTATTAAACCATTCTAAGATCTTGATGACCTCGTTCCTTGAGCCTCTGAGGTTCAAGTAGAAGAACCTGGTAATATCTTTCAATTGTGTTTTGCGCTCCTCCTTGTTAGTGCTTATGGCCTTCGACATACTATCGTAAAGTAATGGATTGATTTTCTAAGGATCAGCGAAAGCAGTATGTCATGAGAAATTGGTCCGTATTCCAGTATCGGACAATGAGATTTTGTTTTGCGCGGCGACTTAGAGGAAAAGTCATTAAAGATAATTTAAGGAAATGAAGGCGCAAAGATTCCCGCGGAAAGGATACTCGGCCATTATAGCCTGTGTTGTTAACACTAAGGCTGAGGAAAAGAAACTTGAAGAAATTCCTAGAGTTAGAGGATATCCCAAAGTTTTTCTAGAAGATTTGCCTGGTATGTCGCCTTCAAGACGGTTGGAATTTCGAATAGATCTTGTGCTCGGTGCGCATTAGTCGTTAAGTTCCCTTATCGATTAGCACCTTCATAAATGCAAGAGCCTTCGAATCAGTTACAAGAATTGTTGGGAAACAGGTTTTAGTAGATCAAGTTATGCTTCCTAAGGATCGAGTGATGGAGCACAGTGTTGTTTGTCAAGAAGAAGGACGGAACGGTTAGGACGTGTATTGGTTATAGGGAGTTGAACAAACTCACTATTAGAAATCGATACCCAATTACCTATTGCCTGGAAATGATGATTAATTCGATTAGTCATAAGGATTGAGTTTTGATTTAAAGAATGACTTTGAAACTGGTTATAATCAGCTGAAGATTGTGAAGTAGGATACTTCGAAGACCGCGTTAGGGACGCGATGCGACCGTTATGAGTTCTAATGATGCCGTTTTGGTTTAGCGAACATTGTGGTTGATGCTTTAGGTAGAAAGGAAAGAGGTTAAACCATCACATGTTTGTGCATTAGGTTTGACAATCCATATGAGCCTTATAGCTCAAGACAGGAAAGCACGACAAGAAGCTTGGAAGGAAGAGAAAAGCGAATGCTGTACAAAAAGGATAAGAGATTGGAGTCTGAAGGTTGTCAAGGTAGTGTGTACCTTATGGATTGTGATGTGATATCGTATAAGGGTGGCATGCATGAATTGGTTATGGATGAGGCCTGTAAGTCAGAATATTTAGTACACCCTGGTTTTTAACAAAATGTATAAGGACTTGAAAGAGCATTAATGGTGATCAAACATGGAAGGGCGAGATAGCGGTTTATGTTGGGAAAATATATATATAACCTGTGCGCAGGTGAAGGCAGAGTATCAAAGCTTTCAGGATTATTTTAGCAACCGGAAATCCATCAATGGAAATAGGAATGTGTCTCGATGGATTTTGTTACGGAAAATTTCCCCTGGACATCAAGCGGTTATGATGCCATTTGGGTGAATATCGATCGATTGACTAAGTCCGCACATTTATTATGGATCAAAGGAGTTGATCACATTGAGAAGTTGACTCGTGTCTATTTGAAGGAAGATGTATCTAGGAATGGTGTTCCCATATCAAATACTTCTGATCAGGATGGCCGATTGTATCAAGGATTTGGTGATCGTTACACCAAAGCCCTAGAAATACGATTGGATATGAGCACTGTTTATCACACATGGATGGATGGCTAAAGTGAAAGCAACTACACAAGCGCTTGAGGATTGGTTACATGTTTGCGCGAGTGATTTTGGAGGAAGTTAGGATACTCATCTTCCATTTGGTTGAGTTTTCCCACAGTAATAGTTATTCACTCTAGTATCAACGCCACAACGTTTGAAGCATCGATAGCAGAAAGTGTCGTTCACCACTCTATTGGGCAGAGGTGGGTGATAAACACTTAATTGGTCCAGAGACTACGGACAACATCTTTTGAATTTGAATGGATATATAGCGGCAAGAGATAGACAGAAGAGTTATACGGACAATAGACGAAAGCCTTTAAATTCCAAGTTGGAGATGGAGTTATGTTGGAAGTATCGCCTTGGAAAGGCGTTTATGGGTTTAGTAGGCAAGGAAAGCTTAGCCCTCGCTACATTGGACAGTTTGGATCATTGCAAGGG